>JALAZF010000177.1:2950000-4425000 GCA_022829125.1 Lathyrus tuberosus | reverse complement strand
GTCACCCAAATTCTTAACATTTTCTTTTTAAACGGAAAATCTTATTTTAATTTTCTCTTCAATTTAATTGGTATGCATAAATGTTTTTATTTCTTTTTAATTTTTTTAAATATCTCTAAAAGTATTCATTTCAGATTATAATGGCGGCACCGATAATTTTATTTTACTTAATTAATATAGTTATTAACACTTCTAAACAAAGGCACGTATTTATTATAGTTAGACTTAGTGAATTTCTTATAGCATCTTATCTATTTTTGTCGCATTATGTGAAATTTCACATATGCTTCTTAATTTCGGATATACATCTCTGCACGCACCCAAAGTTTAGTAAATATTAAAATATTTAAGAGATATATCTCCGGAACACTTTGGAGCATCAGTTGCGTCAGACTCTTCTTCTCTCTCACACTTCTCAATATACACTTCTCAAACTCTTTTCAACAAAAAATTTCAACTTCAACTTCACAACATCAAATTCCATCAAACATCATCAATAACATCATTCAACATCATCAAAACCATAAATTTCAGGTAAATTTTGAGTTTTAGCATAAATGTGTAGAAATCAATGATTAGGGCTAGAAATGTGTAGGAATCGCATGTAACATAGTTTAGACTTAGTATATGACTTGTTTGTTAACTCAAAATGACGATTAGATCATGTTTTTTCAACTTGCATGAGCCACATTACGCCATTGTCGTCGCGACCTCTGAGTTGCAAAACTTTCTGGAGATACATTTCCGGAATAGTTCAGTGTTTCATATACTTTGGGAATTTCCAGAGATGAATCTCTGGAACTCTTCAAAGTTAATAGTTTTGAGGTGTTTCGAATATGCATTTTTGGAATTGTTCAACGTTATTGTTGTATGGTGTTTCCGGAGATGCATCACCAGAATTTCCTGCAGTCTGCTTTTTTTTTTAATTTTCTTGTTTGTTTGGTTGGTTGCGTGCACTAATGACATGCCTTATTTTACCTTGCAGGCATAATGGCTGACAGATTCGATAGACTTAGACAAGGCAGGGTAACCCAGCACACATCCGTTCGGCGGGAGCGGAGCCAGCCGGTTCTGGTGGTAGCAGGTACCTCTGATTATGCAGAGGCGTCGACTTCTGGAGTGCAGTTTACTTCTGGGGATCGTGCTTTACCTCGGGCCAATCCATCTCAAACCACTCCACATTCTTCTTCTTCCCGTAGGAGACGGGATTCACCAACTAATGTGTCACTTCCCCCATCCTCCCGCAGACGTCAAGATTCATCAGTGTCACATCTTGTTAATCCAATGCCACTTCCCGCTAATGATCATGCTGATCCAGTGCCACCTCCGGAGGGCGAGGCTGCTGCAGATGGCAATCCAGAGGATTTTGGAGGAGGTCCATATGATTTGTCCTTACTTCCTCTGTATTCAGATAACACTGCCAGACATATCTGGGACAGAGAGGTAGCATTAGTTGGACTTTTGATTTATTTTTTACGTTAATTTTAATTGCTGACATTGATTATTTCTGACATTAATTATTACTGACATTATTTATCTCTGGAAAGTTTCAGGTGCGTGATCCCTAGAAGTTTCTTAACCATGAGAGGAAGATTGTTGCATTGCCTCAGCGGGAGGACGATTGGTTTCAGAGTGTTCTATTATTATCTGGCCTGAAGGACTTATGCATGACCGGGTACAACTTGGTCAACCACATGATGCTTAATGCATTCGTGGAGAGATAGCATTCTGAGAAATCGTCGCATGGTGAGATATCGATCACACTGGATGATGTCTTGTGTTTGTTACATCTTTCGGTCAGGGGGAGATTCCTCGATCATGGGAGGATGACCAGAGACGAGACAGTCGGGATGATGGTAGAGCATCTGGGGTTGATTCAGAGGATGCGATGGAGAAGGTGGATAAGATCAGGGGTGCTCATGCTAGATTTGAGTTCGTGAGGAAGCTCTATGTGGTCGAGATCGAGAAGGCACACCAGGCACATGGTGATGTTGAGCAAGTGGTGGTATGCAGGACGCATGCTTTGAGAGCATACTTTCCTTTTTTGGTTGGCACTTGTATTTTTGTGGACACAAGTGTCACTTATATTGACGTTGCATACCTCCGGTACTTCTTGGAACTACAGCAGATCCATGAGTACAATTGGGGGGCAGCTTGCCTGACCTATCTATATTCGAAGTTGAGGGACGGATGCATGTGGAAGACGGAGCAGGTTACAAGGAGTGTGACACTACTGGTGGTAATAATTCTTGATCCTTGAATTTTTTTTTTGTCATTTTCATTTCATATTTGCGAAACCATTGCCGATAATTCTTGATCCTTGAATGTTTTTTTTTTATTTTCATTTCAGGCTTAGATCTTCCAGTACTTCCTGCGTATCGCAGGCTGGGCGAGTGTGGATGAGTACAATGAGGACATGCCTCATACGTGTGCTTTTATCCTGCTGAGAGGGAACCAAGCGGTCGAGCCTTTCAGAGTCTACCTTGACCGTTTGGTTGTTGGGTACATGGACTTCAACTGCTACGTGGATCACCGTCAGACACGACCATTTGACGAGATATCGTTATACTACGATGGCTGGCCTGCAGATCACGTATCATTGCTCCTCACTTGCCTGAGTGCGTCATACGACAGTTCGGGTACACTTAAACCATCCCTAGACACCCTACTGTCTCTGTTCCTCTTGCCTTGACTCGTAGACAGATAGAGGAGATGTTTCATGATTATGAGAGTCATCTGGTTTCAAAGGAGGCACAGGCTACCATAGCGCCGAATGACTAGAGTTATGTCGACGGATACATCAGGTTGTTCTTCAGGGTATCACATTCGTACATGGTGCAGACTACTCCAGGAGATCTGCCGAGATCAACTCATCAAGAGATACTAGATGAGGATCAGGCTCAGCTAGATCATACTGATGATGTCTTGGCTTGGTGTTGTCGCATAGTGGAGTTTTCATAGGCAGGCATTCACGAGGGTATCTTCCCTAAGGGTTCTGCTGTCAAGCGAGTCCTGGATACCATGGTGGCGGAGGCACGTGAGGCACTGTTGTACCGAAGACATCACCGGAGGACGGGGGATTGATGGTCGATGAGGCAGAGCAGGCAGAGGAGGCAGAAGAAATATTATCAGGAACACCTAGTAGTAGTCTGTTATTATTTTGTCGTATTATTATACTCTTTACTTTGTTTAATGACTTTATCACATTTTGGATCTATATTGTACGACATTTTTACATATATTGTTATATTTCATCCATTATTAGTCTCTTATTATTTTATACGTCTATTTTTTTTTTGGATCGTGTGTTATACTTTATCTGAAAACAAATATACAAATTATAGTAAAAAATAACCTGTTCTGATACACTTCGGAGATGTATCTCCGGAGTATTACCAGAAATGCATCTCCAGAACAATTCAAATATAAATGGTGTCTGAGTGACATGTTTGTAATGTTTAAAATGGTTTCGGAAATGTATCACTGGAATATGTCAATGTTTATTTAGAAATGGGGTGCGTCCGAAGATGTATCTCTGAAATCAAGGTGCATATGTAAAAATTCATATGATGCATAAGAAACATCTAGAGTGGAAAAAGAAATTCTCAAAAAATTTATCATTGGAGGCTGGACCTAACAGAAAAAACAAACCATATTTTAAATAAAATAAAAAGAAAATGCACTACTTTCACACTCTTGAAAATTCAAAAATGTTTTTATGCGTTCGGAGATGTATCTTTGGATGCACCCAAAATCACACAAATCTTCACTTTTATGATATTCACTCCAGTTTTTTTTTAAAAATATGGTTTGGAGATGCATCTCCGTATACTATATGGATGCATCCGGAGATGCATCTTCGAAATACCCTCTACACTTATTTATGAGGTTTTGTTATTCACGCAACTGATTTAAATAACAAGTCAGTGATATTTCAGGAGATGTATCTTCAGAAATGCTTAGTCTTATTTGATAAAACAACATCACCTTTCATGAGCTTCTCTTCATGCTAAAAAAGAAACTCCATTACAAAGATATCACCGGAGTGGATGACACATTTCAAACAAGATGCTGAAATATGATTGAATCACTTTCTTGAAAGGATGGAAGAGTTCACAAAGTTGAGCAACATTGAACGAGAATCAAATAAGGAAAAGTCAAAGAATTAACTACCAATAGATTTAGGTAATGTCATATGTTTTGATGTGTTTTAGTTGTAATCTAACAATGTAACATTTTTTTTTTGTAAGTAACGCACTGCATAATGTTATAAAATTGAGTAATATGTTTTGGACAAGTTTTGTTTTTGAAATTCTACTATGCATAATCAATTGGTTTTATTTTGCATAATTTTTTAGTGATTCCGGAGATGCATCTCTGGACACACCTTCTAATTATTTAAAAAAAAACAGGGAATCATGCGGAGATACATCTCCGGATAAACCATTATTTACAAAAAAACGGATATGGATATGTATTTCCAAAGTCTTTTATTCATATATGACCATGTTTGTAAAGTCTCTCATTCCATTTTCTTTACACAAACTAGAATGACTACATATCCCCATCTTGTATTTGTGTATTTCAATGGCGCAAAACATCCACTTCAATTTTAGATCTGCGGCGACATACTTCTCGTCGATCTGAAAACCGAACTGAATATTATCTTGCAATATACATAAAATTGGAGAGTTCTCATGCTCGAGTACCGTTCACCCTCGATTGACGACGAAAGAAAGATATGGTTCACCATGCTAGAACTGAAGACGAATGATGATTTGAAGGTTATGTGGAGTACCTTTTATCGTTACTCAACAAAGGGTCTGATTGAAGTGGATGCGACGATTCAAAGATCAACCGAATATATTATAAGAATGTTGCAACGTCATGAAACACCTGTTTTTAATGACAAGTAATGTTAAATTAATGTAATTTTTATACATGTAATGTTTATTTTGATGTTAATTTACGTTGGTTTACCATTCTGCCATTGTTTCTGTCAGTTTCAATTTTGAACTAACAGAACATATTTCAGAGACGCATCTCTAGAAAGCTCATAGACTAATGAACTAAGAGGAGCTAAGGAGATACATCTCCAAATCAATCTTTTATGCATACGAAGATGCATCTTCAGGTCAAATTTTAACAGAATTAAGAGTTTATCACCATTTTTGTTTTAGTTGTGCATGAAAAATATGCGTTCGAAAATGCATTTTCAAATTTTAGAAACGTCTTATTCTTTTCACGACGGTGGGGGAGAACCCCTATGGATGGAAAAAGCAATTAAAGAAAACTGTTGGGAACGAAATTCCTTTTATAAAATCTGCAAAAATTAGCTTTGTTTCAAAAAGATGACCTCATGCCCTTCGCAAAAGGTCGCACACTAAATCCAACCAACTTGCTTATCAGCAATAGTCAGATCTAATCATACCTAATCATACAGCCCCTCATACCTCATGTCAGGCAAAAGAGAAACAAGCCTGATCGCCCTTTGTAGATAAATCCCACCACATGCCATAAACAAGTGCTCCCTTCGTTTCTTTATAAGTGTCACTTTTAAAAATTTTACACATACCAAGAAAGCTAATCAATATTGTCACTTTTCATACAATAATTATCCTTTTACTTATAATACTCTTAATTATTTATTACATTCATTTCACTTTTTCTCTCTCTGTAATGATTATATAATGGTAATTTTGACAAAAATACATTTAATACTACCTTGAACTTTGCAAATGACAATTAAAAAAAAACAAACAATTATTTCAAAAGTTACACTTATATAGGAACGGAGAGAGTATCATTCATTCACTCTTGCAAAATTACATCTCTCAAACCGAATTTCACAATTACATCTCTCAAACCTAATTTCACAGTCTTGAATATTAAATATTAGAGTGTTAACCTTCCCCATATACCTCCACTCTACCACATCAAAGGCTCACACACCACACACCCTTCACATCCCCATATTTTCTTCCACACCGGACTAAGCTTAAAATTTACAATTGAACAATACTCAAGTTAAGAAAGTAGTGTATTATGAACCCCAATTTGAAACCCGAACATATTGAATTATTCATTTACATTCTAAGGGACACTTCACACTTACTAGAACACCTCAACATTTATATTATCTGTTTGTGAATCAATGTTTCCACGTTAGCAGAGTTGAATTTAGCTAAAAGCTGTTTAACTCTAGGTATAACTGCATATTTCAATTGACCGCACATCCAATCCACCATGAAAACAAACATGATATGCAACCACATGAAACAGGAAAGATAGAGGAGAATGGAAAATCAAAGGTAATTTAAATATGGCATTTCAATTGTTTTAAAACTTTGTACAAAATCAAAGTGGAGAGAAAATCACATCTTGTACAACATAATTTGAAGCAGCATGGAACTCTGGTAAGCTCCTATTACAAAGAGTTTCACTACGAAGAGGAACATGCCTCTAGTTTAGGAAGCAAACTCCGCCACGCATCTGCAATACCATTTGCCAGGCGTGCCTGACCTTTGGCAAATTCGTGGAAAGCAATCCCCATATCTAATGTTTTCTGTTCCTGAAAACGCCCTATTTCTTCATTCATTAGTTTCACAATTGTCTCAAATGTCTTTGTTGCTTGTTCACTCTCTGCCTTCAACTGTATGGCATAATCATGTCAGTCCAGTAAAACACACAAGATATAAAAAAAATATCATCACCGGACATCAAATGATAAACAGACTTGCCTCATGAAATTCACGCTCAGCTTCTCCCACTTTATCAGAGCGAATCAACATGAGTTTGTCACTGCATTCCAAACAAATAATAAGGAATATATCAGGGTATAAGACAATAAGCAGTTTTCTGGTCCATCAGCTTGATTAAAAACAATTATACAATTTCCACAATACAAGACATGAACAAGACTTATTTGCATTTATAATTTATATGCTCAAGTTTTGGTTGGGGGAAATGGACTGTATTCAAAAGGAACATATCGTGAATGTTAATTCAAACATAAAATATCATGTGTAAAGAGGGGTAATTATGTCATGTAACGCAAACAAAATTAATCAAATAGTAAAAGTGATAAACAGGAGCATACAGATTAATCTCCTTCAGCTTCATTGTTTCAGCCAATTCACATTGCCTCCTGAAGGCATTGCCCCTCTCTGCTATTGTTGCCTGTTTCAGAATGTGAAATAAGTTATAACAATCCGTTTTAGCTCATTCTTGGAGGAAGGGTTGAAGGAGCAGGCATGTGAAATATATTTCAAAATCATGAAAAAAAGTCTTACTCGGGTTATGAAATAGTGAAAGAAAGTGTAACCAGAACTACCTTAATAGATTGTACAGCACGGACATAATCTTTCAAAGGTTCTTCAAAACTCATCAAGAGCTGATGTGCCTGCTTGACAGATTCAAGTTAGGATAGTTCTTTTCACCCTTCAAAAGCATGCAAATTTATGCTAACAAGTGAACAAGCATATATGAGAAGTCAGCAAATTTATGCTAACAAGTAAACAAGCGTATATGAGAAGTCAGCAAATTTATGTATGACAAAAACACATAAAGCTGACCTCGTTTTGCAGCTTGACAGATAAAATCTCTGACTTTATCCCAAGTTCAGAGAATGCTTTCCCAAGTGCATTTCCTTCAGAAGCACCTAGAAGTTTCACGGCTTTTCCAAAATCTGACAATGATTGTCCCAACTCTGCAAGAGCAAAAAGTACATTTTATCACAGTAAATAATCTGGCAGAATAAGGGATAAAATATAAAAAGAAAGTACATAAGAGTAAATCAGAAAAGGACAATAGGTAGAAGGCAAAAAAAGTATCAAACTAAAATCTTAAATGAAATCGTTACCTCTGTGCCTCTTCACAAGACGATATGCATGCTTTTGAGCTTCACCCAGGTGATTTTCTAGTTCAAAAATGTAATGTTTTAGCTTCTCATATTCAGCATCAGATTCTTCCACTGGCTTCTCCTTCCCAAGGACAACATCACTCACTTTTGATTGCACATCCTGCAAAAATTCACTTAATCAATTTAAGTCTTAAAAGAAACCTGAACAAACAGCACGCTCAAACAAGTAGACTAGCAAAAGCAAATGTCTATGTAGAGGAAGTTTTCAATCCAGGAGACCATTACATTAGATATATTCATGAAAGTAGTTGAATTGCATAAGAATGCAGCAAATTGCAAATATCAAGTACAGAGTATATTTCATTGGTCTACTGAGGATAGGATAAAACCTGTCAACTCCCTCGATCACACTCTATTCTATGGGTCTACATGTCATCAACGACATTTTATTTGCAAAAACCAAAGCAAATCATAACTCGTTTCATACGTACCAACAGGAAAAGAAAAACGCACCCTTTGTAAGGTTATTTTGTTTAGGAAATTAGCGAAATTCAAAATTTAGATCACTCCATTTAACAGATTTCAATCTGAATAAAATGACATTCAAAATTTAGATCACTCCATTTAACAGATTTCAATCAAGTAAAAGGAAACTATCCATATTCGAAAATACCAGTAGAACTCGTCTTACCTTAAAAATCTGCATTAAATCAGATGGCTTCTTGAATATGCCAGCCTCGTGGGACCTTAACCTTTCCATTGTCTGCATAGTATGTTTGATGAAATCAAGCTAAGTAAGGTTTTATTTTACCTCTTAAAAGTTAAATCAAATGTGAGAAAACACATCAGAACTAGAGCAGTTGCAGATTCAAAATATATTACAAAATCCCACGTGGCAGAGGATGGGAGTAAGTCTTGATACGTTCAACGTCCCACACTCTCCAGAGCGTACACTGATTAGGAGGTAGTAACCATATTGCATAATTCATTTTTTTCATATAACAACCACTAATATGAAATCAAGTCATTGATGGTCAATTCAGGAGACTCAACACCGAACTAAGCAATCAATGTAGTTAATATGGTTAGATTGAATCAAAGATTTGGACTCAAAAACAGTGCAGTGACGTGGCACCATGATAAAAAGTTGAAAACAAAAGAAAGTGACAGCCAACAAATCACATATAAAATAGATAGAGATGCTAAGAGAACAAAATAGTTCACTGAATTCAAGGTATTGCTGAATTCAATGTATCACCTCTTCCTCTGCCTGCAAAAACGTCCTCAGATCCTCACTTTGTTGAAGTTCATGATGCGACGCTATTCTATTTACAAATACATCCAACGCCTGTCGCCTCATTTCAATAAACTCAGCACTGAAACGGAATTTCTCTGTAATACAAACCAAAATTGAAACCCAAATAGAGTGTTAGATGACATGATATTTGAAGTCTCAAATAACTACAATCAGAAATCAACAATTTTCTATGAGGGGAATCATTGATATCCTTACATAATTAATCAATGTTCGACAGCAGTGTATCAAATCTACAATTAATTTTTTATAAGCATAATCACAGGCAATCTATGACACAGTATATATAATAAATAGCCTGTTAAACTCTGAAGTGAAAAGACTTCCATAAAATAAATCAGACAAGCAGTTTAGATTTGTATTCAAATTATAAAGCACCATCAGAAATCTGAAAAGCAAAGGAAAAATACAACAGGCAAAGCAGAAGACTGGGTACTTCCAAGGTTAATTCTTAAAATATAGGGAACAACTCTGGTGAGAACATTTTGTTATTGTGAGAAATGAGAACAATCATTCCTGACCGTGAAATACAATTCAATGGTCATTGGTCCAGATTAAAAAAAATCAATTATGCGTCACATGAGTGGTTACTATTCCTTCTCTGCATAGCTGCCCTTCCATCATCTTCGTCACAAAACAACGTTCTGTGTTTCTTCCACCATTGTCCTCTATTTAACAAGAGCTACTTTGTTCTTATATGAACTTATCATGTTCATGGCCATGAACCTTGTTCTGGACTGGGCCAGCGCCTGCCCTACTGTCGGGCAGGTCCAAGCCCAATCACAGGCGAAGGTCCAACGAGGCCCAAAGTCACCTCCGTGTGGCGCACGTACCAATCCCCTTGGACGTCGGACACGCGGGGGTAAAAAGACTGTCGAGCAGAGGCACAGAGCCCGCGGACGCACCTCTCCTCGACACCCACGTGCTTCTCCCCGCGAGGACACGTTCTCTTATAACTTCCCACTCCCGAAAGAATCGGTCTGCCCTACTTTCGGAGATTTAGGGATCGTTACACCAGGGCGAAGACCACGTGCTGGTCTTCACTACGCCACGTAAGCCCTGGCAGTTACTTGGATTGAGCCTTGCAATCCAGCCCAGTGCAAGTAATCGTTGGCTCCGCGCTGGGGGCCCTCTATAAATACCCTCTCACTTGAGAGGGTCAGGTTACGAAACATTCTAAACCCACTTCTCTATATTTGCTTTTCTCTGACCTTACCTGACTTGAGCGTCGGAGTACCTTGCAGGTACACCCCCCGCCGTATCATCATCACCGGAGCTGAAGTCCATACGACGTTGCTGGCCACTGCCTAACTGTCTGATCCAGGTATGATCAGTGGCGCCGTTCCTCAAGGTGGTGGGGAAAAGTCTGCACTTAATGGCTCCCCTGACGTTTCTGAAGTTGAGCATGGCTTCAAAACTTTCGACGTGATCGTCGGGGTCGACCAGGCCATCGTAGGTCCCCAGTGGCGGGGGTTTCTCCATGCCCGCAGGAATTGGGGCGTCCATGATCTCCCATGACAGGGGGGGTCCTCTGGTCGTCGTCGTCGCTTCCATCTAGGAACCTTGATGGGGATCGGTGGTGTCGACCAGGTCCTTGTCGTGGAGGGGAGTTCCTAGAGCGGTTCCTCGGTCTCTCCTCGGCGGTCTTGCTCCTCTTGGTAATCGAGGAGCGTCTGGGTTCTTTCTTAGGGGGGGACGATGGCGCTTCTGGGAGGCTTCTGGCTGGGGGTGCTCGAGGCGTGGCCGGCGGCCCTCGCGCACCGGCGAGGGGGTCCGAGATTCTTCTGGAGAAGTCCTTCGCGGGGAAGGAGAACGGCGAGGTGAAGGTGGACGACGATGTCTTCGCGGGAAAGATCGTCGTGTACGCCCTCGCTCGAGCGCTTCAATTCTGATATTCTGGTGCATGATCAGCTGGTTGGTCTGGTTGACCAAGGCGAATAGGGCCACGGTGCTCGAATCTGCATTAGGTAGAGGAGCAACTGGCTGAAAGGCGGCTTGCTGGTCGTCCTGCTGGGCGGCGTCATAAGCCGTGTCTTAGGAGTCTGGGGAGGCGGTCTGCCCGTCTCTTACGTCGCCTTCTTCGACGTTGAGGGCAGCATTGTCCTCACGGTGGTTTCCGTTCTCGAGTTCGATAATCCTCGACCGCGTGGAGAGCTGGCCGAGTGGTCGGAGGTGTATTCCGACCTTCAACGAGGCTAAGAGCTCGGTCGAGGTCTTAGCTTCGTGGCGTGAACTTCCCATCGCGAGCTGGGTGTTCTGCCTAATTAGTACAACGACGACGGAGCTTGATCGAGGTCTCCTCGTCGGATCAAAAGTCCTCGCGCGCACACAACGCGGCCCTTGATCATCGTGTTTTGTATAGGGGTGTCGCGCTTGTACCCTAGTGCGTCCCCGTAACCGCGATGCTAATGTGTCGCAGGCAGTGTTTAACTGTAGTACTGTTTAAGCTTCTCAGCGTTCCATGGTCGAGCAAGTTCTTCCCCGTGCAGATTTTCGAGGAAGTAGGCTCTAGTCAACACCCAAGATGGTCTGAACTTCGGGTGCACCGACACATAGGGAATTGTTCCCCATAAAGAAGTTCGGCCTCGAATGGCAAGGCGGGAGCACAAATTTCACAGCGGGAGGACTTTCGTTCTCAGTGAGGTCGACGTCCACCTAATCAGCAAACCGCTGTCTCTTCGGGGAGTTCTGAGTGCTGGGGGAGTCGCTATCCTGGGGAGAGCCAGAAGAACCCCCGGTTGCCGGAGTGGGACCGGGGACCTGCGATCGGAGTTGCTCGATACGGCCTTTGCCGCCCTTCTTCGAGATACGGGCAGCTTTCAGTTTCTTGATACGCTCCTCAGCACCCGACATCTTGCCTGCAAAGAAAATAAATGTGTCGGTAAATCGGAAACCATGACGCGAAGAAAAAGCAAGTCGAAGAGGATTCCACCGCCTAACAGCTCGAGGGCATCCTCGTCGGAAAACATCTCGAAGAGGGCCCTCGTATTGATTAACCGGCGCTTCGTTAAGACCTGCGCGTCGTCACCCCGGATGAATTCTCCGTCCAACGTCACGAGCTTGGCTTTGTTAAAACCGTTGACGAAGGCGACTATTTTCTCATACGCCAGACGATCCCCCTCGCAGAGTCGGCCAGGGCTGACAAGGTAGCTGTCCGTCCCCTTTTTGAAATGTTCTTCCGTCCAGAACAAGGGGAATCTCGGTTCAAGGACCTCCTCCTTCTGCCCGTCCACTTCGCAGGAAACCCGGCGGTACACCGAATTCACAGCCTCAAGCGTGACCGGCCTCATGATGTAATACCGATATTTAAAGTCCCGAACAGAGTCCAGGTAGGTGTGGAAGAGGCTGCTTGCTTGTTTAAAAGACACCCAGCCGTGTCTGCCGTCAGAGGCCTGTCGTTGGAGGTGGAAGATACGAAAGAAAAGAGGCAAGGTTGCCCCGATCTGGAGATATTTACAAACGAGCTCGAAGGCTCGGATAAAAGCGAGGGAGTTAGGATGGAGCTGCGAGGGCGCCAGGCGCAGCCAAACGAACACCGCTTGTTGGAAATCCGTAAAGGGCAAACGCCACCCCGCCTGGTCGAACATGAATTCATAAAGGGGAAACCTCATCCCTCGGTATGTCGAACAGATGCGATGGTGCGCCAGAGGCCGGAACACCTTCCACGACTTCGGGGAGCCCACCAGCCGGTGTTCGACTGTACAAAATATATCATCTTCGTCCCCGTCGACGAACTGGAAGATCATGTTTTGCGGCTCGTCGCTAACCCACTCCGCGAGGGGACGCTCCTCGGCGCTGGTGATCGACGCCATCGGAGAGTCGGGCTGGTCGTCGACGCCTAACGATCCCACGGCCACAGACACGGACAAAGCTTCCATGTACCTGAAAAGCAGAAGGAAACGGTGAATTCGATGATCCATATCAAATTCACCCCTCCACCGCTGTTCAAGTGAAAGGGCGAAGAAGGAGCGTCGGGACCCCGAGACTGTCGCACTCGCCCACGTCGCCGTGGCAACCGACGAAGTCCCCGTGACCATCCTCGTGTCACCGGTATGCCGCTTTGGGAGAGATCCCTCCCACAGAGGAGATATTGGTGAGGACCCCGAGAGTTTCATCTCGTGTCCTCGGGACGTTCTTCTTGTCCCCGGGGTATTCATCCCTTCTCCCCGCGAGATTCAACAAAGAAACTAAGAAATTTCGTCGTTTTCGCCGGAGATTTCGTGATTTCCATGAGAACTTCATCAGTTCACCATGAAACCACCATATAAATGCAAACAAAAGGAGAAAAAAGAGAGAAACTTACTTGAAATACACTTCTGGTAGGTTTCCGGCGCGGCAGTCGGTGGCGGCGAACGGTGGCGAGATAGAGAAGGAAGAAAGAGAGTCTGAGCAAAGGGGGAGCGAAAGTGCAAATTAAACGGGATGACCCCTATTTATAAGGGCCTCACGAGACTCGAGGACTTCCTAGGCAATCGATTACGCTACCCTAGCGTAGCCGCCCTAGGTAATGATCAGGTGTGACACGTGGCACACGCTTCCCCACGCACGTCTTTTCATTCCCCAACACGCGTCCTTCCATTTGCCTCGCTTCAGACTTCTCGTATCCCCGCGACGTCGCCCAGCCGCGGCCAGTCTGACGCGAGCAGGTCAATTTATTCCTGCCCGGTTGACCAACCGCTCCTCGTTTAAAATCCCTTCCCCGACGGGATACGTCCTCGACATAGTACTAGCCCTTAAGTCATTACTCTGACATCTCAGAGCAACGACTTGGGGGGCTCCTGTTCTGGACTGGGTCAGCGCCTGCCCTACTGTCGGGCAGGCCCAAGCCCAATCACCTGCGAAGGCCCAACGAGGCCCAAAGTCACCTCCGTGTCGGGCACGTACCAATCCCCTTGGACGTCGGACACGCGGGGGTAAAAAGACTGTCGAGCAGAGGCACATAGCCCGCGGACGCACCTCTCCTCGACACCCACGTGCTTCTCCCCGCGAGGACACGTTCTCTTGTAACTTCCCACTCCCGAAGGAATCGGTCTGCCCTACTTCCGGAGATTTAGGGATCGTTACACCAGGGCGAAGACCACGTGCTGGTCTTTACTACGCCACGTAAGCCCTGGAAGTTACTTGGATTGGACCTTGCAATCCAGTCCAATGCAAGTAACCGTTGGCTCCGCGCTGAGGACTCTCTATAAATACCCTCTCACTTGAGAGGGTCAGGTTACGAAACATTTTAAACTCACTTCTCTGTATTTGCTTTTCTCTGACCTTACCTGACTTGAGCGTCAGAGTACCTTGCAGGTACACCCCCCGCCGTATCATCATCACCGGAGCTGAAGTCCATACGACGTTGCTGGCCACTGTCTAACTGTCTGATCCAGGTACGATCAAACTTCAGATTGATTTCAAATAAGTAACTCGCATACTAAGAAGGACGTTGAAAACTTGCTTGAAATCCAATATTTGATGTTCTAAACAGATGAATTTCAAATAAGTAACTCGCATGGTTTCAGAGAAGTGAAAAACTTGTTTTCATTTTTCACAATGAGAAAGTTTTCTAACCAAAGTTGTTCCACACACACACAACAACAACCTGTTTTACACTATTTTGATCGTGTAAACGAGCAAGGTGGAAAAAAATTCCATCAAACAAAATGTTTTTACTGCAATGAAATTAAAAGCAACACAATGGCTTAACACATGCAGGAAGATAAAGCATGGAACAAGTGTCAAGGTAGCATTGACATTAAATTTCAATAGATAGCCACATTCAAAGTATTATAAAGCCTGCAAGAGTACTATTTAGATGTTACCTACAGCACTTTTCTCTGGAAGAGGAGGAATGAAAATGCCTTTGTACTTCTCAAAAAGGCGATCACGTAACCAAACAAAGTCACTGTAACGCCGGATGACAATCTTCTCGGGTGCCTGGTATTCCTGAAAATTTGTCTGCCACATTGTTTCAAATAGTCAGATGATCATGTTTGCAGTTACACATTTACTAGATGCATTCAAATGGAAATAAAACTCAAATAAAGAGAGAGAATATCTTTTCATTGAATATAAGGGAGGAAATAGTTAGTTATTCTTGCACTGAAATTTGATGGATATTCCATACACTCAATAAATTTCATCTAGAAAAATGAAGTTATATAAACTCCAGCTGGACAAAATCAGAGATATTTCAATTAACTAAAATTGGCCGTCATCCTTAAATCTTCAGCTTCCATATCTAACCTCTGTTCCCAGGTACTGAGTCCAGAAGTTCGTCACTTCATCCTAATCACTTATTAGTATATTCTCTCTAACATCCTAATCCTAAGCTCTCTTTTTGATCCCCCAAACTCCATATATTCCCCTGAGTGTATTATGTGTTTGTATCAATTTTTTTTATTCCTATAATAAGCCTTTGTGATTTTAAATGTGCAATTATGATTTGGATCACAGTATAATATCAAATGATCCTCCCTTGCCAGTTGAGAAATTGCAAATTCCAAAATAACCCAACTGAAAAAGCAAACAATCCTCACGATCACCAAGCCTTAGGCAAGGTCGGTCCAAAGGCATGTTCTTTCCACTCATAGGACAATCAGTTACCATGCTAAACATGCATTATTAATAAGCATGCATGTTCCATCTTAATTCTTAATCCCAAGAAATCTATAAATGCACACGCCCTTATACTAAAATCCCAACACAGTCCAAAGATAAACCACATTTCAGAATGAAAAACAAAAACTCATTGAAAACAACTCAGCTGTGAAAAATTCCAATCACTCCGATTTCCGGTTCCAAAATATACTGCTTCTTAACTGCATTCATTCATTGCAAAAAAATTGATTATTCCCAATAATTTATTCACTTAACATCACCAACACCTCACTCAACGAGAAAACCCCCAAACTGAACTTCTTAGCAAAATCAATCACACAAAAACCGAGATTACACAATCTCAAAATTACATCGTTCACACATTCATCAACACCGAAATCAAGCACTAGAATTCAATGAGAAATTTCTAACAAAACAATATACAAAAAATAAAAATAAAGAGCACGAAGTTATTGAATATTGAGTAATAGAAAAATACTTTGGTAATGACGCGGTAAGAGATATAAGACTGAACGCCATTGCCGAGTTTAACGGGATCCGTAACAGAAACGGAGAGAAACAGTTGTGATGACGACGGCGATCTAGGGCTCAGCGACGCACCACCGGAGGAACTTCTCTGCTGTTCCATTCCCTCGAAATTTACCATCAAATTTGAAGTTTTAAGAAATTAGTATTTTTTTTTCAATTGCATAAGATCGTGGTTGCTTATTTTGTGAATCGGAGCGGTGGCAGATTTGTAATTACCGAAAAATTCACGGTCGTTTTGTGGAATAGCAAAAGAAAGTGATCGGAGAATCAGTGACGAGAGGTTGTGTGTGGGGTGGCGGCGAAAATTTGTTGCCACTTGGTAAGTTTAGTTTGGTTTGGTTTATGGCTATTCAATGCGTGTAAACCCGGTTCTCTATTAAATGGGTCGGGTAGGTTTGGTAATTCCTTTCTCATGCATGCATAAGCTAAATTGGATATAGTATAAGAAGAGAGTTAGGGTTAGTTTGAATGATTTTACAAAACTATTTTATGAATTAATTTTAAATGAATGCTTTGAAAAATAAAATAAAATAAAATAAATTTTATAATACTATTTTTGAAAACTTATTTAGAGATGATCTTTTTACTTGTTTGGTAGATTTATTTTTAAAAAATATATTTTTTTTCAATTGATATTAATCATATTTTATTTTCTGTTATAATTTTTTTAGTATATTTTATATAAATTTAAATATAGTTGAAAATATTTATAATATAGTAGTAATATTTATTATATTACAATCAAAATGTAAACATCATTATGTAATTTTAACATATTTTGTAATATTTTGAATCATTTATATTACAATTATAGTTTGTATTACAATAAAATACTTTATTGAAACAATATTTTGTTTTCAGTTTTTTTAATAAAATACTCTATTGAAAGGATATATTGCATACAACAAAAACAAAAATTAATATTGCATACAAACTTTTATGTCGTAAGACAAAATTCAATCCTTTAATTTCAAGCTAAATCTTCTAAAATTATCGTAATTGATATAGTGATTTAGTGAAAGGGCAACTTAATTTAGTGTATGCACATGCATAGCTGACTTTTAAATTAGTTGAGTTTTTAATTTTAAAAGCTAAGAAATTATTAATTATTTTATAAAATTAAATCAAACAAATTATTAGTATATGAATTTTCTTTGTTTGGCGTGGCTTTGGTGTAATTGTGATTTGAAAATATCAAAGAATAAAAAACATCCATGGTTTAAAATGCTCCGACCCGTATATGGCGAAACAGTGTTATGGAATCGGATCTAGGTTTTGGTGCGGTGAGGAGTTGACAGTTGACACACGGTTAACTAACTAAATCATAAAACCACCTGCCGTGGCACTTGGTTAAGGGCATAGCTGGGACATTTGACCAATAAGCATTAAGCATCGACGTGTGTGGCCCTGACTTGTCACAATTTGCATCCTGTGCTAAATAATATTTTTTACACGTGCATTTAATTGAATTAAACTTGAAATGACGGTTACGGTTTTTTGTTTTGGAATAAACTATGGTATTTGTGGGTTTTACTTTTTTCTTGAGTGGAAAATTTAAAATGTGATATCAAAACTACAGTAAATTTAATAACTATCGGAATAAACTTTGGTGAACTTTCTTTTATAAATTATTTTTAACAATTCAATTTTTATTTTTTAATAAACAATACATACAAACAATTAATTTATACAACAATAAGAAAAGAAACTGCATTTAAAAAAATGGGAGAAAAAACCAAATTAAAAATGACAAAATATTATAGAATAATTCTAGGTCCAAGTCTAATATTAAGAAAGTACAATAATTAAAATCGTCAACTTAAGGAGTTTTTAAAATTTGAAAATTTTAAGCTTCAAAAATAAATGAGTTTTAAAATAAGCTACTTAAATTAAAGAGCTCCAAACTTTAAGTACAATTTCAAAATTCCAACTTTCTAATTAAAAAATTTTTATTTCAATTTTTTTAAACATTTTTTATAAAAAAAAAAGTTTTTAAAGAGACAAAAAAAAATTTAAATTAATTTTAAATTTGTTTAATAAAGAGTATTTTTAGATCATATTTTTAAAAAATTAAATTTTGAAAAAAAAAACTAGAACCTTTTATTCCAAACAATTTTTTCAAAACAAATAGGCTATAAGTCCCTATAAAAAAAACTAGAGCCTAAAATAAAAGGTTGAGAAAATATTCATTCAATGAGAAGCCTAAGAATAGGAGTATGATTTTGTCATGTGTGATTTTTTGACAAATTTAACAACAATTGATAAAATTGACGTCACAATTTTAAGGTCTTTGATTCTCTTATTTCAATTTCTTTGCTGAAAATATCTCTTTTTTTTCCAAGTAGCAAAAGGAACAGAAAAAAATCAATAAATTATCTATAAAACAAAGTTTCACTAGCGTTAGTTAGCAAGAAAGGGATGATTTCTACAAGAGACTCTGCAAAAGACTGGTACGTCGCATCATTGTCAGTTTTATGTTTTGTTAGATAGTCAGCATAAGCATTCCCCTCCCTAAGAGTATAAAATATTTGAACTTGTCATTCTATAGTGAGAAATTCTTTAATGTTGTGGAGAATCGTGGCATAGTGATGAACATTAACTGACTTTGAGATAAGCTTGATAGCAGAGTTGGAGTCAGAATAACACATCAAATCTTTGATTCCAAGTTCCTAAGACATACGCAAATCATGATATAATGTCATCAACTCAGCGTGAAGGATGTTAAAATATTCAATATCACCCATAAAACATTGAACCTAGGCACCATTAGCATTTCGAATCAATCCACCAAAATCTGAGACGTCAGGATTACCGAGGCTACTGCCGTCAACTTTCAAAATCATATTATTACCTTTGTGTGCATTCTACAAGATCGTTATCATTGGATGAGACAGATTATGCTTGAGAAAATATTTAGCTAACAGATTGGTATAATTCACTGTGATGAGTTTCAAAGTATAAGAAGATACCATTTCATTAGTAAGACGTGATTTGTTCCTAACGCGCCACTACCACCAGAAAGTAGCCAAAACGAAATAACCACCATCGATGTCATGTCTAACCCAATCATATAAATTATCCCCTTGGAAGAATAGTGGGTTCAAGAAGTCAATAAATTTCCAAAAGTGAGTAGCAAATTCACAGTCTCTCAGGCAATGTATAGTCAACTCAGCATCTTGGTTGCATCTAGGATAGAGATCCATCTGGAGCATACCATGATTACACAATATCGATCTCGTAGGAAGGGACTTATGTAAAGCTGTCCAAAGGAAGAATTTCACCTTCTTAGGAGCAGGAATATGCCACACCCACTTCCAATAATTATTTTTGCTGTACTCTGAACAAATTCAAGTCTATTAAGTCAGTTATAACCATCCCGAACAGTATAAATACCATCTAAATTGCCTTTTCAAGTTAACCGATCAGGAACCATAGAGTTCAAACAAATTGGGAGCGCTTTCAGGCGGTCTCAAACACCCAGTGGAATATTAGTATATAATGAATTTAAATTCCAATTCTCATCCAAGTAAACATCATTCACCCACATTTCCAGATTGTGGATATCCACATAGAGAACTTGTTCCGCTAATTTCCCTATCTCAAACCAATTGGTAAACTAGAAATATGAGTTCCCATCCCCCACTCTAAATTTGAAGTCAACTTTAAGAGCAAAGAGCTTTTATTCCAAGTAACTAATTCAGAATTCTTTTTCATGTTAAGGAATGTTTCTTCACTAATGTACATATGCTTCAAAACTTAGACCCATAAGGAATCACAACCCCGGTGGAGAATCCAAACCAGCTTACCCAACATAGAAGCATTAGACTCTCTTGCTTTCCGGATCCCAAGACCACCCAACTTTTTGGGCTTAATGATTTTATTCCAGCCAACAAGATACACACCAGAGTTTGAATTACCTTTCCACCAAAAATTTATAGCCATCCTATCAATAAAATTACAAATTGGCTGAGATAGCCAAGCCACTTGCATATAATAATTTGGGATGAAGTTCATGACAGACCTAATCAGAATCAAACGACAAGCCTTCTTTAACAATTTATGTTGCCAAAATGCTAGCCTCTGACTGATTTTCTCCTTTAAAAACTCAAAGTCCTTACGTTGAAGATGACCATGCTATCTCTTTCACAATTATATATTTATTTATCTCTAATATTTTTCTCTCTCTTCTCTTTATTCCTTAATTTCATAAATTTTATTACATTTGTTTTAGTTTTATGAAAATAAATGATAAAAGAAGAGGATTCATAGTCCAATTTCATTCGGTTTGATTTTGCTTTATTTCGTCAATTATTTTGAGTGAATTATATATTTGATATAGGATTTTTTTCATTCGATCTTTTATGAAGCTAAATTATTATTATTATTGTTTTATATTTTTTAGATTGTTAGATATTTGTAAAAGGTGGAGGTGAGTAAAAAATTAGTAATGCCAAAATTTTAACTTGGAATAAAAAAAATGGTAAGATGTGTTTATGTTGATTCTTGAATTGAATATTCATAAGGTTAATGTCTTCTTCAACACTAAGAGATTTATAAAATGAACTTGTTCTACTTTGATCTTGCATGAGTATTGTCAAATTATTTTTTAGCCTAAGAAATTGTAACTTATTCACATGGAGAAGACAACTATTTAGTTTGATAAATATTCACTACTAGAAAATATACCTTTGGTGACACAATATTACAACAGTCATTTTTCCACTGTCGTCATATCACATTTTGTACGCGTGTGTTTTTTTTATTAAGAAACTTTTCATCACGGTTCCTTAAAAAAATCGTGGTCATAGAGTTTGGATGACAAGCTTCGAGTCCTAGCATAAACATTTTTCCTTCTTTTAAATAAAAATTAGCGTGTGTCCCTTCACATTTATTGTTGTTTAAAAATTGAAAGTATAACAACCACGATTGTTTAGTTTATGTGGTTATATGTTCCATATTTCACTATGGTTGAAGCTCGCAGTTGTTGTGAAATGTTTTCCCACAAAATTAAAACATAACAGGTACTTCATTTTGTTCATAACACACAAGGGTGCCCTAGTGAATGGGACAACAACGATAGCGAAACCTTCACCATCTTCATTCATTTCTGGAAACTAATATCATTTATGGAAAGAAAATCGCCATCCTCTTCAAATTACGGTACATTATCAATCTGTCTCTCTGACGTTTGTGAATGTTTATGTTCTTTGTAAGGGTTATTTACCATTATCTCTCTTTGACACTTCTGAAAGTTAATGTTCTTCGCTAGGATATTGCGTGTATTGACATTGTTACATGTATTGTTCATGTTTTATTCAGATTTTGTGAATATGCTTTAGGTTTTTGTGTTGGATATGTTTGTGTTTTATTCAAACATTGTGACGCTTCTGAACATGTTTATGTTTTGGTGTTGCCATGTTATGTTTTATTCAGACATTGTCATATGCATATAATCATATTAGGATGTTGTGTGTGCACCATTAGGTTAACATTCACATTATTCTTTTGATATAAATTTTAGAATTTGTTATGGATCGTGGTTGGATGAAAGCTGATATATTAGGTTCGGTGTATGAGAAAGGAGTCCTTGAATTCCTTGAATTTGTCAAAAAAATGTTCCCGACAATAATGGTATCTTTTACTGTCCTTGTGTTGTTTGCGGGAATATCAGAAAATGGTCAAAGAAATAAATATTGCATCACATATGTTGTGATGGAATATGTCAAAATTATACATCATGGACGTGGCATGGAGACATGGATAATAATCAAAATGTGACATCACAAATGGATGAAGATGATGATGATATGGATGATCGACTAAAAGATATGATTCTTGATATTAGATAATCGTCTTATATGAAAGCACATATTTATGATACTTTATGTATCTACAAAGATGTACCTTTATATAAGGGGTGCACCAATTTTACACGATTGTTTGCGTTGTTAAAATTGTTTAATCTGAAGGCAAAGGATGGGTGGTCGGATAAAAGTTTCACATATTTGCTTGATTTGTTGAAACAAATGCTACCAGAAGATAACAATTTGTCGGATCGATGTTATGAGGCTTAAAAGATGTTGTGTCTATTGGTTTTGGAGTATGTCAAAATACATGTATGCCCTAATGATTGCATATTATACAGGAAAGAGTATGGAATTTTGGATCAATGTTCAGAATATGGCGAGTCGCACTACAAGTTGAAGAACAACAATGGTGATGACAATGACAATGTTAGTAAAAAGCGTCCTCCTGCAAAAGTGTTATGGTACTTGCCAATAATTTTGAGATTAAAGAGACATTTTTCTAATGCGAATGATGCAAAGAATATTAGATGGCATGCAAATGAAAGAAAATGTGAGGGAAACATTCGTCATATAGTTGATTCTTTGGAATTGAAGAAAATTTATTCATTGTTTCAGGATTTTGACCTTGAGCCAAGAAACTTAGGCTTGGGCTTGCCACAGATGGAATGAACCCCTTTCGCAATCTGAGCATTAACCATTATTCGTGGCTTATTCTTCTCACGATTTACAACCTATCTCCTTAGTTGTGCATGAAGCGCAAGTATATGATGTTAAGTATGATGATTTATGGACCAAGACAACCTGAAAACGACATAGATGTTTATCTAAGTCCATTAATTGAGGATTTAAAACTTTTGTAGGGTAAAGGTGTTGACATTGATGATGCATATTCTGGTGAAAAGTTTAAGATGTGTCCAGTGTTATTTTCCCAATCAACGAATTTCATGCAAATGGTAATTTGGCTGGATATAGTGTCAAAAGACATAAAGTGTGTCCTATATGTGAATCTGATACCTATTTTCACCATCTTGAGTTTGAAAAAAAGACTGTTTACGCATTGGAAAATTCTAAAATCCAATCATCCTTATCGTAGATTGCGGAAGACTTTTAACGGAGAGAGAGAGTTTGAAAGCGCTCCTAAACCCTTAATCGGCGACGAAGTTTTTCAACGAAAAGAACACCTTAATGTTGTCTTTGGAAAGAAAAAAATATGATCGAGTTGAGAGAAATATTTGGAAAAAGATATCAGTGTTTTTTGATCTTCCATATTGGTCTAGACTTGATGTAAGGCATTGTCTTGTTGTGATGCCTGCAGAGAAAAATGTGTGTGATAGTTTGATAGGAACATTTTTAAACATTACAGGTAATAATAAAGATAATTAGAATTTCCGTTTAGATATGGTGGAGATGGGTATATGACAATAGTTGCCTCTAGAAGATAGAGGGAAAATATCTTATTTGCCTTCGGCATGTCACACTTTATCTAATAAGGAAAAGAAAAGTTTTTTGCGAGTGTTTGCATGATATCAAAGTTCCCTAAGGTTACTCTTCAAACATCAAGAAACTTGTATCAGTGAAAGATCTCAAGGTAGTTGGCTTAAAATCCCATGATTGTCATGTCTTGATGCAACAACTTCTACAAGTGGCTATTTGTGGCATCCTTCCAAAAAAAGTAAGAATAACTATAACTAGATTGTGATTATTCTTCAATATTATATGTATATTAAGTTCTTGATTTCAAAAAATTAGATGAACTAGAAGATGAGGCTGCAATAATATTGTGTCAATTGGAGATATATTTTCCTCCATCATTTTTTGACATTATGGTTCACTTACTTGTTCATCTAGTCAGAGAAATCAGATATTGTGGTCTAGTTTGTTTAAGGTGGATGTATCCTATACAGCGATGCATGAAGATATTAAAAGGATATACGAAGAATCATCACCGACCAGAAGCTTCGATAGTTGAAAGGTACATCAATAAAGAAGCTCTTGAGTTTTGTTCAAACTATTTGTCGGAAACAGAGTTTATTAGAATTCCAAAGTCTCGTCATCATGACAGATTTGAAGGTAGAGGTACTCAAAGTGTAAATGTTAAGTCAATGGGTCTAGATGTAGTACATCAAATACATTTATATATATTGAATAATCTTATTGTAATTGAACCTTACATAGCTGCTAACAAAAAAGTTATAAAGAAAAAATATCCCCGAATGAATGACAAGTTGTTGTTGACATGGCATAACAAGGAATTCATAAATTGGTTTAATATGAGGATTTCTAATGATGATTGTGCATCCGAGACAATTAAATGGTTATCCTGCATGCCAAAATTTACTGTGATAACTTAGACGACATAAGACATTTCTAGTTATTCCTTTTATATAAAAGCAAAAGATTATTGTAGTACAATGCAAAATAGTAGGGTTATGGTTGAGGCCTAATCCATATATTTCTCTAGTGCAAAAGATAAGAATCCTATTTTGGTAACCACTGTATTCTATGGTTTCATTGAGGAGATTTTTTTTTAGTAAAAGGGAGGGTCGAGGCCTAAAGCAAGAAAATACTACAACAAAATTAATCTCAAGATAGAAGATCCCTTAGCATCAGAATGAACTAAGGGCCTAATTAAATTTGGATAATCTTCACGAAACCTCAAATCTTCGCTATTAGTAGATCCATATTTTCCAAAGCATCTGCACAGTGATTTTCCTTTCTATATGTGTGAGAAATTTTAACCTCTCCAATCCTCTCTACCATCCACCGAATACAATTTAACAAGGGGAAGCTATCCATGCCAAAATTATTACTTGATTTTAACAAATCTACTAAGGTGTTGGAATCCACTTGAAAGTAAACTTTTGAAACTCCTAGCTCCATAACTATCTTAAGACATTCTTTAACTCCCCAAAGCTTCGCTCTCACCACACTATAATTTCCAAGATGTTTGGAAAATCCTTTTATGCACTTATTATTTGTGGTTCTTATAATTCCTCCACACCTTGCCTCTCTACCATCAATGTTGAGACTCACCCAATCCTTCTCCGATGGCTTCCAACCTACCCTGCTCCAAATCTTATTCCTCCTAACAATAATCTTATCATTCTTCAATGCTTCCACATAATCATTCATTCTACCGAAGATATAATTATCCAAGGATGGGGGTCTGTTGTAATTTTCATTATAATACTCTTTGTTCCTCCAAGCCCAGAAGCTATTGCAATATGTCATACCCTAATTTTAACCCCTAAGATCCCACCTCATTTGCATCATCACAATGCATCAAGATCATAAACATTGGTTCTCCTACCATCCTCTGTGGGTTTGCCTCTGAGGGAGATCACCAAGCATTTATGTGTTTCTTACTTGCTTTATGTTTGTTTATGTTTACTAACCTCTAACCAAAATACCAAAAATATGTTGCAATTTGCTTGTTTCTTATCCTATGTGTGTTTAGGGTTTTGCAAGGAGATTGATGGCAATGGCATATATTCATTCAAGTCTAAATCAGAAGGAAGTTTAACCTTGTCTTGGTCAAACCATCAAGAGTTTGCTTCAATTACAAGTTATTTGCATAAGTGGACTATTACAAGTTGTCTTGTGGTTATCGAACAATGATTCATGAGAAGTTTGGTTCGAAATTAGATTTCATCAAACCACAAGAATGTATTCATCAAAGATTTCTCAAGTTCAAGGAATTAGGGTTTCAGCTCATTATGCTTGAGCAATGATAATGGTTCCTCAGTTGAAGTTCATGGAACTAGGGTTTTATTTCACTTCAAGGCTACATTAAGCATCGTTATCTCTCTATTGCAAGTTCATCATCATCCCAGAGTTTCTCCTAGTTCTTTGCTTCACAAGTCAATATCTTCAATGAGGATTCCTCAAGGATTTATCTCTGTGGTTAGATCATCAATGTGAGGAGAATTTTGTTAAATCAATGCATTCTTTTGATTGAGATACAAGTTTTGATCTTTGGATTCATCATGTCATTAACTTCTCAAGAACTTGTTTCATTCAAAAACTTGATTCAAGATGGAGGATTCATCATTACAGTTTGCTTGGAATATAAGTTGAGGGCATATATCTTTCAAAGTCTCAGGATCCATAATTTCTTAGATTCACCCTTTTCATTTATTATCTTTTTTTTAAACCTTTATCCATTTGAATACCCATTATTCATTCATATCCAATTTCAAATCCACATTTTTTTATCCATTCTTAAATCCTTTTTTTGTGTAAAAAATCCATTTTTCTCAAATCCATTTTTTTATCCATTAAATCATTTTTATCCATTCAATATCCATATCATAAACGAAACTATCCATTTTCAATTATGTTTTTTTCCTAAATCATCATTGTCCAAATCACAAATTTTACACAAAAAAAGAAGAAATAAAACATCAATGTCCAAAAGTTTCCACTACAAAATTACAAAGTCCAACATGTCAAGTTCTTGCCATGCTCATGAAAACTTCAACCTTGCCAAAATATATATTTTCATTCCAAAGCCATTCCAAATCATTATGATCAAAACAAGAGCCTTCATGATTCCAAGCCAAAGGAACATTTCCAAACACATTCATAAGCCTTGTTTCCAATTACATGCTCATGATAAATCTCCAAGTTTCCAAATTCTTTCATATCAAGACCATGATGCAAACCTTGTGCCAAACTTACAATAAAAGCTTCATGAACACTTTAAGCCATGATAATACATCTCTTTCTAAGCCTAGTGGGTTGATACTTACTATCCCATGTGTTGTTCTTGCTTTTGGTTCTCTCTCATATCTTTGGGCTACACCTGGTATTGCTCCGGGTTTATTTGGTTTTATATCATCTGATATATGAAAGTCTTGATTTTGGAAGATATATCTAATTTCTCAAATCATCAACTAAGTGAAAAGACATATGATATATCTTGATTATATATACATGTGTGATGTATATGGAACTCTAAACATATTTTCTAGATGAATTTTGTTTCTCTTACTTCATTTATATTACTGACAAACTCATTAGTTATGGATTTGTGTATGTGACACGAGTTAGAATTCTTTTGAGAAGAGTTCGAGAATGAAGTAGAAGGAAACAACTCGAAAAGGTATTAAGACCATACGAATTGTTCGTTGTGATAAATACTTATAAAAGGAATATAATGACCATTTAAATTGTATCATGTTTGACATTGTTCGATCTAATATAGTTCAATTATATCTTTGTGACTCTTCTTTATAAATTATTTTACATACAATTATTCATATCCATAACCAATTCCATTTAAAGTAGTCGTAGAGACACCATACTTGATATGGACGTAAGAGTACCTAGTTTGTCTTTATGATCATTTGGGTTGTAAGATTTATTAAGTAAACTTGATCACAATCTAGATGAATATGTATTTATGGATGTATCCCAATAGAAATAAGGGACACATATTCTATAACACGTTTTGGGACAAAATTGTTTTGTCAATGGAACTGAAGTCTTTCTTTAGAGACATTATGTATCTAAAGGAACCAGTGAGAGTGATATAGAACTTGAAGAAATTCAAGCTCTAGAAAATACATATATTTATGAGAATGGAATGTGAACCAATTCAACAAGGCAATTGTTGTTGGACCATTGGTTCATGTAGCACAATATCTAGAGAAGATCATAAATGATCTTGATTCTAAAAGAAGTATAAGTTGTTTAAATCCAATTATTGATTAGAGAAAACTTCTTGGAGTTCAATCCTTTTATTAATGAAGTTTTGTGAAAACTTGGATTAATAAATTTCAAGTTTAAATCTTGTGCACACAAGAAGGTTAGTGGAAGTATTTGCATTAATCTAGTATAGTATGTAGGCGACATACTGATCATCAAAACAAATTTACTACAACATCAATGTTGGACATGGTTAATAAAATAATTTTGGGTTAATTATACGATCCCCCCAGCCATTAGGGCGAGATTTGATTTTGCCCCCCTGAAGTTATTTTTTTTTAACGCCCCCTTATAAAACCAAAAATAAACTTTTACCACACCCTATCCCTTGTTTAGGTGACTAGGTATATGGTAAATGACTATGTGGCAGTCCAGTTGGATTTTTGTATGCCACGTGACGTCAACTTGGATTTTTAATTCTATTTATTTTTAATTTCATTTCCACGTAATATTTGAAATTTATTTTTAATTCAATTTATTTAATTTACGTTTATTTAAATTTTTTTTAGAATTTATTTAATTTATAATTTTTTTATTTATTTAATTTTTATTTGTTTAAACAAAATATATATTAAACATATTGGACTCAATATACCAACACATAAGCCCAATATTATAGCCCATTACTTCTAACTCATTTGCAATTGATTTTGTGAATTAGATATATAAACATTTAAAACTTTTAACCCACAAACGATGTGGGACTTGTAGAGCTGGAAGTGTATCTTCAAATGTTTCAGTTGGATTTAGTTTCTGTGACAGGAACCAATGAAGTGTCAAATCATTTAAGAATTGAATCTAAAATAACTAGAGAAAGTAATTAACTGTAGTACCTCCGGCCATGCATAAGATCTTGTGAGCTCATAGGATGCGAATCCACCATTTCTATTATGTAATATATTCAATGTGGAGAACCAAAATGATTAAGCCATGTGGTTGAAGTTCTAATTAAATTTCAACAAAACCATTTTCCTTATTCCTGAATACTTACTTGCAGGGATACAATAAAATTAACCGCATCGTAGAACTGTTCGGTTTCCATTGCATTCCCAACAGTCTCAAATGACAAGTTTGCCAACAAAATGGCTGCCTGAAAATACCATAGAGAAAAGAAATGTGGTTCTCTCAAACTTATATCAAAGGAGTAACAGTAATTAAGAAAATATAATTAGTTTAGGTGATTAAAATATAGGTGTGTGTGACCTTCAAGCCTTCTGCAGTGCAATCTGATACAGACCTGTTCATTGTCACCTTCAAAAACAAAATACTTTATTTTCATATATTTATCTTAGTTACTTTCTCTTCTTCCATAAGGTTAAGCACTTTTACAGAAAATACAACAATATTACCTGTGAGATTTGTTAGGAATGTGGTGAGTATTTCAACTTTGCATGAAAACATTTATATTATTCTGTCATGTATCAGATTTGATGTTCTCATCACATAATACAACATATATTTATAGTTATTGGTACCATTGTAGGCTGAATTTTAAGGAAGCAGTAATTGATCCAGAGGTTGATCTATTCAAGAAAGTTAATGGAAGATGAAGCCAATGGAGACCCACATAGCAAGAGTCCAGTTTGTAGTAATGGTATTGAAGTGGAAGGTGATAGCAAGAAGTCCCACATTGAAAGTTTCACATAAAATGCAAGTGTTTATAAATGAGTTTCACATAGAGTAAAATGAGTTGAAAATAAGGTTAAGTGAATGGGCTGCTGCTAGCTATGGGCTTATGTGTTTGATGTTGGCCCAGATATATTAATTTTTAAAATAACAATTTAAATAAATAATATTTATATGAAAATAAATTAAAAATAAATTAATAAATGCCACATAGACTATCTCAATGCCACGTAGTCAATTGGGGAATACACAGTCACCCAAACAAGAGATAGAGTGTGGTAAAAATTTATTTTTGGTTTTATAAGGGGGCGTTCAAAAAAAAAAATACTTCAGGGGGGCAAAACCAAATCTCGCCCTAATGGCAGGGGGAATCGTATAATTAACCCAATAATTTTGATGAAATGCTTAAGCGAGATTTCCTAAAAGGTTAGGAATCAAAATCTATAGAGGTAGATGGTTGATGAATCTCAATCCTAGCACAAGTACATATTCTGATGAAGTTTTGAGACACTTAATATGCATAATATCACATTAAGATTATTGCATGTGTGGCATGACGTTTTGTCTAATAGACAATGTCTTACCTCACCGGAGGAGAAAAATGACACCATGATATGTACTGCACTATATGCACCATATGCTATGAGCATAAATAATAAGTACTAAACCAATTGAAGTGTTCATCACTAGATCACTATCAAGAAGGTCTATAAATATCTTAAAAGGACCCCGTGTTCCTTTTCTTGAGAGTAGATGGGAATAATCATTGTAAAGGAGTAACAATGATGTTATTCCAAAAATTTATGAACTATATATTCATATCACAGTATAAATTAAATGTTATGCTTGGATGACAACTGTATAAGTTGAAAAAGGCTTCAGACAATTGTCCTTTCTAGTACAAAGGTCAAATATATATGATTTGGATCGCTTTTCTAATTCTTGGAAAGAAAGTTGTGTTTCTTGTATTGCAGATCCTATTGATCTCATTCACGATGATAATGGGTTAATCTTGCAAGTTCAGAAAACCAGATCTCACTAGCGATTCATGTATATATATTTTGACACTTCAATTTATTTCGATAGAAGATCAAAATTTGAAATTGGAAGAGGTGTATATTCCCAACATAGGAAAGAGTTCTTTATACTCTAACAAAGTATCATGCTTAAATAATGCTTGACGCACACAATGGGTAGATAGATGTTAAGTTAATATCTGATTGGCTCTAGTGCTAGTGGGAGATTGTTGAAGTAAGCCCTAATAGCCGATCAATATTGGCTTAATATACTTTTGTATCATGACCTTGATATATATATATTGTTTGCTAATATATATATATATATATATATATATATATATATATATATATATATATATATATATATATATATATATATATATATATATATATACATACTTATTGTATTTATTGTGTTATTTGTATATGACATAATAAAGTCCTTAGAATAATTAGTCTATTAATGACCTATTAAGTGTGACTTAATCGTGAGACCTTATTAAACATAAGGACGTTATTCTTAAAATTAGGGGTGGGAATAAGTCAGGCCAACTAACAGGGGCCTACAGCCTAGCCTACATAGGCTCAGGCCAGGCCAGCCTTTTTCTTAAATAGAAAAGGCCTAGGCTTTTTTTATAAGTCTATTTAGCTAAAGAGGCTAGGCCATAGGCCGTAAGAAAAGCCTTTTAAGCCTATCAGTCTTGCCTTTTTAAGAAAAACTCAATAAATTTATTATTATTGTATTCTATTTTGTACTTTGAATTAAAATACGAAAATAAAACTTAGTTATCTTGAAGAACTTGTGAAAATAAGTTGAAAAAACATTATAAACAATGTCATAAGTTGCTGTCATAAGTTTTTCTCATAAATTCTCTCCAACAAATAGTATCACCACACTTATGCTAATAGGTAAACTTGAATGAGACAATGAAGACAAACATTTAATCTCATTGATACTTTAATTTGTTAGTCTATTTAACATTAGTTTAATTTCTTATTTACAAATTTTCAAATGAAGTAGGCTTTTAAACAGGCTAGTAGGCCAATCAGGCATTCGAAAAGGCCAGACTCAGGCCTAAACAGAAGCCAATGATAGGCTACAGGCCAAATTAGGCTTTGAATTTTTTAGCAGGCCAGGCTCAGGCTTGGCAAAGCCTAGCTCGGCCCAGTCTATTCCCACCCCTACTTAAAATATCTGTTTTCAAGCTTTACTATCAAATAGGCAACAATAATGCATAGAGACTATCATGTGAGTAGACTGATGACTGGATCGCACAAGTCATCGATATGAGATATCAAGTCTTCACATAGGTATAAATATTAGGAGTAGTATTTATACTGAATTGACTCACCATGAGAATACTACATAGTTTGTTATGTAAGTGTCATAAGTTATTCTCATAGTTATGGTGATGTATTCCACCATTCGACCTGAAATCACTATGGACCCTAGATGTGGAGTCGAGTACTTTATTGCCAATCAAACGTTGTCCGTAAAAGAATGACCATAAAGATGGTTTATGGGTACTTTACAAATCATGTTGAGGGACATGAGTGACCTAGATGGGATTTGCCCCTCCTACACATACGAGAGTAATATTTGTGGGACCCTTGATAGAGTATGACTGTAAAATGCATGGTCGTGGTCAAACAAGTCGATATGAGATATTAGACTTATTTGTTGTTATCAAGTATACTTAGGGATCAAGGAATAAAATATTAGACCATACTAGGGTGACACATTCTATGCCTTGTGTTCAATATAGATATAAGGGCAAAAGGGTAATTACACATATGATCATTATCACATAAAGGTTATGTCAGATCACACGACATTCTCGTCACTTGGGTAGCAGTGATGTGTTGCTAGATATCGCTCACTGTTTATAATATTAAATAGGTAATTTAATATTATTGCGAACGTTACGAGAACCTATACGGTCACACGCCTAGAGTATTGATAGTGGAATTGACGATTAAATTAAATAAGATTTAATTTAATTATGTGTTAATAGTATTTAAATTGTTTAGTACATTAGCACATATATAATTTATTTAATTAAATATAATTTAATTAAATAAATGAGAATTGACAGTTGATTAAATTAAATATAATTTATTTTAATATTTTATTTTATTTAATTAAAAGAGTTTAGTTAAATATAAATAATAATAATTTAATTAAATAGTTTAATTAAATAAGATTGGGCTTATTTTGGATAGACCCAAAATAAGAGCATTAGGGTTTTAGTAGCTCTCTATAAATAGAGAAGCTATTTTTCCCTACCAAAGTTAATTGTCAATTTTCTCATAACAAGAGACGGCTAGCACCGCTTTCCAATTTGTACTCGCGTGGACTTCGTAGAGGCGATGGTATTTTCCACGTTCGTGATCAAAGTTAAAACACGCTTCAAGAGGTAATTCGAAATCCTTATTCCGTGTTTGATTTGTTATTGATGGTTTAATCTAGATCCGTTTACCGGGATTATTCCACTAAGAGGATTAATTTTTGAAAAATCCCTCTTAAATCCCAACAGAAAGCCCTTGTTAGTACCACGAGTGAACATAGTTCGTTCGATATACCCACCTGTGTGTTCACATTAATACTATGCAGCGTATTCACATGGAATTAGGGGTTCTGGAAAAGAGGGTAGTTGCCAATCTTAGCATCTCTAATTCCGCCAATGAGCTTCAAGTTTTCTGTAGTCGATGTAGTGGAAGGTATCCGTCAACTCTACGAGTATATAGCATACAAAGTTATTTTCGAAGATCTCAATCACGTTCTTTGGGATAACCTATATGTTGGAGAAGTTTCATCAACCAGGATTGAGCCTTTTCTTCACGAGCTTAAGCAATACTTAGAGATCATATCGTCAACAGTACATGATAAAGTTAGAACACGAGTAATTATTAAAGTAATGCAGGCTACCCAAATTGAACTGGTAAACTTTTATGTACACAACTTATCGACATTGAATATATCGATGTATATCACTCCACAAAAAGATATTAGTTTCTCTGCCTATGAAGCATTTTGAATAAAATCTTCCCTTATATTTCACAAGGTTCGACTAGATAGTAGATTCGTGGGTGACTACATGGTTCTCAATTTGACATGGTTTAAACCTCCACCTCCTTCAAAAGCTCCTACTTTTCCTGCATCAATTGTGAAAACTCCTGTGAGACAAGAACTTACAACTACATCATCAAGTACTTCAGACAGGGGAAGGCGTTCAAATTTGGTTGTTGTCCTTGGAATTGTTACTGGGATACTCATCATTTCCATTGTATGTGTACTTATACTTTGTTTATGCACGCTGAGGCCAAAGACAAAAACACCTCTTACAGAAACTGAAAAGCCAAGGATAGAACACACAATTTCATCTGTTGAGTCACTTTCATACCCAACTAGTACACGTTTTATTTCTCATGAAAAGTTTAGAAAAGCAACAAACAATTTTGAACTAGCAACCATACTTAGAGAAGGAGGGTTTGGTAGAGTTTTTAAAGGTGTCTTAAATGATGGTGATGCTGTTGTGATTAAGAGGCTTACAAATGGAGGGCAACAGGGTGGCAAAGTGTCGCAATGCGAAAAACAACCGGCGGAAAAATAGAGTCGCCACCGAATGTTATTTATCCTGAAGGGGAAAGGAAACGATTGGAGAAACCTCAATAGGGAGAAGACATGGCCATCACAATCAAGTCCTGGGTTCGGGAGTCGATAATGCGAGAGAAAGGTATTAACACCCCTCGCGTCAGTTGTACTCAACGGGGTCCACGCTTGTTGTCTAATCAAAGGGTGTGTTATCTAAAGCTCTACTGTCAAACGGAAACGAAAAGGGAAAAAAGCAAAAGGAGACTCGATAAGACTTCACCGTCCTAGGCCTACGTATTCCCTCGTGCAATGGGAAAGTCAGAGTCAACCTAGTTCGGAGGACTACGGGTGAATAGGGAGGTTGTGCTCGCCAAAACATCGTCGTCTTGTGCCTACGTATCCTCATTCGAACAAGAATAAGGAAGTCATAGCAGTCGTAGTTCGACATACAAGTCGGTAAGTGTTTTTTATGAGCAACGTTAAGTTCGTGTTCCAGCAGTTAGGGTCGATGCCTATTTACGGTAGAACGGAAATAACGTGCCATTTCTGAAAATGATTTGACAAATGATCCCGAAGGATAAAAAGATTTGCATTTTGTTTGTGAGTTTTAGTAGAAGTGAGTTTACTTTATTTGAGACTCGTATCGTTCTAAAGTCTATGACATAGGAGCGAATGCGTCGCAAGATCACCCCCAAACGTGACGTATGCTAAACACTCTAGAAAGGTATGGAGAGACTCCTCACTCATCATCGTGGCACACAATACTCGTCGTATTTATTAAGTGTTTTGATTTTGTTTTGAGATGAGAAGAAAGAGGACTCAAAGGTTAAAAAGAAAACAACTAAGGGAAACTGATTCCTAAATGTTGTCATGCACAATGGTCCCAAAGTTAGGATAGAAAGGGAATTCTACTTAATGTTATAATGCAAAGAGATATACCTAAGGTTAAGGTTTAAGAGGGATTATCCTAATTGTTATCATGCAAATGATTGAAAGCCTAATGTCTCTCCTACCTCTAACTTAATCAGAAATTAGGTTGAGCTAGGAATCCTAAGGGATTATGTGAGCAAACATAAGTAAACATTATATTAATCAATCACAAAACGTAAGTATATAAGACTTAACCAAGTCTTAATAATTAAAAGAAGAAAGAGAGTTGAAGAAGGAATGAGTTAAGTGAGAGAGAAGAAGTCTCATGAGAGGAAGATGCAACATCATGCAAACAATCAAGGAAGTTCACACCATTAGACATAAGCATTAAGCAAATGCAAGCATAAGGCTCAATCACACAAAGTAAAAATCAACACCATGTTAAGGTAACCAAAGTGTGCACACTGGCCAAACCATAACCAAAGATTGGAAGTCAAAGTAATTAGGAAAAACAAGGCACCAATGCATACACAAATGACTTAAGATCAACCTAGAGGCATTATCAAACATCAAGCAAAGTGAAATGAAGTCAAATGATGTGAGAACCAAGGTAGGGCAGTAAATATGTCAAGATGCATTCAACTCATGCTATTGATCAAAGGAAAAGTACAAAAGTTCAAGTCATGCATCATATCCAAATTCCATCAATTGTCAAACAAGTAGTCATGTAAAACACACCTCAAAGAAGCAATCATGTAAACTCAAGGTATGAATCTAAGTAGGGGCAGTAGTGTGTATGTGAAGATCAATTCAAAATCAAGTTCAACATGTCAAGCAAGAAACATGAGCATCACATCACAACAAGTTCACACAAACAAGCATGCATCAATCTAAGTTTTCATAAAAGGAAACAAAGATTCATATGAAATTTTAGAAGTGAGAAACATGTCATTGAGAAACAAAGGCAAGTCAAGATAGCATTGACAAACAAGTATTCATGTCCTCTAAGCATCCAAAGCATCAATCAATCACATGTAATCAAGTAGGATCAAAACTAGGTCAAGTGAACATGCATACACACCACAAAGCAAGATCACGTTGATGCATCAATTAAAGATAGGAGGAAAGCCAAGTGAGACTAAGAATAAGGGTCTACCACATGGTATTTCAATCAAGAACAAGAAATAGGATCAAACCCTAAGTTGTTGCACAAGTGCACCCCTAAATAAATCACAAAGTTCAAGTACATCCCAACAATTAGGCATGTAATGCATCACACATGAAAAATAGGTAAGCGCCTTTAAAAATCAAGGAAAAATGATCACGATATGAAGGAGGCAGTAGCTCAATGTGATCCAAAAATAATGCTTCAAAATGTATACCAAAGGTGCTCAAATCACTTCAACATTAAGCAAGTACACAAATAATCATTCAAACAAGTTAGGCATTAAAAGAGATCCAAACATGAACCCAAAATACATGATAAAGCCATCAAATAAACACTCAAATTCCATACATACATGTGCCTAAGTGTGTGCAAAAGGATGGATCAAGAATCAATTGGAAAGATCATGAATCAAAGCATTGTTCCAAAACTAGGTCACATAAGACACATTACACAAATAAATCCAAATAAAATATTAAGATAAATTGAAAATAAAAATAAAAAATATGGAAAATTAAATAAGACCTCAAAGTAATTAAAACATATTTCTAGAATACTTGGAACCATTAAAAATAAATTAGAATGAAAATAGAAAGAAAATAAGAAAAACATAAAGCAGGGGTGTAGTAGCAGAAAATACTAGTTTAAAAATGGAGCTGGGCCCAAACGTGGGGGTGTGAATAATAAACAGACTAAAGCCCATGATCCAAAATAATACAAATAAATAAAATCATAAAAGTAATATGTAACCAAAATCATGTAACTTGCATCAATTAGACAACTTTCATTTAAGTCACTAAAGGACAAAAAAAGACAAAAAAAACTTCATCTTCTCCAACAAGAAGGGGGCCCACACGGACCACCTTGGCCTCAAAAACCACTCGCCGGACCACCTCCCCAGTCACCGCGCCTCGTCGGCCACTTCCGGTGGAGGTCATGGCCGCCGGCGGTTTGTCGTGAAAATACCCCCCACTCGAAATTCTGCGTAGATTCCAAAAATGCCCTCCAAAATTCCAAATTCTCACTCTAACTACCCAAAAAAAGAGCCATGAAAGTAAGACACACAATTTTCAACTTCAACAAATTAAGACAACATGGGTATTATCTTGTAGCATTTTTCATGGAGATTCCGAATATCATATTAGTTTCCAAAAATAACCATTAAAACCTCAAGAAAACATGCATCAAAGTAAGCCCTAAAAAATAAAACATCAAGAAATCATACACAAACAAGATCTAAACCAATGCCTACATAGTGTAGGACTTCAGATGCACCTGAATGATCCTATTTTCGCATGAATAACTAGCATGGAAGAGTGGAGAAAAGTAAGCTTACCAAACTGAGTTATGTCCGTTGCACCTTGAATCTTGAGCAAAGCTTAAAGAAAACCACTCTCCTTGCCTCTAGACACCTCTGTGATGATGAACAACGCCAAAAGTGGGAGAAAACTTGGAGTAGAAACCACAAAACAAAGAGAGAGATTCTTGAGAGAGAAGTAGGGTTTTTGATATGAAAACAACAGAATGAAACCTCCTCTCTATTAAGGTTTGTTCTCTGGTTATATATGATGGATTGTGGTGGTTTTCAGAGGCCCAAACCAAAGAATAAGTTGTTTGGAAATTTGGCCAAAAATAGGGTGAATAGTGCATATGGGATTTGTGTGTGTAGTGGTGTTATTAGTGGTTTCTAATGAGTAGAATTCAGGGTGTATGGGTGGAATGTAATTTAGGAAGAGTGGGAAAAGTGGTGGACAAGTTTTGTGGTGATTTCAATTTTTGAACTTTGTCATAAAAAGGGAAATAAGGTGCATGGAGTATATGTGATGTTTGGTCACTTTAGGTAAAAACATGATGATGCAATATGGTGATGATGGTGTAGTACAAGAATGAGAGGCAAGAAAAATCATAAGTTGTGACTTAAAAATCAAGGAAACAAATTCATGTCATATAGCCATGCATCTTCTTTCATGATGCCATAACTTGAAGAATTCACCATCAAATGATGTGAAGCTTGGGTTCAAAATGAAGGTAAGGTCACAAGGAGCAATTTACATGTTTGGAGCAAATTGAATTGAAGTCTAAAAAGTAATGAAAACTAGTTTAGAAAACATGTCCACACATTGCCCAAACTTGCATGAAAAAACTAAGTTACAAAATACTTTTGGCAACTTCATGACACCCATTTTGAATCTTCATAACTTAAGCTCTAGGCCTTCAAATGATGATTTCTTGGTAAGCTTGGAAAGCTTGGAAGAAGCTTAACAAGTTTTATGTTTGAAGAAAATTGAATTGGAGCTTTGATCATGGTGAAAAATGGCCTTGAAAAACCAATGTTGAACTCGAAAGTTGACACTTAGAAAAATTCTAAGTACAAAAGTTCGCATTTCATTTTTTTCTCAAATTCATGACTTCATAACTTCTTATTCTTTGATCTTTTGAACATCATTCCTTCTTCAAATTTTTAGATCATGATGTCCTCTTTAATTTGATAACAAGTTTGCCTCATTTGGATTAAGGATGTAAAAGTTATTGATGTTGCAGGATGGCTAGAAATTGAGATTTTCACACTTAGGAAATTCTCCACTAAAACCCTAATTCACCAAATCTCCTAATTTTATATTTCTCCTTGATTTTTCCTTATCCAAACACAAAATAACACTTAAGATGACATGGCATGTCCATGGTTGACTTCAAAATCCAATACTTTGACTTTGGAAAGCCATAATTGACTTTCTTGACCAGATGAATCCTTAATCCTCTTTCCATTGACTGAGGCTCATGCTATGACTTATAATGAGACATAATACATGTAGGGAACCCTTGGGATATGTGTTGAGACATAGAACATTTCCTTGCTCAAGGAGATAGCCATAGGTGCCCTTTGGCGAAATCCCTAATTCATGAACAAAAGATATGGGGATATGATCAATGCTTGTAACCTTAATCCATATGGTTGTGTGAGATGGTTGAGAATGCCTTGATGAGGAAAGTACTTTGAAGCTTAAGAATTCCATAAGATTGATTACAATCCCTTGCTTTATCCTTGAGAATCATACTCTCTTCTTGAGGGTCAACCATGATACCTTGACCCCATGCTTAGAAACAATGCTATGCACAAATGATGATGCAAGTGAAATAAAACATAAGCGAGAAAAGTTAAGAAAAGATGAGGAAAATTTTGGGGTGTTATAGCTGCCCCTATTCAATCAACTTGAACCTGAAGGAATGACAACAACGACTTTCAGACATTCAAGGTAACAGGAGATTAAATACCAAAAGAACCTGGAAATTTGCAACCTGTGGGAAGATATATTGTAGTAAAATAATGTGCTAGCCGAAGGTGGATTTAAGATAAAGATACCACTCGAAAGCGGACTAGAAAGGAATGCCGGCCACAGGAGGACTCACAACCAAAGGATAATAGATGAATGCTGAACACGGGCGGACTCACATCGAATAAGAAAAGTTTGTCGGCCGAAGGCGGACTCACAACCGAAGGTAGACCTAGAAAGAATGTCGGCCGGAGGCAGGCTCACATATATAGGATGCAACCTGAACATGGATTTTTAAGAGGGAATGTCGGCTGAAGGCGGACTCACATCCAAGGGTATCAACCGAAAGTGAACTTTAAGAAGAATGTCGGCCGAAGGCGGACTCACATCATTGCAAGAAAAAGAAAGTTGGCCACAAGCTGTCTCACAACCAAAAGATTCAAAAGGAAAGTCGACCGCAGGCGGACTCGTGACCCAACAAAGGTTTACTGACCGCAGGCAGATTCACAACCAAAAGATTCAAAAGGAAAGCTGACCGCATGCGGACTCACGACCCAACAAAGGTTTACCGACCGCAGGAGGATTCACAACCAAAAGATTCAAAAGGAAAGCCGCCCGAAGGAGGACTTACGACCCAAGAAAGGTTTATCGACCGCAGGCGGATTCACAACCAAAAGATTTAAAAGGAAATCCGACCGAAGGCGGACTCACGACCCAAGAAAGGTTTACCGACCGTAGGCGGATTCACAACCAAAATATTCAAAAGAAAAGCCGACCGACGGCGGACTCACGACCCAAGAAAGATTTACCAACCGCAGGCGGATTCACAACCAAAAGATTCAAAAGGAAAGTCGACCGAAGGAGGACTCACGACCCAAGAAAGGTTTACTAACTACAGGAGGATTCACAACCAAAATATTTAAAAGGAAAGTCGGCCGAAGGCGGACTCATGACCAAACAAAGGTTTACCGACCGCAGGCGGATTCACAACCAAAAGATTCAAAAGGAATGCTGACCAAAGGTGGACTGACATCCAGAATTGAACAGAAGATGACTCCGCCGGGGAAAAAAGAAGCCTAATCAGACGATTCTGCAGTGGATAGCAAGTAAGATAAATGAATTCATCGACGATTTCACTTGGGATAAAGTAAGACAGAATCTCCTAATTTATGCCATTTTCTGCTGGGGAAACGTCTAGAAAAGATGATATCAAACCTGGCTTATGCTTCGAATGCACATGTTTGAATTTTTCTATGGCGTAATACTCCATACGAAATGTAAATGCTACGTATTTAGAGGATGCAATGCAAAGATGCTTATGATATGCAAAAGACACTCCAACGGAAGAATTACTGAGAAAACCGGCAACAAACTCAGCTGAGGAAAACAAACTGAACTGCCTTCTTGATTACAACCTCTGTTGAAGAGAAAACCAAAATTAACTTCCAATCTGCTGGGAATTATGAGTGACATATGCTAGGAAATCGTCCCAAGAATCTGATAGAGAAAAGTGCCAATAACGATTGGGCTTGGGACCTGCCAGTGATATCAATCGCTGTTGATTTACCTGTCGAGGGAATCAATATCGAACTCTGCTTGGGGAGAAAAGTCAATGGTACCAAACCTGATAGGGAATAACATTGATCTTATCCTTCTGTTGGGGAAATGACCTTTAACCTTACTTTGCTGGGGATAAAGGAAACACCAATGTTGAAAATACAAACATGCTCGGGAAGCATATGCAAACCACCATTGTCCTGTCCTGGGTAGCCAACTTATGAACACTCGCGGGGGAGTAATAAACAAACCAAAATCTAGCTGGGGAGAGTAATCTCTAGGACTCCTGCTGAGTGAGAGTGATTGAGAATATCACCATGCTCTGCTGAGGATGATAAAGCTTCAATGCTGGGGAGAGACACTCAACTGGGGAGAGAAACTCTATTGGGGAGAGGGATCACGCCATCCTGCAAACACATGACAAATAACAGAATGTTCTATATGCGAAATGTAACATCCCAATTTTCGTAAGAATATTTATTTAATTTATTTAAATATTATATTTGTGGTTTTTTGTGATTTTGGGCAGATTGTGTTGATGTCAGTGTTTTTATGAAGTTTTGGTTATTTTAATTAAATAATAGTACGTAATATGAATATATTAGTATTATTATTAATTTAAAATAATATTAGAGGAATTAAGGGTAAGATGGACATTGGAGAGAATTAGTGAGGGTATTATGGAGAAAGCCCATATTTGAGGCCCAAGAGTCAAATTAACCAAAAAGGAGGAATTGAGGAGAATTAGGATTCATTTGTGGAGATCGTGAAAATAAGGAGAAAGTGCAGATCTCTGAGGAAAAAGGGAGAAGGGGAGGATTTTCGTGAAGGTTTCCAAAGGCTCAAGAGAGAACTCATCGGATCGACAATCTAAGGTATGTGGAGTAATTGCCTTTCATTGTTTTCATTATAGGATTCGATTGAATGAAGTGGATTTGGTGATTTTTAGGTTTATGAGGGTTTACGGGTTTTGAGGTAAACTGATGATTTTGAGGGTATTTTGTGAATCGATTAGTAAGAGTTGAATTTAATCGGTAAAATAGACCTTTGGGGCAGATTTCCTCGTTGTTGTAGTTATAACCTTGTGGCGAATGATCTATAGAGTTTATATGAAGCTTGAGAGTTTTGTAGGTTTATGGAAATTAAGGTTTCCCGTAGTGTCCTGAATCGACCTAAGAGACGTAGATTTTAGGCCTTTAAATTCTGTGATATGTTAGGACTGATGTATGGATATTTTGGGTCAATTGAGACTGTAATCGCAGGTGCTTTGGAGGTTTGGGAGCTACTGATGCGTAGCAGCGATTTGTTGTAATCGCAGGTTCGCTAGGCGAACCATTGCTTCGCTAGGCGAATGTTCACCATAGTTCGCTATGCAAATAACGCAGCGAATGCGCGATAGCAGGAGTGTAAATGTAGAGGTGTTTTTGAAGGGGCTTTAGGGATTCGCTAGAAGTCTCACCCAACGAACTCCCCAGCGAATGGCTTCGCTAGGCGAATGTGGGGGCGAGCATGACAGATGTTTGGGTTTCTGGTGTTGAGTGTGAGATCTGTGAGGTTCGCTGGCCGCTTCGCTAGGCGAAGGCCACAGTGAACAGGTCTGCTAGGCGAACCCTGGAGTAAACGTATGCTGTTCGCAAATTCTGGTTTATGCTGCTGTGCTGTTTTTGATGTCTTGATGCTGTGATTTCTATGATGATTTTCTATGATGTTACTGATGATTATATGATGATGTTTTGGTGATTATTTGACGAATATGTGATGACATGACATGTATGAGAATTGAGGAATGATGATGCACATGATGATGGTTACTTGATGATGATGAATTATTGACGTTTGTGTATCATACATTCATATGCATACTCTGTGACGACGCTTCATTCCCATTGTGCAGATATGAGGTAATTATGACGTGCTCCGGTTCCAAATGCGGGATTGATCCTAGTGACGGGGATCTTTGGAGGGTTGATGGCTTGGTGTCCATCCTTTGTGACGATTGGTACCACATGCATGAGTCTTGTTATGCATTGCATCTTATGTGACATTGATGAATTGTGATATAGTGTTTCCTGATGTTTCTCTTGATAATGACCTTGATGATGTTGTACATGAAGATAATGCCATTTTATGTATATCTTGTTTTATAATGATTATTATGAATTGTGATTACTCACCCTGCTTGTTTGAATGTTACCTCCACGTGGGTAACGTGCAGGTGATTAGGTTTAGCTGTGGATGCTTTCGAGGACCTTGAAGTTTATTTGCTTTTGGTCGATTTAGAGGGTCTTTCTCTGATAGTGTAACATCGGGTTGGGGTCCTTTGAGTCGAACTATGTTGTTTCCTTATTTTTGTTGTCATTTGATGATATGGTTTTATTTTGATTATTAAGACGGTTGTTGAGGAACCTTTTATTTGATAATTTTGAGTTCCGCTGCCATGTGAAGGCTTTCTGATTTGTTTTGAGAAAAACCCTTTGTTTACAGGGTAATTGTGTTATTTTGATTTAATGAGAAATGTGCACCCTTTGAGGGAATTTTTATGCCTTACTCTGATATTTGAGTTGTTTCTGCTGCAACATTATTGGGGGTAGAAAAGGGTGTTACATTAGTGGTATCTGAGCAGGTCGGTCCGTCTGGCCAGGTTTTTACTTGATGTTTGTCCCTGTCAGTTGACGAGTGTGTGTACACTGTCAATGTTTTAGTTCTTCTAACCTTGTTGGTGGTGTGCAGGATGGTTGGAAGAAATGATCGTGCGATTACTGATGCGTTGGAATCTGTTGCTAATGTGGTGGCGCAGCTGAATCCAAATGGCGGAGCTCCTGATGAGTTTCGCGCGTTGGGAAAGTTTCAAAGAAACAATCCACCAACTTTTGTGGGTACGCATGATCCAGCGAGTGCACACAAGTGGCTGAAGGCGATCGGGAAGATTTTCCGAGTGATGGGGTGTTCTGATGAGCAACAGGTTCAGTTTGGAACGAATATACTGGAAGAGGAAGCCGAGGACTGGTGGGATAACACCCGTCAAAGACTTACGGATGTTGGCACTGTGATAACCTGGGCTGTGTTTAGGCAAGAGTTTCTGGGAAAGTATTTTCCAGAGGATGCTCGTGGCAAGAGAGAAGTGGAATTCCTTGAGCTAAAGCAAGGAGACATGACTGTGGCAGAGTATGCTACAAAGTTTGAGAAGCTAGTGAAGTTTTGTCCGCACTACAACCGTGTTGATGTTGAGATGTCTAAATGTCTCAAGTTCGAGAATGGACTGAGACCAGAGATTAAGCAGGGTATTGGGTACCAACAGATCCACAGGTATGCTGAGTTGGTTGACAAGAGCAGGATCTACGATGAGGATAGCTGAGCTCGATCTACTCACTATAAGCAGTTGAGTGAGAAGAAAGGGCAGTATAGGGGTAAGCCTTATATGACTTCAGCTGACAAAGGGAAGCAGAAGGCTTCAGATGGGAAAAAGATAAGTGGGGGAGCAGCTCCCGCTTCTAAAAAGTGTCATAAGTGTGGCAATCAAGGTCACCGTGCTGATGCGTGTACCAATAATGTGGTGAGGTGCTATCGATGTGGTAAGAAGGGGCATAGAGCTACTGACTGCAAAGATGAAGGTCCAACATGTTTCAATTGTGGTGAGAAAGGTCACATCAGTACTCAATGCCAGAAACCGAAGAAGACTGCTACTGCTGCCTAGACCAGTGGAAGAGTGTTTGCTTTGAGTGGTGCAGAGGCACCAGAGAAGGACAACCTGATTCGAGGTACTTGTTTTATTAATAATATCGAGTTAGTTGCTATTATTGATACTGGTGCTACTCATTCTTTTGTCTCGCTTGAATGTGCTAATAGATTGGGTTTGAAGTTATCTGATATGATGGGAATATGGTAATAGAAACTCCAGCTAATGGTTCTGTTACTACTACCCTTGTGTGTTTAAGATGTCCTGTGACGATTTTTGAGAAGAGTTTTGTGATGGATTTGGTGTGCCTACCCTTGCACCAAATTGACGTGATCTTTAGGATGAACTGGTTGAAGTTCAACCGTGTTCATATCAATTATTATAACAATACTGTAGAGTTTCCTGAGATTGATGATAGTGGGGAGTTGATGTTCTTGTCTGCTAAGCAAGTAGAGGAACTTCAAGAAGACGAAGCTTTGGTGTTTGCAATGTTTGCATCGTTGCAAATTGATCATGAAGCTGCGAGTGTGGAGTTGCCGGTTGTGTGTGAATTTCCAGATGACATCAGTGATTTGCCTCCAGAGCGTGAAGTGGAGTTTGCAGTGGACTTAATACCAGGTACGAGTCCAGCGTCGATGGCTCCTTATCGGATGTCAGCTTCTGAGTTAAGTGAATTAAAGAAACAGTTGGAAGAATTGCTTGATAAGAGGTTTGTTCGACCAAGTGTTTCTCCGTAGGGTGCTCCTGTGTTGTTAGTGAAGAAGAAAAATGGAAGTATGAGGTTGTGCGTTGATTATCGGCAGTTGAATAAAGTGACGATCAAGAATAAGTATCCACTTCCGAGAATCGATGATTTGATGGATCAGTTAGTAGGTGCTTGTGTGTTTAGCAAGATTAATATGAGGTCTGGTTATCATCAGATTCGAGTGAAGCCTGATGATATTCCGAAGACGGCTTTCAAAACGAGATATGGACACTATGAATTCAATGTGATGCCGTTTGGTGTATCCAATGCACCTGGTGTGTTCATGTAGTATATGAATCGGATTTTCCATGAGTATTTGGACAAGTTTGTGGTGGTGTTTATCGATGATATCTTGATATATTCTCGATCTGAAGAAGAGCATGCCGAGCATTTGAGAACTGTGTTACAAGTCTTGAAGGAGAAGAAGTTGTATGCAAAGCTATCGAAGTGTGAGTTTTGGTTGAAGGAAGTGAGTTTCCTTGGCCATGTGATTTCAAGTGGTGGTGTTGCTGTTGATCCTTCTAAGATTGATGTCGTGTTACAGTGGGAGACTCTGAAGTCTGCGACTAAGATACGAAGTTTTCTGGGATTAGCGGGTTACTACCGCAAGTTTATTGAAGGTTTTTCTAAGTTGGCATTACCTTTGACTCAGTTGACTCAAAAAGGTCAAGCGTTTGTGTGGGATGTAGCTTGTGAAGAGAGTTTTGTGGAATTGAAGAAGAGATTGACTACTGCTCCAGGGTTGATTTTGCCTAATCCGAGTGAATCTTTTGTGGTGTATTGTGATGCGTCTATGATGGGTCTTGGTGGAGTGTTGATGTAGAATGGGCAGGTTGTTGCTTATGCTTCGAGACAATTGCGAGTCCATGAGAGGAATTATCCTACGCATGACTTGGAATTGGCCGCGGTGGTGTTTGTGTTGAAAATTTGGGGACACTATCTGTTTGGCTCTAAATTTGAAGTGTTCAGTGATCATAAAAGTCTGAAGTACTTATTTAATCAGAAGGAATTGAATATGAGGCAGAGAAGGTGGTTAGAGCTGTTGAAGGATTTCGATTTTGATTTGAGTTATCATCCGGGCAAAGCATATGTAGTGGCTGATGCGTTGAGCAGAAAGTCATTGCATATGTCGATGCTTATGGTGAAAGAATTGGAACTAATTGAGCAATTCAGAGATTTGAGTTTGGTGTGTGAAACGACTCCTGACAGTGTGAAATTGGGAATGTTGAAGTTGACTAGTGGTATTCTGGAAGAGATCAGAGTGGGACAGCAATCTGATTTAAAGTTGGTTGACCAATTGACTTTGATTGACCAAGGTAACGAAGGTGACTTCTGGGTTGACGAGAATGATGTGATGATGTTCAGAGACAGGGTGTGTGTCCCAGATGTTCCATATTTAAGAAGAGCATTCTTGAAGAAGGACATCGAAGTAGGTTGAGTATTCATCCCGGTGCTACGAAGATGTACCAAGATTTGAAAAAGTTGTTTTGGTGGCCGGGTATGAAGAAGGATGTTGCAGAGTTTGTTTATGCGTGTTTGACTTGTCAGAAGTCGAAAGTTGAGCATCAGAAGCCTTTTGGTATGATGCATCCGTTGAGGATTCCAGAATGGAAATGGGATAGTATTTCCATGGATTTTGTGGTGGAATTGCCGAAGACTGCTAAGGGAAATGATTCAATTTGGGTGATCATGGATAGATTAACTAAGTCGGCTTATTTCTTACCGATGAAGGTTAATCATTCCATGCAAAAACTAGCTGAGATGTATATTGAGGAGATTGTGAAGTTACATGGGGTACCTTCGAGTATTGTGTCGGGTAGAGATCTGAGGTTTACATCGAGGTTCTGGAAGAGTTTGCAAGATGCGTTAGGTGCCAAGTTGAGGATGAGTTCTGCATATCATCCGCAGACGGACGGTCAGACAGAAAAGACTATCCAATCTTTAGAAGATTTGCTGAGGGCTTGTGTGTTGGATCATGGAGGATCGTGGGATAGCCATTTACCGTTGATTGAGTTCACGTACAATAATAGTTTTCATGCTAGTATTGGGATGGCGCCCTATGAAGCTTTGTATGGGAGAAGGTGTAGGACTCCTTTGTGTTGGTATGAATTGGGCGAGAGTGTTGTACTCGGACCTAAAATTGTGCAAGACACGACTGAGAAGATTAGGAAGATACAAGAAAGGATGAAAGCTTCGCAGAGTCGTCAGAAGAGCTACCATGATAAGAGGAGGAAAGCACTTGAATTCCAAGAGGGAGATCACGTGTTTTTGAGAGTGACGCCAGTGACTGATGTGGGTAGAGCTTTGAAGTCTAGGAAGCTCACTCCACGTTTTGTTGGTCCATACCAGATATCGCAGAGGATAGGAGAGGTAGCTTATCGAATTGCTTTACCACTGTCACTTGCGAATTTGCATGACGTGTTCCATGTGTCTCAATTAAGGAAGTACATTCCGGATCCGTCGCATGTGATTCAGATGGATGATGTACAAGTGAGGGATAATCTGACTGTGGAAGCATTGCCTGTGCGTGTCGACGGTAGAGAGAAGAAGCAGTTGCGGGGTAAATACATAGCTTTGGTGAAGGTGTTGTGGGGTGGACCAGCTGGCGAAAGTTGTACTTGGGAACGTGAAGATCAGATGAGGGAGTCGTATCCGACTCTATTTCCTTGAGGTAATTTTCAGGGGCGGAAATTCTTTAAGTGGGGGAGAGTTGTAACATCCCGATTTTCGTAAGAATATTTATTTAATTTATTTAAATATTATATTTGTGGTTTTTTGTGATTTTTGGCGGATTGTGTTGATGTCGGTGTTTTTATGAAGTTTTGGTTATTTTAATTAAATAATAGTATGTAATATGAATATATTAGTATTATTATTAATTTAAAATAATATTAGAGGAATTAAGGGTAAGATGGACATTGGAGAGAATTAGTGAGGGTATTATGGAGAAAGCCCATATTTGAGGCCCAATAGTCAAATTAACCAAAAAGGAGGAATTGAGGAGAATTAGGATTCATTTGTGGAGATCGTGAAAATAAGGAGAAAGTGCAGAGCTCTGAGGAAAAAGGAAGAATGTGAGGATTTTTGTGAAGGTTTCCAAAGGCTCAAGAGAGAACTCATCGGATCGACAATCTAAGGTATGGGGAGTAATTGCCTTTCATTTTTTTCATTATAGGATTCGATTGAATGAAGTGGATTTGGTGATTTTGAGGTTTATGAGGGTTTATGGGTTTTGAGGTAAACTGATGATTTTGAGGGTATTTTGTGAATCGATTAGTAAGAGTCGAATTTAATCGGTAAAATAGACCTTTGGGGCAGATTTCCTCGTTGTTGTAGTTTTAACCTTGTGGCGAAGGATCTATAAAGTTTATATGAAGCTTGAGAGTTTTGTAGGTTTATGGAAATTAAGGTTTCCCGTAGTGTCCTGAATCGACCTAACAGACGTAGATTTTAGGCCTTTAAATTCTGTGATATGTTAGAACTGATGTAGGGATGATTTTGGGTCAATTGAGACTGTAATCGTAGGTGCTTTGGAGGTTTGGGAGCTACTGATGTGTAGCAGCGATTTGCTGTAATCGCAGGTTCGCTAGGCGAACCATTGCTTCGTTAGGCGAATGTTCGCCATAGTTCGCTAAGCGAACAACGCAGCGAATGCGCGATAGCAGAAGTGTAAATGCAGAGGTGTTTCTGAAGGGGCTTTAGGGATTCGCTAGAAGTCTCGCCCAGCGAACTCCCCAGCGAATGGCTTTGCTAGGCGAATGTGGGGGCGAGCATGACAGATGTTTGGGTTTCTGGTGTTGAGTGTGAGATATGTGAGGTTCGCTGGCCGCTTCGCTAGGCGAAGGCCACAGCGAACAGGTTCTCTAGGCGAACCCTGGAGCGAACGTATGCTGTTCGCAACTTCTGGTTTATGCTGCTGTGCTGTTTTTGATGTCTTGATGCTGTGATTTCTATGATGATTTTCTATGATATTTCTGATGATTATATGATGATGTTTTGGTGATTATTTGACGAATATGTGATGACATGACGTGTATGAGAATTGAGGAATGATGATGCACATGATGATGGTTACTTGATGATGATGAATTATTGACGTTTGTGTATCATACATTCATATGCATACTCTGTGACGACGCTTCATTCCCATTGTGCGGATATGAGGTAATTATGACGTGCTCCGGTTCCAAATGCGGGATCGATCCTAGTGACGGGGATCTTTGGAGGGTTGATGGCCTGGTGTCCATCCTTTGTGACGATTGGTACCACATGCATAAGTCTTGTTATGCATTGCATCTTATGTGACATTGATGAATTGTGATATAGTGTTTCCTGATGTTTCCCTTGATAATGACCTTGATGATGTTGTACATGAAGATAATGCCATTTTATGTATATCTTGTTTTATAATGATTATTATGAATTGTGATTACCCACCCTGCCTGTTTGAATGTTGCCTCCACGTGGGTAACGTGCAGGTGATCAGGTTTAGCTGTGGATGCTTTCGAGAACCTTGAAGTTTATTTGCTTTTGGTCGATTTAGAGGGTCTTGCTCTGATAGTGTAACATCGGGTTGGGGTCCTTTAAGCCGAACTATGTTGTTTCCTTATTTTTGTTGTCATTTGATGATATGGTTTTATTTTGATTATTATGACGGTTGTTGAGGAACCTTTTATTTGAGAATTTTGAGTTCCGCTGCCATGTGAAGGCTTTCTGATTTATTTTGAGAAAAACCCTTTATTTACAGGGTAATTGTGTTATTTTGATTTAATGAGAAATGTGCACCCTTTGAGGGAATTTTTATGCCTTACTCTGATATTTGAGTTGTTTCTGCTGCAACATTATTGGGGGTAGAAAAGGGTGTTACACGAAACGGCCAGCTCGATTACCATCCGTGATACTCATCATTTAAGCAATTTTCATTGTTTTTAACATGCTCTTCAAAGCTTAATGTTTTCACATGCAATGTTTATCAAAATATCGGACGTTTTTGCAAAGAAAATAGTGAAAGTAAAAACAAAAATGAACAGCTTTGAGTGAAGTAAAATTTTATTGACTGAATTGGCCTATAAATAGGCATTTACAAATTGGAAGTAATTCCTGAAAAGAAGTAATTGCACAAAAGTGAAAAGAAAATACACATGTCGGCAATGTGAAAACAGATATCCACCATGCTTCGATTCAGCTATGACCCGTATGTCTTCGACGCTCTCAGACGTTTTGCCTTCTGAAAAGACTGACTGAACTAATTCCTATCCTTTGAAATTCCCATGTATCAAGATGTGTTCACAGATCGAACGCAGATCACAACCTCTCGCTTTCAAATCCCTAACTTTTGCCTGGATCGCCCTTTTGGGTTTTTAATCCACCGGGATACCCATTTTTGCCAACGTTGCCTTTCCAGGTTTTCAACTTTGCGGGTTTATTCTTTTCTTTTATCCCTAATTTTTTCCTGAACCTTTTCTTTTTGTGGTTCGTCAGGATGCCCCTTTTTTCCTGGACTTTTCTTTTTGTAGTCCAGCGGGTCTTTTCTATGCGTAGTATTTTTTTTGACTGCTTCTGCGTTCATAGAGGACGTAAAATCTTCGCCATCCATAGTTGATAGCAGCAAGGCTCCACCAGAGAAAACCTTTCTTACAACATATGGCCCTTCATAGTTTGGAGTCTATTTTCCCCTGTGATCTGTCTGAGGAGGAAAATTCCTTTTCAAAACCAAATAACCTGTCTGAAAACACCGATGACGCACTTTCTGATCAAAGGCTTTCTTCATCCTACTTTGGTACAACCGACCATGTGCAATGGCTGCCAATCTTTTCTCTTTGATAAGGTTCAGTTGATCCAGCCTGGATCATACCCATTCAGCCTCATCAAGTTTCACATCTGCCAGAATTCTCAAAGAAGAAATCTCGACCTCTAATGGTAAGACTTCCTCCATGCCATACACTAGTGAGAAAGGAGTTGCCCCTGTCGATGTATGCACCGAAGTACGATAACCGTGTAAAGCAAAGGGAAACATCTCATGCCAATCCTTGTATGTTACCACCATCTTCTACTCAATCTTCTTGATATTCTTATTTGCTGCCTCAACAACACCATTCATCTTTGGACGATATGGAGGAGAATTATGATGTTCAATTTTAAAACTTTGGCATAGCTCCTTCATCATATTGTTATTCAAATTTGAACCGTTATCAGTAATGATTCTCTCTAGAATACCATAATGGCAGATGATATCCTTCTTTATAAACCGGGCGACTACCTGTTAGTAACATTGGCAAACGTAGCCGCTTCCACCCACTTAGTGAAATAGTCAATGGCAACCAGAATAAAGCGATTCCCGTTGGAAGCAGATGACTCAATCTTTCCGATCATATCAATGCCCCACATAGAAAAGGGCCAAGGATATGTTAATACGTTTAGAAGGGTAGGCGGTACATGCACCTTATCAGCATAAATCTGGCATTTATGGCATTTTCTGGCGTATTTGAAATAATCTGACTCCATAGTCATCCAGTGATACCCTACCCTCAACAATTTTCTGTCCATGGCATGCCTATTGGCGTGAGTACTGAAAGAACCCTCGTGAACTTCTTCCATTAACAGGCCTGCCTCGTGTTATCAACACAACGTAGCAGGACCATGTCAAAGTTCCTCTTGTATAACACATCATCTTCGTTCAAAAAGAAATTGCCGGCTAGCCTCCTTAGAGTCTTCTTGTATTTGGTGGATGCCCCCGATGGGTATTCTTGGCTCTTGAGGAAGCATTTGATGTCATGATACTACGACTTGTCGTCTGATACTTCTTCAACTGCAAACACAAAGGCATGTCTGTCAAGACGCACGATTCTGATTGCTGGAACTTCATTCCACAAATTCATCTTGTACATTGATGTTAATGTTGCCAATCCATCTGCCATTTGATTTTTGGCACGGGGTACATTGTCGCTCCCAGGATTTTCATCCAGGTACAAACGCGAGAGTGGCGCGGAAAAACAGAGTCGCCAGCCGTGTAAATTTATCCCAAAAGAGGGAAAGGGAACACCGCATAAACCTTAGGAAGAGGGAAAGGAATGGTCATCGCAACCATAACCTGGGTTCGGGAGTCGGTTACGCGAGGGGAAGGTGTTAGCACCCCACGCGTCCATCGTACTCGATGGGATCCACACTTGTTGTCTATTCTAAGGGTGAGTTATACTATCATCTAGGGCTGTACTAAACGGGAGGGGAAAGACAAAGACCGACTCGGTAGGACGTCGACGTCCTAGGCCTACGTACCCCCTTCGTGCAATGGGGAATTCAGAGTCAACGTAGTTCGGACCAAGTTCTTTTTGTGTTTTTTATGAGCGACGTTAAGTTCGCGTCCGACAGTTAGGGTCGATGCCTGTTTGCGACTCAGACGGAAGGTAACGTGCCCTTTTTGAAAATAGCCTTTAAGTTGAAGGTCCCGAAGGACGAAAAAGTTTGAGGTAGGTTTGTGTTTTTTAGGACAGAAGTGGCTTAAGTTCGTTCCTAAGCTGCATTGCACCAAAGTCTAGGGCACAGGGGCGAATACTTAACGCATCGTCCCAAGACAGGACGCTCGCTAAGCACTCTAGAAAGATGAGAGGAAGCCCCTCATTTCTCATTCCCCATACTTAAGGCTCGTGCGCAATACACATTATTCTTATTAAGTATTTTAAGAGAAATTTGAGATGAGAAGAGAGAAGACGCAAGGGTAACCCTAAAGGGGACTAAGAATCCTAATGTTATCATGCATGGGTGACCTACGGTTAGTGAGGTTTGACGACAACCTAAACCTAAAGGAAGAAGAAAGAGATGAGGGAAGGAAAGAGTAAGGGTGAGTATGGATACTTATCCATACCCTTAAAGAACTTACCATAGTCCCTGCATAAAAGGTTAGTGAGAAACAGACGTGAATGAGAGAAATGAGGTGAATGAAAATCAAACAACGGTAAATAATAATGATAATAATCCAAACATGAATCAAATAAACAAAGAACAACCCCAAAGCGAATGGCACAAGTGCCTTTCAAACAAGGTAATTATACAAAGTCAAAGGTGCGCCTGCAAGAAAATCTCAATTGAAAACAAACCCAATAATTAGAAAAATGATTCCTAAAATTCTCAAATTAATCCTAAGGGATCCTCAACCAGAGGCAAACAATATATAAAAAATCCCTGCAAAAATTCAAAGCGTTAGCCACTCAAATAATCACACGGAAGTCAAATAAGGGAGAGGGTTCAACGTGCCAAAGAGAAGGACCTAAATGCAATATGAAGTAAATTTAAAAATGAAAGAAAAATATTTTTAAGCACTTTAGAACGTTGATGAATGAATGCAAAAAGAACGAGTGAAAAATATTTTATAGGTGAGGAGAATGAAAAGAAAGAAATTTATGTATGCATGAGATGTGTAATTAAAAGGAATCGAATTAGATAATTAAATTAAATGATAAGAATAAAATAAAAATAAAATATAAAATTTGTAAAAATTTTATAAGATGATAAATATGATGTATGAATTTTATAATGTTTTTAAAATGCAATTAGGTATTTTTAAAATTAAAATGTGAGATGTAATAATTAAAATAAGATGAAAGTGAAATAAAATGGATGGGGGGTGCAATTAGTAGAGAGAGAATGTTGGAATGGTTAATGGTCCTGGGGGGTGGGGTGCGAATAGCAGCCCACGGCTACTAAGTCCATCAGAAAAGAGAGAAAATAAAAATAAAAAAGGGCCTTGCGTGGTCCCTTGGTCAATCAGTTGACCTTACACCAGGCGTTGGATGCATCCTGCGTCCCTTATTTGGTCAACAAGACAGAAAGTAAGCAAGACGAAAGAAAATAAGTGGACGTACATCATAAGACCGTGGGGTAATAAGCACGGAATCATTAATTTTAATTCAGAAAAAAAATATAATTCCAAACGCGTGGCAGCATGAGGACGGTTGGATCAAATAATGGACGGTGGGGATTATCTCTCCCACATGAAACCCTAAACTGGCCGGAGGGAGAACCAGACGCCGGAGCCCTAGCTCCGGTCGTCTTCTCCGGCGGTGCTGAACGGAGCTTTCACTAAAACGAACCCAGAAATCCACGACTCTTACATCATTCGAACCAGAATTCAACCCTGATCTCAAATATACAACTCAAAACCACAAATAATCAACATAAAATGAGAAACGAAGGAAATAGTGTTAGGTCGTCAAACTTTAAATCATCATAGCAGGCACTATACGCATCCATAATTAAAAGTAATTATATCAGAATGATCAGTGATGAAAACACAACAATATGCATGCTTAAAAAACAAGTTTCACGATTATCAAAATCACCCCTAACCTGAGATGGCTCCACACTCGTGCGTGCTCTTGGCTGCAAACGGTGATTGATTTCTACTCCTTGGATCCCCAGGAAGATGCTTGTGGAAAAATCCTTTGAGAAAACCTTGTAAATCGGGAGCTTTGATGAAAAAGAGCTTTTTGGGTTCAAATGCTCTAATCCTCCCAATATCACGTGTCTCTCCTTCAACCCTAGCATGAATTGGCTTATAAAGACTAGGGTTTCCTTCTGACAATGACTTGGGCTTGGGTAATTCCAAGTTTAATGATTTTTGCATTATTTCATTTAATATTGAATTTTAACTAATTAAATCCAATAAAAATAAAATAAAATGAGGAAAAATCAAATATATGCTCTTTGGGTCGTGCATGGCTTTATGTTTGAGTTTGGTTTAAGAAACTTATGGCCCATTTGTCAAAATTTGGATTTTAGGCATAGTTTGCTTTGTGCACCTCCTCAAAATTGCCCAACTTTGACTAAGCATAAATCCTCCAATTTTTAGCTCCTTAATTCAAACTAATACTTTTTAGAAACCTCAAGATGTCCTCTAACCAACCCTTTTGGTCCCATGTCAATTTGATCTTCCATGTTCAAGTTATGAGCTTTTGAAGAAGGTTGACTTTTGTTGACTTTCAAAATGACCTATAATGTCTTAGCTCATATCTCCCAAATGAACCATTTCTGGCCTTGGCTTGTGAGACACAAAGTTGTAGGGAATTAAATTTCCTTCAAGATGGGCTTTGGTTGAGGAATTTTTGATGAAGTATGTGGAAGTTATACCTGGTCAAAGTACAGTTGACTTTTCCTACAAAAACCCTAATTTAGTAACTCCTGATTCTTGATGATTCTGAGGTTTCCCTGATGAATTGTGATCAACCCTTGATCAAATGATGAATTTCACCCCATAATATTGATGTTGACCAAAAATCTTGAGGTTTGACTTTGTGTTGACCACAGTTGACTTTTTTGACCAAGTTAACTGATTCTCGATCCATTGGCCAATTGAACTTCTCCTGAATCAAACTGATGGACAATCCTCCACTCCTAGATGCTCATGGACCCAAGGAAAACCATGGAATCAAGTCTTGCCCAAAAAATCAGAAATAAACTGACTTTATAGCAAACCCTAGTTTTGGTACCCTCAGTCTAGGAGGAAATAACACAGTCTCCAAATCCAAATTCCTCTGAACATGATGTATATCCTCTCCAACAAAGATAAGATATGCCATTTGGTGATGATAAAAACCCAAAGAGCTTGCCCATTGGAGCAATAAACCCAAGAATCTCAAAACCCTAATTCATGCACTGGTTAAGAGGGAGTAATCCACTTGAGATCCCTTGCCACCTGTGAACCCTTGATGATGTGATGGACCAGATATGACCTTCCTGGATTGCCTCAGGCACCTTCACCCTATGCTAATGATATGCATACATGATAATGAAATGAAACATAAGTCAGTTAGTAAAAAGTAAGGAGGGCAATTTTGGGGTGCAACAGCTGCCCCTATTCAATCCACTTGGTCCTGAATGGTATGATAGCAATGGCTCTCAGGCATTCCAGGATACACAGGGATTGAATACTGAAAGAACCCCAGAAATTTGCTAGTGATGAGAACAACGAGACGGAGCGTGCTGGAAAAAGGGAATATGACCTCAATCATGTCCACAAGAAAACGAATACGACCTCAATCGCCCGCAAAGGAAGACTGACCTCAATCACTCCCACAAATAAAATACAAATACGACCTCAATCGCACCCACAAAACGAATACAACCTCAATTATACCTGCAAAGGAAGACTGACCTCAATCACTCCCACAAATAAAATACGAATACGACCACAATCGCACCCACAAAACGAATACAACCTCAATTATACCCGCAAAGGAAGACTGACCTCAATCACTCCCACAAATAAAATACGAATACGACCTCAATCGCACCCACAAAACGAAAACAACCTCAATTATACCCGCAAAGGAAGACTGACCTCAATCACTCCCATAAATAAAATAAGAATACGACCTCAATCGCACCCACAAAACGAATACAACCTCAATTATACCCACAAAGGAAGACCGACCTCAATCACTCCCACAAATAAAATACGAATACGACCTCAATCGCACCCACAAAACAAATACAACCTCAATTATACCCACAAAGGAAGACTGACCTCAATCACTCCCACAAATAAAATAAGAATACGACCTCAATCGCACCCACAAAACAAATACAACCTCAATTATACCCGCAAAGGAAGACCGACCTCAATCACTCCCACGAATAAAATACGAATACGACCTCAATCGCACCCACAAAACGAATACAACCTCAATTATACCCGCAAAGGAAGACCGACCTCAATCACTCCCACAAATAAAATATGAATACGACCTCAATCGCACCCACAAAACGAATACAACCTCAATTATACCCGCAAAGGAAGACCGACCTCAATCACTCCCACAAATAAAATATGAATACGACCTCAATCGCACCCACAAAACGAAAACAACCTTAATTATACCCGCAAAGGAAGACTGACCTCAATCACTCCCACAAATAAAATAAGAATACGACCTCAATCGCACCCACAAAACGAATACAACCTCAATTATACCCGCAAAGGAAGACCGACCTCAATCACTCCCACAAATAAAATACGAATACGACCTCAATCGCACCCACAAAACGAATACAACCTCAATTATACCCACAAAGGAAGACTGACCTCAATCACTCCCACAAATAAAATAAGAATACGACCTCAATCGCACCCACAAAATGAATACAACCTCAATTATACCCGCAAAGGAAGACCGACCTCAATCACTCCCGCGAATAAAATACGAATACGACCTCAATCGCACCCACAAAACGAATACAACCTCAATTATACCCGCAAAGGAAGACCGACCTCAATCACTCCCACAAATAAAATACGAATACGACCTCAATCGCACCCACAAAGCGAATACAACCTCAATTATACCCGCAAAGGAAGACCGACCTCAATCACTCCCACAAATAAAATATGAATACGACCTCAATCGCACCCACAAAACGAATACAACCTCAATTATACCCGCAAAGGATAACCAACATAAAGTGGACTTTACTGGGGATAACGTGAAAACAAAACTTCTGTTTTAAACCACCTCGTTTCAGAACCTACTGGTAAGATGACTCCGTTGGGGAAGAAGAAGTCTAAATAAAAGACTCTGCCGGGGAGTACAAGTATGAGGAACGTGTCCCTCCAAAATCTCCTGAGTGATGCCACCTCCTGCTGGCAAAGAAAGTATCAAACCTGGCTTATGCTTCGAATGCAAATGAAAATGCCATGTTTTTGAGGATGCGATGCAAATGCTTATGATATGCAAAGGGGTCCCTCCAGCAAAATAAATGTCGGACAGGAAATATCAATTCAGCTGATGACAAAAATAAATTGTCCTCTGAATCCACGAACTCTGCTGAGAAGGATCACTCCGACCGAATCTTTGGATCAACAACTTCTGCTGGGGATGAAATTCCAAAAGAACATCTGCTCTACTGGGGATTATACGTTATTCTTTGAAAGGGGAGGCCACGACCTGAATCAGAAGAGTGCCAGATATCACTTAGACTTAAAACCTGCTAGGGATGTCAACCCCTGTTGGACAAACTGTTGCGAGGATTACTACCAAACTCTGCTTGGGGGAACGGTAAGTGCTGACATCCACCCTGCTAGCGGATAACATCAAGCTTACTTATCTGTTGAGGATTAGATTGCACCGTTGCTGCTGAGAAAAACATTTCCTGAAGCGTTCAGACTCTGTGGGGAAATATGTCTTAATCCGGAGAAAATACTTCTCAAGTCTCCTGCTGGGGAAGGTCTGCTCTGCTGAGGAAAGTGCAACCTCAATGCTGGGGAGAGTAAGCTGCTGGGGAAGTACGATCTGTTAACTTGCCTTTATGGTCATGAGCGGCTCTTTGGATTTTTCATCTCAAGAGGATTTTACAGAAGGTCGGGCGTTCGCACAGCCCCAGGGTCTTCAAACTCTTGGAGAGATTTATCATGTCTCGACATAACTGCCCCAGTCTTCGTAATCCATGAAGTACATTACCTCGCAAGGGATTGTAATGACTCGAAAATACTCTGCTTTAGTACCTTGGACCTTGAGGAGATGTTTTTCAATTAACCATTTTCAGGAGTGGACGATCTCCCATGCTCTAGAGGTGGCCTGCCCCACTATGGGCTTTGAAGTGACTTTGCCCCTGATCCTAGAATGAATGCCCCAGAATAACTGAATTTCAGAGGGACTTCTCGACGTGACTGCCCCAGATTGGCTCCATCTTAACACGACTTACTGGGAGAGCCCACTCTACACTGAGTCTCTTGGCAGCATGCCCCTTGATATGATTGTCCTTCGGAATTTTCAAGCAACCTAACTTGGCAGGATCAAGCTTCTTGACTGACTTTCACTGTGTAAGCTACATTGATGCTTAGGCACATGTATGCAAACAGAACAAGTTATCTATGAGAATTCTAATGCAACACTCATGTTAACCTTGAAGTTTTTATTGAAAATGCGTCGCCCAACCTTGTGAACGAATCATTAGCTGGGACGCGACCTTGATTTTTGAATGGCAAAACAATGCGCACATGCAATACCAACAAATCTTATTAATACAACTTATAGGAGTCAGGAACGCTGTCCTGTTGAAGTACGCCTTCAGAATAAACCCTGTTTCAATTAGGACTTTAGAGGGTTGTAACGTGGTCTGGTTCACGGTTTCAGAAAAAAGGATTTATGGCTCAAAGTTTATCGGTGCCCACCCACTCTCCGTGATGTTCTCCAGTCCTATGTTCAGTTAATCTGACCCAAACACTCATTTCTCAAAAGATTTATAATCTTTAAGGAACCTATGCCACTAATGGTTTGACCCCTAAGGAGGTTTTGGAGTGACAGTCATCCCTTTTATCTTTTGTGTCTGTAATCACACGAATTTGTTCTTATCGGGGATTTTCTTTTCGCCTTTCGCTTTTTCTTTCTTTTTTTTTATCCCTAATTTTTTCCTGACTCTTTTGAGTTTTTTCGATTTTGAAGTCCAGCGGGATGCCCTAACTTTTGCCTAAGTCGCTTGTTCTCAAGCTTCGACTTAGCGGGCTTTCTCTTTTTATTCCCCTTTTGAACAAAGCGTGTGACACTGGTTGTCTTACTTGCTTGAAAGGGTTGTGACTGCGTCACTCCTTAGTTGTTGACGGATAACCATCGGGGTTTCATATCTCTTGCACATTCTCCTTGGAATTTGAGCGCTCGGTCAAACTAACTGACGCCTACCCTGCCACTGGGTTAAATATGAGGGTTTTTTCGTACAAAAGAAACTCCTACTCCGAGGTTCAAAGGGGTTAGCGAGGGTTTATCTCCTTATCTCTCCAGTGTTTATGGTTTTGAAATAATGCCTGTACATCCTCAACAGGGTTCTATCCAAAAGCGTACCATTAGAGACCTGCGTTCTTATTTCGTCATCCTCCCTCAAGAGTTCTTAACAAGAAAAATTGATATTGCAGTACATATAAACATTTAAGAGTGAATACGAAATGGATTTATTCAAGGAAAACATACTTATTGCATTAATATCATCATAAAAACAAACAAGTCTTGCATACATAAGATGCTTTAACAGAAAATAAAAACTACAAATGAAAATGCAGTAAAGAAGCTGAAGATTGCTATTGTTAAGGAAGCTTAATTCTGCCCAGACGTACTTGCAGACTGAGTGTTCATTTGAGAAAGGAGGCTTCCATTGATGTACATATCATCTTCAGTGAATACAATGATCTCCGAGTCCACCAGGTCTTGCACCTTATGCATGAATACATTACACTCATCAATCGTGTGCCCGAACGTTCCCGAGTGGAACTCGCACCTAGCAGTCATGTCATAATCGGGAGGAATAGGGTACGGTACTGGCGCGGTACCCCTTGTTTGAATCAGAGACTTCTTAAGCAGGCACGTAAACAGCTGACTATAAGGGATAGGAACAGGATCAATTATCCTTTTGGGCCTTCTTGGTCTCGATTGCCCCTGTTGCTGATGATTCTGCTGTCGGTGCTGATTTGGGCGCCCAGTCTGGCCCTGCACTTTCCTTTCTGCACTCGGCTGAGGCACAAACAAGGGTTGTGGAAGAGATCCCTGACGCGAGGTGGATCCTTTGGCAAAAGAGGGAGTCATCAGTCCCTTTGCAACACTGGGAGTAACATCACTTTGTTTACCAGTGCCAGCTGATGTAAACTTGATTGCCCCCGAGTCAATGAGCTCTTGGACTTTATACTTGAGCATCTTACAGTCTTCAACATTATGACCAGGTGCCCCTGAATGGAATTCACACCTATCATGGACGTTGGAACCCATACAAAACTTGGTGTGTGGAGGACCCGCAGCAATCAATTCAATCAGCTGAAACTTGAGCAAGTGCTGAAGCAACTGAGCGTATGGCATCAGAATCTGATCAAACTTCTTTTCAAGCTTTTCTGGATTAAGACCCTCAAGAAATGGTTGTTGATGAAAAAGCTCTGACGGTGGGGAGGATCCACGAGGCAGTTCATGGTCTAGAGGAGACCCCAAAGATATGGGAGGAGTGAGATCCTCTGCTGTGGAAGCGGGCACAGGACTGTCTTCCTTTTTCAACACCCTATTCAAAACTTCCATGATCAAACCCATCTGAGTCTTCATCTGATCGATCTCTTCCCTCAGCATCCTCTGCTCCTGGAGCATGTCTTCCCCAAATTGCCCCATCTGGCTTCGCATTTCCCTCAACTCAGCTTGTACTCGTTCCATGATCAATTCTCGAACGGCCTGAGATGTCGGAACAAGATAAGAATACCGGAGATAAACAACTGTTATGAAAAATGATTATGCAAAATGATTATGAATATGCAAATGCAAATGGGCGTGTTTGAAAATTCACAGGGCGATCCATCCCTTGATTCCAGTTTAATAACAAGATAGAACGGAACTTCTGCTCATATATTAAGAAAACCAAAGGAAAGCCAAATGTTAACAATCACAAATCCGAGATAACAAGTCTGAATACAAAAACCATAGGTCCCAACCAACAAGCCTGGTGGTGATCCACATACAATAAAAGAGGGAAGAAAACTAAGGCATGTCATCAAGGTTTACAAGAGTCAATCCTCCCCATCCACTATGCTTTCTGCACCAGTTTTGAACTTCCTCGAACATCTTTCTGGTGTCGGGATGCTTCGGCCTCTGAATCAGTCCTTGGATAAGAAGGTCTCTCCTGTGTATGATCCCATCCAAGTATCAGCAATGTAACTCCCAAACGTCTTCTCCAGAAACACCATCCATGCTAGGACCCTCATGTCTAGGTTTCTTCACTTCAGCTTGGACTTTCAGTTCTTCCATGGAGGCTATGGCTTCCTTGAGTCGACCCTCGACTGCTTGTCTCTTGAATATCCCTGATAAGATCTCGGCGTCTTTCTTCTTGAGCGTCGACTTCAACTGATCTATCTTAGCTATGTAGTCGTCTTCTTTTCTCTTATTCTCAGCCATAGCAGTTTCTTGGTGATCATTGAACCTGTGAATCTTCAACAAAGCCTTGCCTAATTCCTCCTCCTTGGACCTGAGAACGTTACTGACGCCATCCAAAGCTTGTTTCATCCTTTCTCTGGATGCGATCATGTCAGTAAGCCCTTTTTCTGCTTTAGCAAGGAGCTCTGTCTTTAACTTGGCGGTATAAACAGCTTCACCCCGCTCATGCTTCCACTGATGAATTTTTCTCTTTAGCTCACTATTTTCTTCCCGCAACCTTTCCTTTTCAGCCCATAATTTATTATACTTCTCCAACTCGACGGTGGTAGGAGGCTCGATCACCAAAGGGTACAAAGGTGGTTCTACCGGGAATGGAAGAAGCTCCTCTTCTGCTCTCTTCTTAATCCACTCTTTATATGGATGGAAAGCCCGATTGTTACTTTTCCCGAATGGAATCTTACCCTTCTTAGTCACCTGTTTCCAAGCATTCACAACTTTCCTTATCAACCCTTGATCCTCAATACCATTGAAGAATAAGGATTCTCGGACATCTCGCTCTTCGGGTGGATTCTTCAAAGGATAGCCAAACTGTCTGATAGCTAGGGAGGGATTATAGTTAATACCACCTTTCCTCCCTATCAAGGGAACATTAGGAAATTCTCCGCATTTGCAAATAATCTCCATTCCTAGCAAGTCACGATTAATCCAAACGATGTTATCGGCAGTCAAGCCCATAACCCTCTTAGACCACTTCAGAGAATCTTTCGTATCAACGAAAGCGCCAGATTCAGGGAGACGAGTCAAAAACCAAGTAGCTAAGAGCGGCGCACAGCAACTCACAGTTTTCCCACGCCTATTCTCATTCTTATAGTGAACTGAATGGTACACATCACCTAGTAAGGTAGGTATAGGATTCTTCGACATAAAGATCCTGACGGCGTGCATATCCACCAGATCAGGAATATTCGGAAATAGAACAATCCCATAGATACACACAGCTAGAATAGCTTGGAAAGCAGTCCAGTTCTTCTCTTTGACATGTATGCAAGCCTGATCGAACAAGAACTTCAATAGGAAACCCTTAACTCCTTGTTTTTCTGCAATATTACTATTAAGAACAGGCTCACTAATGTGAAGAGCACCAGCCATATCTTTTATACCGGGGTGTTCTTCAGAAAAGAAAACTATATCATGACTAATAGGAATTCCCAAAATAAATGAGAACTCCTCCAACGTCGGAGCCAAGACGTAGTCCGGGAAAGTGAAGCAACGCAGAGGCGGGTCGTAAAACTCAAGAAGTGTGTGAATGGCATCCTTCTCATACTGGGAAATATTATAGACAAATTTCAGAAGTCTTCCATACCTTCCACTGAACTCTGTACGAACTCCAGAACCAGCCATATTAATCAATTTGTGAATCAGTGTCAAAGTCGGCTCTGGGAATGAATAGGCAACAGTCTTCTTTCTCTGAACATCCATACTGAAGTAACCTTAGAAAACCGGAATCAAGAGTAAGATGCAAGCCCTGAAAAATGTCAAACACGTCAGAATGCAAGAAAAATGATATGCTCATGCAAACATGGGGTCAAGGCACACTGCTGGATGTGCTGTGCTGTTAGCTGAACGAGGAACCAGAAAACCAAAACTCTGAACCACTGAGGAACCCAAATGAACAGACATTGATGAGAAATCCAGAAAACCGGGTAGGTTGAAAGTCTCGGTTACCTGCAAACCTGCAAACGCCCATCCCCTCTCACGTGTAGGTACTAGGATGTTCAGTATCCCGGGCTCTCAGGTCGAGAAATGATGATACGTTCACCATTTCTGGTTTGGCATCATCATCAATCGAGGAGGCCTCAACTGATTCTCCAAGGTGGAAGGTCCTCAGCTTTGGGACTGAGGTCGAGAAACAATAGTACGGTGGAGAAATGACTTTTTACTTTTGTTTTTCGCAAAACATGTTGCGGTTAGCAAGAGTCGCCACCGACTTTTCTTTTATCCAATTTATTTAGGAAAGGTGAAAAGAATAGGAAAGACCGTTTTGAAAAGATTTTTGAGTTTGGGGGGTAAGTTATGAAAAGGGAAGGTGTTAGCACCCCTTTTCATCCGTATTTATCTACGGGCTCTTAATTGCTAGCTCACTTTAACTCGCTTTTTTTTGAAATGTGGTGTGTGTTTAGAAAATATTTCGTAAAAGTTGACTTTGTAATAATTCGTGTAAGAACGTATACAGAGTGTTTGTTTTTGAAAATATTTTTGAAAGTGTGAGGTGTGAAAAGTATTTGTTTTTTGAGTTGTGAGCGAGCATTTAAAAGTTACCTACCCTTAATTTATAAGGTCTTTCTTGTACTTATCATTTTCCTTGAGAGATAGCACTATCCATACCATTAGTGGGTAGGTAGTCCTATCTATTGGATGTGGAGGGACAGCGAAGGGTCATCAAATGGTCATAGGAGGCAACATGTAAGGATACCTTAGCAATTCGTAGGGACTACCATCACTTTTCCGTAGGGTCATCGAGGGACAAGATCATTTTTTGTAGGCAACTTGAAGGGTCATCGAGGGACTATGATCTTTATATCGAAGGGACTGTGACGATATTATTCGTAAGCGTCTTTTGCTAAAGTATCCTTACGTTCGAGGGGCATTCATTCCTCGGGGTACAGTACTAAAGTCAATCGAGGAGTGCCTCCACTGATTCTCTTCAAAACGTAGGGGCCGTCCTATGCGAGTTCCAAAGTGGGCCCTCGGGTGCGAATGGGTTTGCCACAGGATGTGGTCTGCCACTGTCACCACTAAAGAGGGATGTTTCCACTAAGGTCCTCAATGATCGGTCACCAGAGTCGACAGCTTTCTAGATCAACACCCCAACATACGTAAGACACACACGTTAGAATGCGTCCCAAGATAGCCTCGTCTGGTTGTGAATTTCGTGAACACACAAACGTACCAAGCGGGCACGTAGGTCCCACTACTTTCCACTCTAGTCCTAGGGTATTCTCAAGCCTTGGTATTGGGCTTAGCTCTCAAACCCACCCAACCTGCAAAACAAAGACAGCCAGCACAGCCCAGCAGTATGACAGTAATAAAAAATGAAATGCAGAAAATGCGGTAAAAAAATAAAAATAAAAATACAACACTTAAAGAAAATCAAAACCAAACACCCAAAAAGAACAAAGACAAGCAAGCGTTAGGACTGACTCGCTTAGGGATGGACCAACATAGGTCAACCAGAATCCCCAGCAGAGTCGCCAGCTGTCGCTCCCAGGATTTTCATCTAGGTACAAACGCGAGAGTGGCGCGGAAAAACAGAGTCGCCAGCCGTGTAAATTTATCCCAAAAGAGGGAAAGGGAACACCGCATAAACCTTAGGAAGAGGGAAAGGAATGGTCATCGCAACCATAACCTGGGTTCGGGAGTCGGTTACGCGAGGGGAAGGTGTTAGCACCCCACGCGTCCATCGTACTCGATGGGATCCACACTTGTTGTCTATTCTAAGGGTGAGTTATACTATCATCTAGGGCTGTACTAAACGGGAGGGGAAAGACAAAGACCGACTCGGTAGGACGTCGACGTCCTAGGCCTACGTACCCCCTTCATGCAATGGGGAATTCAGAGTCAACGTAGTTCGGACCAAGTTCTTTTTGTGTTTTTTATGAGCGACGTTAAGTTCGCGTCCGACAGTTAGGGTCAATGCCTGTTTGCGACTCAGACGGAAGGTAACGTGCCCTTTTTGAAAATAGCCTTTAAGTTGAAGGTCCCGAAGGACGAAAAAGTTTGAGGTAGGTTTGTGTTTTTTAGGACAGAAGTGGCTTAAGTTCGTTCCTAAGCTGCATTGCACCAAAGTCTAGGGCACAGGGGCGAATACTTAACGCATCGTCCCAAGACAGGACGCTCGCTAAGCACTCTAGAAAGATGAGAGGAAGCCCCTCATTTCTCATTCCCCATACTTAAGGCTCGTGCGCAATACACCTTATTCTTATTAAGTGTTTTAAGAGAAATTTGAGATGAGAAGAGAGAAGACGCAAGGGTAACCCTAAAGGGGACTAAGAGTCCTAATGTTATCATGCATGGGTGACCTACGGTTAGTGAGGTTTGACGACAACCTAAACCTAAAGGAAGAAGAAAGAGATGAGGGAAGGAAAGAGTAAGGGTGAGTGTGGATACTTATCCATACCCTTAAAGAACTTACCATAGTCCCTGCATAAAAGGTTAGTGAGAAACAGACGTGAATGAGAGAAATGAGGTGAATGAAAATCAAACAACGGTAAATAATAATGATAATAATCCAAACATGAATCAAATAAACAAAGAACAGCCCCAAAGCGAATGGCACAAGTGCCTTTCAAACAAGGTAATTATACAAAGTCAAAGGTGCGCCTGCAAGAAAATCTCAATTGAAAACAAACCCAATAATTAGAAAAATGATTCCTAAAATTCTCAAATTAATCCTAAGGGATCCTCAACCAGAGGCAAACAATATATAAAAAATCCCTGCAAAAATTCAAAGCGTTAGCCACTCAAATAATCACACGAAAGTCAAATAAGGGAGAGGGTTCAACGTGCCAAAGAGAAGGACCTAAATGCAATATGAAGTAAATTTAAAAATGAAAGAAAAATATTTTTAAGCACTTTAGAACGTTGATGAATGAATGCAAAAAGAACGAGTGAAAAATATTTTATAGGTGAGGAGAATGAAAAGAAAGAAATTTATGTATGCATGAGATGTGTAATTAAAAGGAATCGAATTAGATAATTAAATTAAATGATAAGAATAAAATAAAAATAAAATATAAAATTTGTAAAAATTTTATAAGATGATAAATATGATGTATGAATTTTATAATGTTTTTAAAATGCAATTAGGTATTTTTAAAATTAAAATGTGAGATGTAATAATTAAAATAAGATGAAAGTGAAATAAAATGGATGGGGGGTGCAATTAGTAGAGAGAGAATGTTGGAATGGTTAATGGTCCTGGGGGGTGGGGTGCGAATAGCAGCCCACGGCTACTAAGTCCATCAGAAAAGAGAGAAAATAAAAATAAAAAAGGGCCTTGCGTGGTCCCTTGGTCAATCAGTTGACCTTACACCAGGCGTTGGATGCATCCTGCGTCCCTTATTTGGTCAACAAGACAGAAAGTAAGCAAGACGAAAGAAAATAAGTGGACGTACATCATAAGACCGTGGGGTAATAAGCACGGAATCATTAATTTTAATTCAGAAAAAAAATATAATTCCAAACGCGTGGCAGCATGAGGACGGTTGGATCAAATAATGGACGGTGGGGATTATCTCTCCCACATGAAACCCTAAACTGGCCGGAGGGAGAACCAGACGCCGGAGCCCTAGCTCCGGTCGTCTTCTCCGGCGGTGCTGAACGGAGCTTTCACTAAAACGAACCCAGAAATCCACGACTCTTACATCATTCGAACCAGAATTCAACCCTGATCTCAAATATACAACTCAAAACCACAAATAATCAACATAAAATGAGAAACGAAGGAAATAGTGTTAGGTCGTCAAACTTTAAATCATCATAGCAGGCACTATACGCATCCATAATTAAAAGTAATTATATCAGAATGATCAGTGATGAAAACACAACAATATGCATGCTTAAAAAACAAGTTTCACGATTATCAAAATCACCCCTAACCTGAGATGGCTCCACACTCGTGCGTGCTCTTGGCTGCAAACGGTGATTGATTTCTACTCCTTGGATCCCCAGGAAGATGCTTGTGGAAAAATCCTTTGAGAAAACCTTGTAAATCGGGAGCTTTGATGAAAAAGAGCTTTTTGGGTTCAAATGCTCTAATCCTCCCAATATCACGTGTCTCTCCTTCAACCCTAGCATGAATTGGCTTATAAAGACTAGGGTTTCCTTCTGACAATGACTTGGGCTTGGGTAATTCCAAGTTTAATGATTTTTGCATTATTTCATTTAATATTGAATTTTAACTAATTAAATCCAATAAAAATAAAATAAAATGAGGAAAAATCAAATATATGCTCTTTGGGTCGTGCATGGCTTTATGTTTGAGTTTGGTTTAAGAAACTTATGGCCCATTTGTCAAAATTTGGATTTTAGGCATAGTTTGCTTTGTGCACCTCCTCAAAATTGCCCAACTTTGACTAAGCATAAATCCTCCAATTTTTAGCTCCTTAATTCAAACTAATACTTTTTAGAAACCTCAAGATGTCCTCTAACCAACCCTTTTGGTCCCATGTCAATTTGATCTTCCATGTTCAAGTTATGAGCTTTTGAAGAAGGTTGACTTTTGTTGACTTTCAAAATGACCTATAATGTCTTAGCTCATATCTCCCAAATGAACCATTTCTGGCCTTGGCTTGTGAGACACAAAGTTGTAGGGAATTAAATTTCCTTCAAGATGGGCTTTGGTTGAGGAATTTTTGATGAAGTATGTGGAAGTTATACCTGGTCAAAGTACAGTTGACTTTTCCTACAAAAACCCTAATTTAGTAACTCCTGATTCTTGATGATTCTGAGGTTTCCCTGATGAATTGTGATCAACCCTTGATCAAATGATGAATTTCACCCCATAATCTTGATGTTGACCAAAAATCTTAAGGTTTGACTTTGTGTTGACCACAGTTGACTTTTTTGACCAAGTTAACTGATTCTCGATCCATTGTCCAATTGAACTTCTCCTGAATCAAACTGATGGACAATCCTCCACTCCTAGATGCTCATGGACCCAAGGAAAACCATGGAATCAAGTCTTTCCCAAAAAATCAGAAATAAACTGACTTTATAGAAAACCCTAGTTTTGGTACCCTCAGTCTAGGAGGAAATAACACAGTCTCCAAATCCAAATTCCTCTGAACATGATGTATATCCTCTCCAACAAAGATAAGATATGCCATTTGGTGATGATAAAAACCCAAAGAGCTTGCCCATTGGAGCAATACACCCAAGAATCTCAAAACCCTAATTCATGCACTGGTTAAGAGGGAGTAATCCACTTGAGATCCCTTGCCACCTGTGAACCCTTGATGATGTGATGGACCAGATATGACCTTCCTGGATTGCCTCAGGCACCTTGACCCCATGCTAATGATATGAATACATGATAATGAAATGAAACATAAGCTAGTTAGTAAAAAGTAAGGAGGGCAAATTTTGGGGTGCAACATACATGATAGAAGTCAACCCTATCAAAAAACAGCAACAACCTTCTGGCATAATTCTTATAAGGCACCAAGTTTGCCTGACGAGTCTCCCACTCACCCTTTATTTGATTGATTACCAACGCAGAATCACCATATACATCAAGATTCTTGATTCTCAAATCAATAGCCTCTTCTAACCCCATGATGCATGCTTCATACTCTGCTTCATTGTTTGTGCATATAAATGGCAATCGGGCAGTGAAGGGTATATGGGAACCTCTAGGAGTAGTAATAATTGCTCCGATTCCGTTACCATATGCATTGACAGCTCCGTCAAAAATTAAACTCCATTGGGATCCAATCTCAGGTCCCTCATCAAGCAAAGGTTCATCACAGTCTTTTGCTTTCAGATACATGATATCTTTGTCTGGAAACACAAACTTCATAGGTTGATAATCGTCAATCAGTTATTGAGCAAGATATTCTGACAGAACACTTCCCTTGATGACTTTCTGGGAAACATATTGAATATCATATTCTGTCAAAACCATCTGCCAATAGGAAATCCTCCCAAAGAGTGCTTGCTTTTCAAACACGTATTTTATCGGATCCATCTTCGATATCAACAGGGTAGTGTGGTTTAGCATATACTGCCTCAAACGCTTGGCTGTCCAAGCGAGTGCACAACATATCTTTTCTAGCTCTGAGTACCTTGACTCACAATCAGTAAACTTTTTACTCAGGTAGTAGATGCCACGCTCTTTTCTACCTGTCTCGTCGTGTTGACCTAGCACACACCCCATCGAATTCTCAAGAACCATAAGATACATAATCAAAGGTTTTCCTGCTGCTGAAGGCATGAGGGTGTCATACCCCAAATTTTGACCACTAAGATTTCCCATCATTGTGCAAATCATCATCACAATATGGGGGAACCATCATACCTTGTCAGTCTCCCCAAAGATGGGTGAGCATCCACTACAATCAAAATTAGGGTTTCAAGCCCTCTCTGAGTGCTTAGACAAAGGGTCAATCAAGGAATGACATGATATTCAACTTGTCTAAACCTCTCAAACATTCACAAGGGATAAAAAAGGACTCCCACTTTAAGTATTAAGCACAAGGTTGCTCCCTTCTAGGTGGATCAAGCCTCAAGATCGCCAGTGTCACCAAATTAGGGTTTTGGTCGACCAGGGCCTCCAGATGGGAATTTTTCATCCGGGCATGAGCCAATGTCCCAAAACATAACCTAATATACTCCATGTAACCTCATGGACCCAAACATCAAGTCAATTTAACCTCAGGGGATGCATACATAAAAAATCAGGAATTAGGGTTTCTTGACCTAATTCACCCCTAAGTTGACTTTTGGGACAAATCATGAACCAAGACCTCAAGAGAGAGTTTGAGGGTCTCTAATGAACTATATTGATCCATTTGGAACAATGGATTAATCCAAGAAGCTTGAGCAACAAGTCTCAATTTCATCTGCACCACAATTAGGGTTTTAAGGGAAAAGTCAACTGTAACTTTGACTTTTGACCAGGACATACTCCCAAACCCTAGGACATGCCTCAATATACCCTATGACACCCATGGAACATGTCCATCAAGTTTGATTTAGGTCAAGGACATGATTTCCTGAAGAATTGCACAGTTTGGAATTCATCTGATAAAAAGTCAACTGTGCACAAAAGTCAACTTTGACTTTTTGAGATTTTTCACCAAAATGGATTTTTAACCCTAAAATGATGTTAATGTATGATTTGAATCATCATTCATCAAGAAAAATCAAGAAAAGTTGGATAACTTGTAAAAGGGGTAACCATAAAAACTTAGAAAATTTTCTAAGTTAAAAATAAAGTGACAAAGGTACCAACTTTGGAGGACCATAACTCCTAAACCACAAGGCCATTTTTTCTCATCCAAAGATGGATTTGTAGCTCTCATTACCCTCTACAAAAACTTCAACTAGACCTAACTCCAATTCATTAAGGATTTTGAGTTATGGAGTGATCAAAATGGCTAAAAAATGAAAATGTCACTTTTTCCAACACTTAGTGAAATTTTCACTAAGTCCAAATCTGTCTTCACTTTTTGCCAAATGTAGGGTGATTTTTCACTTGGATTCAAAAGAGATCAAAACCAAACATGTTCAAACAGTTGTTGTATGATGTAAGGGCTTTCCAAAATGACCAAGAACATTGCCAAATTCCATCTGAGTCATGAGATATGACATTGGAAAGTTGCCTTGCTGAAATCTGTCAAGGCAAGGCAGAATTTGCAACTTTGCTCGATTTACCAAAATTAGCCAAATCCAATTGCTCCTATCCAATTGGACACCTCAGAGGATTGAATCTAAATGGGACAATCACTGAGCCAAGCCTCCAAAGTCCATGGAACAAGAAATAACATGTTGAACCTAGAATGGCCAAAATAGGGACAAGACTTCAAATTTGGATTGAAGCATTCAATGGAAGCATCAAGGTGGCATGGACTGAGCCATTCTCATCTGAAATCAGTCAAGACTTATCCAAGACCAAGGGAACCAAAGCTCTGTGCCCTAACCTCTAGTCAATGGCTAGAGGAGACTTGAAATTCCATTGGCCAACATTGATCAAACACCTGCTGTAGTTGCCATTCACTGTGGATCCCAAAACAAACTTGCTCTACTATAAATAGAGCTAAATTGTGATCAGTTTGAGTACACCAAAGCCATCTAACAGATGCTTTCCTCAAAATCTCTTTCTCTTGGCAAAAATGCCTTTCTTAGCAAGGTAGCTATCGGGTTTTGAGTTTGAGAGCTTTTCCAATCAAACCAATCACTCACACACCTCACATACATCACATATGAGCTGATCAAACACTTAGATCACTTCTGAAACACCAATTTCACAAAATCACCAGCTGGTTGCTCAAATTTTCAATCAAGTTGCAGCTGAGGTACCACAAATTGTTCCAGCCATTTTCAATCAAGTCCAAGCATTCAAACACACTCCATAGGGTGTAGGGAAGCTGTTCAGATCATCACCACTCATCTGTAACACCTCCAAATCAAAAATCACATTGCACTTGCTGTCACGGCCTAGAGGTAAGCACATACTTGGTCATCTTTCAATCTATGCATATTTCCTCGCACAATAATTTGGCCATATGTTCATAATCATGCATGGAATGTTTTCCCTCAATTAATTGCATTGTTTGAATCGTGTATCAAAAATCCTAGCCTTCATGCAGAAATTAGGGTTCTTGAGGTTTCTTCGTGATTTCATGTTTTATGTTTAATTTAAATGAAATTAAGTGTTATAGACATGATCGTGAGGTTGAGACGAGCATAATGATATGTGGATTGCATGATATGATTACGTATTCAGTGAGATTGGATGGAAAACGCAAATCTGCCAAACCCAGAACACGCGCGTGTTTTTGGTGTGTTCTTGGCGCCATTTTTAAATAATTTGAATATTTGAATTTTGTGATTTTGTTTAATTGATTCAAAATTTAATTTCTCTCTGAGAGTGTGTAAGACCCAATCCCTTTGTACAGAAAACTTTTTGGGCCTCAGTCACTTGTATAAGTCCCTCTATACAAATTCAAACAGTGCGTTCACTGATAAAACCCTGGGCCTCTCCCTGAGCTGTAAGCCCAAATCTTTCTTTTTCAAAGCACTTTCTCCTTTGATTTTGAAATATACTGTTGTTTTCAATCTTTCTTTGTTGAACAACTAACCAAACAGCATGGAAGCTCTATAACCGAGTAAGTGGTTATTGCTTTCATTTACCGCTTTCATATACATATAATTGTATTGTGGGGTTGTTTCACTGTAAGTCTTCTTTCATAAACTCATATCAACTGTGTAATAATAGTATAGATATTTAGAGTTTCCCCGGCAACTACGTCTAGAACTAGGTGACGCCGTTTCGTTTATTCGTAGAAATAGACAACTAGATCCCCAATAGGATCACCAGATACAGTCTTCTCTTCGGCTGTCCTCATTAGGAATTGTCAAGAAACTCTACTCCCCAAGATGAATGTATTCTCCGTGAATGGCATCTTTGAGTTTCTTCCAAATTCTCGAACTTTCCTGACTTTGATCTATTCTCGGTGAATAGCATTGCCTTGAATTTCTCAGGGTTTGGGGACCCACGGGCTTCTTAAAAGCATCGGCCTCCGCTTGGGCATCGTACAAGGATCCACAGGCTTCCTAAAAGCAACCCAGCCTCCTCTTGGGCTTAGTACAAGGACCCTACGGCTTCTTAGAAGTATTCACAACCTCCTCTTAGGCTTCGTATAAGGATCTCTTCCTCCGGGAATGATAGCCTTCTCTTGGGCTTAGTACAAGGACCCGTCGACTTCTTAAAAGTTTCCAGCCTCCTCTTGGGCTTCGTACAAATTGTCCCAACGACCTCCTAAAGGTATAGGAACAGAACCTAGCCATCCTCATAGAGCAGTCCTTTCATAGAGTCTACTACTGTTTATCAAAACATAGTACAAAAGATGAAAACTCTAGACTTGGACAGTCTAACTTCCTTGAGTCTCAAAGACATTCTCAAGTGACCCCTGCGTTAAATAGGAAGGAAACCCGTAGACTCGGATAGTCTCAATACCCTTTGGATTTCCCGTTTCCTCAAAGAGAGGGAAATATCCCGGATCCTCAAAATCAAATCCCTGAGTACGGTGTTGCTCATATAAGAACTGATTTTCTCTTTCAAAATCAGTATATTTGACCTGTCACTCAACTGAAACAGTCACCATGGCCTCCTCTTGGGCTTTGTACAATGATTCTCCCCAGCGGAGTCAAACAACGTTTAGCCTCTCTCTCGGGCTTTGTACGAGACACATAAGAGACTCCCTCGTTGAGTCAATCACCCCTTTCGCCTCCATCTCGGGCTTTGTACGAGATACAAAAGGGTTCTTATCGAGCCAAACAAACAATAGCCTCCATCTCGGGCTTTATACGAGATACAAAAACACTCTCTTGTTGAGTCAAACCTTTTTGCCTCTCTCTCGGGCTTTGTACGAGACACATATTAGCCTCATCTTAGGCTTTATATAAGAAAACCACTGGTTGATCCAATCAACCTTTTAGCATCAAAGCAGTGCCTCGTTCACAGTATACAAACATCAATAACTCCTTCCCTTTCATCTAATCGCTGTAAGCGGCAAGCCTCTAGATCATCTACATCCATGCCACTGTCCCTCTTTTAGCATGAGAAATTCCTAAGGAAAGATAGCATTGCTCTACACTGAGTTAAAGTCTTCTCCTTCAGGTTAAAATCCCCTTTAAAGGATATTATGGCATTGTTAGGATTCGCGTATCCCGGTTAAAGTAATCCTTCTTTACAGTCAGTCACCCAACAGTTGTGACAAACAGACCTCTTTAGAGATGACAAATTCTCTCTAAAGTCGAGGTCCTTCAGCTTCACGTCTTGGGCTTTGAACAAGACACAAATAGACTTTTCAGCTTCACATCTTGGGCTTTGATCAAGATACAAACTACCTTTCGCTTCACGTCTTGGGCTTTGAACAAGACACCAAAACACCATTTCCTCCCATAGAATAGGAGGAACTACGAACGCTCTGATTTCCCTGTTTCGGTAAACGGGAATACGTAGGCATAAGATTGAAAGAAAAATCTTAGCGAGCACAATCAACAAAAAAACCCAAATCCCATACTCTCACATTCAAAAACATCAGTCCTAAACATCCTAATCCTTGTTCCCCGCCAGAAACCTTCTGCCCAGATAAAAAGAAAGACACTGTATTGGCGAAAATACAAATAACCAGTACAAGGCCCCCCCACATTGATAGCATCCGTAACCTAACAGACCGCTGTTTAAACTTAGTATGCAAGCAGGGTTAATTGGAGACATCTATTTTCCTTCCTTATTCAGCTCACAATAGGATAAAAAAATGAATCGACCTGTAGTTTAAGCTCAAACCGCAGAGAGCGACCAACGCTTAAGAACCGCGTCCAAAATCGCTCGCTGCAGAAAAATGGCGCCCACCGTGGGGCCGGTTCTTTCTTCCTTACAATTTAAACCTTGGGTAAGTCATTTTCATGGCGGTGGCCGCCAACAGAAAAATGGCGCCCACCGTGGGGCCGGTTCAAAGATTAGATTTAAGCACGGTCTCCCTTTTAATGCCACAGATTGGGGCTTCCGCCAGGGAACCCATTTTCTGTTAGGAACTTAGGATCCTTAGCTTCAAAGGTCTAGGATGTTTAGGACAAATATATATACTGCTTTTCCTAATTGCTATACGTGTTTATTTTTCTGCTAATGGGAATGCGGGTGATGCCGTATGCGGAAAGATTGAGTATACACTTAAGATAAGTGATGGCGACGGGGTCGACCATCAACCTCAGTGGAGGCTGACCAACGCAACCCATTCTCTCACCTAGACAATAGGCCGGTTGTTAAGTCTGAGAAGCTGAGGAGCCAAACCCTTTCGTAATGCGAAAACTATCAGAAATAGTTGTTACGCGATACTACCCTCATTTGAGGCTGGTTATCTATTCTCGGTGAATGGAACTTACTCTAAGATTGCACTACAACTCGCTGGCGATCCGCTTGTTGTTTTGCTTTCCTGGGAGGAGCTGATGATAATGAGTACAGGTACAAAAATCACCCTAGTATAAACCTTTGGGGATGGGTAAAGCCTTGACTTCATGACAACGACCCTTTGACCCCATGTTTTTTCTATGTTTTTGTGTGCTGCATTCATGCATTCATCTAAAAAACATTAAAACATTCAAAAAATCTTCTCTTCTGGTCTCTCTATTTTTCAAATTAAACTAAGACTGTGATTGCAAATATCAAAGAAGAAGATGGCACTAATGGATTTCGGTAGAAGGAGAACCCATAGGTATACCTTCAAGGTTCCAAAACTAGAGGATTTGAGAAGGTTAGCAAGGATGATCACTAACCCTGAGGCTTTTAGAGCCAAGCACGGAGGTTTGCTACCACTGCTAAGAGTCCATGTGATTGAGGGAATCATGGATGCGCTCATTCAGTTTTACGATCCGGTTTATCACTGTTTCACATTCCCGGATTACCAACTCGCACCAACGCTGGAGGAGTATTCTCATCTAGCTGATTTACACATTACGGATCGAGCTCCATTTTCTGGACTGGAAGAAATTCCAAAGAATCAGACCATTGCAAGAGCAATTCATTTGGACGAGTCTGAGGTCAGGACTCACATGACCGCTAAGGGTGGCATCCAAGGTTTGCCAGCCCAGTTCTTGACAAAGAAAGCCCTGTATTTTGCCAGTATAGGAAACATGACTGCTTTTGAAAGCATCTTTGTCTTGCTCACCTACGGGTTATTTTTGTTCCCCAACATCAATAACTTCGTCGACATTAACTCCATTAAGGTTTTTCTCATTGGAAACCCTGTGCCGACTTTGCTCGCAGATGCGTATCATTCTGTACACTTGGGAAATTTGTACAGTGGAGGGGAGATCACATGCTGTGTACCTCTGCTTTATAAATGGTTTATCTCACACCTGCCCAAGTCTGCTGCTTTTTGGAATTGTAAGAGTGCTTTACGTTGGTCACAGAAGATCATGTCTCTTACCAACTCTGATATAGATTGGTGTAATAGGATTTATGAGGGAATCAGGATCATTGACCGTTGTGGAAACTTCCCCAACGTACCCCTCATAAGAACTAAAGGAGGAATCAACTACCATCCGGTGTTGGTTCGCCGTCAATTTGGATACCCGATGAGACACATCTCACGAGGGGTTCATCTGGAAGGTCTTTTCTTCAAAAAGGGAGAAAAGGACAGAGCACTAAAGATGGAAATAGTGCACGCTTGGAAACACGTTCATAAGAAAGGACGAGAGTCTCTGGGAAAACCGGACTGTGTCTCGGTGGAGCCTTATCTCCATTGGGTACAAACTAGAGCTCTCAAGTTAAAGATGCCTTATCCTCGTTACAAAATTCTTCCGCCAAAGGAATCTGTCATGTACTTCATGACGGAAACTGAAAGGCTTCAGGTTACTCTCAACAAAGTTCAGAAGGAGAGAAGGTCTTGGAAGAACAAGTACCGCACCCTCGACATAGAGTGCATCAAAATACAACAATTACTGAAAGAGAAAGATGCTCTGATTGAGATTTTGGAGCAACATGCTGTAGAGAATCAATATGACCAAAGGAATTTGCTCACTCCTTTCACTTGGCAAAGGAATGACAACCCGACAACGGCCCAAGAGCCCCGGTCAAAGAAAAGGAAAGTACCAGAGTCAGCACCCGATTTCTCTTCAGAGAGGACTCGGGACCCATTAGCTTAGGTTTCTGTTTCTGCACTTTGTAATCTACTGTATTTCCATTTCTGTAATCCTTTGATTTCAATAAAAAGGGGTTTCCCCACTGTTTGATATTTGCAATCTAATTGTCGAAGTTTATTTTGATTAAACAAAAAAAAAACAATTAAGATAATCATTGCATTCATCATTCTCACATCGCGTATTCTTCTTCCTTATGAATCTCATGTTTGTGTCTCGATTCTAGAGTCAAACTGTCTTATTCGTACAATACTCGGGCCAATCGTCAGAAAAGGATGGATGATCTTGAGGAAGAAAACAGAGAGTTGAAAGAAGAGATTGACGCTCTAAGAGAGGATATGAGAAAGCTTCGTAATGACATGCAAGCCATGGCAGAAGCTCAGCTACAACGGACTGTGATCTCCGAGATCACCTCAACGCCCATCGTGGAGAAGTATGATCCTAGGTATCAAATACCGAAAGATCATCCTTAGGGTATGCCTGTTAACTATATCCCGGAAGGATATGTTCCGCCGATCACTGAAGATCAGGGAATCACAACAAAAGCCGCTGGGCCTGAAGGTTACAAACTTCGGGAAAGCGAAGATGCCAGGGGCATACTAAAGACTCCTGAAGGTTACAAACTTCGGGAAACGCCAAGATTCACTACCGTAGTCACGGTACCACCCCCTGTGGTGCACACTGTCCCGGAAGGACAGATTCCACCAATACCTGATGGTAAAAAGGAAACTATGTTCAATAGAATGGATGAATTCCAGGAACAGTTCCTGGAAATGCAGAAGGAACTGCAAGCCATTCGCGATCAGGATCTATTTGGAAAGGACGTCGCAGATCTCTGCTTGGTCCCCAATGTGAAAGTCCCACACAAGTTCCAACTGTCCGACTTTGAAAAGTACAAGGGTAACTCTTGCCCTCAAAGCCATCTGGTGATGTACGCTCGACGGATATCAGCTCAGACGGAGAATCAGGACCTGCTGATTCACTACTTTCAGGATAGTTTAACCGGTGCCGCACTCAAATGGTACATGGGTTTAAACCGTGCTACGATCAGCACTTTCAGAGATCTTGGTACTGCCTTCGTCCAATAATACAAATACAATTTGGACATGGAACCCGACAGAGATCAACTCATATCGATGTCGCAAAAGGACAAGGAAACCTTTAAGGAGTATGCTCAAAGGTAACGTGAAATTGCCGCTCAAATTTGTCCACCTCTTGAGGAAAAAGAGATGACAAAGATCTTCTTAAAGACCTTAAGCTCGTTTTACTATGACCGAATGGTTGCAGTGCGCCCAGTGATTTCATCGAAATGGTGGGCATGGGTGTACGCCTTGAGGAAGCCGTCCGAGAAGGACGTTTGGTAAAAGACACTGGATCATCGAGCGGTACTAAAAAATATGGTAGTGCTCTCCCTAAGAAAAAAGAGCAAGATATTGGGAATATCTCTCTTGGAAAGCAAAGGCGACGATATCAACCAGTAGCAGCTGTGACTCCTGCTATTAGCCCTGCGCCTATTCCTACGTATCAACCTCAGGTTGCGTAGAGCCAACCTGGTCAGCAAAGGATGCAACAGCCTCTTCAGCAGGCTCGTCCCCAATACAACAACAACGACACAACACGGCCACCAGGATTTGATCCTATACCCGTGACGTACGCAGAACTGTTTCCGTTACTGCTAGCCAAGGGGCACATTTAAACCAGGTCCCCTCTTACAGTACCAGAAAATCCGCCTTTTTGGTTTAAGGCGGATCAAACTTGCCCTTATCATCAAGGAGGTCCAGGGCATAACATAGAAACTTGTCTTATTTTCAAGTTCGACGTGCAAAAGCTTGTTAGGAGCGGGCTCTTATCTTTCAAAGATACGAATCCTAATGTTCTTACGAACCCGCTGCCTCAACATGAGAAAGCTGCAGTCAATCTGATTGAGAAAGAGACTAACGATGTCTATCAAATTCACGATGTGCTCTTGTTAAAGACAAATCTGGTCAAGATGCATTATAGACAGAGTGGATATGGCCATGTGCCACCTCATAACTATCATCAGTGTGATATCTGCTCTAAAGATAACCAAGGATGTTATGTAGTGCAAGCGGCTCTACAGGAACAAATGGATCTCGGATGGATCCAAGAACACCGAGTTCGTGGAGTTAACATGGTTTACACAAATTCCAATGTCATTCAGAACCACGACATCCGTGCAATGAGTGTCAACTTGGTGGAAATGCACTCAAGGCAAAGCCAGTATCATAATCTTCCGCGGCACGATTATAATTCCTGTCTGACTTGCTCGGTAAACAAACAGGGATGCTCTTTCATACAAGAGGCCCTCCAGTGTCAAATGGATCTTGGATGGATCCAAGACTACCATGATAGGAATTCCTATCAGATCAACATGGTTCAGATCTTTGACATTCGCGTGTTGAATACCAACCTGGTAGAGTTACATGCTGAGCAGGTCCGACTTGGATTCTTAATATCACATGACTATCAAAGCTGTAAAGCGGGTTGCGAAAACGATCGAGGTTGTACCGTTGTCCAAGAGGCACTTCAGCACTTGTTAAATCACTGGTGGATGTCAATCTATATGGATGAAGATACTCAGCAAATTAGTATCAATAACAGGAATCCTACTCGGCGTCAAAATCAGGATGTCCGATCAATGGAAGGTAACCTAGTGAGGTTACATTGTATTCAAAGTGGGCGTGGCCAGGTGCCACTACACAATTACAACCGTTGTAGCGTCTGTTCGGAAAGTAACCAAGGGTGTTTCCTTGTGAGAGCGGCTCTTCAGGGTCAGGTGGATCGTGGAGAAATTCATCCATATCCGGGTTCTGGACCTATCGACTGGACGCCAAACTACCTCGCCGATCAAATTGAGGACGTTGTCACAATTTCTGGTCATCATAGGACCAGGGATGTTTTTGCCATCATTCCTCTACTTGACGAATCTAAAGTTCCCAACCAGGAACGGATCGAGATTACTTACGATGGTCAAAAAAATCAGAGGGTTCCCATAGTCATCTATCTGCCGGGACCACTACCGTATGAACCAACTAAGGTTATCCCTTACAAATACGGTGCAATGATAATTGAGAATGGAAAGGAAATTCCATTGCCCTCCGTTGTGAACATTGCAGACATCAGTCGAGTAACATGGAGTGGTAGAATCTTCAACCGAGGGGTTGGGGAAGTTAACAAGGAAAAGGAACTTCAGACAGAAGCTCCCGATCCACCAGTCGGTCAATCTAGTAATCCCGACATTTCAAAAAATGATGAGATGCTGAAGCTCATCCAAAGGAGTGAATACAACATTGTTGATCAACTATTACAAACTCCTTCAAAGATCTCGGTATTATCACTGTTACTCAGTTCAGAAGCGCACAGGGAGGCTCTACAGAAAGTCTTGGAGCAGGCCTTTGTGGAACAGGATGTAACAATCAGACAGTTCAATAGTATCGTCTCTAACATCACTTCTTACAATAATTTGGGATTTAGTGATGAGGAATTACCTGAAGAAGGTCGCCGTCATAACATGGCGCTCAATATCACAGTTAACTGCCAGGATGATGCTTTAGCCAGCGTACTGGTAGACACAGGGTCAGCCCTGAATGTTATGCCAAAGTCTAATTTGATGCAGTTATCATTCAAAGGCTCTCCGATGAGAACAAGTGAGGTCGTCGTCAAAGCATTCGACGGATCCAGAAAAACGGTTATCGGCGAAGTTGATCTTCCCATAACTATTGGTCCTCACACTTTCCAAGTCACTTTCCAGATCATGGACATTCGGGCAACATACAGTTGTTTATTAGGAAGACCTTGGATACATCAGGCTGGAGCGGTTACGTCAACCCTCCACCAAAAGCTAAAGTTCGTCAAGAATGATCAACTTGTCACAGTCTGTGGAGAACAGGCCTTGCTCGTAAGCTACTTGTCATCATCTACTGGTATAGAACCCGAGGAGGTTATTGGAACTCAGTTCCAAGCACTGTCGGTAAGCAAGAACAATCAGTTCAAAGAAGGAACTTCCATTTCTTCATACAACGATGCTATCAAAGCGGTCGAGAGTACCAATACAACTGGATGGGGACAACTTGTCATTCCTATTGACAATAAAACAAAGAAGGGTCTTGGTTTTTCTGCAACCTGTACCCAGACAGCTACCAACGATGAAAGTCTTCATCCACTTCAAAACTTCTTCCACAGTGGAGGTTTCCTTCACCCAGTGTCTCAGGCGGTACATGCTATCAATGAGGAAGATCCCTCTGACACGGATGAAGAATGGAAGTCCTATCTCAACAAGGACGGTTATATGTCTCAAGAAGAGGTGCCTATGCCTTTTTGCTTTCCTACAAAAAGTCTGAGATTTATACCAAGATCAGATGTCGAAATGATATATGGAGATTGTGATCCAGAAGGATGCCGTGCTCCACTAAATTCATTAGAGGAAGACACTCTGATGAAAGACAACTTTGATCACAACTACTATGGCCCAATGGATGGTCTGCCAATGTGGCAACCTTATCCAGGAGACTTGGGGCAAGAAAGTCAGCCGAACAATGAAACTCAGCTGACCGTCATTGAACAAAATACCTGTGTCCCCACCATGTCATGGGATCAACACTCAGGTCATTCAGAAACTACTCAACATGAAGATGAATTCGCAACGTTCGCAGGACTTGAATTCATCAATTATGCTTTTCCCGAGGTCAACGTCATCGAGAGAGATGACTCCTCCAGTTCCAAAGAAGTTTGGGATACCCTGAGACAACCAAGTGGAAAATACGACTTTATGGTCAAGTACACTGCTCCCGAAAGCTCTCGTATCAGGTTCGAAGATATCCAGCCAACTAGATGGGGAGATACAGCTGAGAGCACCAATGCTATGCAAAATACAACTAAGGAATTCTCCTACGACAATTCTGCCTGGGAAACAGATTCCAACGATCCTGCTCCACCAGAAATCAGTGTTATTTCTGAAGACAAATCGAGGAAGGTGCCAGACTTTGTGATTCACCGAGGAGTTCGCCGCCAATGGGTTGCCGTCGAGGTTCCGAAGGTCGTTCATCAGTCAAAGTAATTGCCGTCTTTTAACCTTTCACCCTGCCCAGGTGAAACGGATGTTTTGATAGGGCTCGCTTTCTGTAAAATTTCCGTCTTCGCTTTGCCCGAAGCGATAGAGTTTTGTTTTATAGGGCTGTAGTTTCAAGGATCGACTTGTTCATTAATAAAATAACGTCGTTATGTAATTTCCGCATTAATTGCTGTTTTCTCTTTTTGCTTTTCTCAGAAAATGGTAATCCTAAAAAACAATCCAATAATAAAAACAAGCAGTAATAAAATAAAAACACTGCACACACTTGCATTTCTCTCTATCTCTTCTAAACACAAATCATCACGTCATGCAAATTGCTTGTTTTACACCCCGTTGAAACACACGATCCGATACCTTCTCCCAGCTTTGAGTTCCCGGTATTCGAGGCTGAAGAAGAAAATGACAACGAAATTCCAGAAGAAATCTCCCGACTACTCAGACAAGAGGAAAGGTCTATTGAACCTCACAAAGAACCGTTGGAAACGGTAAACTTGGGTTCAGAAAAAGAGAGAAAAGAAATCAGGATTGGGGCACTGCTCAGTCCAACTGCCAGAGAAGGTTTGATAAAGCTTCTCAAAGAATTCCCCGATGTGTTCGCTTGGTCCTATCAGGATATACCAGGGTTGGATACCAGCATCGTGGAACATCACTTACCATTGAGATCGGAATGTCCGCCAGTAAAGCAAAGGTTGAGACGCACTCACCCGGACATGGCCATCAAAATCAAGGAGGAGGTACAGAAACAGATTGATGCGGGTTTCCTCGCCACATCAGAGTATCCTAAATGGTTAGCCAACATCGTACCCGTTCCCAAAAAGGACGGAAAAGTCAGAATGTGTGTTGATTACAGAGATTTGAACAAGGCAAGTCCAAAGGATGACTTTCCTTTACCACACATTGACATGCTGGTAGACAGCACAGCAAAGTTCAAAGTTTTCTCCTTCATGGATGGATTTTCGGGCTACAAACAGATCAAAATGGCGCCGAAAGACATGGAGAAAACTTCGTTCATTACCCCATGGGGTACCTTTTGTTACAAGGTAATGCCGTTCGGTTTGAAGAACGCCGGGGCAACCTATCAAAGGGCCATGACAACTCTTTTTCATGACATGATACATAAAGAAATTGAGGTATATGTCGATGATATGATTGCAAAATAAAAAAACAGAGAGTGAACACGTTGAACATCTGTCAAAATTGTTCGAACATTTAAGAAAATTCAAGCTCCGCTTGAATGCCAACAAGTGCACCTTCGGTGTTCGTTCAGGGAAACTACTAGGGTTCATCGTCAGCCAGAAAGGAATTGAAGTTGATCCTGACAAGGTCAAGGCCATTCAAGAAATGCCTTCTCCGAAAACTGAAAAACAAGTCAGAGGATTCTTGGGACGTTTGAACTACATCTCCAGATTCATATTCCTTATGACCGCCACTTGTGCGCCAATCTTCAAATTACTGAAAAAGAACCAGGATTGCATTTGGTCAGAAGATTGCCAAACCGCCTTCGACAGTATTAAGGAATATCTGTTGAATCCTCCGATTCTATCACCTCCAGTGGAAGGGAGACCACTGATCATTTACCTCACAGTCCTAGAGGACTCAATGGGATGTGTACTTGGCCAACAAGACGAAACTAAAAGGAAAGAGTCTGCCATTTACTATCTAAGCAAGAAATTCACCGACTGTGAAACTCGGTACACGATGCTCGAGAAAACTTGCTGTGCTTTGGCTTGGGCAGCCAAACGTCTTCGCCAATACATGATTCGTCATACTACTTGGTTGGTCTCCGAAATGGATCCAATCAAATATGTTTTCGAAAAGCCTGCTCTCACGGGAAGAATTGCCCGTTGGCAGATGTTGTTATCAGAATATGACATAGAGTACCACGCTCAGAAAGCTGTTAAGGGAAGTATTTTAGCCAATCATTTGGCTCATCAACCGATTGACGATCAGGAATCAATCGGGTTTGACTTCCCAGACGAAGATGTCATGTATCTAAAGATGAAATATTGCGATGAACCGTTACCCAGTGAAGGGCCAGAACCAGGTTCCCAGTGGGGACTTATCTTTGACGGAGCAGTTAATCATTATGGAAATGGAATTGGGGCAATCATCATAACACCCCAGGGTACCCACATTCCTTTCACTGCCAGACTTACGTTCAAGTGTACGAACAACGAGGCCGAATACGAAGCTTGTATTATGGGTCTCGAAGAAGCGATTAATTTAAGGATAAAAAATTTGGACGTATACGGCGACTCAACCCTGGTTATCAATCAAATAAAAGGAGATTGGAACACATACCAATCAAGATTGATTCCATACAAAGATTACGCAAGAAGATTGTTACCCTTCTTCAACAGAGTTGAGTTTCATCATATCCCTCGTGAGGAGAATCACATGGATGATGCATTAGCCACTATCTCTTCCATGATTAGTGTGGGTCAATGGAATGACATACCTAAGATCGACATAATGCGCCTTGAACGGCCCGCTTACATCTTCACGATCGAAGCAGTCATAGACGACAAACCTTGGTATCATGATATCAAATGCTTCCTTCAGAAACAAGAGTACCCACCTGGGGCATCTAGGAAAGATAGAAAGACCCTCAGAAGATTGGCTGGAAACTTCTTCCTGAGCGGTGACACTCTCTATAAGAGAAATTTTGACATGGTTTTGCTTCGATGCGTCGACAGACCAGAAGCAGACATGCTTATGAAAGAAATTCATGAAGGATCCTTTGGCACTCATGCCAATGGGCACGCAATGGCAAGAAAAATTCTAAGAGCAGGGTACTATTGGTTGACCATGGAATCTGACTGCTACAAGTACATGAGGAGGTGTCACAAATGTCAGATATACTCCGACAAAATTCATGTACCGCCATCACATCTCAAAGTTCTCTCTTCCCCATGGCCATTCTCGATATAGGGAATCGACATGATTGGCATGATTGAGCCCAAGGCTTCAAATGGACATCGGTTCATCCTGGTAGCCATTGATTACTTCACCAAGTGGGTCGAAGCAGCGTCATTCGCTAATGTAACCCGACAAGTTGTGGTCCGATTTATCAAAAACAATATCATCTGCCATTATGGTGTTCCGAGCTAGATCATTACTGATAATGGATCTAACTTGAACAATAAGATGATGAAAGAGTTGTGCACAGAGTTCAAGATCGAACATCATAACTCATCTCCCTACCGACCAAAGATGAACGGAGCGGTAGAAACGGCTAACAAGAACATCAAGAAGATCGTTCAAAAGATGGTTGTAACCTACAAAGACAGGCACGAGATGCTACCCTTTGCTCTTCACGGTTATCGCACATCTGTCCGCACTTCAACAGGGGCTACCCCTTTCTCTCTAGTGTATGGCATGGAAGCAGTTCTCCCCATAGAAGTAGAGATCCCATCAATCCGAGTATTGATGGAGGCTAAGCTCACCGAAGCTGAATGGCGTCAAAGTCGACACAACGAACTGAATCTGATCGAAGAAAAGCGAATCACGGCACTGTGCCACGGTTAATTGTATCAACAAAGAATGAAGAGGGCGTTCGACAAAAAGGTTCGACCCCGAATCTTCAGAAAAGGAGACCTCGTGCTCAAGAAGATACAATCATTTCTCACTGACTCTAGGGGCAAATGGACCCCAAATTATGATGGCCTCTATGTGGTCACGAAAGCTTTCTCAGGCGGTGCCTTGAGACTTGCAACCATGGACAGAGAGGAATTTGCCTACCCCACGAATGTTGATGTAGTCAAGAAATACTTCGCCTAAACTAGAAAAATAACGTCTCGGTGGATTGAAAACCCGAAAGGGCGGTCCAGGCAAAAGTTAGAGACAAAAAAAAAAAAATCATCCCGATGGATTGGAAACATCATAGTACAATCCAGGCAAAAATTAGGGATAATGGCAAGTAACTATGTTCAACAGAGGCAAGTCCCTCAGCAGCAGCAGTTACATCATCTGTCAGAAAACTCCAGTCAAGGTCATCTTCGACAGAAGTTCAGGATGCCCCGAATTCAAAGATGGTAGAAGGATGGTGGTCGTTATGTTTCAACGTAGCCCTTTTCCCTGTAAATTACCATTTTCAAACTTTGTATATACTCTTTGGGATCACGCGTTTGGCTGATCTTCATCTTATCAATAAAATTTGAGCCTTTGTGCTTTTGTTTGTAATTCTTATTTGTTTTAGCTTTACAGAACGACGTTGTTAACATGATTAACGATGCTTGAAATAAAACAAAAATGAATTTACTTGTTAAAACTTTTTCTGCTTTTTAATAAAAGATGTCAATTCTTTTGACTGTTGAACATCAAAAGAACGTCGATTGCGTCTCCAAAGGTGTTTGAACCTCAAAGTGCAGAATCAAAGTACTCCTTCTAGGCCCAGTACGCCTAAATGAAGGGATCAACTGTGCCAGAGACCTTGTTTCGTCTGACACACCTCGGCAGAGTACTTACCTCCTAAGCCCGACCAACGGTAGCTCCCAACAGGGACTATCTCTCCTAAGCAAGGTGGAATTGCTATTTTGAACCAGCGATATTTCTATACGCCCCGCGATGGCCGAGTATCCAGTCGTGTTCACCCGTCATTTTGTATGTCGCGTCAGTTTTGCTCGCATAAACATACATACATCATGCATTTTTGATTTGCATTCACATTTCATATTGCATCACTATCACTCTAGTCGGTCTTGTCCCCTAGTGATAGAAGTTCTCTCAATCGAGTTGTCAGTTCTTGCCTCGTCAGGAAATACTGTGTCTGAACAACCTCGCTTCCAGTTTAATTATGGAAAGAAGTTGGTCCTTGACCACTTTGATAACTTGAACCTCTGAAAAGCCAGAGAAAACTTTCAACAAGTGTCACTCTTTGCCATCGAAGATGATGTCTTTGCTTTCCCGGATTAAGGAAAATCCACAGAGAAAGCCTCCTAAGCAGAGATTTGGCAGTGCAACTGCCTTTCTCCGAAAGACCACTGATGAAAAGGTCATCGGCACCTCAAAATTGGATCCCATCATATGGCATTTCTCCGGGAAGATCCCGAGAAAAGTATGATGTAACCCCAAACGAAAACAGTCTCTCAAGAGACTCGTTTTTCCCTGTAGAATCGACAAATGGCGTCTCCAACAGAGAAGTTTGTGCAACTCTACAACTCAGACGACTGGGTTCCCCAGCAAGTATGACATCAAAACTTTTTCCGTCAAATGGCATCTCCCCAGGAAAATTCGGCGAGAAGTTTGAGGAGAACCGCTATGAATAGCGTCCCTTGTCAATTAAGTTTATTGACAAAAGAAACTAAGACCAGTTCCTTGGTAGGAGACCAGGATCGAGGGGAGGTTTATTTCAGAAACTGAGACCAGTTCCTTGGTAGGAAACCAGGATCGAGGGGAAGTTAACAAGAGAAACTAAGACCAGTTCCTTGGTAGGAAACCAGGATCGAGGGGAAGTTTGTTTCCGCAACTTAGACCAGTTCCTTGGCTGAAGACCAGGATCGAGGGGAAGTTTTACCTTTTCTAAGCATCATTGCTTAGCTAAAGAAGATGAAGGCGTAAGCTACCATTCACAACCACCATCAAAATTTTGGGTATTCTGATATTTAATCCTCTTGCACCCCGAATGCTCGAATACCTTCGTCATTCACACCTTCGGGTCCAAGAAGATTAAATAGGGGCATCTGTCATACCCCAAATTTTAACCACTAAGATTTCCCATCATTGTGCAAATCATCATCACAATATGGGGGAACCATCATACCTTGTCAGTCTCCCCAAAGATGGGTGAGCATCCACTACAATCAAAATTAGGGTTTCAAGCCCTCTCTGAGTGCATAGACAAAGGGTCAATCAAGGAATGACATGATCTTCAACTTGTCTAAACCTCTCAAACATTCACAAAGGATAAAAAAGGACTCCCACTTTAAGGATTAAGCACAAGGTTGCTCCCTTCTAGGTGGATCAAGCCTCAAGATCGCCAGTGTCACCAAATTAGGGTTTTGGTCGACCAGGGCCTCCAGATGGGAATTTTTCATCCGGGCATGAGCCAATGTCCCAAAACATAACCTAATATACTCCATGGAACCTCATGGACCCAAACATCAAGTCAATTTAACCTCAGGGGATGCATACATCAAAAATCAGGAATTAGGGTTTCTTGACCTAATTCACCCCTAAGTTGACTTTTGGGACAAATCATGAACCAAGACCTCAAGAGAGAGTTTGAGGGTATCTAATGAACTATATTGATCCATTTGGAACAATGGATTAATCCAAGAAGCTTGAGCAACAAGTCTCAATTTCATCTGCACCACAATTAGGGTTTTAAGGGAAAAGTCAACTGTAACTTTGACTTTTGACCAGGACATACTCCCAAACCCTAGGACATACCTCAATATACCCTATGACACCCATGGAACATGTCCATCAAGTTTGATTTAGGTCAAGGACATGATTTCCTGAAGAATTGCACAGTTTGGAATTCATCTGATAAAAAGTCAACTGTGCACAAAAGTCAACTTTGACTTTTTGAGATTTTTCACCAAAATGGATTTTTAACCCTAAAATGATGTTAATGTATGATTTGAATCGTCATTCATCAAGAAAAATCAAGAAAAGTTGGATAACTTGTAAAAGGGGTAACCATAAAAACTTAGAAAATTTTCTAAGTTAAAAATAAAGTGACAAAGGTACCAACTTTGGAGGACCATAACTCCTAAACCACAAGGCCATTTTTTCTCATCCAAAGATGGATTTGTAGCTCTTATTACCCTCTATAAAAACTTCAACTAGACCTAACTCCAATTCATTAAGGATTTTGAGTTATGGAGTGATCAAAATGGCTGAAAAATGAAAATGTCACTTTTTCCAACACTTAGTGAAATTTTCACTAAGTCCAAATCTGTCTTCACTTTTTGCCAAATGTAGGGGGATTTTTCACTTGGATTCAAAAGAGATCAAAACCAAACATGTTCAAACAGTTGTTGTATGATGTAAGGGCTTTCCAAAATGACCAAGAACATTGCCAAATTCCATTTGAGTCATGAGATATGATATTGGAAAGTTGCCTTGCTGAAATCTGTCAAGGCAAGGCAGAATTTGCAACTTTGCTCGATTTGCCAAAATCAGCCAAATCCAATTGCTCTTATCCACTTGGACACCTCAGAGGATTGAATCTAAAGGGGACAATCACTGAGCCAAGCCTCCAAAGTCCATGGAACAAGAAATAGCATGTTGAACCTAGAATGGCCAAAATAGGGACAAGACTTCAAATTTGGATTGAAGCATTCAATGGAAGCATCAAGGTGGCATGAACTAAGTCATTCTCATCTGAAATCAGTCAAGACTTATCCAAGACCAAGGGAACCAAAGCTCTGTGCCCTAACCTCTAGTCAATGGCTAGAGGAGACTTGAAATTCCATTGGCCAACATTGAACAAACACCTGCTGCAGTTGCCATTCACTGTAGATCCCAAAATAAACTTGCTCTACTATAAATAGAGCTCAATTGTGATCAGTTTGAGTACACCAAAGCCATCTAACAGATGCTTTCCTCAAAATCTCTTTCTCTTGGCAAAAATGCCTTTCTTAGCAAGGTAGCTATCGGGTTTTGAGTTTGAGAGCTTTTCCAATCAAACCAATCACTCACACACCTCACATACATCACATATGAGTTGATCAAACACTTAGATCACTTCTGAAACACCAATTTCACAAAATCACCAGCTGGTTGCTCAAATTTTCAATCAAGTTGCAGCTGAGGTACCACAAATTGTTCTAGCCATTTTCAATCAAGTCCAAGCATTCAAACACACTCCATAGGGTGTAGGGAAGCTGTTCAGATCATCACCACTCATCTGTAACACCTCCAAATCAAAAATCACATTGCACTTGCTGTCACGGCCTAGAGGTAAGCACATACTTGGTCATCTCTCAATCTATGCATATTTCCTCGCACAATAATTTGGCCATATGTTCATAATCATGCATGGAATGTTTTCGCTCAATTAATTGCATTGTTTGAATCGTGTATCAAAAATCCTAGCCTTCATGCAGAAATTAGGGTTCTTGAGGTTTCTTCGTGATTTCATGTTTTATGTTTAATTTAAATAAAATTAAGTGTTATAGACATGATCGTGAGGTTGAGGCGAGCATAATGATATGTGGATTGCATGATATGATTACGTATTCAATGAGATTGGATGGAAAACGTAAATCAGCCAAACCCAGAACACGCGCGTGTTCTTGGTGTGTTCTTGGCGCCATTTTTGAATAATTTGAATATTTGAATTTTGTGATTTTGTTTAATTGATTCAAAAATTAATTTCTCTCTGAGGTTTAATGATTTTGAGTTGATTCTTTTTTTAATAATTCACAAAAGTGTTAAAATATTTTATTTTCCCAAAAAATCCCAAAAATATTATTTATTTCATATAATTGATATTTTTGCAAAGAATTAATATTTTAATTGTTTTTGACATTTTAAATATTTTTTCTACATTGATTTTGCAACTTTTAATGCTTTCTAAATATTTTGCAGGTCAATACTTAATTTTTGAAGCATTAATCCAAGATCACAATTTGTTTTTCATATGTTAAATAATTTTGATCATTTTAATTGAATTTTTATTCAATTAAATACATTTTTGAAAACAAATTAGGGTTTTTGGATTAATTCAACCCTCATAAATCATTTTCAAAAATCTTTGGGCCTCTAATAGAGTGTAAGACCCAATCCTTTTTTTGACCAAATCATTGTTGGGCCTCAGTGTATTGTATAAGTCCCGATACTGTCAAAAACCAACGACGCGATCGTCGCCTTTTCAAAATAACAATTGGGCTTCTCCTCGAGCTATAAGACCCATTCAAAATTTTTGGGCCTCTAATAGAGTGTAAGACCCAACCCCCTTTTAACCAAAACATTTTGGGCCTCACTTATTGTATAAGTCCCTCTGCGTTAAAAGAAAACCTCGGCGCGATCGCCATTTTTAAACGAAAAGTCAACTGGGCCTACCCTCGTGTTATAAGCCCCACTCTTTTTCTTTAAACTTTTTGGGCCTCTTGAGAGAGTGTAAGACCCAATCCCTTTGTACAGAAAACTTTTTGGGCCTCAGTCACTTGTATAAGTCCCTCTGTACAAATTCAAACAGTGCGTTCACTGATAAAACCCTGGGCCTCTCCCTGAGCTGTAAGCCCCAAATCTTTCTTTTTCAAAGCACTTTCTCCTTTGATTTTGAAATATACTGTTGTTTTCAATCTTTCTTTGTTGAACAACTAACCAAACAGCATGGAAGCTCTACAACCGAGTAAGTGGTTATTGCTTTCATTTACCGCTTTCATATACATATAACTGTATTGTGGGGCTGTTTCACTGTAAGTCTTCTTTCATAAACTCATATCAACTGTGTAATAATAGTATAGATATTTAGAGTTTCCCCGGCAACTACGTCTAGAACTAGGTGACGCCGTTTCGTTTATTCGTAGAAATAGACAACTAGATCCCCAATAGGATCACCAGATACAGTCTTCTCTTCGGCTGTCCTCATTAGGAATTGTCAAGAAACTCTACTCCCCAAGATGAATGTATTCTCCGTGAATGGTATCTTTGAGTTTCTTCCAAATTCTCGAACTTTCCTGACTTTGATCTATTCTCGGTGAATAGCACTGCCTTGAATTTCTCAGGGTTTGGGGACCCACGGGCTTCTTAAAAGCATCGGCCTCCGCTTGGGCATCGTACAAGGACCCACAGACTTCCTAAAAGCAACCCAACCTCCTCTTGGGCTTAGTACAAGGACCCTACGGCTTCTTAGAAGTATTCACAGCCTCCTCTTAGGCTTCATATAAGGATCTCTTCCTCCGGGAATGATAGCCTTCTCTTGGGCTTAGTACAAGGACCCGTCGGCTTCTTAAAAGTTTCCAGCCTCCTCTTGGGCTTCGTACAAATTGTCCCGACGACCTCCTAAAGGTATAGGAACAGAACCTAGTCATCCTCATAGAGCAGTCATTTCATAGAGTCTACTACTGTTTCTCAAAACATAGTACAAAAGATGAAAACTCTAGACTTGGACAGTCTAACTTCCTTGAGTCTCAAAGACATTCTCAAGTGACCTCTGCGTTAAATAGGAAGGAAACCCGTAGACTCGGACAGTCTCAATACCCTTTGGATTTCCCGTTTCCTCAAAGAGAGGGAAATATCCCGGATCCTCAAAATCAAATCCCTGAGTACGATGTTGCTCATATAAGAACTGATTTTCTCTTTCAAAATCAGTATATTGGACCTGTCACTCAACTGAAACAGTCACCATGGCCTCCTCTTGGGCTTTGTACAATGATTCTCCCCAGCGGAGTCAAACAACGTTTAGCCTCTCTCTCAGGCTTTGTACGAGACACATAAGAGACTCCCTCGTTGAGTCAATCACCCCTTTCGCCTCCATCTCGGGCTTTGTACGAGATACAAAAGGGTTCTTATCGAGCCAAACAAACAATAGCCTCCATCTCAGGCTTTATACGAGATACAAAAACACTCTCTTGTTGAGTCAAACCTTTTTGCCTCTCTCTCGGGCTTTGTACGAGACACATATTAGCCTGATCTTAGGCTTTATATAAGAAAACCACTGGTTGATCCAATCAACCTTTTAGCATCAAAGCTGTGCCTCATTCACAGTATACAAACATCAACAACTCCTTCCCTTTCATCTAATCGTTGTAAGCGGCAAGCCTCTGGATCATCTACATCCATGCCACTGTCCCTCTTTTAGCATGAGAAATTCCTAAGGAAAGATAGCATTGCTCTACACTGAGTTAAAGTCTTCTCCTTCAGGTTAAAATCCCCTTTAAAGGAGATTATGGCATTGCTAGGATCCGCGTATCCCGGTTAAAGTAATCCTTCTTTACAGTCAGTCACCCAACAGTTGTGACAAACAGACCTCTTTAGAGATGACAAATTCTCTCTAAAGTTGAGGTCCTTCAGCTTCACGTCTTGGGCTTTGAACAAGACACAAATAGACTTTTCAGCTTCACATCTTGGGCTTTGATCAAGATACAAACTACCTTTCGCTTCACGTCTTGGGCTTTGAACAAGACACCAAAACACCATTTCCTCCCATAGAATAGGAGGAACTACGAACGCTCTAATTTCCCTGTTTCGGTAAACGGGAATACGTAGGCATAAGATTGAAAGAAAAATCTTAGCGAGCACAATCAACAAAAAAACCTAAATCCCATACTCTCACATTCAAAAACATCAGTCCTAAACATCCTAATCCTTGTTCCCCGCCAGAAACCTTCTGCCCAGATAAAAAGAAAGACACTGTATTGGCGAAAATACAAATAACCAGTACAAGGCCCCCCCACATTGATAGCATCCGTAACCTAACAGACCGCTGTTTAAACTCAGTATGCAAGCAGGGTTAATTGGAGACATCTATTTCCCTTCCTTATTCAGCTCACAATAGGATAAAAAATGAATCGACCTGTAGTTTAAGCTCAAACCGCAGAGAGCGACCAGCGCTTAAGAACCGCGTCCAAAATCGCTCGCTACAGAGGGTCGGAGGTTCCTGCAAATCTTCTTTTATCTTTTTAAACGCCTTTTGACAATTTTCATTCCACCTGACCGCTTGATCTTTTCTCAACAATTTGAATATCAGCTCGCACATGGCTGTAAGGTGAGAGATGAATCTATCTATGTAGTTCAACCTCCCCAAGAAACCACAAACCTCTTTTTCTGTTCTCGGCTCAGGCATCTCTTGTATGGATTTTACCTTGGCAGGATCTACCTCAATACCCTTTTCACTAACAATGAAACCCAGCAGTTTACCAGACCTCACCCCAAAGGTGCACTTGTTCGGATTCAACCTCAGCTTAAATTTCCTTAATCTTTCAAGCAACTTCTGAAGATTCACCAGATACTCCTCCTCCGTTTGGGACTTTGCAACCATGTCATCAATATAGACCTCGATCTTTTTGTGAATCATATCATGAAAGAGAGTCACTATTGCCCGCTGATAGGTTTCCCCAAAATTTTTCAATCCAAAGGGCATTACCTTATAACAGAAAGTCCCTCGCGGTGTTATAAAAGTAGTCTTATCCATTTCCTATAGAGCCATTTTGATTTGGTTATACCCAGAGAAGTCATCCATGAAGGAAAACACAGAATATTGAGTAGTATTATCAACTAACACGTCAATGTGGGGGAGCGGGAAGTCATCTTTCGGGCTTGCTCTATTTAAGTCACGGTAATCGACGCACATCCTGACCTTTCCATCCTTCTTAGGTACATGAACAATATTAGCAACCCACGGAGGATAATTAGTTACAGCAAGAAAACCTGCATCCAACTGTTTCTGAACCTCTTCCTTGATTTTTTCAGCCATGTCGGGTCTCGTTCTTCTCAGATTTTGCTTGACTGGATGGCAACCCTCTTTGAGAGGCAATTGGTGCACGACGATGTTTGTATCAAGTCCCGACATATCTTGGTAAGACCAAGCGAAGATTTCCACATACTCTCGAAGCATTCCAACCAATCTTCCCTTGACACTGTCTTCCAAAGCAGCCCCCAATTCTGATTTCCTTTTTAACGTCCTCGGTGCCCAGATTGACAACTTCAATATCCTCCTGATGAGGCAAAATTATCCTCTCCTCATGTTTCAGAAGTCTGGCTAATTCCTCGGGCAGTTCATAATCTTCGTCAGTCTCTTCTTCAGCTTGATAAATGGGATTATCAAAGTCATACCGAGCCATAGCTGAATCATTATCGGTGGAATCTGAGACGGTAGATATGCATGGATGATGTTTTATGTTTTTATTAAGAATGCAACAATGAAAAAAACAAAAACACATTGCCATTTTTCTTTTAGTAAAAGTAAAGCAAAAAAGGAAAAACAGGGATTGAAACATTTTGAATGCAAAACGTCCTTTATTCATGATGACATTGAAAGTAAAAAATAGTGTGGCCCTACAAAATGAGTCACTACGCCTTGGGCAGAACGTAGGACTTAACATATGTAAAAACAATAAAAATTACTATTCATGGGTGACCCGGATGACCTCTTCGACAGACCAGTTGCACAATTCCTGACCTAGAACACAGGGGCGAATCCAATCATCCATGTCACAATCGCTATCAAATTTATTATCCCCTATTGCATTGATTCTGTCGAAGATAACCCCAGCACTTGTAAATCTGACGGGACCTATGTATCTTAGGGGATCCTGTGATGGCTTTGACGGCTTGTACCCTAACCCATACTTATCTTGCTTCATCGAAACCTCGAGAACTTGGCCCCACCTCTGAGAACTTCTAGCCTCAACCACAGCACGTGCCTCTTTCAGCGAAGACATCGAAATCTCAGGCCCTTTATCCTCCACAGGAGGCTCCTTCTGAATTTGGACCACTTCGAAGGCCTGACACAAGGTTTAATGGATTTCCCCATCAAATTCAACATACTTAAATGTTGACAAATGGCTAACCATGATGTCTTCTTCCCCACATACTGTAACCACTTTTCCTTCAACCATGTATTTCAGCTTTTGATGCAGGGTAGACGTTACTGCTCTGGCAGAATGAATCCAAGGGCGGCCTAACAAACAGCTATAGGCCGGTTGGATATCCATGATGTAAAAAGTTGTATCCAAAATTTCTGGCCCAACCATGATAGGCATCCCCACTTCACCAAACATTGATCTTTTCGACCCATCAAACGCTTGCACAACCAAATCACTTGGCCTGCAAATCAATCCCTGTATGTCAAGTTTCATAAGGGCCTTCTTCGGCAGAACATTCAGTGAAGACCCAGTATCTACTAAGACATGAGACATCAAAGAGCCTCTGCATTCCATTGAAATATGCAAGGTGTTATTGTGATTTCTTCCAACAGGGGTCAGATCCAAATCAGTGAATCCTAAACCATTTCCGGCATTCACATGTGCTACCACTCCTTCAAGCTGATTTACTAAAATTTCCTATGGAACATAAGCAACATTTAACACCTTCAACAATGCATTCCTGTGTACTTCCGAACATAATAACAATGATAGGATAGAGATTTTGGACGGCGTCTGATTCAGTTGATCGAAAATCTTGTAATCACTTTTTCGAATCAACCTCATAAACTCATTTACATCTTTTGAAAATGAAATATCATTAGTCTGCTTCTGCGTTGAATCATCTACCACCTGTTTACCTTTGTCTTTACCAGAACTGCCAACTTGTCATCTGACAGTGAGAATACCCTACCACTGAAAGTAATTCCACCAGCTCCAATAATATTCTCAACACTCGAATCAGTATCCAAAGAACTCATCAACTCTTGCTTCTGCCCGTTACAGAATACCTTCGCTCCGTAGTTCCACGGAATGGCTTTGGCACTTTCATACGGAATCGGCCCTGGGGTAGTAATGACGACAGGTGCTTGTCGCACCAGTGCTGAAATATGGATGGTTCTGTATGGGATAAAGATTGTGGTAACATCATTATCATTATCATCAACCTTTTTCTCAATATTCGTCCTGTCAAATTGTAACTGTCCTTCATCAATCAGTCTCTGTATACCCTCTTTCAGCAAGTTACAACCCTTTGGTTGCGACACACACTCTTGACAATCATTCTTGAATCCTAGAAATACCCCTCCTTTCAACAAACTCTCCTTGACAGCTAATAAAGGAGTCTTCAATTCATTAACATCATATATCAAGTTCAAATTTTCCCCATCTTCAACTGCATTGAGCCTCACTGCCCCATGAGGTGTAATTGGGTTCTATATTACATTCAGCCCGCTGTTGGTGAAATCAATTGCCTTAGAATCAAGCAAATCATGTACCTTATGCTTGAAGGCCTTGCAATTATCGATATGGTGCCCTGGCGCTCCTGAATGAAATTCGCAGTGGGCATTGGCGTCATAACCTGGTGGTAGATTACCAGTAGGTGGAGCCAAAGTTCTTTTCTGTACCAACTATAATTGCAAAAGATGTTGTAGTAACTAAGAATATGGCATTGGTGGAGTCTCAAATTGCTTATTCACCTTCGGTCTTTCTTGGTATCGGCGAGGAGCATTGTTCTGTTGCTGAGGCGCAGTCGGGATGACTACAGTAGCAACCTGCTGTGTATAATTTTGATGGGCCCTGCCTTTAGCATGATAGGAAGAAATACAATTTGTGTCACCTTCCCTCTTCTTAGGGTTACCTGTGTAACACCCTTTTCTACCCCACAGATATCGCAGCATACTAAACATAAAATCAGAGTAAAAATCAGAAATCACCTCAAAGGGTGCACATTTCTCAATAAATTCAAATCAACTAAATTGCTCCGTAAACAACAGGTTTTCCTCAAAATAACTCAAAAGCCTTCAAAGGGCCGCAGAACCACCATAACCACAAAATCCCACATAAAGGGTTTTTAAAATAAAACCATAGTCATCAAATAACAACAAAATAACAGCCAAATAAAAACTCAACATGGTTCGACTCAACGACTCAACCCGATGTTACACTATTAGAGCAAGACCCTCTACATCGACCAAAATGCAAATAAACTTCAAAAGTTCCTTGAAAGCATCCACGGCTAATCCTGATCACCTGCACGTTACCCACGTGGAGGCAATATTCAAACAGGCAGGGTGAGTAATCACAATTCATTATAATCAATATAAAAACAAGATATGTATAAAATGGCGTCATAATCATAAACAACATCATCAGAGTCGTCAACAGGATCAACAGTCACAGCATCATAAACTCACATCAATAATGCCACATAAATGCAATGCACAACAAGACTCATGCATGTGGTACCAATCGTCACAATCGATGGACACTTGGGCCATCACCCTCCAAAGATCCCCGTCATTAGGATCGGTTCCACACAAGAATCGGAGCACGTCATAAACCACTTCACATCCATACAATGGGATGGAAGCCACAATAGACCAAAGTCTAACATCATCACTGAAATACTATGAATGCATGATGCACAACGTCATAATCATCATCATCATCAATAAAGTCACTACGTGCATCATTATTCATCAAATTCTCATATTCGTCATATCATCATTTATTCATCAAAACATCATCATCATCATCATCTTATAATCATCAATATAGCTCATGGTAATTCACATCAGTATTTAATCATAAAACATCAAGTATAAACAGCTCATAATCATCAATACACTCATGGTAATTCATATAATCACTTAACCATCAAACATTATATATAAACAACTCATAATCATCAATATACATCACGGTAATTCATATCATCAAATATTTCATCAAAACATCACGAAATCATCATCACATGATCATTAATAACATCATGGTAAATCATCAGAAAAATCACAGCATCAAAACATCAAGACAGCACAATATCATGAAATAACTTTCGCGAACAACAGACGTTCGCTGCAGAGTTCGCCGTGCGAACCTGTTCGCTGGGTTGTTCGCTTTGCGAGCATCCTGCAACCCCAAAATCCCACACAAAAACCAGAGATTTCCCATTATGTCTCTCGCTCGCCACCCTCATTCACTTTACGAATCCACTCACTGGGACATTCGCTTTGCGAGCTAGAAATCACACTTCAGAATTCATCCAGTATTCACCAACAAAATCATCGCGCATTCGCTGTGCTGCTCGCTTTGAGAGCCTGGGGCGAGTGTTCCCCTTGCGAAGGAATTGTTCGCTTTGCGAACTCGCGATTTCAGGAAATCGCTGCTACGCATCAGTAGCATAACAGACCCAAACACCTTACGATTTAAACCTCAGTTCACCCAAAACATCCCCAAAACATTTCCCAAGGCATCATGGCAATCAAAGGCATAAAACCTATGACATTTAGGTCGATTAATTCCACTATCCTAACTCAAAATTACCTAAACCTTCACAAACCCTCAAGATTCTCATAAACCCCATAAACCCCTTTCTCATACAAGATCCCACATATCATCAAAAAGGTTTAGCCTCGAAGGCTTATTTTTACCCGAATCAATTCAACCCTTAATAATCCATCATCGATCCTCAGAAATACCCCTAAATCATCAATAACTCATACACCCTTCAAAAAGCCCAAAAACCTCAAAATCCACTTTAAAATACATCGAATCTCTATATTGAAAACAATGAAAGGTAATAATCCCCATACCTTAGATTGTCGATTCAGAGTTTTCTCTATTGAGTCTTCGGAAACCTTCTCGAATCCTCGCCTTTCCCTTTTTCCTCAGAGCTCTGCACCTTTCTCCTTATTTTCATGATCCAGCCAAATGAATCCTATTCCTCCCAATTCTTTTTTTGTTAAACCCTTGGGCTCCTAAAATGGGCTTTCCCAATAATACCCTCACTAATCCTCCTCAAAAGTCCATCTCACCCTTAATTCCTCTAATATTATTTACATTAATAATAATACCAATATCTTCATATTATATACTATTATTTAGATAAATAACTAAAACTCCACCAAAATGCCAACGTCAACACAAACCACCAAAATTCACTGAAATTCACAAATATTATATTTAATAAATTAAATAAATATTCTAATAAATTTGGGGTGTTACAACTCTCTCCCACTTAAAGAATTTTCGCCCTCGAGAATTATCTCAAAGAAATAGAGTCGGATACGACTCCCTCATCTGATATTCACGTTCCCAAGTCCAACTTTTGCCAGCTGGTCCGCCACACATCACGTTCACCAAAGTTATGCCTTTACCCCGCAGTTGCTTTATCTCTCGACCGTCAATCCACACAGGTAAAGCTTCCACTGTTAGGTTATCCTCACTTGTACATCATCCATCTGAATCACATGCGACGGATCCGGAATGTACTTCTTCAACTGGGACACATGGAACACGTCATGCAAATTTGCAAGTGACGACGGTAAAGCAATTCGATAGGCTAACTCTCCTATCCTCTGCGAGATTTGATATGGACCAACAAAAATTGGAGTGAGCTTCCTAGACTTCAAAGCTCGACCCGCACCAGCCACTGGTGTCACCCTCAAAAACACATGATCTCCCTCTTGGAATTCGAGTGTCTTCCTCCTCTTATCATGACAGCTCTTCTAGTGACTCTATGACACTCTCATCCTTTCTTGGATCATCTTAATCTTCTCGGTCGTCTCTTGCACAATCTCAGGTTCGAGTACCACACTCTCACCCGATTCATACCAACACAATGGAGTCCTACACCTCCTTCCACACAAAGCTTCATACAGCGTCATCCCAATACTAGCATGAATACTATTATTGTATGTGAACTCAATCAACGGTAAATGGCTATCCCAAGATCCTCCGTGATCCAAAACACAAGCTCTTAGCAAATCCTCTAAGGATTGGATAGTCCTTTCTGTCTGTCCGTCCGTCTGCAGATGATAGACAGAACTCATCCTCAGCTTAGTACCCAAAGCATCTTCCAAACTCTTCCAGAACCTAGATGTAAATCTTGGATCTCTATCCGACACAATGCTTGAAGGTATCCCATGTAACTTCACAATCTCCTCAAATTACATCTTGGCTAACGTCTACATAGAATGATTAATCTTCATTGCAAGAAATGAGCCGATTTAGTTAATCTATCCACAATCACCCAAATGGAATCATTTCCCTTAGCAGTCCTCGGCAATCCCGACACAAAATCTATGGAAATGCTATCCCACTTCCATTATGGAGTGTTCAACGGCCGCATCATACCTAAAGGATTCTGATGCTCAATCTTCGACTTCTGACAAGTCAAACACGTATAAACAAACTCCGCAATATCCTTCTTCATACCTGGCCACCAAAACAGCTTCTTCAAATCCTGGTACATCTTCATAGCACCGAGATGAATACTAAACCTACTTTGATGTCCTTCCTAAAGAATGCTCTCCTTAATTTCTGGAACATCTGTAACACACACCCTATCTCTGAACATCATCACGTCATTCTCGTCAATCCGGAATTCTCCTCTGTTACCTTGGTTGATCAAAGTCAACTGGTCAACTAACTTCAAGTCAGATTGTTGTCCCACTCTGATCTCATCCAGAATACCACTGGTCAACTTCAACATTCCCAACTTCATACTGTCAGGAGTCTCTTCACACACTAAACTCAAGTCTTGAAATTGCTCAATTAATTCTAATTCTTTCACCATAAGCATCGAAATATGGAATGACTTCTTACTCAATGCATCAACCACTACATTTGCTTTGCCCAGATGATAACTCAAGTCAAAATCAAAATCCTTCAACAGTTCTAACCACCTTATGTGCCTCATATTCAGTTCTTTCTGATCAAATAAGTATTTCAGACTTTTATGATCACTGAACACTTCAAACTTAGAGCCAAACAGATAATGTCTCCAAATCTTCAACACAAACACCACAGCGGCCAATTCCAAGTCATGTGTAGGATAATTCCTCTCATGAACTCGCAATTGTCTCGAAGCATAGGCAACAACTTGTCCATTATGCATCAATACTTCACCAAGACCCATCTTGGACGCATCGCAATACACCACAAAAGATTCGCTCGGATTAGGCAAAATCAACACTAGAGCTGTAGTTAACCTCTTCTTCAATTCCACAAAACTCTCTTCGCAAGCTACATCCCACATAAAAGCTTGACCTTTTCGAGTCAACTGAGTCAAACGTAATGCCAACTTATAAAAACCTTCGATAAACTTGCGGTAATAACCCGCCGATCCCAGAAAACTTCGGAGCTCAGTAGTGGACTTCAGAGTCTCCCACTGCAATACAACATCAATCTTAGAAGGATCAACAGTAATTCCGCCACTTAAAATCGCATGGCCAAGGAAACTCACTTCTTTCAACCAAAACTCACCCTTCGACAGTTTCACATACAACTCCTTCTCTTTCAGCACTTGCAACATATTCCTCAAATGCTCAACATGCTCTTCTTCAGGTTTTGAGCATCTAAGAACATCGTCAATAAAACCCGCCACAAACTTATCCAAATACTCATGAAAAATCCGATTCACATACTCCATGAACACCAGGTGCATTAGATACATCAAACAACATCGCAGTGTACACATAGTCACCATACCTCGTCCGGAAAGCTGTCTTCGGAATATCATCAGGCTTAACACGAATCTGATGATAACCAGACCTCAAATCAATCTTGCTAAAACACAAGCGCCCACCAATTGATCCCTCAAATCATCAATCCTCGGAAGTGGATACATATGCTTGATCGTCACTTTATTCAATCATCTATAATCCACACACAACCTCATAGTACCATATTTCTTCTTCACCGCCAGCACAGGAGCACCCCATAGAGAAACACTCAGTCGAACAACTTTATCCCAAGCAACTCTTCCAATTGTTTCTTCAATTCTCCCAACTCAGACGTAGACATCCGGTAAGGGGCCATTGACACCAGACTCATACCTGGTATCAAATCTGCCACATCCTCTACCACACGCTCTGGAGGCCAATCACTTACGTCAACAGGAAACACTTCTGAAATTTCACAAACACCAGGCAAAACACCCACTTCTCCACCTTCACTAATACTCCAAGTTACCATCAACTTAAACACCAGCACCATCCTGCATCGACTCATCAAAACCATCTATAAGCACTTGGCTTAACTCCAAACAATTCACTGCGCACACCACTTAAGGTCGCAAGACACGTCTATCCCATCCAACACGATCCCGTATATTATCAACAAGAGATTAAGGGTGACCAGTTCCTTAATTTGTCGATAACAGCTGACTATCATGAGGCGGTACAAACTATCTTACCAAACTATTGTAGCGTCCAACACCACTCTTAGCCATCGCTCCACACTTGAAGCATCTCAGAGAAGCACCATCTTCTCCCCCACTTGTTTCATTCCCAACCTGCAAATGGAAAACAAAACAAGCATCGACAGTTTTTTCACACACATGTCGCACACTAGGGACTAGACAACATTAGACAACCTGGTCGGACGGACCGACCTGCTCTGATACCACTAATGTAACACCCTTTTCTACCACACAGATATCGCAGCATACTAAACATAAAATCAGAGTAAAAATCAGAAATCGCCTCAAAGGGTGCTCATTTCTCAATAAATTTAAATCAACAAAATTGCTCCGTAAACAATGGGTTTTCCTCAAAATAACTCAAAAGCCTTCAAAGGGCAGCAGAACCACCATAACCACAAAATCCCACATAAAGGGTTTTTAAAATAAAACCATAGTCATCAAATAACAACAAAATAACAGCCAAATAAAAACTCAACATGGTTCGACTCAACGACCCAACCCGATGTTACACTATCAGAGCAAGACCCTCTACATCGACCAAAATGCAAATAAACTTCAAAAGTTCTTCGAAAGCATCCACGGCTAATCCTGATCACCTGCACGTTACCCACGTGGAGGCAACATTCAAACAGACAGGGTGAGTAATCACAAATAATTATAATCAATATAAAAACAAGATATGTATAAAATGGTGTCATAATCATAAACAACATCATCAAAGTCGTCAACAGGATCAACAGTCACAACATCATAAACTCACATCAATAATGCCACATAAATGCAATGCACAACAAGACTCATACATGTGGTACCAATCGTCACAATCGATGGACACTTGGGCCATCACCCTCCAAAGATCCCCGTCATTAGGATCGGTTCCACACAAGAACTGGAGCACGTCATAAACCACTTCACATCCACACAATGGGATGGAAGCCACAATAGACCGAAGTCTAAGATCATCACTGAAATGCTATGAATGCATGATGCACAACGTCATAATCATCATCATCATCAATAAAGTCATTACGTGCATCATTATTCATCAAATTCTTATATTCGTCATATCGTCATTTATTCATCAAAACATCATCATCATCATCTTATAATCATCAATATAGCTCATGGTAATTCACATCAGTATTTAATCATCAAACATCAGGTATAAACAGCTCATAATCATCAATACACTCATGGTAATTAATATCATCACTTAACCATCAAACATCATATATAAACAGCTCATAATCATCAATATACATCACGGTAATTCATATCATCAAATATTTCATCAAAACATCACGAAATCATCATCACATGATCATCAATAACATCATGGTAAATCATCAGAAAAATCACAGCATCAAAACATCAAGACAGCACAGCATCATGAAATAATATTGCTGGGTTGTTTGCTTTGCGAGCATCCCGCGAACCCCAAAATCCCACACAAAAACCAGAGAGTACCCATTCTGTCTCTCGCTCGCCACCCTCATTCGCTTTGTGAATCCACTCGCTGGGACATTCGCTTTACGAGCTAGAAATCACACTTCAGAATTCATCCAGTATTCACCAACAAAATCATCGCGCATTCGCTGCGCTGCTCGCTTTGCGAGCCTGGGGCGAGTGTTCGCCTTGCGAAGGAATTATTTACTTTGCGAACTCACGATTTCAGGAAATCGCTGCTACGCATCAGTAGCATAACAGACCCAAACACCTTACGATTTCAACCTCAGTTCACCCAAAACATCCCCAAAATATTTCCCAAGGCATCATGGCAATCAAAGGCATAAAACCTATGACATTTAGGTCGATTAATTCCACTATCCTAACTCAAAATTACCTAAACCTTCACAAACCCCATAAATCCCATTCTCATACAAGATCCCACATATCATAAAAAAGGTTTAGCCTCGAAGACTTATTTTTACCCGAATCAATTCAACCCTTAATAATCCATCACTGATCCTCAGAAATACCCCTAAATCATCAATAACTCATAAACCCTTCAAAAAACCCCAAAAACCTCAAAATCCACTTTAAAATACATCGAATCTCTATATTGAAAACAATGAAAGGTAATACTCCCCATACATTAGATTGTCGATTCACAGCTTTATCTATTGAGTCTTCGAAAACCTTCTCGAATCCCCGCCTTTCCCTTTTTCCTCAGAGCTCTGCACCTTTCTCCTTATTTTCACGATCCAGCCAAATGAATCCTATTCCTCCCAATTCTTTTTTTGTTAAACCCTTGGGCTCCTAAAATGGGCTTTCCAAATAATACCCTCACTAATCCTCCTCAAAAGTACATCTCACCCTTAATTCCTCTAATATTATTTAAATTAATAATAATACTAATATATTCATATTATATACTATTATTTAGATAAATAACCAAAACTTCACCAAAATGCCAACGTCAACACAAACCACCAAAATTCACCGAAATTCACAAATATTATATTTAATAAATTAAATAAATATTCTAATAAATTTGGGGTGTTACAACCTGCGTACGATTTTTTACCTCCTCCGGACGAGGAGCCATTTCCACTTGGTATCTTTCTCGTTTTGATTCCACTCTCAACCCTTTCCCCTGCCAACATAAGATCTGAAAACCCAGCTGACATACACCCAACCAGTTTCTCATAATAAGGCCTCTGAAGCATAGCCATGAACATATCAATGAGTTATCGCTCCATCATTGGAGGTTGAACTCTTGCTACCCGTTCACGCCACCTCTGGGCGTATTCCTTGAAGCTTTCATTATCCATATGAGAGAGATTCTGTAATTGCATCCTATTAGGTGCTATATCGCTGTTGTACTGATAATGCTTAACGAAAGCTTCTGGAAAGTCTCTCCATCTTCTGATGTGGGTGCTCTCTAACCCCATATACCACTTCAATGAAGCCCCAGCCAGACTGTATTGGAAGAAGTGCATTAAGAGCTTTTCGCTTGTACTTATCAAAGTCCGGGACTTTGAATTTGGGTGGGATTCTTATCCCAGGAACCAGGCCGAGATCAGTCATGTCGAGACCAAAAGTATTTTGGTTCTCATATGCACGCATTCTTTCTTCGATCATCTTGAATTTCTTGTCTGCCTCATATGGACGACCAACGTCCAGGTCGCGCATAGAGAATGCGTCTTCCTGACGATCCTCCTCCCATTGATGGCCACCATCTCCATGTACAACACACACACTTCCTCTTCCACCAACACCGGGAACCCCACCAGCAATGCCTCCGCCCGGAGGAATGACAACACCAGGACCACCTTCGCCTGGAGGATTAGCACCATCGATATCGCCTCCGCCCGGAGGAATAACACCAGGACCACCTCCGCCCAGAGGGATAACACCGGCACTACCAGGATGAACTACACCATTCTCGTCAACATGAGCAATCAGAGGTTGGACCAATGTTCTCAATTGTTCTTGCCCTTGGGCCATGTTCTGCATTAACTCCGTGAATTAAGTCATGCCGTTTCGGACCTCCAGAAGTTCAGCTTGTACTTGTTCCATTACTCTTCATTGATTTCCTCTTGTGCAATATCTGTGAATATTTAGGTCTGCAATCCTGCTGAAGAAAACCAGGCAGAGATAAGAAAAAACAATCAGGAACACCTATTATGCACATGAATATGCAATGCAAATGCAAATGTCATGCTCGAATATTTCTAGGGTGATCTACCCCTTTATTCCAGTTTTAAAATAATAAACACCAGAAATGAATGGAACACCGATAACAACTGCTCATAGATTACTGCATAAGAGAATAACCACCAGTCATTACATACAACCCATACAGAAAAAGATATAGTCAAATACAAGAGTCAATGATCCCAACCAACAATCCTGGCGGTGATCCAATACAAAAGAAAGAAAGCCACTAAGACATATCGTCAATATCCACCAGAGCCAACCGTTCCCACCCATCATGCTCCTTGCACCAAGCCTGAATCTCCTTGAATAGTTTCTTAATGTCCGGATGCTTCGGTCTTTGGATTAACTCCTGAATAAGAGCATCGCGTCTGTGCATGATTTCCTCTAAGTACTGACACCGCGACTCCCAAGCATCTTCACCGAAAGCGTCCTCAAGTTTAGGATCCTCAAGTTTAGGCTTCTTCACCTCTGCTTAAATCTTGAGCTCCTCAAGGGCTGACAATGTCTCTTTAAGCCAACTCTCACTTCTGCACCTGCCAGATGATTCTCCAATGACCTCCATTTCCTTGTCTCTGAGTTGTAAGTTCAGCTTTTCAATCTGGTCTCGAAGGTCGTCTTCTTTCATCTTATGAGCAGCCACCGTGGCGTTCCACTGACTATCAAACTTATAAATCTTGACACGAGCTTTTTCCAAATCCTTCTTCCTCAGCTGGAGTATGCTGTTAGTGCTTCTCAGATCTTGGCCTACCTGTTGCCTCCTTTTGACCTCCTCTGCTAATTCTTTCTCTTTCTTTGCCAACATCTTTATCTTTACTTTGGCCACATAGACGACTTCATTCTGATCATGTCCCAACCTATAGACCTCCCTTTTCAGTTATTCGTTCTCCTTACGAAGTTCTTCCTTTTCCGCCAAGAGTTTGTTATATCTCTCCACATCCACAGTGGCAGGATGTTCGATCATCAGTGGGTATAAAGGTGCCTCTATAGAGAAAGGCAAAAACACCTCCTCCACCCTCTTCTGGATCCATTCTAAATATGGAGCATAGGCTCTGCAGTCACTCTTGCCCAGAGAAACTTTTCCCTTCCTATGGATCTTTCCCCATGCATCCACAACCATTTTCAGCAAATCTGGATCAACTCCCACATGGAAGAAAAGAAATTCTTGAACATCTCGGTCTTTTGGTGGCTCCTTCAGTGTGTACCTAAATTGTGTGATAGCAAGAGTAAGGTTGTAATTAGTTCCCCCTTTTCTCCCTATTAAAGGAACATTTGGGAAATCTCCACAACTAACAATGATTTCTTTGCCCAACAAACCATGGTTGAACCACACAATATCCTTTTCCATTAAACCCAACAATCTTTTTGACCACTCTGACGACTTCCGAGTGTCCACAAAGGCCCCAGAATGAGGGAGATGATCCATGAACCATTTATGGAAGAGCGGTGCACAACAAGAAACAAGCCCCCCTCCTCTTCGCGTTCTTATGATGCAGTGAATGGAACAAATCACCGAGAAGAGTCGGCACCAGATTTTTCATGATGAAGATTCTAACAGCACTCATATCCACAAAGTCAACCATATTCGAGAACAAGACGATTTCATAAACACACAGGGCCAGAATAGCATTAAAAACAGTCCAATTGTTTGACACAACATACTTTTGAGCTTGACTAACCAGAAAACACAAATGAAACCCCTGAAAGCCTCCCTTGCTAGCAATGTTATCATCCAAAATAGACTTGCTTAAATAAAGAGCAACTATCCCCACCAATGGATCTGAGACTCGCCTCTGGTCTTTTCCACCAAGACCAACGATCCCACCATTGGATCTAAGGCCACCAAATATACCGAAGTCTCACCTATCTCCAAAATGTATGTATGCATGATAATGTCAATATTTTACATATCTATTCCATTCAAATAATCCACCCAAATATTTATTAATTATTTAAATCACCAAAATTTGGTTTCAAATAAACCACACATTGCCGAAATGGCCACCAAAAGTATCCCAAGGATCTCACCAAAAGATATGGTTTCTCATATATATATATATATAGTTATTTTAGTTTCTCTTAAAGAAAATATTTTATATAAGTTGAAATTTACATTCGTCTCAAGATTTAACCAACTCGTAAAAAAGAAGGTCTCTGATTAAAACAATTTGAAATCTGTGAAAAATTACGAAAATTCCCCTAAGTCGCCGTTGCCGCCGCCAGTGGCGGATTTAAAAACATTTTAATGTAGGGGCAAAAGTATAATTTATAAATATTCTTTTAAAATATTAAAAATATTTTTGTTTCTTTTTGAATATATACAATTTTATAAATAAAAATTAACATAATAATTTTTAATATTTATGATGTATATCACTTTTCAATCGTAATTTATTTGAGATAATATTATACATTAAAAATTAAAAAAGTGATAAAATTTTATTAAAAATACTAATTAGGAAACTTATTTGATAAAATTTTATTTACATGGAAAATTAAATATCACACTTCGAATATGATCACATTAAAAATTAAGAGAAATAAAGATATTTAAATATAAATTTTAAGATATAAAAAATTATATAATCAATAAGCATTTAACGTTTGAAGGACTAAATTTTTCTTTTAAAAAAAACTTCATACTTTAAGTATACCCAGTTCTGAGAAAAATAAGTCATTCAGAAAAAAATAGATGTATTCGACATGTTGAGGAAAATATTGTTTTTTGAACTTTATGAGAACGAGTTTTACAGTATCTGATATAACTGCATCAACATCCGTGAAATTGTAAAATACTGATTAAAAATTATATTATAATAATTTCATTGTTAATTTATAAGGTTTAAACCAAATTCAAAAAAATTCTCTATCCCATGTTTAATCTTCAAAATCTGGGTTACGCCCAAATGGTATTATCCCATTTTGGACACAGATCGAATCGTTAGATTAAAAAATGATCAAATGGGAAAAATCTCATTTGCTCACAGATCGTTAGAAATGATCAATTCTAACAATACCAAATTCACGTATTTATTCCTAGCTGCATACAATCACAAGGAAAATCATATAATTATCCATAAGGATTTGATCAAATCAAACACACAAAGTTGTATATTGATTCGATACATGAAAGATCCCAAATCACATAAAAAAATCATAGCTGATGAGAGGGCAAGGGTACCCTCATCATCCTGCTGACTAAACCCACCCTGCAATAAATAATCTCCCCTTACCTGATAATTGCAGCTTTCACAAATCTTGAAAAGTTCTGCGTTCCTCCCTCACTCTCCAGAATCGCTTCCCAGAGTTGCTTCCAAATTCGATCATATTTTCTCTTCCAGCGTTAATTCTAACGTTGAAATTATATTCCTAATAATGGTTAATTGTTATTTATTTAAAATAATAAAAATTCCAATAATTGTTGTGTTCCCTAACGGTAACAACACTTAAACTTTCGAACGTTTCACTACCTTCTTAAACTTTCTCTCATAACGGTGTAAATATTATTTTATTCCCAATTAAATAATTATTTCAAATTAATACAATTAAATATTTATTTCTGTCACACTTAAATAAATCTTTAATATAATAACTTTCTAATTCCAAATTAACCTAAAAACACTCCATTACTATTCCATTTATTATCTCATTTTAGCGTTAAAATTTTTACCTATAAAACATAATATTATTACAATAAATCTCAATATTAATTACCCCAATAAATAATAATTTATTTAATACTTATATTGTTATACATTTCGAATACTTTATTTAAATAAACATTATTATTAAATAAATATTTAAATAAAATAATTCTAATTTAAATAAAATAATAAATATAACATTATTTTTTCAAAAATATAATATTTTTACCGTAATACTTAATTTCAAAATAATTATTCCAATTAATTAAATATACCTATTAAATAAATATTTAATAAAAATCCCTAATTTTATATATTATTTCTAATAATTATAATTACGCCAATTGTTACTGAATAATTTAAAATCATCCAACTACTTATAATATTTTAAATAATTTCCAAAAATAACTATATTTGTACCAAATAACTGGGACACCCCTATTTTTATTAGTTAAGTATTTCAATTAACTAATTATTTGATTATAATAATAATAATGGATTATTTCTAGAAATTCTAAGTATTCTAACGACTACTAAAAATCAAATTACCTAATGATTATTAATAATCTAAATTTTATTTTCTCCGCTTTCAACCTCAATATTTCCCGTAATTATTAAATTACTAAAATACCTTAAATCTCCCAAAACACCAAAATAACTCAAATACTCCAGAATAATTTAAATACACCAAATATCAAACACATCAACACTTCAATAATTAAATCAAAATTATTTATCTAAATTTGGGGCGTTACATATAACACCCTTCTATCCAAAGAATATTCACGACAATGATACATAAGTAAATCAAAGTAAAATCACCAAAAAGGGTGCCACATGCTTCATAAAAACATCATAATAAACTTCCTGCTCCGTAACACTGGTTTTCAAACATGTATAATAATAATTTCTTCGATAACATCAATAAATAAAATTCAAACTTCGCAGCAGAATCATAGTCTCAAAATAACTTCATTTATTTCATCAAACATAAAGACCTTTTAGTTATTGTCGAAAGTCGTCGTCAAATAAATTCAACATGTAGAAAACTCATAAAATATGTTTTATAAAACAACACAACTTCAACTCAAGCGTTCCCCATCCGATGTTACATATCAGAGCAAGACACCTCTATTATTAACGAAAATAGAGTAAAATAACTCCAAAGCTAAATCTTCATGCGTCTACAAGCTAATCTTGATCACCTGCAAGTTACCCACCATAGAGGCAACATTTCCAATCAGGCAGGGTGAGTAATCACAATTCATTATAAAAGATATAAAGAAAAGAATACTAATAGGGCAGCAACAACAACATCATGATATCCTCAATAAAACACACATATTAATCAACAATCAACCCATACACATGCAATGCCACTTAGAATGAAATGCAACTTCATCGGAAACATGCATGTGGAACCAATTCAATCATGTGATGGACACTAGGCCATCAACCCTCCACAAGGGAGCACAACATAATCATCATGTGATGGACACTGGCCATCAACCCTCCATAAGGGAGCACAACATAATCACTCCAATCCGCACAATGAGATTGAAGCCAACAACAACGGACCGAAATCCCAACATAGTATGCCATGAATGCCATGATGCAACAACATCTACATAATCAACAAATTCCTCAAAATGCATCCGCATTCATGTAATCATTAACCATAATCATCATAAAGCATATATACATCAAATATGCACATCATCGACTCCTTCATCATCACAACATCGTAACCATCATAAATAACATCACAACTTTATTTTCAACATCATAATGCATCTATCACCATAATAATTCCAACATAATTCTCTTACCCCATGTATACATTTAACACGCACATCATTAAACAATCATCATAGATCACATCAACGCATAACAACAACTTCACCACAACTCCATAGCATCACTAAGATAGTCATTCAAGTAGAACATCATAGCATATCATCCATACAAGACATTTGCTTACATTTCACAAAAACGACATAACTCGACACATTCAAAAGACATGTCCATGCGTCGAATAGCTGGAATTCTGGTACTAAAAACATTTTTAAGATAAATTACGTTAACTCAGCTTTCCAACAATCCGAACCACACATCAATCGGATGCTCACAGCTCAAGTTATGAATTTTTAAAGTTTTTCAACAAACACAGACACTGACATCTTACACTGACACCATAAAGACTCATTAGAACCTATTCAATTTTAATTCCAGGACTTGAAACCATTTTTATAAGAAAGAACACTGTATTAACTTTCCACAGGTTCGAACGGCGAGTCAAACGGATACCCGAGGCTCAAGATACGAATTTTTTAAGTTCTAAAACAAATCTGTCCAAGGGTAATCGGTTACTGCATTAGGATAACCGGTTACTCTGTTACAGAATCACTTTTCTACTGTATTTTTGTGTGAAAAATCACTTATTTAACCCACCCCAACATCCCCAAACATCATTTATCACATAACTCAGATTTCTACATCAGTATACAACAATACACATTCATTAGAAACTCTTATAACACTAAAAATCACAATTCAACCAAGCAATTTACACAATTCGAGCATTTTTATTATCATCGACACATAACTCCAACTTCTCACCGGAAACACCAAATAATCAACAAACACATGGATAAAAATCCAACAATTTATCTACCCTCATACATACATCATTCTAAATCAAAACATACATCTTAAATTCATCACTTTCTATCTATTTCATCAAGAATTCATCATAAACCCAAGACCCCATAAAACCCCAACCTATCTATATTCAGATTTTTACATCAATCATAATGAAAGTTATACTCCCCATACCTTGTAATTGATTTTTTTCTGAATTATTTCTCTTGAGTTCTGCAGCAATCCCTCCAGAGCCCTAGCTTTCTCCCTCTTTTTCCTCAGAGCATTTCTCACAAAAGTTACGATCAATCAGAATAACTTCTCACTTCTATTTTCTTATTAAGTCCAAATACCCCTAATAATGGTTTCCCAATTATATCCTCACTTATCCTTTACAAAAGACCACCTTACCCTTATTATTACTCATCTTATTTAAAATAATAATAATCTAATAATGCCATCTATATTATGATTATTATTATTATAACTCCACATATAATATGATTAAATTATTTAAATCTAAATAACTCTAATTATATCAACTTCTCACCAATACCCACAACACATATCAATAAAACCACCCAATACGTCATATAATTCACAATCATTCACCATAATCATAAATAATTAATTAAATAATTAAATATGAATTTTGGGGTGTTACAACTCTCCTCCACTTAAATAATTTTCGTCCTCGAAAATTACCTGATGTAACCAACTCTGGATACGACCCTCACATCCTTCCCTCCGACTCCCACGACGAGTTTGACAACAATTCAAATACCACTAATCCAAATTCCACATTGTTACCTACAATAACCCAACAAGATGCAATGCTACCGAGTTATGAACGCACCGATTCATTTCACTCTTTGTCCCATCACCTTAGGATCTCATTCGCTCTTGAATCGGAACACAACAAGGTCGTTACTATCGCCATTAACATCGTCATAAGAACATTAATATAACCATAATACCGGCAACTCTGTCACGCAACATTAGTACCGCGATGATGTGACTCCTCAATCGACATATAATTCGATATGTCTATTGACCCGGCAGTAACATGAATAATATATAAACCTTTCACATATTATTTCCATTCTGGAATATCCAATGGTTTGCATCTTACCCAAAGGCTTCCAATGCTCGATCTTTGACTTTTGGCAAGTCAAACATGCATACACAAATTCAGTAATGTCTTCTTTCATACCCGGTTGCCAAAACAACTTCTGCAAATCCTGATACATCTTTGTAGCACTGGGATGGATACTCAGTCCACTTCGATGTCCTTCCTCCAAAATACTCTTCTTAATTTCTGGAACATCTAGAACACATACTCTGTCACGAAACCTCAATACATCATTCTCATCAATCCGGAATTCACCTCCGTTACCTTGGTTAATTAAAGTCATCTGATCAACCAACCTCAAGTCAGATTTCTGACCCACTCAAATTTCTTCCAAAATATCATTAGTTAGCTTTAACATACCTAACTTCACACTATCTGATGTAGTCTCACATAGCAAACTCATGTCTCTGAACTGTTCGATCATCTCTAGTTCCTTTACCTTAAGCATCGACATATGTAGTGACTTCCTACTCAAAGCATCTGCAACCACATTCGCTCTACCGGAATGGTAACTCAAATCAAAATCATAAACCTTCAATAATTCTAACCATCTTCTCTGCCTCCTATTCAACTCCTTCTGATCAATAAGTACTTTAAACTCTTATGATCTCTAAACACTTCAAGTCTAGAGCCAAAAAGATAATGTCGCCAAATTTTCAACACGAATATCATGACTGCCAATTCTATATCATGTGTAGGACAATTCCTTTCATGGACTCTCAATTGTCATGAAGCATAAGCCACAACCCTACCATCCTGTATTAACACACCACCCAAACCCATCAAAGAAGCGTCGCAATACACCACAAATGGTTCATCCAGTTTAGGTAAAGTCAAAACTGAAGCTGTAGTCAACCTCTTCTTCAGTTCAATGAAACTTTTCTCATAGTGAATATATTACACAAACGCGTTACCCTCGTAAGTTAACTGAGATAATGGAAGGGCTAACTTGGAGAAAGCCTTCCATAACCTGCGGTAATAACCAACTAAGTCCAAAAATATTCTAATCTCCTTAACCCACTTCGGAACTTCCTCGTTGTAGGTCTACATCTATCTTGGATGGATCCACAACAATACCCTCACCTAAAATAACATAACCAAGAATACTAACATCTACTAACCAAAAATCACACTTCGATAACTTAGCACATAACTTCATCTTTTTCAATACTTGTAACTCAATTCTCAAATACTCTACACGTTTTTCTACTGATTTTATAATAGGTCAGAACATCCCCCAACGAATACCACTTCAAACTTATCCAAATAAGTATGAAATATACTATTCATATTCTCCACACACACCTTAAGGCATACTAGCCACTACTATTCTCTACCCAACATTCTTGGTTAAATCATGGTCTCACATTTCCATTTACTCCCTTATTGGATCATCTTTCCAATGCTTCAAGTCCCATGTCAATTGAATTCGAAATTCATGAATTTCGGAGAAAATAATAATTATATACATTACATTTCTATATTTATATTATCAATCCATGGCATATAACCATGTTCTTACCTCACCATCACATAGAGCATAAAATTATCTTTCCAACGCTTCCAACCGGGCATCAAACGGAGTTACGAAACTCAAGTTATGACTGATTCAATTTCTAAATTTTTTTCACACAACAGTGGTAATCGGTTACTCAAATTGGGTAACCCGTTACTGGCTCGAAAGCAGCCCAGAAACGTCATTTTTCCAAGGGTAATCGGTTACTCTCAGTAGGGTAACCGGTTACTGCTGTAACATAGCCAAAAATTACATTTTTCTTCATTCCAAAACACTTCTAAACCATGCTCCTTCAGCCCCAATGATCACAATGCATTTAGCAACCCAAGTTAACATGTTATAACACAATAAGACATGCATTTCATCAATCCATCCATCACATATTCATATAAACCTTAAACCCCAATTTCTTTTCCACCAATCTCTACCCCAAAGTTTCTAACTAATGGAACTCACGCACAACTGGCGGTCCATCGTTGTGACTTCACTGTCAATTTCCAGAACATAGTCATTGCAATCATGGCAAACATCTGAGCCTCATCTCCTAAGGGTTCTTCTACTTAGTTAGCATATATAAACCTCGACCCTTCACCTTCGTTGAATTTAAGTTCACTCTCTACCCTCTGAGAAGCAACCATCAACAATACCTGATCGACATACAAAAACCTCAAATCCGCCTCATCTTCAGGGATCTGCATCGACTAATCAAAACAACTCATAAGCACTTGGCTTAAACTCCAAACAATTCATGGTACATACCATCCCAACTAGCAAGATATGTCTATCCCATACAATATGATCCCGTCCATTATCAACAAGAGATTAAAGGTGATCAGTTCCTCAATTTGCCAATAGATAGTCGACGATCATGATGGGGTATAAACCATATTTACCAACTACAATAACGTTCCTTGCATCTTGTGCACTAAGCTACTCAAGCAACAAATTCTTAGTTGCATTAAGTCTTGTCTTCGTATTTCCTTCAGTTTTGGAAACAACACAACTCCCGCAAGGCTTGCATCCTTGAAATCAGCGGCACACCGAACCAACATTCCTCCACCAAAACATCTTAGAAAAGCCAAAGCTTCTCCCCCACTTGTTTCAAACCAAATCCTGGAGACAACGGTTAGAAAACAAGCAAGTACTGACACTGTTTCACACACATGTCGTGTACTAAGGAACAAACAACATTTGACAACCTGGTCGGACGGACCGACCTGCTCTGATACCACTAATGTAACACCCTTCTACCCAAAGAATATTCACGACAATGATACATAAGTAAATCAGAGTAAAATCACCAAAAAGGGTGTCACATGCTTCATAAAAACATCATAATAAACTTCCTGCTCCGTAACACGGGTTTTCAAACATTTATAATAATAATTTCTTCGATAACATCAATAAATAAAATTCAAACTTCGCAGCAGAATCATAGTCTCAAAATAACTTCATTTATTTCATCAAACATAAAAACCTTTTAGTCATTGTCGAAAGTCGTTGTCAAATAAATTGAACATGTAGAAAACTCATAAAATATGTTTTATAAAACAACACAACTTCAACTCAAGCGTTCCCCATCCGATGTTACATATCAGAGCAAGACACCTCTATTATTAACGAAAATAGAGTAAAATAACTCCAAAGCTAAATCTTCATGCGTCTACAAGCTAATCTTGATCACCTGCAAGTTACCCACCATAGAGGCAACATTTCCAATCAGGCAGGGTGAGTAATCACAATTCATTATAAAAGATATAAAGAAAAAAATACTAATAGGGCAACAACAACATCATGATATCCTCAATAAAACACATATATTAATCAACAATTAACCCATACACATGTAATGCCACTTAGAATGAAATGCAACTTCATCAGAAATATGCATGTGGTACCAATTCAATCATGTGATGGACACTAGGCCATCAACCCTCCACAAGGGAGCATAACATAATCATCATGTGATGGACACTGGCCATCAACCCTCCATAAGGGAGTACAACATAATCACTCCAATCCGCACAATGGGATTGAAGCCAACAACAACGGACCGAAATCCCAACATAGTATGCCATGAATGCCATGATGAAACAACATCTACATAATCAATAAATTCCTCAAATTGCATCCGCATTCATGTAATCATTAATCATAATCATCATAAAGCATATATACATCAAATATGTACATCATCGACTCCTTCATCATCACAACATCATAACCATCATAAATAACATCACAACTTTATTTTCAACATCAAAACATCATAATGCATCTATCACCATAATAATTCCAACACAATTCTCTTACCCCATGTATACATTTAACACGCACATCATTAAACAATCATCATAGATCACATCAACACATAACAAAAACTTCACCACAACTCCATAGCATCACTAAGATAGTCATTCAAGTAGAACATCATAGCATATCATCCATACAAGACATTTGCTTACATTTCACAAAAACGACATAACTCGAAACATTCAAAAGACATGTCCATGCATCGAATAGCGGGAATTCTGGTACTAAAAATATTTTTAACATAAATTATGTTAACTCAGCTTTCCAACGATCCGAACAACGCATCAATCGGATGCTCACAGCTCAAGTTATGAATTTTTAAAGTTTTTCAACAAACATAAACACTGACATCTTACACTGACACCATAAAGCCTCATTAGAACCTAGTTAATTTTAATTCTATGACTTGAAACCATTTTTACAAGAAAGTACACTGTATTAGCTTTCCACAGGTACGAACAGCGAGTCAAACGGACACCCGAGGCTCAAGATACAAATTTTTGAAGTTCTTAAACAAATGTGTCCCAGGGTAATCGGTTACTGCATTAGGGTAACTGGTTACTCTGTTACAGAATCACTTTTCTGCTGTATTTTTGTGCGAAAAATCACTTATTTAACCCATCCCAACATCCCCAGACATCATTTATCACATAACTCGGATTTCTACATCAGTATACAACAATACACATTCATTAGAAACTCTTATAACACTAAAAATCACAATTCAACCAAGCAATTTACATAATTCGAGCATTTTTATTATCACCAACACGTAACTCCAACTTCTCACCGGAAACACCAAACAATCAACAAACACATGGATAAAAATCCAACAATTTATCTACCCTCATACATACATCATTCTAAATCAAAACATACATCTTAAATTCATCACTTTCTATCTATTTCATCAAGAATTCATCATAAACCCAAAACCCCATAAAACCCCAACCTATCTATATTTAGATTTTTATATCAATCATAATGAAAGTTTTACTCCCCATACCTTGTAATTGATTTTTTTTTTTTCTGAATTCTTTCTCTTGAGTTCTGCAGCAATCCCTCCAGAGCCCTAGCTTTCTCCCTCTTTTTCCTCAGAGCACTTCTCACAAAAGTTATGATCAATCAGAATAACTTCTCACTTCTATTTTCTTATTAAGTCCAAATACCCCTAATAATGGTTTCCCAATTATATCCTCACTTATCTTTTACAAAAGACCACCTTGCCCTTATTATTACTCATCTTATTTAAAATAATAATAATCTAATAATGCCATCTATATTATGATTATTATTATTATAACTCCACATATAATATAATTAAATTATTTAAATCTAAATAACTCTAATTATATCAACTTCTCACCAATACCCACAACACACATCAATAAAACCACCCAGTGCGTCATATAATTCACAATCATTCACCATAATCATAAATAATTAATTAAATAATTAAATATGAATTTTGGGGTGTTACATTACAACTCTCCCCTACTTAAAAAGATTTTCGTCCTCGAAAATCGCTCGACACAACAACTTCGGATAAACTATACTATCCAACTTTTCTGCTAACCCACCACGCTACTTCCTTTCAGGAATATCTAATGATTGCATCAGTCTACATATTTTTTGATGCTTATTCTTCGACTTCTAGCAAGTCGAACAAGTGTAAACAAAATGCGCAATGTATTTCTTCGTTCTTGCCTGTAATACCCCGTAAATTATTTTGCTCTGCATAATATTAGTTGTGATCAACTGAGTCCCAATGTGCTCTGATAAATTATCTGCAGAGATAATTAGGGTAACTGTCGGATTTAGAGTAAATCCAATTAATATTATCTGACTCTGAGATATTTAAATATTTGGACTTTAGAGACTTTTTGGACAATTGGTAGTGTTGATAATTGATGATGGTTACTATATCATTTCCTTTTCCACTCATTTTCCTCTTTAGAAGCAAAGGGAGAAAAAGATAGAAAGAGGTTGAGAGAAAGAAAAGAGAAGGAAAGGAAGAGAAAAGAGGAAAAGTTCAAGATCAAAATCATCAAGAACATCATCAAATCTTCATCCAATCATCTTCAAATCTTCACCATCTTCATCTATTCAAGGTGGGTTCTAGTTAGATGCTTTTGTTTTAGATTCTCTTAGATTCTAAGACTTAGGTTAGAATTGTAAGGAAATTGGATTAATTGCAAAATCTTGGAAATTAACGGTTGGAATGTGTTATAAACTGAGTAATATGAGTTATATGAGTGTAGAATCGTTTATGTGTGATTGTAGGATGTTTGGATAGGTTTTGGTGGGGTTTTGGAACCATGGGAGATCAGCTGTTACGCTGATGAACTTTCTGCAATTTCCCAGATTCGCACTGCGAATCCCCCAGCGAAGGGGAAATCGTGGGCTCGCTGGCAGCTTAGCACTGCGAGTAAAGTAGCGAACGTTCGCCAGTGGTTTGCCGTGTGAAACTTACGTTGTAATTGCTACTGCCTTGGTTCGCCAGCGTTCGCACTGTGAATGGCGCAGCGAACAAGTGTTGGCTAGGCATTCGCTGGACGCTTCGCACTTCAAATGAAGTAGCGAGCATTCACTGGCTTCTTCGCAATGCGAACATAGCAGAACATCCATTTTTGTTTCTTGCATAACTTTTGACTCGTTTATCCGTTTTGCGTATTCTTGATATCGTTGTGAAGCTAAGAACATATTCTAGCTAATGTTAGTGAAAAATATCTATTTATTGCCCGATTAAATGAATAGGAGGGAACCGTAAATTGGTATAAATTGTGGTATGTTGAATTTCGGTGTTCCATTATGTGATTGACGATTACATGCCTATGTTATTATTGTGAAACATGTTGGAATATGTATGCATGTTAAAATATGAATAGTTAGATTGAGGAACATTACCGTAAATGATATCGAATGTGTGTAAATGACATGGTGACAACGCTCGTGCAAAAGAGGCCGAGGCGTGTGTCTGGTAATCATAACCGATTGGTCTTGCGGTGTAGTTTCATGAGACTCGAGCACCTCCTCTGAAACGTATGTACAATTACTTGGCAGGTTTGATTCCCGCGTATAGTACGATTGAAGCCTACGGGTAAAGAGACTTGTGATGGTTAACAGGCCATGAGAAGTGACGGTTCACGGTTAACAGGCCGATGATCCCGAATCCAATTCGTATGCCAAGTAAATACGAGGATCCATGACTTGGGTCGTCTTCTAGACGTAGAAGCGGACGAGAACAGGGGATGCCTTGGTACAGTTATTGATTAGCGAGATTCTTGAGTTAACAGGCTCAGGACGTACTTTGGTACTATTGTGAGTTAACAGGCTCACGAGTGTGAATGTATTTATATCGTGTGTGTACTCAAAGTCACTTCCCTTCCCTTTGACTTGAGTTAGGCTTATTAGAACCTTGTACAGCCGATAGGACTATAAGATAGCGAACTCACTGAGATTTGATGTATCTCACCCCACTGTTGTTGTTTACATCACAGGTTCTGCAGGTTCGGTGAAGGGTAAGGATAAGGTGGGTTGACTTTTCCTTATGGATCGTAGCTTTTGAGATGGCATGGCTTCTGCTATGGTGTTTTATTTTGAGATCATTGTATTGATCTAGTTCTTAGTGCATTTTGAGACATCTTGTATACATTATGCCGTAGGCTTTAGAACTTTGTATTTAGGGCACTTAATGTATACAATGTGTTAACTAGGAACTTGTACATATATATTTCAGTACCAAACGTATTAATCATGTATGATATATGCTTTGATGTATGTATGTGGGCTTTACAGGTTGTATCATAGCAGGTCGTATCCTCGACCTAGCCATGAAGTAGTATAAGTGTTTATTTCCGTTTCATATGTGTTGTGTCGCCATTGGTCTTACGTGTTATATTTATGGTATTGAGCCTGATCAACTTAATCCTATCTGTATGACATTTAGGAACATGGCCGACTGGCGTAGAAACAACTGTGGTAGACCGAGAACTATTCCAGCAGGGACAAATCCGCCAGGGGACGAAGGGAATGCCCCTTTGTATCAATTCATGCAACAGATGCAGCAGTAGCAGAATCAGTTTATCCAATAGATGGTCCAGCAAATGGCTGGTGGTGTGCATCCTCCAGTGGTTGTTCCGGAAGCTGCAGGGGGAACCTTTAGGGATTTCATTCGTATGAATCCTCCAGAGTTTCTGGGAGGGTTAGATCCAGTAAAGGCTCATGAATGGATATCTAGTATGGAGAGGATTTTCTTGATTGTCCAGTGTAGTGAAGAAAATAAGGTTGTTTTCGCTTCTCATTTGTTGAAGGGTCCTGCTATGAGGTGGTGGGAGAATGCTTCAACCTTGATGACAATTCAAGAGGTACCAAAAGTGTGGGAACAATTTAAGATAACTTTTATGGAGAAGTATTTTCCAAGTTCCTTAAGGTCTCAAAAAGAATTCGAATTTCAACAGCTGAGGCAAGGTAACTTGACAGTGGCTTCTTATGTGGAAAAGTTCGAGGTTATGGCTGCTTATTCTAGACAAACCATGTATGCTCCTGATGAAAGGTGGAAGATTGATCAGTTTTTGTTTGGTTTAAGGGCTGAAATTTCACATAGTGTGTCTCAGAGAGAATTTACTAGCTATGCGGAATTGTTACGACAGTGTTATGTGGCGGAGCATAGTTTGAAAAAGGTACAAGCAGAAGGAGAGTTGAGTAGGGTGAATCAAAGTGATCGTGGGAGATCGAACCAACAATTTAGAGCAAGGCAACAATCATTCAAAGGGAAGCAAGTTCAGAGTTCTAGGGCTAGTGTGCCCCCGGTATGCCGTACTTGTGGGAAGAGTCATTATGGTCGGTGCAGCTTGGAAGGAATAAGGTGTTATCAGTGTAACAAGGTGGGCCATGTATCGAGGGATTGTCCTCAGAAGAGGAATCGGATGCAAGAAAAGAATACCGGACGAGTGTATACCTTGGATGCAAGGAAGACAAAGGGTGATAACTCCTTGATTGCGGGTACGTGTTTTGTGAATGGAAATCCTTGTTTTGTTTTATTTGATTGTGGGGCAACACATTCTTTTGTGTCCACGCGATGCATGAAGCGACTTGGGTTGCAAGCTGTTCCTTTATCTCCACCCATGGTGGTTACTACTGCCATGGATGAAATTGTTGAAACACCGTTGATGTGTGAAAGTTGTGTTTTGTCGGTGAATGAAAGAGTCTTCCAGATTGATCTTATTTGTCTGCCGCTTAAGAAAGTGGATGTTGTTCTGGGAATAGATTGGCTTTCAGCTAATTCAGTTTTTATCGGTTGTGAGGATAAGTTAATCATTATTCCATCTGCTGAAGCTACTCCAAAGGATGTGTTAACTACTATTTTAGAAGGTACAATTGGAATGATTAATTTCTTGTTTGAGGAGGAAAAGTCTATTCTTTTAATTCTTACTTAGGAGGAGAGTAGTAACCTTCAAGTTTCGAGTATTCTGGTAGTTGGTGATTTTCCTGAAGTTTTCCCCGAGGATATCACTTCTCTTCCTCTGGAGCGGGAAGTGGAGTTCTCTATTGACCTGATACCGGGAACGACTCCAATATCCGTTTCTCCGTATCGGATGGCACCACTTGAATCAAAAGAATTAAAGGACCAATTGGAAGAGTTGTTGGCTAAGCACTTTGTTCGACCCAGTGTTTCACCCTGGGGAGCTCCAGTGTTGTTGGTAAAGAAAAAGGATGGTGGAATACAGTTGTGTATTGATTACCGTAAATTGAATAAGGTCACCATCAAGAACAAATACCCATTGCCAAGGATAGACGATCTATTAGATCAATTGAAAGGAGCCTATGTGTCCTAGAAGATTGATTTACGGTCGGGTTATCATCAGATTCGGGTGAAGAGTTCAGACGTACCAAAGACTGCATTTAGAACCCGTTATGGTCATTATGAATTTTTGGTGATGCCTTTCGGTGTGACGAATGCTCCGGCAATTTTCATGGATTACATGAATCAGATATTTCAACCTTACTTGGACCAATTTGTGGTGATTTTCATTGATGATATTCTTATCTATTCTCGTGACCTTCAAGAGCACGGAGAACACCAAAGAATTGTTTTATCCATTTTGCAAGAAAGACAACTTTTTGCCAAGCTAAGTAAGTGTGAATTTTGGATGTCGGAGGTGAATTTCCTTGGACATGTCATATCTCAAGGGGGTGTAGCGGTTGATCCATCAAAAGTCGAAGCAGTGATAAATTGGGAGAGACTGAAGAATGTGTCTGAAGTTAGAAGCTTTTTGGGACTAGCAGGGTATTATAGAAGGTTTATTAAAGGCTTTTCCTAACTGGCTTTACCGATGACGAGACTTACTCGGAAAGATTGTTATTATGAATGGGATTTGGCTTGTGAGCAAAGTTTTATGAGCTTGAAAGAGAGATTGACGACCACTCCTGTTTTGGTTATTCCTGATCCTAGCAAGTCGTATGAGGTGTATTGCGATGCGTCGAAGATGGGATTAGGAGGGGTGTTAATGCAAGATGGACATGTAGTGGCCTATGCTTCACGACAGTTGAAAGTTCATGAAGAGAATTATCCAACACATGATTTAGAATTGGCGGCAGTTGTATTTACCTTGAAGGTGTGGCGTCACTACTTGTATGGTGTACGTTTTGAGATGTTTAGCGACCACACGAGCTTAAAGTACCTCTTTGATCAGAAGGAGTTGAACATGCGTCAACGGAGGTGGATGGAATATTTGAAAGATTATGACTTGGAACTAAGATACCATCCGAGTAAAGCGAATAAAGTGGCGGACGCTTTAAGCAGGAAAGTGTTGCATAGTGTCGACTTGATGATGCTAGAGTATACTTTATTGGAGAAATTTCGAGATCTAAATCTTCAATTTAATTGGACTCCTAATTGTGTGGTTATGGGGAATTTGGATATCAATTTTACTCTTAGGGAAGAAATCCAACAAGAGCAAGGGTTAGATGAGGAGTTGCAAGGAGTGTTATTGCAACCGGGTTTTACGCGAGCTACCGACGGAGTCATTGTATTTAACCAAAGGATTTGTGTTCCGGATAACACGGAGTTAAAAAGGAGGATTTTGGATGAAGCGCATAAGGGTGCTTTTACTATACATCCGGGATCTTCGAAGATGTACCAAGATCTAAAGAGAGACTATTGGTGGTCCGGGATGAAAAGAGATATTGCGGTGTATGTGTCGGAATGTGTGGTGTGTCAACAAGTAAAGATCGAGCACCAAAGGCCGGGTGGCTTGTTGCAACCTTTAGAAATTCCGATGTGGAAATGGGATAGTATTTCGATGGATTTCGCCGTGGGATTACCCCGTGCCCAAGGTGGTTATGATTCAATTTGGGTGATTGTGGATCGGTTGACGAAGTCTGCTCATTTCTTGGCCGTAAAGACTACTTATAAGGGCAGTCATCTCGCAGGGTTATTCATTTCGGAGATAGTAAGGTTACATGGTATTCCTACTAGTATTGTTTCGGATAGAGATCCAAAATTTACTTCGAGATTTTGGAGAGCTTTTCAACAAGCTATGGGGACAAAGTTGTGTATGAGCACGTCAAATCATCTGCAAACGGATGGTCAGACGGAACGGACAATACAGACCATGGAGGATATGTTGAGAGCTTGTGTGTTGGGAAGTGGAGGAAATTGGATAGAACTTTTGCCATTGATTGAATTCTCTTATAATAATAGTTATCATGCAAGCATTGGTATGGCACCTTACGAGGCGTTGTATGGTAGGAAGTGTAGGACACCGTTGTGTTGGGCAGAAGTGGGGGAAGATAGAATGTTAGGACCCGAGATCATTCATGAAACTACGGAGAAAATTAAGATGATCCGTGATAAGATCAAACAAGCCCAAGATCGTCAGAAGAGTTATGCGGATAACCGTAGAAGATCTTTAGAATTTGAAGAAGGCAATCACGTGTTTTTAAAAGTCACTCCGAGATTGTGGTTAAAAGGACCGTTTCGACCGCGGAAGTTAAGTCCGAGGTACGTGGGACCATATCAGATTTTGGAAAGAATTGGGGAAATAGCCTACAGATTGGCCTTACCGCCTTCTCTGTCAGAGATGCACGATGTTTTTCATGTGTCTCAGCTTCGAAAATTTGACCTAGATCCTCTTCAGCCAATTTTACCAGATACAATTGAGATAGAAGCAGATTTGACCTTTGAGCCCCAACCGAGTCGTATCACCGGAAGAGAAACTAAAGTGTTAAGGAATAAAGAGATTTCTCTTGTTAAGGTCCAGTGGGATGAGACGCATCCGGGTGATGCAACTTGGGAATTTGAATCGGAGATGCGGGAGGTCTACCCTCATCTTTTCAGGTAATTGTTTTAAATTCGTGGGCGAATTTCTATTTAAGGGGGGGGGGGAGGATGTAATACCCCGTAAATTATTTTGCTCTGGATAATATTAGTTGTGATCAACTGAGTCCCAGTGTGCTCTGATAAATTATCTGCAGAGATAATTAAGGTAACTGTCGGATTTAGAGTAAATCCAATTAATATTATCTGACTCTGAGATATTTAAATATTTGGACTTTAGAGACTTTTTGGACAATTGGTAGTGTTGATAATTGATGATGGTTACTATATCATTTCCTTTTCCACTCATTTTCCTCTTTAGAAGCAAAGGGAGAAAAAGATAGAAAGAGGTGGAAAGAAAGAAAAGAGAAGGAAAGGAAGAGAAAAGAGGAAAAGTTCAAGATCAAAATCATCAAGAACATCATCAAATCTTCATCCAATCATCTTCAAATCTTCACCATCTTCATCTATTCAAGGTGGGTTCTAGTTAGATGCTTTTGTTTTAGATTCTCTTAGATTCTAAGACTTAGGTTAGAATTGTAAGGAAATTGGATTAATTGCAAAATCTTGGAAATTAACGGTTGAAATGTGTTATAAACTGAGTAATATGAGTTATATGAGTGTAGAATCGTTTATGTGTGATTGTAGGATGTTTGGATAGGTTTTGGTGGGGTTTTGGAACCATGGGAGATCAACTGTTATGCTGATGAATGTTCTGCAATTTCCCAGATTCGCACTGCGAATCCCCCAGCGAAGGGGAAATCGTGGACTCGCTGGCAGCTTCGCACTGCGAGTAAAGTAGCTAACGTTCGCCAGTGGTTCGCCCTGTGAACCTTACGTTGTAATTGCTACTGCCTTGGTTCGCCAGCGTTCGCACTGCGAATGGCGTAGCGAACAAGTGTTGGCTAGGCGTTCGCTGGACGCTTCGCACTGCGAATGAAGTAGCGAGCATTCGCTGGCTTCTTCGCAATGCGAACATAGCAGAACATCCATTTTTGTTTCTTGCATAACTTTTGACTCGTTTATCCGTTTTGCGTATTCTTGATATCGTTGTGAAGCTAAGAACATATTCTAGCTAATGGTAGTGAAAAATATCTGTTTATTGCCCAATTAAATGAATCGGAGGGAACCGTAAATTAGTATAAATTGTGGTATGTTGAATTTCGGTGTTCCATTATGTGATTGACGATTACATGCCTATGTTATTATTGTGAAACATGTTGGAATATGTATGCATGTTAAAATATGAATAGGTAGAGTGAGGAACATTACCGTAAATGATATCGAATGTGTGTAAATGACATGGTGACAACGCTCGTGCAAAAGAGGCTGAGGCGTGTGTCTAGTAATCATAACCGATTGGTCTTGCGGTGTAGTTTCATGAGACTCGAGCACCTCCTCTGAAACGTATGCATAATTACTTGGCAGGTTTGATTCCCGCGTATAGTACGATTGGAGCCTACGGGTAAAGAGACTTGTGATGGTTAACAGGCCATGAGAAGTGACGGTTCACGGTTAACAGGCCGATGATCCCGAATCTAATTTGTATGCCAAGCAAATACGAGGATCCATGACTCGGGTCGTCTTCTAGACGTAGAAGCGGACGAGAACAGGGGATTCCTTGGTACGGTTATTGATTAGCGAGATTCTTGAGTTAACAGGCTCAAGACGTACTTTGGTACTATTGTGAGTTAACATGCTCACGAGTGTGAATGTATTTATATCGTGTGTGTACTCAAAGTCACTTCCCTTCCCTTTGACTTGAGTTAGGCTTATTAGAACCTTGTACAACCGAGAGGACTATAAGATAGCGAACTCACTGAGATTTGATGTATCTCACCCCACTGTTGTTGTTTACATCACAGGTTTTGCAGGTTCGGCGAAGGGTAAGGATAAGGTGGGTTGACTTTTCCTTACGGATCGTAGCTTTTGAGATGGCATGGCTTCCGCTATGGCGTTTTATTTTGAGATCATTGTATTGATCTAGTTCTTAGTGCATTTTGAGACATCTTGTATACGTTATGCCGTAGGCTTTAGAACTTTGTGTTTAGGGCACTTAATGTATACAATGTGTTAACTAGGAACTTGTACATATATATTTCAGTATCAAACGTATTAATCATGTATGATATATGCTTTGATGTATGTATGTATATGTGGGCTTTACATTGGCCACCCAAAACGTCTTCTTAAGATCTTGGTACATTTTAGTAGCCCTAGGACAGACACTTAAACCGCTTCTATGACTTTCCTCTAAAATCTCTATCTTAAGCTCCGACACATTAGATATACAAACTTTATTTCAAAACCTCAAGATTCCATTCTTATCAATTTTAAAGTCCTCATCTTCGCTTTAGTTAACTGATACCGAACGACTCAACAAACCAACATCTAACTTATGATTCTCTCTTTAAAATCTCCTTAAGAAAACCATTTAGTCCACTTTAGCATACTTAATCTCACACTATTAGTAGTCATCTCGCACACTAGCTCAAGTCTCTGAATTAATCGATCAAATCCTACTCTCCAACCATCAATGCTAACGTTTGCAAGGATTTCTGACTCAAAACATCTGCTACAACATTGGTTTTAGTAGGATGGAAATTCAAATCAACATCATAATCCTTCAAAAATTCTAACCATGTCAGATATCTCAAACTCCCATGAGTGCTGAACACTTCGAACCTCGATCATATAAATAGTGCCTCCATATCTTTAGCACAAACACTACAGCTGCCCACTCCAAATCAGGGTTAGGATAATTTCTCACATGAATCTTTAATTGCCTCGAAGCATAAGTTACAACATGTTTACTATATATTAGCATTCCACCTAGACTTATCTTGTATGTGTCATAATAATCATGAATGACTCTTTTGTATATGCCTAAATTATTGTTGGTGTTGTCATTAACCTTTCTTCAGTCCTTGAAAACTTTATCTCCACTAAACATCCAACGTAAAAGCTTGACCCTTTCGAATCAACTGGGTCAAAGGCAAAACTAACTAAACTCCTACCGATGGATCCATAAGGTTGTCAATCTTGTAAAAAGGATACTTGTTCTTGATAGTAATCGAATGCAACTTCTAATAATCAACACACAATCTCATACCATTATCCATCTTCTTTACACACAACACTAGAACTCCCCACAGCGTAATACTTGAGCCGACAAATTTCTTTTTAATCATATTTTCTAATTAATTCTTTAACTCACTCAAATCCACATGAGGCATTCTGTACGGAGTCATCGATACAATCTAGTATCGTAAACAAAATCTATGTCGAATTCGGCTTCTCTCTCATGGGGAAAATCAGTGATGTTGTCTGGAAATACATCTAAAAATTGACATACTATAGGTAGATCACTAATTATAGTATTTCCCTCTGCCTCTAAAGAAACCAACATCATAAACACTTGTGCATCATCTTTCACATACTCGTCCGCTTGCTTAGCATAATAGACACCTTTCACCTTCGTCGAACTCAGGTTTACGCTATGGAGGCAAGTCGCATATATATATATATATATATATATATATATATATATATATATATTCAGGAAAACATCATGAATCATACACCACTGGTACTTCACTGGCCGTCACACTTGTTCTCCATTCTTTGCGAAGAAAACATCAACAATACCTGATCGTTCTCCCTCAAAGACATCTCAACTTGACTGGAAGACAGGAATCTATAATACACCTCTACTTCAGTTTCAGAAGAAAAAAACACAACTTTAATATCACCTGAACCCTTGAAATCAACAACTTGTTACCGACTCTTCACACCTATAGCAACACAGAGAAACAAAAGCTTCTCCCTCACTTGTTTCAATCCCGCTCTTGCTAAAAAGCGGTAAAGGAAACAAGTAAGTATCAACTGTGTTTCGCACACATGTCGCATACAAGGAAACAAACAACATTACGAAAACCTGGCCGGATGGACCGACCTGCTCTGATACCACTATGTAACACCCTAAATCCCAAAAAAAAAATTATAAAAGAAACTAATTTCTAGGATGTTACTTCATCATAAAAACTCAACAAGCAACATGTATTAAAAATCACAGCGGAAGTAAAGATAAACATGTGCTTGTCTGAATAAAACATCTCCAATAATAAAATCCATAAGAGTAATAAAATCCAATACATAAGGAAACATAATCGCCCGAAACCCTAGTGTTACAGTTCAGAGCATTTTATTCGACTAAATGGTAAATAATACAGTAAAATACTAAGAGGCATCATGCCGTCTCACAGTACTCACGATCCTATCACTCATGTGGATCACCTGTACCCAAGTCGTATAGACAACACCAAACAAAGAGAAAAGGGGTGAGAATACATTTACATGTAATAATGGTGAAATATTAGCACCAGAATGGCACTAAAGAGACATAACAATCATACATAAATGGTATACATCAATCAATTACAATCATAAACATACATCACAAGAAATGTAATGCTATGATCCACCAACTCCATCACCATATGCATGTGGTACCATAAATATATTGTGGAATCAGAGGTATGTTACTGATTTTATTCCACTAGTCCCTGGTCTTTCCCACCTAGACCAACGATCCCCACCAATGGATCTGAGACTCGCCTCTGGTCTTTTCCACCAAGACCAACGATCCCACCAATGGATCTAAGGCCACCAAATATACTGAAGTCTCACCTATCTCCAAAATGTATGTATGCATGATAATGTCAATATTTTACATATCCATTCCATTCAAATAATCCACCCAAATATTTGTTAATTATTTAAATCACCAAAAATTGGTTTCAAATAAACCACACACTGCCGAAATGGCCACCAAAAGTATCCCAAGGATCTCACCAAAAGATATGGTTTCTCGTATATATATAATTATATTTAGTTATTTTAGTTTCTCTTAAAGAAAATATTTTATATAAGTTGAAATTTACATTCGTCTCAAGATTTAACCAACTCGTCAAAAACAAGATCTCCGATTAAAACAATTTGAAATCTGTTAAAAATTACGAAAATTCCCCTAAGTCGCCGTTGCCACCGCCCGATCCGCCGCCGCCAGTGGCAGATTTAGAAACATTTTAATGTAGGGGAAAATGTATAATTTATAAATATTGTTTTAAAATATTAAAACTATTTTTTTTCTTTTTGAATATATACAATTTTATAAATAAAAATTAACATAATAATCTTTAATATTCATGATGTATATCACTTTTCAATTGTAATTTATTTGAGATAATATTATACGTCAAAAATTTAAAAGGTGATAAAATTTTATTAAAAATACTAATTAGGAAACTTATTTGATAAAATTTTATTTACATGGAAAATTAAATATCACACTTCGAATATGATCACATTAAAAATTAAGAGAAATAAAGATATTTAAATATAAATTTTAAGATATACAAAATGGGCAATGCTATCTTGTGCCCCAAGGGCACAAGTTAAGGAAGAATAAATGACTAATGACCCCACTTGCTTTATTTTGGAACATGTAATAATTAAATACAGTAATTAATGTTTTATAAGCATGCTTACTAAAAAAATATGACAAAAGTACCCTCAAATCTAATATTTCACTTAGACTTTTTATCTTCTCAAATATTTCCCGCTTAAACATTCCAACATTCTTTTTCTTTTCATAAAAAAAAATTCACGCTTCCTTCAAAACACCGTGTTGAAACTAAAATCTTCTGAAATCTTCTCAAGTATGGCAATTTAAGAACTTTTCTTACTCAGGTATGTCTTAAATAACTTTCCATAGTCAGATGAATAACCTTTTTTATTCTTGTTATTTTTGGAAGATAAATACAAAATGGAAAGTGTGAACAACAATAGAATAAATTTGGATTTGAGTTTGAATATTGAATATTCAGTAGAAGAAGTTTCTTCAAAAAAATGGTTCTTTTGTTGGTCGTAATATTATAGAAGAAGTTGAAGAAATTGGAATTTTTGAGAAAGAAAATATTTTGATTTCTAGTCAGAATAATGAGATAAATGGACTTTTACAAGTAAGTGGTGAGGGTGACACTTTTAAGGAGTCAAATATTGTTCCTTTTGTTGGTCAAATTTTTCTTAGTGAGGAAGAAGCATTTGTTTTTAATAAGAGATATGCATATCAACACGGGTTCTCAGTTCGAAAAGGTAGATTCATCAAACAAAATGGAATTATGAGTAGGAGTGATTTCTTCTGCCATCGTGAAGGTAGAACTTCCTTGAAAATCATAGAACCATCAAAAGAACAAAGGAATAGAGAATCAACTAGGTGTGAATGTAAAGCTCATTTGCGAATTTCTTTGCAAAAAACTCATGATATGTTTCCAAGTGAGTGGCGAGTTACAACCTTTGTTGTTGAACATAATCATACTTTGTTAACTCAATCAGAAGTGCGGTTCTTACCGGCTAACCGAATTATCTCAGATGATTATTGTGAACAAATTTTCTTGTTAAAAGAAGGTGGACTTTCGGTTAGACAATTAATGCGTGTCATAGAGCTAGAAAAAATGTGCAGCATGGTTATCTTCCATTTATTGAAAAGGATGTTCGCAATCTCTTTTTGAAAGCCAAGAAAAAAGTTGAAATAACTGATGTTGTTGATCTTCTTAAGTATTGTGAGGATGCAAAAAAGAGTTGCTCTAAATTTCAGTATGCATATACACTTGATGAAGAAAGAAGGTTAGAGCATATATTTTGGTCTCATGCTTATTGTTTTGATTGGTACAAAGAATATGGCGATGTTGTTGTGTTTGATACTATATACAAGGTAAATTCTTATGAAATGCCATTTGGAATTTTTGTGGGTATGAATTGTCATGGAAAGACTATACTTTTTGGATGTGCACTCTTACGAAATGAAAAAACTTATGCATTTCGTTGGTTGATGAAGGTAACATTTAAGTTTAATTTCATACTTTTTATTATATCATTTGTTATTGTATCATTTTTTTAATTACATAATTTTTTTTATAGACTTTTATATCTTTGATGAAGAAGCCACCGAAGACTATATTAACGGATCAAGATCCATGGATGAAAGAAGCAATTTCAAAAGAGTTGCCATCAACAAAACACAGTTTTTGCATATGGCACATCACTTTCAAGTTTAGTTGCTGGTTTAATGCTATACTCCGTGACAAATATCCAAAATGGTGCTCTGATTTTTATGGTTTGTATAAGTTGGAGACACGTGAAGAATTTGAGCATCAATGGCCAAAAGTTGTTGCTAAGTATAACTTGCAATCAAACAAACACGTGAAAGGGTTATATGAAATTAAAAGTTATTGAGCCCTCGCTTATCTTCGTGAGTATTTCTTTGGTGGAATGACAACCACAGGTAGATCCGAGAGTATTAATGCGTTTATCAAAAGATTCATAAATTCTCATACAAGTTTAAGTGATTTTACAAAGCAGGTATGTTCTAATTTCTAAAATATTATCATTGTTATAATCTTCTAAAATTATGTTTTGATTAATTTAAATTAATTTCAGGTTGATTTAGCAATCAATGATATCAAACAAAAAGAAGAGCATGATATAATGTTAGAAAAATGCAAAAGATTGAACATGAAGCTGATATCACCTTTGCAAGAGCAAGCTCATAGTCTTCTCACAGGTTTTGCTTTTCAAAAGTTTCAAGAGGAGTTTGAAAGGTCCATCCAATATTCAATTCATCATGAAAATGGTAATATGTTTGTGTTGCGGTATTATAAAGATGCTAATAGTAGAAAACACATGGTCTTTTGGGATGGTAAAATAGCTACATGTAGCTGTAAGCACTTTGAGTTTTGGGGGATATTCTGTCGACACATTCTCAGTATTTTTCTTCATAAAGATTGTCATGAAATCTCTTCTAATTACTTGCCATCACGATGGCGGCTTCAAGTATCACATGAGGATGATGTAGTAAATCCTCAACCAATCAATGTTGTGTTTGAGGACCAAATAATATGTTACAACAATGAAGCTCACGCAGATGATATTGTTCAACGCCCTCCGATTTCCAAAACAAAAGGTCATCCTAAACGAAGACGTCTTAAAGGAGGAAAAGAGCATTCACATACCATGAATACTTATGGATTATGCAAAGGTGTAGAACATAATATTGCAACATGTCCTCTAAAAGAAAATATTCAATTTCCGGCTCACACTAAAAACAAGAAGAAGAAAATTTGTCAAGATGCAAATTTAAATCCAGTTCTTCTACCAAAAATTTAGGTACATATTTTTTTTAATATTTATATTTTTTATATTTATTTCTTCTGTTTTTTTATATCTTTTATATTTTTAATTTATTAATTAAAACTATATTTTTTGTTTCTATTTTTATAATAGGTAGAATGAATGATATGTGTACGAAGTTTGTCAAGTGAAGTCCGTCAAGTGATCTTTTTTCTTTTTATTTGGGTAATTTCTAAAAAAAAAATTATTTGAATGATATATTTGGAATTGTAATTTATTTTGCTACATTATTGTACTTTTAAAGTATTTTAATTTTATATTAAAAAACTTTCAGTATAACTATTGTTAAAGTATATTATTGTACTTTAAAGCAAATCAATTTTAAACTAATTTAAAAAAAATTGCCTTACGTACTAATTGTTAATATTTTCATTCAATTCAGAATATAAAAAGCTGTGTATATATCAAGGGTAATTTTGTCCTAATCATTTCTAACAAACATAAATTTTAATGTTTTAATTACTATATTTAATTATTATATGTTTCAAAATAAAGTAGATGAAATCAACTCTCATTAATTACATCTTAACATGTGCCCTTGGGGCACAAGATAGCAACACCCATAAAAAATTATATAATCAATAAACATTTAACGTTTGAAGACTAAATTTTTCTTTTAAAAAAAACTTCATACTCTAAGTATATCCAGATCTGAGAAAAACAAGTCATTCAGAAAAAAAATAGATGTATTCGATATTTTGAGGAAAATACTATTTTCTGAACTTTATGAGAACGAGTTTTACCGTATCTGATATAACTGCATCAACATCCGTGAAACTGTAAAATACTAATTAAAAATTATATTATAATAATTTCATTGTTAATTTATAAGGTTTAAACCAAATTCATCAAAATTCTCTATCCCATGTTAATCTTCAAAATCTGGGTTACACCCAAATGGTATTATCCCATTTTGGACACAGATCGAATCGTTAGATTAAAAATTGATCAAATGGGAAAAATCTCATTTGCTCACAGATCGTTAGAAATGATCAATTCTAACAATACCAGATTCACATATTTATTCCTAGATGCATACAATCACAAGGAAAACCATATACTTATCCATAAGGATTTGATCAAATCAAACACACAAACTTGTATATTGATTCGATACATGAAAGATCCCAGATCACATAAAAAAACCATAGCTGATGAGAGGGCAAGGGTACCCTCATCATCCTGCTGACTAAACTCACCCTACAATAAATAATCTCTCCCTTACCTGATAATTGCAGCTTTCACAAATCTTGAAAAGTTCTGCGTTCCTCCCGCTTTCTAGAATCGCTTCCCAGAGTTGCTTCCAAATTCGATCATATTTTCTCTCCCAGTGCTAATTCTAACTTTGAAATTATATTCCTAATAATAGTTAATTGTTATTTATTTAAAATAATAAAAATTCCAATAATTGTTGTGTTCCCTAACGGTAACAACACTTAAACTTTCGAACCTTTCACTACCTTCTTAAACTTTCTCTCATAACGGTGTATATATTATTTTATTCCCATTTAATAATTATTTCAAATTAATACAATTAAATATTTATTTCTGTCACACTTAAATAAATCTTTAATATAATAACTTTCTAATTCCAAATTAACCTAAAAACACTCCATTACTATTCCATTTATTATCTCATTTTAGCGTTAAATTTTTTTCCGATAAAACATAATATTATTACAATAAATCTCAATATTAATTACTCCAATAAATAATAATTTATTTAATACTTATACTGTTATACATTTCAAATACTTTATTTAAATAAACATTATTATTAAATAAATATTTAAGTAAAATAATTCTAATTTAAATAAAATAATAAATATAACATTATTTTCTCAAAAATATAATATTTTTACCGTAATACTTAATTTCAAAATGATTATTCCAATTAATTAAATATACCTATTAAATAAATATTTAATAAAAATCCCTAATTTTATATATTATTTCTAATAATTATAATTACTCCAATTGTTACTGAATAATTTAAAATCATCTAACTACTTATAATATTTTAAATAATTTCCAAAAATAACTATATTTGTACCAAATAACTGGGACACCCCTATTTTTATTAGTTAAGTATTTCAATTAACTAAATATTTGATTATAATAATAATAATGGATTATTCCTAGAAATTCTAATTATTCTAACGATTACTAAAAATCAAATTACCTAATGATTATTAATAATCTAAATTTTATTTTCTCCTCTTTCAACCTCAATATTTCCCGTAATTATTAAATTACTAAAATACCTTAAATCCCCCAAAACATCAAAATAACTCAAATACTGTAGAATAATTTAAATACACCAAATATCAAACACATCAACACTTCAATAAATAAATCAAAATTATTTATCTAAATTTGGGGCGTTACATTAAGACTTAAAAGAAGAAAGAGAGATGAAGAAGGAATGAGTTAAGTGAGAGAGAATAAGTCTCATGAGAGGAAGATGCAACATCATGCAAACAATCAAGGAAGTTCACACCATTAGACATAAGCATCAAGAAAACGCAAGCATAAGGTTCAATCACACAAAGTAAACATCAACACCATGTTAAGGTAACCAAAGTGTGCACACAGGCCAAACAATAACCAAAGACATTTATCTGTAGCGTGCGATTTTTGTCAGTGACGCGACCACCTTATCGCCATGGGTTTCTCCTCACCGCAACGGTAGGAGTGGGGTGCTACTTTCTGGTTTCTTATTTATCCCGTGAAGCTGGAAGGGAAAGGGAAGCTATCTAAAACTAACCTTGCAGGCGAATGTTTAACTGAACAAACGCTTAAAAGAGATTCGAGGAGTTCGGGGTCAGGTTATACAATGGGGAGTTGTCAGTTACCCATCGTATATGTGGTTATCCACAGGTTGTTAGCGATAGGTTCTGTTTTTATACTTGATGGTGTTTATCTGTTGTGTGTTGGGAGTGTTTGAGAGAGAGAGAGAGAGAGAGAGAGAGAGAGAGAGTTTTTGATGATTTTGGTGAGGTACTAGACCTAAGTTTTGATTAGTGTAAAGGTACTGGACCTAGAGTTTTTGATTGGTATGCTCACTAAGATTTCACAATCTTATGCCTACGTATTCCCATTTAAAGAAACAGAGAAATCAGAGCAATCGTAGTTCCTCCTATTCTATGGGAGGAAAAGATGTTTTGGTGTCTTATTCAAAGCCCAAGATTGAAGCTAAAAGGTTGTTTGTGTCTTGTTCAAAGCCTAAGATTGAAGCTAAAAGGGTTTGACTGAGAGGGAATTTGTCATCTCTAAAGGGAGACATCTCGTCTGTTTATCACAACTGTTGGGTGACTGATTATAGAGGTGAATTACTTTAACTGGGATATGTGTATCCAGCAATGCCATAATTTCCTTCACGAGGGATTTGTCCTGAAGGGGAAAACTTTAACTCAGTGTAGAGCAATGCCATTTTTCCTTAGGAATCTTTCATGCTAAGAGAGGGACAGTAGCATGGATGTAAATAATCCAAAGGCTTGCCACTTACAACAATTAGATGAAAGAGAAAGTTTGCCAGGATAAGAGATGGACGACAACTTGGGTTTTTGAATCATTAAGTGTGCCACTTACAACAGTTATCTGGGATTTTAGGGTTTGTTTTGAATGTCTGTTTTAATGTGTGATAACACAGAGAAATGACTTCCTGCAGAGATATTTTGATTTCCTCTGAGGGGAATGTTGATTTTTGTGTGCCTTGATCAAAGCCCAAGGTTGAAGCTAAAAGGTTGACTCTACTGGGGAAGTCCTTATACAAAGCCTACGAGGAGGCTGGAAAAGGCTAACTCAACAAAAGAGTGTTTATCTGTCTTGTACAAAGCCCAAGATTGAGGCTAAAAAGAGACTGACTCTTTTGGGGATATCATTATACAAAGCCTAAGAGGAGGCTGAAAGTTGACTTTTCCGGGGAAATATTTTGTCTATCTTGTACAAAGCCCAAGATTGAGGCTAAAAGGGAAAACTGACTCTACTAGTGAGAGGTTTTATCTGTCCTGTACAAAGCCCAAGATTGTGGCTAAAAGAAGATTGACTCTGCTGGAGAGATTTATATGGCGTCTTGTACAAAGCCCAAGATTGAGGCTGAAAGAAACTGACTCTGTTGGAAAGAAATCTTTATCTGTTTTGTACAAAGCCCAATATTGAGGCTAAAATGAGACTGACTCAACAAGAGAGTGTTTTATTTGGTGTCTTGTACAAAGCCTAAGATTGAGGCTGAAAGGTAGTTGACTGACTCAGCTGAGGATTTTTAGGTGTCTTGTACAAGGCCCAAGATTGAGGTTGACCTTACTGAGAAAAATCATTATACAAAGCCTAAGAGGAGGCTGAAAAGCATATTGATTCACTACGCCAAAATTGGCTTTTTCAAATCGCACCAAAGACAGCACTTTTTGGACAAAGCACTGCTATAGGTCTTTAAAAAATTTCGCTAAAAAAAAGCGCTGTAAAAGACAGCCTTTAGAAAGCGCTTTTTAAAAGCGCTGTTAAATGCCCTAAATGGAAGCCACCTTAGAAAGCTCTTTTTGAAAAGCGCTCTTATAGGTTAGCCTTAGAATGCGCTTTCATAAAGCGCTGCTATAGGTCTTAAATTCTCCTCACTTTAGAAAGCGCTTTCAGAAAGCGCTGCTATAGGTCTTAAATTCTCCTCACTTTAGAAAGCGCTTTCTTAGGAAAGCGCTCTCATAGGTAGCACTTAAGAAAGCGCTTTCTGAAAAGCGCCCTTTAAGGTCATTTATGAATTAAAATATAAAACAAATTTCATATCATTTTCAGAAACTTATTTTCATTTTCTGCTCTCGACCGTTTCTTTGCTCTCGACCATTTATGAAACCCTTGCGTTCAATCGTTCTTGCATGCTTTCTAAAACCCTTGCTTTCATTGCCGTCGATCTGAAACCTTTGCCATCACCGTTGTCGTCATTCTGAAACCGTTGACGTCACCATTGCCATCGTTAATTCTTGCATTCGTGAAGGAGAAGACGAAAACAAAAAGAAGATGTACGTTGTTGTTGTTGTTCATGCTTCATACATTGTTCTTGCCGTCGTTGTTGTTGTTGCCGTTCATTCTTGCCGTCAACATTGTCGTCGTTCTGTTGTTGTTGTTGTTCTATTGCTGTTGTTGTTACTTATGTTATTTTTTTATCAGAATGAAAGTTTTTTTATCGTTCTGTTGCTGTTGTTGTTGCCGTTCAGAATGAATGTTAGCATAACTGTATCAAGTATATACTAGGTGTGTATTTTTTTTCTTCTATTGTTTTACATGTATGTATTTGAGGTTGTAATAATATTTATACAGGAATCAGATTACTTCTTTCTAGTAAGGCATTTGTTAATTAATTTGATGCTGGAATAACTTAATATTCCAATATGAGTGAGTCAAATTTGAGTAATATTGTGTTAATTTGAATAACCTCAAACCTTGGTGGTCTAAATTTGAAAAGTATTCTACCAATTGGTTATTCTGCCTTGACTAGACATGCCAATACATAAGAACATTTGACTTAAAATGTTGATAAGAGAATGAAATGATGGAATGAATAGAATTCATAAGACAGAAGAAGTTGTTAAACAGGTTTCTTTAATACTCTATTCATTCACTTGAAGAATTGATAAAACTATAATGCATATAGTTTCATTTTATAGGCAAAATAATAAGTTTCTTATCAATGATTAAGTATGTTTAATTTCTAAGTAATCTTGATGGATAAGATATATATTTCTTAATACATACTTAACCCAAGGTACTTAACGGATTAAAATATGAAAGAATGAGATTATAGTTCATATATCTTGACTAGCTTCTTATTATTTTAGAAGACACTTGATTTAATTTCTAACATTGTAGTTAGTAGTTATAGTTATAGAAGTATGTTATGTTAAAATTTGTTATAGTTAGTTTCTTTTAGAAATTTGTTATGTTAAAATTTTCTTTTATTGTGAAACTAGTTATAGTTAGTTTGATAAAACACTAAAGAGTTTGCTGTTGATGAATTGGACAGTTATGACATTAGCTTGAAATTAGAAGTTAGTAGGTTATATAGAAAAAAGAATAAATGGTGAATTAGTTATGGTATATGAAACCTCTAATTGTTACTTGTTTGTGATTACATGTTGCCACTTATCAAGTTATGACTCATAATTGGCCAATTAATGATATTTCATTTTATGATACGTGTACAGGGGGATCTTGGTAATTCTAACCTATCTGGACACTGTGTGGGTCTAGAAGTTGTTTACATCTCTAAAGGTAATTAGTTGTTATCTCTCGCCACTGTAATTAGTAGTGCTTTGAATGAACTGATATGATTGAGTTACTAACTTATTTAATTTGCTATATATAGGGGTTACTTGTGATCAAAGTGTGAAAGTCGGATCGTTTCCCTACAGGTAAATATTTTTTATTTTTGTTTTTGTTTAGTTTAATTAGTATAACTATGGATAAGAAATGGATGTCTTCAAGTCGATTGTCGAAAGAGTACGAGAATGGGGTATCGGAATTCGTTAAGTTTGCTGTTGTGCATGCCAAAGACCCCAGTCGAATGAGATGTCCTTGCTTGGGTTGTTGTTTTGGGAGTTGGGTTGACGCGGTTCAGTTGGCATTGCATTTAATGAGGAGTGGAATTGATAGAAGTTATACATGTTGGAATTTGCATGGTGAGAAAATTAACGGGAATGTTGAACCGGGGGATAATACGACCTATGCTTCAAACGACAATGGCACAGATACATACGATTCTGATCGAGTCAAAGAGATTGCAGAAGCACTTGAAGAAGATCTTAAGGATTGTCCCAAAATGTTTAAGAGGTTGGTAAGCGATGCAGAGAAACCGTTATATAATGGTTGCACCAAATTCACAAGATTGTCTGCGGTATTAAAGTTCTACAACTTAAAGGCGGGCAATGGATGGTCGGATAAAAGTTTCACAGAGTTATTGGCCCTTATGAAAGATATGCTTCCAGAGGATAATGTTCTTCCCAATCGAACATATGAGGCCAAAAAGATGTTGTTCTCTATTGGCATGAGCTATGATAAGATACATGTCTGTCCAAACGATTGCGTTTTGTTTCGAAATGAGTATGCATCGTTAAATGAGTGTCCTAAATGTGGTGTCTCTCGATATAAGGAAAAGTTGTCTCCAGCAAAAGTCTTATGGTATTTTCCTATAATTCCGAGATTTAGACGCATGTTTCATAGTGAGACCGATTCAAGACACTTGACTTGGCATGCAGATGAAAGAATTATTGATGGAAAGTTTCGACATCCGGAAGATTCACCACAGTGGATGAAAATTGATGATGATTATCCTGAATTTGGAAAAGAAGCAAGAAACCTTCGCTTGGCATTATCTACTAATGGAATGAACCCACACGGTCTTCAAAGTATCTCACATAGCACTTGGCTTGTGATCATAATGATTTATAACCTACCTCCATGGCTCTGTATGAAGCGTAATTACATGATGTTATCTATGTTAATTTCTGGGCCTAGACAACCAGGGAATGACATAGACGTATACTTGGCACCCTTAATCGAAGATTTAAAGTTTTTGTGGGAGAACGGTGTGGAGGTTTATGATGGGTATAGGAAAGAAAGTTTCAACTTGAGGGCAATGTTGTTTGGCACAATTAATGATTTTCCAGCATACGGAAATCTATCAGGGTACAACATAAAAGGTCAATGTGCGTGTCCTATTTGTGAAGATAAAGCAGATTGGACGCGATTGGAGTTTGGTCAGAAGAATGTATTTCTCGGTCATCGTAGAAAAGCATTCAATGGAGAGGCAGAACATGGTAGAGCTCCAACTATATTGACAGGTGATCAAATTTTTGAAAAGGTGAAAGATGTGAGTACTCAGTTTGGAAAGCCTTTGCACATACACTTGTCAAGAGTGGGTGGAAGAAGAGGTCAATTTTTTTTGAACTGCCATATTGGAAGTCGTTGTATGTAAGACATTTTCTCGATGTTATGCATATTGAAAAAAATGTATTTGACAGTGTTATTGGCACGTTACTCAATATACAAGGAAAGTCTAAGGATGACCTTAAAGCAAGAAAGGACTTGGTAGCGATGGGAATAAGAAATGAATTAGGACCCATGAAGAAAGGAACACGAACATGTCTACCACCTGCTGCTTATACTCTATCTAGAAAAGAGAAAAAGGTATTGTGTAAGTTTCTAAGTGAAGTTAAAGTTCCAGAAGGATACTCTTCAGATATTAGAAGACTTGTGTCTATGAAAGACCTCAAGTTAAAGAGTTTAAAGACGCATGACTGCCATGTTATAATGGAACATTTTCTACCAATAGGTATACTTCTATTCTGCCAGAAAAAGTAAGAAGCGCAATAACTAAATTGTGTTTTTTCTTCAAGTCAATTTGCAGTAAGGTGATCGATCCTGCGATCTTACTAACATTGTAAAAAGAAATAGTTATTACTTTGTGTGATCTTGAAATGATTTTTCCTCCCTCGTTTTTTGATATAATGGTTCATCTAGTTGTTCATCTGGTGAAAGAGACACAATTGTGTGGACCGGCTTATATGAGATGGATGTACCCTGCTGAACATTATATGAAAATATTAAAAGGGTATGTGAAAAACCGAAGTCGACCAGAGGGTTGTATTGCCGAACGATACATTGTTGAAGAAGCGATTGAGTTTTGTACTGAATATCTGTCCAATGTACAATCAATTGGACTCCCCAAATCTCATATTGTCGAAAAAATAGAAGGAAAAAAGTTAATTGGAAATGAAGTTGTGACAGTATCAAGGGTCGAACGGGATCAAGTGCATTTGTATGTTCTGCATAATGAGAATGAGGTTGAGCCGTATGTTGAAATGCACAAGGATGTTCTCCGAGGTTTAAATCCGAATAGAAATGAGAATTGGATAGTACGAGAGCACAATCGAAGTTTCATACCTTGGTTTAAGGATCATATTTATTCAAAGTATTATTCAGATCCCGCTTCAATAACAAAAAGGTTGAGATGTTTAGCATATGGTCCAAGTTTGGTTGTGTTTTCTTATAGCGCATACGCAATTAATGGATACACATTTTATACCAAAGAACAAGATGATAAAAGTACTATGCAAAATAGTGGTGTCACCGTGGTAGCTGAAGCAATGCACATTTCAAGTGTGAAAGATTTAAACCCCAAATTTGCAAATTTGTCATATTTTGGGGTTATCGAGCGCATTTGGGTGTTTGATTATGAGAAGTTTCAGATTCCTATATTTCGTTGCAAGTGGGTTGAAAATAATAATGGCGTACGAATGGATAAGTCAGGATTTTTGCAAGTGGATCTTAATAGGGTGGGGTACAAAGATGAGCCTTTTAGTCTAGCCTCTCAAGCTAAACAAGTGTTCTATGTCACTGATCCAACAAGTACAAAATGGCCTATAGTGCTTTTATCTAACAAAGTAATTGATGAAAACATTGGAGATCAAAGTGATATTGATGTTGATATTGAATCATTTACTAGAAATGATCAAGATGAAAATATTATAGCGAATGAATCATATACAAGAAATGATCATAATGAGGGTATTTGGATCAATCCAACCGTCCGTGTTGTTAAGAGACGGGTAGAACATATTCCAACCAAGAAAAGAAAGAGACGTTAGTGAAAAAGGTACTAGTTATAAAATTATAGCTTATATCATTCAATAATATTAATTAGTTGTCATGTTATATATAGCTTATATCATTCAATGGATTATGGATTATGGATTTTTATATTTGTCATTTAATTTTTGTTTTTTTCTTTCTTACAGGTCAAATGGCTAGTAACCAGGATGACACACACGAGACACATGATGAAAATGAAGCTCAGAATGAACCTTCGAATGTAGAAAGTGAAATAAAACGTGGAATAACTATTATGAAGTCAATCATCCGTGCTAGAGATAAAGGGATCAAGTTTGATGTACATTGGAGTGATGAGAACCAACTAATTGAGCCTAAAGGTTCTATGTTGTCTTCATACATTGGTTCACTTGTCCGTCAGCATATTCCAATTACCAGTGATAATTGGAGGAATCCAAAGTTGAAAGCTGGTAAAGATAAGATATGGACTGAGATACAGGTACTTTAATTTACTTATACTAACACACTTTATGTTTATATGTTTATAAGATAAGATAAGTCTTTAATTTACTTATACTAACACACTTTATGTTCATATGTGTATATTTTTTTGTAGAGGTCCTTTAATATTGATGAAAGCCGGAAAAAATATTGTCTTCAGTTGGCCGGAAAGAGACACAGAGGGTTCCAAGCCTTATTATCAAACAAATATCTTAGGGATGCGGATAAAAATTTTGTTGAAGCAGAACTTCCACGGTTGTATGCGGACGTGATTGAACCCGAAGAATGGAGCACGTTTGTAGCCAAACGGAAAACCGAAAAATTCAATGTAATGTTATCTTGTCATGTCTATTAATTGTATTATATACTTGTTACATTATTTTGTTCTGATATGACTTAAACTTGTTTATCCAGGATTTGAGTGCCATTAATCGCCAAAGAGCATTAAAACCCGCGTATCCATACAGAAAAGGGCGTTTGGGATATGCACGGTTACAGCAAAAATTGGTAAGTATATATTAATGCTATGATTTTATTAATTATATTATTGTGTTATACTTGATGAATTTATTATTTAACTAAATGTGTAGTTAGAAGAGACGAAAAGTGAAGAATCATCACTTTCGGGACATGTTTTGTGGAAGGAAGCTCGTGTGGGTAAGGATTGAGTTGTTAGGGAAGATGTTCAGCATGTTTATCACGAATGTGTAAGTATAACATTATGTCTTTAAGTTAATAGAAATTTTATTAAAATATAATTAATTTGTAATCCCCACTAATAATTTTCGATATGTCAATGAATTTTAGGAGACTCTATCTAAATCCTTAACCACAGGTGAGGAGGATTGCAGGAGCATTCTTAGTCGAGTACTAAATGTTCCTGAGTATTCCGGCCGGGTGAGAGGTCAAGGATTTGGTGAGACTCCATCTTCCTTGTATCCAAAGAGAAAAAATCCCAACAACCGAGAAGTCATGCAATCATTGAAGGAACCAAAGACGCAAGTCCGTGAATTGCAAAAGGATAAAGAGAGATATGAGGCGGAAAAGCGTGGTTCCGGTTTGAAAGATACTAGTGACAAAGCTAGTATCGATTGTCAAAATAAAATTCCCGAGGTAATTAGCACATATTTATTTTAATTAAATTAACACATTTATTTTAATTGACCTTTATACACATTAACAGTTACATATTTATTATTGCTTCAGGGCATTTCATCTTGCTAGCTGTATTTGTCGTTACCGACTTATCGCATGGTTGGCAAGGGAAAAGTGCATAACCATGTGGGAGAGTTACTTCACCATCAACCGCTCCCTCATGGACATCTGAAAGTGTCGGTTGATATCGCTTTAGATACGGATGCGGTACTACCCATACCTGACTCGGTTTCAGAGGTTACATTGCTGCGAGATGCAATATGTTCGTTTGTTGCATGGCCGTTAGACCTCATTTCCATAGATGATGAGGTATGTTGAAAATCATTACGAATCTCTTAGTATTCAAATGTCAAATCTGAACGATTATGAAAATCATTCTGAAACTTACATTTTTTTTACATGGTAATGTTAGACTCCTACAAAACCCGCAACTAAGAATAAAGGGGTTTTGCGGCAAAACAAGTCTGTTGTATCACAAAGAGAGGTACATTTTAAGTGTTATTCTATTATCCGAATTCAAAAGTTTCATGATTTTCTACTTTACCTAACTTATATGATTGTTAGGTTCCTGCTTAAGCTTCACAACAGGCCAGCAAGAAAAAAGCTCCTACTAGGACCGTGCAGGCAAAAAGAGCTCCTCCTCGCTTTCAATCGTGTCTAGAAACACTTATGGCAATGTCAGATTTGATGGATGGTGCTATTCGTCAAATAGACATGGACAAAGGTGTTTTTGGTTTTCATCATTCCGAGATAATCGGAAGAGAGGACATGGAGCAGATTTTCAAGCATATTGAATTAGGCATCAGTGTTATGCATTCATACATCTGGTACTCCGATCAATCTATTATTTATTTAGTTGAACAATTTATTTACACATTTCAATGAAAATAGTCTAATGTTTATTATGTTTTTATTTAAGGTGCTTGTATGAAAAATTGATGCGGGGGACAGAATTGTCAAACAGATTCCGTTTCTTCTCTTGCACCCTTGTCAATGCACCGGCAATTGGTATGAATACACTTTCAGTAAGAGACCACTTAACTGAGAGATTTATGGCCAGCAAGGCAGAAAGTTTGTTTCTTTTACCGTATAATACTGGAAACGGGTAAGATTTTCATTCTAATTTCATTCTAATCTTTAATTTGTATCTTTTGCGTAGAAATTATCCATCTAAACTTTTATTATATTTTACAGTGGACACTGGTTGTTGGTTGCCATTAATCCTACAAGAGAAGTGGTATATTATCTGAATTCATTGGATACTGATTGGTCAACATATCAGGATATGAAGGATGTGGTTGATACGTAAGTGAGATTGTTCAAAATATTCGTGTGTATTTGTATATTTAATTATTTCTGTGAGATTGTTCTAAATTTATGTTTTTCTTTTATAGAGCAATACTCGTATACCGAGCACAAAGAAAATCTCGAGTAGCACGGGCTAAAGCAACCAACGTTACATGGGTCAAAGTGGAGGTATATTAATTTTCACAATGTTGCTTATTAGTGATGCTACTTGATAACACAAAACAACTATATATTAATTCTTATTTGTTTGTTTATGTGTAATGCCCTCGTCAGCGTAATGGCATAGACTGCGGGTATTTCGTTTTGAGGTTTATGAGAGAAATCCTTCAAATGGATCGATTAGAGATTCCTATTACGGTATGCATGGATTTATAACTTAGGATTTATTTTAATATTTATCGGACATGTCATATAATTTATTATTTTTAACTAAATCATGCATATTTTGTTTTGTTATGTAGTACTTTGATGAATATGCGCGTTCTCATTACACGAAGGATAAATTGCAAGAAATTAAGGAGGAATTGTGCGAATACCTTATTGAAAAAAGAATCCTATATAAGGTATATAATTATGGGATTATGTGAATATATAGTTTTGTGAATGATTTATTTTATGGGATTGTATAGTTTTGTGAATGGTTTATGCCCTTTATGTGTTTTTGGATTGTAATTGTATAGTTTTGTGAATAGTTAATGTAAATAACTTAAATTATAATGGAAATGGTTTATGTGGTTTATGTGATTTATGGGATTAGTGGAAATGGTTAATGAACCATACTAGAAATTGTTAATGGAAATGTGAAATATACAGGTTTATTGAAATGACTTGAATTATACAGGTTTCTGCATAAAAAAATGGTTAAAATGAGATTTTAAAAAAAAAAATCATTAAAATTATACGTATAGAAAAGACAGCGCTTTCTAGAAAAAACGCTGTCTATAGTTCATAAAAGAAAGCGCTTTTTCTAAAAAGCGCCCTCTAAAGGTATAGAAAAATTGATAACTAAAATTATAGGCATACATTAGACAGCGCTTTAAAAAGCGCTGTCTAAAGGGGGCCTTTAGACAACGCTTTTTCTTGAAAAAACGCTCTTTAAAGGTATATAAAAAAATTCATTAAAATTTTATACGTATACATTAGACAGCGCTTTTGAAAAAGCGCTGTCTAAAGGCCCACTTGAGAGAGCGCTTTTTACGAAAAAAGCGCTGTCTAATGTATATTTTAGAGAGTGCTTTTTCATAAATCAAAAGCGCTGTCTTTACCTACGACAGCGCAACCTTAGGCAGCGCTTTTAAGCGCTGTCTAAGGCCTAGAAAAGCACTGTCTAATGTTGTGTTTGGCGTAATGATTCTGCTTAGGGACATTATTTCTCAAAGCCTAAAAGAAGGCTGGGAGGAATTGACTTCATTGGGGAAGATATTTAACCCGAGCTTAAGAGAAGGTTATGAAGATTTTGACTTTGTTGGAGAAAGTTTATATAGGTGTTTTTTACAAAGCCCAAGATTTAGGCTAAAAGAATGACTCAACAAGAGAGTATTTTGAAAGGTGACTCAACTGGGAAAAATCTTTATACAAAGCCTAAGAGGAAGCTGGAAAAGGCTGACTCAACAAGAGAGTGCCTTAAGAAAGTAGATGGCCTCAACAAAAAGGGTGTTGTTGGGGCTAATTCTGCTAAAGAAAATCATTATACAAAGCCTAAGAGGAGGCTGGCTTCTGCTGGGGATTATTGAGATCCAGAGGCAGGTTCAAAATGGGGAATAAACTCTTACTGAGGATTTACAGAAGAGTTGAGGTATCAGATGACTTGAGGTTTTGATTTGGGATAGTGTCATACTGATGATAAGCTGACCCTGGCTGGGGAAATTTAGGTGAAATACTAGGTTTTAGAACCCATGGGTTTTAACTCTACTTGAGATTTATTAAATGACCAGGGTTTTTTCCTGTGTTTGTAGGGAACTTGAGAATATCTTTAAGATCCAAGAGGAGATTAGACTGTCCAAGTCTACTGGTATGGAAGAGTTTATCTTTGTATGATTCCCAAGAAGAGGCATGTGTTTTAAGGGATGAGAATCAACCCTAAATTGGTCTGAGGTTTTGACTCTGGAAAGACTGCTCTAGCAAAGGATGTTTGAGTTTTGTTTTATACCTTTAAGAGGTCTTCAAGGTCCTTGTATTAAGCCCAAGAGAAGGCATGAGAACTTCTACGAAGCCGAAGGGTCCTTGTACAAAGCCCAAGAGGAGGCTGGGATGCTTTTAGGAAGCCTGTGGGTCCAAACTTAAGAAGAGTTCAAGAAAAGTTTCACCGGGAATAATCTTTTTTTAGTGAACAGTTCTAGGGTTTGAAGAAATTCAAGAGAGGTTTCACCGGGAATTAATCCTCTCCGGGGAAATGAACTTCTTTGACAATTTCTAATAGTGGCAGTATGAGAAAAGTTTCACCGGGAATAATGCCTTTCTCTTTGTTCCATATTGTTTAAGCCCAAGAGAAGGCAAGACTGTATCTGGAATTCCTATGGGGAACTAGTTTTGACTGTATTTAAGAGTGACCAACTGGCTTTACCTAGTTCTTAGACCTAGTTGTCGGGGAAAACTCTAAGCAGATATACACGTATATATACAATTGATATATGACAAGTATTTAAAAGGATATGAAAGAAGGACTTACAGGTGAGCAAGCTTCTAGCAATACAGACAATATATATATATATATATATATATATATATATATATATATATATATATATATATATATATATATATATATATGAAAGCATGTAAAGAAAGCTGATAAAAACTTACAGGTGAACAAGCTTCCATTGTAACAGCTGTATGGTTAGTTGTTCAAGAAATTAAAGAAAGTTTTGATAACAACTACTAGTTTGAACCTAAATCAAAAGGGAAGTTGTTTTAAAAAGATTGTTAGGGCTTATACTCAGGAGAGGCCCAAATAAAAAAACAGTAATCGTACCGTTGTTTTGAAAACTGTACTGGGGCTTATACAATGACTGAGGCCCAAAAAGGTTTTATTTACAAAGAGGGTTGGGTCTTACAACTCAAGGAGAGACCCAAAAGTTTGAAAAAGAAAAGAAATGGGACTTACAACACAAGGATAGGCCCAGATGAAATGTTTTGAAAAGGCGACGATCGCGCCGAGGTTTTGAAAACACAGTGGGACTTATACAATGACTGAGGCCCAAAAAGGTTTATGTACAAAGGGAATGGGACTTACACTCTACAAAGAGGCCCAAAGTGGTTTGAAAAGGTTTGTTAGGGTGATAATGACCAAAACCCTAATTTTTGGTTTTAAAATGTATTTTAATTGAATAAAAATTCAATTAAAATAGTCAAACATGTGAAAAAAGGTTGTGATATTGGATTTATATTTGGAAAATCATGTTTCATTCATGGGATGATTTAAAGATCATTTGAATTTTGCAAAACCAAGAGAAAGAAGTATTTTTAATGTTTAAAAACAAATAAAAATATAATTCTTTACAAAAATATCAAATATATGAAATAAATAATATTTTTGTAAAATTTTCATGGAATAAAATATTTTAACATTTTTGTGAATTTTCAAAAAAAGAATCAATAAAAAATAATTAAAATTGAGAGAGAAATTAATTTTTGAATTAATTAACAAAAACATGAAAATATTGAAAAAATAGCAAAAATGAGAGAGTAGTAAAAAAGGTCTGGGTGGGGTTTGAACCCATGACCTTGCAACCAAACACACATGCGCGCTACCACTGGGGTGGTGATACGTCCGTGTATCAAAACCACCCCATGTGCATATATGAGGTGCCTTGTTTTTAGGTCTGGCCAAGGCAAGGCAAGGCAAGTTTTGGCAATTTACGTGAAGCCTCTAACTTTCTCATTTCTCATGGATTTGGACAAAATTTAGGTGCATCTGGCCTAGAATTTCACAAGGAATCCAATGGTGCTTTTGGAATTTTCAGAAAGTGTCCCTATTTTAAAACCCGATAGTGGTTTCAAAATAGGCCTAGATTTGCTTGTTCTATGCTATCTCATGGTACATGCAAGAATTACATGACAAATTGGTTCAAACACAACATATACAACATGTATGAGATGTTTATGATCAATGGACATCAAAGGAATGCATAATTCAAAGAGTTCAAGTTGTCATGCACTTACCTCTTGGAGCTTCTTGTGCTAACTGTCAAGATCCTTGTGCCAGAAGTAATCCAATGCTTTGGACACTCTTGATTGATCCCTTAGAAGCTTTTAGGATGATCAAAATCAACTGGAGTCCTTAGGAACAAGTTTTAGCTCTTTCTTGCAAAAGGGTCAAAAGTGACCAATATGGCAACTCTCTCAAATGGTGTTCCAAATGAGGGGAACCAATTGTGACAGTTTGAGGATGATATTTGGAGTGTGTTTGAGGCCTTGTTGGTTTTGGAAGTGACTGAATCAAGGCATGGCTTGGAAAATGTAGAAAAGTCCAATTTTAAGGTTTTGGAAGTGGATTTTCTGATTTTGGTGTTTCAGGTCACAAGTGAGTGTTTGGACAGCTTAGATATAACATATTGGATGTGTTTGGATCATGAGCTATGGTGGAATTGCTCTCTAACTCAAAAACTCAGATATGACTTGCAAAAGAAGGCATTTTGGCCTAAAGAGAGATATTTTGAGGAAAGCATCAGTTGTAGTGCTTTGGTGTACTCAAATTGAGCACAAATGAGCTCTATTTATAGTAGAGCAAGTTTGTTTTGCAAGCAATAGTGAATGGCAGCTGGTACAGGCCTTTGGCCAATGTTGATCCAAGGGAATCTTTAGTCTCCTCTAGCCATTGACTTGAGGTTAGGTCACAAGCCTATGGTTCTTTGATTCAGTACTGATTCTTGACTCATTCAGTTAGGAATGTGTCAGTCCATGCCACCTTGGTGCATCCATTGAATGCTTGGAAACAAAATTGGAGTCTTGGCACCTTTTTGGCCTTCTTAGGTTTGTTATGGCTAAGTGTAGATTCTTGGACATTGGAGGCTTGGGGATCAGATCATTCTTCTTTTGTTTTATCCTCAGATGTGTCCAAATGGATGATAAGGCTTGGAGTTGTCCAAATTTTCCAAATCGAGCAAAACACCAAATTCTACCTTGCTTAGGACAGTTGGAAATAGTGAGTTTGAGGGATTCATATCTCCCTGCTCAGGTTGAGTTATGGGAGGCTCTTGTGCTTTTTAGAAAGCCCTCATATGATACAAAACATGTGTGATCATAGTTTGTTTTGAAATTATTTGGATCCAACTGAAAAAACCTTATGAACATTGATGTTCAAGGCTGGTAACTTAGGCAGATTTTCACTAAGTGTTGGAAAAAGTGTCATTTTCATGTTTTTGTCATTTTGATCAATCCATAACTTAAAATCCATAAAGAATTGGAGTCTGAGGTAGTTGAAACTTTTGGATCTCAAGTTATGATCCTTGGAAGTTGGTACCAAAGTCACTTTTGTTCCATAACTTAGAAATTTTTTGGTTTTTTATGGTTGCCCCTTTTGCAAGAAACCTCACTTTCCTTGATTTTTCTTAATGAATGATGATCAATACCATACATTAACATTATTTTTTACTTAGGGGAACCATATTTGTGAAAAATTCCAAAAAGCCAAACTTGATTTTGTGCACAGTTGACTTTTTATCGGACGAAATCCAAACTGCGTGATCCTTTGTGAAATCAAGTCCTTGACCTAAATCAAACCTAATGGATAGATTCCATAGGTTTTATAGGGTGTATTGAATCATGTCCCAAAGTTTGGGAGCATGTCTTGGTCAAAAGTCAAAGGCACAATTGACTTTTTCTTCAAAACCCTAATTGTGGTCCAGATGAAATTGAAACTTGTGAATCAAGCTTCATGGATCAATCCATTGTTGTAAATGGATCAATGTGGTGTATTGGAGGCCCTCAAATCATGTCTTGAGGTCTTAGCTCATGCTTTGTCCCAAAAGTCAACTTAGGGGTGAATTAGGTCAAGAAACCCGAATTACTGATTTATGGTAAATGCATCCCCTGAGGTTAAATTGACTTGATGATTGGGTCCATGAGGTCTCTTGGAGTAACTTAGGTTGTGCTTGGAAGCATTGGCTCATTCCTAGATGAAAATTTTTATCTGGAGGCCTCAGTCGACCAAAACCCTAGTTTGGTGACACTGGCGATCTTGAGGCTTGATCCACTTGGAATGTTGCAACTTTGTGCTTGATTCTTGATGGAGGAGTCCTCTTGATCCTTTATAGGAGTTTAAGAGGTTAGAAAAGTTAAAGATCATGTCACTCCTTGATTGATCCTTTGTCTAAGTGCTCTGAGAGGGCTTAAAAACCCTAGTTCTTGATTGTGGTGAATGCTCAATCATCTTTGAGGAGATTAATGAGGCATGAAAGTACATCCATATTATGATGATGATTTGCACAATGATGGGAAATATTGGTGGTCAAAATTTGGGGTATGACAGATGCCCCTATTTAATCTTCTTGGACCCGAAGGTGTGAATGGAGAAGATATTCGGACATTCTGGGTGCAAGAGGATTAAATATCAGAATACCCAAAATTTTGAGTGTGGTTATGAATAGCGGTTTGCTCATCCATCTTCTTTTGCTAATAAACGATGCTTAGAAAAGGGTAAAACTTCCCCTCCATCCTGGTCTTCAGCCAGGGAACTGGTCTTAGTTTCTGAAATAAACTTTCCCTCGATCCTGGTTTTTACCCACGGAACTGGTCTAATTTTCTTTTGTCAATAAACTTCCCCTCGATCCTGGTTTTTACCCACGGAACTGGTCTAAGTTTCTTTTGTCAATAAACTTCCCCTCGATCCTGGTTTTTACCCACAAAACTGGTCTAAGTTTCTTTTGTCAATAAACTTCCCCTTGATCCTGGTTTTTACCCACGAAACTGGTCTAAGTTTATTTTGTCAATAAACTTCCCATCGATCCTGGTCTTTAGCCAAGGAACTGGTCTAAGTTTTTTTTGACAAGGGACGCTATTTGTAGCGGTTTTCATCAAAATTCTCGTCGAGTTTACCAGGGATATGCCATTTGACGGAGTTGTAGAGGTGTACAAACTTCTCTGTTGGAGATGCCATTTGTTGACTCTACTGGGGAAAAATGAATCTCTTGAGAGACCGCTTTTCATTTAGGGATATTACATCATATTTTTCTTCGAGATCTTCTCGGAGAAATGCCATGTGATTTAATCCACTTTTGAGGTGCTGATGACTTCATTAACATTGACTTTTTGGAGAGAAAAACCAATGTGTTGCTGAGAGTCTTTAGTTGCGAGGCTTTCTCTGGAGATTTTCCTTAATCCGGGAAAGCGAAGATATTATCTTTAATGGTGAAGAGTGATGTTCTGAAGGTTTTCTTTCCTTTCAGAGGTTCAAGTTATCAAAGTGGCCGAGGACCGTCTCCAATCCAGAAATAAACTGTGGAGAAATTGTTTAGATAAAACATTTCCTGACGAGGAAAGAACTGACAACTCGATTGATAAGAGAATTTTACCACTCGGGGATAAGATTGACTAGAGTGATAGTGATGCAATATGAATATGAGTATGAATCAATAATGCATGATGTATGTATGTTTATGCTGACAAAACTGACATAACATACAGACTAATGGATGAACACGACTGGATACTCGTCCACTGCGGGGGATGAAAAGTATCATTGGTTCAAAATAGCAATCGTGTCTTGCTTAGGAAAGACGATCCCTGTGGGGAAAAAGAATTGTTCAATCGATCTTAAGAGGTACAACCTCTGCCAGGGATGTCAGATGAAATATGGTCTCTGACACAGTTGATCCTTCATTCAGGTGCACTGGTTTAGAAAGAGTACTTTGATTCTGCACTTTGAGGTTCAACCACCTTCGGAGAAACGATCGATGTTCTTCTCAATGTTCATCAGTAAAAAAGAATTGCCATCTTTATTTTAAAAGCAGAAAAATTTGGACAAGTAAATTCATTTTTGTTTTATTTCAAGAATCTTTGATCATGTTAAAAATGTCATTCTGTAATGCTAAAACAAATGAGATTTACAAACAAAAGCACTAGGGCTCAAATTTTATTGATAGGATGGGAATCTGCCAAGCGCGTGATCCCATAGAGTATTTACAAAGTTTAGAAAATGGTAATTTACGGGAAAAGGGCTACATTGAAACATAACAACCGTTATCCTTTTACCAACTTTGAATTCTGGACATCCTGAGCTTCTGTCGAAGATGACCATGACTGGAGTTTTCCTGATGGATGGCATTACTGCTGGGGATTTAACCTTGCCGAACGTAGTTACTTGCCATTAATCCCTAACTTTTGCCTGGATTGTACTTTGTGATTTCCAATCCATCGGGATGATTTTTGCTTATGTCTCTAATTTTTGCCTGGACCGCCCTTTTGGGTTTTCAATCCACCAAGACGTTTTTTTTTGTTTAGGCGAAGTATTTCTTGACTACATCAACATTCGTGGGGTAGGCAAATTCCTCTCCATCCATGGTTGTGAGTCTCAAGGCGCCGCCTGAGAAGGCTTTCTTGACCACATAGGGGCCATCGTAATTCGGAGTCCATTTGCCCCGGGAATCAGTGAGAAATGATTGTATATTCTTGAGCACGAGGTCTCCTTTTCTGAAGACACGGGGGTCGGACCTTTTTGTCAAACGTTTTCTTCATCCTTTGTTGATACAACTGACCATGGAAGAGAGCCGTTATTCTCTTTTCTTTAATCAGATTCAGTTCATCGTGTCGACTTTGACACCATTCGGCTTCTGTTAGCTTAGCTTCCATCAATACTCGAATTGATGGGATCTCTACTTCTATGGGAAGTACTGCTTCCATGCCATATACTAGAGAGAAAGGGGTTGCCCCTGTTGAAGTGTGGACAGATGTGCGATAACTGTGAAGAGCAAAGGGTAGCATTTCGTGCGAATCTTTGTAGGTTACAACCATCTTTTGAACGATCTTTCTTGATATTCTTGTTAGCTGCTTCTACTGCGTCGTTCATCTTGGGTCGGTAGGGAGATGAGTTATGGTGTTCAATCTTGAACTCAACACACATTCATCATCTTGTTGTTCAGGTTTGATCCATTATTATTAATGATCTGGCTTGGAATACCATAACGGCAGATGAGATGGTTTTTGATAAAGCGGACTACCACTTGTCGGGTTACATTGGCGTATGTTGCTGCTTCGACCCACTTGGTGAAGTAATCAATGGCTACCAGGATGAACCGATGTCCGTTTAAAGCTTTGGGTTCGAACATGCCAATCATGTCGATTCCCCAAATGGAAAAAGGCTATGGAGAAGAGAGAACTTTGAGATGCGTAGGCGGTACATGGATTTTGTCTGTGTATATCTGACACTTATGACATCTCCTCATGTACTTGTAGAAATCAAATTCCATAGTCAACCAATAATACCTTGCTCTCAGAATTTTTCTCGTCATTGTGTGTCCGTTGGCATGAGTGCCAAAGGATCCTTTGTGAATTTCTTTTATCAGTATGTTTACTTCTAGTATGTCTACGCATCTGAGCAAAACCATGTCAAAGTTTCTCTTATAGAGTGTATCACCGCTCAGAAGGAAGCTGTCAGCCAGTTTCTTGAGAGTCTTCCTGTCTTTTCTGGATGCCCCAGGTGGGTATTCTTGTTTCTGAAGGAAGCATTTGATATCTTGATACCAAGGTTTGTCGTCTATGACTGCTTCAATCATGAAGATGTAAGCGAACCTTTCAAGGCGCATTATGTTAATCTTAGGTATGTCATTCCATTGACCTACACTAATCATGGAGGAGAGAGTGACTAATCCATCAGCCATGTGATTCTCTTCACGAGGGATGTGATGAAACTCGAATCTGTTGAAGAATGGTAACAACCTTCTCGCATAGTCTTTGTAAGGAATCAATCCTGATTGGTATGTATTCCAATCTCCTTTGATCTGACTGATAACCAGGGCTGAGTCTCCATACACATCCAAGTTCTTTATCCTTAAGTCAATTGCTTCTTCGAGACCCGTGATACAAGCTTTGTATTCAGCCTCGTTGTTTGTGCACTTGAATATCAATCTGGCAGTGAAAGGAATGTGGGTACCCTGAGGTGTTACGATGATTGCCCCAATTCCATTTCCATAATTGTTGATAGCTCCGTCAAATATTAGTCCCCATTGGGAACCTGGTTCTGTCCCTTTACTGGGTAGTGGTTCATCGCAATCTTTCATTTTCAGATACATGACATCTTCGTCTGGGAAGTCAAATTCGACTGATTCCTGATCGTCAATCGGTTGGTGAGCCAAATGATCGGCTAAAATACTTACTTTGATGACTTTTTGAGCATGGTACTCGATGTCATATTCTGATAATAACATCTGCCACCGGGAAATCCTTCCCGTGAGAGCAGGTTTTTCAAAGACTTACTTGATCGGGTCCATTTCGGAGATTAACCAAGTAGTGTGGCAAATCATGTACTGACGAAGACGTTTGGATGCCCAAGCCAGAGCACAGCAAGGTTTCTCAAGCATAGTATACAGAGTTTCACAGTCGGTAAACTTCTTGCTCAGATAGTAGATGGCAGACTCTTTTGTTTTTGTTTCGTCTTGTTGGCCGAGTACACAACCCATTGAGTCTTCCAAGACTGTTAGGTAGATGATCAGTGGTCTTCCCTCCACTGGAGGTGACAGGATAGGTGGATTCAACAGATATTCTTTGATACTGTCAAAAGCTTTCTGGCAATCTTCTGTCCATACACAGCTTTGGTTCTTTTTGAGTAATTTGAAGATTGGCGCGCATGTTGCGGTCATGAGGAATATGAATCTGGAAATGTAGTTCAAACATCCCAGGAATCCTCTGACTTGCTTTTTAGTCTTTGGAGAAGGCATTTCTTGAATGGCCTTGACTTTGTCAGGATCAACCTCAATTCCTTTCTGGCTGACGATGAACCCTAGCAGTTTTCCTGAGCGGACACCGAACGTGCATTTGTTAGGATTCAAGCAGAGTTTGTACTTTCTCAGACGCTTGAATAGTTTTGACAGGTGGGTCACATGTTCCTCTTCTATTTTAGATTTGGCAATCATGTCATAGACATACACTTCGATTTCTTTGTGTATCATGTCATGAAACAGAGTAGTCATGGCCCTTTGATAGGTTGCCCCGACGTTCTTCAAACCGAACAACATTACCTTGTAACAAAAGGTGCCCCAAGGGGTGATAAAGGAAGTTTTCTCCATGTCTTTCGGCGCCATTTTGATTTGATTATAGCCTGAGACTCCATCCATAAAGGAGAAGACTTTGAACTTTGTTGTACTGTCTACCAGCATGTCAATGTGTGGTACGGGAAAGTCATCCTTTGGACTGGCCTTGTTTAGATCCCTATAATCTACACACATTCTGACTTTTCCTTCCTTTTTCGAAACTGGTACTATGTTGGCTAGCCATTGAGGATATTCTGAGGTGACGAGGAAACCTGCGTCAATCTGTTTCTGTACTTTCTCTTTGATTTTGATGGCCATGTCTGGATGAGTCCGTCTCAGCCTTTGTTTCATCGGCGGATATTCCGATCTTAACGGTAGACGATGTTCCACGATGCTGGTGTCCAACCCTGGCATGTCCTGATAGGACCAAGCAAATACATCGGGAAATTCTTTGAGAAGTCCTATCAAGCTTTCTTTGACAGTTGGACTAAGCAGTGCCCCAATCTTGACTTCTTTCCTCTCTTCTTCTGAACCTAAGTTTACAGTTTCCAATGGTTCTCGGTGAGGTTCGATGGACCTTTCCTCTTGTCTGAGTAATCGGGAGATCTCTTCTGGAATTTCTTCATCTTCTTCTTCTTCAGCCTCAAATACCAGGAATTCAAAGTTGGGAGAAGGCATGGGATCGTATGTTTCAACGGGGTTTAAAACAAGCAATCTGCATGACGTGATGATTGTTTTTTAGAAGAGATAGAGAGAAATGCAAGAGTACGTGCAGTGTATTTTCCTAAAAATGCTTATTTTTATTTTTGGGCTGTTTTAGGATTACCATTTTTTGAAAAAGCAAAAAGTGAAAACAACAACAAAATGCAAAAATTACAGAATGAAGTTATTTATTTATGATTTTGTCGATTCTTTAAACTACAGCCATATAAAACAAAACTCTGTCGCTTTGGACGAAGCGAAGAGGGACATTTACAAAAAGTGAGCACTATAAAAATATCCGTTTCACCTGGGCGAGGTGAAAGGTTAAAACAAAGATGACAATTACTTAGACTTATGGACGACTTTCGGGACATCGACAGCAACCCATTGATGGCAAACTCCTCGGTGAATCACAAAGTATGGTACCTTCTTTCTTGGTTTGTCCTCAGAAATGACACTGATTTCTGGCGGAGCAGGATCGTTGGAGTCTTCCTCCCATGCAGAGTTGTCGTAGACGAACTCTTCTATTGTATATTGCACAGTGTTTTCACTCTCAGGCGGATCTTCCCATCCAGTTGGCTGGATGTCTTCGAGCCTGATACGAGAGCTTTCAGGAGCGGTGTATTTGACCAAGAAGTTGTACTTGCCACTCGGCTATCCTAAAGTGTCCCATACTGTTGTGGGACTGGCGGAGTCATCTTTCTCGATGATGTTGACCTCAGGAAAAGTATAGCTGATGAACTCTTATCCTGCAATCTTTGCAGATTCATCGTTGTGCTGGATATCTTCGGAATGTCCTGAGTAATGATCCCATGATTTGGTGGGGATGCAGGTATTCTTTTCAATATTGCTCAGTGTATATGCATTATTTGGCTGACTCTTTTGCCCCAAGTCTTCTGGGTACGGCTGCCAGATAGGCAAGTCATCCATTGGGTCATAATAGTCATAGTCAAAGTTGTCTTTCATCAGAGTGTCCTCCTCTAATGAGTTTGGTGGAGCACGACATCCCTCAGGATCACAATCTCCGTATATCATCTTGACATCTGATCTTGGTATATATCTCGGACTTTACGTGGGATAGCAAAATGGCGTATGCGTTTCTTACTGAGACATATAATCGTCCTCGTTGAGATATGACTTCCACTCTTTATCTGTATCGGAGGATTCTCCCTCAATGATGGTATATACTTCTTGAGATACTGGGTGAAGGAAGCCTCCATTATGGAAGAAGTCCTGAATAGGATGAAAACTTTCATCGTCAGTAGCAGTCTGGGTACAAGTTGAGGAAAAACCAAGACCTTTCGTTGTCTTGTTATCAGCAGGAATGACAAGTTGTCCCCATCCTTTTTGCGTTGTTACTCTCGATCACTTTGAGAGCATCTTTGTACGAGGAAATCAACGTCCCTCTTTCTGGTCGATTCTCATTGCTTACTGACAATGCTTGAAACTGGGTTCCAACAACCTCCTCGGGTTCTACACAGGAGAATGATGATAAGTTGCTCACGATTAAGGCCTGCTCTCCACATACTGTGACTAGCTTGTCATTCTTGACGAACTTCAGCTTCTGGTGAAGTGTCGAAGTGACTGCCCCAACTTCGTGTATCCAAGGTCTTTAACAAACAGCTGTATGCTGCCCGGATGTCCATGACCTGGAAAGTGACTTAGAAAGTGTGAGGACCAATAGTCATGGGAAGATCGACTTCGCCAATAACTATTTTTCTGGATCCATCGAAGACTTTGACGATGACCTCACTGCCTCTCATCGGAGATCCTTGAAATGATAGTCGCATCAGAGTAGATTTTGGCATAACATTTAGAGCTGATCCTGTATCGACCAGTACGTTGGCTAAAGCACCGTTCTGGCAGTTGATTATAATGTTAAGTGCCATGTTGTGATTTTTGCCTTCTTCTGGCAGTTCTTCATCACTAAATCCTAAATTGTTGCAGGAAGTGATGTGGGAGATGATGTTGTCGAATTGTCTTATCGTCACATCTTGTTCCATAAAGGCTTGCTCTAAGACTTTCTGTAGAACTTCTCTATGAGCTTCAAAACTGAGCAAGAGAGATAGCACAGAGATTCTCGAAGGAGTTTGCAATAGTTGGTCTACAATGTTGTACTCGCTCTTCTGGATGAGCTTCAACATCTCATCGTTGTTCTTTGAAAGGTCGGGATTACTAGATTGTCTGGCTGGTTGATTAGGAACTTCTGTTTGAGGTTCCTTCTCCTTGGTGGGTTCTCCAACTCCTCTGTTGAAGATCCGGCCGCTCCGTGTTACTCGACTGATGTCTGCAATGTTCACGACGGAGGGTAATGGAGTTTCCTTTCCATTTTCAATTGTTGTTGCACCATACTTGTAAGGGATAGCCTTATTGGATTTGTACGGTATTGGTCTCGGTAGATAGATAACCAAGGGAGCCTTTTGATTTTTCTGACCATCGTAGCCGGCCTCAATTGGTTTGAGGTTGAGAATCTTTCTAATATCAAGAGGAACTCTTGATTCATGGAGTAGAGGGATTATATCGCATACGTCTTTGGTCCTTTCATAATTAGAGATTAAGACAATGTCTTTGCTTTGATCAGGAAGATAGTTTTGCATTACGTTGATCGAACCAGAACTTGAACATGTTCGAATCTCTTTTCGGTCCAACTGATTTTGAAGAGCTGACCGCACAAGGTAGCATCCTTGGTTGTTCTCTGAGCAAACTCTATAGCGCTCATAGTTGTGTGGTGGCACCCGGCCACGTCCACTTTGTATGCAGTGCAACCTTACTAGATCTATTTCCATCGAGCGAACATCCCGACTTTAATGCCTAGTAGGATTCCCCTAAGTCATACTGATCTGTTGTGTGGATTCATCCAAGTAGATTGGAAGCCACTAGTGGTCCAACAAGTGTTGAAGTGTTCTTTGGACAAGTGTACATCCTTGGTCGTCTTCACGACACACTTTACAGTCCTGATAATCATGTGAAGCCAGAAAGCCAAGCTTGACTTGCTTAGCATGTAATTCTACCATTCTGGTATTCATTAAGCGAATATCAAAGATTTGAATCATATTAACTTGATGGCTACTTCTATCATGGTAATCCTGGATCCATCCGAGATCCATCTGACGCTGGAGGGCCTCTTGTACAAAAGAGCATCCCTGAATGTTTACTGAGTATATCAGACATGAATTGTAACCATGCCATGGCAGATCATGACGTTGGCTTTGCCTTGAGTGCATTGCCACCAAGTTGTCATTCATTTCCAGAATGTTGTGGTTCTGGACAATGTTGGGATTTGTGTGAGCCATATTGACCTCTCGGATTTGGTGATCTTGGATCCATCCGAGATCCATCTATTCTTGTAGAGCTGATTGCACTACGGAACATCCTTGATTATTCTTTGAGCAGATATCACACAGGTGATAATCGTGAGGCGGTACATGACCGTACCCGCTCTGTCTGCAATGCATCTTGACCAGATTGGTTCCTAATAGGAGTACATCATGAATTTGATAGTTGTGGTTAGATTCTTCCTCTATCAAATTTACTGCAATTTTCTCATGTTGAGGCAACGGGTTCATCTGAACATTTGGATTTGTATCCTTGAAGGATAAGACCCCATTCCTGACAAGCTTCTGCACATCAGATTTGAAGCTGAGACAGTTTTCAAAGTTGTGCCCCGGTCCTCCTTGATGGTAAGGGCAAGTTTGATCTGCTTTGAACCAAAAAGGAGGATTTTCCAGTATTGTAAGAGGAGACCGGGTTTGGACATGCCCCTTGACCAGTAAGAATGGAAATAGTTCTGCGTACAACATCGGTATAGGGTCAAACTCTGGTGGTCATGTTGTACGGTTGTTGTTGTTGTACTGTGGTCGAGCCTGTTGAAGAGGCTATTGTGTCCTTTTCTGAAACTGTTGTTGATTCGGTTGGCTCTGAGCAACCTGAGGTTGATACTTTGGAGCAGGCACAGGGTTGATAGTGGGAGTTACCGCTGCTACTGGTTGATACCTTCGCCTTTCCTTTCTGAGAGAGATATTACCAATATCTTGCTCTTTTTTCTTAGGAAAAACACCACCGTATCTTTTGGTACTGCTTGATTGTTCTGCACCTTTGACCAGTCGTCCTTCTCGGACTGCTTCTTCAAGGCGTACTCCCATGTTTACCATCTCGGTGAAGTCGTTGGGCGCACTAGCGACCATTCGGTCGTAGTAGAATGAGCTTAAGGTTTTTAAAAAGATCTTTGTAATCTCTTTTTCCTCAAGAGAGGGACAGATCTGGGCGGAAATTTCACGCCATCTCTGAGCATATTCCTTAAAAGTCTCCTTGTCCTTCTGCGACATTGCTCTGAGTTGATCTCTTTCTGGTGCCATGTCAAGGTTATACTTATACTGCTGAACAAAGGCTGCCCCAAGATCTCTGAAAGTAACGATCTTGGTGCGGTTTAAACCCATGTACCATTTGAGTACGGCACCGGTTAAACTATCTTGGAAATAATGGATCAGTAGTTGTTGATTCTCTGTCTGAGTTGACATCTTTCGAGTGTACATCACCAAATGACTTTGAGGGCAAGAGTTTGTCATATCCCAAATTTTGACCACTAAGATTTCCCACCATTGTGCAAATCATCATCACAATATAGATGTACCTTTATGCCTCATCAATCTCCTCAAGAATTGTTGAGCATTCCCTACAGTCAGGCATTAGGGTTTTAAGCCCTCTCAGATTGCTTAGACAAAGGATCAATCAAGAAATAACATGATCTTCAACTTGTATAACCTCTCAAACACACATAAATGATCAAAAGGACTCCCACATTAAGAATTAGGCACAAGGTTGCAGCACTCCAAGTGGATTAAGCCTTAAGATCGCCAGTGTCACCAAATTAGGGTTTTGGTCGACCAGGGCCTCCAGATGAAAATATTCATCTGGGCATGAGCCAATGCTTCAAAGAATAACTCAAGATACTCTAAGGGACCTCATGGACCCAATCATCAAGTCAATTTTACCTCAAGGGATGCATCCACCAAAAATCGAGAATTAGGGTTTCTTGGTACCTTTTTAGCCTTTTTAGGTTTGTTATGGCTAAGTGTAGATTCTTGGACTTTGGAGGCTTGGGGATTAGATCATTCTCCTTTTATTTTATACTCAGATGTGTCAAAATTAATGACAAGGCTTGGAGTTGTCCAAATTTTCCAAATCGAGCAAAACACCAAATTCTGCCTTGCTTAGGACAGTTGGAAATGGTGATTTTGAGGGATTCATATCTCCCTGCTCAGGTTAAGTTATGGGAGGCTCTTGTGCTTTTTAGAAAGCCCTCATATTATACAAAACATGTGTGATCATAGTTTGTTTTGAAACTATTTGGATCCAACTGAAAAAACCTTATGAACATTGATGTTCAAGGCTGGTAACTTAGGCAGATTTTCACTAAGTGTTGGAAAAAGTGTCATTTTCATGTTTTTGTCATTTTGATCAATCCATAACTTAAAATGCATAAAGAATTGGAGTCTGAGGTAGTTGAAGCTTTTGTAGAGTGTAGCAAGACCTACAAATCCAGCTTTGGATCACCCAAAATGGTTGCCTGGATCTCAAGTTATGATCCTTGGAAGTTGGTACCAAAGTCACTTTTGTTCCATAACAGAAATTTTTTGGTTTCTTATGGTTGCCCCTTTTGCAAGAAACCTCACTTTCCTTGATTTTTCTTAATGAATGATGTTAATACCATACATTAACATTATTTTTGACTTAGTGGAACCATATTTGTGAAAAATTCCAAAAAGTCAAACTTGATTTTGTGCACAGTTGACTTTTTATCGGACGAAATCCAAACTGCGTGATCCTTTGTGAAATCAAGTCCTTGACCTAAATCAAACCTAATGGATAGATTCCATAGGTGTTATAGGGTGTATTGAATCATGTCCCAAAGTTTGGGAGCATGTCTTGGTCAAAAGTCAAAGGCACAGTTGACTTTTTCTTCAAAATCCTAATTGTGGTCCAGATGAAATTGAAACTTGTGAATCAAGCTTCTTGGATCAATCCATTGTTGTAAATGGATCAATGTGGTGTATTGGAGGCCCTTAAATCATGTCTTGAGGTCTTGGCTCATGCTTTGTCCCAAAAGTTAACTTAGGGGTGAATTAGGTCAAGAAACCCTAATTCTTGATTTTTGGTAAATGCATCCCCTGAAGTTAAATTGACTTGATGATTGGGTCCATGAGGTCCCTTGGAGTATCTTAGGTTGTGCTTGGAAGCATTGGATCATGCCTAGATGAAAATTTTCATCTAGAGGCCTCAGTCGACCAAAACCCTAGTTTGGTGACACTGGCGATCTTGAGGCTTGATCCACTTGGAATGTTGCAACTTTGTGCTTGAAGATCATGTCACTCCTTGATTGATCCTTTGTCTAAGTGCTTTGAGAGGGCTCAAAAACCCTAGTTCTTGATTGTGGTGAATGCTCAATCATCTTTGAGGAGATTGATGAGGCATGGAAGTACATCCATTTTGTGATGATGATTTTCACAATGATGGGAAATCTTGGTGGTCAAAATTTGGGGTATGACAGATTAGAAGTCAAAGTAATTAGGCAAAATAAGGCACCAATGCATACACGAATGACTTAAGATCAACCAAGAGGCATTATCAAACATCAAGAAAAGTGAAATGAAGTAAAATGATGTGAGAATCAAGGTAGGGTAGTAGCTATGTCAAGATGCATTTAAATCATGCTATTGATCAAAGGAAAAACACAAAAGTTCAAGTCATGCATCATATCCAAATTCCATCAATTGTCAAACAAGTAGTCATGTAAAACACACCTCAAAGAAGGTATCATGTAAACTCAAGGTATGAATCCAAGTAGGGGAAGTAGTGTGTATGTGAATATCAATTCAAAATCAAGTTCAACATGTCAAGCAAGAAACATGAGCATCACATCACAACTAGTTCACACAAACAAGCATGCATTAATTCAAGTTTTCATAAAAGGAAACAAAGATTCATATGAAATTCAAGAAGTTAGAAACATGCCATTGAGAAACAAAGGCAATTCAAGATAGCATTTAAAAACAAGTATTCATGTCCTCTAAGCATCCAAAGCATCAATCAATCACATGTAATCAAGTAGGATCAAAACTAGGTCAAGTGAACATGCATACACACCATAAAGCAAGATCACGTTGATGCATCAATTAAAGATAGGAGGAAAGCCAAGTAAGACTTATAATAAGGCTCTACCACATGGTATTTTAATCAAGAACAAGAAATAGGATCAAACCCTAAGTGGTTGCACAAGTACACCCCTAAACAAGTCACAAAGTTCAAGCACATCCAAACAATTTGGCATGTAATGCATCACACATAAAAAATAGTTAAGAGCCTTTAAAAATCAAGAAAAAATGATCATGATATCAAGGAGGTAGTATCTAAAAGTTATCCAAAAGGAATGCTTCAAAATGTGTACCAACGATGCTCAAATCACTTCAACATTAAGCAAGTACACAAATAATCATTCAAACAAGTTAGACATTAAAAGAGATCCAAACATGAACCCAAAATACATGATAAAGCCATAAAATGAACACTCAAATTCCCTACATACATGTGCCTAAGTGTTTGCAATAGGATGGATCAAGAATCAATTGGAAAGATCATGAATCAAAGCATTGTTCCAAAACTAGGTCACATAAGACACATTACACAAATAAATCAAAATAAAATATTAAAATAAATTGAAAATAAAAATAAAAAATATGGAAAATTAAACAAGACCTAAAAGTAATTAAAAAATATTTTTGTGAATTTCTATCATACTTGGAACCATTAAAAATAAATTAGAATGAAAAAGAAAGAAAATAAGAAAAAACATAAAGCAGGGGGTGTAGTAGCAGAAAATACTAGTTTAAAAATGGAGTTGGGCTCAAACGTGGTGGTGTGAATAATAAACAGACTAAATCCCATGATCCAAAATAATACAAATAAATAAAATCAGAAAAGTAATATGTAACAAAAATCATGTAACTTGCATCAATTGGACAACTTTCATTTAAGTCACTAAAAGACAAAAATAAAGACAAAAAAAACCTCATCTTCTCCAACAAGAAGGGGGCCCACACGGACCACCCCTCCCCCCAAAAATCGGTCACCGAACCACCTCCCTAGCCACCGCGCTCGCCGAACCGGCGCCGGCCGCCGGCGGTTTGTCGTGAAAATACCCCCCTCTCAAAATTCCGCATAGATTCCAAAAATGACCGCCAAAATTCCAAATTCTCACTCTAACTACCCAAAAAGCAGCCATGAAAGTAAGATACACAATTTTCAACTTCAACAAATCAAGACAACATGGGTACTATCTTGTAGCATTTTTCATGAAGATTCCGAATATCATATTAGTTTCCAAAAAATCAAAGTAAGCCTTAAAAAATAAAACATCAAGAAATCACACACAAACAAGATCTAAACCAATGCCTACATAGTGTAGGACTTCAGATGCACCTGAATGATCCTATTTTTGCATGAATAGCTAGCATGGAAGAGTGGAGAAAAGTAAGCTTACCAAACGGAGTTATGTCCGTTGCACCTTGAATCTTGAGCAAAGCTTAAAGAAAACCACTCTCCTTGCCTCTAGACACCTCTGTGATGATGAACAACGCCAAAAGTGGGAGAAAACTTGGAGTAGAAACCACAAAAGGAAGAGAGAGATTCTTGAGAGAGAAGTAGGATTTTTGATATGAAAACAACAGAATGAAGCCTCCCTCTCTATTAGGGTTTGTTCTATGGTTATATATGATGGATTGTGGTGGTTTTTAGAGGCCCAAACTAAAGAATAAGTTGTTTGGAAATTTGGCCAAAAATAGGGTGAATAGTGCATACGGGATTTGTGTGTGTAGTGGTGTTATTAGTGGTTTCTAATTTGTAGAATGGAGGGTGTATGAGTGGAATGTAATTGAGGAAGAGTGGGAAAAGTGGTGGACAAGTTTTTGGTGATTTCAATTTTCAAACTTTGTCATAAAAAGGGAAATAAAGTGCATGGAGTGCATGGAGTATATGTGATGTTTGGTCACTTTAGGTAAAAACATGATGATGCAATATGGTGATGATGGTGCAGTACATGAATGAGAGGCAAGAAAAATCATAAGTTGTGACTTAGAAATCAAGGAAACAAATTCATGTCACATAGCCATGCATGTTCTTTCATGATGCCATAACTTGAAGAATTCACCATCAAATGAAGTAAAGCTTGGGTTCAAAATGATGATAAGGTCACAAGGAGCAATTTACACGTTTGGAGAAACTTGAATTGAAGTCTAAAAAGTCATGAAAACTAGCTTAGAAAACATGTCCACACATTGGCCAAACTTGCATGAAAAAACTAAGTTACAAAATACTTTTGGCAACTTGATGACACCCATTTTGAATCTTCATAACTTGAGCTCTAGGCCTTCAAATGATGAGTTCTTGGTATACTTGGAAAGCTTGGAAGAAGCTTAACAAGTTTTTTGTTTGAAGAAATATGAATTGGAGTTTTGATCATGGTGAAAAATGGCCTTGAATAGCCAATGTTGAAATCGAAAATTGACACTTAGAAAAATTCTAAGTACAAAAGTTCACATTTCACTTTTTTCTCAAATTCATGACTTCACAACTTATCCTTTGATCTTTTGAAAATCATTCCTTCTTCAAACTTGTAGTTCATGATGTCCTCTTTAATTTGATAACAAGTTTGCCCCATTTGGATTAAGGATGAAAAAGTTATGGATGTTGCAGGATAGCTAGAAATTGAGATTTTCACACTTAGAAAATTCTCCACTAAAACCCTAATTCACCAAATCTCCTGATTTTATATTTCTCTTTGATTTTTATTGATCCAAACATAAGATAACATTTAAGATGACATGGCATGTCGATGGTTGACTTAAAAATCCAAGACTTTGACTTTGGGAAGCCACAGTTGACTTTCTTGACCAGATGAATCCTTAATCCTCTTTCCATTGACTGAGGCTCATGCTATGACTTGTAATGAGACATAATACATTTAGGGAACCCCTTGGGATGTGTGTCAAGCCATAGAACGTTGCCTTGATCAAGGAGATAGCCATAGGTTCCCTTTGGCCAAAACCCTAATTCATGAACAAAAGATAGGAGGATATGATCAATGCTTGTAATCTTGATCCAGATGGTTGTGTGAGATGGTTGAGAATGCCTTGATGAGGAAAGGACTTTGAATCTTAAGAATGCCATAAGATTGAGTACAATCCCTTGCTTTAGCCTTGAGAATCATACTCTCCTCTTGAGGGTCAACCATGATACCTTGACCCCATGCTTAGAAAGAATGCTATGCACAAATGATGATGCAAATGAAATGAAACATAAGCCAGAAATGTTAAGAAAAGATGAGGTAAATTTTGGGGTGTTACACAAATAATTTTTGGTTGAGGTTGAGATGCTTAGCCGGTTGCATCATTGTAACCTTGTAAAACTATTTGGATACTATAGCAATCCTGACTCGTCACAAAACCTACTTTGTTATGAACTTGTTCCAAATGGAAGTTTGGAGGCCTGGCTTCATGATCCCTTGGGAATAAACTGCCATTTGGATTGGGACACAAGGATGAAGATTGCACTTGATGCCGCAAGAGGACTTGCTTACTTGCATGAAGATTCACAATCATGCCATCTCCTTGCCCATTCATGCCTAACCAAGCCGTGTCACTCCATGAAACAAAGTTGTATGCGTCGAGCCACAAAAGTCACAAGTTGCTAACATCCACGTCACATGTAACCTACAAAATAAAATAGAAAAACTACATCAAATTTTCAGCATAAGTCACGCAATACATACCAATTCAAAACGTAAGAAAAAATACACAAACGACAATCAATTCACTTCATTCTCACTCTATAAATACAAGTCATTTCATTCATTTTGAACTCAAGCTTTTTAGCCAAGAAAACTCTGACATTTTTTCTCTTATTTCTCACTTACGAAACCGTTTCATTCATCACTCTTCCTCTACTTTCATTCTTCAAATTAACCTCCATTTCAAACCAAATTCGAGCCTGAACCAGTAGAAGAAGAAGGATGAAGCTCATTTGATACTTACTTGTGACTTTGAAGGTAGTTTGAAGCTTTTCCATCATTTTTTATCTGTTTCTTTTTGTTGCGATTATTGTAATTGATTGTTGCATTGTGTAGAGCTTTGCGTTGCGATTCATTTTGCATAATTTTCGAGCTCCGCCGCTGCCGGATTGAGTTCCGCCGCGGCGGAGAAAGTGTGGCTATGAGCTTTTGTTCGCACGACAGAAGGAGGAAGAAGATGATTGTTTCTGAGTTTTTTTATTTATTTCAACTTCCTTTAGTTTTTTTAAAAAAAATGTTTCTCACTTATGAAGCTTGGGTTGGTCCTTATGCGCATCATATTGCTTTACCATCACCACCTTTTCTTTCTAATAAACCTCATCCTCATTCTTCTTTTTTTTTTAAATATTTAAACTTTTTAAATTCAAATTTAGTTTTCACTATTTCTAATTCTTTTTTTTTTTATGATTCTTGATTTGAAAATTTATTTGTTTCTTGATTTTATTTTGTTAGACTTGTTTTTATTTCTTTGATTTTGATATTTTTTATTCTAGTTTAAAATTTCTTTTAAAAATTCATGTGAATTGATATATTGCTTGATTGTATTTTCTTGTTGATTATTATATATTGATTGTTGATTATTATTTGTTGCCTTGGATCTTGATTTTTGATAAGATCTCATCAATATCAATAGACTTTGGGTGTTGATTTTATCCACCAAGAGAGGTGATTGAATGCCCCCTTGTTCATGAGGCTTTGAATGGTGCTTGATGAACTTTCATCAATTCAAATTTACCATTTGATTGATCATTAGATCAATTGAGGTACTTTGGATTGATGGATAAGTTTGTCCAAAGTACTATAAGAGGTTGATTGATGTAGTGGATCTATCTTTCCTTGAGAGAGGTCTTGATCAACCTTGTTTTGACTTGTGCTACATGTCTTAGGAGTATGATCATTATATCATATCTCTAACATGTATGGTACATAAATTTTATTGACCGGCCGCCCATAGCATGACCTTCCTTATAGGTTGTGTTGCGATTGCTTAACATAATGCTACATTTGTCCCTAATCGAGAAGTGATCATAATTGGTCCAATTTTAGATATGAGTCATCATTAGTTTAGATGTAAATCTCCTATCTCCATAATGTGTAGTTTCTTTTCCACCTAAGAGAGCTAGTGACATACTTGTCGATTTTATCCAAGTTAGAGCCCTTCTCAAAGGATGATGCAAAGGTCTAACACATTGTTGGGTTGATTAGTTGAGTAATCTACTTCAAATGACAAAATATATTCATTAACGCTAACACTAACCTTTAATTGTACTAACTTTCTCCTTATACTCTTTATTTCTATGCTCATTTACTTGTATACTTCTTAACTTCATGCTTCTTTATTTTATGCTCTTTATTCTTATGCTTCTCATTATCGTATCATATTATTCATCTTGTTTATATTTATGTCCTTTTCTCTTTCTCCATTTGGACTTTCTTTTTCTTTTTAAGACATTAATAAAGGCCTAAACATCTTAAAACTCTTAATGTGCTTCTTGGACTATCTTGATGACTACCCTTTTCTCATGGATGATGAACGTAGAATTAGGATCCTTGACCTATGCTTTGGAGTTATTATCTTGAGACCTTGGATCTTATTTTGGCACCTTAACCTTGAGAGACCTCTTTTGAAGACCTTGGCTTGGATCTTTGGCTTTCATCTCATGCTTGGTTCTCTGATGCTTGGTTGTCTCTTTGCTTGGCTATCTCCCTGCTTGGTTATTTTTTTCTTGTCTTGGTTGCTTAAGTCCAAAGGATGGGAGTTTTGGCTTGTTATGTCAAAGACTTGTATCTTGGTTAGATCTTTCCTTCCTTAGATTTATTTTATGCTTTAGGATAGTCTTTCCATCTCCTCCCCTTCTTCAATTTTCAAAATCTTCTCCCTCTTTTCAAAACCTTCTTTTTTCAAACTAGAACCAATTTCATAATTAACCTCGACTTTATCAAGTTCATTTTCAAACTTCATTTTCTTAATAAATGCTAATCAATCTTAAGCATACTTTGACCATTTTCAAAAAGACTAAAAAACACTTAACCTATTCAAATCATTTTATGCCTTTGTGCACTTTTCCTTTTAAACTTTTTCATAAAGTTTGGACATGAGTCATTTAAATTTGAGATGTCGTCCTCCTATCCCCATAGTATTATTTGAAATAGGTAGACACTTTTTCACCTTTGAGAGTTAGTGGCATACTTGTTAATTTTTTCCAAGTTGGAGCCCTTCTCATGGTGATGCAAAGGTCCGTTTTCACATACTTGTGGGTGATTAGTTGAAGTTTTCTCCTTAAAATGACAAGTTGTCTTTTCAATTAAAATGAATCATAACAAACCATTTTGGTTATATTTACCATGTGTAGCGAGCGATTTTGGACGCGGTTCTTAAGCGCTGGTCGCTCTCTGCGGTTTGAGCTTTGACTACAGGTCGATTCATTTTTTATCCTATTATGAGCTGAATAAGGAAGGGAAATAGATGTCTCCAATTAACCCTGCTTGCATACTGAGTTTAAACAGCGGTCTGTTAGGTTACGAATGCTATCAATGTGGGGGGGCCTTGTACTGGTTATTTGTATTTTCGCCAATACGGTCTTCATTCTTTTTTACCTGGGCAGAAGGTTTCTGGCGGGGAACAAGGATTAGGATGTTAGGACTGATGCTTTTAAATTACTGCTTTTTGATTGATGGAGATATGGGATTGGGTTTTTTGTTGATTGTGCTCGCTAAGATCTTTTCTTTCGATCTTATGCCTACGTATTCCCGTTTACCGAAACAGGGAAATCAGAGCGTTCGTAGTTCCTCCTATTCTATGGGAGGAAATGGGTGTTTTGGTGTCTTGTTCAAAGCCCAAGACGTGAAGCGGTAGGTGGTTTGTATCTTGTTCAAAGCCCAAGATGTGAAGCTGAAAGGTCTATTTGTGTCTTGTTCAAAGCCCAAGACGTGAAGCTGAAAGACCTCGACTTTAGAGAGAATTTATCATCTCTAAAGAGGGGAGAAGGAGAATTACTTTAACTAGGATACGCGGATCCGAGCAATGCCATAATTTCCGAAGAAAGGGTTTTAACCTGAAGGAGAAGACTTTAACTCAGTGTAGAGCAATGCCATAATTTCCGAAGAAAGGGTTTTAACCTGAAGGAGAAGACTTTAACTCAGTGTAGAGCAATGCCATCTTTCCTTAGGAATTTCTCATGCTAAAAGAGGGACAGTGGCGTGGATATAGATGATCCAGAGGCTTGCCGCTTACAGCGATTAGATGAAGGAGTTGTTGATGTTTGTGTACTGTGAACGAGGCACAACTTTGATGCTAAAAGGTTGATTGGATCAACCAGTGGTTTTCTTATACAAAGCCTAAGAGGAGGCTATTGGCCCAACAAGAGGGAGTTTTTATGTGTCTCGTACGAAGCCCGAGAGAGAGGCTAAAAGGGTTAACTCAACAGGAGAATCTTTTATACTCAACAAGAGAGTGTTTTTGTATCTTGTACGAAGCCCGAGATGGAGGCTAAAAGTTTGACTCAACAAGAGAGTCTTTTATGTGTCTCGTACAAAGCCCGAGATGGAGGCGAAAGAAGTGATTGACTCAACGAGGGAGTCTTTATGTGTCTCGTACGAAGCCCGAGAGAGAGGCTAAAACGTTGTTTGACTCCGCTGGGGAGAATCATTGTACAAAGCCCAAGAGGAGGCTAGAGTAACTGTTTCAGTTAAGTGACAGGTCCAATATACTGATTTTAAAAGAGAAAATCAGTTCTTATATGAGCATCCCTGTACTTATGGGTTAGATCTGAGGATCGGGGTTGTTTCCTTTTCTTTGAGGAAACTGGAAATCCAAAGGGTATTGAGACTGTCCGAGTCTGTGGGTTTCCTTCCTATTTAACGAAGGGGTCACTTGAGAATGTCTTTTGAGACTCAAGGAAGTTAGACTGTCTGTGTCTAGAGTTTTATCTTTTGTATTATGCTTTAAGAAACAGTAGTAGACTCTATGAAAGGACTGTTCTATGAGGATGACTAGGTTCTGTTCCTATACCTCTAGGAGGTCGTCGGGACAATTTGTACGAAGCCCAAGAGGAGGCTGGAAACTTTTAAGAAGCCGACGGGTCCTTGTACGAAGCCCAAGAGGAGGCTATCATTCCCGGAGGAAGAGATCATTATACGAAGCCTAAGAGGAGGCTGTGAATACTTCTAAGAAGCCGTAGTGTCCTTGAATAATACCCAAGAGGAGGCCGATGCTTTTAAGAAGCCCGTGGGTCTATCATCTCCTTTCCATTAGGAGAGATAACTCTTTTAAAGATTAAAACCACTGGTAAACGTGCAAGGTTTACTATCCTGCGACTTTTAGCTTTTAAAGAGGGTTCCTTAGTTAAGGTCCAAGATAATGACCGTAGTGGGTACCCAACCCCCGAGACATTCAAGGCAAGCTATCCACAAGGAATAGATCAAGTCAGGAAAGTTCGAGAATTTGGAAGAAACTCAAAGATGCCATTCACGGAGAATACATTCATCTTGGGGAGTAGAGCTTCTTGACGATTCCTAAGGAGGACAGCCGAAGAGAAGACTGTATCTGGTGCTCCTATTGGGGATCTAGGCGTCTATTTCTACGAATAAATGAAACGGCGTCACCTAGTTCTAGACGTAGTAGCCGGGGAAACTCGAAATATCTATACTATTATTACACAATAGATATGAGTTTATGAAAGGAGACTTACAGTGAGCAGCCCCACAATACAGTTTATAATATGAAAGTGGTAAATGAAAGCGATAACCACTTACTCGGTTGTAGAGCTTCCATACTGTTTGGTTAGTTGTTCAACAAAGAAAGATTGAAAACAACAGTATATTCAAAATCAAAGGAGAAAGTGCTTTGAAAAAGAAAGATTTGGGGCTTACAGCTCAAGGAGAGGCCCAGGGTTTTATCAGTGAGCGCACTGTTTTGACTTTGTACAGCGGGACTTATACAAGTGACTGGGGCCCAAAATGGTTTTCTGTACAAAGGGATGGGTCTTACACTCTCTCAAGAGGCCCAAAAAGGTTTAAAGGAAAAAGAGTGGGGCTCATAACACGAGGGTAGGCCCAAATGATTTTTCGTTTAAAAATGGCGATCGCGCCGAGGTTTTCTTTTAACGCGGAGGGACTTATACAATAAGTGAGGCCCAAGATGTTTTGGTTAAAAGGGGGATTGGGTCTTACACTCTAATAGAGGCCCAAAGTGTTTTGAACGGGTCTTATAGCTCAAGGAGAGACCCAAGGGTTATTTTGAAAAGGCGACGATCGCACCGTTTGTTTTTGACGGTATCGGGACTTATACAATATACTGAGGCCCAAAAATGATTTGGTCAAAAAAAGAAAAGGGCTGGGTCTTACACTCTATTAGAGGCCCAAAAAGTTTTAAGAAAAAGAAATGGGTCTTACTACTCGAGGGTAGGCCCAGGTTTATTTTAAAAAAGGCGACGATCGCGCCGTTTACTTGTACAGAGGGACTTATACAATGAATGAGGCCCAAAAAGTTTTTGTACAAGGGGGGATGGGTCTTACACTCTCTCAAGAGGCCCAAAAAGTTTTGAAAATGATTTATGAGGGTTGAATTAATCCAAAACCCTAATTTGTTTTCAAAATGTATTTAATTGAATAAAAATTCAATTAAAATGATCAAAAATTGTTTAACACATGGAAAACAAATTGTGATCTTGGATTAATGCTTCAAAAATTAAGTATTGACCTACAAAATAATTAGAAAGCATTAAAAGTTGCAAAATCAAAGTAGAAAAAATATTTAAAATGCCAAAAATAATCAAAATATTAATTCTTTGCAAAATTATCAATTATATGAAATAAATAATATTTTTGGGATTTTTTGGGAAAATAAAATATTTTAACATTTTTGTGAATTATTAAAAAAAGAATCAACTCAAAATCATTAAAACTCAGAGAGAAATTAATTTTTGAATCAATTAAACAAAATCACAAAATTCAAATATTTGAATTTCTAAAAATGGCGCCAAGAACAAGCTGAAGAACACGCGCGTGTTCTTGGTTTCTCAGATTTGCATTTTCTATCCAATCTCCATGAATACGCAATCATATCATGCAATCCACATATCATTATGCTCGGCTCAACCTCACGATCATGTCTATGTACTTTAATTTCATTTAAATTAACCATACAACAAGAAATCACGAAGAGACCTCAAGAACCCTAATTTTTGCATGAAGGCTAGGATTTTTGATACACGATTCAAACAATGCAATTAATTGAGGGAAAACATTCCATGCATGACTATGAACATATGGCCAAATTATTGTGCGAGGAAATATGCATAGATTGAGAGATGACCAAGCATGTGCCTACCTCCAAGCCGTGACAGCAAGTGCAATGTGATTTTTGATTCGGAGGTGTTACAGATGAGTTGTGATGATCTGAACAGCTTCCCTACACCTTATGGATTGTGTTTGGATGGTTGGACTTGATTGAAATTGGCTGGATCATTTTGTGGTACCTCAGCTGCACTTTGGTTAAAACCTTGAGCAACCAGCTGGTGATTTTGTGAAATTGATGTTTCAGAAGTAATCTAAGTGTTTGATCAGCTCATATGTGATGTATGTGAGGTGTGTGAGTGATTGGTTTGATTGGAATTGCTCTCAAACTCAAAACCCGATAGTGACTTGCCTTAGAAGGCAAAATTGGAGTGAAAGAAGATATTTTGAGGAAAGCATCTATTAGATGGCTTTGGTGTACTCAAACTGACCACAATTGAGCTCTATTTATAGTAGAGCAAGTTTGTTTTGGGATCCACAGTGAATGGCAACTGCAGCAGGTGTTTCCTCAATGTTGGCCAATGGAAATGCAAGTCTCCTCTAGCCATTGACTAGAGGTTAGGGCACAGAGCTATGGTCCCCTTGGTCTTGGATAAGTCTTGACTAATTTCAGATGAGAATGGCTCAGTCCATGCCACCTTGATGGTTCCATTGAATGCCTCATTCCAAATTTGAAGTCTTGTCCCTATTTTGGCCATTCTAGGTTCAACATGCTATTTCTTGTTCCATGGACTTTGGAGGCTTGGCTCAGTGATTGTCCCCTTTAGATTCAATCCTCTGAGGTGTCCAAGTGGATAGGAGCAATTGAATTTGGCTGATTTTGGTAAATCGACCAAAGTTGCAAATTCTGCCTTGCCTTGACAGATTTTAGCAAGGCAACTTGCCAATGTCATATCTCATGGTGTAAGTTGAATTTGGCAATGTTCTTGGCCATTTTGGAAAGCTCTTACATGATACAACAACTGTTTGAACAAGTTTGGTTTTGATCTCTTTTGATTCCAAGTGAAAAATCCCCCTACATTTGGCAAAAAGTGAGGCAGAATCTGACTTAGTGAAAATTTCACTAAGTGTTGGAAAAAGTGACATTTTCACTTTTCAGCCACTTTGATCACTCCATAACTCAAAATCCTTAATGAATTGGAATGACTTGTAGTTGAAGTTTTTGTAGGTGATAATGAGGGCTACAAATCCATCTTTGGATGAGAAAAAATGGCCTTGTGGTTTAGGAGTTATGGTCCTTCAAAGTTGGTACCCTTGCCACTTTATTTTTAACTTAGAAAAATTTCTAAGTTTTATGGTTACCCCTTTTACAAGTTATCTCACTTTTCTTGATTTTTCTTGATGAATGATGATTCAAATCATACATTAACATCATTTTAGGGTTAAAAATCCATTTTGGTGAAAAATCTCAAAAAGTCAAAGTTGACTTTTGTGCACAGTTGACTTTTTATCAGATGAATTCCAAACTGTGCAATTCTTCAGGAAATCATGTCCTTGACCTAAATCAAACTTGGTGGACATGTTCCATGGGTGTCATAGGGTATATTCAATCATGTATTAGGGTTTGGGAGCATGTCTTGGTCAAAAGTCAAAGTTACAGTTGACTTTTCCCTTAAAACCCTAATTGTGGTGCAGATGGAATTGAGACTTGTTGCTCAAACTTCTTGGATTAATCCATTGTCCCAAATGGATCAATATGGTATATTAGAGACCCTCAAATCATCTCTTGAGGTCTTGGCTCATGATTTGTCCCAAAAGTCAACTTAGGGGTGAATTAGGTCAAGAAACCCTAATTCCTGATTTTTTATTAATGCATCCCTTGAGGCAAAACTGACTTGATGCATGGGTTTATGAGGTTCCATGAAGTATATTAGGTTATGTTTTGGATCAATGGCTTGTGCCCAGATGAAACTTTTCATCTGGAGGCCCTGGGTGATCAAAACCCTAATTTGGTGACACTGGCGATCTTAAGGCTTGATCCACCTAGAAGGGAGCAACCTTGTGCTTAATCCTTGAAGTGGGAGTCCTTTTGATCCTTTGAGGATGTTTGAGAGATTAGACAAGTTGAAAATCAAGTCCTTTCTTGATTGAGCCTTTGTCAAAAGCTCAGAGAGGGCTTGAAACCCTAATTTTGATTGTAGTGGATGCTCACCCATCTTTGGGGAGACTAATGAGGTACAAAGGTACATCCATATTGTGCTGGTGATTTACACAATGATGGGAAATCTTAGTGGTCAAAATTTGGGGTATGACAGATGCCCCTATTTAATCTTCTTGGACCCGAAGGTGTGAATGACGAAGGTGTTCGGGCATTCGGGGTGCAAGAGGATTAAATATCGGAATACCCGAAATTTTGATGGTGGTTATGAATGGTAGCTTACGCATTCATCTTCTTTAGCTAAGCGATGATGCTTAGAAAAGGTAAACTTCCCCTCGATCCTGGTCTCCTACCAAGGATCTGGTCTTAGTTTCTTTTGTCAACTTCCCCTCGTTCTTGGTTTCCTACCAAGGAACTGGTCTTAGTTTCTTTTGTCAACTTCCCCTCGTTCTTGGTTTCCTACCAAGGAACTGGTCTTAGTTTCTGATTTAAACTTCCCCTCGATCCTGGTTTCCTACCAAGGAACTGGTCTTAGTTTCTGATTTAAACTTCCCCTCGATCCTGGTTTCCTACCAAGGAACTGGTCTTAGTTTCTGATTTAAACTTCCCCTCGATCCTGGTTTCCTACCAAGGAACTGGTCTTAGTTTCTTTTGTCAATAAACTTTACTGACAAGGGACGCTATTCGTAGCGGCTTTCCCTCAAACTTCTCGCCGAATTTTCCTGGGGAGATACCATTTGAGTGGAAAAAGTTTTGATGTCAGACTTGCTGGGGAACCCATTCGTCTGAATTGTAGAGGTACACAAACTTCTCTGTTTTGGAGACGCCATTTGTCGATTCTACTGGGGAAAGCGAGTCTCTTGAGAGACTGTTTTCGTTTGGGGTTACATCATACTTTTCTCAGGATCTTCCCGGAGAAATGCCATATGACGGGATCCAATTTTGAGGTGCCAATGACCTTCTCATCAGTGGTTTTTTGGAGCAAAACTGGCGTGCTGCCGAATCTCTGATCACGAGGCTTTCTCTGTGGATTTTCCTTAATCCGGGAAAGCAAGGATATCATCTTCAATGGCGAAGAGTGATGTTTATTGAAAGTTTTCTCTGGCTTTTCAGAGGTTCAAGTTATCAAAGTGGTCAAGGACCAACTTCTTTCCAGAATTAAACTGGAAGCGAGGTTGTTCAGACACAGTATTTCCTGACGAGGCAAGAACTGACAACTCGATTGAGAGGACTTCTACTACTAGGGGACAAGACCGACTAGAGTGATAGTGATACAATACGAAATGCGAACGCAAATAAAATGCATGAAGTACGTATGTATATGCTGACAAAACAGACGCGACATACAGACTAATGGATGAACACAATTGGATACTCGGCCATCGCGGGGCGAAGAAGTACCGTTGATTCAAAATAGCAATTCCACCTTGCTTAGGAGAGATAGTCCCGTTGGGAGCTATGTTGATCGGGCTTAGGAGATGAGAACTCGGCCGAGGATGTCAGACGAAACATGGTCTCTGACATTATTGATCCTTCATTCAGGAGTACTGGTCTAGAAGGAGCACTTTGATTCTGCACTTTAAAGTTCGCTTACTTCGGGAGAAGCGATCGATGTTCTTCTAATGTTCAACATTCAAAAGAAATGCCATCTTTAATTTAAAAGCAGAAAAAGTTTAACAAGTAAATTTATTTTTGTTTTATTTCAAGAATCGCTGATTAAGTTTAAACAACGTCGTTCTGTAAAGCTAAAACAAGTAAAGAATTACAAACAAAAGCACAAGGGCTCAAATTTTATTGATAAGATGGAGATCAGCCAAACGCGTGATTCCAAAGAGAGTATACAAAGTTTGAAAATGGTAATTTACAGGGAAAAACATAACGACCACTATCCTTCTACCAACTTTGAGTTTGGGACATCCTGAGCTTCCGTCGAAGATGACCTTTGACTGGAGATTTCCTCCGACAGATGATGCAACTGCTGTTGCTGCTGAGGGACTTGCCTCTGTTGAACATAGTTACTTGCCATTATCCCTAACTTTTGCCTGGATTGTACTATGAGATTTCCAATCCATCGGGATGATTTTTTTCATGTCTCTAACTTTTGCCTGGACCGCCCTTTCGGGTTTTCAATCCACCGAGACGTTTTTTTTTAGTTTTAGTTTTAGGCGAAGTATTTCTTGACTACATCAACATTCGTGGGGTAGGCAAATTCCTCTCCGTCCATGGTTGCAAGTCTCAAGGCGCCGCCTGAGAAAGCTTTCGTGACCACATAGGGGCCATCATAATTTGGGGTCCATTTGCCCCGAGAATCAGTGAGAAATGATTGTATCTTCTTAAGCACAAGGTCTCCTTTTCTGAAGATACGAGGTCGGACCTTTTTGTCGAACGCCCTTTTCATTTTCTGTTGATACAACTAACCGTGGCATAGTGTCGTGATTCGCTTCCCTTCGATCAGGTTCAGTTCGTCGTGCCGACTTTGGCACCATTCAGATTCGGTGAGCTAGCTTCCATCAATACCCGGATTGATGGGATCTCTACTTCTATGGGGAGCACTGCTTCCATGCTATATACTAGAGAGAAAGGGGTTGCCCCTGTTGAAGTGCGGACAGATGTTCGATAACCGTGAAGAGCAAAGGGTAGCATTTCGTGCCAATCTTTATAGGTTACAACCATCTTCTGAACAATCCTCTTGATGTTCTTATTAGCCGCTTCTACCGCTCCGTTCATCTTGGGTCGGTAGGGAAATGAGTTATGGTGTTCGATCTTGAACTCTGCACACAACTCTTTCATCATCTTATTGTTCAAGTTAGATCCATTATCAGTAATGATCTCACTTGGAACACCATAACGGCAGATGATATTGTTTTTGATAAATCGGACCACCACTTGTCGGGTTACATTGGCGAATGACGCTGCTTCGACCCACTTGGTGAAATAGTCAATGGCTACCAGGATGAACCGATGTCCGTTTGAAGCCTTGGGTTCGATCAAGCCAATCATGTTGATTCCCCATATGGAAAATGGCCACGGGGAAGAAAGAACTTTGAGATGTGATGGCGGTACATGAATTTTGTCGGAGTATATCTGACACTTGTGACACCTCCTCATGTACTTGTAGCAGTCGGATTCCATGGTCAACCAATAATACCCAGCCCTGAGAATTTTTCTCGCCATTGTGTGTCCGTTGGCATGAGTGCCAAAGGATCCTTCATGAATTTCTTTCATGAGCATGTCTGCTTCTGGTCTATCGACGCATCGGAGCAAGACCATGTCAAAATTTCTCTTATAAAGAGTGTCACCGCTCAGGAAGAAGTTTCCAACCAATCTTCTGAGGGTTTTCCTATCTTTTCTGAGTGTCCCAGATGGGTACTCTTGTTTCTGAAGGAAGCATTTGATATCGTGATACCAAGGTCTGTCGTCTATGACTGCTTCAATCGCGAAGATGTAAGCGGGCCATTCAAGGCGCATGATGTCGATCTTAGGTATGTCATTCCATCGACCTACACTAATCATGGAAGAGAGAGTGGCTAATGCATCAGCCATGTGATTCTCATCACGAGGGATGTGATGAAAGTCGACCCTGTTGAAGAAGGGTAACAACCTCCTTGCATAGTCTTTGTAAGGAATCAATCCTGATTGGTATGTGTTCCAATCTCCTTTTATCTGGTTAATAACCAGGGCTGAGTCGCCATAAACGTCCAAGTTTTTGATCCTTAAATCAATCGCTTCTTCGAGACCCATAATACATGCTTCGTATTCGGCCTCGTTGTTCGTACATTTGAACGTAAGTCTGGCAGTGAAAGGAATGTGGGAACCCTGAGGGGTAACAATGATTGCCCCAACTCCGTTTCCATAATGATTGACTGCTCCGTCAAAGATAAGTCCCCACAGGGAACCTGGTTCTGGCCCTTCACTGGGTATCGGTTCATCGCCATCTTTCATCTTTAGATACATGACATCTTCGTCTGGGAAGTCAAACCCGATTGATTCTTGATCGTCAATCGGTTGATGAGCCAAATGATCGGCTAAAATACTTCCTTTAACGGCTTTCTGAGCATGGTACTCTATGTCATATTCTGATAGTAACATCTGCCAACGGGCAATCCTTCCCGTGAGAGCAGGTTTTTCGAAAACGTACTTGATTGGATCCATTTTGGAGACCAACCAAGTAGTATGACGAATCATGTACTGGCGAAGACGTTTGGCTGCCCAAGCCAAAGCGCAACAAGTTTTCTCAAGCATTGTGTACCGAGTCTCGCAGTCGGTGAATTTCTTGCTTAGATAGTAAATGGCAGACTCTTTCCTTTTGGTTTTGTCTTGTTGGCCAAGTACACATCCCATTGAGTCCTCTAGGACTGTGAGGTAAATGATCAGTGGTCTTCCTTCCACTGGAGGTGATAGAATCGGAGGATTCAACAGATATTCCTTGATACTATCGAAGGCGGTTTGGCAATCTTCTGACCAAACGCAATCCTGGTTCTTTTTTAGTAACTTGAAGATCGGCGCGCATGTCGCGGTCATGAGGAATATGAATCTGGAGATGTAGTTCAAACATCCCAGGAATCCTCTGACTTGTTTTTCAGTTTTCGGAGAAGGCATTTCTTGAATGGCCTTGACCTTGTCAGGATCAACTTCAATCCCTTTCTGGCTGACGATGAACCCTAGTAGTTTCCCTGAACGGACACCGAAGGTGCACTTGTTAGGATTCAAGCGGAGCTTGAATTTTCTTAGACGTTCGAACAATTTTGACAGATGTTCAACGTGCTCATCCTCTGTTCTTGATTTTGCAATCATATCATCGACATACACTTCGATTTCCTTGTGTATCATGTCATGAAACAGAGTAGTCATGGCCCTTTGATAGGTTGCCCCGGCGTTCTTCAAACCGAACGGCATTACCTTGTAACAAAAGGTACCCCATGGGGTAATGAACGAAGTTTTCTCCATGTCTTTCGGCGCCATTTTGATCTGGTTATAGCCCGAGAATCCATCCATGAAGGAGAATACTTTGAACTTTGCTGTGCTGTCAACCAACATGTCAATGTGTGGTAAAGGAAAGTCGTCCTTTGGACTTGCCTTGTTCAGATCTCTGTAATCAACACACATTCTGACCTTTCCGTCCTTTTTGGGAACGGGTACGATGTTGGCTAACCATTGAGGATATTCAGATGTAGCGAGGAAACCCGCGTCGATCTGTTTCTGTACCTCCTCTTTGATTTTGATGGCCATGTCCGGGTGAGTGCGTCTCAACCTTTGCTTTACTGGCGGACATTCCAATCTTAATGGTAAGTTATTGAAATTCTGGTACCAGACGTGTGATGTTAAGGTACGATGTCACAACAACACACTCTGCAATAATGGACAGAATAAGCAACAGGAAAAACGCAAGGAATTGTTCACCCAGTTCGGTCTAACTACCTACGTCTGGGGGCTACCAAGCCAGGGATGAAATTCACTACTTGTAGATATAATTTACAGACTTAACACACCAGTTGACAATCTCCTAAACTTATACTCTACTAGTGACTTTCTACCTAAGAAACCACTTAGATATGAGAACACTACTCAATCCCCTAAAACACTCAAAGAACAACCTCTTTGAGATCCCTTGATCTTGCTTCCTAGCTTCGATCAATCAACAACTCTCTATTGCTTCACAACTTCTAGAGAGGATAGAAAATTCAACACCTATTCAAACCTAGAATAGTGTGATTACAAGTACTCTAAACAAACCCTAGACTCTAAGCCTCCAGCTCTTGATCTTCAATCTATTTTCTGTACCTTCTTCCTTGGTCTTGTGCGCTTTATATAGCTCCTTGAATTTGGATTGGATTTGTCACAATATTTGATCAGATTTGTTAATTAAAAACTGAATCTATTAAAACAGATTTTATCCCCAAAATCTTTTTAAATCTTCCACCTTTTAATTCTCCAACAAACCTGCAATCAAATCTCCCATGTAACAGAAAATATCTAGCCCAAGATATTCTCATCCAACGAGTCAACACTCTCCACAATTCCAGCTAATACGCGACCCTAATAACAACAAGCCCATGCTGTCATTAGCTTCAATTCTGCAGGTCTGATGTTACAACATCACCTATGTGACATCAGACATCCACTTCAGCAACTAGCAACCTTAACACAGCCCAGTGTTAAGTGCAATGTTATGACATCAAGCCCATGACATCAAACATAGTTAACCTTCACAACTTAGTACAGCCCAATACTAAGACTCAATGCTGCAACATCAACACCATGACATCAGCATTGAACTCCTTGTTGTTTTACCAAAATTCCAGCCAATCCAGGAACTTACAATCTCCCCCTTTGGCTAATTTTGGCTAAAACAATCTCTGCATCTTCAGAGACTTTACCAGTGGAATATCTTCAATATTTTGAAACATCAACTTGCAGCAGTTTGACAATCTTCATATAGTCTTCATTACTTGATCTGCTGCAGCACCATCTTCATTATTGACAATAGCCAATTGGTGCTCCCCCTCAAAAACTTGAACCAGCATCACAGCTATTCAGTAGCTCACAATGTGCAGCATAACTCCCCCTTGATGTCTGCTTTGCTGCACTCTCCAATTGCTATGACTTCTTCACTAGCAGCTCTACAACTATGCTGTCTATACTCCCCCTCCACAGCTGCATCATTACTTTTCAACTAAACACCTTTTATTTTTATTCTTTTAGCAGCAACTACTCTTCTCCTCATGGCAATTTTTAACTCTCCCCCTTTTTAGCCATAATTAGACAATTATCCCAATAAAGTTAGTCCTAAACTAGCCCTCATTGTTAGCCTCACAGTCAGCAAATAGGCAAAACAAATCATAGAACAAAAATAGGTGCATAAACCAGCACAATATTCAAATTACAAAGCAAGCACATTTAGTGCAAAACAACAAAACAAGAAAACTAAACTACTAACACACAGCAGATGGAATTCAGTCCTTATCCGAGCTGGTACTCTCACCATCCTCATCATCTTCACCTGACCTGGACTCCTCAATGTCACCATTCCCAGCATCTTCTCCCTGTTCCAAGTCTTTGATCATCTGCTCAATCTTCATCTTCCTAACATTGCTGGTACTGATAACCATATCAAGGTCCTTGCAGGTTGCCTTTAGTCCTTCAATCAGCTTTGTTTTTGTAGTGACCTTCTTACCTCCAGAACTTGATGTCATGACAATATCTGGAACATGACTCCCAGAAAACAATTTAGGGTGAAGGGACACGGCTGTCTTTCTCTGGAAAACTATGTCTGAGCTTGTTAAAGTCTCAGGTTGCTGATCTATAATGATTCCACACACCAAAGAAGGGAACGCTATAGGTAATTTGACAACATTGGTTTCAGCATGTTTAACTACTTGGTTAAAGATGTAGCTTCCAAAGTCGAATTTCACTTTCTTTCCAATTGCATAGATAAACTTTGCAAGACCAACCACAATTGTTGTTTTATGGTTGGTTGGCACCCAGTTAGCTGCACCAATCCTGTGAAGGATGGCATACTTGATGCTGAGCTTGCTAGTTTTTAGCTTCCCTTTCAAAGGCCAAATCTTCACTTGCCCTGCCGTAATCTCCCTGCAAATCTCGTTATCAGTAGACTCAAGAACACTGCATTCTCCATCATTTCTTCCTAGGTACCTGTTGATGATACTAGGAGAGAAATTAATACCCTTCCCTCTAACAAAGACTTTCATGAAGTCTGTGCTTCTCTTATCAGAAATGCCGACAGGGATGTTTACAACAAACTCTTTGACAAGTACTTCGTAACATTTAGGAAGCTGTGTCACAGTCTTCTTTAGCCCAGCAGTGTTAATTAATTCCATAATTTCCTCCATACCCAAGGCTTCCTTACCCAGTTCCCTTTCCAGGGCTAGTCTTCTCTGGCACACGAACTTCCACATCGATGCACTACTGGCATAGTGGAAGGAGATGTTATCAATTGGAACTTCAGGCACCTTTTCAGATATTCTCTTTAGAATAGTTTTCGTGACAGGCGTGATGTCCTGAACATCATCTTCGACATCATAGTCTGACTCAGAATGCTCCACAGCCTTCCTCTTCCTAAGATTTATCTCCACTTTACTCCAAGATTTTGCTGGTCCAACATCAATGTTCTTCTTCTTATCAACCGATGGCTCCTTAGGAGAGGGTTCAACCTCCTTTCCCTTCCTTGTTTTCAACCTCCTGGCAATGCTTGGAACAGCCCTAGCTATTACTTCATCATCTGATAAATCAACTACGTTTATTGCATCAGCATTGTCTTTACCACCAGAAGCAGGGTCAGGTGATGTTCTAACATTTTCTTCCACATTTGTTTCCTCAGCCATGTCTTCTCTCTGATCAGCGTCTTTACTAACTTCAGACTCTTCAACAACAGACATGGCAAGTCTATGGAGATTCGTTGCAGCACTTTGCATTTCCTCCTTCTCCCTTTCAGCAGGCATTTGTCTCAGTGGTCTCGATATACCTTTTACAGGAAGACCTTTATCAAGGATCTTGTCAACGCTCTTGTCAACATCCACCCTTTCCTCAACATTTTGAGACGTGGATGACCTAGGCGCGGTCTTATCACGAAAGAGAACACTAGTAACAATCCTCTTTGTTTCATTATCTTTAAAGATAGTCCCCGCCCTTTTAGAAACAAGTTTAGGAGGTCTAGATTTACCAGATTCTGGGAGCATCACAGAGATGGGTTCCACATTCAAAGCTTCTTCTGCAAGCCCTTCTTCTGTGGAGACCCTAGCCATTCCTTTTGCCGACCTTTGACCCGCAGATTTCTTAGATGGAGACGCCATGAATCCTTTGAGATGGGTACGATTGAGTGAGGAATGATTCTTGAAGGCGAAGAAGATGAACCGTTGTGAGAACAGGACTTTGAAAAACCGTGATGTTGCTCCAAAAGAAAATGATGGTCTGAGGTATGGCGCCAGATTTTCTGTATTTATTACAGACCAATTACTAATTTTCTCCCTCCATAAATACTTTCCATTAAAAAAATTCACATCAGAGCAAATTAACTCTGAGTGCCCTCTCAGCATCCTGATGTCATAATTTGATGTTATAACATCAACCTGAGCATAAATAGTTGAATTTCCTTCAAGAGAAATCCACTGATAGCAGTTATCCTTGGTTCTGGCACCCTTCATAACAATCTGATTATGCTCATCAGAAACCACACACTCATGCTTAGTGTAGTTTACCTTGTACCCTTCATCACACAACTGGCTTATGCTGATCAAATTTGCACTTAAGCCATTGACAAACATAACATTGTCAAGTTCAGGTCTACCATCACCTTGGACTTTCCCAACTCCTGTAACAATACCTTTTCCTCCATTGCCAAACATGACCTCAAGAGAAGGACATGGTCTACATTCAGCAAACATGGATCTACATCCAGACATGTGTTTGGAACACCCACTGTCAAAATACCATGTTTCTTCTTTAGCTTCTTTGTCAGCCAGGTGAGCCAATAAGCACTTCACCTTCTCCTTAGGTACCCATTGTTTAACAACTTTGGGCCTATCCTCCCTCAATCTGTTTTGAGGCTGAGGGTATCCATGCAGCTTGTAGCAAGAGTACTGCATATGTCCAAACCTTCCACAGTAATAACATCTCACCCTTTCATCTCTGAATCTTCTGCCATGATGAGATTGCTTAGGTTGCCACCCATAATGTGGTCTTCTCCTAACATTGCTTGCCTGCCTTCTATTATGCTGGTATCCATAAGGAAGCTGAGAATGCTTTTCCTGGATTGTCTCCCATGATGGTGGGACTTTCTCCTTCCATAATGAGACACAGCATTAATGTAACCATACCCCTGATGTTGAGACACGTGCTGTTTGAACTGAGGATGCTGTCTTCTAGGCTGTCTTCCATGGTGATGAGCCTTCCTTCTTCCATAAATATACGGCACAACATTGTTGAGACCAGGTCCATACCAGTTTTCCTGATGTTGAGACATCGGATGTGACCTGGTCTGCTTGACCCTTGCAGCTTCCATGCTCCTATGATATTGGGGGGGCATATACTGTCTAGCACCTTGAGGCTGGTTTCTCTTCTGATTATGACCAGTCTTCTTCTCACTCCTCTTAGGTTGTGAAACATCAGCTTTCTTAGGCTGATGTTGAGACAATGGTTGAGACATCTCCACTTTGGTTCCTGAAGTGCTTGCTTCAGTAGATACTTTCCCCTCAACCACAAATCCTAATCCGGTCCTGTCTCCAGCTATCCTTTCCGTCTGAAGAATCTTGTCAAGAGTGTCTGTACCACTGTTCAGCATCCTAACAGACTTGGTCATTTGATCAAGATGAGCTCTTACTAGCACCACTTCATTTTCCAGATCAGCTTTTTCATTCTCAAGCTGAGCAATCTGTTGCTTGTGGCACTTGTTTTCTTGACAGACTTCAGCACTCTTAAAACACAGCTCTCTGTAGGTTGAAGCTAGCTCATCATAAGTGACTTCTCCATCACTATCATCATCAGATTCAACAATTCCTGTCAAAGCTGCAACATGCTTTGCTGACTCACTTTCACTTTCACTGTCAGAGTCAGACCAGGAAATTGTCAAGCCTTTATTCTGCTTCTTCAAGAATGTGGGACACTCCTTTTTGACATGTCCATACCCTTCACATTCAAGGCACTGGACACCTTTATCTTGGACAGTCTTCTCTTCACCTTTCTCTTTTGACTTACTGATGTCAGAGGAGATGTTCTTGACATTAGGCCTGTAGTTATAGTTCATCTTCTTGAACACTTTGTTGAATTGCCTTCCCAACATAACTATAGCCTGAGGCATATCCTCCTGGGACTCATCATCTTTAGCTGCTGCAGGAGTGGAGACTAAGGCTATACTCTTGGGCTTCTTTTCTGGTTCTTCCTCATTCAGCCCAAGTTCAAATGTTTGAAGAGATCCAATAAGCTCATCAACTCTCATCTTGCTGATGTCTTGAGATTCTTCAATGGCTGTTACCTTCATCTTGTACTTCTTAGGGAGGGACCTAAGAATCTTTCTCACCAGCTTCTCTTCTGTCATCTTCTCACCAAGAGCGCTGGATGCATTTGACAGCTCAAGCACACTCATGTGGAAGTCATGAATAGTCTCATCTTCCTTCATCTTCAAGCTTTCAAACTTAGATGTTAGAAGCTGAAGTCTAGACATCTTAACTCTAGATGTGCCTTCATGGGTAGCCTTCAAAATATCCCAAGCAGCCTTAGCAGTTTCACATGAGTTGATCAGCCTGAATATGTTCTTGTCAACCCCATTGAAGATAGCATTTAGGGCTTTTGAATTCCCAAGGGCAAGCTCATCTTCTTCCTTGGTCCATTCTTCTTCAGGCTTAGGCTTTGAGGTGCCTTCTCTATCCTTGCCAGCCTCATCTTTCTCACATACCTCTGGAGCTTTCCACTCTTTAATGACAGCCTTCCAAGCTCTGCTGTCTAATGACTTTAAAAAAGTAGTCATTCTAGGCTTCCAATACTCATAGTTTGAGCCATCCAAGATCGGGGGTCTGTTGACAAATCCTCCAACCTCTTTATCCATCTTTCACCAGAAAGTACTTCCCTAGATCTCACCCAGAGACAGACAGGATGCCTGCTCTGATACCAATTGAAATTCTGGTACCAGAAGTGTGATGTTAAGGTGCGATGTCACAACAACACACTCTGCAATAATGGACAGAATAAGCAACAGGAAAAACACAAGGAATTGTTCACCCAGTTCGGTCTAACTACCTACGTCTGGGGGCTACCAAGCCAGGGATGAAATTCACTACTTGTAGATATAATTTACAGACTCAACACACCAGTTGACAATCTCCTAAACTTATACTCTACTAGTGACTTTCTACCTAAGAAACCACTTAGATATGAGAACACTACTCAATCCCCTAAAACACTCAAAGAACAACCTCTTTGAGATCCCTTGATCTTGCTTCCTAGCTTCGATCAATCAATAACTCTCTATTGCTTCACAGCTTCTAGAGAGGACAGAAAATTCAACACCTATTCAAACCTAGAATAGTGTGATTACAAGTACTCTAAACAAACCCTAGACTCTAAGCCTCCAGCTCTTGATCTTCAATCTGTTTTCTGTACCTTCTTCCTTGGTCTTGTGCGCTTTATATAGCTCCTTGAATTTGGATTGGATTTGTCACAATATTTGATCAGATTTGTTAATTAAAAACTGAATCTTTTAAAACAGATTTTATCCCCAAAATCTTTTTAAATCTTCCACCTTTTAATTCTCCAACAAACCTGCAATCAAATCTCCCATGTAACAGAAAATATCTAGCCCAAGATATTCTCATCCAACGAGTCAACACTCTCCACAATTCCAGCTAATACGCGACCCTAATAACAACAAGCCCATGCTGTCATTAGCTTCAGTTCTGCAGGTCTGATGTTACAACATCACCTATGTGACATCAGACATCCACTTCAGCAACTAGCAACCTTAACACAGCCCAGTGTTAAGTGCAATGTTATGACATCAAGCCCATGACATCAAACATAGTTAACCTTCACAACTTAGTACAGCCCAGTACTAAGACTCAATGCTGCAACATCAACACCATGACATCAGCATTGAACTCCTTGTTGTTTTACCAAAATTCCAGCCAATCCAGGAACTTACAGTGATGTTCCACGATGCTGGTATCCAACCCTGGCATATCCTGATAGGACCAAGCGAATACATCAGGAAATTCTTTGAGAAGCTTTATCAAACTTTCTTTGACAGTTGGATTGAGCAGTGCCCCAATCCTGATTTCTTTTCTCTCTTGCTCTGAACCCAAGTTTACCGTTTCCAACGGTTCTTTGTGAGGTTCAATGGACCTTTCCTCTTGTCTGAGTAGTCGGGAGATCTCTTCTGGAATTTCGTTGTCAACTTCTTCTTCAGCCTCGAATACCGGGAACTCAAAGTCAGAAGAAGGCATCGGATCGTATGTTTCAATGGGGTTTAAAACAAGCAATCTGCATGACGTGATGATTCGTGTTTAGAAGAGATAGAGAGAAATGCAAGTGTGTGCAGTGTATTTGTTTTACTGCTTGTTTTTATTATTGAATATTTTTTAGGATTACCATTTTCTGAAAGAGCAAAAAGAGAAAACAGCAATTAATGCGGAAATTACAGAACGACGTTATTTTATTAATGAACAAGTCGAATCTTGAAACTACAGCCCTATAAAACAAAACTCTATCGCTTTGGGCAAAGCGAAGAGGGAAATTTACAGAAAACGAGCCCTATCAAAATATCCATTTCACCTGGGCAGGGTGAAAGGTTAAAAGATGGCAATTACTTTGACTGACGAACGACCTTCGGAACCTCGACAGCAACCCATTGGCGTTGAACTCCTCGGTGAATCACAAAGTCTGGCACCTTCCTTGATTTGTCTTCAGAAATGACACCGATTTCTGGTGGAGCAAGATCATTGGAATCTGTCTCCCAGGCAGAGTTGTCGTAGGAGGATTCCTCTATTGCATTTTACATAGCATTGGTGCTCTCAGCTGTATCTCCCCATCCAGTTGGCTGATACGAGAGCTTTCGGGAGCAGTGTACTTGACCATAAAGTCGTATTTTCCACTTGGTTGTCCCCGAGTGTCCCAAACTTCTTTGGAACTGGAGAAGTCATCCCTCTCGATGACGTTGACCTCGGGAAAAGCATAATTGATGAATTCTAGTCCTGCAAACATTGCGAATTCATCTTCATGTTGAGTAGTTTCAGGATGACCTGAGTGTTGATCCCATGACATGGTGGGGACACAGGTATTCTGTTCAATGACGCTCAGCTGAGTTTCATTGTTCGGCTGACTCTCTTGCCCCAAGTTTCCTGGGTAAGGCTGCCACATTGGCAGGCCATCCATCGGGCCATAGTAATTGTGGTCAAAGTTGTCTTTCATCAGAGTGTCCTCCTCTAATGAATTTGGCGGAGCACGACATCCTTCCGGATCACAATCTCCGTAGATCATTTCGACATCTGATCTTGGTATAAATCTCAGACTTTCTGTAGGAAAGCAAAATGGCATAGGCACCTCTTCCTGAGACATATAACCGTCATTGTTAAGATAGGACTTCCATTCTTCATCCGTGTCAGAGGGATCTTCCTCATTGATAGCATGAACTGTCTGAGACACTGGGTGAAGAAAACCTCCACTGTGGAAGAAGTTTTGAAGGGGATGAAGACTTTCATCGTTGGCAACTGTCTGGGTACAGGTTGCAGAAAAACCAAGACCCTTCTTTATTTTATTGTCAATAGGAATGACAAGCCGTCCCCATCCTGTCGTATCGGTACTCTCGACTGCTTTGATAGCATCTTTGTATGAAGAAATTGAAGTTCCTTCTTTGAACTGATTGTCCTTGCTCACAGATAGTGCTTGGAACTGAGTTCCAATAACCTCCTCGGGTTCCACACAAGTAGATGATGATAGGTTACTCACAAGCAAGGCTTGTTCCCCACAAACCGTGACAAGTTAATCATTCTTGACGAACTTTAGCTTTTGGTGGAGGGTCGAAGTAACCGCTCCAGCCTGATGTATCCAAGGTCTTCCTAATAAACAACTGTATGTTACCCGGATGTCCATGACCTGGAAAGTGATTTGGAAAGTGTGAGGACCAATAGTTATGGGAAGATCAACTTCGCCGATAACTGTTTTTCTGGATCCGTCGAATGCTTTGACGACGACCTCGCTGACTCTCATCGGAGGGCCCTTGAATGATAATTGCGTCAAAGTGGACTTTGGCATAACATTCAGGGCTGACCCTGTGTCTACCAGTACGTTGGCTAAAGCATCGCCCTGGCAGTTAACTGTAATGTTGAGCGCCATGTTATGACGGCGACCCTCTTCAGGTAATTCTTCATCACTAAATCCCAAATTATTGCAGGAAGTGATGTTAGAGACAATGCTATCGAATTGTCTGATTGTTACATCCTGTTCCACAAAGGCTTGCTCCAAGACTTTCTGTAGAGTCTCTTTGTGTGCTTCTGAACTGAGTAACAGTGATAATACCGAGATCTTTGAAGGAGTCTGTAACAGTTGATCAACAATGTTGTATTCACTCCTTTGGATGAGCTTTAGCATCTCATCTTTGTCTTTTGAAAAGTCGGGATTACTAGATTGACCGACTGGTGGATCAGGAATTTCTGCCTGAAGTTCCTTTTCTTTGTTGGATTCTCCAACCCCTCGGTTGAAGATTCGACCGCTCCACGTTACACGACCGATGTCTGCAATATTCACGACGGAGGGTAATGGAATTTCCTTTCCATTCTCGATTATTGTTGCACCGTATTTGTAAGGGATTGCCTTAGCTGATTCATACGGTAGTGGCCCCGGTAGATAGATGACTATGGGAACCTTCTAATTTTTCTGACCATCATAAGTAACCTTGATCCGTTCCCAGTTGGGAACTCTAGATTCGTCAAGTAGAGGGATGATGGCAAAAACATCCCTGGTCCTGTGATGACCAGAGATTGTGACAACATCCTCAACTTGCTCGGCAAGGTAGTTCGGCTACCAAATGATGGGTCCTGAACCTGGATATGAACGAATTTCTCCATGATCGACCTGGCCCTGAAGAGCTGCTCTCACAAGGTAACACCCTTGGTTACTTTCCGAACAGATGCTACAACTGTCATAGTTGTGTGGTGGCACCTGGCCACGCCCACTTTGAATACAATGTAACCTCACTAGGTTACCTTCCATTGATCGGACATCCTGACTTTGACGACGAGTAGGATTCCTGTTATTGATACTAATCTACTGAGTATCTTCGTCCATATAGATTGGCATCCACCAGTGATTTAACAAGTGCTGAAGTGCCTCCTGGACAAGGGTACAACCTCGATTGTTTTCGCAACCCGCTTTACAATTTTGATAGTCATGTGATATTAAGAATCCAAGTCAGACCTGCTCAGCATGTAACTCTACCAGGTTGGTATTCATTACGTGGATATCGAATATCTGAACCATGTTGATTTGATAGGAGTTCCTATCATGGTAGTCTTGGATCTATCCAAGATCCATCTGACGCTGGAGGGCCTCTTGTATGAAAGAGCATCCCTGTTTGTTTACCGAGAAAATCAGACAGGAACTGTAATCGTGCCGCGGCAGATTATGATACTGGCTCTGCCTTGAGTGCATCGCCACCAAGTTGACATTCATCGCACGGATGTCGTGGTTTTGAATGACGTTAGAATTCGTGTAAACCATGTTAACTCCACGAACTCGGTGCTCTTGGATCCATCCAAGATCCATTTGTTCCTGTAGAGTTGCTTGCACCACAGAACATCCCTGGTTGTCTTTAGAGCAGATATCACACTGGTGATAATTATGATGTGGCACATGGCCATATCCACTCTGTCTACAATGCATCTTGACCAGATTGGTCCCCAATAAGAGTACATCGTGAATTTGATAGACATTGTTAGTCTCTTTCTCAATCAGATTGACTGCAGTTTTCTCATGTTGGGGCAGCGGGTTCGTGAGAACGTTGGGATTCGTATCTTTGAAAGATAAGAGCCCGCTCCTAACAAGCTTTTGCACGTCGGATTTGAAATTGAGACAAGTCTCGATGTTATGCCCTGAACCTCCTTGATGATAAGGGCATGTTTGATCTGCTTTAAACCAAAAAGGCGGATTTTTCGGAACTGAAAGGGGAGACTTAGCCTGAATGTGCCCCTTAGCCAGCAGTAACGGAAACAGCTCTGCGTACGTTACGGGTATAGGATCAAATCCTGGTGGCCGTGTTGTACGGTTGTTGTTATATGGAGGACGAGCCTGCTGAAGAGGCTGTTGCGTCCTTTGTTGGTCAGGTTGGCTCTGCGCAACCTGAGGTTGATACATAGGAACAGGCGCGGGGCCGATAGCAGGAGTTACAGCTGCTACTGGCTGATAACGTCGCCTTTGCTTTCCGAGAGAGATATTCCCAATATCTTGCTCTTTTTTATTAGGGAGAGCACTACCATATTTTTTAGTACCGCTCGTCGATCCAGTGTCTTTTACCAAACGTCCTTCTCGGACGGCTTCCTCAAGACGTACGCCCATGCCGACCATTTCGGTGAAATCACTGGGCGCACTGGCAACCATTCGGTCATAGTAAAATGAGCTTAAGGTCTTTAAGAAGATCTTTGTCATCTCTTTTTCCTCAAGAGGTGGACAAATTTGAGCGGCAATTTCACGCCACCTTTGAGCATACTCCTTAAAGGTTTCTTTGTCCTTTTGCGACATCGATCTGAGTTGATCTCTGTCGGGTGCCATGTCCAAATTGTATTTGTATTGTTGGACGAAGGTAGTACCAAGATCTCTGAATGTACTGATCGTAGTACGGTTTAAACCCATGTACCATTTGAGTGCGGCACCGGTTAAACTATCCTGGAAGTAGTGAATCAGCAGGTCCTGATTCTCCGTCTGAGATGACATCCGTCGAGCATACATCACCAGATGGCTCTGAGGGCAAGAGTTACCCTTGTATTTTTCAAAGTCGGGCACTTGGAACTTGTGCGGGACTTTCACATTTGGGACCAAGCAGAGGTCTGCGGCGTCCTTTCCAAATAGATCCTGACCGCGAATGGCTTGCAGTTCTTTCTGCATTTCCAAGAACTGCTCCTGGAATTCATCCATTCTGTCAAACATAGTTTCCTTCTTACCAAAAGGTGTCTGTGGAATCTGTCCTTCCGGGACAGTGTGCACCACAGGGGGTGGTACCGTGACTATGGCAGTAAGTCTTGGCGCCTCCCAAAGTTTGTAACCTTCAGGAGTCTTGAGTATGCCCCTGGCATCTTCGCTTTCCCGAAGTTTGTAACCTTCAGGCCCAGCGGATTCTGTTGTGATTCCCTGATCTTCAGTGATCGGCGGAACATATCCTTCCGGGATATAGTTAACAGGCATGCCCCAAGGACGATTTTTCGGAATCTGATACCTAGGATCATACTTTTCTATGATGGGCATTGAGGTGATCTCTGAGATCACAGTTCTTTGTAGCTGAGCTTCTGCCATGGCTTGCATGTCGTTACGAAGCTTTCTCATATCTCTCTCAGAGCGTTAATCTCTTCTTTCAACTCTCTGTTTTCTTCCTCAAGATCATCCATCTTTTTCTGACGATTGGCCCGAGTATTATACGAATGAGACAGTTTGACTCTAGAATCGAGACACAAACGTGAGATTCGTAGGTAACAAGAATACGCGATGTGAGAATGATGAATGCAATGATTATATTAATTGTTGTTTTTTTTTATTTAATCAAAATAAACTTCGACAATTAGATTGCAAATATCAAACAGTGGGGAAACCCCTTTTTATTTAATTCTAAAGGATTACAGAAATGGAAATACAGTAGATTACAAAGTGCAGAAACAGAAACCTAAACTAATGGGTCCCGAGTCCTCCTCTTTGACCGGGGCGCTTGGGCCATTGTCGGGTTGTCATTCCTTTGCCAGGTGAAAGGAGCGAGCAAATTCCTTTGGTCATCTTGATTCTCTACAGCATGCTGCTCCAAAATTTCAATCAGAGCATCTTTCTCTTTTAGTAGTTGCTGTATTTGGATACACTCTACGTCGAGGGTGCGGTACTTGTTCTTCCAAGACCTTCTTTCCTTTTGAACTTTGTTGAGAGTAACCTGAAGCTTTTCAGTTTCCGTCATGAAGTACATGACAGTTTCCCTCGGTGGAAGAATTCCGTAACGAGGATAAGGCATCTTTAGCTTGAGAGCTCTAGTTTGTACCCAGTGGAGATAAGGCTCCACCGAGACACAGTCCAGTTTTCCCAGAGACTCTCGTCCTTTCTTATGAACATGTTTCCAAGCTTGCACTATTTCCATCTTTAGTGCTCTGTCATTTTCTCCTTCTTTGAAGAAAAGACCTTCCAGATGAACACCCAGTGGGATGTGTCTCATCGGGTATCCAAATTGACGAAGAACCAATATCGGATGATAGTTGATTCCTCCTTTAGTTCCTATGAGGGGTACGCTGGGGAAGTTTCCACAACGGTCAATGATTCTGATTCCCTCATAAATCCTATTACACCAATCTATATCGGAATTGGTGAGAGACATGATCTTCTGCGACCAACGTAAGACACTCTTGCAATCCCAAAAAGCAGCAGACTTGGGAAAGTGAGAGATAAACCATATGTAGAGCAAAGGTACACAGCATGTGATCTCCCCTCCGCTGTACAAATTTCCCAAGTGTACAGAATGATACGCATCTGCGAGCAAAGTCGGCACAGGGTTTCCAATGAGAAAAACCTTAATAGCGTTGATATCGACGAAGTTATTGATGTTGGGAAACAAAAATAACCCGTAGGTGATCAAGACAAAGATGCTTTCAAAAGCAGTCTCGTTCCCTATACTAGCGAAGTATAGAGCCTTTTTTTGTCAAGAACTGGGCTGGCAAACCTTGGATGCCACCCTTAGTGGTCATGTGAGTCCTGACCTCAGACTCGTCCAAATGAATTGCTATTGCAATAATCTGATTCTTTGGAATTTCTTCCAGTCCAGAAAATGGAGCTCGATCAGTGATATGTAAATCAGTCAGATGAGAATACTCCTCCAGCGTTGGTGATAGCTGGTAATCCGGGAACGTGAAACAGTGATAAACCGGATCGTAGAATTGAATGAGCGCGTCCATGATCCCCTTAATCACATGGACTCTTAACAGTGGTAGCAAACCACCGTGCTTGGCTCTGAAAGCCTCTGGGTTAACGATCATTCTTGCTAACTTTCTCAAATCCGCTAGCTTTGGAACCTTGAAGGTATACTGGTGAGTTCTCCTTCTACCGAAATCCATTAATGCAATCTTTTTCTCTGATATTTGCAATCACAGTCTTAGTTTAATTTGAAAAACAGAGAGACTAGAAGAGAAGTTTTTTGAATGTTTTAATGTTTTTTAAATGGATGCATGAATGCAGCATACAAAAACATAGAAAAAACATGGGGTCAAAGGGTCGTTGTCATGAAGTCAAGGCTCTACCCATCCCCAAAGGTTTATACTAGGGTGATTTTTGTACCTGTACTCATTATCATCAGCTCCTCCCAGGAAAGCAGGACAACAAGCGGATCGCCAGCGAGTTGTAAAGCAATCTTAGAGTAAGTGCCATTCACCGAGAATAGATCACCAGCCTCAAATGAGGGTAGTATCGCGTAACAACTATTTCCGATAGTTTCCGTACTACGAAAGGGTTTGGCTCCTCAGCTTCTCAGACTTAACAACCGGCCCATTGGCTAGAAGAGTGAATGGGTTGCGTTGGTCAGCCTCCACTGAGGTTGATGGTCGACCCCGTCGCCATCACTTATCTTAAGTGTATACTCATTCTCACCACATGCGGCATCACACGCATTCCCAGTAACAGAAAAATAAACACGTTTAGCAATTAGGAAAAGCAGTATATATATTTGTCCTAATTATCCTAGACTTATAAAGCTATGATTCCTAAGTTCCTGACAGAAATGGGTTCCCCGGCGGAAGCCCCAATCTGTGGTATTCACACAAGTGAAGAGAAAAAAGGTTTGTCCAAGGTTTTCACCTTAAACGTTTAAGAAATAAGAAATCGGCCCCACGGTGGGCGCCATTTTTCTGTAGCGAGCGATTTTGGACGCGGTTCTTAAGCGCTGGTCGCTCTCTGCGGTTTGAGCTTTGACTACAGGTCGATTCATTTTTTATCCTATTGTGAGCTGAATAAGGAAGGGAAATAGATGTCTCCAATTAACCCTGCTTGTATATTGAGTTTAAACAGCGGTCTGTTAGGTTACGAATGCTATCAATGTGGGGGGCCTTGTACTGGTTATTTGTATTTTCGCCAATACGGTCTTCTTTCTTTTTTACCTGGGCGGAAGGTTTCTGGCGGGGAACAAGGATTAGGATGTTAGGACTGATTCTTTTAAATTACTGCTTTTTGATTGATGGAGATATGGGATTTGGGTTTTTTGTTGATTGCGCTCGCTAAGATCTTTTCTTTCGATCTTATGCCTACGTATTCCCATTTACCGAAACAGGGAAATCAGAGCGTGCGTAGTTCCTCCTATTCTATGGGAGGAAATGGGTGTTTTGGTGTCTTGTTCAAAGCCCAAGACGTGAAGCGAAAGGTGGTTTGTATCTTGTTCAAAGCCCAAGATGTGAAGCTGAAAGGTCTATTTGTGTCTTGTTCAAAGCCCAAGACGTGATGCTGAAAGACCTCGACTTTAGAGAGAATTTGTCATCTCTAAAGAGGGGAGAAGGAGAATTACTTTAACTGGGATACGCGGATCCGAGCAATGCCATAATTTCCGAAGAAAGGGTTTTAACCTGAAGGAGAAGACTTTAACTCAGTGTAGAGCAATGCCATCTTTCCTTAGGAATTTCTCATGCTAAAATAGGGACAGTGGCGTGGATATAGATGATCCAGAGGCTTGCCGCTTACAGCGATTAGATGAAGGAGTTGTTGATGTTTGTGTACTGTGAACGAGGCACAGCTTTGATGCTAAAAGGTTGATTGGATCAACCAGTGGTTTTCTTATACAAAGCCTAAGAGGAGGCTATTGGCCCAACAAGAGGGAGTTTTTATGTGTCTCGTACGAAGCCCGAGAGAGAGGCTAAAAGGGTTGACTCAACAGGAGAATCTTTTATACTCAACAAGAGAGTGTTTTTGTATCTCGTACGAAGCCCGAGATGGAGGCTAAAAGTTTGACTCAACAAGAGAGTCTTTTATGTGTCTCGTACAAAGCCCGAGATGGAGGCGAAAGGGGTGATTGACTCAACGAGGGAGTCTTTATGTGTCTCGTACGAAGCCCGAGAGAGAGGCTAAAACGTTGTTTGACTCCGCTGGGGAGAATCATTGTACAAAGCCCAAGAGGAGGCTAGAGTAACTATTTCAGTTAAGTGACAGGTCCAATATACTGATTTTAAAAGAGAAAATCAGTTCTTATATGAGCATCCCTGTACTTATGGGTTAGATCTGAGGATCGGGGTTGTTTCCTTTTCTTTGAGGAAACTGGAAATCCAAAGGGTATTGAGACTGTCCGAGTCTGCGGGTTTCCTTCCTATTTAACGAAGGGGTCACTTGAGAATGTCTTTTGAGACTCAAGGAAGTTAGACTGTCTGTGTCTAGAGTTTTATCTTTTGTACTATGCTTTGAGAAACAGTAGTAGACTCTATGAAAGGACTGTTCTATGAGGATGACTAGGTTCTGTTCCTATACCTCTAGGAGGTCGTCGGGACAATTTGTACGAAGCCCAAGAGGAGGCTGGAAACTTTTAAGAAGCCGACGGGTCCTTGTACGAAGCCAAGAGAAGGCTATCATTCCCAGAGGAAGAGATCATTATACGAACCCTAAGAGGAGGCTGTGAATACTTCTAAGAAGCCGTAGTGTCCTTGAATAATGCCCAAGAGGAGGCCGATGCTTTTAAGAAGCCCGTGGGTCTATCATCTCCTTTCCATTAGGAGAGATAACTCTTTTAAAGATTAAAACCACTGGTAAACGTGCGAGGTTTACTATCCAGCGACTTTTAGCTTTTAAAGAGGGTTCCTTAGTTAAGGTCCAAGATAATGACCGTAGTGGGTACCCAAACCCCGAGACATTCAAGGCAAGCTATCCACAAGGAATAGATCAAGTCAGGAAAGTTCGAGAATTTGGAAGAAACTCAAAGATGCCATTCACGGAGAATACATTCATCTTGGGGAGTAGAGCTTCTTGACGATTCCTAAGGAGGACAGCCGAAGAGAAGACTGTATCTGGTGCTCCTATTGGGGATCTAGGCGTCTATTTCTACGAATAAATGAAACGGCGTCACCTAGTTCTAGACGTAGTAGCCGGGGAAACTCGAAATATCTATATTATTATTACACAATAGATATGAGTTTATGAAAGGAGACTTACAGTGAGCAGCCCCACAATACAGTTTATAATATGAAAGCGGTAAATGAAAGCGATAACCACTTACTCGGTTATAGAGCTTCCATGCTGTTTGGTTAGTTGTTCAACAAAGAAAGATTGAAAACAACAGTATATTCAAAATCAAAGGAGAAAGTGCTTTGAAAAAGAAAGATTTGGGGCTTACAGCTCAAGGAGAGGCCCAGGGTTTTATCAGTGAGTGCACTATTTTGACTTTGTACAGGGGGACTTATACAAGTGACTGGGGCCCAAAATGGTTTTCTGTACAAAGGGATGGGTCTTACACTCTCTCAAGAGGCCCAAAAAGGTTTAAAGGAAAAAGAGTGGGGCTCATAACACGAGGGTAGGCCCAAATGATTTTTCGTTTAAAAATGGCGATCACGCCGAGGTTTTCTTTTAACGCGGAGGGACTTATACAATAAGTGAGGCCCAAGATGTTTTGGTTAAAAGGGGGATTGGGTCTTACACTCTAATAGAGGCCCAAAGTGTTTTGAACGGGTCTTATAGCTCAAGGAGAGGCCCAAGGGTTATTTTGAAAAGGCGACGATCGCGCCGTTTGTTTTTGACGGTATCGGGACTTATACAATATACTGAGGCCCAAAAATGATTTGGTCAAAAAAAAGAAAAGGGTTAGGTCTTACACTCTATTAGAGGCCCAAAAAGTTTTAAGAAAAAGAAATGGGTCTTACTACTCGAGGGTAGGCTCAGGTTTATTTTAAAAAAGGCGACGATCGCGCCGTTTACTTGTACAGAGGGACTTATACAATGAATGAGGCCCAAAAAGTTTTTGTACAAGGGGGGATGGGTCTTACACTCTCTCAAGAGGCCCAAAAAGTTTTGAAAATGATTTATGAGGGTTGAATTAATCCAAAACCCTAATTTGTTTTCAAAATGTATTTAATTGAATAAAAATTCAATTAAAATGATCAAAAATTGTTTAACACATGGAAAACAAATTGTGATCTTGGATTAATGCTTCAAAAATTAAGTATTGACCTACAAAATAATTAGAAAGCATTAAAAGTTGCAAAATCAATGTAGAAAAAATATTTAAAATGCCAAAAACAATCAAAATATTAATTCTTTGCAAAAATATCAATTATATGAAATAAATAATATTTTTGGGATTTTTTGGGAAAATAAAATATTTTAACATTTTTGTGAATTATTAAAAAAAGAATCAACTCAAAATCATTAAAACTCAGAGAGAAATTAATTTTTGAATCAATTAAACAAAATCACAAAATTCAAATATTTGAATTTCTAAAAATGGCGCCAAGAACAAGCTGAAGAACACGCGCGTGTTCTTGGTTTCTCAGATTTGCATTTTCTATCCAATCTCCATGAATACGTAATCATATCATGCAATCCACATATCATTATGCTCGGCTCAACCTCACGATCATGTCTATGTATTTTAATTTCATTTAAAAGAACCATACAACAAGAAATCACGAAGAGACCTCAAGAACCCTAATTTCTGCATGAAGGCTAGGATTTTTGATACACGATTCAAACAATGCAATTAATTGAGGGAAAACATTCCATGCATGACTATGAACATATGGCCAAATTATTGTGCGAGGAAATATGCATAGATTGAGAGATGACCAGGCATGTGCCTACCTCCAAGCCGTGACAGCAAGTGCAATGTGATTTTTGATTTGGAGGTGTTACAGATGAGTTGTGATGATCTGAACAGCTTCCCTACACCCTATGGATTGTGTTTGGATGGTTGGACTTGATTGAAATTGGCTGGATCATTTTGTGGTACCTCAGCTGCACTTTAGTTAAAACCTTGAGCAACCAGCTGGTGATTTTGTGAAATTGATGTTTCAGAAGTAATCTAAGTGTTTGATCAGCTCATATGTGATGTATGTGAGGTGTGTGAGTGATTGGTTTGATTGAAATTGCTCTCAAACTCAAAACCCGATAGTGACTTGCCTTAGAAGGCAAAATTGGAGTGATAGAAGAGATTTTGAGGAAAGCATCTATTAGATGGCTTTGGTGTACTCAAACTGACCACAATTTAGCTCTATTTATAGTAGAGCAAGTTTGTTTTGGGATCCACAGTGAATGGCAACTGCAGCAGGTGTTTCCTCAATGTTGGCCAATGGAAATGCAAGTCTCCTCTAGCCATTGACTAGAGGTTAGGGCACAGAGCTATGGTACCCTTGGTCTTGGATAAGTCTTGACTAATTTCAGATGAGAATGGCTCAGTCCATGCCACCTTGATGGTTCCATTGAATGCCTCATTCCAAATTTGAAGTCTTGTCCCTATTTTGGCCATTCTAGGTTCAACATGCTATTTCTTGTTCCATGGACTTTGGAGGCTTTGCTCAGTGATTGTCCCCTTTAGATTCAATCCTCTGAGGTGTCCAAGTGGATAGGAGCAATTGAATTTGGCTGATTTTGGCAAATCGACCAAAGTTGCAAATTCTGCCTTACCTTGACAGATTTTAGCAAGGCAACTTGCCAATGTCATATCTCATGGTGTAAGTTGAATTTGGCAATGTTCTTGGCCATTTTGGAAAGCTCTTACATGATACAACAACTGTTTGAACAAGTTTGGTTTTGATCTCTTTTGATTCCAAGTGAAAAATCCCCCTACATTTGGCAAAAAGTGAGGCAGAATTTGACTTAGTGAAAATTTCACTAAGTGTTGGAAAAAGTGACATTTTCACTTTTCAGCCACTTTGATCACTCCATAACTCAAAATCCTTAATGAATTGGAATGACTTGTAGTTGAAGTTTTTGTAGGTGATAATGAGGGCTACAAATCCATGTTTGGATGAGAAAAAATGACCTTGTGGTTTAGGAGTTATGGTCCTTCAAAGTTGGTACCCTTGCCACTTTATTTTTAACTTAGAAAAATTTCTAAGTTTTATGGTTACCCCTTTTACAAGTTATCTCACTTTTCTTGATTTTTCTTGATGAATGATGATTCAAATCATACATTAACATCATTTTAGGGTTAAAAATCCATTTTGGTGAAAAATCTCAAAAAGTCAAAGTTGACTTTTGTGCACAGTTGACTTTTTATCAGATGAATTCCAAACTGTGCAATTCTTCAGGAAATCATGTCCTTGACCTAAATCAAACTTGATGGACATGTTCCATGGGTGTCATAGGGTATATTCAATCATGTATTAGGGTTTGGGAGCATGTCTTGGTCAAAAGTCAAAGTTACAGTTGACTTTTCCCTTAAAACCCTAATTGTGGTGCAGATGGAATTGAGACTTGTTGCTCAAACTTCTTGGATTAATCCATTGTCCCAAATGGATTAATATGGTATATTAGAGACCCTCAAATCATCTCTTGAGGTCTTGGCTCATGATTTGTCCCAAAAGTTAACTTAGGGGTGAATTAGGTCAAGAAACCCTAATTCCTGATTTTTGATGAATGCATCCCTTGAGGCAAAACTGACTTGATGCATGGGTTCATGAGGTTCCATGAAGTATATTAGGTTATGTTTTGGATCAATGGCTTGTGCCCAGATGAAACTTTTCATCTGGAGGCCCTGGGTGATCAAAACCCTAATTTGGTGACACTGGCGATCTTGAGGCTTGATCCACCTAGAAGGGAGCAACCTTGTGCTTAATCCTTGAAGTGGGAGTCCTTTTGATCCTTTGAGGATGTTTGAGAGATTAGACAAGTTGAAAATCAAGTCCTTTCTTGATTGAGCCTTTGTCTAAAGCTCAGAGAGGGCTTGAAACCCTAATTTTGATTGTAGTGGATGCTCACCCATCTTTGGGGAGACTAATGAGGTACAAAGGTACATCCATATTGTGCTGATGATTTGCACAATGATGGGAAATCTTAGTGGTCAAAATTTGGGGTATGACACCATGAACTACGAGATTTTAATCCTCCATTGCACTTTGTGAGTACGTAGGCACGAGGCTCAGGAAGTCTTGTCAAACACAAAATTATAAAAAAAAAATACGTCTCTTCTCACCTACACCATCTTTTGCAAACAACACCTTTTTATAATCCAAACGCTAGATTTACAAATAGGTTCGTATAGAGTACTATAGACGTTTTGGGTGCTAACACCTTTCCTTTGCGTAACTAACCCCCTTACCATGTCTCTATTTATTTGTTCTTGTTTTAGAACTTCTTTAGGTTTTGTTCGCTCTTTTCACTTTCCTTTGGATAAAATAAAAGTGCGATTGCGACTCTTGTTTTACGAGTTAAGTTAATCAATAGCTTAATCTCAAATCTTCCGGCTATAGAAAAGTGGTGACTCTGGTGGGGAAATAGTCCCTAGTGGGTTTAACATATCTTTGTTTATCTGTGTTTGTATTATATATGGTGTTTGTTGTTGTTTATTTTATTTTTGGTGCTTTGGTGATATCTGAGTGGTGAGATACGTCCTAACCCAGAATTGAGAGTGCTTATTATAGGAGGGTGGTATATTCTTGTTCAGCTTACATGGAGTAGTCCTTACTATGCTGACTTGAGATCCCCCGCTCAGTGGAGGCCCCTTTGGGATTACTAATGGCATACCAATAGTTGTATTTGGCATTACTTTTTTCGACCTGGGAGCCCGAGAAGCTAAGGACCTTAGAACACTTTAACCCATCTTGGCCTTATTATGATGTGGTGTGGTGGCTATTCAGGTGTAGACTTGAATTAGTTGTTACGCGATACCACACTCAGACAAGTTTCTCTATAGAATATTGTTGGTTGTCGAGTAGTCGTTTAAGCCGATAATATCCAAAAGATGGAATCACAACTCTGGGAACTTTTTAGAACCTTGTTCTACAGGTGGATATAAACCTTAGTACATAATATTGTGAGTGGTTTTAACCCTTGGCTCCATGCTCGTGACTCAGAAGCCTTGACCATGTTTTTGATCTTGTTTGTGATTGTTGCATCATGCACTCATGCATTCATAGACATGTTGTTTCAATCAGTTTTCAAGGATCTCAGAAATTTTCCTTTGCAAACATCGCAGATTTTGTGAGTATGGAAATTGGAAGGAGAAATTCTCATAGGTACAGTTTCCGAGCTCCTGATCTTAGAGATTTGAAAAAGCTAGCATCCTTAGTAGTTGATCCTGCAGACTTCAGATCTCGTCATAGAAGACTTCTATCTGTTCTTTCTACCAATATTGAAGACCTAATTTTGAACACTTTTGTGCAATTCTATGATCATATCCACCAATGCTTTACATTTCCTGATTATCAGCTCATGCCAACCTTGGAGGAGTATGCTTATCTGTTGGGTATACCAGTTTCTGATGTTGTTCCTTATATTGGTTTGGAGGAAGTTCCCAAGTCCCAAGTTATTGTTGCATCCGTCCATTTGAAGAAATTTGATATAGATGATAACCTTGTTGTTAAGGGAGGCACTAAGGGGTTGACTTCATAGTTTTTGGTTGAGAAAGCTACTTCATTTGCTAATGTTGGTAGCACATTGACGTTTGAGGCTATTTTAGCTTTGCATATCTATGAACTAGTCTTGTTCCCTAAAGTTGACAAACTTTATGGATGTCAACGCTATTCAGATATTCTTGATAGGGAACCCTGTTCCAACTTTACTTGGTGATACCTATTTCTTTATCCATCATAGGACTTCTAAGGGGAAGGTACTATCGGTTGTTGCACGCCTCTACTGTACAACTAGTTTATTTTGCACTTGCCACAGTCATCTGCTTTCAAGAAGAACAAGGGTTGTTTGAGATGGTCTCAAAGGATCGTGTCCCTTACTCATGCTGACATTACTTGGTCTTCTTCTGTTTATGACAATGTCGAGATTATCGATAGTTGTGGGGAATTCTCCGATGTGCTTTTTTTGGTACACAAGATGGAATTAACTATAACCTGAGTTTAGTGATACGTCAACTTGGTTATATGTTGAAGGATAAGCCTAATAATGTTATATTAAAGGGTTTGTTCTTCCAATGAGGGAATGACTCTCTTGGTTTGAGGAAAAGAATGACTCATGCTTGGAGCAATATTCATAGGAAGGGTAAAGGAGAGCTTGGAAGACAAGTTTGCATTGCCTTGGAACCTTATACACTTTGGGTGAAGGAAAGAGCTAAGGAGCTCACAATGCCTTATGCTTTTGAGAAACCCATGTCTATAGTGGTTGCTACACTACTCCCCATTCCTTATGATGATGTGAAGACTCTTCAAGATGCTTTGGCCAAGATAAAGCAAGAAAAAGATCTTGGGAATCCAAGTTTCATGCTTCAGACCTCGAGAAGTTAGAGTTGCAAAAACAGATGAAGGAGAAAGATGACTTAATTGAGTTGCTTGAGCAACATGCTATGAAGAGACATGGAAAGGATTTATTTTCCTCTACTACTTCATCATCTTATCCTCCTACTTCTGGTGCTTGGAAGGGTATTGTGGATCAGCTTGTGTTAGAGCAGACCACCATGAAGGACCACTATGAGAGAGAGATCAAGAGACTCTGGAGGAAGTATCAACTTAGATCGTCATTAGATGTTCCTTAGGATCCTTAGGATATAGCTTCTTCTTATTGTATTTTGATCCTTTGTAACGTGTACTTCCAAGAGTAGCTCTTTCCAATGATCAATAAAATGAGATGTTTATCACTATTTCAAAAAGTGTTATTTCTCTATGATGTTTACAAATTTATTTATATCTTAAAGATCCTTGAAACCTGAAAGAAACATTTGCATTTGCATTGCATTCGCATCATTTTGCATTGGATCTTGCTTTGACATGTGTCTTATTGCTTTCTTCCAGGTTTTCTCAAAAAGTCAAGTTATCGCACCGCTACAACACCTGTGTTAACTCTCAAAGAAGAATGGTTGATCACTTGGAACAAGAGAACCTTGAACTTCGAGAAGAGGTTTCAAGTCTCTGTGCTGGTATGGAGAAGCTGAATGCTCTGGTAGAGTCTCTGGTTACTCTACAAAATCAATCTCCTCGTCCTTCTACTCCTCAAGTTGCTCAACCCCAGCCCACTGTAATCTCTGAAGTGGTTTTTGTGCCCGTCTCTGTGGATCTTATTAGTGCTCCGTCACACTCAATGCCCACTGGATTTCCCTAGGGCATTGCCTTTGAACTTTATTCATGAAGGTTACAAACCCGTTGTTGAGGTTCCTACCATTACTGGGAAGTTATCATAAATAGAAAGGATGTTCACATCCAAGGGCTGATTCAGAGGCCAAAGCTTGCCGCAACTCAAAAACTTGGATCAAGAGGCACCTTAATTAAGGAAGGCTTTCCAACTTAGAGATTAAGGATGTTCCTTAAGTCATAAGCTCAGACTGAGACAATCTCCTCGGATCGTTAATTCATTACTAAATTTTCACGTGTAATCTTTCATGTTTGTTAATGCATTGTTTGCATGTAGAAACTTGTTTGATTTGTGAATGTTAATCATAATACAATGAATATGTTTGTCTTGAAGAAATCCATTCTTATTCACTCATAAAAATATTTTTCTGCATTGCGATACCAACTCCTTGCTTAAACTCTTAGAGGGAGGATGACGAAGTGAAAAACGCAAAATTTCTGGCTGTATGCTTTTGAATAAGACCCTGCTGATAATGTAAGGCATTATTTCAAATTCCCAAACACCGAAGATATAAGGAAGATAGTCCCTTGTTAACCCCTTTGAGCCTTGAAGTAAGAGTTTCTTTTCTAAACAAAAAACCCTTACATTTAACCTAGGGCAGGGTAGTCTTCAAGTAATTTGACCAAGTGTTCAAATTTCAAAAGGAGTGTGCATCTAAGGGTTGGCCACAATGGTTATCCCTCATCCATGAAGGGAAGAGGCAGTCACAACCTTTTATAACAAGTTAGATAAGCCAATGTCACACGATTTGTTGAAAAGAAAGAAAGAAATCAAAAGTAAAAGAAAAAGCCTGCTAAGTCAAAAAACTTGAAAACAAGTGATTCAGGCAAAAATTAGGGCATCCCGCTGGACATCAAAGATTCAAAAGAATTGGTTCAGGAAAAAATTAGGGAAAAACAAAAGAATGAAAAATGGGAAATGCGAAAAGAAAGGATTACAAAGAAAAATCCTCATTAGAAGAAGAAACCTATGTGACTACAAGGGTGACTGTTATTCCCCATAAAACCTCATTGGTTCCCCAACCATCACAAAATCCTTTTTGAGAGATGAACCTTTGTGCCAAATTAACTGAATGTAGGACTGGAGAACATCATGGAGAATGGGTGGGTACAAATAAACTTTGAGCCTAAAAAACCTTTTTTTCTGAAAACTGTGAACCAGGCCACGTTTCAACCCTCAAAAGACCTAATTGAAGCAGGGTTTATTTTGAAAGCATACATTAAAGAGATAACGTTCCTGACTCCCATGAGTTGTGCTAAAAGATCTCTGTTGGTATCGTATATGCATTCAAAATCAATGTCGCACCCTAGATAGTGATTCATTCACAGGGTTTTTGCGACATCTTTTCAGTAAAAACCTTGAGACTAACATGTGTAATTTCATTAGAATTATCATTCTCAGAATTAACATTTTCTGCTTAAATACATTTGTTTGACATCATAGAAGCTAACATATGAGCATCAATGATGAGTTTAATCTTTTGAAGTAGAAAACTCTGATGAGTAATTGGCAAATCATTTCAAAGAATGATCATATCCAGGGGCATGTTGCCTGAAGATTTTGTTGGGCATGAGCAAGTTTGTCTTCCCAATTGATGCTTTCACATGGATAAAGCTTGAATACTCCATTGATCAAAGAATATGCCAAGTTTAGTTAATCTGGGCAGTTACGTCGAGATTCGATGAATCTCTCAAAGAGTTTGAAGACATTGGGGTAGGTTATCTCAAGTCTTTATGGTACATTGTTTCTTATTGAGGAAAATTTTTTGTAGACCATGCAGTTTGGGGTAAAAGTTATTTATTATACGGCTGATTTAACACAACAAAGCTCGATATTCTCCTAAGCAGAGTTTGTCTTTGTTGATGTTCTCCCTGGTAGAGTCTGTTTATAATCTCCCTAGTAGAGTTTGACCTTATTGATGCATTCCTCAGCTGAGCGTTAGTTCAAGCATCTCAAACATGGACTCCCCTGCTAAGTCTTGACTCAGATTTCCTTGGCCGAGCATGGTTCATCTTCCCCGACCGGCTTATGATCAAGCATATTATAATGATTGTGATTGTTAGAACCCATTTCGTTTTGTGATAGAACCTGATGAGGGATCCATTGACAGGTTCTTACCTCCTATGTCATGGTTTGATGTTCTTATGGCCAATCTGAACCATATTTTCTCCCTGAGAAGTGTTGATATAGCAGTGAACTATTGGGTTTTCTCTCACCCTGTGTTGAGTTTTAAAATTCCCTGCAGGTTGACCTTCTGCTACGAAGTTAACTTCTAAATTATCCCCTCGATTCCAAGATGTTTCTCTCAAGGATGTTAGTTGATCGGAAAAATAGCAAGTGTACTATTTTCGCCGATGTAGTTAAAATATGGGTTTATCCCCAGTATCGATCTCGAGGAATGCGTATGAATATGAGTTCTAGTAATAATTCAATTAAACAAAAAGAACATAGGGGTTTAGGATTTGTTTGGAAAGTTATAAACTAACTGTAATAAAATAAGGCAAAATAATAAAATTGAGTTTTTAACAGATATGAGAAACATGCTAGGGCACAATGTATGAATTGCCTTGTAACAACCTTAATCCTTATTTCAGAGGCATGGCTTAAAATAATCAATTTCTTGACCTTAAGTTGTTTACTCCTAAGACCTTAGTGAGAAAACCTTAGATTTCTTAACCTAATTACTATGTCCATAGATAATTACGTTTGAAATCAAGCATTATAATGTCAACAGTGTTCCAAGTGCAACAAGGTATCCCTAGTCCTAGGTAATATCTATTGATGCATTATCGCAAAAAAAGCGTTAACAATGGTTTGTCCGACCTAAAAGTTAACTATAAATCAATTTCTATTTGTCCGATGGAAAAAGCATTAAACACATTGTACAATAAAAATGATTATGAAAAAGCACTTATGTCATTGAACAAAGGAAATCATGATCATTACAGAAGCAATTCAGGGACACCCTCTAGCATTGAGGGGTTTAGCTACTTATAATATTCAAAGAAAATTCAACAATAAGATTAAACATTACAAAAATTTTGGATTACTTTGATCTTCAATTGCTCCCGCGCATGAAAATCTTCAGTTCTTCCTTTTCTCTTGATCGCTCAATTCTTGATCGTGTAAGTCTTCTCCCGTCCAAAAGTTTTTTTCTCTTTCCCAAAAACTCTTCTAAATACCAAACACTCACTTAGACCAGTTGGAAATACCCAAAATGCCCTCATAACTTAACTTATGTAGAAAAATATAAAAAATCAGGAAATCAGCGTCACATACTGACACGGGCCGTGTCAACCAACACAGGCGGCCATGTCAGCCTTCTGTATCTGCAATTGTTTATTTTCTGGCCCAGGCATCCTGACATGGGCACCCGTGTCAGGCCTCTGACTTTTCTTCAACTCTGCTGCTTCCCTGACACGGGCCGTGTCAGCTGACACAGGCGTCCGTGTCAGGCCTCCTGGCACACGCAAAAAACTTTCTCTGAATTCTTGCGATTTTTCCTGGTTTTCGCTCTGATTCCTCGTGAATTCTCATCTGAACCCAAAAATAGTAAAGAGATACAACCAAAGCATAAAATGCGGTAAACGAAAACAAAATGCAACTAAATATATAATAAGATTAACTAAACTTAACAGTAAAATAAAGCATAAAAACCACCGATCAAACTCCCCCAAACTTCAATCTTTGTTTGACCTCAAGCAACAAGCTTGCATAGAGATTTTTCAGATCAAACGCTACACATCAAATGAAAAATCTATGAAGGCAAGGTGTGTCAATACTCATACATGAGCCTTTGTTCCGATCGGCTAAAACTAGTTTTCTTGGTAATCGTCCATTAACAGGGTATTACACAAACACATACCGCGGTAAAACCACGAACCTGAATCCCCCTTTCGGTCACCTCTCCAACTATGCTTTGGGCTTAAGTCTTCACTTCGATTTTCTACCCCTTTCATTTGGATAATCGCATTAAGGCATTTATGATCGTTTTCCCTCACATGTACAAGATTGATCGAAACTTTTTCTAGGCACCTTTATTCTTTTTTTCTCGCTCATTGGTGTTTATTAGTCCATTTTAGGACGACAATTGAGACTCAACCGCCGTTAGGCTAAGTAACCGGTTGAGAGTTACCCAACTTAGAAGGACTAGTTGTCTTTATTGCCTTTATTCATCTTTTTTTTTTGGTGACATAAGTCATTCTCTCAATCAACCCTATACATGCAATTCTTTTTAATCATGTCGGACTATCACTATGAACTAATCAGGGAATACTTCTCAAATCCAAGTACTATGGCATAAATTTACATGTTGGACTCGTTTCCTTACTCCAGGGAATCTAGGGTGTTCAGGTTATACCTCAATTTTCAAACTTTCCCAAAGTCCCTAATTCTAGCTCCTCTTCCCTCCAACTATATATACTTTCTTGACTACCTCAAAATCACACTATTCACAAGTAATTTTTTTACGGCTCTAATTTGGGGAGAATTCAAAGTGGTTTCAATAAAATAACACACACAAAAAAAATAACAAGTCTAAACGGAAGAACTAAAAACAGTAAATCCTTCCCCAAACTTGAGCCACACATTGCCCCAATGTATTAGAGCAAGAGCGAGAGAGGTTACTCACAGATATCCTTACTGAGGAGGCGGAAGGTAATGCAACACCAACCTCTACATCATAGCTTGCACCCGTAAGGTCTTGTTTATTACCTGCAAACAAAACAAAACAAACAACAAAAAGAAAGTGCTTAATCATTCAAAGTGTGGGTTACCTCCCATGTAGCGCTTCGTTTAACTTCGCATGGCTCGACGGTTCACTCCCATTGTTATTGGGGGGTATTCCAGCTTCCACACTTTGTTGTTCGACCTCTTCGCAGCAAAGAACCGATCAGGTTTAGATATAAGAGCTACTTTGTGTCTCAAGTTACCTCTAACTTCCATATTCTTCCTTTGATGTTCCTTTTTCTTTCTCTTATTGACTTCTTGACTGAACCTTGGAGTCTAGCTATGTGCCATAAATGACTGAGATACTGCAACCTGAGAGATTATGCCAGAGACTTTTTCATGAGGTGGCTTTGAAATTTTGCATTTTCCCACTATTTGGACCATTCCAACTGAAGAGTGATTGTCTTCCTCTTTACCTCACTTCTCGATGTCTAACACTTTTAAAATTATTTCCTCATCAAAAGATTTCAAGGTTAGAGTACTTGTTTCAATATCAACATTGTACCGACTAGGAAGCAAGAGTGGTCGACCAAGTATGATAGAAGTCTCTTCATCTTCTGGAATATCCATGATCTCAAAATCAAGTGGAAAGGTAAAGTTATCAATCGTCACTAGTACATTTTCTGCTAGCCCATATGACCGCTTAGTCGTGTGGTCGACAAACTTCAAATTTGTTCCCGTATCGCTCACTTTTCCGATACCCAGCCTTTTGAAAATAGATAAAGGCATGAGACTCACACTAGCACCCGAATTAATAAGGACCTTCTTGAAAGTTTTGTCTTTTATAGTGCATGGGATTACTACAGATCCATGATCTTTCCGCTTGATGGGGATTCTCCTACCTTGTGACACTTCACTGCACTGCTCAATTACACTTTTCATCTCTTCTCCACTAGGTCTCTTTTTACCGATTACCTTCTTCATGAATTTTTTGTACAAAGGCATTTGCTCGAGTGCTTCAAAGAAAGGCATATTAATCTCTAACTTTTTGAACATTGTGCTGAATTTCTCGAAGTCTTTCTCTTTTGGATCCTTCTTTGTCACTCTCGGAGGATAAGGTAACTTGATCTTGCGTTTAGCCTCCTCTTTCTTTTTCTCTTCAGTTGGCTTCATGGGTGGTATAGCTCTTTTTGGCTCTTTCTTATTTTCTCTCACTTCCAGCTCCACCTTTATACACTGATAATCATTTGTTGCCCTTTCTTCCTCTTCTTCCACAACTTTCTGACTTCTTGTTGTGACAGCATTAACATTCTCATGATTTTTTGGATTTGGTATTGTTGCGCTTGGGAGGGCACCTAGTGCTTAAGCATTAGCAAGTTACTGTGCTATCTGACCCATTTGAACCTCAAGATTTTTTATAGAAGTTGTGGTGTTCCTTTTATTATCTCGGGTCTCTTCTTGGAATTTAATATTGTGAGTTGCCATCTTCTCAATAGATATCTCCCACTCTACTTTCTAAGGAGCCTGTTGTTGGTATTGAGGTTGATTCTGATCTTTCCAGAAGAAGTTAGGATGATTCTTCCACTCTGGATTATAAGTCTGAGAATAAGGATTATTTTGCTTCAGAAACTTAATATCTTCAATTTGTCACGCAGTCGCAACGCAATGTGCAGTAAAGTGTGGCCCACTATAAATCTCACAATTCACTGCTTGGACAGGTTGAACTTGGGCTACTTGTTGAGTACTTACATTCATAGCTTTCAGCCTTCTTTCTATCTCAGCAGTAATTTGATCTTCCATCTTCACCACTTGGTTAGCCAACTTTAGATCAATTATCCCTTCTGGTTTACTCACACTGTGATCATACAGTTCTAGATGCTCGTTTGCTGTTATGGCTTCTATAATCTTTTTAATACCAGTGGCTGTAGTAAAGTTTGATGAGCCACCAGCAGCTGTATCAATAAGTTGTTTGGTCTTTATCCTCAAACCATTCACAAACATCTACATCTGTTCAGTTGCATCCATGTTGTGAGTAGGGCATGCTACCAACACTCTCTTAAACCTTTTATATGCATCACCAAGTGACTCTCCCTCCTTCTGTTTAAACTTCACAATATCATATCTTTTTTTAATGTAAATAGAAGCAGGAAAGTACTCATTAAGAAAAGTCTTCTCCGTCTCTTCCCAAGTGGTAATACTCCCGGCAGGTAAAGAGTGAATGGAAACATTCTCAACTTTTTTGCTTCATCAGTGTGCCCATCAATCTTGAGAGGAGTGCTCATAGTCAGAAGTATTTGCAGATGTTTGTTGGTATCTTTATTAACCTTTCCGGTGAAAGGTATCCTCTCAAGTTGAGTGATGGTGCTCGGATGCAACTGGAAATTCGTCACATTCACCAGTTGGTTCACAAATTTTAACCTACCCGTCAGTGCATTTTCTCCACCGTAATCACCAAGGAGTCTCTCTGCTGGTGGATCTTCAGCCATAATCATAGTATCTCTATCTGAGTCTGAACTTGTTTCTGAATGCTCTGAATAAACAAAAACACTTTCTTCTTCTGGTGCTGGAATTGAAGGCTCTGCTTCAGAAGCTGCAAGTTTTGTTTGTCTACGCCTTGCGTGTAGAGTTCTTTTGATTTCTGCGTCGAAAGAAAAATTAGCTGAGGGTTCTCCTAGCATAAAAATGTTAGACGCAGATTCGTAGTAACAAAACAAAAATAATAACAATAAAACTGAAAATAAAATTTTAGTTGATGAGCAACAAAATTTCAATTTAACTAAAATTAAAACTTATATTTTGGCAGTCCCCGACAACGGCGCCAAAAACTTGATCGGAAAAATATCAAGTGTACTATTTTCTCCGATGTAGTTAAAATAGGGGTTTATCCCCAGTATCGATCTCGAGGAATGCGTATGAATATGAGTTCTAGTAATAATTCAATTAAACAAAAATCACATGGGGGTTTAGGATTTGTTTGGAAAGTTATAAACTAACAGTAAGAAAATAAGGCAAAATAATAAAATTGAGTTTTTAACAGATATGAGAAGCATGCTAGGGCATAGTGTATGAATTGCCTTGTAACAACCTTAATCCTTATTTCAGAGGCATGGCTTAAAAAAATCAATTTCTTGACCTTAAGTTGTTTACTCCTAAGTCCTTAGTGAGAAAACCTTTGATTTCTTAACCCAATTACTATGTCCATAGATAATTACGTTTGAAATCAAGCATTATAATGTCAACAGTGTTCCAAGTGCAACAGGGTATCCCTAGTCCTAGGTAATATCTAATGATGCATTATCGCACAAAAAGCGTTAACAATGGTTTGCCTGACCTAAAAGTTAACCGTAAATCAATTTCTATTTGTCCGATAGAAAAAGCATTAAACACATTGTACAATAAAAATGATTATGAAAAAACACTTACGTCATTGAACAAAGGAAATCAAGATCATTACATAAGCAATTCAGGGACACCCCCTAGCATTTGGGGGTTTAGCTACTCATAATATTCAAATAAAATTCAACAATAAGATTAAACATTACAAGAATTTGATTACTTTGATCTTCAATTGATCCCGTGCATGAAAATCTTCAGTTCTCCCTTTTCTCTTGATCGCTCAATTCTTGATCGTGTAACTCTTCTCCCGTCCAAAAGTCCTTTTCTCTTTCCCAAAAACTCTTCTAAATACCAAACACTCACTTAGATCGGTTGGAAATACCCAAAATGCCCTCACAACTTAACTTATGGAGAAAATATAAAAATCAGGAAATCAACGTCACAAGCTGACACGGGCCGTGTCAGCCAACACGGGCGGCCGTGACAGGCTTCTGTATCTGCAATTATTTATTTTCTGGCCCAGAGATCCTGACATGGGCCGTGTCAGGGCTCTGACTTTTCTTCAACTCTGCTGCTTCCCTAACACGGGCCATGTCAGCTGACACGGGCGGTCGTGTCAGGCCTCCTAGCACACGTAGAAAACTTTCTCTAAATTCATGTGATTTTTTCTGGTTTTCGCTCCGATTCCTCGTGAATGCTTATCTGAACCCAAAAATAGTAAAGAGACACAACCTAAGCATAAAATGTTGTATACAGAAATAAAATGCAACTAAATATATAATAAGATTAACTAAACTTAACGGTAAAATAAAGCATAAAAACCACCGATCATTAGTACCCAAAGAATCATCTTTCCTGATCCCTAATGGAGGTTATGCAATTATTACTGTTGGTTGTGAGAGATAGGAAATGATCTTCATCGGATCCATTTTTCTTCCCCAGTGAAGTCAAGCAGAATTTTGTATCTTGAAGGTTGATTATTGGAAGGTTCATCTGTCCATCCCCTACAGTTGTTAGTAGGTTCCCTTCAGATTGTTACGACGTGTTGGACTCATGAAATCCAATATTCCCCAAGTGAATGCTAGTTCAGATGATCCCCTAACTGAGCATTAGAATTGAGAATTCCTCAGTCAAGTCTTGATTCAAATTTGTTTCTCCAATTGAGTATGGTTCATTCCTCTAGTAGGGTTGTGATCAAGCAATTGTTAAAACCACTCTCTCCTTGATATGGAATCTCTGACAACTTTTTACCCTCATGTTATGATATTACTACTTCAATTGCTCCCTGAGCATAGAGCAATGTTGTTGCCTTCTAAGAAGTATTGAGATAATCGTCAACTGTTGGGTTTTCTCCCACATTGTGTTGGGTATTGATTTAAAATCCCATCGGTTTGACCTTTTACTATGATGTTAATTTCTTGTATATCCCTAACAAGTCCAAGATGTTTATCCTTGGAGGTGGTTGATCTCTAGATATTTTTCTCTACATCCCCCAGTTTGGTGACTCACTAGTGGATGTTTTTCATCCCCACAAGAGTCTTGACTATGCATATTTTCCCAGCAGGTCTTTATCCTTCTGCGGCATAATTCATTTGGATTTCTCATCCCCGAGGAGAGCTTGGAAGACTTTAAGCTGATGTGTTTCCCCAGCGGATCTTTCATTCCCTGGAAGCGGAGTTCATGTTGTTTTCCCCTTTGTGGATTATTGATGATTAAAAGATTGATCTTTGGGTTTATTCCCCCAAGCAGAGTTTGTTCTTGTTGGTGGTATTCCCAGCTAAGCACTAATTCAGGTGTTCTCCAGTTGAGCATTGAGTTTAGTACCCCTATTTGAATTATAGACTCGGATCCCCCAGTTAAGTCTTGATTCAGATTCCCCAACTGAGTGTGACTTTCTTCTCTAGCCAGGCTGTGATCAAGCAAATATATATATGTTGAAGAATCCCTAGCAAGTTTTATCCTCTTGTTGCGATTCTAACAATATTCCCCATTAAGAAGTGTTGAGATATCAGTCAACTGTTGGGTTTTCTCTCACCCTGTGTTGAGTTTTAAAATTCCCTGCAGGTTGATTTGTTACTACGATGTTAACTTCTTAATTTTTCCCTAGCAAAGTCCAAGATGATTCTCTTGAAACTGTTGATCCCCATAAATTTGCCTTTGGTAATCGTCAACAGATTCATATTACCTCAGAGAAGATTGTTGCAAAGGTTGTCTTTTAGAAAATTCATTTTCCATACCCATTAGCAGAGTTAATGCAAGTGATATCCCTTTCGAAGGTTGATACCTTCATAAGAGCTTTGCTCCACCTTTTCCTCGGCAAGTCTTCATACAACAAATTTTATGAGGATTTCTTTCCTTCTCAACTAGAGTTTTGGAAGTTTGTATTACATGATTCCCCCAGCGAAATTCATATGGATCTTTTCTTATCCCATGAAGGGTCGGAAGATTTGGGTTGTTGTGTTTCCCCAACAGACTTTTCCATCCTCCAACGGAGTTCATATTGTTATCCCCTCAGTGGATTATTGGTAATAAAAGATTGAACAGTAGGTTTCTCCCCAATCAATATCTTTCTCCAGAGATATGAGCCTTGTAGCAAGATTTTGTTCTTTTGATGGCTCTTATTTATATCCAGCTGAAGTTCCTAGCAGTTTATCTTTCAGCATTATTGAGATTAAGCCGAGTATCCAGTTGTACTATGGTGATTGTTCATCCCCATTTTATCTTTGTGTTTGTTTTGTCAGCATATACATGCATACATTTATTCATTCATTCATGCATCATGCAAATTCATGTGCATTTTGCATTTCTTGGTGCTTTGGTCCACTCTCTGGTACTGTTATCCCCACACAGTGTGTATTCTCTCCAATAGAGTGTCTACCTTAAGCAGAAAGTGTATATCCTTTCTAAATTCTCCACTGAGTTCATTCCTCATGGAAGGATTCTGCTCTAGCTTTCCTCCCCAGCTTTTATCCGAATGGAATTACTCCCCAGTTAAGTTATTTCCTCATTGGGTAGAGTCTTGTTTGACCGTTTCTCTCCAGTTTGTTCCTGGATTGAACTCTGGTCTCATGCAATGGTTATTTTGAATCTCTTTGGGCTGTGAAACCTGGATGATGAGAAGGCATTTATTTTTCACTTTGAGGATTTATTTTCCTCGACAGAAGTTTGTGTGTAGATCCCCATCAGAAGATTAAGATTTTGGGTTTCCCCGACAGTGTTGTGATAACACTCTCTTGGAAATCGTTGCCCGACAGCAAGTGGTGTTCTCTTTATTTGAGAAGCTTGTGTATCCTCATCATATTAACAAGTGTCAGTCTCTTTGAGAAGCCTGTTTGATATATCAACCTTTTGTGTGACTTCAAGTGGCGGTCTCTCTTTTTGAGCAGCTTGTATGTCCCTAGCAAGGTAAACCTCACCTGGTAATAAGTGGCAGCTTTATTTGAGCAGCCTGTGTATCCCCCGGAATCAATTTGTATTTTCACAGTAAATGGTATCTCTCTATTTCATCCTCAACAGAGAAGTTTATTGTGAAATGTTGGATCCTTATCCAACCAACTCTTCTATCAAATGGCATCTCTTCGGAGAAGTCCCGTAGGGAAGTTTGATGAAGTACATTTTTCCAACAAATGGCATCTCTCTAGTTCATCCTCAGCAGATAAGTTTGTTGTGAAACCTTTTCCATCAAATGGCATCTCTTCGAAAAGTATCGAAGGGATGTTTGGTAAAGTCATTTTCCATTAAATGGCATCTCTCTGAAAATTCTCGAAGGGAAGTTTGGTGAAGTCCTTTTCCATCAAATGTCATCTCTCCGAAAAGTCTCTAAGGGAAGTTTGGTGAAGTTATTTTCCATCAAATGGTATCTCTCCAAAAATTATCAAAGGGAAGTTTGGTGAAGTTATTTTCCATCAAATGGAATCTCTCTGAAAAGTCTCGAAGGGAAGTTTGGTGAAGTTATTTTCCATCAAATGGCATCTCTCCGAAAAGGTCCCGCATAGAAGTTTGTTGTGAAATTTATATAACCTGCCCGTATCTTTTTTGAAGATCCTTGGTAGAGTTATTGATTCCTAATTCCTAGCAAATGGCAGTCCCTTTAGTAGAGACAATTTGTATTTGGTCCTTTATTCAAGTTTAAAACTTGATTAAAGAAGAAGTTAAGCCCTATCCATATAGTGGAAGCTTTTTATCATTTGACTTGGTTCGTTATTTAAACAGATGTTTATCTCCTCATATGAGAATCCAATTGCGATCCAGTGAATATTTCATCCCTAACAGATGGCGGTCTCTTTATTTGAGAAGTCTGTTGTGTGATTTGAACTGCTCGCATCTCTTTTGAGTATCCCTGACATAGTTTTTGTTCATCTCCAGCAAGTGGTTATCCTTTGTGAAGCTTGTCTATTATCCCGTTATTCTTTTGCCTACCAAGGACTCATTCCCAGTAGAGCAATGACTTTGAGGCTCCCCCATGGAGTCCACAATTTCTCTCTAGCATTTTTAAGTCGTGGTTTCATCTACGCAATTTTCCAGCTCTTGTGGAATTCTTGTTCCCCAGCTGGACCTCTCTTTGTTTACCCCCGCAGAGTTTCTTTTGCTTAACTTCTCCAGTAGTTTTTTGTCTCCTGTGGCATCTTTTTTCCATAGAGTCATGTGTTTGCATTCATTCATATCATATCATAATCATTTTGCGGTATCTTAGGGCCAAAAATTAGGTCTTATGTATTTAAGTCTCTTTTATACCGTCGAGACAAAGATGTCAATCTTTATATCTCTGAATAAAAGAAATATAAATAGGGCCATCTGTCATACCCTAATTTTTACCCCTAATATCCCACCTCATTTGCATCATTACAATGTGAAATTCTGGCATAGCAGACAGCAGATGTCCTAACACATGTCAAGACATTGTTCTACATAATCATTTAAACAAGAACAACCGACTGATACCTTGAATATCAGTAACTGCAGAATCACAAATGTTACGACATCTGTTTCAACATGTTAATCAATACTGAACTGTAAATTGCAGAACGATAAACACTACAAAATATGATGACCCAATTCAGTGCAACTCACCTACATCTAGGGGATACCAATCCAGGAAGAAGCCTCCACTATCAGTCGTATAGTTTTATGTAAACAACCTCAGGTTTACAGTAAACACCCACGTTTACCTATCACTACCCAATGAATACTTTATAATTAGAAGTCACATCTAATTGATAAGAGAAACCCATCTCACTGCCTAAATCACAACTTGTGGTTATGTAACAGTTAATACCCCATAACTGTATCATCCCTATTGAAAGACACCTCTTCCAATACAAAGTTCAGTCAAGCATCCTTGACTAACAGGTTAACTTAGATTTGCTTCAAAGCTTCATCCAAGAACAATACACGATTCATTACCTACGGGTTTCTGAATCTGTACAAGTACCTATGTCTACCACACTGTATCAAATCGATACAGAGGGAGACTTACAAGAGAAACCTACGACTCTCAAAACCTAAACCCTACTTTACAAAATAGGATTCCTAAGTTTATGTCGTCCTCTTTCCCATTTCTGCCTAGGTCTTGATATTCTTTTATAGCCATCAGCTGCGTTGGGCTTTCAACTTTCCTTTGGCTGATCCCTTAATCCAAGTTCTGATTGCTCCTTAAATCTTGCAACTGATCTGTAACCATCCTGCTGTTAGTAACAGACACGATGTCCTAACATCATGTTGGGACATCTTATCTAACATGTCTTCTTTTAGCAGGATTCTTCTTTGTTGTTGGAACATCTTGTGCAGCAACTTGTTTTACCAAAATTTGTTCAAATATTCAGAGCCTTCAATCTCCCTCCTTTGACAAATTTTGGCTAAAACTCTTTTTGCACAATAAACCCAGGATGCTCCTTATAGAGTAGAAAGTCCCGAAGTCATTTCAGCCGACAGCTTACACTCTTCTAATAAGGAAGGAGACTACTACTCCGGGTAACTCAGAACACAGGACATGACTGTGTTCCTAACTCATATCACATGACACAAGAAATAATTTAGAACATGTAGAGACCCAAAGACTCAGACAAGATATCAGAGCATTTTGTCAAATATCCTTGCAAACCAACTGCAAGGACAGACTTGACCTCTGTACTTTTCTCCCCTTTTTTAGCCAAAAATTGACAACCATGTCCAAGATAGAACCAAGCCCAGCTTGAACAGGCCCATAATCTGATACATCCCATGAATACTTAGCACAACAAAGAACAACCTGAGTTACGAAAAAGCCAATAACCCCCTTTACATACCCGAGAAAATTCCATAGGATGTAACGAACCACTGAAAATAACGCAAGTTAATTCGAACATTAAATGAGGAATCAAACTCTTTTGACTGTTTCTTCTTTCAAGGGGAACCGTCCAAGAATGTGCATGTTTCAAGACACGTGTTTAACACCACATTCTCTTCACCATCCAAATAAGCTAATTAAGGCTCACCCACATGTCCTAAATAGTTTTCTGACTCCTTGTCAGACTTTGTCTAGTCCACTTGAAGCGTAGTCACTTTTCAACAAGAAAACCAAGAATAACTGACCAAGTGTAGCGAGCGATTTTTGTCGGTGACGTGACCACCTTATCGCTGGTTCTTCTCCTCACCGTAATGAGGAGGGATAGGTGCTACTTTCTGATTTATTATTTATCCTGTGAAGCTGGAAGGGAAAGTAAAGTTATCTAAAACTAACCTTGCACGCGATTTTTTAAATGAACAAACACTTTAAAGAGATTGGGGGTCTGGGGTCAGGTTATACAATGGGTAGTTGTCAATTACCCATCCTATATGTGGTTATCCACAGGATATTAGCTTTAGGTTTCACTTTGTAATTGATGGTTTTTATCTGATAATGGGTTGGGAAAGGTAATGGACCTAAGTTTTGATTGATATGAAGGTACTGGACCTAGAGTTTTTGATTAGTATGCTCGCTAAGATTTCGTAATCTTATGCCTACGTATTCCCGTTTAAAGAAACAGGGAAATCAGAGCAATCGTAGTTCCTCCTATTCAAAGGGAGAAAATGATGTTTTGGTGTCTTGTTCAAAGCCCAAGATTGAAGCTAAACAGGTTTATTTGTGTCTTGTTCAAAGCCCAAGATTGAAGCTAAAAGGTTTGAGAGAGAACTTGTCATCTCTAAAGAGGGATTGGACTTCCTCTAAGGGGATTGTTGATTTTGTGGGCCTTGATCAAAGCCCAAGGTTGATGCTAAAAGGTTAATTGACTCGGCTAGGGGATTTCTTTATACAAATCCTAAGAGGAGGCTGGGTAAGACTGACTCAACAAGAGAGTGTATATATTGGTGTAGCCCAAGATTGAGGCAAAAAAAGACTGACTCTTTGGGGATATCTGACTCTTTGGGGATATCATTATACAAAGCCTAAGAGGTGGCTAAAAAGGGTTTTGACTCCGTCGGGGAGGTTTATATGTGTCTTGTACGAAGCCCAAGATTGAGGCTAAAAGGGAAATTTAACTGAATCAGTTGAGGGTATTTTTATGTGTCTTGTACAAAGCCCAAGACGGAAGCGAAAAGGATTTAACTCTGCTGGAAAGTATTATCTATTTTGCACAAAGCCCAAGATTGAGGCTAAAATAAGTTTGACTCCGCTTGGGAAATCGTTTCTCAAAGCCTAAAAGTAGGCTGAGAGGAAATGACTTCACTGGGGCAGATGTGTGTCCCAGGCTAATGAGAAAGTTTTGGGAGATTTATGTCTTGTACAAAGCCCAAGATTGAGGCTAAAAGGGTTTTACTCAATAAGAGAGTGCTTTTATCTGTCATGTATAAAGCCCAGGATTGTGGCTAAAAAAGGTTGACTTAACAAGAGAGTCCGGAAAGGTGGTTGACTCAACAAGAGAGTCTAAAAAGTGATTGACTCAACAAGAGAGTCTGAAAAGTGATTGACTCAACAAGAGAGTCTGAAAAGGTTATCTCCGCTGGGGAGAATCATTTGTACAAAGCCCAAGAGGAGGCTGACTGTGTTGAGGAAAGATCATTATACAAAGCCTAAGGGGAGGCTAACTTTTGTCGGGGATAATTGAGATCCCGAGGCCAGTCTAAGTGGGGAGTCAACTCTTGCTGAGGATTACAGAAGAGTTGAGGTATCAGATACCTTGAGGTTCTGATTTGGGATCAGCTGACCCTGGTTGGGGAACTCTCATGAGAGAGACTGGGTTTCTGCTGGAGATTGATCCAGAGTGACCGAGGTTCTTCCTATGCTTGTAGGGAACTTGAGAATGTCTTTGAGACTCAAGGGGATTAGATTGTCCAAGTCTACTGGTGTGGAAGAGTTTTGTCTTTTGTATGATGCCTCCCAGAGGAGGCAAGGGCATTAAGGGATGAGAATAAACCCTAAAGTGGCCTGAGGTTCGACACTGGAAAGACGGCTCTAGCAAAGGATCACTAAGTTTTGTCTTATACCTTTAAGAGGTCGTCAGGGTCCTTGTATTAAGCCCAAGAGAAGGCATAAGAACTTCTAAGAAGTGGAAAGGTCCTTGTACAAAGCCCAAGAGGAGACGGGGATGCTTTTAGGAAGCCTGTGGGTCCCCAAACCAAGAGAAGTTCAAGAAATGCAATTCACAGAGAAGAGATCATTCCAGGAAAGTTTGAGGGTTTGGAAGAAACTCAAGAGATACTATTCACAGAGAATATATCAACTCTGGGGAGTAGAATTTCTTTGACAACTTCTAGGGGTGTCAGTCTAAGAAAAGGTTCACCGAGAATACTGCCTTTCTCTTTGTTCCATATTGTTTAACCCCAAGAGAAAGGAAGATTGTATCTAGAAATCCTATGGGGGATCTAGTTTTGTTTGTATTTAAGAGTGACCAAAAGGGCTTTACCTAGTTCTAGACCTAGTTGCCAGGGAAAACTCTAAATAACTATACTAGTATATATACAGTTGATATATGACAAGTATTTAAAAGAGTATGAAAGAAGACTAACCATGCGCAGTGTAACACCCTTCTAAACCCCGCGGAAAATATATAAATAAATCAGAGTAAATTAGCATGCATCTCACAAAAGGGTGTCACATATATATTCAAAACATCATACAACACCTGCCATGCTCAATAACACTTAAATGATTTCATGCTTTTCAAAAACTTTCACATTAGCATGTAGCAGCGGAATCACTTTCATTAAGAATCTCATCACATTCAAGTCTCAAATAAATTTCCTTCATTAAATCAACTTAGGCATAAAAAGCCACTTCACCATAAAATTCAAATCAAATTAACAAATAAATAGAGTATACAATCGTATCTCTCAAGACATGATCAAACATTCCCCAGTGTTACATAATCAGAGCACGACTCAACCCAAATTAAATAAAGACGCTAAACAGCTGCATCAGCGGCTACCTCGCACTACGAGCAAGTCTACTCCTCGGCACCTGAGCGATGTCGTATAAAACATCATTCCAACAGAAGGGTGAGAATTCACATCAATATTGAAATTATAAGATAATGATTATTGTAAAACATATAAACACGAATAATAAATAATCTCACACTTCAATATTCATCAACAAGTATCACTCAAGTATCCACACAATTCATATCAAGTTCCAATACTCAACAAGTCACAATCACACACATACTTCCATATAACAATCATATATGCCATGCGACTCGATGCAAACTCAATGCAACTTATGCCATGTGGTACCAACACTTGTTAATTTTTTCGGTTTTTACATTTAAACCGGGTCCGTCCTCTAGACCAATAACAAAACAAAAGCCCGTCCCCTAGGCTTTCAAACCCCACTCTAGGTTTGGGACAAGTCACTAGCTCCCACGGAACTAGCAAGCATTGCCTCTTGACACAAATGATGCGTATGCAATCAACAACAATATGCAATTAAGACCATTCCCTAATCTTAATATCATGCATATCTCAAATAATTCATTACACTTGAATTACCACACAATTGCACACACAATCACATTTTGAAAATCAAGACATTCATCCTTCAAATGTTACCAATACACATAGCAAGTGATTTACAAAAATCAACACAATCTAATATCATTTCACAAATCTCACAATACCGATTACACATAGAATAATTAATCATTTCTCAATGATTAATTCAATGTCCAATAAATATTCAATACTCATTAACCATATTAATTAAATAATAATACATCACTTATTAATGATTACAATTATATAATAATGATTGTATAATAATTAATTAAATATTATATAATCACTTTTTATAATTTAAACAGAGGACGTGCTACCGGATCTTTTTCGTTGGGAACTGTTCATATATTATGACATTACCACATTTTGCCTACAAATACTACTACTCCATGAATTAAAAAAAAAAATCACTATTCGGTTATTACCAAGGTACTAGTTTATATCACTATAAAACATTACTTTTGTTTAACTTCAAAAAATGCATTTGGTAATGAATCTTGACACTATGAATTATATAGCTAGTCAAAGCAACACATATTACCTTAATAATCTACCAAATCATGTTCTTAAATTTGCTACAGTAGACAAGCTAAAGTACCATCACATTTTTCCATCGCCAAAATTAAATTTAAATATCCAATAAATATTCAAAATTCAATAAACATTCAAAATTCAATAAATATATTAATATTCAATAAATAATCAATATTTTAATAAATTATCAATGTTTAATAAATATGCAAGCAATATTCAATATTAAATAAATCCTCAATATTTTAATAAATATTTAATATTTAATATAATTTTAATATTTAATAAATATTCAATCATTTTAATAAATATTCAATATATTAAATAGTTCTAATATTTAATAGACATTTAAATATATAATAAGGTCTCAATATTGTAATTAATAATGTTCCAATTCATTATTATGGTTATCCCCTTGGTGTCTTTTAGGAGGTTGTTCTGAAATGTGGAGATTCCAATAGTATATTTAACATATTCAGTTATATATAAGAGTGCGAATTGAAAAAAACATCAATATAATGGAGGTTCTGATAGTATTTTAATATATTTGAGATATAACTTCATTAACAAAACTGATAGTACCAATATATAGATAAGAAAAATATTGTCTTCTAGGTGAATATAATATAACATGATATAAGTGATTTATTATATCTATGGCTGATTAGGCTCCATAGCCTTGAAATATTCTTAAATATTTGGCTGACCAAGCCGAAGATAAGGCTTAAGGACAGGTGCAACAAGTTGAAGGAAACTACTTCCAGATTGGTCCTCAAAAACTAAGGTTGCGCTACAGTTCGGAAAATTACAAGAAATATTACACAATTTCATTTCCATCACTTATTCGCTACAGGAAGGCATAGTATGGCAAGGAATTATTTCTTTTCATTACCTATTGTATTCGTTGGGCAACACATGATTTATAATAAAAGCAAGTACCACATTCAATTGCCTAATCCTTGTTCATGCGCTACAGTTCAGTTCATAATATGTATACTACTTCTCATTTCTAGTAACTTTCAATTGGTTTACTCTAAATTTTGAACGGGTCTCTATAGTATACTAACATATCAATTCCAAACACAATTAAATGAACACATTTCAAAGATTAACACTAAAACCTAACAATTTCAAATTCGTGGAAAATTTGAGGGTTTTATCCTAAACATGTTTCTACCCATTAAAACTATCAAATAATCCCAATAATTAGGTAAAAACCCACCCTTACCTTGGATTTCTTGGTGATTTTGTTCTTGTTCAAAGGGTTTCTCCTTGCTCCTCCTCTTCCTCTTTCCCTTCTATTTTCTGATTTTTCTTTTCTTCTCAAGTCTTACTAATTCTCCCCTCTAACCCTACTATTCATTCAATAAAATGGGCTTAACTTAACCATTATTTCTTTACTTCTAACACCCTACTTTAAGCCCATATAAATTCCAACAACTATAATATTACATAAAATAGAATAGATTAGATATTTTACTAAATACTAACAATCTAAATAAAATAAATAATTAGATAGATTCCACAATTCAATTTATTTTAAAATAATAAATTAAATCACATATTTCAATTTAATCAATTAAATCACATAAATTAAATATATCAATTAATTTATATAAACTCAATAATATATATAAATCAAATAATTCATATAAATCCACTAAATCAAGTAATTCATTTAAATTAAATATTTCAAATAACTTAGATAAATCACATAAATCAATATTTAATAAAATCACTCAATAATTAATATAAATAATTAATTAATAAAAAATCAGGGTGTTACAACCCTCCCCCACTTAAAAGATTTTCGCCCTCGAAAATTACCTCAAACGAATAACTCGGGATATGACTCCCTCATCTGACTCTCAAGCTCCCAAGTCACGTTTCCACTGGCCGGTCCTCCCCAAGCGACCTTCACCAACGCCATCTCTTTACCTCTAAGTTGCTTCAACTCTCGATCCTCAATCCGCATAGGTGATGTCTCCACAGTCAGGTTATCTCTCACCTGCACATCATCTACTTGGACTACATGAGACAGGTCCGCAATGTATTTCCTCAACTGAGATACATGGAACACGTCATGGAGATTAGCAAGCGACGGCGACAAAGCGATCTAATAGGCTACCTCTCCTATCCTTTGCAAGATCTGATAAGGACCAATGAAACGCGATGTCAACTTACGCGACTTCAACGCCCTACCAACGCCAGTTATCGGAGTGACTCGAAGAAACACATGATCTCCTTCTTGAAACTCAAGTGTTTTTCTCCTCTTGTCATGATAACTCTTCTGACGACTCTGAGAAATCTTCATCTTCTCCTGAATCATCATAATCTTATCAGTGGTTTGTTGAATGATGTCGGGTCCAACCACAACACTCTCTCCCCACTCATACCAACACAACGGTGTCCTACACCGCCTACCATACAATGCCTCAAACGGTGCCTTATTGATACTAGAATGAAAGCTGTTGTTGTAAGTGAACTCAATCAAAGGCAAGTAGCTATCCCAAGTTCCTCCTTTCTCCAACACACAAGCTCTCAAAAAATCCTTAAGTGACTGAATCGTCCTCTCAGTCTGTCCATCGGTCTGCGGATGGTAAGCAGGACTCAACCGCAACTTTGTATCCAAGGCACCTTGCAAACTCTCCCAAAATCTCAAAGTAAATCTCGGATCTCTATCCGACACAATGCTAGATGGAATACCATGCAAACTGACAATCCTCTCAATGTACAGCTTCGACAATCTCTCCAACGAGTAATCCATACGCATAGGAATAAAGTGAGCAGATTTCTCAATCTGTCCACAATAACCCAAATAGCTTTAAAGTTACTCGGTGTTCTAGGTAAACCAGAAACAAAATCCATAGATATGCTATCCTATTTCCACTCAGGAATAGATAACGGTTGCATCAAACCCGACGGTTTCTGATGCTCAACTTTCGACTTCTGGCAAGTCAAATAAGAATACACAAACTCAGCAATATCCTTCTTCATACGAGGCTACCAAAACACTTTCCTCAAATCTTGGTACATCTTAGTAGCACCGGGATGAATACTCAGTCCACTACGATGCCCTTCCTCAAGGATACTCTTCTTCATCTCCACAATATCCGGAACACAAACTCTATCACGGCACCTCATGATACCGTTCTCATCAATCAGGAAATCACCACCTTGACCTTGATTGATCAAAGTCAACCGATCGACTAAACTCAAATCATATTTTTGACCTTCTCGAATCTCATCAAGAATGCCACTAGTAAGCTTCAACATACCAAGTCTAACTCCATAAGAAGTCTTCTCACACACCAAACTCAAATCACAAAATTGCTCAATCATTTCCAACTCTTTTACCATCATCATTGACATATGCAAATATTTTCTACTCAATGCATCAGCTACCACGTTTGCCTTACCCGGATGGTAATTCAAACCAAAATCATAATCCTTCAAAGTTCCAACCATCTCCTTTGCCTCGCATCAATTCCTTCTGGTCAAAGAGATACTTCAAACTCTTATGATCACTATACACCTCAAATCTCGTACCAAACAAATAATGCCTCCAAAGTTTCAACACAAACACAACAGCGGCCAACTCTAAGTCATGCGTCGGATAATTCCTCTCATGCACTTTAAGTTGCCTTGAAGCATAAGCTACAACTTGCTGATTTTGCATCAACACGCCTCCCAAACCCATCAAAGAAGCATCACAATACACAACAAATGGTTCTGATAGATTCGGTAAAACCAAAACAGGAGCTGTAGTCAATCTTCTCTTAAGCTCTTGAAAATTTTCCTCGCACTTTGCATCTCAAACAAAAGCTTGACCCTTCCTAGTCAAAAGCGTCAACGACAAAGATAACTTAGAAAATCCTTCAATGAATTTCCGATAGTAACCTGCTAAACAAGAAAACTTCTAATCTCAAAAATAGATTTCGGAGCTTCCCATTGTGATACAGTTTCAACCTTCGACGGATCAACCGCAATGCCTCTACTCGAAATCACATGTCCAAGAAAACTCACTTCCTTCAACCAAAACTCGCACTTAGAAAGTTTAGCATACAAGTGCTATTCTTTCAACACAGATAGCATAATCTTCAGATGCTCAACATGTTCTTCTTCACTCTTCGAATAGATCAAAATATCGTCAATAAACACAACCACAAACTTGTCCAAATACGGATGGAAAATCCTATTCATGTACTCCATAGATACACCTGGTGCATTAGTCACACCAAATGGCATCACAGAATACTCATAATGTCCATACCTCATTCTAAAAGCAGTCTTCTGAATATCTTCAGCCTTCACACGAATCTGATGATACCCAGATCTCAAATCTATTTTACTGAACACACTTGCACCAACCAACTGGTCCATCAAATCATTAATCCTCGGAAGCGAATACTTATTCTTGATAGTCACCTTGTTTAATTATCTGTAATCCACACAAAGTCTCATAGATCCTTCTTTCTTCTTAACCAACAACACTGGTGCACCCCACGATGACACACTTGGACGAATAAACCTCTTCTTAAGCAAATCCTCAAGTTGACTCTTTAACTCTTTCAACTCCGATGCGGACATACGATATGGAGCCATCGATACCGGACTAGTTCCAGGAACTAAGTCGATCGAAAACTCCACCTCACGTTCCGGCGGTAAATCACTTATCTCATCAGGAAAAACTTCTGGAAAGTCAAGAACAATTGGTAAAGTATCAATTGCTCCACTTTCACTAATGCTCAAAGTTGCCATCAACATAAACACCTTGGCACCATCTTGCACCGACTCATTCACTTGCTTAGCAGACATAAACAAGTCTCCTTTATTCTCAGGTTCAAGAAAAATAACCGTCTTATAACAACAATCTGTAAGCACTTAGCTTAACTCTAAATAATTCATCGCACACACCATCTAAGTTCGCAAGACACGTCTATGCCATCCAACACGATCCCGTTTACTATCAACAAGAGATTAAGGGTGATCAGTTCCTCAATTTGTCAATAGACAGTCGACAATCATGATGTGGCATAAACCATTTTTACCAACTCTAATAGCGTTCCTTGCAATCAGCAGCACACCAAACCAACATTCCACAACTAAAACATCTCAGAGAAGCAAAAACTTCTCCCCCACTTGTTTCAATCTCACTCTTGCAGACAAAAGTTAGAAAGACAAATGTGTACCGACAGTGTTTTCACACACATGTCGCATACTAGGGAACAAACAACATTAGACAACCTGGCCGGATGGACCGACCTGCTCTGATACCACTAATGTAACACCCTTCTAAACCCCGCGGAAAATATATAAATAAATCTGAGTAAATTAGCATGCATCTCACAAAAGGGTGTCACATATATATTCAAAACATCATACAACACCTGCCATGCTCAATAACACTTAAATGATTTCATGCTTTTCAAAAACTTTCACATTAGCATGTAGCAGCGGAATCACTTTCATTAAGAATCTCATCATATTCAAGTCTCAAATAAATTTCCTTCATTAAATCAACTTAGGCATAAAAAGCCACTTCACCATAAAATTCAAATCAAATTAACAAATAAATAGAGTATACAATCGTATCTCTCAAGACATGATCAAACATTCCCCAGTGTTACATAATCAGAGCACGACTCAACCCAAATTAAATAAAGACGCTAAACAGCTGCATCAGCGGCTACCTCGCACTACGAGCAAGTCTACTCCTCGGCACCTGAGCGATGTCGTATAAAACATCATTCCAACAGAAGGGTGAGAATTCACATCAATATTGAAATTATAAGATAATGATTATTGTAAAACATATAAACACGAATAATAAATAATCTCACACTTCAATATTCATCAACAAGTATCACTCAAGTATCCACACAATTCATATCAAGTTCCAATACTCAACAAGTCACAATCACACACATACTTCCATATAACAATCATATATGCCATGCGACTCGATGCAAACTCAATGCAACTTATGCCATGTGGTACCAACACTTGTTATTTTTTTCGGTTTTTACATTTAAACCGGGTCCGTCCCCTAGACCAATAACAAAACAAAAGCCCGTCCCCTAGGCTTTCAAACTCCACTCTAGGTTTGGGACAAGTCACTAGCTCCCACGGAACTAGCAAGCATTGCCTCTTGACACAAATGATGCGTATGCAATCAACAACAATATGCAATTAAGACCATTCCCTAATCTTAATATCATGCATATCTCAAATAATTCATCACACTTGAATTACCACACAATTGCACACACAATCACATTTTGAAAATCAAGACATTCATCCTTCAAATGTTACCAATACACATAGCAAGTGATTTACAAAAATCAACACAATCTAATATCATTTCACAAATCTCACAATACCGATTACACATAGAATAATTAATCCTTTCTCAATGATTAATTTAATGTCCAATAAATATTCAATACTCATTAACCATATTAATTAAATAATAATACATCACTTATTAATGATTACAATTATATAATAATGATTGTATAATAATTAATTAAACATTATATAATCACTTTTTATAATTTAAACAGAGGACGTGCTACCGGATCTTTTTTGTTGGGAACTGTTCATATATTATGACATTACCACATTTTGCCTACAAATACTACTACTCCATGAATTAAAAAAAAAAATCACTATTCGGTTATTACCAAGGTACTAGTTTATATCACTATAAAACATTACTTTTGTTTAACTTCAAAAAATGCATTTGGTAATGAATCTTGACACTATGAATTATATAGCTAGTCAAAGCAACACATACTACCTTAATAATCTACCAAATCATGTTCTTAAATTTGCTACAGTAGACAAGCTAAAGTACCATCACATTTTTCCATCACCAAAATTAAATTTAAATATCCAATAAATATTCAAAATTCAATAAAAATTCAAAATTCAATAAATATATTAATATTCAATAAATAATCAATATTTTAATAAATTATCAATGTTTAATAAATATGCAAGCAATATTCAATATTAAATAAATCCTCAATATTTTAATAAATATTTAATATTTAATATAATTTTAATATTTAATAAATATTCAATCATTTTAATAAATATTCAATATATTAAATAGTTCTAATATTTAATAGACATTTAAATATATAGTAAGGTCTCAATATTGTAATTAATAATGTTCCAATTCATTATTATGGTTATCCCCTTGGTGTCTTTTAGGAGGTTGTTCTGAAATGTGGAGATTCCAATAGTATATTTAACATATTTAGTTATATATAAGAGTGCGAATTGAAAAAAACATCAATATAGTGAAGGTTCTGATAGTATTTTAATATATTTGAGATATAACTTCATTAACAAAACTGATAATACCAATATATAGATAAGAAAAATATTGTCTTCTAGGTGAATATAATATAACATGATATAAGTGATTTATTATATCTATGGCTGATTAGGCTCCATAGCCTTGAAATATTCTTAAATATTTGGCTGACCAAGCCGAAGATAAGGCTTAAGGACAGGTGCAACAAGTTGAAGGAAACTACTTCCAGATTGGTCCTCAAAAACTAAGGTTGCGCTACAGTTCGGAAAATTACAAGAAATATTACACAATTTCATTTCCATCACTTATTCGCTACAGGAAGGCATAGTATGGCAAGGAATTATTTCTTTTCATTACCTATTGTATTCGTTGGGCAACACAGGATTTATAATAAAAGCAAGTACCACATTCAATTGCCTAATCCTTGCTCATGCGCTACAGTTCAGTTCATAATATGTATACTACTTCTCATTTCTAATAACTTTCAATTGGTTTACTCTAAATTTTGAACGGGTCTCTATAGTATACTAACATATCAATTCCAAACACAATTAAATTAACACATTTCAAAGATTAACACTAAAACCTAACAATTTCAAATTCGTGGAAAATTTGAGGGTTTTATCCTAAACATGTTTCTACCCATTAAAACTATCAAATAATCCCAATAATTAGGTAAAAACTCACCCTTACCTTGGATTTCTTGGTGATTTTGTTCTTGTTCAAAGGGTTTCTCCTTGCTCCTCCTCTTCCTCTTTCCCTTCTATTTTTTGATTTTTCTTTTCTTCTCAAGTCTTACTAATTCTCCCCTCTAACCCTACTATTCATTCAATAAAATGAGCCTAACTTAACCATTATTTCTTTACTTCTAACACCCTACTTTAAGCCCATATAAATTCCAACAACTATAATATTACATAAAATAGAATAGATTAGATATTTTACTAAATACTAACAATCTAATTAAAATAAATAATTAGATAGATTCCACAATTCAATTTATTTTAAAATAATAAATTAAATCACATATTTCAATTTAATCAATTAAATCACATAAATTAAATATATCAATTAACTTGTATAAACTCAATAATATATATAAATCAAATAATTCATATAAATTCACTAAATCAAGTAATTCATTTAAATTAAATATTTCAAATAACTTAGATAAATCACATAAATCAATATTTAATAAAATCACTCAATAGTTAATATAAATAATTAATTAATAAAAAATCAGGGTGTTACACGCAGCTTCCCACAATACAGTTATATATATATGACATGTATTTAACAGAATGAAAGAAGACTAACCATGCGCAGTTTCCCACAATACAGTTATATATATTAAAGCAGGTAAATGAAAGCGGATAAAACTTACAGGCGAGCAAGCGTTCATGCTGTTTTGTTAGTTGTTCAAAGAAATTAAAGAAATTTTTGACAACAATATGTATATTTGAATCTAAATCAAAAAGGAAATGTTTTGAAAAGATTGTTGGGGCTTATACTCAAGGAGAGGTTCAAGGTTTAACAGTGATCGCACTGTTGTTTTTGAAAATCGTATCGAAACTTATACAACGACTGAGGCCCGACAAAGGTTTATTTACAAAAGGGTTGGGTCTTACAACTCAAGGAGAAGCCCAAAGATTATTTAAAGAAAAGGAATGGGACTTACAACACAAGGGTAGGCCCATGTGATTTGATTTGGAACTGGCGATCGCGCCAAGATTTTTCTTTTAACGCAGAGGGACTTATACAATATCTGAGGCCCAAAATAGTTTTGGTTAAAAGGGGATTGGGTCTTACACTCTATTAGAGGCCCAAAGAGTTTTAAAATGAATAAAGATGGGTCTTATAGCTCAAGGAGAAGCCCAGTTGCTTTTGATTTAAACTGGCGATCGCGCCGAGGTTCTTTGAAAACACCGTGGGTCTTATACAATGACTGAGGCCCAAATTATTTTGGTTTTCAAAAGGGGGTTGGGTCTTACACTCTATTAGAGGCCCAAAGTGTTTGAGAAAGATTGATGAGGCTGGAATTAATCAAAACCCTAATTTTGTCTAAAATGGAATTAATTTTGTTTAAAAATTAATAAAAATTATTGAAAACATATGAGAAATGAGTTGTGATTTTGGATCAATGTCTCAAAAATCATGTTTTTATCCACAAAATGATTGAAAACCATTTAAGTTTGGAAAATCAAGAAGGAAAAAATATTTTAAATGTTAAAAAACAAATAAAAATTAATTCTTTGCAAAAATATCAAATATATGAAATAAATAATATTTTTGGGAAATTTTTGTAAAATAAAATATTTTAACATTTTTGTGAATTATTAAAAAAAGAATCAACTCAAAATCATTAAAATTCAGAGAGAAATTAATTTTTTAATCAATTAAATAAAATCACAAAATTCAAATATTTTAATATTTGAAAAAGGGCGCCAAGAACACCTTGGTTTTGCCCGCGTGCTCTGTTTTGCCCAGATTTGCGTTTTCTCATCAATCTCACTGAATACTTAATGAAATCACACAATCCACATATCAATCTACTCGTTTTCACCTCACAATCATGTCTATGGTCTTTAATTTCATTTATTTTAAGCATGGAATAAGAAATCAAAGAGAAACACAAAGAACCCTAAATTCTGCATGAAGGTTCAGAAATTCCATACACGATTCATACAAAGCAATTGATTGAGGGTAAGCACTCTATACATGATTATGACCATATGGCAAAATTATTGTGCGAGGAAATATGCATGAATCATGAGATGACCAAGTTGAGGCTTACCTCTTGCAACTAGTGATCGTGTTTTGGGTTAGAGGTGTTACAGCTTGGTTCCAATGATCTGAACAGCTTCCCTAGATGCCAAGTGATATGTCTGAATGCTTGGAATGGTTTGAAACAAGCTGGAACTTGAGATGGTACCTCAACTGCAAATATGTCAAAGGTTTATGCAGATGGCTGGTGATTTTGTGAAATTGGTCTTCCAGATATTATGTAAGAGTTTGGATCACTTCTATATGTTATATGTGAGGTGTGTGAACCATTGGTTTGGTTGGAATTGCTCTCAAACTCAAAACCCGATAGTGACTTGATTTAGAAGGCAAAATTGGAGTAAAAGAGGTGATTTTAAGGAAAGCATCAGTTTTGGTGCTTTGGTGTACTCAAACTGATCAGAATTGAGCTCTATTTATAGTAGAGCAAGTTTATTTTGCAAGCAATAGTGTGTGGCAACTGCAGCAGGCTGTTGGCCAATGGTGATCAAATGGAATCTCAAGTCTCCTCTAGCCATTGACTAGAGGTTAGAGCATAGGCCTATGGTTCTTTGATTCAAGGATAAGGCTTGACTGAAGTGTTCATCTTTGCTCTGATACATGCCACCTCTAAGCATCCATTAAATGTTCCAAAACAAAATTGGAGTCTTGGCCTCCTTTAGGCTTTTTAGGTTTGACATGCTACTTGTGGAATCTTGGACTTGGGAGGCTGATGAATTAGTGCTTGTCCCTTGGTTGTTCCCCCTTGAGGTGTGCAGATGGATAATCATGCTTGGAATTTCACAATTTGAGCAATTCGAGCCCTAATGCACTAATCTGCCTAGCCAAGACAGTTTGCAGCAAGGCATGTTGCAGCTGTCATAACTCCTAGCTCAGGTGGAGTTTGATGGAGTTCTTGGACATTTTGGAAAGCCCTCATGTGACACAACACATGTGTGATCATATTTTGTCTTGAAACTCTTTGGACCCAAGTGAAAAATGCCCCTACATTTTGAAAAAAAGCAAGACAGATTCTGACTTAGTGGAAATTTCACTAAGTGTTGGAAAAAGTGACATTTCATGTTTTCAGCCATTTTGGTCACTCCATAACTAAAAATCCATGAAGAATTGGAATGAGGTGCAGTTGACACTTTTAAAGTATTCCATGAGAGCTACAAATCCATCTTTGGACCATCCAAAATGGTTGCTTGGATCTCAAGTTATGATCCTTGGAAGTTGGCATCCTAGCCACTTTGTTCCATAACTTAGAAAAATTCTAAGTTTTTATGGTTACCCCTTTTACAAGTTATCCCACTTTCTTTGATTTTTCTTGATGAATGATGATTCCAATCACACATTAACATCATTTTAGGGTCAATGAACCATAATTGTCAAAAATCTCAAAAAGTCAAACTTGATTTTGTGCACAGTTGACTTTTTATCGGATGAAATCCGAACTGTGCGATCCTTGATGAAATTAAGTCCTTGACCTAAATTAAACCTAATGGATATGTTCCATAGGTGTTGTAGGGTGCATTGAATCATGTCCCAAGGTTTTAGAGTATGTCTTGGTCAAAAGTCAAAGGTACAGTTGACTCTTTCCCCGAAACCCTAATTGTGGTCCGGATGAAAATGAAACTTGTGAGCCAAGCTTCTTGGATTAATACATTGTTGCAAATGGATCAATGTGGTGTGTTAGAGACCTTTAAATCATGCCTTGAGGTCTTGGCCCATGCTTTATCCCAAAAGTCAACTTAGGGGTGAATTAGGTTAAGAAACCCTAATTCCCAATTTTTGGTAAATGCATCCCCTGAGGTAAAATTGACTTGATGATTGGGTCCACGAGGTCCCTTGGAGTATCTTGAGTTATATTTTGAAGCATTCGCTCATGCCCAAATGAAGATTTTCATCTGGAGGCCTCTGTCGACCAAAACCCTAATTTGGTGACACTGGCGATCTTGAGGCTTAATCCACTTGGAGTGCTGCAACCTTGTGCCTAGTTCTTGATGTGGGAGTCCTCTTGATCCTCTATGGGTGTTTGAGAGGCTAGACAAGTTAAATATCATGTCATTTCTTGATTGATCCTTTGTCTAAGGCTCTAAGAGGGCTTAAAACCATAATGCTTGATTGCAGGGAATGCTCAACAATTCTTGAGAAGATTGATGAGGCATAAAGGTACATCCATATTGTGATGATAATTTGCACAATGATGGGAAATCTTAGTGGTCAAAATTTGGGGTATGACAGATGCCCATATTTAATCTTCTTGGACCCGAAGGTGTGAATGACGAAGGTATTCGGGCATTCGGGGTGCAAGATGATTTAATATCTGAATACCCAAAATTTTAACAGTGGTTAGGAATGGTAGTTTACACATTCATCTTCTTTTGCTAAGCAATAATGCTTAGAAAAGGTAAAAACGTCCCCTCGATCCTGGTCTTCAGCCAGAGAACTGGTCTCAGTTTCTGAAATAAACTTCCCCTCGATCTTGGTTTCCTACCAAGGAACTGGTCTCAGTTTCTGAAATAAACTTCCCCTCGATCCTGGTTTCCTACCAAGGAACTAGTCTTAGTTTCTGAAATAAACTTCCCCTCGATCCTGGTTTCCTACCAAGGAACTAGTCTCAGTTTCTGAAATAAACTTCCCCTCGATGTTGGTTTCCTACCAAGGAACTAGTCTTAGTTTCTGAAATAAACTTCCCCTCGATCCTGGTTTCCTACCAAGGAACTGGTCTTAGTTTCTGAAATAAACTTCCCCTCGATCCTAGTTTCCTACCAAGGAACTGGTCTTAGTTTCTTTTGTCAATAAACTTTCTTGACAAGGGACGATATTCGTAGCGGTTTTCCTCAAACTTCTCGCCAAATTTTCCTGGGGAGATGCCATTTGATGGGAAAAAGTTTTGATGTCTGACTTGCTGGGGAAACCCATTGGTCTGAGCTGTAGAGGTGTACAAACTTCTTTGTTGGAGACGCCTTTTGCTGACTCTACTGGGGAAAATGAGTCTCTTGAGAGACTGCCTTCTACTTAGGGATATTACATCATACTTTCTTCGAGACCTTCTCGAATAAATGCCATACAATGTACCCCAAATTTGAGGTGCTGATGACTTCATTAACATTGATTTTCTGGAGAGAAGAACCACTGTGTTGCTGAGAGTATTTAGTTGCGAGGCCCTCTCTGGGATTTTCCTTAATCCGGGAAAGCAAAGATATCATCTTCAATGGAGAAGAGTGACGTTTGTCAAGAGTTTTCTTGTTTTTCAGAGGTTCAAGTTATCAAAGTGGTCAGGGGCCTTCTCTATCCCAGAAATAACCTGGAGGAGAGATCGCTCAGATGAGGCGTTTCCTGACGAGGCAATAACTGGCAACTCGATTGACAAGAGAACTTTACCACTAGGGGACAAGACCGACTAGAGCGATAGTGATGCAATATGAATATGAATATAAATCAATAATGCATGATATATGTATGTATATGCTGACAAAACTGACATGACATACAGACTAGTGGATGAACACAACTGGATACTCGGCCACTGCAGGGGGCGAAGAAGTATCACTTGTTCAAGATAGCAATTCTGCCTTGCTTAGGAGAAGTAGTCCCTGTGGGGAAAAAAGTTGGTCGGGCTTAGGAGATAAGAACTCTGCCGGGGATGTCGGACAGAACATTCGCATCCGACACAGCTAATCCTTCATTCAGGTGTACTGATTAAGAAGGAGTACTTTGATTCTGTACTTTGAAGCTCGATTACTTCTGGAGAAGCGATCAATGTTCTTTCGATGTTCAACAGTCAAAAGAAATTGCCATCTTTATTTTAAAAGCAGAAAAAGTTTGACAAGTAAATTCATTTTTGTTTAATTTCAGGAATCGTTGATCATGTTAAAATGTCATTCTATAAAGCTAAAACAAATAAGAATTGCAAACAAAAGCACTAGGGCTCAAATTTTATTGATAGGATGGAAATCAGCCAAACGCGTGATCCATGGAGTATTTACAAAGTTAAAAAAATGGTAATTTAAGGGAAAAGGCCTACATTGAAACATAACGACCGCTATCCTTCTACCAACTTTAAATTCTGGGTATTCTGAGCTTCTGTCGAAGATGACCTTGATTGGAGTTTCTTCGATGGATGGTACGACTGCTGCTGGGAGATTTGCCCATTTGTTGCATAGTTACTTGCCATGAATCCCTAACTTTTGCCTGGATTGTACTTTGAGATTTCCAATCCACCGGGATGATTTTTTATTATGTCTCTAATTTTTGCCTGGACCGCCCTTTCGGGTTTTCAATCCACCGATACTTTTTTTTTTTATTTAGGCGAAGTATTTCTTGACTACATCAACATTTGTGGGGTAGGCAAATTCCTCTCCATCCATGGTTGCGAGTCTCAAGGCGCCGCCTGAGAAAGCTTTCTTGAGCACATAGGGGCCATCATAATTCGGAGTCCACTTGCCCCGGGAATCAGTGAGAAATGATTGTATCTTCTTAAGCACAAGGTCTCCTTTTCTGAAGACACGTGGTTGAACCTTTTTGTCAAATGCCTTCTTCATTCTCTGCTGATACAACTGACCATGGGATAGTGCCATTATTCACTTTTCTTCGATCAGATTGAGTTTGTTGTGTCGACTTTGACACCATTCAGCCTCTGTTAGCTTAGCTTCCATCAATACCCAGATTGATGGAATCTCCACTTCTATGGGGAGCACTGCCTCCATGCCATATACTAGAGAGAAAGGGGTTGCCCGCGTTGAAGTGCGGACATATGTGCGATAACCGTGAAGAGCAAAGGGTAGCATCTTGTACCAGTCTTTGCAGGTTACAACCGTCTTTTGAACAATCCTCTTGATGTTCTTGTTAGCCGCTTCTACCGCTCCGTTCATCTTGGGTCAGTAGGGAGATGAGTTATGGTGTTCGATCTTGAACTCAGCGCACAACTCTTTCATCATCTTGTTGTTCAGGTTAGATCCATTATCAATAATGATCTGGCTAGGAACACCATAACGACAGATGAGATTGTTTTTGATAAATCGGACCACCACTTGTCGGGTTACATTGGTGTATGATACTGCTTCAACCCACTTGGTGAAATAGTCAATGGCTACCAGGATGAACCGATGTCCGTTCAAAGCCTTGGGTTCGATCATGCCAATCATGTCAATTCCCCATATGGAAAGGGGCCATGGGGAAGAGAGAATTTTGAGATGCGTTGGTGGTACATGAATTTTGTCTGAGTATATCTGACACTTGTGACATCTCCTCATGTACTTATAGCAGTCATATTCCATTGTCAACCAATAGTACCCTGCTCTTAGAATTTTTCTCGCCATTGTGTGTCCGTTGGCAAGAGTGCCAAAGGATCCTTCGTGAATTTATTTTATCAGCATGTTTGCTTCTGGTCTCTCTACGCATCGGAGCAAGATCATGTCAAAGTTTCTCTTATAGAGTGTATCACCGCTCAGGAAGAAGCTGCCTGCTAGCCTTCTGAGAGTTTTCCTATCTTTTTTGGATGCCCCAGGTGGGTACTCTTGTTTCTGAAGGAAGCATTTGATATCGTGATACCAAGGTTTGTCATCTATAACTGCTTCGATTGTGAAAATGTAAGTGGGCCATTCAAGGCGCATTATGTTGATCTTAGGTAGGTCATTCCATTGACCTACACTAATCATGGAAGAAAGAGTGGCTAATGCATCAGCCATGTGATTCTCCTCACGAGGGATATGGTGGAACTTGATTCTATTGAAGAATGGTAACAATCTTCTCGCGTAATCTTTGTAAGGAATCAGTCCTAATTGGTATGTGTTCTAATCTCCTTTGATTTTATTGATAACCAAGGCTGAGTCGCCATATACATCCAAGTTCTTGATCCTTAAGTCGATCGCTTCTTCGAGACCCATGATGCAAGCTTCGTATTTAGCCTCGTTGTTTGTACACTTGAATGTCAGTCTGGCGGTGAAAGGAATGTGGGTACTCTAAGGTGTTATGATGATTGCCCCAATTCCATTTCCATAATGATTGACAGATCCGTCAAAGATTAGTCCCCTTTGGGAACCTGGTTCTGGCCCTTCACTGGGTAGTGGTCCATCGCAGTCTTTCATGTTCAAATACATGACATCTTCATCTGGGAAGTTAAACCCGACTGATTCCTGATCGTCAATTGGTTGATGAGCCAAATGATTGGCCAAAACACTTCCTTTTACGGCTTTCTGAGCATGGTACTCAATGTCGTATTCTGATAACAACATCTGCCAATGGACTATCCTTCCCGTGAGAGCAGGTTTTTCAAAGACGTACTTGATTGGATCCATTTTGGAGATTAACCAAGTAGTGTGACGAATCATATAGTGGCGCAGACGTTTGGCTGCCCAAGCCAAAGCACAACAAGTTTTCTCAAGCATAGTGTACCGAGTCTCACAACCAGTGAACTTCTTGCTCAAATAGTAAATGGCAGACTTTTTCCTTTTCGTTTCGTCTTGTTGGCCAAATACACAACCCATTGAGTCCTCCAAGACTATTAAATAGATAATTAGTGGTCTTCCTTCCACTGGAGGTGATAGAATCGGTGGGTTCAACAAGTATTCCTTGATAATGTTGAAGGCGGTTTGGCAATCTTATGACCAAATGTAGTCCTGATTCTTTTTCAGTAATTTGAAAATCGGCGCACATGTTGCGGTCATGAGGAATATAAATCTGGAAATGTAATTCAAACGTCCCAGGAATCCTCTGACTTATTTTTCAGTCTTTGGAGAAGGCATTTCTTGAATGGCCTTGACTTTGTCAGGATCAACCTCAATTTCTTTCTGGCTGACGATGAACCCTAAGAGTTTCCCTGAACGAACACCGAACATGCACTTATAGGGATTCAAGTGGAGTTTGTATTTTCTCAACCGCTCGAATAGTTTTGACAGGTGGGTCACATGCTCCTCCTCTGTTTGGGAATTGGCAACCATATCATCGACATATACCTCGATTTCATTGTGTATCATGTCATGAAACAGAGTAGTCATGGCCCTTTGATAGGTTGCCCCGACGTTCTTCAAACCGAACGGCATTACTTTGTAACAAAAAGTGCCCCATGGGGTAATGAATGAAGTTTTCTCCATATCTTTCGATGCCATTTTTATCTGATTATAGCCCGAGAATCCATCCATGAAGGAGAATACTTTGAACTTTGATGTACTGTCTACCAGCATGTCAATGTGTGGTAAGGGAAAGTCATCCTTTGGACTTGCTTTGTTCAGATCCCTGTAGTCTACGCATATTCTGACCTTTCTGTCCTTTTTCGGAACTGGTACTATGTTGGCCAGCCATTGAGGATATTCTGATCTGGCGAGGAAACTGGCGCTAATCTGTTTCTGTACTTCCTCTTTGATCTTGATGGCCATGTCTGGGTGAGTCCGTCTTAGTCTTTGTTTCACTGGCGGACATTCTGATCTTAACGGTAGATGATGTTCCATGGTGCTGGTATCCAACCCTGGCATGTCCTGGTAGGACCAAGCAAACACATCGGGAAACTCTTTGAGAAGCTTTTCAAACCTTCTTTGACAGTTGGACTGAGCAGTGCCCCAATCTTGACCTCTTTTCTCTCTTCTTCAGAACCCAAGTTGACCGTTTCCAACAACTCTTTATGAGGTTTAATGGACCTTTCCTCTTGTCTGAGTAATCAGGAGATCTCTTCTGGAATTTCTTCGAAATTTTCTTCTTCAGCCTCAAATACCGGGAATTCAAAGTTGGGAGAAGGCATTGGATCGTATGTTTCAATGGGGTTTAAAGCAAGCAATCTGCATGACGTGATGATTGTTTTTAGAAGAGATAGAGAGAATGCAAGAGTGTGTGTAGTGTATTTTCTGAAAAATGCTTGTTTTTATTATTTGAGTTGTTTTTTAGGATTACCATTTTCTGAAAAAAAAAGTGAAAAGAGGAAATAGCAATAAATGCGGAAATTACAGAACAATATTATTTTATTTATGATCTTGTCGATTCTTGAAACTACAACCCTATAAAACAAAACTCTGTCGCTTTGGGCAAAGCGAAGAGGGATATTTACAGAAAGTGAGCCCTATCAAAACATCCATTTCACCTGGTCAAGGTGAAAGGTTAAAATAAAGATGGCCATTACTTTGACTTATGAACAACTTTCAGAACGTTGACAACAACCCATTGGCGGTGAACTCCTCGGTGAATCACAAAGTCTGGTAATTTCCTTCTTGATTTGTCTTCAGAAATAACGCTGATTTCTGGTGGAGCTGGATCGTTGGAATCTGTCTCCCAGGCAGAGTTGTCGTAGAAGGATTCCTCAGTTGTATCTTGTACAGTGCTTATACTCTCAGGTAGATCTCCTCATCCAGTTGGCTGGATGTCTTCGAGCCTGATACGAGAGCTGTCGGGAGCAGTGTACTTAACCAGGTAATCAATTTGCCACTCGGTTGTCCTAGGGTGTCCCACACTTCTTTGGAACTGGGGGAATCATCTTTCTCGATGACGTTGACCTCGGGAAAAGCATAGTTGATGAATTCTAGTCCTGCAAGCTTTGCAAATTCATCGTCGTACTAGATATTTTTTGAATGCCCTGAGTGTTGATCCCATGACATGGTGGGGACGCAAGTATTCTTCTCAATGATGCTCACCTGATATTCATCGTTCGGATGATTTTCTTGCCCCGAGTTTCCTGGGTACGGCTGCTAGATAGGCAGGCCATCCATTGGGCCATAGTATTCGTGGTCAAAGTTGTCTTTCATCAGAGTGTCCTCCTCTAATGAGTTTGGTGGAGCACGATATCCTTCAGGATCACAATCTCCGTATATCATTTTGACATCTGATCTCGGTATATATCTCAGACTCTGTGCGGGATAGCAAAATGGCGTAGGCGCCTCTCCCTGAGACATATAACCGTCCTCGTTGAGATAGGACTTCCACTTTTCATCTGTATCGGAGGAGTCACCCTCGTTGATGGTATGTACTTCTTGAGACACTAGGTGAAGGAAACCTCCACTGTGGAAGAAATTCTGAATAGGATGAAGACTTTCGTCATTAGTAGCAGTCTGGGTACAGGTTGAAGAAAAACCAAGAACTTTCTTTATTTTGTTATCAGTAGGAATGACAAGTTGTCCCCATCCTTTTGTATTGTTACTATTGATCACCTCGAGAGCATCTTTGTATGAGGAAATTGACGTTCCTCTTTCTGATTGATTCTCATTGCTCACCGAAAGTGCTTGGAACTGGGTCCCAACAACCTCCTCAGGTTCTACACAAGTGGACAATGATAGGTTACTCACGACCAAGGCTTGTTCTCCACAGACTGTGACGAGTTGGTCGTTCTTGACAAACTTCAGCTTTTGGTGAAGCGTCGAAGTGACTTCCCCAGCCTCGTGTGTCCAAGGTCTTCCTAACAAACAGTTGTATGCAGCCCAGATATCCATGACCTGGAAAGTGACTTGGAAAGTGTGAGGACAGATAGTTATGGGAAGGTCGACTTCGCCGATAACTATTTTTCGGGATCCGTCAAATGCTTTGACGATGACCTCACTGCCCCTCATCGGAGATCCTTTGAATGATAGTCGCATTAGAGTAGACTTCGGCATAACATTCAGAGCTGATCCGGTGTCAACTAGTATGATGGCTAAAGCATCGTCCTGGTAGTTGACTGTAATATTGAGCGCCATGTTATGGCCTTTGCCTTCTTCTAGCAATTCCTCATCACTAAACCCCAAGTTGTTGCAGGAAGTGATGTTGGAGATGATGCCGTTGAATTGTCTTATTGACACATCTTGTTCCACAAAGGCCTACTCTAAGACTTTCTGCAGAGCTTCCCTGTGAGCTTCGGAACTGAGTAAAAGAGATAATACAGAGATTTTGGAAGGAGTTTGCAACAGCTGATCAACAATGTTGTATTCATTCTTCTGGATGAGCTTCAGCATCTCATCGCTGTTCTTTGAAAGGTCGGGATCACTAGACTGTCCGACTGGTTGATCAGGAACTTCCGTTTGAGGTTCCTTTTCTCTGGTAGATTATCCAACTCCTCGGTTGAAGATTCGACCACTCCGTATTACTCAACTAATTTCTGCAATATTCACGATGGAGGGTAATGGAATTTCCTTTCCATTCTCAATTGTTATTGCACCGTATTTTTAAGGGATAGCCTTATTTGATTCATACGGTAATGGTCCCGGCAGATAGATAACTACAGGAGCCTTCTGATTCTTCTGACCATTGTAAGTAATTTCAATCAGTTCCTAGTTGGGAACTTTTAATTCGTCAAGTAAAAGGATGATGGTACAAATATCTTTGGTCCTCTTATGATCAGAGATTACGACAACATCCTTAATTTGATCAGCAAAATAGTCGGGCATCAAGTTGATTGACCCAGAACTTGGACATGGTCGAATCTCTTTGTTGTCCAACTTACTTTGAAGGGCTGCTCGCACGAGGTAACATCCTTGATTATCTTCTGAGCAAACTCTACAGCATTCATAGTTGTGTGGTGGCACCTGGCCACGTCGGCTTTGTATACAGTGTAACCTCACTAGGTCTATTTCTGTGGATCGAACGTCCTGACTCTGATGCCTAGTAGGATTCCCATTAATCATGCTGATTTATTGTGTGTCTTCATCTAGATAGATCGGAAGCCACCAGTGGTTTAACAAGTGTTGCAAAGTTCCTTGAACGAGAGCACATCCTTGGTCGCTCTCACGACATCCCTTACAGTTCTGATAGTTATGCGAAGTCAGAAAACCGAGCTGGACCTGCTTAGCATGTAACTCCACCAAGCTGGTATTCGTCAAGCAAATATCAAAGATTTGAATCATATTCACTTGATACTGATTTCTATCGCGGTAATCCTGAATCCATCCAAGATCCATCTGACGCTGGAGGGCCTCTTGTACAAAAGAGCATCCCTGATTGTTTACCGAGCAAATCAGACAGGAATCGTAATCGTGCCATGGCAGATTATGATGTTGGCTTTGCCTTGAGTGCATTGCCACCAAGTTGACATTCATCGCACGGATGTCGTGGTTTTGAATGACGTTGGAATTTGTGTAAGTCATGTTGACCCCACGAATTCGGTGATCTTGGATCCATCCGAGACCCAACTGTTCCTGTAGAGTTGATTGCACCACGGAACATCCTTGATTGTTCTTAGAGCAGATATCACACTGGTGATAGTTATGAGACGGTACATAACCATATCCGCTCTGACTGCGATGCATCTTGACCAGGTTGGCCCTCAATAAGAGTACATCATGAATTTGATAGTTGTGGTTAGACTCTCCCTCTATCAAATTTACCGCAACCTTCTCGTGTTGAGGCAGCGGGTTCGTCTGAACATTCGGATTAGTATCCTTGAAGGATAAGACCCCGCTCCTGACAAGCTTTTGTACATCGGATTTGAAGCTGAGACAATTTTCTATGTTATGCCCTGGTCCTCCTTGATGGTAAGGGCAAGTCTGATCCGCTTTGAACCAAAAAGGCGGATTTTCTGGAATTGTAAGAGGATCCCTGGTTTGGACGTGTCCCTTGACTAGTAGTAGTGGAAATAGTTCTGCCTACAACATTGGTATAGGGTCAAACCCTGGTGGTCGTGTCGTACGATTGTTGTTGTACTGAGGACGAGCCTGCTGAAGAGGTTGTTATGTCCTTTGCCGATATTGTTGTTGATTAGGTCGGCTTTGAGCAACCTGAGGTTGATACGTAGGAACAGATGTAGGGTTGATAGCAAGAGTTATAGCTGCTACTGGTTGGTACCGTCATCTTTGCTTTCCGAGAAAGATATTACCAATATCTTGCTCTTTTTTCTTAGGGAGAGCACTACCGTATCTTTTGGTACTGCTGGATGATCCAGCATCTTTAACTAAACGTCCTTCTCGTACTGCTTCTTCAAGACGAACTCCCATGCCGACCATTTTAGTAAAGACGATGGGCGCACTGGCGACCATTCTGTCATAGTAAAATGAGCTCAAAGTTTTTAAGAAGATCTTTGTCATCTCTTTTTCCTCAAGAGGTGGACAAATCTGAGAGGTAATTTCACGCCATCTCTGAGCGTATTACTTAAAGGTCTCTTTGTCCTTCTGCGACATGGCTCTGAGTTGATCTTTGTCCGGTGCCATGTCCAGGTTATACTTATATTGTTGAACGAAGGCCGCTCCAAGATCTCCGAAAGTGACGATCTTAGTGCGGTTTAATCCCATGTACCATTTAAGTGCGGTACCGGTTAAACTATCCTGGAAGTAGTGGATCAGTAGCTGTTGGTTCTGTGTCTGAGTTGACATCCTCCGAGCGTACATCACCATATGACTTTGAGGGCAAGAGTTACCTTTATACTTTTCAAATTCGGGCACCTTGAATTTATGTGGAACTTTCACATTGGGGACCAGACAAAGGTCTGCGGCGTCCTTTCCAAATAGATCCTGACCGCGAATGGCTTGCAGCTCTTTCTGCATCTCCAGGAACTGTTCCTGGAATTCCCTCATTCTCTCGTCCATACTTTCGTTTCCACCAGACGGTATCTGGGAAATCTGTCCTTCTGAGACAGTGTGTACCACGGGTGGTGGTACAGTCATTGTGGCTGTGACCCTTGGTGCTTCCCGAAGTTTGTAACCTTCAGGAGTTGTTGTCATGCCCCTGGTATCTTCGCTTTCCCGAAGTTTGTAACCTTCAGGCCCAGCAGTTCCTGCTGCAGTTTCCGGATCTTCAGTGATCGGCGGAACATATCCTTCCGGGATATAGTTAAGTGGCATGCCCCAGGGACGATCTTTAGGCATGGTATATCGAGGATCATACTTTTCCACTATGGGCGTCGATGTAATCTCTGAGATCACGGTCCTTTGTTGTGGTATCTAGGCTGCTGCCAGAGCTTGCATATCGTTGTGAAGCCTTCTCAGATCCTCTTTCAGAGCGTCGAGTTCTTCTCTCAACTCTCTGTTCTCTTCCTCGAGATTATCCATTTTCTTTTGTTGACTGGCCCGAGTATTGTACAAATGAGACAGGTTGACTCTAGAATCGAGACACAAACGTGAGATTCGTAGGTAAGAAGAATGCGTTATGTGAGAATGATGAATGATATGCGATGATTATATATTTTTTTGTTTAATCAAAATAAACTTCGACAATTGGATTGCAAATATCATACAGTGGGGAAAGCCCATTTTATTGAATTCAAAGATTGCGAAAATGGAAATACAGTAATTTACAAAGTGCTGTAAAAGGAAATGTCTAAGCTAATGGATCCTGAGTCCTCTCTGAGGAGGGCTCAGGTGCTGGTTCTGGTACTTTCCTTTTCTTTGACCGGGGCTCTTGAGCCGTTGTCGAGTTGTCATTCCTTTGCCAAGTGAAAGGAGCGAGCAAATTCCTTTGGTCATCTTGATTTTCTACAGCATGTTGCTCTAAAATCTCGATCAGAGCATCTTTTTCTTTTAATAGTTGTTGTATTTTCTTACACTCCACATTGAGAATACGGTACTTGTTCTTCCAAGACTTCTTCTCCTGTTGAACTCTGTTGAGAGTAACCTGGAGCTTTTCCGTATCCGACATAAAATAAAGGACAGGGTCCCTTAACGGAAGAACTTCCTGACGAGGGTAAGGCATCCTCAGCTTGAGAGCTCTAGTTTGTACCCAGTGGAGATAAGGTTCCACAGAGACACAGTCTGGTTTTCCTAGAGACTCTCTTCCTTTTCTATGAACATGTTTCCAGGCATGCACTATTTCTGTCTTTAGTGCTCTGTCATTTTCTCCTTCCTTGAAGAAAAGACCTTCCAGATGAGCATTACGCGGGACATGCCTCATCGGGTATCCGAATTGACGACGAACTAAAATTGGATGATAGTTGATTCCTCCTTTAACTCCTATGAGGGGTACATTAGGGAAATTTCCACAACGGCCGATGATTCTGACCCCGTCATAGATTCGATTATACCAATCGATATCAGAGTTGGTAAGAGACATGATCCTCTGCAACCAACATAAAGTATTCTTAGGATCCCAAAATGCAGCAGACTTGGGCAAGTGGGAAATGAACCATTTGTAAAGCTGGGGTACACAACAGGTGATCATTCCTCCGTTGTACAAATTCCTTAAGTGTACAGGGTTTCCAATCAGAAATATCTTAATGGCATTGATATCAACGAAGTTATCGATGTTGGGAAACAAAAATAACCCGTAGGTGAGCAAAATAAAGATGCTCTCGAAAGCGGCCACGTTCCCTATACTGGCAAAGTACAGGGCTTTTTTTATCAAAAACTTGGCTGGTAAACCTTGGATTCCACCCTTAGTGGTCATGTGAGTCCTGAATTCTGACTCGTCCAAATAAATTGCTCTTGCAATGGTTTGATCCTTTGGAATTTCTTCCAGTCCGGAAAAGGGAGCTTGGTCAGTGATGGGTAAATCAATCAGGTGAGAATACTCCTCTAGTGTTGGTGCCAGTTGATAATCTGGGAATGTGAAACAGTGATAGACCGGATCGTAGAACTGAATGAGCGTAGCCAGTATTCCTTCAATTACATGGACCCTTAACAGAGACAGCAGTCATCCATACTTAGCTCTAAAAGCATCAGGGTTGGTGATCATCCTCGCCAATCCTCTCAAATCCTCTAGTTTTGGAACCTTGAAGGTGTACTTGTGAGTCTTCCTTCTACCGAAATCCATAACGCAATCTTTTTCTCTCTGACATTTGCAATCATTGTCTTAGTTTAATTTGAAAAAGAGAGACTAGAAGAGAAGATTTTTTGTTTGATTAAAGTTTTTTAATGAAATGAATGCATGAATGCAGCACACAAAAACATAGAAAAAACATGGGGTCAAAGGTTCGGTGTCATGAAGTCAAGGCTCTACCCATCCCCAAAGGTTATACTGGTGATTTTTTGTACCTGTCCTCAAAATCATTGACTCCCTTTGGGATAACAACAGCAGGCTGGTTCACCCGAGCGAGCTGCAGTATCTTAGAGTAATCTCAAATGAGGGTAGTATCGCGTGACAACTATTTCCGATAGCTTCCACACTACAAAATAGTAACATGGTTTCAGTCTACTAAAGTCCTTAGCTTCTTAGATAACCCAATCGAACAATCTGCTTTCAACAACCGAAGTCGTATAGGCATTGAGTCCGCAAAGGGTATCTCCATTGATTCGATGGTCGACTGGGCCTCTTATTTGGGAGTCACTCCCTGTAAGATTACCCGTATAGGGCCATCACTTATCTTAGGTGTATACTCAATCTTTCTAGATGCGACATCACTCGCAGTCCCATTAGTAGAAAAATAAACACAGATATCAAGTAGAAAAAGCGATATATATATATATATATATATATATATATATATATATATATATATTCATTCCTAAAACTAACATCCTAGACCTCATAATATATATAATAATCCTAGTCCTAACAGACAATGACTCCCCAGCAGAGTCGCCATTTTTCTGTGGAAAATAGGGACGATGATGTCCTAGGTAAAGCAGATCAAACAAAGTCTCCCCAGCAGAGTCGACATTTTTTGTGGAAAATGGGGACGATGATGTCCCAGGTAAAGCAGATCAAACAATGAGTCCCCAGTAGAGTCGCCATTTTTCTTTAGCGAGCGATTTTTTTTGGTGACGCGGCCACCTTATCGCTGGTTCTTCTCCTCACCGCAATGAGGAGGGATGAGTGCTACTTTCTGATTTCTTATTTATCCCATGAAGTTGGAAGAGAAAGGGAAGCTATCTAAAACTAACCTTGCACACGATTGTTTAAATGGTCCGGGGTCTGGTTATACAACGGGTAGTTGTCAATTACCCATCCTATATGTGGTTATCCACATGATATTAGCTTTAGGCTTCGCTTTGTAATTGATGGTGTTTATCTGATAATGGGTTGGGAAATTTTCTTGGGAAATATGAGAGAGTGAGTGAGTTTTTGTTGATGTTCGAGTGTTTTTGGTAAGGTACTGGACCTAAGTTTTGATTGATATGAAGGTACTGGACCTAGAGTTTTTGATTAGTATGCTCGCTAAGATTTCGCAATCTTATGCCTACGTATTCCCGTTTAAAGAAACGGGGAAATCAGAGCAATCGTAGTTCCTCCTATTCTAAGGGAGGAAAATGTTGTTTTGGTGTCTTGTTCAAAGCCCAAGATTGAAGTTAAACAGGTTTAATTGTGTCTTGTTCAAAGCCCAAGATTGAAGCTAAAAGGTTTGAGAGAGAACTTGTCATCTCTAAAGAGGGATTGGACTTCCTCTGAGAGGATTGTTGATTTTTGTGGGCCTTGATCAAAGCCCAAGGTTGATGCTAAAAGGTTAATTGACTCGGCTAGGGGATTTCTTTATACAAAGCCTAAGAGGAGGCTGGGTAAGACCGACTCAACAAGAGAGTGTATATATTGGTGTCTTGACACTGCTTGGGAAATCGTTTCTTAAAGCCTAAAAGTAGGCTGAGAGGAAATGACTTTGCTGGGGCAGATATGTGTCCCAGACTAAAGAGAAAGTTTTGGGAGATTTATGTCTTGTACAAAGCCCAAGATTGAGGCTAAAAGGGTTTGACTCAACAAGAGAGTGCTTTTATCTGTCCTGTATAAAGCCCAGGATTGTGGCTAAAAAAGGTTGACTCAACAAGAGAGTCCGGAAAAGTGGTTGACTCAACAAGAGAGTCTAAAAAGTGATTGACTCAACAAGAGAGTCTGAAAAGTGATTGACTCAACAAGAGAGTTTGAAAAGGTTATCTCCGCTGGGGAGAATCATTTGTACAAAGCCCAAGAGAAGGCTGACTGTGTTGAGGAAAGATCATTATACAAAGCCTAAGAGGAGGATAACTTTTGCTGGGGATAATTGAGATCCCAATGCTGATCTAAGTGGGGAGTCAACTCTTGTTGAGGAATACAGAAGAGTTGAGGTATCAGATACCTTGAGGTTCTAATTTGGGATCAGTTGACCCTAGTTATGGAACTCTCATGAGAGAGACTGGGTTTTTGCTGGAGATTGATCCAGAGTGACCGAGGTTCTTCCTATGTTTGTAGGGAACTTGAGAATGTCTTTGAGACTCAAGGGGATTAGACTGTCCAAGTCTACTGGTGGGGAAGAGTTTTGTCTTTTGTATGATGCCTCCCAGAGGAGGCAATGGCATTAAGGGATGAGAACCAACCCTAAAGTGGCCTGAGGTTCGACACTGGAAAGACGACTCTAGCAAAGGATGACTAAGTTCTATCTTATACCTTTAAGAGGTCATCTGGGTCCTTGTATTAAGCCCAAGAGAAGGCATAAGAACTTCTAAGAAGCCGAAGGGTCCTTGTACAAAGCCCAAGAGGAGGCGGGGATGCTTTTATGAAGCCTGTGGGTCCCCAAACCAAGAGAAGTTCAAGAAATGCAATTCACAGAGAAGAGATCATTCCAGGAAAGTTCGAGGGTTTGGAAGAAACTCAAGAGATGCTATTTACAGAGAATAGATCAACTCCGGGGAGTAGAATTTCTTTTATAATTTCTAGGGGTGACAGACTGAGAAAAGGTTCACCGAGAATACTGCCTTTCTCTTTGCTCCATATTGTTTAACCCCAAGAGAAGGGAAGACTATATCTGGAAATCCTATGGGGGATCTAGTTTTGTTTGTATTTAAGAGTGACCAACAGGGCTTTACCTAATTCTAGACCTAGTTGTCGGGGAAAACTCTAACTAACTATACTAGTATATATACAGTTGATATATGACAAGTATTTAAAAGAGTATGAAAGAAGATTAACCATGCGCAGCTTCCCACAATACAGTTTTATATATATATATATATATATATATATATATATATATATATATATATATATATATATATATATATATATATATATATATATATATATATATATATATATATATATATATGACATGTATTTAAAAGAATGAAAGAAGACTAACCATGCACAGCTTCCCACTATACAATTATATATATTAAAGCAGGTAAATGAAAGCGGATAAAACTTACAGGCGAGCAAGCTTCCATGTTGTTTTGTTAGTTGTTCAAAGAAATTAAAGAAAGTTTTTACAACAATATGTATATTTGAATCTAAATCAAAAGGGAAATGTTTTGAAAAGATTGTTGGGGCTTATACTCAAGGAGAGGCCCAAGGTTTAACAGTGATCGCACCGTTGTTTTTGAAAATCGTATTGGGACTTATACAACGACTGAGGCACAACAAAGGTTTATTTACAAAAGGGTTGGGTCTTACAACTCAAGGATAAGCCCAAAGATTATTTAAAGAAAAGGAATGGGACTTACAACACAAGGGTAGGCCCGGGTGATTTGATTTGGAACTGGCGATCGCGCCGAGATTTTTCTTTTAACGCAGAGGGACTTATACAATATCTGAGGCCCAAAATAGTTTTGGTTAAAAGGGGATTGGGTCTTACACTCTATTAGAGGCCCAAAGAGTTTGAAAATGAATAAAGATGGGTCTTATAGCTCAAGGAGAAGCCCAGTTGCTTTTGATTTAAACTGGAGATCGCGCCGAGGTTCTTTGAAAATACCGTGGGTCTTATACAATGACTGAGGCCCAAATTATTTTAGTTTTCAAAAGGGGGTTGGGTCTTACACTCTATTAGAGGCCCAAAGTGTTTGAGAAAGATTGATGAGGGTGGAATTAATCAAAACCCTAATTTTGTCTAAAATGGAATTAATTTTGGTTAAAAAATAATAAAAATTATTGAAAACATATGCGAAATGAGTTATGATTTTGGATCAATGTCTCAAAAATCATGTTTTTATCCACAAAATGATTGAAAACCATTTAAGTTTGGAAAATCAAGAAGGAAAATGGTGATCAAATAGAATCTCAAGTCTCCTCTAGCCATTGACTATAGGTTAGAGCACAGGCCTAGGGTTCTTTTATTCAAGGATAAGGCTTGACTAAAGTGTTCATCTTTGCTCTGATACATGCCACCTCTAAGCATCCATTAAATGTTCCAAAACAAAATTGGAGTCTTGGCCTCCTTTAGGCTTTTTAGGTTTGGCATGCTACTTGTGGAATCTTGGACTTGGGAGGCTGACGAATCAGTGCTTGTCCGTTGGTTGTTCCCCCTTGAGGTGTGCAGATAGATAAGCATGCTTGGAATTGCACAATTTGAGTAATTCGAGCCCTAATGCACTAATCTGCCTAGCCAAGATAGTTTGCAGCAAGGCATGTTGCAGCTGTCATAACTCCTAGCTCAGGTGGAGTTTGATGGAGTTCTTGGACATTTTGGAAAGCCCTCATGTGACACAACACATGTGTGATCATAGTTTGTCTTGAAACTTTTTGGATCCAAGTGAAAAATGACCCTACATTTTGAAAAAAAGCAAGATAGATTCTGACTTAGTGAAAATTTCACTAAGTGTTGGAAAAAGTGACATTTCATGTTTTCAGCCATTTTGATCACTCCATAACTAAAAATCCATGAAGAATTGGAATGAGGTGTAGTTGAAACTTTTAGAGTATGCCATGAGACCTACAAATACATCTTTGGACCATCCAAAATGGTTGCTTGGATCTCAAGTTATGATCCTTGGAAGTTGGTACCCTAGCCACTTTGTTCCAGAACTTAAAAAAATTCTAAGTTTTTATGGTTACCCCTTTTACAAGTTATCCCACTTTCTTTGATTTTTCTTGATGAATGATGATTCCAATCACACATTAACATCATTTTAGGGTCAATGAACCATAATTGTGAAAAATCTCAAAAAGTCAAACTTGATTTTGTGCACAGTTTACTTTTTATCGGATGAAATCCGAACTGTGCGATCCTTGGTGAAATCAAGTCCTTGACCTAAATCAAACCTAATGGATATGTTCCATAGGTGTTATAGGGTGCATTGAATCATGTCCCAAGGTTTGAGAGCATGTCTTGGTCAAAAGTCAAAGGTACAGTTGACTCTTTCCCCGAAACCCTAATTGTGGTATGGATGAAAATGAAACTTGTGAGCCAAGCTTCTTGGATCAATCCATTGTTGCAAATGGATCAATGTGGTATGTTAGAGACCCTAAAATCATGCCTTGAGGTCTTGGCCCATTCTTTGTCCCAAAAGTCAACTTAGGGGTGAGTTAGGTCAAGAAACCCTAATTCCCGATTTTGGTAAATGCATCCCCTGAGGTAAAATTGACTTGATGATTGGGTCCATGAGGTCCCTTAGAGTATCTTGAGTTATATTTTGAAGAATTGGCTCATGCCCAGATGATGCTTTTCATCTGGAGGCCTCTGTCGACCAAAACCCTAATTTGGTGACATTGGCGATCTTGAGGCTTAATCCACTTGGAGTGCTACAACCTTGTGCCTAGTTCTTGATGTGGGAGTCCTCTTGATCCTCTATGGGTGTTTGAGAGGCTAGACAAGTTAAAGATCATGTCATTTCTTGATTGATCCTTTGTCTAAGGCTCTAAGAGGGCTTAAAACCCTAATGCTTGATTGCATGGAATGCTCAACAATTCTTGAGGAGATTGATGAGGCATAAAGGTACATCCATATTGTGATGATAATTTGCAAAATGATGGGAAATCTTAGTGGTCAAAATTTGGGGTATGACACCAAGATGTTAAGTCAATTATTCAAACATCTCCCAGTTAGCAGCAAAGACTCTTCAAAGATCTTATCTACTTCTGCAGAGAAAAATAAATTCTCCCTGAAACATACATTGACTCTCAGACCACTCCCAAGGTACTTGTATCACTTCTGATTAACACCCAATTAAAAAATTAGAATAACATGATAAATTCACCCAGAACTTAACCATTAGAGCAATGTCACAACATCTCGTCTGACATATCATCCTCACCTAAGGCAATCTATCACAAACTGCTTGAAACCACAAATAATCTTGATAATCAATCTGTACCACTGCAGTTCTATATCTGAATCAGAAGTCTAACTCCCCCTATCGTAGATAACCAGTGCTCCTTTGCAAGAAGAACACCCTGAATGAATGGAAAACATAAGACGCATCTTCATGTCTTCAAGAGCGCACCCTCTGTTCAACACACCTGCTGAACGCATTCACCTACTGCTTAACCCCCAAACAAACCATGTACCACACCAGTACATTAATCAGACATAAGTTCTCCCCCTATCTTTCTCAACAGATGCTTCTTCAGCAAGAACCATCCAAAATCACCACATGATATCCCATGACAACTTCCTGATCATATAGTGAGAGTACCAGGAACGTATCCTTGTACCATAACCAAAAAACTATTGGATTGAGACCAAAGCTCCATTGATCCCTCTCGTCCAGAAACCATATATACACCACATAAATTCCTCCTGAATTCTCATGTATAGATCTCCTTGTTCCCTGAGATACAACCCAATTGAATTTGAATGCTTCACATTCCTCAAAGAGACACACAGGGCCCCTTAGTTTGCTAGCTCGCCCAGATATTCTTCACACTTGAAGAACATCAAACACATGCTCCAGAAATCTTCAGCCCATTTGCTCCACAAGTACCAAACTGATTCACTTCTAGCATGTCCCATTCACATCAGACTTCCAAGATAATCCTTTACCCATCATTCTCCTGTATGAAAAGATAAATACCTCTTAGAAAATATGTGAGTGTCAAGTTCCACACTCAGAACTTAGCATCCTACTCCAAGGATAACTTACCCAGAAGATGTTTTAACATCAGTTAGGACATCCTTCACATATCATAGACACCACACACCATGGTTCTTGATATCCTCCACCACTGGACTTACTATCTGCATAGTAATCCAATCTGAAGATCTTCTAAAAACATTGCGCCACCAGCTTGATCAATAAGAACTCCAGTAACCAAAGACAGAAATAAACTCTCATCCACCAAAAGAAGGTAATCTTCCATAAACTGAGAACTTCTGCCACAAGCTCCAAGATAGACCTGAACCAGAACCTCCTTACGTTTTCAACCAACTACCCTTCTGGCCAAGAGTAATTAGTTCCAAGCACCCTGATTGAATGAACACTAAAGATCAACCAAATGCCATTGTTTTATTCATCTTAACTTTTTCAGAACTCCCATAAGATACACTGATCCACCAATGAAATCTGATCTTCAAGTTACATGAAATACTTGCTCCATAGCAAGACATCTTGGATCCACCAAGCCTTAGACATGTAACATCTTCTCCTTCCACAGCTCTCGCAAACTGCATGAGATAGACCTTTTCGAAGCATCCATAACTTCCATTCTCCTGTAGATCAACTTATCTTAAGCTGATGTGCCACATCAAGTTGTCTTGTGGTTATCAAGCAGTGATTCGTGAGAATTTTGGTTCAAAATTAGATTCATCAAACCATAAGGATGTATTCATCAAAGATTTTTCAAGGTCAAGGAATTAGGGTTTCAGTTCATTGTGCTTGAGCATTGAGCATCATTCTCTCTCTATATTGAAAGTTCATCATCATCCCAGGGTTTCTCCTAGTTCTTTGCTTCACAAGTCAATATCTTCAGTGAGGATTCCTCAAGGATTTATCTATGTGGTTAGATCATCAATGTGGGGAGAATTTTGCTAAATCAAGGCATTTTGTTGATTGAGATACAAGTTTTTTTATCTTTGGATTCATCATGTCATTAAGTTCTCAAGAGCTTGTTTCATTCAAAAACTTGGTTCAAGATGGAGGATTCATCATTACGGTTTGCTTGGAATATAAGTTGTGGGCATATATCTTTCAAAGTCTCAGGATCCATCCTTTTTTAGATTCACCCTTTTCATTCATTTTCTTTTTTCTAAACCTTTATCCATTTGAATACCCATTATTCATTCATATCCAATTTCAAATACACATTTTTTATCCATTCTTAAATCCTCTTTTTTGTGTAAAAAATCCATTTTTCTTAAATCCATTTTTTTATCCATTAAATCATTTCTATCCATTCAATATCCATATCATAAACCAAACTATCCATTTTCAATTATGTTTATTTTTTCTAAATCATCATTGTCCAAGTCCACACGACAGGGCCAACCCCTTTCTCCCTAGCATATGGCATGGAGGCAGTGCTTCCTGTAGAAATAGAGGTCCCATCGATCCGGGTATTAATGGAAGCTAAGTTAACAGAGGCTGAATGGTGTCAAAGTCGACACGACGAACTCAATCTGATCCAAAAAAAGCGAATAACGGCACTATGCCATGGTCAGTTGTATCTAGGGGTGGCAAAACGGGCCGCCCGCCCCGCCCCGCCAAAAGCCCGCCAAAAAAAAGAGCGGGGTGGGCATGCCCGCCAGGTGAAATGGGCATGAAATTCAAGCCCGCCCCGCCAAGGTGGCGGGTTGGCGGGCGGCGGGCCGGCCCGCCTTTTTTTATTTTTTATTTTTTATTTTTTTTAAATAAATTAAAATGCTTTGTTTTTTTTACATTTCAAAGATTAACACACCAACTCTCCTTAGATATTACCAAATTAGATTAATATAGCAAATTAGCAAATAATGATAAAATAGCAAATTAGATTAATATAGCAAATTAAATTAATATAGCAAATTAGAAATATAACAATAACTAACATTAATGTTCACCCTAACCACATAATTCAACACTAATTTCATTACCCTGCTATGAGTATACATGCTACCTTTTCAAAAATGTAGTAGAATAATTGGACTTGTTCCAAAGGTAAACACACCAACTCTCCATACATGTTATCAAATTATATTAAAACAATTAAAACAAATATAATAATATCATGACAAGTTAAACTAAAACTAATATAATATAAAAATTTAAACTAAAACTAAAGACTTCCATAAATAATAATAGTTTAAAACAAATATTGGGCCATATTTTTTTTTCTTTCCAAATGAACCATAGACATTTTCTAATCTATGTAAATTTTTTTTTAGCGGGCTGGCGGGCCAACCCCGCCCCATTATGTATTATGCCCGTTGGGTTTTTTGATTTGGCGGGGCAGGCGAAATGGGTTGGCGGGCCCAAAATCCATGCCCAACCCGCCATTTTTTGGCGGGTGGCGGGCCGACCCGGCGGGCCTCAGCCCGTTTTGCCACCCCTAGTTGTATCAGCAAAGAATGAAGAAGGTGTTTGACAAAAAGGTCTGATCTCACGTTTTCAGGAAAGGGGACCTTGTGCTCAAGAAGATAATTTCTCACTGATTCCCGGGGCAAATGGACTCTAAATTATGACGGCCCCTATGTGGTCAAGAAAGCTTTCTCAGGCGGTGCCTTGAGACTTGCAACCATGGACGGAGAGGAATTTGCCTACCCCACAAATGTTGACGTAGTCAAGAAATACTTCGCCTAAATAAAAAAAAGGGAAAAAAATGTCTCAGTGGATTGAAAACCCGAAAGGGCGATCCAGACAAAAATTAGAGACATGATCAAAAATCATCCCGATGGATTGGAAATCTCAAAGTACAATCCAGACAAAAGTTAGGGATAGTGGCAAGTAACTACTTCCAACAAAGGGGAAAATCCCCCAGCAGCGGTCGTGCCATCCATCAGGAAAACTCCAGTCAAGGTCATCTTCGACGGAAGCTCAGGATGTCCAGGATTCTAAGTTGGTAGAAGGATAACGGTCGTTATGTTTCAATGTAGCCATTTTCCCTTAAATTACCATTTTCTAACTTTGTAAATACTCTATGGAATCACGCGCTTGGCTGATTTCCGTCCAATCAATAAAATTTGAGCCCTAGCGCTTTTGTTTTCAAATCTTATTTGTTTTAGCTTTACAGAATGATGTTTTTAATATGATCAACGATTCTTGAAATAAAACAAAAATGAATTTACTTGTCAAAAAATTTCTGATTTTAAAATAAACATGGCAATTCTTTTGACTGTTGAACATCGAAAGAACATCGATCGCTACTCCAAAAGCGATTAAGCTTCAAAGTGCAGAATCAAAGTAATTCTTCTAAACCAGTACACCTAAACGAAGGATCAACTGTATTAGATGTGATTTTCCCATCTGATATCCCCGCCCGAGTTCTTACCTCCTAAGCCCGAGCAATGTTTTTCCCCACAGGGACTATCTCTCCTAAGCAAGGCAGAATTGCTATTTTGAACCAAATGGTACTTCTTCGTCCCCAGCAGTGGCCGAGTATCCAGTCATGTTCATCCACTAGTCTATATGTCGTGTCAGTTTTGTCAGCATAAACATACATATATCATGCATTATTGATTTACATTCATGTTCAAATTGCATCACTATCACTCTAGTCGGTCTTATCCCCCTAGTAATAAAAGTCCTCTCAATCGGGTTGTCAGTTCTTTCCTCGTCAGACAATGTTGTGTCTAAACAATCTCTCCTCCAGTTTATTTCTGGATTGAAGTCGGTTCTCGACCACTTTGATAACTTGAACCTCTAAAAGGCAAGAAGACATTCGACAAATATCACTCTTCGCCATTAAAGATGATATCTTCGCTTTCCCGGATTAAGGAAAATCCCAGAGAATGCCTCTTAATCAAAGATTCGGCGCTAGCAGTTTTTTCTCCAAAAGATTCGTTGACGAAGAGGTCATCAGCACCTCCAAATTGGATTACATCACATGGCATTTCCCCGAGAAGATCTCAAGGAAAAGTATGATGTAATATCCCCAAGCAGAAAACAGTCTTTCAAGAGACTCGTTTTCCCCAGTAGAGTCAACAAATGGCATCTCCAATAGAGAAGTTTGAACACCTCTACAGCTCAGACAAACAGGTTTCCCCATCAAGTCTGACATCAAAACCTTTTCCATCAAATGGTATCTACCCAATAAACCCGATGAGAAGTTTGATGAAAACCGCTACAAACAGCGTCCCTTGTCAAGAAAGTTTATTGACAAAAGAAACTGAGACCAGTTCCTTGGCTGAAGACCCGGATCGAGGGGAAGTTTATATCAGAAACTGAGACTAGTTTCGTGGCTGAAGACCAGGATCGAGGGGAAGTTTATATCAGAAACTGAGACCAGTTCCGTGGCTGAAGACCAGGATCGAGGGGAAGTTTATATTAGAAACTGAGACTAGTTCCGTGGCTGAAGACCAGGATCGAGAGGAAGTTTATATCAGAAACTGAGACCAGTTCCTTTCCTAAAAACCAGGATCGAGGGGAAGTTTTTACCTTTTCTAAACATCATTGCTTAGCAAAAGAATATGGATGAGCAAACTGCCATTAATAACCACCATAAAAATTTCGGGTATTCCGATATTTAATCCTCTTGCACCCCGAATGCCCGAATACCTTCACCATTCACACCTTCGGGTCCAAGAAGATTAAATAGGGGCATCTGTCATACTCCAAATTTTTACCACTAAGATTTCCCATCATTGTGAAAATCATCATCACAATATGGATGTACTTTCATGCCTCATCAATCTCCTCAGAGATGTTTGAGCATTCACCACAATCAAGGATTAGGGTTTCAAGCCCTCTCAGGGCACTTAGACAAAGGATCAATCAAGGAATGACATGATCTTCAACTTGTTTAACCTCTCAAACATCCACATAAAGGATCAAGAGGACTCCCGCATCAAGAATCAAGCACAAAGTTGCAACATTCCAAGTGGATCAAGCCTCAAGATCGCCAGTGTCACCAAATTAGGGTTTTGGTCGACTGAGGCCTCCAGATTGAAATTTTCCTCTGGGCATGAGCCATTGCTTCAAAGCACAACTTAAGATACTCCAAGGGACCTCATGGACCTAATCATCAAGTCAATTTAACCTCAGGGGAAGCATTCATAAAAAAAAATCAGGAATTAGGGTTTCTTGACCTAATTCACCCCTAAGTTGACTTTTGGGACAAAACATGAGCCAAGACCTCAAGACATGATTTGAGGGTCTCCAATACACTACATTGATCCATTTGAAACAATGGATTGATCCAAGAAGCTTGATCCACAAGTTTCAATTTCATCAGGACCACAATTAGGGTTTCGAGGAAACAGTCAACTGTACTTTTGACTTTTGACCCAGACATGCTCCCAAACCTTGGGAAATGATTCAATACACCCTACAACACCTATGGAATATATCCATTAGGTTTGATTTAGGTCAAGGACTTGATTTCACAAAGGATCGCACAGTTTGGATTTCATCCGATAAAAAGTCAACTGTGCACAAAATCAAGTTTGACTTTTTCGAATTTTTCACAATTATGGTTCATTGACCCTAAAACAATGTTAATATGTGAGTTGAATCATCATTCATCAAGAAAAATCAAAGAAAATGAGTTAACTTGTAAAATGGGTAACCATAAAAAACTTAGAATTTTTCTAAGTTATGGAACAAAGTGGCTAGGGTACCAACTTTGCAAGGCCATATCTCCCAAACCCTAAGGCCTTTTTCTCCCATTCAAAGCTCAGATTAAAGTTCATGTTACATACTTCAATATGTCAAATAGTTCTCATTCCAATTTATCTTGGATTTTGAGTTATTGTTTGAGCAAATATGTAGGGACATTTTTCACCTTGATCCAAGTCAAATCGGGTCTAGGGGTGGACATCAAAGTTAAAGTATGTCATGGGGGCTTTCCAACAAGTACCAGGTCATCTCCAAATTCCATTTGAGCAAGGAGATACAACCCTTGGAACATGGTATCCTGAATTGATTTTTACAAGGCATAATTTGTGCCTTTTGCTCGATTTGTCCAAATCTGACAAATCCAAGCCTTGTCATCCATTTGGACACATCTGAGGATAAAACAAGAAGGGAATGATCTGATCCCCAAGCCTCCAAAGTCCAAGAATCTACAATAGCCATGCCAAACCTAAAAAGGTTACAAAGATGCCAAGACTCCAATTTTGTTTCCAAGCATTCAATGGATGCACCAAGGTGGCATGAACTAAGCCTATTCCAATTCAATTCAGTCCAAGTTTATCTCTGAACCAAAGCTACAAAGCCTGTGCTCTAATCTCAAGTCAATGGCTAGAGGAGACTTGAGATTCCATTTGATCGCAATTGGCCACAGACCTGTACCAGTTGCCATTCACTATTGCTTGCAAAACAAACTTGCTCTACAATAAATAGAGCTCATGTGTGCTCAGTTTGAGTACACCAAAGCACCCAAACTGATGCTTTCCTCAAAATCTCACTTTCACTCCAATTTTGCCTTCTAACTCAAGTCACCATCGGGTTTTGAGTTTGAGAGCAATTCCAATCCAACCAATGGTTCAACACCTCACATATAACATATAGAAGTGATCCATAACACAAAATCACATCTGGAGCATCAGATTCTCAAAATACCAGCCATTTGCACAAGCCTTTGACAGATTTGCAGTTGAGGTGCCAAATCAAGTTCCAGCTCAATTCAATCCACTCCAAGCATTCAGACACACTCCATAGCACCTAAGGAAGATGTACACATCATTGGAACCAAGTTGTAACACCTCCAACCTAGAACTCGATCACCAGCTGCAAGAGGTAAGCATGAACTCTTCAAACTCCATGATGCATGCATATTTTACTGCACAATAATTTTTCCATATGTTCCTAATCATGTATGGAGTAATAACCCTAAATCAATTGCCATGAATCAATCGTGCGTGAAATTTCATTGTGTTCATGCAGAAATTAGGGTTCTTGAGATTTTCTTCTGATTTCTCACTCAATACTCAAAATAAATGCAATTAATCTATATGGTTGTGATCCTTGTTCAAAAGCGAACAAGATTGGTACTTGAATCATGTAAAACCATTGAGAAATCATGGAGAAAAGTGAGAAAACGCAAATCTGAAAAAACAGAGGGTGCGGGCAAGAACTTGGTGTTCTTGGCGCCATAATTCAAAATTTGAATTTTAGTTATTTTGGTTAATTGATTCAAAAATTAATTTCTCTCTGAATATTTATGTTTTTGAATTGATTCTTTTTCTCAAAATTCACTAAAATGTTTAAATATTTTATTTTGTAAAAAAATCCAATTCACATTATTTATTTAATATAGTTAGAATTTTTGTAATTAATTTCATTTTAATTGTTGTTAAACATTTTTTAATGAAATTCCCACTTTGATCTTTCAAAACTAATTGAATTTCAAACTCTCATGTAATTAAACATGATTTTTGAAAAATGACATCTTTATTTAAAATTAGGGTTCCCTCTTGATTTTAAATTTTCAAACTCTTTTGGGTCTCCAATAGAGTGTAAGACCCAATCCCTTTTTGAAACCAAAACCTTTTTGGGCCTCAATTATTGTATAAGACCCACTGTGATTTCAAAAATCTCGACGCGATCGCCGTTTTCAAAGCATTTCATCTGGGCCTCCCCTCGTGTTGTAAGTCCCATTTCTTTTCCTTTTTCAAATAATTTGGGCCTCCCCTTGAGTTGTAAGACCCATCCCTTTGTACAAAAACCTTTTTGGGCCTCAGTCATTGTATAAGTCCCGAGACGATCTCCAAAACAACGGCGCGATCACTGTTAAACCTTGGGCCTCTCCTTGAGTATAAGCCCCAACAATCTTTTCAAAAACAACTTCCCTTTTGATTTAGATTCAAATATACATGTTGTCATCAAAACTTTCTTTAATTTCTTTGAACAACTAACAATACAGCATTGAAGCTTGCTCACCTGTAAGTTTTAATAGCTTTCAATTACTCGCTTTCATATGTATATAACTGTATTGTAGGAAGTTGCTCCTCTGTAAGTCTTCTTTCATACTCTTTTAAATACTTGTCATATATCAACTGTATATATACTAGTATAGCTATTTAGAGTTTTCCCCAACAACTAGGTCTAGAACTAGGTAAAGCCATGTTGGTCACTCTTTAAATACAATTAAAACTATATCCCCATAGGATTTTCAGATACAGTCTTGCCTTCTCTTGGGCTTAAATAATATGGAACAAAGAGAAAGGCAGTATTCTTCGTGATCCTTTTCTCAGGCTGTCACTATTAGAAATCGTCAAAGAAATTCTACTCCCCGGAGTTGATATATTCTCGGTGAATAGCATCTCTTGAGTTTCTTCAAACCTCAGAACTTTCACTAAATGATCTATTCTCGGTGAATAGCATTTCTTGAGCTTTTCTTGGTTTGGAACCCACAGGCTTCCTAAAAGCATCCCCGCCTCCTCTTGGGCTTTGTACAAGGACCCTCCGGCTTCCTAGAAGTTCTCATGCCTTCTCTTGGGCTTAATACAAGGACCCAGAAGACCTCTTAAAGGTATAAGACAGAACTTAGTCATCCTTTGCTAGAGCAGTCTTTCCAATATCAAATCTCATACCAATTTAGGGTTGATTCTCATCCCTTAAAAACACCTGTCTCCTCTTGGGCATCATACAAAAGATAAAACTCTTTCGCACCAGTAGACTTGGACAGTCTAAACCCCCTTGAGTCTCAAAGACATTCTCAAGTTCCCTACGAACGTAGGAGGAACCCTGATCATCCGATCAATTCCTAACTGAGTTAAAACCCAGAGTCTCTCCTAAAAATTCCCTAACTAGGGTCAGTTTATCATCTGTATCATGCTATCCCAAATTAGAACCTCAAGGTATCTGATATCTCAACTTTTCTGGAAACCATCAGCAAGAGTTGATTCCCCATTTGGACCTACCTAGGGATCTCAATAATCCTCAGCAAAAAGCTAGCCTCCTCTTTGGCTTTGTATAATGACCTTTCCTCAACACAGTTAGCCTCCTCTTGGGCTTTGTACAAGTGATTCTCCCTAGCAGAGCTAACCTTTTCAGACTCTCTTGTTGAGTCAATCACTTTTCAGACTCTCTTGTTGAGTCCACTAACTTTTCAGACTCTCTTGTTGAGTCAATCACTTTTCAGACTCTCTTGTTGAGTCGATCGACTTTTCAGACTCTCTTGTTGAGTCAATCACCTTTTAGCACTCTCTTGTTGAGTCAACCCTTTTAGCCTCAATCTTGGGCTTTGTACAAGACAGTCACTCTCTCATTGAGTCAATCTTTTCCAGCCTCCTCGCAGGCCGGGTATTAGGATTTCCCCTAGCAGAAGTCAGAGTCCTCTTAGGTAGGATGATTTCTCCAGCTTGTTCAGCCACAATCCTGGGCTTCGTACAGGACAGATAAAAACACTCTCTTGTTGAGTCAAAACCTTTTTTACCTCAATCTTGGGCTTTGTACGACATAAATCTTCAAAACCTTCTCTCAAGTCGGGGACAAACATCTTCCCCAGCGGAGTCATTTCCTCCCAGCCTTCGTCTAGGCCTTGAGGAATGATTTCCCAAGCAGAGTCAAACTCATTTCAGCCTCAATCTTGGGCTTTGTATAAGACACATAGAAATATCCTCACCAGAGTCAGCTAAATTTCCCATTTCAGCCTCAATTTTGGGCTTTGTACAAGACACATACAAACCTCCCCGGTGGAGTCAAAATCCCTTTTTAGCCTCAATCTTGGGTTTTATACAAGACAGATAGAACATTTTCCCCGGAAAAGTCCAACTTATAGCCTCCTCTTAGGCTTTGTATAATGATATCCCCAAAGAGTCGGTCTCTTTTTTTCCTCAATCTTGGGCTTTGTACAAGACACATAAACACTCTCTTGTTGAGTCAGTCTTATCCAACCTCCTCTTAGGCTTTATATAAGGACTTCCTTAGTGGAGTCAATCAACCTCTTAGCTTCAACCTTGGGCTTTGATCAAGGCACACAAAAATCAACAATCCCCTAAGAGGAAGCCCAATCCCTCCTTAGAGATAACAAATTCTCTCTCAGTCAGACCTTTTAGCTTCAATCTTGGGCTTTGAACAAGACACAAATAAACCTTTTAGCTTTAATCTTGGGCTTTGAACAAGACACCAAAATATCATTTTCCTCCCTTAGAATAGGAGGAACTACGATTGCTCTGATTTCCTTGTTTCATTTAAACGGGAATACGTAGGCATAAGATTGCGAAATCTTAGCGAGCATACTAAACAAAAACTCTAGGTCCAGTACCTTCATACATCAATCAAAACTTAGGTCCAGTACCTTACCAAAAACATCGGGAATAACCCGAACATCAATAAAAACTCACTCTCTCTCTCTCATATTTCCCAAGAAACTTTCCCAACCCATTAACAGATAAACACCATTAAGTACAAAGCGAAACCTAAAGCTAATATCCTATGGATAACCACATATAGGATGGGTAATTGACAACTCCCCATTGTATAACCTGACCCCGAACCCCCAAATCTCTTTAAAGCGTTTGTTCAGTTAAACATTCGCGTGCAAGGTGAGGAAAACCCCCTCCTAAGAAATCAAAAATCAGAAATTAGAAAGTAGCACCCCCTCCTGCCATTGTGGTGAGGAAAACCCAGTGATAAGGTGGTCGCGTCACCGAAAAAAATCGCTCGCTACAGTAAAATGACGACTCTGCTGGGGAGTCCTTAGAATGATCTTTGGGGCATCGTCCCTATTTTCCAACAGTAAAATGGCGATTCTGCTAGGGAGTCCTTAGAATGATCTTTGCAGCAGCGTCCCCATTTTTCAACAGTAAAATGGTGACTCTGCTGGGGAGTCCTTAGAATGATCTTTGGGGCATCGTCCCCATTTTCCAACAGTAAAATGGCGACTCTGCCGGGGACTCATTGTCTGTATAAGACTAGGAGTAGAGCTCTTAAGAGGTCTGGATGTTAGTTTTAGGAATAAATATATATATCACTTTTCCTAATTGATATTCGTGTTTATTTTTCTGCTAATGGGACTGCGGGTGATGCCGCATCTGGAAAGTTTGAGTGACACCTAAGATAAGTGATGGCATTAGACGGGTAATCTTACAGGGAGTAACTCCCAAATAAGAGACCCCGGTAGACCATCGAATCAGTGGAGATACCCTTTGCGGATTCAATGCCTATACGACTTCGATTGTTGAAAGGAGATTGTTTGATTGTGGTGTCTATGAAATTGAGGATTTAGTAGGCTGAGACCTTGTTACTATTTTGTAGTGCAGAAGCTATCGGAAATAGTTGTCACACGATACTACCCTCATTTGAGATTACTCTAAGATACTGCAGCTTGCTCGGGTGAACCAGCCCGCTGTTGTTATCCCAAGGGGGTCAATGATTTTGAGGACAGGTATAAAATATCACCAGTACAACCTTTGGGGATGGGTAGAGCCATGACTTCGTGACACCGAACCTTTGACCCCATGTTTTTTCTATGTTTTTGTGTGCTACATTCATGCATCCATTTCATTAAAAAACTTTAAACAAAGAAAAAAATTTCTCTTCTAGTCTCTCTTTTTCAAATTAAACTAAGACAATGATTGCAAATATCAGAGAAAAAGATTGCGTTATGGATTTTGGTAGAAGGAAGACTCACAAGTACACCTTCAAGGTTCCAAAACTAGAGGATTTGAGAGGGTTGGCAAGGATGATCACCTGATGCTTTCAGAGCTAAGTACGGAGGACTGCTGTCTCTATTAAAGGTCCATGTAATTGAAGGAATCCTGGCCACACTAATCCAGTTCTACGATCCGGTATATCATTGTTTTACATTCCCGGATTACCAACTTACACCAACGCTGGAGGAGTACTCTCACTTGACTGATTTACCCATCACTGACCAAGCTCCCTTTTCTGGACTGGAAGAAATTCCAAAGGATCAAACCATTGCAAGAGCAATCTATTTGGATGAGTCAGAAGTCAAGACTCACATGACCATTAAGGGTGGAATCCAAGGTTTACCAGCCAAATTTTTGATAAAAAAAAGGCTTTGTACTTTGCTAATATAGGGAACATGACTGCTTTTGAGAGCATCTTTGTTCTACTCACCTACGGGCTATTTCTATTTCCCAACATCGATGACTTCGTTGATATCAATGCCATTAGGATTTTTCTGATTGGAAACCCTGTACCGACCTTGCTTGTAGACGCTTATCATTCTGTACGCTTAAAGAATTTGTATAGCGGAGGAATGATCACATACTGTGTACCCCTGCTAAACAAATTATTCACTTCCTACTTGCCTAAGTCTGCTGCTTTTTGGGATCATAAGAGTACTTTACGTTGGTCACAGAGAATCATGTCTCTTACCAACTCTGACATTGATTGGTACAATTGAATCTATGACGAGATAAGAATCATTGAACATTGTGGAAAATTCCCTAATGTACCCCTCATAGGAACTAAATGAGGAATCAATTATCATCCAGTTTTAGTTCGTCGTCAATTCGGATACCCGATGAGACATATCCAGTGTAATGTTCATCTGGAAGGTATTTTCTTCAAGGAAGGGGAAAATGACAGGACACTAAAGACAGAAATAGTGCATGCCTGGAAACATGTTCACAGGAAAGGAAGAGAGTCTTTAGGAAAACCAGACTGTGTCTCTGTGGAACCTTATCTCCACTGGGTACAAACTAGAGCTCTCAAACTGAGGATGCCTTACCCTCGTCAAGAGGTTCTTCCGTTAAAGGAATCTGTCCTTTATTTTATGTCTGATACAGAAAAACTCCAGGTTACTCTCAACAAAGTTCAAGAGGAGAAGAAGTCTTGGAAGAACAAGTACCGCATTCTCAATGTAGAGTGTAACAAAATTTAGCAACTGTTAAAAGAAAAAGACGCTCTGATCGAGATTTTAGAGCAACACGCTGTAGAAAATCAAGATGACCAAAGGAATTTGCTCGCGCCTTTCACTTGGCAAAGGAATGACAACCCGACAACGGTTCAAGAGCCCCGGTCAAAGAAAAGGAAAGTACCAGAACCAGCACCTAAGCCCTCCTCAGAGAGGACTCGGGATCCGTAAGTTTAGACATTTCCTTTTACAGCACTTTGTAAATTACTGTATTTCCATTTCCGCAATCTTTGAATTTAATAAAACGGGGTTTCCCCACTGTATGATATTTGCAATCCAATTGTTGAAGTTTCTTTTGATTAAACAAAAAAAATTATTAATATAATCATTGCATATCATTCATTATTCTCACATAACGCATTCTTCTTCCCTACGAATCTCACGTTTGTGTCTCGATTCTAGAGTCAAACTGTCTCATTCGTACAATACTCGGGCCAGTCGACAAAAGAAAATGGATAATCTCGAGGAAGAGAACAGAGAGTTGAGAGAAGAAATCGACGCTCTGAAAGAGGATCTGAGGAAGCTTCACAATGACATGCAAGCTCTGGCAATAGCTCAGATGCAACAACAAAGGACTGTGATCTCAGAGATCACCTCGATGCCCATAGTGGAAAAGCATGATCCTCGGTATAACATGCCTAAAGATCGTCCCTGGGGCATGCCACTTAACTATATCCCAGAAGGATATATTCCGCCGATCATGGAAGATCCAGAAACTGCAGCAGGAACCGCTGGGCCTGAAGGTTACAAACTTCGGGAAAGCGAAGATGTAAGGGGCATGACAGCAACTCTTAAAGGCTACAAACTTCGGGAGAGGGAAACACCAAGAGTCACTGTCGTAATGACTATACCACCACCCGTGGTACACACTGTCCCAGAAGGGCAGATTCCACAGATACCTTCTGGTGGAAACAAAAGTATGGACGATAGAATGAAGGAATACCAGGAGCAATTCCTAGAGATGCAGAAGAAACTGCAAGCCATTCGCGCCAAGATCTATTCGAAAAGGACACCGCAGACCTTTGTTTGGTCCCCAATGTGAAAATTCCGCATAAATTCAAGGTGCCCAAATTTGAAAAGTACAATGGTAACTCTTGCCCTCAAAGTCATTTAGTGACGTATGCTCGGAGAATGTCAACTCAGACAGAGAACCAACAGCTACTGATCCACTACTTTCAAGATAGTTTAACCGGTGTCGCACTCAAATGGTACATGGGTTTGAACCACACTAAGATTGTCACTTTCAGAGATCTTGGCACTGCCTTTGTTCAACAGTATAAGTATAACCTGGACATGGCACCGGACATAGATCAACTCAGAGCAATGTCGCAGAAGGACAAGGAAACCTTTAAGGAATATGCTCAGAGATATCATGAAATTGCCGCCAAGATTTGTCCACCTCTTGAGGAAAAAGAGATGACAAAGAGCTTCTTAAAAACCTTGAGCTCATTTTACTATGACCGAATGGTCGCCAGTGCGCCCAGCGACTTTACTGAGATAGTGGGCATGGGAATACGTCTGGAAGAAGCAGTTCGAGAAGGACATTTAGTAAAAGATGTTGGGCCATTAAGCAGTACTAAAAGATACGGTAGTGCTCTCCCTAAGAAAAAAGAGCAAGATATTAGTAATATCTCTCTCGGAAAGCAAAGGCGGCGGTACCAACCAGTAGTAGCTGTAACTTCTACTATCAACCCTGCGTCTGTTCCAACGTATCAACCTCAGGTTGCTCAGAGCCAACCAAATCAACAACAATATCAACAAAGGACACGACAGCTTCTTCAACTGGCTCGTCCTCAATACAACAACAATCGTACAATGCGGCCGCCAGGGTTCGACCCTATACCAATGTTGTACGCAGAACTGTTTCTGTTACTACTGGTCAAGGGGCACGTCCAAACCAGGGCTCCTCTTACAGTACCAGAAAATCTACCTTTTTGGTTCAAAGCGGATCAGACTTGCCCTTACCATCAAGGAGGACCAGGGCATAACATAGAAAATTATCTCAATTTTAGATCCGATGTACAGAAGCTTGTTAGGAGTGGGGTCTTATCCTTCATGGATACAAATCCAAATGTTCAGGTGAACCCGCTGCCTCAACACGAGAAGGCTGCAGTAAATTTGATAGAGGAAGAGTCTAAGCACAACTATCAAATTCACGATGTACTCTTATTGGGAATCAACCTGGTCAAGATGCATTACAAACAGAGCGAATACGGGCATGTACCATCTCACAACTATCACCAGTGTGATATATGCTCTAAAAATAATCAAGGATGTTCTGTGGTGCAATTAGCTCTACAGGAACAGATGAATCTCAGGTGCATCCAAGATCACCGAATTCGTGAAGTCAACATGACTTATACAAATTCCAACATCATTCAGAACCACGACATCCGTGCGATGAATGTTAACTTGGTGGCAATGCACTCAAGGCAAAGCCAACATCATAATCTGCCACGACACGATTATGATTCCTGTCTAATTTGCTCGGTAAACAGTCAGGGATGCTCTTTTGTACAAGAGGCCCTCCAGCGTCAGATGGATCTAGGATGGATCCAGGACTACAGGGATAGAACTCATTATCAAGTTAATATGATTCAAATCTTTGATATTCGCTTGATGAATACCAGCTTGGTGGAATTACACGCTAAGCAAGTCTAGCTCGGTTTTCTGACTTTGCACGATTATCAAGACTGTAAGAGATGTCGTGAGAGTGACCAAGGATGTGCACTCGTTCAAAGAACACTGCAACATTTGTTGAACCACTGGTGGCTTCTGATCTATCTAGATGAAGACACACAACAAGTCAGTATGGTTGACGGGAACCCTACTAGGCATCAAAGTCGGGATATTCGATCAATGGAGACAGATCTAGTAAGGTTACACTGCATACAAAGCCGGCGTGATCGGGTGCCACCACACAACTATGAGCGTTGTAGAGTTTGCTCAGAGAATAACCAAGGATGCTACCTCGTGCGAGCAGACCTTCAAGGTCAGTTGGACCACAAAGAGATTAAACCATGGTCAAGCTCTGGTTCAATGTCATACTATCGTCTTAATCAAGGCAAAGATGTTGTCTTAATCCCTAAGCGAGACGTGGCCAAAGATGTGTGTGCCATAATCCCTCTACTCCATGAATCGAGAGTTCCCCTTGTTAGTGGAAGGATTTTCAACCTCGAACCAATTGAGGCCAGCTATGACGGTCAGAAAAATCTCAAGGCTCCTGTAGTTATCTATCTGTCGGGACCAGTGTCGTACAAATCCGATAAAGCTATCCTTTACAAATACGGTGCAACAATAATTGAGAATGGAAAGGAAACTTCATTACCCTCCGTCGTGAATATTGCAGACATCAGTCGAGTAACACGGAGCGGTCAAATCTTCAACCGAGGAGTTGGAGAACCCAGCAAAGAAAAGGAACCCCAAACAGAAGTTCCTGATCAACCAGTCGGTCAATTCAGTAATCCTGACCTTTCAAAGAACGACGATGAGATGTTGAATCTCATCCAAAAGGGTGAGTACAACATTGTTGACCAACTGTTGCAAACTCCTTTAAAAATCTCTGTGTTATCTCTTTTACTCAGTTCCGAAGCTCACAGGGAGGCTCTACAGAAAGTTTTAGAACAAGCCTTTGTGGAACAAGATGTGTCAATAAGACAATTCGACAGCATCATCTCCAACATCACTTCCTGCAACAACTTGGCGTTCAGTGATGAAGAACTGCCGGAAGAGGGCCCAAATCATAATATGGCACTCAACATTATAGTCAACTTCTAGGATGATGCTTTAGCCAGCTTACTGGTAGACACCGGATCAGCTCTAAATGTTATGCCAAAGTCTACTCTAATGCGACTATCGTTTCAAGGATCTCCGATGAGTGGCAGTGAGGTCATCGTCAAAGCATTTGATGGATCCCAAAAAACAGTTATCGGCAAAGTCGACCTTCCCATAACTATCGGTCCTCACACTTTCCAAGTCACTTTCCAGGTCATGGACATTTGGGTAGCGTACAACTGTTTGTTAGGAAGACGTTGGATACACGAGGCTGGGGCAGTCACTTTGACACTTCACCAGAAGCTGAAGTTTGTCAAGAATGACTAACTAGTCACGGTCTGCGGAGAGCAAGCCTTGATCGTGAGCAACTTATCATCGTCCACTTGTGTAGAACCGGAAGAGGTTGTTGGAACCCAATTCCAAGCACTCTCGGTGAGCAATGACAACCAATCAAAAAAAGGAACATTGATTTCCTCGTACAGAGATGCTCTCGAAGCGATCAAAAGTAACAGCGCAAAAGGATGGGGACAACTTGTCATTCCTACTGACAATAAGGCAAAGAAAGGCCTTGGTTTTTCTTCAACCTGTACCCAAACTGCTACTAACGTTGAAAGTCTTCATCCCATTCAGGACTTCTTCCACAGTGGAGGTTTCCTTCACCCAGTATCTCAAGAAGTACATACCATCAACGAGGGTGATTCCTCTGATACATATAAAGAATGGAAGTCCTATCTTAACGAGGATGGTTATATGTCTCAGGAAGTGGTGCCTACACCACTTTGCTATCCCGCACAGAGTCCGAGATATATACCGAGGTCAGATGTCAAAATGATATATGGAGATTGTGATCCGGAAGGATGTCGTGCTCCACCAAACTCGTTAGAGGAGGACACTCTAATGAAAGACAACTTTGACCACAACTATTATTGCCCAATGGAAGGCCTGCCTATCTGGCAGCCGTACCCAGGAGACTCAGGGCGAAAGAGTCATCCAAACGATGCATATCAGCTAAGCATCATAGAAAAGAATACCTGCGTCCCCACAGACTCATGGGATCATTACTCAGGGCATTCAGAAAACATCCAGCATGACGATGAATTTGCGAGGATTACAGGACAAGAGTTCCTTAACTATGCCTTTCCTGAGTTCAACGTCATCGAAAGGGATGATTCCTCCAAAGAAGTGTGGGACACCCTGGGACAATCGAGTGGCAAATACGACTTCATGGTCAAGTACACCGCTCCCGAAAGCTCTCATATCAGGCTCGAAGACATCCAGCCAACTGGATAGGGAGATATACCTGAGAGTACAGACATTGTGCAAGATACAACAGAAGAATCCTCCTGCGACAACTCTGCCTGGGAGACAGATTCCAACGATCCTGCTCCACCAGAAATCAGCGTTATTTCTGAAGACAAATCAAGAAGGAAGGTACTAGACTTTGTGATTCACCGAGGAGTTCGCCGCCAATGGGTTATTGTCGATGTCCCGAAAATCGTCCATAAGTCTAAGTAATTGTCGTCTTTGTTTTAACCTTTCACCCTGCCCAGGTAAAACGGATGTTTGATAGGGCTCACTTTCTGTAAATGTATCTCTTCGCTTTGCCCAAAGCGAGTTAGTTTTGTTTTATAGGGCTGTAGTTTCAAGAATCGACAAGATCATAAATAAAATAACGTCGTTCTGTAATTTCCGCATTTATTGTTGTTTTCTCTTTTCGCTTTTTCAGAAAATGGTAATCCTAAAAACTACTCAAATAATAAAAACAAGCAGTTTTCAGAAAATACACTGCACACACTCTTGCATTCTCTCTATCTCTTCTAAAACAAAATCATCACGTCATGCATATTGCTTATTTTAAACCCCATTGAAACATACGATCCAATGCCTTCTCCCAACTTTGAGTCCTCGGTATTTGAGGCTGAAGAAGAAAATGACGAAAAAAATTCAGAAGAGATCTCCCGACTACTCATACAAGAGGAAAGGTCTATTGAACCTCACAAAGAGCCATTGGAAACGGTCAACTTGGGTTCAGAAGAAGAGTGAAATGAAGTCAAGATTGGGGCACTGCTCAGTCCAACTGTCAAAGAAAGTTTGATAAAGCTTCTCAAAGAGTTTCCCAATGTATTCGCTTGGTTCTATCAGGACATGCCAGGGTTGGATACCAGCATCGTGGAACATCATCTACCATTAAGATCAGAATGTCCGCCGGTAAAACAAAGACTAAGACGGACTCATCCGGACATGGCCATCAAAATCAAAGAGGAAGTACAAAAACAAATAGACGCGGGTTTTCTCGCCACATCAGAATATCCTTAATGTTTAGCCAACATAGTACCAGTTCCGAAAAAGGACGGAAAGGTCAGAATGTGTGTAAACTATAGGGATCTGAACAAGGCCAGTCCAAAGGATAACTTTCCCTTACCACACATTGACATGCTGGTAGACTGTACAACAAAGTTCAAAATATTCTCCTTCATGGATGGATTCTCGGGCTATAATCAAATCAAAATGGCGCCGGAAGACATGGAGAAAACTTCGTTCATCACCCCATGGGGCACTTTTTGTTACAAGGTAATGTCGTTCGGTTTGAAGAACGTCGGGGAAACTTATCAAAGGGCCATGACTACTCTGTTTCATGACATGATACACGAATAAATAGAAGTGTATGTCGATGATATGATTGCCAAATCTAAAACAGAAGAGGAGCATGTGACCCACCTGTCAAAACTATTCGAGCGTTTGAGGAAATACAAACTCCGCTTGAATCCTAATAAGTGCACGTTTGGTGTTCGCTCGGGGAAACTTTTAGGGTTCATCGTCAGCCAGAAAGGAATTGAGGTTGATCCTGACAAAGTCAAGGCCATTTAAGAAATGCCTTCTCCAAAGACTGAAAAACAAGTCAGAGGATTCTTGGGACGTCTGAATTACATTTCCAGATTTATATTCCTCATGACTGCGACATGCGCGCCGATCTTCAAATTACTCAAAAAGAATCAGGATTGCGTTTGGACAGAAGAATGTCAAACTGCCTTCGACAGTATCAAAGAGTATCTGTTGAACCCACCTATCCTATCACCTCCAGTAGAGGGAAGACCGTTAATCATCTACCTAACAGTCTTGGAAGACTCCATGGGTTGTGTACTTGGCCAACAAGACGAAACGAAAAGGAAATAGTTTTCCATCTACTATTTGAGCAAGAAATTCACCGACTGCGAGACTCGGTACACTATGCTTGAGAAAACCTGTTGTGTTTTGGCTTGGGCATCCAAACATCTCCGCCAGTATATGATTTGTCAGACTACTTGGTTAATCTCCGAAATGGATCTAATCAAGTACGTCTTTGAAAAGCCTGCTCTCACGGGAAGGATAGCCCGTTGGCAGATCTTGCTGTCGGAATACGACATCAAGGACCATGCTCAGAAAGCCGTCAAAGGAAGTATTTTAGCTGATCATTTGGCTCATCAACTGATTGACAATCAAGAATCAGTCGGGTTTGACTTCCCAGACGAAGATGTCATGTACTTGAAAATGAAAGATTGTGATGAACCGTTATCCAGTGAAGGGTCAGAACTAGGTTCCCAATGGGGGTTAATCTTTGACAGAGCTGTCAATCATTATGGAAATAGAATTTGAGCAATCATCATAACACCTCAGGGTACCCACATTCCTTTCACTGCCAGATTAACATTCAAGTGTATAAACAACGAGGCCGAATACGAAGCTAGTATCATGGGTCTCGATGAAGCGGTCAACTTAAGGATCAAGAACTTGGATGTATATGGCAACTCAGCCCTAGTTATCAATCAGATCAAAGGATATTGGAACACATACCAATCAGGATTGATTCCTTACAAAGATTACGCAAGAAGGTTGTTACCCTTCTTCAACAGAATCGAGTTTCATCACATCCCTCGTGAAGAGAATCACATGGCTGATGCACTAGCCACTCTCTCTTCCATGATTAGTGTAGGTCAATGGAAAGACGTACCTAAGATTGACATAATGCGCCTTGAACGGTCCACCTACATCTTCACGATTGAAGCAGTCATAGACGACAAACCTTGGTATCACAATATCAAATGCTTCCTTCAAAACAAGAGTACCCACCTGGGACATTAAGAAAAGACAGAAAAACCCTAAGGAGACTGGCTGGCAGCTTCTTCCTGAGCGGCGATACACTCTATAAGAGAAACTTTGACATGGTCTTGCTCCGATGTGTAGACAGACCAGAAGCAAACATGCTGATGAAAGAAATTCACGAAGGATCCTTTGGCACTCATGCCAACGGACACACAATGACGAGAAAAATTTTGAGAGCAGGGTACTATTGGTTGACCATGGAATACAACTGCTACTAGTACATGAGGAGATGTCACAAGTGTCAGATATACTCAGACAAAATCCATGTACCGCCAACATATATCAAAGTTCTCTCTTCCCCATGGCCTTTTTCATATGGGGAATCGACATGATTGGCATGATCAAACCCAAGGCTTCGAACGGACATCGGTTCATCCTGGTAGCCATTGATTACTTCACCAAGTGGGTCGAAGCAGCATCATACACCAATGTAACCCGATAAGTGGTGGCCCGATTTATCAAGAACAATCTCATCTGCCGTTATAGTGTTCCAAGCTAGATCATTACTGATAATGGATCCAACTTAAATAATAAGATGATGCAGGAATTATGTGCTGAGTTCAAGATTGAACACCATACCAACCTAAGATGAATGGAGCAGTAGAGCGGCTAACAAGAACATCAAGAAGATCGTTCAAAAGATGGTTGTAACCTATAAAAACTGGCACGAGATGCTACCCTTTGCCCTTCATGGTTATCGCACATCTCTCCGCACTTAAACAGGAGCAACCCCTTTCTCTCTAGTATATGGCATAGAGGCAGTGCTTCCTGTAGAAATAGAGATCCCATCGATCCGGGTATTAATGGAAGCTAAGTTAACAGAGGCTGAATAGTGTCAAATGGCATCTCCCCAGTAAACCCGGCGAGAAGTTTGATGAAAACCGCTATAAACAGCGTCCCTTGTCAAGAAAGTTTATTGACAAAAGAAACTGAGACCATTTCCTTGGCTGAAGACCCAGATCGAGGGGAAGTTTATATCAGAAACTGAGACCAGTTCCATGGCTGAAGACCAGGATCGAGGGGAAGTTTATATCAGAAACTGAGACCAGTTCCGTGGCTGAAGACCAGGATCGAGGGGAAGTTTATATCAAAAACTAAGACCAGTTTTGTGGCTGAAGACCAGGATCGAGAGGAAGTTTATATCAGAAACTGAGACCAGTTCCTTGGCTAAAAACCAGGATCGAGGGGAAGTTTTTACCTTTTCTAAGCATCATTGCTTAGCAAAAGAAGATGGATGATCAAACTGCCATTCATAACCACTATAAAACTTTCAGGTATTCCGATATTTAATCCTCTTGCACCCCGAATTCCCGAATACCTTCGCCATTCACACCTTCGGGTCCAAGAAGATTAAATAGGGGCATCTGTCATACCCCAAATTTTGACCACTAAGATTTCCCATCATTGTGCAAATCATCATCACAATATGGATGTACTTTCATGCCTCATCAATCTCCTCAGAGATGTTTGAGCATTCACCACAATCAAGGATTAGGGTTTCAAGCCCTCTCAGGGCACTTAGACAAAGGATCAATCAAGGAATGACATGATCTTCAACTTGTCTAACCTCTCAAACATCCACATAAAGGATCAAGAGGACTCCCGCATCAAGAATCAAGCACAAAGTTGCAACATTCTAAGTGGATCAAGCCTCAAGATCGCCAGTGTCACCAAATTAGGGTTTTGGTCGACTGAGGCCTCCAGATGGAAATTTTCCTCTGGGCATGAGCCATTGCTTCAAAGCACAACTTAAGATACTCCAAGGGACCTCATGGACCCAATCATCAAGTCGATTTAACCTCAGGGGAAGTATTCATTTAAAAAATCAGGAATTAGGGTTTCTTGACCTAATTCACCCCTAAGTTGACTTTTGGGACAAAACATGAGCCAAGACCTCAAGACATGATTTGAGGGTCTCTAATAAACTACATTGATCCATTTGCAACAATGGATTGATCCAAGAAGCTTGATCCACAAGTTTCAATTTCATCAGGACCACAATTAGGGTTTCGAGGAAAAAGTCAATTGTACCTTTGACTTTTGATCCAAACATGCTCCCAAACCTTGGGACATGATTCAATACACCCTACAACACCTATGGAATATATCCATTAGGTTTGATTTAGGTCAAGGACTTGATTTCACAAAGGATCGCACAGTTTGGATTTCATCCGATAAAAAGTCAACTGTGCACAAAATCAAGTTTCACTTTTTGGAATTTTTCACAATTATGGTTCATTGACCCTAAAAGTATGTTAATATGTGATTTGAATCATCATTCATCAAGAAAAATCAAAGAAAATAATTTAACTTGTAAAAGGGGTAACCATAAAAAACTTAGAATTTTTCTAAGTTATGGAACAAAGTGGCTAGGGTACCAACTTTGCAAGGCCATATCTCCCAAACCCTAAGGCCTTTTTCTCCAATTTAAAGCTCATATTAAAGTTCATGTTACATAGTTCAAATATGTCAACTAGACCTCATTCCAATTCATCATAGATTTTGAGTTATTGTTTGAGCAAAATCACAAAAAACATGAAAATGACATTTTTCCAACACTTAGTGAAATTTTCACTAAGTCCAAATATGCCTTACTTTTTCCCAAATGTAGGGACATTTTTCACCTTGATCCAAGTAAAACCAGGTCTAGGGGTGGACATCAAAGTTAAAGTATGTCATGAGGGCTTTCCAACAAGTACCAGATCATCTCCAAATTCCATTTGAGCAAGGAGATACAACCCTTGGAACATGGCATCCTAAACTGATTTTTACAAGGATAAATTTGTTCCTTTTGCTCGATTTGTCCAAATCTGACAAATCCAAGCCTTGTCATCCATTTGGACACATCTGAGGATAAAACAAGAAGGGAATGATCTGATCTCCAAGCCTCCAAAGTCCAAGAATCTACAATAGCCATGCCAAACCTAAAAAGGCTACAAAGATGCCAAGACTCCAATTTTGTTTCCAAGCATTCAATGGATGCACCAAGGTGGCATGAACTGAGCCTATTCCAACTAAATTTAGTCTAAGTTTATCTCTGAACCAAAGCTACAAAGCCTGTGCTCTAATCTCAAGTCAATGGCTAAAGGAGACTTGAGATTCCATTTGATCACAATTGGCAACAGACCTGTACCAGTTGCCACTCACTATTGCTTGCAAAACAAACTTGCTATCCTATAAATAGAGCTCATTTGTGCTCAGTTTGAGTACACCAAAGCACCCAAACTGAAGCTTTCCTCAAAATCTAACTTCCACTCCAATTTTGCCTTCTAACTCAAGTCACCATCGGGTTTTGAGTTTGAGAGCAATTCCAATCCAACCAATGGTTCACACACCTCACATATAACATATAGAAGTGATCCATAACATAAAATCACATCTGGAGCATCAGATTCTCAAAATACCAACCATTTGCACAAGCCTTGGACATATTTGCAGTTGAGGTGCCAAATCAAGTTCCAGCTCAATTCAATCCACTCCAAGCATTCAGACACACTCCATAGTGTCATACCCCAAATTTTGACCACTAATATTTCCCATTATTGTGAAAATCATCATCACAATATGGGTGTATCATTATGCCTCATTAGTCTCCCCAAAGATGGGTGAGCATACACTACAATCAAAATTAGGGTTTCTAGCCCTCTCAGAGCTCTTATACAAAGGATCAATCAAGGAATGACATGATCTTCAACTTTTCTAGCCTCTCAAACATATCCAATGGATCAAGAGGACTCCCATCTCAAGGATTAAGCGCAAGGCTGCAACAGTCTGAGTGGATTAAGCCTCAAGATCGCCAGTGTCACCAAATTAGGGTTTTGGTCGACTAGGGCCTCCAGATGGAAATTTTCCTTTGGGCATGATCCAATGCTTCAAAGAATAACCTAAGAAGCTCCAAGGGACATTATGAACTCAATCATCAAGTCAATTTTGCCTCAGGAGATGCATTCATAAAAAATCAGGAATTAGGGTTTCTTGACCTAATTCACCCATAAGTTGACTTTTGGGACAAAACATGAGCCAAGACCTCAAGAGAGTATTTGAGGGTCTCAAATACACCACATTGATCCATTTTCAATAATGTATTGATCCAAGAAGCTTGAGCAACAACTTTCAATTTCATCAGAACCACAATTAGGGTTTCGCGAGAAAAGTCAACTGGGCCTTTGACTTTTGACCCAGGCATGCTCCCAAACCTTGGGACATGATTCAATACACCCTATAATACCTATGAAATCAATCCATAAAGTTTGAATTAGGTCAAGGACTTGATTTCATAGAGGATCGCGCAGTTTGGAGTTCATCTGACAAAAAGTCAACTGTGCACAAAAGTCAATTTTGACTTTTTGAGATTTTTCACAATTATAGTTCTTTGACCCTAAAATGATGTTAATGTGTGATTGGAATCATCATTCATCAAGAAAAATCAAGAAAAGTGGGATAACTTGTAAAAGGGGTAACCATAAAAAACTTGGAAATTTTCTAAGTTATGGAACAAAGTGGCTAGGGTACCAACTTTGGAGGATCATAACTCCTAAACCACAAGGCCATTTTCCCCCATTCAATGCTGGATTTGTAGCTCTCATGGACCTCTACAAAAGCTTCGACTACACCTCACTCTAATTCATCATGGATTTTGAGTTATGATTGGGTCAAAATGGCTGAAAACATGAAATGTCATTTTTTTCCAACACTTAGTGAAATTTTCATTAAGTCAGAATCTGCCTTCACTTTTTTCCAAATGTAGGGCATTTTTCACTTGGATCCAAAAGGTATCAAAACAAACTATGATCACACATATGTTGTATTATATGAGGGCTTCCCAAAATGACCAAGAACTTCGCCAAACTCAATTTGAGCAAGAAGTTATGACAGTGGCAATATGCCTTGCTGCAACTGTCATAACAAGGCAGATTTGGGAGTTTTGCTTGATTTGCTCAAATTTTGCAAAGGGAAAGCAAGTCTATCCATCTGAACACCTCAAGGGGGGACCAAGGAGGGACAAACACTGATCCATAAGCCTCCCAAGTCCTTGTAGCTAAAAATAGCATGCCAAACCTAGATATCCCTAAAGAGGGGACAAGACTCCAATTTTGTTTTGGAGCATTCAATGGATGCACCAAGGTGGCATGGACTGAGCCACTTCCAACTGAATTCAGTCAAGACATATCCAAGACCAAGGGAACCAGCAGCCTGTGCCCTAACCTCTAGTCAATGGCTAAAGGAGACTTGGATTCCCGTTGATCAACATTCGCCAAACCTCTGCTGCGGTTGCTATTCACTATTGCAGCCAAAACAAACTTGCTCTACTATAAATAGAGCTCATTTGTGATCAATTTGAGTACACTAAAGCCATCAAACTGATGTTTTCCTCAAAATCACCTTCTCACTTCCAAATTTGCCTTCCAAAGCAAGTCACCATCGGGTTTTGAGTTTGAGAGCAATTCCAACCAAACCAATCACACACACACCTCATAAACATAATATAGAGGTGATCCAAACACTCACAAGTGACCTGTAACACCAAAATCTCAAAGTCACCTCTCAAAACCTCAAAATTGGACTTTTGTGCATTTTTCAAGCCATGTCATGATTCAGTCACTTTCCAAACCAGATAAGACCTCAAACACACTCCAAATATCATCCTTGAACTGTCCCAAATGGTTTTACACATCTGGAACACCATTTGAGAGAGTTGTTATTTTGGCCACTTTTACCCCTTTTGCAAGAAAGAGCTCAAACTTGTTCCTGAGGTTTCCAGCTGATTCTAACCATCCTAAAAGCTTCTAAGAGATCATTTGAGGGTGTCCAAAGCATCAAATCATTTCTGGAACAAAGCACTTGGCAGATTGCACAAAAGCTCTAAAAAGAGGTAAGCATCACAACTTGAATTCTTTGAATCATGCTTTCCTTTGATGTCCACTGATCATGCATCTTTTATACATGTTATATGTGTTGTGTTTGCACCAATTTATCATGTAATTCATACATGTACCAAGAGATAGCACAGAAAATGCAAATCATGGCCTATTTCAAAACCACTATCGGGTTTTTCAATAGGAGCATGATTTGAAAAAAAACACCACCACCATTGGATTCCTTGTGAAATTCTAGGCAGGATAGACCTAAATTTTGTCTCAATCCATGGAGAAATGAGAAAGTTATGGCCTTCACATTTCTAACCAAAATCTTGCATTGCCTTGCCTTGGGCCAGGCCAAAAACAAGGCAAGCTTTGTATATTTGTGGTTGTGTTTCAATCAACGGATGTATCACCACCCCAGTGGTAAGGCGCGCGCCCTGTACACAAGAGATCTGGGGTTCGAATCCCCCTCGCCCCAGATCCTCTTTTTTACCACTTTTTTCATATTTTTTCATATTTTACTATTTTTCATATTATTTTTAATGATTTGAAAAATTAATAACTCCCTCAATTTTAATTATTTTTGATTGGTTCTTTTTGCAAAAAATACAAAAATGTTGAAATATTTTATCCCACAAAAAAATCAAATTTATATTATTTATTTAATATAATTAGTATTTTTGTGAATAAATTCATTTTTAATTATTTTTAAACATTTAAAAGTGAATATTTACCTTGAAAATCAAAACCAAATGAGTTTTAATTCATCTTGTGATTAAAACCTCATTTTTCAAACCTTAAACAAAAATCACAAGTGGTTTTTTCAAACTTATTTGGTATTTTTTATCATTTTATTGATTTTATTTAAATATTTACTTTTAAAGGAAAACAAATTTAGGGTTTCTTTGATTTCACCCTCACAAATCTTTTTCAAACCCTTTGGGCCTCTAATAGAGTGTAAGACCCATCCCTTGTAAATAAAACCTTTTTGGGCCTCAGTGCATTATATAAGACCCAGTACGTTAAAGAAACCTCGGCGCGATCGCCAGTTCAAAAATCAAAATCATCTGGGTCTACCCTCGTGTTATAAGCCCCATTCCTTTTCTTTAAACACCTTTGGGCCTCTTGAGAGAGTGTAAGACCCATCCCTTTGTACAGAAAATCTTTTTGGGCCTCAGTCACTTGTATAAGTCCCTGTACAATTTCAAAACAACAGTGCAATCACTGATAAAACCTTGGGCCTCTCCTTGAGCTGTAAGCCCCAACAATCTTTTCAAAGTACTTTCTTTGTTGAACAACTAACAAAACAGCATGGAAGCTCTACAACCGAGTAAGTGTTTACCCGCTTTCTTTATTCGCTTTCATATATATAACTTTATTGTGGGGTTGCTCACTGTAAGTCTTCTTTCACATCCTTTTATATACTTGTCAAATATCAATTGTGTAATACTAGTATAGTTATTTAGAGTTTTCCCCGACAACTACGTCTAGAACTAGGTAAAGCCTGTTGGTCACTCTTTAATACAAACAAAACTAGATCCCCATAGGATTACCAGATACAGTCTTCCCTCTTCTTGGGGTTAAATAATATGGAAACGTGAAAGGCAGCATTCTAGGTGAACCCTTTCTCAAACTGTCACCCTTAGACATTGTCAAAGAAACTCTAACTCCCCAGAGATGATCTTTTCTCCGTGAATGGCATCTCTTGAGTTTCTTCCAAATTCTCGGACTTTCCTGGCTTGATCTATTCTCGGTGAATGGCATGTCTTGAACTTCTCGGGGTTTGGGGACCCACGGGCTTCTTAGAAGCATCACTGCCTCCTCTAAGGCATTGTACAAGGACCCTTCGGCTTCTTAAAAGCTCTCATGCCTTCTCTTGGGCTTAGTTCAAGGACCCAGAGACCTCTACAGGTATAGGAACAGAACCTAGTCATCAATTTGCTAGAGTTGTCTTTCTGAGTCAAGTGTCAGACCAGTTAATGGGTTGACCTTAATCCCTTAACATACCAGCCTTCTCTTGGGCATCATACAAAGATCATTCACTATCTGAGAATCGATTTATCAAAACACCAGTAGACTTGGACAATCTCAATACCCTTTGGATTTCCCATTTCCTTAAAGAACAGGAATAACCTGATCCTCTGATCAGTACCAAAGCACAACCTTACCTTTAATCTTTGCCAGCATGGGTCAATTACTGTAAACTCACAGAAACTCTCACCAGAGAAAAGAACTTAACTGTCACAATACAGTAAAAATTCCAACTCGGACCATTTTACTATCATCAACCAATCAGAGCCTCATGGTATCTGACATCCTTCATAAGAACTGATTTTCTCTTTTATCCAACATACTGGACCTGTCACTAAACTGAAACAGTCACTAGCATATTTAGCCTCCTCTTGGGCTTTGTACAATGATTCTCCCCAGTGGAGCTAACCTTTTCAGACTCTCTTGTTGAGTCACCCTTTTAGCCTCCATCTCGGGCTTCATACGAGACACTAAAACACTTTCTTGTTGAGTCAAACCCCTTTTTAGCCTCCGTCTTAGGCTTCGTATAAGACAAATAAAAATCACTCTCTTGTTGAGTATAAAATACTCTCTTGTTGAGTCAATCACTTTTAGCCTCCATCTCGGGCTTCGTACGAGATAGAAAATCATTCTCTTGTTGAGTATAAAAGACTCTCTCATTGAGTCAAACAACCTCCAGACTCTCTTGTTGAGTCAATCACCTGTTCAAGACTCTCTTGTTGAGTCAAACCTCTTTAGCCTCCGTCTTGGGCTTCGTACAAGACATATAAAAACACCCTCTTGTTGGGTCACTAGCCTCCTCTTAGGCTTTGTATAAATAAAACCCTAGTTGAGTCAATCAACCTTTTAGCATCAAAGTCAGGCCATGCTCACAGCATACAAACATCGACAACTCCTCCTTAGAGATGACAAATTCTCTCTCATCCAACCCTTCAGCTTCACATCTTGGGCTTTGAATAAGATACAAACCACCTTTAGCTTCACGTCTTGGGCTTTGAACAAGACACCAAAACACCTCTTTCCTCCCATAGAATAGGAGGAACTACGATCGCTCTGATTTCACTGTTTCATCAAACGGGAATACGTAGGCATAAGATTGAAAAAATCTTAGCGAGCATACTAATCAAAAACCCAAAATCCAGTATCTCCACCAAATCAACCCAAAAGCATCAAATTTAAACACATTACCAAAAACCTCACAAATAATCCAGACACTGTGTTCTTAACAAAATAACCAAAGATTGGGCCCCACATCCACATAGCATCTATAACCTAATAGACCGCTGTTCAAACTCAGTATGCAAGCAGGGTTAATTGGAGACATCTATTTCCATTCCTTAATCAGCTCAATAGGATAAAAAATGAATCGAATTGTAATACCCAAGTGATCGTGACTCAGGACCACAAAAATCGCGCTACAGAAAAAATGGCGCCCACCGTGGGGCCCTTTTCTCTTTCTTACAATCTTCGGTGAAAACCCTGAATTCAACAAGATGTCACAGAAATGGCGACTCTGCTGGGGATTCATTGTCTGTATAGGATCATAAGACTAGAGGTCTAGAATAATTAAGACGAATATATATACTGCTTTTCCTAATTGATATCTGTGTTTATTTTTCTGCTAATGGGAATGCGTGTGATGCCGCATGTGGAAAGATTGAGTATACACCTAAGATAGGTGATGGCAATACGGGTAATCTTATTGGGAGTGAATTCCAACTAAGAGTCCCCGGTCGACCATCAAACTCAGTGGAGACTCCCTTTGCAGATACATTGCATATACGACTTCGGTTGTTGAAAGTAGTGTGGTCCACTGGGTTATCTGAGAAGCTGAGGTTTTAGTAGACTAAAACCATTTTGTAGTGCGGAAGCTATCGGAAATAGTTGTCACGCGATACTACCCTCATTTGAGATCACTCTAAGATGCATCAGCTCGCTGGCGATCCGCTTGCTGTTGTTATCCCAAGAGGGGTCAATGATTTTACGGACAGGTACAAAAAGTCACCAGTATAAACCTTTGGGGGGGGTAGAGCCTTGACTTCATGACACCGACCCTTTGACCCCGTGTTTTTTCTATGTTTTTGTGTGCTGCATTCATACATTCATTAAAAAAATAACATTCAAAAAAAGAAAAATCTTCTCTTCTAGTCTCTCTTTTTCAAATTAAACTAAGACAATGATTGCAAATGTCAGAGAAAAGAGATTGCGCTAATGGATTTCGGTAGAAGGAAGACTCATAAGTACACCTTCAAGGTTCCAAAACTAGAGGATTTGAGAGGTTTGGCAAGAATGATCACCAACCAAGAGGCTTTTAGAGCCAAGTATGGGGGACTACTGTCTCTATTAAGGGTCCATGTAATCGAAGGAATCCTGTCCACACTAATCCAGTTCTACGATCCGGTCTATCACTGTTTCACATTCCCGGATTATCAGCTAGCACCAACGCTGGAGGAGTATTCTCACTTGACTGATCTGCATATCACTGATCAAGCTCCCTTTTCTGGACTGGAAGAAATTCCAAAGGATCAAACCATGGCAAGAGCAATTTATTTGGACGAGTCAGAAGTCAGGACTCACATGACCACTAAGGGTGGATCCAAGGTTTGCCAGCCCAGTTCTTGACAAAGAAGGCTCTATACTTTGCTAGTATAGGGAATGTGGCCGCTTTCGAGAGCATCTTCGTTTTACTCACCTACGGGTTATTTTTGTTTCCCAACATTGATAACTTCGTAGATGTCAACGCCATTAAGATTTTTTTGATTGGAAACCCTGTACCGACCTTACTCGCAGATGCGTATCATTTGGTACACTTAAGGAATTTATACAGCAGAGGAATGATCACGTGTTGTGTACCCTTGCTTTACAAATGGTTCACTTCCCATTTGCCCAAGTCTGTTGCATTTTGGGATCAAAAGAATACTTTACGTTGGTCGCAGAAAATCATGTCTCTTACTAACTCTGAGATCGATTGGTACAATCGAATCTACGACGGGATCAGGATCATTGACCGTTGTGGAAATTTCCCAAATGTACCCCTTATAGGAACTAAGGGGGGAATCAACTATCATCTGGTGTTAGTTCGTCGTCAATTTGGATACCCAATGAGGCATGTCCCGCGTAATGCTCATCTGGAAGGTCTTTTCTTCAAGGAAGAAGAAAATGACAGGGAACTAAAGACAGAAATAGTGCATGCCTGGAAACACGTTCACAGGAAAGGATGAGAGTCTCTAGGAAAACCAGACTGTGTCTCGATGGAGCCTTATCTCCACTGGGTACAAACTAGAGCTCTCAAGCTGAGGATGCCTTACCCTCGTCAGGAAGTTCTTCTGTTAAGGGACTCTGTCCTTTATTTCTTGTCAGACACGGAAAAACTTCAGGTTACTCTCAACAAAGTTCAGCAGGAGAGGAGGTCTTGGAGGAACAAGTACCGTATTCTCAATTTAGAGTGCAAGAAAATACAGCAGCTATTAAAAGAAAAAGATGCTCTGATTGAGATTTTAGAGCAACATGCTGTAGAAAATCAGGATGACCAAAGGAATTTGCTCGCTCCTTTCACTTGGCAAAGGAGTGACAACCCGACAACTGCTCAAGAGCCCCGGTAAAAGAAAAGGAAAATACCAGAACCAGCACTTGAGCTCTCCTCAGAGGGGACTCGGGATCCATAAGTTTAGATTTCCTTTTACAACACTTTGTAAATTACTGTATTTCCATTTTTGCAATCTTTGAATTAAATAAAACGGGGTGTCCCAACTGTTTGATATTTGCAATCCCATTGTCGAAGTTTACTTTGAATAAACAAAAACATATCATTAATATAATCATTGCATATCATTCATCATTCTCGCATAACGCATTCTTCTTACCTACGAATCTCACGTTTGCGTCTCGATTCTAGAGTCAAACTGTCTCATTCGTATAATACTCGGGCCAATCGCCAGAAAAAGATGGATGATCTCGAGGAAGAGAACAGAGAGTTGAGAGAAGAGATCGACGCTCTGAAAGAGGATTTGAGAAAGCTTCATAACGACATGCAAGCTCTAGTAGAAGCTCAGATGCAACAACGGACTGTGATCTCAAAGACCGCGTCCACGCCCATAGTGGAAAAGTCTGATCCTAGGTACAAAATGCCGAAAGATCGTCCCTGGTGTAGCGAACGATTTTGGAGGCGGTTCTTAAGCGCTGGTCGCTCTCTGCGGTTTGAGCTTTGACTACAGGTCGATTCATTTTTTATCCTATTGTGAGCTGAATAAGGAAGGGAAATAGATGTCTCCAATAAACCCTGCTTTGCATACTGAGTTTAAACAGCGGTCTGTTAGGTTACGAATGCTATCAATGTGGGGGGACCTTGTACTGGTTATTTGTATTTTCGCCAATACTGTTTTCTTTCTTTTTACCTGGGCAGAAGGTTTCTGGCGGGGAACAAGGATTAGGATGTTAGGACTGATGTTTTTGAATTACTGCTTTTGATTGATGGAGATATGGGATTTTGGTTTTTTGTTGATTGTGCTCGCTAAGATCTTTTCTTTCGATCTTATGCCTACGTATTCCCGTTTACCGAAACAGGGAAATCAGAGCGTTCGTAGTTCCTCCTAGTCTATGGGAGGAAATGGGTGTTTTTGGTGTCTTGTTCAAAGCCCAAGACGTGAAGCGAAAGGTGGTTTGTATCTTGTTCAAAGCCCAAGATGTGAGGCTGAAAAGTCTATTTGTGTCTTGTTCAAAGCCCAAGTCGTGAAGCTGAAAGACCTCGACCTTAGAGAGAATTTGTCATCTCTAAAGAAAGGTTTGTCTGTCACAACTGTTGGGTGACTGGTTATAAAGGAGAATTACTTTAACCGGGATACGCGGATCCTAGCAATGCCATAATTTCCTTTAAAGGGGATTTTAACCTGAAGGAGAAGACTTTAACTCAGTGTAGAGCAATGCTATCTTTCCTTAGGAATTTATCATGCTAAAAGAGGGACAGTGGCATGGATGTAGATGATCCAGAGGCTTTCCGCTTACATCGATTAGATGACGGGAAAAGAGTTGTTGATGTTTGTGTACTGTGAACGAGGCACAGCTTTGCTGCTAAAAGGTTGATCGGATCAACCAGTGGTTTTCTTATACAAAGCCTAAGAGGAGGCTATTGGCCCAACAAGAGGGAGTTTTTATGTGTCTCGTACGAAGCCCGAGAGAGAGGCTAAAAGGGTTGACTCAACAGGAGAATCTTTTATACTCAACAAGAGAGTGTTTTTGTATCTCGTACGAAGCCCGAGATGGAGGCTAAAAGTTTGACTCAACAAGAGAGTCTTTGATACTCAACAAGAGAGTGTTTTTGTATCTCGTACGAAGCCCGAGATGGAGGCTAAAGGTTTGACTCAACAAGAGAGTCTTTTATGTGTCTCGTACAAAGCCCGGGATGGAGGCGAAAGGGGTGATTGACTCAACGAGGGAGTCTCTTATGTGTCTCGTACAAAGCCCGAGAGAGAGGCTAAAAGGTTTGACTCAACAAGAGAGTCTTTGTATCTCGTACGAAGCCCGAGATGGAGGCTATTGTAACTGTTTCAGTTGAGTGACAGATCCAATATACTGATTTTAAAAGAGAAAATCAGTTCTTATATGAGCAACACTGTACTCAGGGATTTGATTTGAGGATCAGGGATATTTCCTTCTCTTTGAGGAAACGGGAAATCCAAAGGGTATTGAGACTGTCCGAGTCTGCAGGTTTCCTTCCTATTTAACGAAGGGGTCGCTTGAGAATGTCTTTGAGACTCAAGGAAGTTAGACTGTCCAAGTCTAGAGTTTTATCTTTTGTACTATGCTTTGAGAAACAGTAGTAGACTCTATGAAAGGACTGTTCTATGAGGATGACTAGGTTCTGTTCCTATTCCTCTAGGAGGTCGTCGGGACAATTTGTACGAAGCCCAAGAGGAGGCTGGAAACTTTTAAGAAGCCGACGGGTCCTTGTACTAAGCCCAAGAGGAGGCTATCATTCCCGGAGGAAGAGATCATTATACGAAGCCTAAGAGGAGGCTGTGAATACTTCTAAGAAGCCGTAGGGTCCTTGTACTAAGCCCAAGAGGAGGCGAGGTTTCTTTTAGGAAGCCTGTGGGTCCTTGTACGATGCCCAAGAGGAGGCCGATGCTTTTAGGAAGCCCGTGGGTCCCCAAACCCCGAGAAATTCAAGGCAAGCTATTCACAAGGAATAGGTCAAGTCAGGAAAGTTCGAGAATTTGGAAGAAACTCAAAGATGCCATTCACGGAGAAGACATTCATCTTGGGGAGTAAAGTTTCTTGACAATTCCTAATGAGGACAGCCGAAGAGAAGACTGTATCTGGTGATCCTATTGGGGATCTAGTTGTCTATTTCTACGAATAAACGAAACGGCGTCACCTAGTTCTAGACGTAGTTGCCGGGGAAACTCTAAATATCTATACTATTATTACACAGTTGATATGAGTTTATGAAAGAAGACTTGCAGCGAAACAGCCCCACAATACAGTTATATATATATGAGTTTATGAAAGGAGACTTACAGTGAAACAGCCCCACAATACAGTTATATATATATATATATATATATATATATGAAAGCGGTAAATGAAAGCGGGTAAACACTTACTCGGTTGTAGAGCTTCCATGATGTTTGGTTAGTTGTTCAACAAAGAAAGATTGAAAACAACAGTATATTCAAAATCAAAGGAGAAAGTGCTTTGAAAAAGAAAGATTTGGGGCTTACAGCTCAAGGAGAGGCCCAAAATTGTTTCGTTAAAAAAGGGTTGGGTCTTACACTCTAATAGAGGCCCAAGTGTTTAAAAATGAAAAGAAATGGGACTTACAGCTCAAAGAGAAGCCCAGTTGATTTTCGTTTGAAAATGGCGATCGCGCCGAAGTTTTCTTTTAACGCAGAGGGACTTATACAATAAGTGAGACCCGAAATAGTTTTGGTTAAAAGGGGGTTGGGTCTTACACTCTAATAGAGGCCCAAAAGTTTTGAATGGGTCTTATAGCTCGAGGAGAGGCCCAAGGTTATTTCTTAAAAAGGCGACGATCGCGCCGTTTGTTTTTTACGGTATCGGGGCTTATACAATGAATGAGGCCCAAAAATGATTTGGTCAAAAAAGGATTGGGTCTTACACTCTATTAGAGGCCTAATTGTTTAAAAAAGATTTGTTAGGGTGAAAATCAAAGAAAACCTCAATTTCATTTTTTAGGCATTTTTTCAAGAAAAATTAAGTAAAAAAATGATAAAAATATCAAATAAAATCATTAAATAATGATTAAAGTTTATGAAAAAAAATATTTTATCAACATAAATATTTAAAATCATTTTGGTTTTAAAAATCAAGAAAAAAAAGAAATCATTTTAAAAGCATTTAAAACACTATTTTTAAATATATTAAAAATAATACTTTTTTTGATTTTTTTGGATTAAAATATTATGGGGTACGAATTGGAAAATGATGATTTTTTGCTATGTGAAAAAAATTGGTTGAGTTTTGAAAATAAAAAGTAAGAAAAAGAGAAAAGATATCAAAATATCATTTTCGACATTTTTTGGGGTAAAAACGAGTATCGAAACTTTAATTTTCAACACGTTTTTATCAAATTTCAAACACTCATAACTCTCTCAATTTTTATCGGAATCAAAATCCGGAAGTACCTACCTGACCGATTTTTCGCAAGGAATCCGATGGTATTACTCACATGCACGGAAAATCGACGCACAAAATGCAGAAAAAACTGCTAGCGTTTTGAAAATATCGTTCTGCGCCGAATTTCCAACACGCGTAACTCTCTCGATTTTTATCGGAATCAAAATCCGGAAGTACATACCTGACCAATTTTTCGCAAGGAATCCGATGGTATTACTCATGCACACGGAAAATCTACGTATAAAACGCAGAAATTAAAAAACAAAAACTCCTATCGATTAAAAACATCGTTCCGCGTTGAATTTCAAACACGCGTAACTCTCTCGATTTTTAACCGAATCAAGATCCGCAATAGCCTATCCTGACCGATTTTTCGCAAGGAATCCAATGGTATCGCTCACGCATGCCGAAACTCAACGTACAAAACGCACCGATAAAAAAACCAGAGTTGCTACGTGTAAAAACATCGTTTCGCGTAAAATTTCCAACGCGCGTAACTCTCTCGATTTTTAACCGAATCAAGATCCGCAAGAGCCTATCTTGACCGATTTTTCGCAAGGAATCCAATGGTATTACTCACGTACACGGAAAATTGACGCACAAAACGCAGAAATTAAAAAACAAAAACTGATATCGTTGTTTTCGACGCCGTTTCGCGTAAAATTTCCAACGCGCGTAACTCTCTCAATTTTCATCGGAATTGAAACCCGTAAAAACCTATCTTGACCTATTTTTCGCAAGGAATCCAATGGTGTTATTCACGCACTCAGAAACTCACTGTACAAAGCGAAAAAAAAAGAACCGCTATCGTTAATTCGACGTCGTTTCGCGTAAAATTTCCAACGCGCGTAACTCTCTCAATTTTCATCGGAATTGAAATCCGTAAAAACCTATCTTGACCGATTTTTCGCAAGGAATCCAATGGTATTATTCACGCACTCGGAAACTCACTGTACAAAGCGAAAAAATAGAACCGCTATCGTTAATTCGACGTCGTTTCGCGTAAAATTTCCAACGCGCGTAACTCTCTCAATTTTCATCGGAATTGAAATCCGTAAAAACCTATCTTGACCGATTTTTCGCAAGGAATCCAATGGTGTTACTCATGCAAACTAAAACTTAATGTATAGAACACACCAATGAAGAAAAGACAGAACTGCACATGGTTTCAAAACAACCAAAATTCCACATAAAAACATGTCAAAATGCAAACAGTGGGAGGATCACAACATACACATTAAGGGCCACATTTTTACCTCAAGAATTGTTCAATATGATGCATGTATGTGGACAACAAAGGAAAGCATGATTCAAAGAATTCAAGTTGTGAATTTTACCTTTTTTTTGGAGATTTTAGGCAACCTTCCAAGTGCTTTATTCCAGAAATGATTTGATGCTTTGGACAACCTCAAATGACCTCTTAGAAGCTTTTAGGATGGTTGGAATCGGCTAGAAACCTCTGGAGCAAGTTTGTGCACTTTCTCGCGAAATGGTCAAAAACGACCAAAATGTCAACTCTCTCAAATGGTGTTCCAGATGTGTGGCACCATTTGGGATAGTTCAAGGATGATATTTAGAGTGTGTTTGAGGTTTTATCTGGCTTGGAAAGTGACTGAATCAAGACATGGCTTGAAAAATGCAAAAAAGTGTCATTTTGAGGTTTTGAGAGGTGACAGGCTGCTGGTTCCCTTGGTCTTGGATAAGTCTTGACTGATTTCAGATGAGAATGGCTCAGTACATGCCACCTCTAAGCATCCATTAAATGCTCCAAACAAAAATTGGAGTTTTGTCCCTCTTTTAGGGATTTCTAGGCTTTGGCATGCTTTTCTTTGTTCCTTGAACTTGGGAGGTTCATGGATCAGATCATCCCACTTGGATTTGATCCTTAGATATGTCCAAACTGATGACAAGGCTTGAAAATTCGTGTGGCACAAAAAATGTGCAAATCTGCCTTGTAAAATTCAGCTTCAGCAAGGCCTTTTGTAAGATCCATAACTCCTTGCTCGAGTATGCTACATGGACGTTCTAGGACTTTTCGGAAAGCTTAGATGATGTACTTCAACTTTGATGTTTAACATTAGACCTGGTTCAACTTGGATCATGGAGAAAAACAACCTTGAAGTTGGGCATTGTGCTGAAAAATGTCAATTTTAACTTTTTAGCCATTTTGATCCAAGCATAACTCAAAATACTTAATGAATTGGACTTAGGTCTAGTTGAAGTTTTTGTAGAGGGTAATGAGGGCTACAAATTAAGCTTTGGATGGGGAAAAATGGCTTTGTGGTTTAGGAGTTATGATCCTCCAAAGTTGGTACCCTTGCCACTTTTTTTCATAACTTAGAAAAATTTCTAAGTTTTTATGGTTACCCCTTTTACAAGTTATCCCACTTTCTTTGATTTTTCTTGATGAATGATGATTCCAATCACACATTAACATCATTTTAGGGTTAAAAAACCATTTTTATGAAAAATCTCAAAAAGTCAAAGTTTGACTTTTGTGCACAGTTGACTTTTTATCAGATGAATTCCAAACCGTGTGATTCTTCAGGAAATCATGTCCTTGACCTAAATCAAAATTGATGGACATGTTCCATGGGTGTTATAGGGTGTATTTAATCGTGTCCCACGGCTTGGGAGCATGTCCTGGTCAAAAGTCAAAGCTACAGTTGACTTTTCCCGCGAAACCCCAACTGTGGTTCAGATGAAATTGAAACTTGTTGCTCAAGCTTCTTGGGCCAATCCATTGTTGCAAATGGATCAACGTGGTATGTTGGAGACCCTCAAATCATGTCTTGAGGTCTTGGCTCATGATTTGTCCCAAAAGTCAACTTAGGGGTGAATTAGGTCAAGAAACCCTAATTCCTGATTTTTTATGTATGCATCCCCTGAGGCTAAATTGACTTGATGATGGGATTTATGATGTTTCATGGAGCATTTTAGGTTATGCTTTGAAGCATTGGCTCATGCCTAGAGGAAATTTTCCATCTGGAGGCCCTAGTCGACCAAACCCTAATTTGGTGACACTGGCGATCCTGAAGCTTGATTCACCTAGAAGGGAGCAAACTTGTGCTTAATCCTTGTAGTGGGAGTCCTCTTGATCCATTGTGGATGTTTGAGAGGCTATACAAGTTAAAGATCATGTCATTCCTTGATTGACCCTTTGTTTAAGAGCTCTGCGAGGGCTTGAAACCCTAAATCCTGTTTGTAGTGAATGCTCACCCACCTTTGGGGAAACTAATGAGGTACAAAGGTACATCCATATTGTGCTGATGATTTTCACAATGATGGGAAATCTTAGTGGTCAAAATTTGGGGTATGACAGATGCCCCTATTTAATCTTCTTGGACCCGAAGGTGTGAATGACGAAGGTGTTCGGGCATTCGGGGTGCAAGAGGATTAAATATCGGAATACCCGAAATTTTAATGGTGGTTATGAATGGTAGCTTACGCATTCATCTTCTTTAGCTAAGCGAAGATGCTTAGAAAAGGTAAACTTCCCCTCGATCCTGGTCTTCAGCCAAGGAGCTGGTCTCAGTTTTCTTTTGAAATAAACTTCCCCTCAATCCTGGTTTCCTACCAAGGAACTGGTCTTAGTTTCTTTTGTAAACTTCCCCTCGATCCTGGTTTCCTACCAAGGATCTGGTCTCGGTTTCTGATATAAACTTCCCCTCGATCCTGGTTTCCTACCAAGGAACTGGTCTTAGTTTCTTTTGTAAACTTCCCCTCGATCCTGGTTTCCTACCAAGGATCTGGTCTCGGTTTCTGATATAAACTTCCCCTCGATCCTGGTTTCCTACCAAGGAACTGGTCTAAGTTTCGAAAAAACTTCCCCTCGATCCTGGTTTTCTACCAAGGAACTGGTCTAAGTTTCAGAAATAAACTTCCCCTCGATCCTGGTTTCCTACCAAGGAACTGGTCTAAGTTTCGGAAAAACTTCCCCTCGATCCTGGTTTTCTACCAAGGAACTGGTCTTAGTTTCTTTTGTCAATAAACTTTATTGACAAGGGACGCTATGTGTAGCGGTTTTCCCTCAAACTTCTCGCCGAATTTTCCTGGGGAGATGCCATTTGAGTGGAAAAAGTTTTGATGTCAGACTTGCTGGGGAACCCATTCGTCTGAATTGTAGAGGTACACAAACTTCTCTGTTTTGGAGACGCCATTTGTCGATTCTACTGGGGAAAGCGAGTCTCTTGAGAGACTGTTTTCGTTTGGGGGCTTACATCATACTTTTCTCGGGATCTTTTCGGAGAAATGCCATATGATAGGATCTAATTTTGAGGTGCCGATGACCTTTTCATCAGTGGTTTTTTCGGAGAAAAACTGCCGTACCGCCGAATCTCTGATTAAGAGGCTTTCTCTGGGGATTTTCCTTAATCCGGGAAAGCAAGGATATCGTCTTCGATGGCGAAGAGCGACATTTGTTGAAAGTTTTCTTGTTTCTCAGAGGTTCAAGTTATCAAAGTGGTCAAGGACCGTCTCTAATCCAGAGATAAATGGGAGAGAGATTGCTTAGATGATTCACTTCCTAACGAGGAAAGGTCTGACAACTCGATTGAGAGGACTTATCACTAGGGGATAAGAACGACTAGAGTGATAGTGATGCAATATGAATGTGAATGCAAATAAAATGTATGATGTATGTATGTTTATGCGGACAAAACTGACGCAACATACAGACTAAGGGATGAACACGATTGGATACTCGGCGACCGCGGGGCGTGTAGAAATATCGTTGGTTCAAGATAGCAATTCTGCCTTGCTTAGGAGAAACGGTCCTTGTTGGGGGTGACGTTGGTCGGGCTTAGGAGATGAGAACTCGGTCGAAGATGTCAGATGGAACATGGCCTCTGACATTATTGATCATTCACTCAGGCGTACTGGTTTAGAAGGAGTACTTTGATTCTGCACTTTGAGGTTCGAACACCTTTGGAGACGCGATTGATGTTCTTTCGATGTTTAACAGTCAAAAGAAATTCCATCTCTATTTTAAAAAAAGAAGAAAAAGTTTTAACAAGTAAATTCATTTTTGTTTTATTTCAAGAATCGTTAATCATGTTAACAACGTCGTTCTGTAAAGCTAAAACAAATAAGAATTACAAACAAAAGCACAAGGGCTCAAATTTTATTGATAAGATGGAGATCAGCCAAACGCGTGATTCCAAAGAGTATTTACAAAGTTTGAAAATGGTAATTTACAGGGAAAAGGGCTACGTTGAAACATAACGACCACTATCCTTCTACCAACTTTGAATTTGGGACATCCTGAGCTTCTGTCGAAGATGACCTTGACTAGAGTTTTCCTCCGATGGATGCTGTAACTGCTGCTGAGGGACTTGCCTCTGTTGAACATAGTTACTTGCCATTATCCCTAATTTTTGCCTGGATTGTACTATGATGTTTCCAATCCATCGGGATGATTTTTTTTTCATGTCTCTAACTTTTGCCTGGACCGCCCTTTCGGGTTTTCAATCCACCGAGACGTTTTTTTTTTTTTTTTTTAGTTTAGGCGAAGTATCTCTTGACTACATCAACATTCGTGGGGTAGGCAAATTCCTCTCCGTCCATGGTTGCAAGTCTCAAGGCGCCGCCTGAGAAAGCTTTCGTGACCACATAGGGGCCATCATAATTCAGAGTCCACTTGCCCCGAGAGTCAGTGAGAAATGTGAAAACACGAGGTCGGACCTTTTTGTCGAACGCCCTCTTCATTCTCTGTTGATACAACTGACCGTGGCATAATGTCGTTATTCTCTTTTCTTCGATCAGGTTCAGTTCGTCGTGTCGACTTTGACACCATTCAGCTTCGGTGAGCTTCGCTTCCATCAATACCCGGATTGATGGGATCTCTGCTTCTATGGGGAGCACTGCTTCCATGCCATACACTAGAGAGAAAGGGGTAGCCCCAATTCCGTTTCCGTAATGATTGACAGTTCCGTCAAAGATAAGTCCCCACTGGGAACCTGGTTCTGGCCCTTCACTGGGTAGCGGTTCATCGCAATGTTTCATTTTTAGATACATGACATCTTCGTCTGGGAAGTCAAACCCGATTGATTCTTGATTGTCAATCGGTTGATGAGCCAAATGATCGGCTAAAATACTTCCTTTAACGACTTTCTGAGCGTGGTACTCTATGTCATATTTTGATAACAGCATCTTCCAACGGGCAATTCTTCCCGTGAGAGCAGGCTTTTCGAAAACGTACTTGAATGGATCCATTTTGGAGACCAACCAAGTAGTATGACGAATCATGTACTGGCGAAGACGTTTGGCTGCCCAAGCCAAAGCGCAACAAGTTTTCTCAAGCATTGTGTACCGAGTCTCGCAGTCGGTGAATTTCTTGCTTAGATAGTAGATGTCAGACTCTTTCCTTTTAGTTTCGTCTTGTTGGCCAAGTACACATCCCATTGAGTCCTCTAGGACTGTGAGGTAAATGATCAGTGGTCTTCCTTCCACTGAAGGTGATAGAATCGGAGGATTTAACAGATATTCCTTGATACTGTCGAAGGCGGTTTGGCAATCTTCTGACCAAACGCAATCCTGGTTCTTTTTTAGTAACTTGAAGATCGGCGCACATGTCGCGGTCATGAGGAATATGAATCTGGAGATGTAGTTCAAACGTCCCAGGAATCCTCTGACTTGTTTTTCAATTTTCGGAGAATGCATTTCTTGAATGGCCTTGACCTTGTCAGGATCAACCTCAATTCCTTTCTGGCTGACGATGAACCTTAGTAGTTTCCCTGAACGGACACCGAAGGTGCACTTGTTGGGATTCAAGCGGAGCTTGAATTTTCTTAGACGTTCGAACAATTTTGACAGATGTTCAACGTGCTCACTCTCTGTTTTTGATTTTGCAATCATATCATCGACATACACTTCGATTTCCTTGTGTATCATGTCATGAAACAGAGTAGTCAAGGCCCTTTGATAGGTTGCCCCGGCATTCTTCAAACCGAACGGCATTACCTTGTAACAAAAGGTGCCCCATGGGGTAATGAATGAAGTTTTCTCCATGTCTTTCGGCGCCATTTTGATCTGGTTATAGCCCGAGAATCCATCCATGAAGGAGAATACTTTGAACTTTGCTGTGCTGTCAACCAGCATGTCAATGTGTGGTAAAGGAAAGTCATCCTTTGGACTTGCCTTGTTTAGATCTCTCTAATCAACACACATTCTGACCTTTCCATCCTTTTTGGGAACGGGTACGATGTTGGCTAACCATTGAGGATATTCAGATGTAGCAAGGAAACCCGCGTCAATCTGTTTCTGTACCTCCTCTTTGATTTTGATAGCCATGTCCGGGTGAGTCCGTCTCAACCTTTGCTTTACTGGCGGACATTCTGATCTCAACGGTAAGTGATGTTCCACGATGCTGGTATCCAACCTTGGCATATCCTGATAAGACCAAGTGAATACATCAGGGAATTCTTTGAGAAGCTTTATCAAACCCTCTCTGGTAGTTGGACTGAGCAGTGCCCCAATCCTGATTTCTTTTCTCTCTTGCTCTGAACCCAAGTTTACCGTTTCCAACGGCTCTTTGTGAGGTTCAATGGACCTTTCCTCTTGTCTGAGTAATCGGGAGATCTCATCTGGAATTTCGTTGTCAACTTCTTCTTTAGTCTCGAATATCGAGAATTCAAAGTTAGGAGAAGGCATCGGATCGTATGTTTCAACTGGGTTTAAAACAAGCAATCTGCATGACGTAATGATTCGTGTTTAGAAGAGATAGAGAAAATGCAAGTGTGTGCAGTGTATTTATTTTACTGCTTGTTTTTATTTTTGAATTGTTTTTTAGGATTACCATTTTCTGAAAAAGCAAAAAGAGAAAACAGCAATTAATGCAGAAATTACAGAACGACGTTATTTTATTAATGAACAAGTCGATTCTTGAAACTACAGCCCTATAAAACAAAACTCTGTCGCTTCGGGCAAAGCGAAGAGGGAAATTTACAGAAAGCGAGCCCTATCAAAACATCCGTTCCACCTGGGCAGGGTGAAAGGTTAAAGATGGCAATTACTTTGACTGGTGAACGGCCTTCGGGACATCGACAGCAACCCATTGGCGGCGAACTCCTCGGTGAATCACAAAGTCTGGCACCTTCCTTGATTCGTCTTCAAAAATGACGCTGATTTCTGGTGGAGCAGGATCATTGGAATCTGTCTCCCAAGCAGAGTTGTCGTAGGAGGATTCCTCTGTTGCATTTTGCAGAGCATTTGTGCTCTCAGCTGTATCTCCCCATCCAGTTGGCTGGATATCTTCAAGCCTGATACGAGAGCTTTCGGGAGCGGTGTACTTGACCATATAGTCATATTTTCCACTCGGTTGTCCCAAGGTGTCCCACACTTTTTTGGAACTGGAGGAGTCATCCCTCTCGATGACGTTGACCTCAGGAAAAGCATAGTTGATGAATTCTAGTCCTGCAAACGTTGCGAATTCATCTTCATGTTGAGTAGTTTCTGAATGACCTGAGTGTTGATCCCATGACATGGTGGGGATACAGGTATTCTGTTCAACGACGGTCAGCTGATTTTCATTGTTCGGCTGACTCTCTTGCCCCAAGTTTCCTGGGTAAGGCTACCACATTGGCAGGCCATCCATCGGGCCATAGTATTTGTGATCAAAGTTGTCTTTCATTAGAGTGTCTTCCTCTAATGAATTTGGCGGAGCACGGCATCCTTCCGGATCACAATCTCTGTAGATCATTTCGACATCTGATCTTGGTATAAATCTCAGACTTTCTGTAGGAAAGCAAAAAGGCATAGGCACCTCTTCCTGAGACATATAACCGTCCTTGTTAAGGTAGGACTTCCATTCTTCATCTGTGTCAGAGGGATCTTCCTCATTGATAGCATGAACTGTCTGAGACACTGGGTGAAGAAAACCTCCACTGTGGAAGAAGTTTTGAAGGGGATGAAGACTTTCATCGTTGGCAGCTGTCTGGGTACAGGTCGCAGAAAAACCAAGACCCTTCTTTGTTTTATTGTCAATGGGAATGACAAGCTGTCCCCATCCTGTCGTATCGGTACTCTCGACCGCTTTTATAGCATCTTTGTATGAGGAAATCGAGGTTCCTCCTTGGGATTGATCGTCCTTGCTCATCGATAGCGCTTGGAACTGAGTTCCAATAACCTCCTCGGGTTCTATTCCAGTAGGTGATGACAAGTTATTCACAAGCAAGGCTTGTTCCCCACAAACCGTGACAAGTTGATTGTTCTTGACGAACTTTAGCTTTTGGTGGAGGGTCGAAGTGACCGCTCCAGCCTGATGTATCCAAGGTCTTCCTAATAAACAACTGTATGTTGCCCGGATGTCCATGACCTGGAAAGTGATTTGGAAAGTGTGAGGACCAATAGTTATGGGAAGATCAACTTTGTCGATAACCATTTTTCTGGATCCGTCGAATGCTTTGACGACGACCTCGCTGACTCTCATCGGAGGGCCTTTGAATAATAATTGCGTCAAAGTGGACTTTGGCATAACATTCAGGGCTGACCCTGTGTCTACCAGTACGTTGGCTAAAGCATCGTCCTGGCAGTTAACTGTAATGTTGAGCGCCATGTTATGACGGCGACCCTCTTTGGGTAACTCCTCATCACTAAATCCCAAATTATTGCAGGAAGTGATGTTAGAGACAATGCTATCGAACTGTCTGATTGTTACATCCTGTTCCACAAAGGCTTGCTCCAAGACTTTTTGTAGAGCCTCTCTGTGTGCTTCTGAACTGAGTAACAGTGATAATACCGAGATCTTTGAAGGAGTTTGTAACAGTTGATCAACAATGTTATATTCACTCCTTTGGATGAGCTTCAACATCTCATCGTTGTTTTTTGAAAGGTCGGGATTATTGGATTGACCGATTGATAGATCGGGAGCTTTTGTCTGAAGTTCCTTTTCTTTGTTAACTTCCCCAACCCCTCGGTTGAAGATTCTACCACTCCGTGTTACTCGACTGATGTCTGCAATATTCACGACGGAGGGTAATGGAATTTCCTTTCCATTTTCAAATGTCGTTGCACCGTATTTGTAAGGGATAGCCTTAGTTGATTCATACGGTAGTGGTCCCGGTAGATAGATGACTATGGGAACCTTCTAATTTTTTTTGACCATCGTAAGTAATCTCGATCCGTTCCCGGTTGGGAACTCTAGATTCGTCAAGTAGAGGGATGATGGCAAAAACATCCCTGGTATGGTGATGACCAGAGATTGTGACAACATCCTCGACTTGATTGGCAAGGTAGTTCGGCGTCCAATTGATGGGTCCAGAACCCGGATATGGGCGAATCTCTCCACGGTCCACCTGACCCTGAAGAGCTTCTCTCACAAGGTAACACCCTTGGTTACTTTCTGAACAGACGCTACAACGGTCGTAATTGTGTGGTGGCACCTGGCCACGCCCACTTTGAATACAATGCAACCTCACTAGGTTACCTTCCACTGATCGGACATCCTGACTTTGACGCCGAGTGGGATTCATGTTACTGATACTAATCTGCTGAGTATCTTCATCCATGTAGATTGGCATCCACCAGTGATTTAACAAGTGCTGAAGTGCCTCCTGGACAAGGGTACAACCTCGATCGTTTTCGCAACCTGCTTTACAGCTTTGATAGTCGTGTGATATTAAGAATCCGAGTCAGACCTGCTCAGCATGTAACTCTACCAGGCTGGTATTCATCACGCGAATATCGAAGATCTGAACCATATTGATCTGATAAGGGTTCCTATCATGGTAGTCTTGGATCCATCCAAGATCCATCTGACGCTGGAGGGCCTCTTGTATGAAAGAGCATCCCTGTTTGTTTACCGAGCAAGTCAGACAGGAACTGTTATCGTGCCGCGGCAGATTATGATACTGGCTTTGCCTTGAGTGCATTGTCACCAAATTGACATTCATCGCACGGATGTCGTGGTTTTGAATGACGTTGGAATTCGTATAGACCATGTTAACTCCATGAACTCAGTACTCTTGGATCCATCCAAGATCCATTTGTTCCTGTAGAGCTGCTTGCACCACTGAACATCCTTGGTTATCTTTAGAGCAGATATCACACTGGTGATAGTTATGAGGTGGCACATGGCCATATCTACTCTGTCTACAATGCATCTTGACCAGATTGATTTTCAACAAGAGTACATCGTGAATTTGATAGACATTGTTAGTCTCTTTCTCAATCAGATTGACTGCAGCTTTCTCATGTTGAGGCAGCGGGTTCGTGAGAACATTGGGATTCGTATCTTTGAAAGATAAGAGCCCGCTCCTAACAAGCTTTTGCACGTCGGATTTGAAATTGAGACAATTCTCTATGTTATGCCCTGAACCTCCTTGATGATAAGGGCACGTCTGATCTGCCTTAAACCAAAAAGGTGGATTTTCTGGAACTGTAAGAGGGGACTTAGTCTGAATGTGCCCCTTGGCTAGCAGTAACGGAAACAGTTCTGCGTACGATACGGGTATAGGATCAAATCCTGATGGTCGTGTTGTACGGTTGTTGTTATATGGAGGACGAGCCTACTGAAGAGGCTGTTGTGTCCTTTGTTGATCAGGCTGGCTCTGCGCAACCTGAGGTTGATACGTAGGAATAGGCGCAGGGCTGATAGCAGGAGTTACAGCTGCTACCGGCTGATAACGTCGCCTTTGCTTTCCGAGAGAGATATTCCCAATATCTTGCTCTTTTTTCTTAGGGAGAGCACTACCGTATTTTTTAGTATCGCTCGTCGATCCAGTGTCTTTTACCAAACGTCCTTCTCGGACGGCTTCCTCAAGACGTACACCCATGCCGACCATTTCGGTGAAATCACTGGGCGCACTGGCAACCATTCGGTCATAGTAAAACGAGCTTAAGGTCTTTAAGAAGATCTTTGTCATCTCTTTTTCCTCAAGAGGTGGACAAATTTGAGCGGCAATTTCACGCCACCTTTGAGTATGCTCCTTAAAGGTTTCCTTGTCCTTTTGCGACATCGATCTGAGTTGATCCTTGTCGGGTGTCATGTCTAAATTGTATTTGTATTGTTGGACGAAGGCAGTACCAAGATCTCTGAAAGTGCTGATCGTGGCATGGTTTAAACCCATGTACCATTTGAGTGCGGCACCGGTTAAACTATCCTGGAAGTAGTGAATCAGTAGGTCCTGATTCTCCGTCTGAGCTGACATCCGCCACGCGTACATCACCAGATGGCTCTGAGGGCAAGAGCTACCCTTGTATTTTTCAAAGTTGGGCACTTGGAATTTGTGCGGGACTTTCACATTGGGGACCAAGCAGAGGTCTGCGGCGTCCTTTCCGAATAGATCCTGACCGCGAATAGCTTGCAATTCCTTTTGCATTTCCAAGAACTATTCCTGGAATTCATCCATTCGGTCAAACATAGTTTCCTTTTTACCAGAAGGTGTCAGTGGAATCTGTCCTTCCGGGACAGTGTGCTCCACGGGGGGTGGTATCGTGACTACGGCAGTGAATCTTGGCGTTTCCCGAAGTTTGTAACCTTCAGGAGTCTTCAGTATGCCCCTGGCATCTTCGCTTTCCCGAAGTTTGTAACCTTCAGGCCCAGCGGCTTCTGTTGCGATTCCCTGATCTTCAGTGATCAGCGGAACATATCCTCCCGGGATATAGTTAACAGGCATGCCCCAAGGGCGATCTTTCGGTATCTGATACCTAGGATCATTCTTCTCCACTATGGGCATTGAGGTGATCTCTGAGATCACAGTTCTTTGTAGCTGAGCTTCTGCCATGGCTTGCATGTCGTTACGAAGCTTTCTCATATCCTCTCTCAGAGCGTCGATCTCTTCTTTCAACTCTCTGTTCTCTTCCTCGAGATCATCCATCTTTTTCTGACGATTGGCCCGAGTATTGTACGAATGAGACAGTTTAACTCTAGAACCGAGACACAAACGTGAGATTCGTAGGTAAGAAGAATGTGTTACGTGAGAATGATGAATTCAATGATTATATTAATTATTTTTTTGGTTTAATCAAAATAAACTTCGACAATTAGACTGCAAATATCAAACAGTGGGGAAACCCCTTTTTATTGAATTCCAAAGGATTACAGAAATGGAAATACAGTAGATTACAAAGTGCAGAAACAGAAACCTAAGCTAAAGGGTCCCGAGTCCTCTCCGAAGAGAAATCGGGTGCTGATTCTGATATCTTCCTTTTCTTTGACCGGGGCTCTTGGGCCGTTGTCGGGTTGTCATTCCTTTGCCAAGTGAAAGGAGTGAGCAAATTCCTTTGGTCATCTTGATTCTCTACAGCATGTTGCTCCAAAATTTCAATCAGAGCATCTTTCTCTTTCAGTAGTTGTTGTATTCTGATGCACTCTACGTCGAGGGTACGGTACTTGTTCTTCCAAGACCTTCTCTCCCGTTGAACTTTGTTGAGAGTAACCTGAAACTTTTCAGTTTCCGTCATCAAGTACATGACAGACTCCCTCGGCGGAAGAATTCCATAACGAGGATAAGGCATCTTTAGCTTGAGAGCTCTAGTTTGTACCCAGTGGAGATAAGGCTCCACCGAGACACAGTCTGGTTTTCCCAGAGACTCTCGTCCTTTCTTATGAACGTGCTTCCAAGCGTGCACTATTTTCGTCTTTAGTGCTCTGTCACTTTCTCCTTCCTTGAAGAAAAGACCTTCCAGATGAACACCCAGTGGGAAGTGTCTCATCGGGTATCCAAATTGACGAAGAACCAATACCGGATGGTAGTTGATTCCTCCCTTAGTTCCTATGAGGGGTACATTGGGGAAGTTTCCACAATGGTCAATGATCCTGATTCCCTCATAAATCCTATTGCACCAATCTATATCAGAGTTGGTGAGGGACATGATCTTCTGCGACCAACGTAAGACACTCTTGCAATCCCAAAAAGCAGCAGACTTGGGCAAGTGGGAGATAAACCATTTATAAAGCAGAGGCACACAGCATGTGATCTCCCCTCCACTGTACAAATTTCCCAAGTGTACAGAATGATACGCATCTGTGAGCAAAGTCGGCACAGGGTTTCCAATGAGAAAAACCTTAATGGCATTGATATCGACGAAGTTATTGATGTTGGGAAACAAAAATAATCCGTAGGTGAGTAAAACAAAGATGCTTTCAAAAGTAGTCCCGTTCCCTATACTAGCAAAGTACAGAGCTTTCTTTGTCAAGAACTGGGCTGGCAAACCTTAGATGCCACCCTTAGTAGTCATGTGAGTCTTGACCTCAGACTCGTCCAAATGAATTGCTCTTGCAATTGTCTGATTCTTTGGAATTTCTTCCAGTCCAGAAAATGGAGCTCTATCCGTGATATGTAGATCAATCAGATGAGAATACTCCTCCAGCGTTGGTGCTAGCTGGTAATCCGGGAATGTGAAACAATGATAAACCGGATCGTAAAATTGAATGAGCGCATCCATGATTCCCTCAATCACATGGACTCTTAACAGTGGTAGCAAACCTCCGTGCTTGGCTCTGAAAGCCTCTGGGCTAGTGATCATCCTTGCTAACCTTCTCAAATCCTCTAGCTTTGGAACCTTGAAGGTGTACGTATGAGTTCTCCTTCTACCGAAATCCATAAGTGCAATCCTTTTCTCTGATATTTGCAATCACAGTCTTAGTTTAATTTGAAAAACAGAGAGACTAGAAGAGAAATTTTTTGAATATTTTAATGTTTTATTAAATGAATGCATGAATGCAGCACACAAAAACATAGAAAAAACATGGGGTCAAAGGGTCGTTGTCATGAAGTCAAGGCTCTACCCATCCCCAAAGGTTTATACTAGGGTGATTTTTTTACATGTACTCATTATCATCAGCTCCTCCCAGGAAAGCAAAACAACAAGCAGATCGCCAGCGAGTTGTAGAGCAATCTTAGAGTAAGTGCCATTCACCGAGAATAGATCACCAGCCTCAAATGAGGGTAGTATCGCGTAACAACTATTTCTGATAGTTTCCGCACTACGAAAGGGTTTGGCTCCTCAGCTTCTCAGACTTAACAACCGGCCCATTGGCTAAAAGAGTGAATGGGTTGCGTTGGTCAGCCTCCACTGAGGTTGATGGTCGACCCCGTCGCCATCACTTATCTTAAGTGTATACTCATTCTCACCACATGCGGCATCACACGCATTCCCATTAGCAGAAAAATAAACATGTATTCAATTAGGAAAAGCAGTATATATATTTGTCCTAAACATCCTACACCTTTAAAGCTAAGAATCCTAAGTTCCTGACAGAAACTGGGTTCCCCGGCGGAAGCCCCAATCTGTGGTATCAACCAAAGAGGTGAAAAGGAGGAAAAAGGAAAGAAGCTGAAGAGATAGGCCCCACGGTGGGCGCCATTTTTCTGTAGCGAGCGATTTTGGACGCGGTTCTTAAGCGCTGGTCGCTCTCTGCGGTTTGAACTTTGACTACAGGTCGATTCATTTTTTATCCTATTGTGAGCTGAATAAGGAAGGGAAATAAATGTCTCCAATTAACCCTGTTTTGCATACTGAGTTTAAATAGCGGTATGTTAGGTTACGAATGCTATCAATGTGGGGGGCCTTGTACTGGTTATTTGTATTTTCGCCAATACTGTTTTCTTTCTTTTTACCTGGGCAGAAGGTTTCTGGCGGGGAACAAGGATTAGGATGTTAGGACTGATGTTTTTGAATTACTGCTTTTGATTGATAGAGATATGGGATTTTGGTTTTTTGTTGATTGTGCTCGCTAAGATCTTTTCTTTCGATCTTATGCCTACGTATTCCCGTTTACCGAAATAGGGAAATCAGAGCGTTCGTAGTTCCTCCTAGTCTATGGGAGGAAATGGGTGTTTTTGGTGTCTTGTTCAAAGCCCAAGACGTGAAGCGAAAGGTGGTTTGTATCTTGTTCAAAGCCCAAGATGTGAGGCTGAAAAGTCTATTTGTGTCTTGTTCAAAGCCCAAGACGTGAAGCTGAAAGACCTCGACTTTAGAGAGAATTTGTCATCTCTAAAGAAAGGTTTGTCTGTCACAGCTGTTGGGTGACTGGTTATAAAGGAGAATTACTTTAACCGGGATACACGAATCCTAGCAATGCCATAATTTCCTTTAAAGGGGATTTTAACCTGAAGGAGAAGACTTTAACTCAGTGTAGAGCAATGCTATCTTTCCTTAGGAATTTATCATGCTAAAAGAGGGACAGTGGCATGGATGTAGATGATCCAGAGGCTTGCCGCTTACAGCGATTAGATGACGGGAAAAGAGTTGTTGATGTTTGTGTACTGTGAACGACGTACAGCTTTGCTGCTAAAAGGTTGATCGGATCAACCAGTGGTTTTCTTATACAAAGCCTAAGAGGAGGCTATTGGCCCAACAATAAGGAGTTTTTATGTGTCTCGTACGAAGCCCGAGAGAGAGGCTAAAAGGGTTGACTCAACAGGAGAATCTTTTATACTCAACAAGAGAGTGTTTTTGTATCTCGTACGAAGCCCGAGATGGAGGCTAAAAGTTTGACTCAACAAGAGAGTCTTTGATACTCAACAAGAGAGTGTTTTTGTATCTCGTACGAAGCCCGAGATGGAGGCTAAAGGTTTGACTCAACAAGAGAGTCTTTTATGTGTCTCGTACAAAGCCCGGGATGGAGGCGAAAAGGGTGATTGACTCAACGAGGGAGTCTCTTATGTGTCTCGTACAAAGCCCGAGAGAGATGCTAAAAGGTTTGACTCAACAAGAGAGTCTTTGTATCTCGTACGAAGCCCGAGATGGAGGCTATTGTAACTGTTTCAGTTGAGTGACAGATCCAATATACTGATTTTAAAAGAGAAAATCAGTTCTTATATGAGCAACACTATACTCAGGGATTTGATTTGAGGATCAAGGATATTTCCTTCTCTTTGAGGAAACGGGAAATCCAAAGGGTATTGAGACTGTCCGAGTCTGCGGGTTTCCTTCCTATTTAACGAATGGGTCGCTTGAGAATGTCTTTGAGACTCAAGGAAGTTAGGCTGTCCAAGTCTAGAGTTTTATCTTTTGTACTATGCTTTGAGAAACAGTAGTAGACTCTATGAAAGGACTGTTCTATGAGGATGACTAGGTTCTGTTCCTATACCTCTAGGAGGTCGTCGGGACAATTTGTACGAAGCCCAAGAGGAGGCTGGAAACTTTTAAGAAGCCGACGGGTCCTTGTACTAAGCCCAAGAGGAGGCTATCATTCCCAGAGGAAGAGATCATTATACGAAGCCTAAGAGCAACCCCACAATAAAGTTATATATATGAAAGCGGTAAATGAAAGCGGGTAAACACTTACTCGGTTGTAGAGCTTCCATGCTGTTTGGTTAGTTGTTCAACAAAGAAAGATTGAAAACAATAGTATATTCAAAATCAAAGGAGAAAGTGCTTTGAAAAAGAAAGATTTGGGGCTTACAGCTCAAGGAGAGGCCCAGGGTTTTATCAGTGAGCGCACTGTTGAATTTGTACAGAGGGGCTTATACAAGTGACTGAGGCCCAAGAAAGGTTTTCTGTACAAAGGGATGGGTCTTACACTCTATCAAGAGGCCCAAGTGAGTTTTAAGAAAAGAAATTGGTCTTACTACTCGAGGGTAGGCCCAATGGTTAATTTTGAAAAAAGGCGACGGTCACGCCGAGGTTTTGGAAACACCGTGGGACTTATACAAGTGACTGAGGCCCAAAATTTTGGTATTTACAAAGGGATTGGGTCTTACACTCTATTAGAGGCCCAAAGAGTTTAAAGAAAAGAAATGGGGCTTACAACACGAGGGGAGGCCCATAGTCTTTATTTTCAAGATGAATATTCACTTTTAAAATGCTTAAAAAACAATTAAAAATGAATTTATTCACAACAATACCAACTATATTAAATAAATAATATAAATTTGATTTTTTTGTAGAATAAAATATTTTACTATTTTTGTGATTTTTCAGAAAAAGAACCAATAAAAAATAATCAAAATTGAAGGAGTTATTAATTTTCCAAATTATTAAAAGATAATAAGAAAATATAAAAAATAGGGGTTGGGTCTTACACTCTATTAGAGGCCCAAAGTGTATTTTTGTACAAAATATGGGGCTTACAACTCAGGGAGAGGCCCAAAATATTTTCAGTTTGAAAATGGCGATCGCACCGAGATTTTTCACGTATCGGGACTTATACAATAGCTGAGGCCCAAAATTGTTTCGTTAAAAAAGGGTTGGATCTTACACTCTAATAGAGGCCCAAGTGTTTAAAAATGAAAAGAAATGGGACTTACAGCTCAAAGAGAAGCCCAGTTGATTTTCGTTTGAAAATGGCGATCGCGCCGAAGTTTTCTTTTAACGCAGAGGGACTTATACAATAAGTGATGCCCGAAATAGTTTTGGTTAAAAGGGGGTTGGGTCTTACACTCTAATAGAGGCCCAAAAGTTTTGAATGGTTCTTATAGCTCGAGGAGAGGCCCAAGGTTATTTCTTAAAAAGGCGACGATCGCGCCGTTTGTTTTTGACGGTATCGGGGCTTATACAATGAATGAGACCCAAAAATGATTTGATCAAAAAAGGATTGGGTCTTACACTCTATTAGAGGCCCAATTGTTTAAAAAAGATTTGTTAGGGTGAAAATCAAAGAAAACCCCAATTTCATTTTTTAGGCATTTTTTCAAGAAAAATTAAGTAAAAAATGATAAAAATATCAAATAAAATCATTAAATAATGATTAAAGTTTATGAAAAAAAATATTTTATCAACATAAATATTTAAAATCATTTTGGTTTTAAAAATCAAGAAAAAAAAGAAATCATTTTAAAAGCATTTAAAACAATTTAAAACACTATTTTTAAATATATTAAAAATAATACTTTTTTTTATTTTTTTGGATTAAAATATTATGGGGTACGAATTGAAAAATGATGATTTTTTGCTATGTAAAAAAAATTGGTTGAGTTTTGAAAATAAAAAGTAAGAAAAAGAGAAAAGATATCAAAATATCATTTTCGACATTTTTTGGGGTAAAAACGAGTACCGAAACTTTAATTTTCAACACGTTTTTATCAAATTTCAAACACTCATAACTCTCTCAATTTTTATCAGAATCAAAATCCGGAAGTACCTACCTGGGCGATTTTTCGCAAGGAATCCGATGGTATTACTCACGCGCACGGAAAATTGACGCACAAAATGCAGAAAAAAACTGCTATCGTTTTGAATATATCGTTCCGCGCCGAATTTCCAACACGCGTAACTCTCTCGATTTTTATCGGAATCAAAATCCGGAAGTACCTACCTGACCGATTTTTCGCAAGGAATCCGATGGTATTACTCACGCAGTCGTAAAATTGACGTATAAAACGCATAAATTAAAAAACAAAAACTGCTATCGATTAAAAACATCGTTCCGCGTTGAATTTCAAACACGCGTAACTCTCTCGATTTTTAACCGAATCAAGATCTGCAAAAGCCTATCCTGACCGATTTTTTGCAAAGAATCCAATAGTATCGCTCACGCATGCCAAAAATCAACGTACAAAACGCAGCGATAAAAAAACAGAGCTGCTGCGTAGAAAAACATCGTTTCGCGTAAAATTTCCAACGCGCGTAACTCTCTCGATTTTTAACCGAATCAAGATCCGCAAGAGCCTATCTTGACCGATTTTTCGCAAGGAATCCAATGGTATTACTCACGCACACGGAAAATCGACGCACAAAACGTAGAAATTAAAAAACAAAAACTGCTATCGTTGTTTTCGACGCCGTTTCGCGTAAAATTTCCAACGCGCGTAACTCTCTCAATTTTCATCGGAATTGAAATCCGTAAAAACCTCTCTTGACCGATTTTTTGCAAGTAATCCAATGGTGTTATTCACGCACTCAGAAACTCACTGTACAAAGCGAAAAAAACAGAACCGCTATCGTTAATTCGACGCCGTTTCGTGTAAAATTTCCAACGCGCGTAACTCTCTCAATTTTCATCGGAATTGAAATCCGTAAAAACCTATTTTGACCGATTTTTCGCAAGGAATCCAATGGTATTATTCACGCACTCGGAAACTCACTGTACAAAGCGAAGAAACAGAATCGCTATCGTTAATTCGACGTCGTTTCGCGTAAAATTTCCAACGCGCGTAACTCTCTCAATTTTCATCGGAATTGAAATCCGTAAAAACCTATCTTGACCGATTTTTCGCAAGGAATCCAATGGTGTTACTCATGCAAACTAAAACTTAATGTATAGAACACACCAATGAAGAAAAGACAGAACTGCACATGGTTTCAAAACAACCAAAATTCCACATAAAAACATGTCAAAATGCAAACAGTGGGAGGATCACAACATACACATTAAGGACCACATTTTTACCTCAAGAATTGTTCAATATGATGCATGTATGTGGACAACAAAGGAAAGCATGATTCAAAGAATTCAAGTTGTGAATTTTACCTCTTTTTTGGAGATTTTGGGCAACCTTCCAAGTGCTTTGTTCCAGAAATGATTTGATGCTTTGGACAACCTCAAATGACCTCTTAGAAGCTTTTAGGATGGTTGGAATCGGCTAGAAACCTCTGGAGCAAGTTTGTGCACTTTCTCGCGAAATGGTCAAAAACGGTCAAAATGCCAACTCTCTCAAATGGTGTTCCAAATGTGTGGCACCATTTGGGATAGTTCAAGGATGATATTTAGAGTGTGTTTGAGGTTTTATCTGGCTTGGAAAGTGACTGAATCAAGACATGGCTTGAAAAATGTAAAAAAGTGTCATTTTGAGGTTTTGAGATGTGACTTTGTGATGTTGTGATTACAGGTCACTTTTGATGGTTTCTACAGCTTACATATGATATATATGAGGTGTGTGTGTGATTAGTTTGAGTGGAATTGCTCTCTAGCTCAAAAACTCATAATTTCCTTACTAATGAAGGCATTTTGGAGTGAAAGAGAGAATTTGAGGAAAGCATCTGTTTGATGGCTTTGGTGTACTCAAACTGAGCATAAATGAGCTCTATTTATAGTAGAGCAAGTTTGTTTTGGGATCCACAGTGAATGGTGGCTGCAGCAGGTGTTTGTTCCATGTTGGCCAATGGAAATCCAAGTCTCCTCTAGCCATTGACTAGAGGTTAGGGCACAGGCTGCTGGTTCCCTTGGTCTTGGATAAGTCTTGACTGATTTCACATGAGAATGGCTCAGTACATGCCACCTCTAAGCATCCATTAAATGCTCCAAACCAAAATTGGAGTTTTGTCCCTCTTTTAGGGATTTCTAGGCTTTGGCATGCTTTTCTTTGTTCCTTGAACTTGGGAGGTTCATGGATCAGATCATCCCACTTGGATTTGATCCTTAGATGTGTCCAAACTGATGACAAGGCTTGAAAATTCGTGTGGCACAAAAAATGTGCAAATCTGCCTTGTAAAATTCAGCTTCAGCAAGGCCTTTTGTAAGATCCATAACTCCTTGCTCGAGTATGCTACATGGACGTTCTAGGACTTTTCGGAAAACTTAGATGACGTACTTCAACTTTGATGTTTAACATTAGACCTGGTTCAACTTGGAACATGGAGAAAAACAGCCTTGAAGTTGGGACATTGTGCTGAAAAATGTCAATTTTAACTTTTTAGCCATTTTGATCCAAGCATAACTCAAAATCCTTAATGAATTGGACTTAGGTCTAGTTGAAGTTTTTGTAGAGGGTAATGAGGGCTACAAATCAAGCTTTGGATGGGGGAAAATGGCTTTGTGGTTTAGGAGTTATGATCCTCCAAAGTTGGTACCCTTGCCACTTTTTTTCATAACTTAGAAAAATTTCTAAGTTTTTATGGTTACCCCTTTTACAAGTTATCCCACTTTCTTTGATTTTTCTTGATGAATGATGATTCCAATCACACATTAACATCATTTTAGGGTTAAAAAACCATTTTTATGAAAAATCTCAAAAAGTCAAAGTTTGACTTTTGTGCACAGTTGACTTTTTATCAGATGAATTCCAAACCGTGCGATTCTTCAGGAAATCATGTCCTTGACCTAAATCAAAATTGATGGACATGTTCCATGGGTGTTATAGGGTGTATTTAATCGTGTCCCACGGCTTGGGAGCATGTCCTGGTCAAAAGTCAAAGCTACAGTTGACTTTTCCCGCGAAACCCCAACTGTGGTTCAGATGAAATTGAAACTTGTTGCTCAAGCTTCTTGGGTCAATCCATTGTTGCAAATGGATCAACGTGGTATGTTGGAGACCCTCAAATCATGTCTTGAGGTCTTGGCTCATGATTTGTCCCAAAAGTCAACTTAGGGGTGAATTAGGTCAAGAAACCCTAATTCCTGATTTTTGATGTATGCATCCCCTAAGGCTAAATTGACTTGATGATGGGGTTTATGATGTTTCATGGAGCATTTTAGGTTATGCTTTGAAGCATTGGCTCATGCCCAGAGGAAAATTTCCATCTGGAGGCCCTAGTCGACCAAACCCTAATTTGGTGACACTGACGATCCTGAAGCTTGATCCACCTAGAAGGGAGCAAACTTGTGCTTAATCCTTGTAGTGGGAGTCCTCTTGATCCATTGTGGATGTTTGAGAGGCTAGACAAGTTAAAGATCATTTTATTCCTTGATTGACCCTTTGTCTAAGAGCTCTGCGAGGGCTTGAAACCCTAAATCCTGTTTGTAGTGAATGCTCACCCACCTTTGGGGAGACTAATGAGGTACAAAGGTACATCCATATTGTGCTGATGATTTGCACAATGATGGGAAATCTTAGTGGTCAAAATTTGGGGTATGACACTTGGGGCATGCCACTTAACTATATCCCGGAAGGATATGTTCCGCCGATCGTTGAGGATCAAGGAACCGCAGCAGGAACCACTGGTCCTGAAGGTTACAAACTTCAGGAAAGCGAAGATGCCAGGGGCATGACAGTAACTCCTAAAGGTTACAAACTTTGGGAGGCACCGAGAGTCTCGGCCATAATGACTATACCAACGCTCGTGGTACACACTGTCCCAGAAGGACAGATTCCACAGATACCTTCTGGTGGAAACGACAGCATGTTCGACAGAATGAATGAATTCCAGGAACAATTCCTAGAGATGCAGAAAGAACTACAAGCCCTTCGCGGTCAGGATTTATTTGGAAAGGACGCCGCAGACCTTTGTTTGGTCCCCAATGTGAAAGTTCCGCACAAGTTCCAGGTACCCGACTTTGAAAAGTACAAGGGTAACTCTTGCCCTCAAAGCCATTTGGTGATGTACGCTCAGCGAATGTCAGCTCAGACAAAGAACCAGGAGCTACTAATTCACTACTTTCAGGATAGTTTAACCGGTGCTGCATTAAAATGGTACATGGGTTTAAACCGCGCTACGATCAGCACGTTCAGAGATCTTGGCGCTGCTTTCGTTCAACAATATAAATACAATTTGGACATGGCACCGGACAGAGATCAGCTCATATCGATGTCACAAAAGGACAAGGAAACCTTTAAAGAATACGCTCAGAGATGGCGTGAAATTTCCGCTCAGATTTCTCCACCTCTGGAGGAAAAAGAGATGACAAAGATCTTCTTAAAAACCTTGAGCTCATTTTACTACGATAGAATGGTTGCCAGTGCACCCAGCGACTTCACCGAAATGGTGGGCATGAGAGTACGTCTCGAGGAAGCAGTCCGAGAAGGACGTTTAGTTAAAGACGTTGGATCTTCAAGTAGTACAAAACGATACGTTAGTGCTCTCCCTAAGAAAAAAGAGTAGGATATTGAGAATATCTCTCTCGGAAAACAAAGGCGACGGTACCAACCGGTAGCAGCTGTAACTTCTACTATCAACACTGCGCCTGGTCCTACGTATCAACCTCAGGTTGTGCAGAGCCAACCGAATCAACAAAAATATCAGCAAAGGGCACAACAGCCTCTTCAGCAGGCCCGTCCCCCGTACAACAACAACCGTACAACGCGACCACCAGGGGTTTGACCCTATACCCATTTTGTACGCAGAACTATTTCCATTACTACTGGTCAAGGGGCACGTCCAAACCAAGTCCCCTCTTACAGTACCAGAAAATCCGCCTTTTTGGTTCAAAACGGATCAGACTTGTCCTTACCATCAAGGAGGACCAAAGCATAACATAGAAAACTATCTCAGTTTCAAATCCGATGTGCAAAAGCTTGTTATGAGCGGGGTCTTATCTTTCAAAGATACGAATCTGAATGTTCTCACGAACCCGCTGGCTCAACACGAGAAAGTTGCGATAAATTTGATAGAGGGAGAGTTTAACAACATCTATCAAATTCATGATGTACTCTTATTGAGGACCAATCTGGTCAAGATGCATTATAGACAGAGCGGATACGGCCATGTGCCACCTAATAATTATGATCAGTGTGATATCTGCTCTAAGAACAATCAAGGATGTTCTGTGGTGCAATCAGCTCTACAGGAACAATTGGATCTCGGGTGGATCCAAGAGCATCGAGTTCGTGGAGTCAACATGACCTATACCAATTCCAACATCATTCAGAACCACGACATTCGTGCAATGAATGTCAACTTAGTGGCGATGCACTCAAGGAAAATCCAGTATCATAATCTACCGCAGCACGATTACAATTCCTGTTTGACTTGCTCGCTAAACAAACAGGGATGCTCTTTTGTACAAGAGGCCCTCCAGCGTTAGATGGATCTTGGGTGGATCCAGGACTACCATGACAGAAATCCTTATCAGATCAACATGATTCAAATCTTTGATATTCGTCTGATGAATACCAGCTTGGTGAAATTACACGCTAAACAGGTCCAACTCGGTTTTCTCACTTCGCATAATTATCAGAACTGTAAAGGATGTTGTGAGAGTAACCAAGGGTGCGCTCTCGTTCAAAGAACTTTGCAACACTTGTTAAACCACTGGTGGCTTCCGATCCATCTGGATGAAGACACGCAACAAATCAGTGTGCTTAATGGGAACCCTACTCGGCGTCAAAGTCAGGGTGTCCGGTCTATGGAAATTGACCTGGTAAGGTTACACTGCATTCAAAGCGGACATGGCCAAGTGCCACCACACAACTATGAACGTTGTAGAGTCTGCTCGGAGAATAACTAAGGATGCTACCTTGTGTGGGCAGCTCTTCAAGGTTAGTTGGATCATAAAGAGATTCGCCCATGTCCGAGTTATGAGCCAATCAACTGGACGTCGGACTACTTCGTTGATCAAATCAAAGACGTTGTCATAATCTCTGATCATCAATAGAACAAGGATGTTTGTACCATCATCCCTCTACTGGACGAATCAAAGGTTCCTAGACAGGAACTGATTGAAGTTACCTACGACAGTCAAAAAAATCAGAAGGCTCCTGTAGTTATCTATCTGCCAGGACCATTACCGTATGAATCAGCTAAGGCGATCCCTTACAAATACGGTGCAACAATAATTGAGAATGGAAAGGAAATTCCATTACCCTCCGTCGTGAATATTGCAGACATCAGCCGAGTAACACGGAGCCGTCGAATCTTCAACCGAGGAGTTGGAGAACCTACCAAAGAAAAGAAACTTTAGATAGAAGCTCCTGATCCACCAGTCGGTCAATCCAGTAATCCCGACCTTTCGAAAAACAATGATGAGATGCTGAAGCTCATCCAAATGAGTGAATACGACATTGTTGATCAAATGTTACAAACTCCTTCGAAGATCTCTGTGCTATCACTTTTACTCAGCTCCAAAGCCCATAGAGAGGCTCTACAGAAAGTCTTAGAGCAGCCCTTTGTGGAACAGGATGTGTCAATACGATAGTTCGATAGCATCATCTCTAACATCACTTCCTGCAATAACTTAGGATTCAGCGATGAGGATTTGCCAGAGGAGGGTAAAAGTCACAACATGGCGCTCAATATCACAGTCAACTGCCAGGACGATGCTTTAGCCAGCGTACTGGTAGACATAGGATCGGCCATCAACGTTATGCCGAAGTCCACTTTAATGCGACTGTCATTCAAAGGACCCCCGATAAGGGGCAGTGAGGTTATCGTCAAAGCCTTTGACGGATCTCGGAAAGCAGTTATCGGCGAAGTCGACCTTCCCATAACTATCGGTCCTCACACTTTCCTAATCACTTTCCAGGTCATGGATGTCCGGGTAGCGTACAACTATTTATTAGGAAGACCTTGGATACACCAGGCTGGGGCAGTCACTTTGACACTGCACCAGAAACTGAAGTTCGTCAAGAATGATCAACTCGTCATGGTCTGTGGAGAACAAGCCTTGATCGTGAGTAACCTGTCATTATCTACTTGTATAGAACCCGAGGAGGTTGTTGGAACTCAGTTCCAAGCACTTTCGGTGAGCAATGAGAATCAATCAGAGAAAGGAACCTCTATTTTCTCATACAAATATGCTCTCGAGGCAATTGAAAGTAATAATACGAAAGGATGGGGACAGCTTGTCATTCCTACTGATAATAAAACAAAGAAGGGTCTTGGTTTTTCTGCGACCAGCACCCAGACAGCTGCTAACGATGAAAGTCTTCATCTTATTCAGAACTTCTTCCACAGTGGAGGTTTCCTTCACCCAGTGCCTCAAGCAGTCCATACCATCAACGATGGAGATCCCTCTGATACAAAGGAAGAGTGGAAGTCATATCTTAACGAGTACGGTTATATGTCTCAAGAAGAAGTGCCTACGCCATTTTGATATCCCGCACAGAGTTCGAGATTTATACCAAGGTCAGATGTCAAAATGATGTACGGAGATTGTGATCCGGAAGGATGTCGTGCTCCACCAAACTCATTAGAGGAGGACACTCTGATGAAGGACAACTTTGACCACGACTATTATGGCCCAATGGATGGCCTGCCTATTGTTGCACCCCAAAATTTGCTCTCCTTACTTTAGTACTAACTGGCTTATGTTTCTTTCTATTTTTGCATTATCATGTGTGCATATCATTAGTTCTTAGCATAGGGTCAAGGTGCCTGAGGCAAGTTCAAGAGGAGAAGATGTTCTTCAAAGGGTCAAGCAAGAGAGCTCAAGTGGATCACTCTCTCCTAACCAGTGCAGAAATTAGGGTTTTGAGATTCCTGGGTTTATTGCTCCAATGGGCAATCTCCTTGGGTTTTTATCATCACCAAATGGCATATCTTATCTTTGTTGGAGATGATACACATCATATTCAGAGGAATTTGGATTTGGAGACTATGTTATTTCCTCCTAGACTGAGGGTACCAAAACTAGGGTTTGCTATAAAGTCAGTTTATTTCTGATTTTTTGGGCAAGACTTGATTCCATGGTATTCCTTGGGTCCCTAAGTATCTAGGAATGGAAGTTTGTCCATCAGTTTGGTTAAGGAGAAGTTTAATTGGCCACTGGATTGGGAATCAAGAGGATTGGGGAAAAGTCAAAAGTGAGAGGGGAAGTCAATTGTGAAACTTTGAGGTCTCACATCCTCATATGGTCTTCAAGAGTCAAATTTCATGCCATTTATCAAGAATCAAGGGTTGGTACAAAAGTTACTAAATTTGGAAATGACCTATAATTTGAAAGTTTCCTTTTTGTGCAAGTTCCTACACTACATTCAACTTGACTTTTCATCATCAAAGAAGCTTCAAATGAATTTTCCTAAAACATGAAAGTTGAAGATCTTTTTCTCCTCTTTCCAACAAGTACTAGTGGGTCTCCATATCATTTGTGAAACTCAAGTTATGATCAAAAGAAGGCAAAGTGGTTTTTAGGGTTTCATTTCCACAAACTTTTGCATTTTGGGACATAGTGACCTATAATTAATTCCATTGCTTCATGTCACATTCCAACATCAAAGTACAATCCATAAAGAGCATTGTTGGCCTTTGAATCAAGTGGTTTCATGGTTTATTCATTACTTATTTCACATGGTGCAAAATTGCCAAATTATTTAAAACTCATGAATCAAAATGTTTCAAGGCCCAATTTCAATTTAGGTGTGATTAGCAATTGTTGAGTAAGTGATCCATCATGAAATACTTGGGTATCCATGCAAATAGGAGGGTGTATCTCACATTATTCAAATTTCCAAAATTGCCCAAAACTCATTAAGTGGAGAATTACCAAGGCCCAGATCATTATCAGTGGTTTAACCTAGCCTATTTAAACTTACTCATGCTAGGGTTAGAAAAAAGAACACGTGACTTGGAGGAGAACCAAAGCTTGAACCCTAAAACTTGGATCCTTCATATCTCTCAAGTAAGAAGAGTTTTTCAAGAACTTCTTCCACAAACTTCCTCCTTGTGATCCATAGAGTGCAAACCATCCCTCGTTTGAAGCTAAGAGCAAAGGAATAAGTGGCTTGATCTCAGGTTAGTGATGTTTTTTATGATCACAAAACTCTCTTTTTAAATACGCATAATGTTGTGTGACATCCATGGATCATTCTGGTATATTTTGTTTTGCATTTGGACGTGTAGATGGCTTGTATTGTGTGTTTAAAGTTTTGGACCCAAACCTTTTCTTATTCGTTTAGCTTTATGTGATGGTTATGTGTGAAAAATAATATGATATTTGAGTTCCTTGTGATTTTTTTGTTCAAATGGTATATTCGTGCGCGTTTTCTGGGTGTTTTTAAGTTGCAGGTGGCCGTGGATGGTGGCCGGAACCCTAGCTCCGGCGGCTGGTGAGGGTTCCGGCGAAGGGAGAGGCTGGAGGTAGAAGACATAATCCCAGCCGTTGATCTGTTTCATCGCATGGTCCTTATGACACCACGTGTTTTGTTTTTTTGTTTTTAATTTAATGGTTTCATGTGTGCTCACCCACTTGTGCTACCGTGTGCCTCATAATATGACCGTTGTTTTTAATTAATTGTTGACTGTGTGATTTAATCTGGTTCATTTATTTAATCTCGTGGTGGAAAGCATGACAGCACATTAATGAGTGCATGTGCTTGTCATGTGTGGCTGTGTATGGTGTTCTATTAGATGGTGTGCGCGTGCTTTTAATTGATTATAGTGTGCTTTACGATCTGGATCGTTGATCATGCTTATGTTTGGATTTGTTGACTTATTTTGTAAGCGTGTGATTGATCCTAGGGTCATCATTGAACCTGAATTGTTGACTGATACCATGAGCCTTTTGACATGCGTTTTGGACTCTTTTTTGCCTTGGGCTTTCTTTTTACACCCCCCCCCCCCCCCCCCCCCCTTTTTAGGCCACTTGTCATTTTCAACGTATATGGGCTTGTTGCATACACCCCAAAGTTTATTTCTTTATTTTATTTTTTATTTAATTATTACATTTCATTTTCATTTTTTAAAAATAGATAATTGCATTAAAAAATTCCCAAAAAATTCATGCATCATATTTACAACTTTATAAAATTTTACCAAATTTTATTTTATTTTCATCATCTAAATCAATTATTTGTTTATTTTCTTTTTGAACTATTCATATCATGCATACCTAAATTTGTATAATTTTGTTCTCATAGCATACAAAACCTTTTGCACTCATTCTTTTTGCATTTTTTCACCAATACATTGAATTACATTAAAATATTTTTCTCTCATTTTTAAACTTTTTCATATTGTATTTTAGTCCTTTCCTTTTGCATGTTGAGTTATGTTTCTCATCTGACTTTGCCTAATTGTTTGAGTGACTTATATTTTGAATTTTTGCATGAATTTTGGACATGTTGTTTTCTTCTGGTTGAGATATGTTGATAATTAATTTGGTAATTTTAGAAGTTTTTTTCCTAATTGTTTGATTGCTTTTATTTGAGACCTTCCTGTATGCATATTTCCGATCATGTCTGGTTATCTTGTTTGAAAAGGCATTTGTGCCATCATTTGGGTTTGCTCCTTTGACTTCACAATTCATGTTTAAGCCATCCACGTTCTGTCTTGGTTGAATTTCACTTGGTTTATAACCCTCCCTCTTTGGTTTGTGATTTCTTTCATTTGTCTGAGTTTCTTTTCTCTTATTGTTACGTATGCCTGCTTCGTACTAACCTTTTATGCAGGGGCGGAGGTAAGTTATTCGAGGGTGTGGATAAGTATCCATGTCCACTCTCACTCTTTCTGTCTCTCATATTTTCTTTTCTTTAGGCTTAGATTGTCGCCAAACCTCGCTGACCATAGGTCATCCATGCATGATAACATTAGGACTCTTAGTTTCCCTTTAGAGTTTCTGTTGTGTCTTCTCTCTTCTCATCTCAAAACTTCTTGAAAATACTTAATAAGGATAAAGTGTATTGCGCACGAGCCTTAAGCGTGGGGAATGAGAAATGAGGGGCTTCCTCTCATCTTTCTAGAGTGCTTAGCGAGCGTCCTGTCTTGGGACGATGCGTTAAGTATTCGTCCATGTGCCCTAGACTTTGGTGCAATGCAAGTTATGAACTAACTCAAGTCACTTCTGTCCTAAAAAAATACAAACCAATTTCAAACCTTTTTGTCCTGCGGGATTGTCAAACTAAAGGCTATTTTCAAAAAGGGCACGTTACTTTCCGTCTGAGTCGCAAACAGGCATCGATCCTAACTGCCGGACGCGAACTTAACGTCGCTCATAAAAAACACAAAAAGAACTTGGTCCGAACTACGTTGACTCTGAATTCCCCATTGCACAAAGGGGGTACGTAGGCCTAGGACGTCGACCTCCTACCGAGTCTGTCTTTGTTTTCCCTTTCCCCGTCTTAGTACAACCCTAGATGATAGTATAACTCACCCTTAGATTAGACAACAAGCGTGGATCCCATCGAGTACGATGGACGCGTGGGGTGCTAGCACTTTCCCCTCGCGTAACCGACTCCCGAACCCAGGTTATGGTTGCGATGACCATTCCTTTCCCTCTTCCTCAGGTTTATGCGGTGTTCCCTTTCCCTCTCTTGGGATAAATTTACATGGCTAGCGACTCTGTTTTCCGCGCCACTCTCGCGTTTGTACCTGGATGAAAATCCTGGGAGCGACAGCTGGCGACTCTGCTGGGGAACAACGGTTGACCTATGCTGGTCCATCCCTAAGCGAGTCAATCCTAGCGCTTGCTTGTCTTTGTTCTCTTTGGGTGTTTTTATTTTTGTTTTGCTTTATTTGTTGTATTTTATTTTTACCACATTTTCTGCATTGCATTTCATTTTTATTACTGTCATACTGGATATTGCTGTGTTGTGCCGGCTGTTTCTGTTTTGCAGGTTGGGTTGTTTTGAGAGATAAGCCCAATACCCAGGCTTGAGTACACCCTAGGACTATAGTGGAAAGTAGTGGGACCTACGTGCCCGCTTGGTACGTTTGTGTGTTCACGAAATTCACAACCAGACGAGGCTATCTTGGGACGCATTCTAACGTGTGTGTCTTGCGCATGTTAGGATGTCGATCTAGAGAGCTGTCGACTCTGGTGACCGATCATCGAGGACCTTAGTGGAAACATCCCTCTTTAGCGGTGACAGTGGCAGACCACATCTTGTGGCAAACCCATTCGCACCCGAGGGCCCACTTTGGAACTCGCATAGGATGGCCCCTATCTTTTGAAGAGAATCAGTGGAGGCACTCCTCGATTGACGATAGTACTGTACCCCGAGGGATGAATGTACTATTGTTTCTCGACCTCAGTGCCAGAAGCTGAGGACCTTCCGTTTTGGAGAATCAGTTGAGGCCTCCTCGATTGATGATGATGCCAAACCAGAAATGGTGAATGTATCATCATTTCTCGACCTGAGAGCCCGGGATACTGAACATCCTAGTACCCACACGTGAGAGGGGATGGGTGTTTGCAGGTTTGCAAGTAACTGAAACCTTCAACCTACCAGGTTTTCTAGATTTCTCATCAATGTTTGATTATCTGGGTTCCTAGTTATCTCAGTGGTTCGGTATTTTGGAATTCTGGTTTTCTGGGTTGTGGTTCTCGTTTAGTTAACAGCACAGCACATCCAGCAGTGTTGCCTTGATCCCATGTTTGCATGAGCATATCATTTTTCTTGCATTCTGACATGTTTAACATTTCTCAGGGCTTGCATCTTACTCTTGATTCCGGTTTTCTGAGGTTACCTTGGCATGGATGTCCAGAGAAAGAAGACGGTTGCCTATTCGTTCCCAGATCCAACCTTGACGTTGATTCACAAGCTGGTTAATATGGCTGGTCCCGGAGTTCGTACAGAGTTCAGTGGAGGGTATGGGAGACTTCTGAAGTTTGTCTATAATATCTCCAAGTATGAGAAGGATGCCATTCATACACTTCTTCAGTTTTATGATCCGTCTTTGCGTTGTTTCACTTTCCCAGACTACATCTTGGCCCCAACGTTGGAGGAGTTCTCATTTATTTTGGGAATCCCCATCAAGCATGACATAGTATTCTTTTCTGAAGAACACCCCGGGATAAAAGAAATGGCTATTGCTCTTCATATTGGTGAATCCGTTCTGAGCAGTAATATTGAGGAAAAACAAGGAGCTAAGGGGTTCTTATTGAAGTTCTTGTTTGATCAAGCTTGCATACATGTTAAAGAGAATAATTGGACTGCTTTCCAAGCTATTATGGCTATGTGCATCTATGGGATTGTCCTGTTTCCCAATGTTCCTGATCTGGTGGATATGCATGCTGTCAGAATCTTTATTTCCAAGAATCCTATACCTACCTTGCTAGGTGATGTGTATCACTCAGTCCACTACAAGAATGAAAATAGGCGGGGAAAAACCATGAGTTGTTGTCCACCGCTCTTATCTAATTGGTTTCTGAGCCATCTCCCCGAAGCTGGCGCCTTCGTTGATACGAAAGATTCTCTGAAGTGGTCAAAGAGGTTAATGGGCTTGACTGCTGACAACTTTGTTTGGTTCAATCATGACTTGCTAGGAATGGAGATTATTTGCAAGTGCGGAGAATTCCCTAATGTACCCTTGATAGGGAGAAAAGGTGGAATTAACTATAATCTTTCCCTTGTTATCAGGCAGTTTGGTTATCCTTTGAAAGGTCCACCTGAAGAGCGAGATGTCAGAGAGTCCTTATTCTTCAATGGTACTGGGGGTCAAGAAGTGATAAGGAAGATTGTGAATGCTTGGAAGCAGGTGACCAAGAGGGGAAAAACTTTATTCGAGAAATGTAACAACCAGGCTTTCCCTTCTTATAAAGAGTGGATCAAGAAGAGAGCAGCAGAGAAGCTTCTTCCCTTCCCGGTGGAACCACCTTTGTATCCTTTGCTGATTGAGCCTCCTACCACAGTTGAGTTGGAGAAATATAACAAATTGTGGGCTGAAAAGGAAAAGCTGCGGAAAGAAAATAGTGAGCTACAAAGAGAGATCTATCAGTTGAAACATGAGCGGGGTGAAGCTGTTCATACCGCCAAGTTGAAGACAGAGCTTCTTGCTAAGGCAGAAAAAGAGCTAGCTGACATGGGCACATCCAGACAAAGGATGAAACAAGCTTTAGATGGTATTAGTCAGGTTCTCGAGTCTAAGAAGGAGGAATTGGACAAGGCTTTGTTAAAGATTCACAGGTTCAATGCTCACCGAGAAACTGCAATGGCTGAGAATAAGAGAAAGGAAGATGATTATCTGGCTCAGATTGATCAATTGAAGTCGCAGCTCAAGAAGAAAGACGCTGAGATCCTATCAGGGGTATTCCAGAGACAAGTAGTCGAGGGTCGACTCAATGAAGCCATAGCCTCCATAGAGGAACTGAAGGTCCAAGCTGAAGTGAAGAGATCTAGACAAGAGGGACCTAGTATGGATGGTGTTTCTGGAGAAGACGCTTGGGAGTTGAATTGTCGATACTTGGAGGGGATCATGCACAGGAGAGACCTTCTCATTCAGGAGCTAATTCAGAGACCAAAGCATCCCGACACCAGAAAGTTGTTCAAGGAAATTCAAGACTGGAGCAGAAAGCATAATGGATGGGGAGGATTGACACTTGTGGATTTTGATGACATGCCGTAGTTTTCTTTCTTCTTTTATTGTATTTGGATCACCACCAAGCTTGTTGGTTGGGATCTATGATTATTGTGTTCGGACTTGTTATCTTGGATTTGTGACTGTTGACATTTGGTTTTCCTCTGGTTTTCTTAATATATGAGCAGAAGTTCCGTTCTATCTTGTTGTTAAACTGGAATCAATGGGTGGATCGCCCTGCGGATATTCAAACATGTTCATTTGCATTTGCATATTCATAATCATTTTGCATAATCATTGTGCATAACAGGTGTTCAAGGCTGGTTATTCTTATTTTGATCTGGTTTTCTCAGAATTGCAGATTTAACTCCTCAGGCCATTCAAGAGTTAATCATGGAGCAAGTTCAAGCTGAGTTGAGGGAAATGCGAGGCCAGATGGGGCAGCTTATGGGGAATATGCAAACTCTCATTCAAGACCAGAAGATGCTGAGGGAGGAGGTCAATTAGATGAAGACTCAGATGGGTTTGGCCATGGAAATTTTGAATAGGGTGTTGAAGAAGGAAGACAGTCATATGCCCGCTTCCACAACAGAGATCCTTACTCCTCCCATCTCTTTGGAATTTGATTTAAATCGTGGATTACCTCGTGAATCTCTTCCATAAGCGGAGGTTCCAGAACTTTCCCAACAGTAGCTAGGTCTTGGCTCCCAAGAGAAGCCCAAGGGCAAAAAGTGTACACAAGGACAGAAGAATTCTGAAAGAGTTTTTCATCCGCTCCCTATGCCATATTCTCAACTATTGTAGCATCTCCTTCAGTTGCAACTGGTACATAAAAGGACTTTGGCTCCTCTCACTGGTAATCCTCCACCAGGCTATGATGCAAGAACCCATTGTGATTTCCATTCTGGGGCACCAGGGCATACTGTGGAGAAATGTAGGGCCTTTCAGCACCAAGTCCAGGATTTGATTGATGCAGGGGCAATTGAGTTCAAGTCAGGCGGCGTGAATATACAAGGTGATGTTACCCCAATTTTTGCAGAAGAAGTGGAGACTCCTCCCCTCTTTGCAGGATCCACCTCAGGTCATGGACTTTCTCCACAACCTTTTGCTGCAGAAGCTCTACGTCAGCAACCTTTGGTTGTGCCTCAGCCAAATGTGGAAAGGAAAGTTCAAGCGCAGGTGGGGCGTCCAAATCAGCACCGACATCAGAGTTATCAGCAGCGGGGGCAACCGAGACCAAGAGGGCCCAAGAGGATATTTGATCCTATCCCTATCCCTTATAGTCAGTTGTTTGCTCGTCTGCTCAAGAACTCTCTGATTCAAACGAGGAGTACCGCGCCGGTACCGTACCCTATTCCTCCGGATTATAACATGACTACTAGGTGCGAGTTCCACTCGGGAACGTTTGGGCATACGATTGATAAGTGTAATGCATTCCAGCACAAGGTGCAAGACCTGGTAGACTCAGAGATCATTGTATTCACTGAAGATGATATGTATATCAATGAAGGCCTCATTTCTCAAATGAACACTCAGTCTGCAAGTACGTCCAGACAGAATTAAGCTTCCTCAGCAATAGCAATCTTCAGCTTCTTTACTGCATTTTCATTTGTAGTTTTTTTTTTCATTTCTTGTTAAAGCATCGTATGCATGTAAGACTTGTTGGTTTGTTTTATGATGATATTAATGCAATGAGTATGTTTTCCTTGAAGTAATCCATTCGTGTTCACTCTTAAATGTTTATATGCACTGCAATACCAATTTTCTTATTTAGAACTCTTGAGGGAGGATGATGAGGCGAAAACGCAAAATCTCTGGTTGTATGTTCAAGGAATGAACCCTGTTGAGGATGTACAAGCATTGTTTCAAACCCCTAAACACTGGAGATATAAGGGAGATAGACCCTCGTTAACCCCTTTTGAGCCTTGGAGTAGGAGTTTCTTTCGTACGAAAAAACCCTTATACTTAACCCAGGGGCAGGGTAGGCGTCAGTTAGTTTGACCGAGCGTTCAAATTTCAAGGAGAATGTGCATCTGAGGATCCATTACCTTCTATCCCACCATCAAGAGGTCAAGAGATGTGAAACCACAACGGTTAGCCGTCAACAACCAAGGAGTGAGGCGGTCACAACCCTGTCAAACAAGTAAGACAACCAGTGTCACACGCTTTGTTCAAAAAAGGGAATATAAAAAGGAAAAAAGGAAAGCCCGCTAAGTCGAAACTTGAAAACAAGCGACTTAGGCAAAAGTTAGGGGATCCCGCTGGACTTCAAAATCGAAAAAACTCAAAAGAGTTAGTCCAAGCAAAAATAAGGGATCAAAAAAAGCAAAAGAAAGAAAAAGCGAAAAGCGTTGCAACAGAAAACCCTCGATAAGAACAAATTCGTGTGATTACAGGCACAAAAGATAAAAAGGGGTGACTGTCATTCCAAAACCCCTTTGGTGCCAAACCATTAGTGGCGTAGGTTCCTTAAAGATCATAAACCTTTTGAGAGATGAGCGTTTGGGTCAGATTAACTGAACATAGGACTGGAGAACATCACGAAGAGTGGGTGGGCACCGATAAATTTTGAGCCATAAATCCTTTTTCTGAAACCATGAACCAAACCACGTTACAACCCTTAAAAGTCCTAATTGAAACAGGGTTTATTCCGAAAGCGTACTTCAACAGGATAGCGTTCCTGACTCCCATAAGTTGTGCTAATAAGACTTGTTGGTATTGCATGTGCGCATTGTTTTGCCATTCAAAAATCAAGGTCGCATCCCAACTAGTGATTCGTTCACGGGGTTTTGCGACATATTTTCAATAAACTTCAAGGTTAACATAAGTGTTGCATTAGGATTATCATTCTCATAAATAACTTGTTCTGTTTGCATACATATGCCTAAGCATCAATGCGGTTTACACCGTGAACACCAGTCAAGAAGCTCGATCCTGCCAAGTTGGGATGCTTGAAATTTCTGAAGGACAATCATATCAGAGGGCATGCTGCCAAGAGACTCAGCGTAGAGTGGGCTCTCCCCAGTAAGTCGTGTTAAGATGTAGCCGATCTGGGGCAGTCACGTCAAGAAATCTCTCCGAAATTCAGTTATTCTGGGGCATTCATTCTAAGATCAGGGGCAAAGTCACTTCAAGGCTCATAGTGAGGCAGACCACCTCTAGAGCGTGGGAGATTATCCACTCCTGAAAATGGTTAATTGAAAACACCTCCCCAAGGTTCAAGGTACTAAAGAAGAGTATTTTCAAATCATTACAATCCCTTTCGAGGTAATGTACTTCATGGATTATGAAGACTGGGGCAGTTATGTCGAGATATGATAAATCTCTCCAAGAGTTTGAAGACCCTGGGGCAGTGCGAACGCCCAGTCTTCTATAAAATCCTCTTGGGATAATTTCTTCCATTAGACCTGGTGGTCTGGGGCAAGTGAAAAGTTCAAAGAGCCGTTTATGACCATAAAGACAAGTCAGGTTGCAGGGCAACAACATTGTACTCCCCCAGCAGTTTGCTTTCCCCAGCATTGAGATTGCACTCTTCTCACGAGAGCCGACCTTCCCCAGCAGGAGACCTGGAAAGTATTTTCTCTGAATCAAGACGTTATCTCCCCACAGAATCAGGGTGTTCACCTTCCCAATCCAGTTAGGAAGCGTGCTTTCACCGGCGATGTCGTATTCTAATCCCCGGCAAGATGGGAGTAAAGTCATTCTCCCCATCAGTGGGCTAAGTTCAGCAGTATCCCCAAGTAGGATGGTATTATGGACAGTTTTCCCCAAGCAGGATGGTATTATGGGCTGGCTTCCCCCAGCGGGTCCTGAACCCAATTGGATATTAGTAACAGATTTCAGTTCCGTTATTGGCATTCATTCTCAACTCCCCCAGCAGAGAAGTAATCTCAGGTTCACATTCAGTAAAGGACATATGCAATCCCCGATAGAGTGTATATGCTTTGGATTTCATCCCCAGCAGAAGTTGTTAATCCAAAGAGTCGGTCAGTGTGATCCTTCTCAATAGAGTTCCTGGATTCAGAGGATAATTTATTTTTGTCATCCCCAGCTGAATTGGTCTTTTCTCTCTAGCATTTATTTTGCTGGAGAGACTCCTTTTGCATATCATAAGCATTTGCATTGCATCCTCAAACGCGTAGCATTTCCACTTCGTGTGGAGCATTACGGCAAAATTCAAACATTTGCATTCGAAGCATAAGCCAGGTTTGATATTTTCGTTGCCAGCTCTCTTTCTCAGCAGAGATGGCATAACTCAGGAGATTTTGGAGGGATGCGTTCCTCATATTTGTGCTCCCCGGCAGAGTCTTTTATTTAGACTTCTCTTTTCCCCAGCGGAGTCATCTTATCTGTGGATCATGAGTCCGTTAGAAGTTTGCCTTTGTTTGGCCCTTCTGTGAAATCCTGTTCTCACCTGATAGTCAGTTCTTGCTTGACATATTTTGCAAGCCAGTTTCCCTTTATCAGCAGGGATGGCATTTATTTTGCTAATTCTCTTTATCAGCAGAGATGACATGACCGGGGAGAGTTTTGTTTCACGTTATCCCCAGCAAAGTCCACTTTATTCGTGTTTTCTTTGTGGGTAGAGTGATCGAGGTCAGTCTTCCTTTGCGGGTACAATTGAGGTTGTATTCGTTTTATGGGTGCGATTGAGGTGGTATTCATATTTTCTTTGTGGGTAGAGTGATTGAGGTCAGTCTTCCTTTGAGGGTACAATTGAGGTTGTATTCGTTTTGTGGGTGCGATCGAGGTCGTATTCATATTTTCCTTGTGGGTAGAGTGATTGAGGTTAGTCTTCCTTTGCGGGTACAATTGAGGTTGTATTCGTTTTGTGGGTGCGATTGAGGTCGTATTCGTATTTTCTTTGTGGGTAGAGTGATTGAGGCCAGTCTTCCTTTGAGGGTACAATTGAGGTTGTATTCGTTTTGTGGGTGCGATTGAGGTCGTATTCGTGTTTTCTTTGTGGGTAGAGTGATTGAGGTCAGTCTTTCTTTGCGGGTACAATTGAGGTTGTATTCGTTTTGTGGGTGCGATTGAGGTCGTATTCATATTTTCTTTGTGGGTAGAGTGATTGAGGTCAGTCTTCCTTTGAGGGTACAATTGAGGTTGTATTCGTTTTGTGGGTGCGATCGAGGTCGTATTCATATTTTCTTTGTGGGTAGAGTGATTGAGGTCAGTCTTCCTTTGCGGGTACAATTGAGGTTGTATTTGTTTTGTGGGTGCGATTGAGGTCGTATTCGTATTTTCTCTGTGGGTAGAGTGATTGAGGTCAGTCTTCCTTTGAGGGTACAATTGAGGTTGTATTCGTTTTATGGGTACGATTGAGGTCGTATTCGTGTTTTCTTTGTGGGTAGAGTGATCGAGGTCAGTCTTCCTTGGCGGGTGCCATTGAGGTTGTATTCGTTTTGTGGGTACAATTGAGGTCGTATTCGTATTTCCTTTGTGGGTGCGATTGAGGTCTTATTCGTCTTATTTTTTCTTGTGGATATGATTGAGGTCAGTTTTCCTTTGAGGGTACAATTAAGGTTGTATTCGTTTTGTGGGTGCGATTGAGGTCGTACTTGTATTTTTTCTTGTGGATATGGTTGAGGTCATATTCCTTATTTTTTCAGCACGCTCCATCTCGTTATTCTCACCATTAGTAAATTTCTGGGGCTCTTTCGATATTCAATCCCCGTGTATCCTGGAATGTCTGAGAGTCGTTGCTATCATACCTTCAGGACCAAGTTGATTGAATAGGGGCAGCTGTTGCACCCCAAAATTTGCGCTCCTTACTTTAGTACTAACTGGCTTATGTTTCTTTTCATTTTTGCATTATCATGTGTGCATATCATTGGTTTTTAGAATGGGGTCAAGGTGCCAGAGGCAAGTTCAAGAGGAGAAGATGTTCTTCAAAGGGTCAAGTAAGAGAGCTCAAGTGGATCACTCTCTCCTAACCAGTGCAGAAATTAGGGTTTTGAGATTCCTGGGTTTATTGCTCCAATGGGAAAGCTCCTTGGGTTTTTATCATCACCAAATGGCATATCTTATCTTTGTTGGAGAGGATACACATCATATTCAGAGGAATTTGGATTTGGAGACTGTGCTATTTCCTCCTAGACTAAGGGTACCAAAACTAGGGTTTGCTATAAAGTCAGTTTATTTCTAATTTTTTGGGCAAGCCTTGATTCCATGGTATTCCTTGGGTCCCTAAGTATCTAGGAATGGAAGTTTGTCCATCAGTTTGGTTCAGGAGAAGTTCAATTGGCCACTGGATTGGGAATTAGGAGGATTGGGGAAAGTCAACAGTGAGAGGGGAAGTCAACTGTGAAACTTTGAGGTCTCACATCCTCATATGGTCTTCAAGAGTCAAATTTCATGTCATTTATCAAGAATCAAGGGTTGATACAAAAGTTACTAAATTTGGAAATGACCTATAATTTGAAAGTTTCCTTTTTGGGTAAGTTCCTACACTACATTCAACTTGACTTTTCATCATCAAAGAAGGCTCAAATGAATTTTCCTCAAACATGAAAGTTGAAGATCTTTATCTCCTCTTTCCAACAAGTACTAGTGGGTCTCTATATCATTTGTGAAACTCAAGTTATGATCAAAAGAAGGCAAAGTGGTTTTTAGGGTTTCATTTCCACAAACTTTTGCATTTTGGGACATAGTGACCTATAATTAATTCCATGGCTTCATGTCACATTCCAAAATCAAAGTATAATCCATAAAGAGCATTGTTGGCCTTTGAATCAAGTGGTTTCATGGTTTATTCATTACTTATTTCACATGGTGCAAAATTGCCAAATTATTTAAAACTCATGAATCAAAATGTTTCAAGGCCCAATTTCAATTTAGGTGTGATTAGCAATTGTTGAGTAAGTGATCCATCATGAAATACTTGGGTATCCATGAAAATAGGAGGGTGTATCTCACATTATTCAAATTTCCAAAATTGCCCAAAACTCATTAAGTGGAGAATTACCAAGGCCCAGATCATTATCAGTGGTTTAACCTAGCCTATTTAAACTTACTCATGCTAGGGTTAGAAAAAAGAACACGTGACTTGGAGGAGAACCAAAGCTTGAACCCTAAAACTTGGATCCTTCATATCTCTCAAGTAAGAAGAGTTTTTCAAGAACTTCTTCCACAAACTTCCTCCTTGTGATCCATAGAGTGCAAACCATCCCTCGTTTGAAGCTAAGAGCAAAGGAATAAGTGGCTTGATCTCAGGTTAGTGATGTTTTTGATGATCACAAAACTCTCTTTTTAAATACGCATAATGTTGTGTGACATCCATGGATCATTCTGGTATATTTTGTTTTGCATTTGGACGTGTAGATGGCTTGTATTGTGTGTTTAAAGTTTTGGACCCAAACCTTTTCTTATTCGTTTTGCTTTATGTGATGGTTATGTGTGAAAAATAATATGATATTTGAGTTCCTTGTGATTTTCTGGTTCAAATGGTATATTCGTGCGCGTTTTCTGGGTGTTTTTAAGTTGCAGGTGGCCGTGGATGGTGGCCGGAACCCTAGCTCCGGCGGCTGGTGAGGGTTCCGGCGAAGGGAGAGGCTGGAGGTAGAAGACATAATCCCAGCCGTTGATCTGTTTCATCGCATGGTCCATATGACGCCACGTGTTTTATTTTTTTGTTTTTAATTTAATGGTTTCATGTGTGCTAACCAACTTGTGCTACCGTGTGCCTCATATTATGACTGTTGTTTTTAATTAATTGTTGACTGTGTGATTTAATCTGGTTCGTTTATTTAATCTCGTGGTGGAAAGCGTGACAGCACATTAATGAGTGCATGTGCTTGTCACGTGTGGCTGTGTATGGTGTTCTATTGGATTGTGTGCGCGTGCTTTTAATTGATTATAGTGTGCTTTACGATCTGGACCATTGATCATGCTTATGTTTGGATTTGTTGACTTATTTTGTGAGCGTGTGATTGATCCTAGGGTCATCATTGAACCTGAATTGTTGACTGATACCATGATCCTTTTGACATGCGTTTTGGACTCTTTTTTACCTTGGGCTTTCTTTTTACACCCCCCTTTTTAGCCCACTTGTCATTTTCAACGTATCTGGGCTTGCTGCATACACCCTCAAGTTTATTTCTTTATTTTATTTTTTATTTAATTATTACATTTCATTTTCATTTTTTAAAAATAGATAATTGCATTAAAAAATTCCCAAAAAATTCATGCATCATATTTACAACTTTATAAAAGTTTACCAAATTTTATTTTATTATTTTATTTTATTTTCATCATCTGAATCAATTATTTGTTTATTTTCTTTTTGAACTATTCATATCATGCATACCTAAATTTGTAGAATTTTGTTCTCATAGCATACAAAACCTTTTGCACTCATTCTTTTTTCATTTTTTCACCAATACATTGAATTGCATTAAAATATTTTTCTCTCATTTTTAAACTTTTTCATATTGCATTTTAGTCCTTTCCTTTTGCATGTTGAGTTATGTTTCTCATCTGACTTTGCCTAATTGTTTGAGTGACTTATATTTTGAATTTTTGCATGAATTTTGGACATGTTGTTTGCTTCTGGTTGAGATATGTTGATAATTAATTTGGTAATTTTAGAGTTTTTTTTAATTGTTTGATTTCTTTTATTTGAGACCTTCCTGTATGCATATTTCTGATCATGTCTGGTTATCTTGTTTCAAAAGGCATTTGTGCCATCATTTGGGTTTGCTCCTTTGACTTCACAATTCATGTTTAAGCCATCCACGTTCTGTCTTGGTTGGATTTCACTTGGTTTATAACCCTCCCTCTTTGGTTTGTGATTTGTTTCATTTGTCTGAGTTTCTTTTCTCTTATTGTTACGTATGCCTGCTTTCTGTCTCTCATCTTTTCTTTTCTTTAGGCTTAGGTTGTCGCCAAACCTCGCTAACCGTAGGTCATCCATGCATGATAACATTAGGACTCTTAGTTTCCCTTTAGAGTTTCTGTTGTGTCTTCTCTCTTCTCATCTCAAAACTTCTTGAAAATACTTAATAAGGATAAAGTGTATTGCGCACGAGCCTTAAGCGTGGGGAATGAGAAATGAGGAGCTTCCTCTCATCTTTCTAGAGTGCTTAGCGAGCGTCCTGTCTTGGGACGATGCGTTAAGTATTCATCCCTGTGCCCTAGACTTTGGTGCAATGCAAGTTATGAACTAACTCAAGTCACTTCTGTCCTAAAAAAATACAAACCAATTTCAAACCTTTTTGTCCTGCGGGATTGTCAAACTAAAGGCTATTTTCAAAAAGGGCACGTTACTTTTCGTCTGAGTCGCAAACAGGCATTGACCCTAACTGCCTGACACGAACTTAACGTCGCTCATAAAAAACACAAAAAGAACTTGGTCCGAACTACGTTGACTCTGAATTCCCCATTGCACAAAGGGGGTACGTAGGCCTAGGACGTCGACGTCCTACCGAGTCTGTCTTTGTTTTCCCTTTCCCCGTCTTAGTACAGCTCTAGATGATAGTATAACTCACCCTTAGATTAGAGAATAAGTGTGGATCCCATCGAGTACGATAGACGCGTGGGGTGCTAGCACCTTCCCCTCGCGTAACCGACTCCCGAACCCAGGTTATGGTTGCGATGACCATTCCTTTCCCTCTTCCTCAGGTTTATGCGGTGTTCCCTTTCTCTCTCTTGGGATAAAATTACACGGCTGGCGACTCTGTTTTTCGCGCCACTCTCGCGTTTGTACCTGGATGAAAATCCTGGGAGCGACACCTATCTGGCAGCCGTACCCAGGAGACTTGGGGCAAGAAAATCAGCCGAATAATGAAAATCAGCTGAGCATCACTGAATTGAATACCTGCGTCCCCACCATGTCATGGGATCATTACTTAGGGCATTCAGAAAATATCCAGTATGATGATGAATTGGCAAAGCTTGTCGGACTAGAATTCATCAACTATGCTTTTCCCGAGGTCAACGTCATCGAAAGAGATGACTCCTCCAGTTCCAAAGAAGTATGGGACACCTTAGGACAACCAAGTGGAAAATATGACTATATGGTCAAGTACACCGCTCCTGAGAGCTCTCGTATTAGGCTTGAAGACATCCAGCCAACTGGATGGGGAGATTTTCCTGAGAGCACAAATACTATGCAAAATACAATTGAGGAATCCTCCTACGATAACTCTGCCTGGGAGACAGATTCCAATGATCCTGCTCCACCAGAAATCAGCGTTATTTCTAAAGACAAATCAAGGAAGGTACCAGACTTTGTGATTCACCGAGGAGTTCACCGCCAATGGGTTGCTGTCGATGTTCCGAAGATCGTTTATAAGTCAAAGTAATTGTCGTCTTTATCTTAACCTTTCACCCCGCCCAGGTGAAACAGATGTTTTGATAGGGCTCACTTTCTGTAAATATCCCTCTTCGCTTTGCCCAAAGCGACGGAGTTTTGTTTTATAGGGTTGTAGTTTCAAGAATCGACTTGTTCATAAATAAAATAATGTCGTTTTGTAATCTCCGCATTAATTGTTGTTTTCTCTTTTCGCTTTTCTTAGAAAATGGTAATCCTAAAAAACAATTCAAAATAAACAAGCAGTTTTTCAAAAAAAAATACATTGCACGCACTCTTGCATTTTCTCTATCTCTTCTAAACACAAATCACAATGTCATGCAGATTGCTTATTTTAAACCCCGTTGAAACATACGATCCGATGCCTTCTCCCAACTTTGAATTCCCGGTATTTGGGGCTTAAGAAGAAGTTGACGACGAAATTCCAGAAGAGATCTCCCGACTACTCAGACAAGAGGAAAGGTCCATTGAACCTCACAAAGAGCCGTTGGAAACAGTCAACTTGGGTTCAAAAGAGGAAAGAAAAGAAGTCAAGATTGGGGCACTGCTCAGTCCAACTGCCAAAGAAAGTTTGATAAAGCTTCTCAGAGAGTTTCCCGATGTATTCGCTTGGTCCTATCAGGACATGCCAGGGTTGGATACCAACATCGTGGAACATCATCTACCGTTAAGGTCAGAATGTCCGCCAGTGAAACAGAGGTTGAGACGGACTCACCCGGACATGGCCATCAAAATCAAGGAGGAGGTACAAAAACAGATTGATGCGGGTTTCCTCGCCACATCAGAGTATCCTCAATGGTTGGCTAACATAGTACCCGTTCTGAAAAATGATGGAAAGGTCAGAATGTGTGTGGATTACAGAGATTTAAACAAGGCTAGTCCAAAGGACGACTTTCCTTTACCACACATTGACATGCTGGTTGACAGTACAGCAAAGTTCAAAGTCTTCTCCATCATGGATGGATTCTCGAGCTATAATCAAATCAAAATGGCGCTGAAAGACATGGAGAAAACTTCCTTCATCACCCCATGGGGTACTTTTTGTTACAAGGTAATGTCGTTCGGTTTGAAGAATGTCGGGGCAACCTATCAAAGGGCCATGACTACTCTGTTTCATGACATGATACATAAGGAAATCGAGGTATATGTCGATGACATGATTGCCAAATCTAAAACAGAAGAGGAGCATGTAACCCACCTGTCAAAACAATTCGAGCGGCTGAGAAAGTATAAACTCTACTTGAATCCCAATAAGTGCACATTCGGTGTCCATTCAGGGAAACTCTTAGGGTTCATCGTTAGCCAGAAAGGAATTGAGGTTAATCCTGACAAGGTCAAGGCCATTCAAGAAATGCCTTCTCCGAAAACTGAAAAACAAGTCAGAGGATTCCTGGGACGTTTGAATTACATCTCCAAGTTTATATTCCTTATGATCGCGACATGCGCGCCAATTTTCAAATTACTCAAAAAGAATCAGGGCTGTGTTTGGACAGAAGACTGTCAAACCACCTTCAACAGTATTAAGGAATACCTGTTAAACCCACCGATTCTATCACCTCCAATGGAAGGAAAACCACTGATCATCAACCTCACAGTCCTAGAGGACTCAATGGGTTGTGTGTTTGGCCAACAAGACGAAACCAAAAGAAAAGAGTCTGTCATCTACTATTTGAGCAAGAAGTTCACCGACTGCGAGACTCGGTACACTATGCTTGAGAAAACTTGTTGTGCTCTGGCTTGGGCAGCCAAACGTCTTCGCCAGTATATGATTCGTCACACTACTTGGTTAATATCCGAAATGGATCCGATCAAGTATGTCTTTGAAAAGCCTGCTCTCACGGGAAGGATTACCCGTTGGCAGATGTTGTTATCAGAATACGACATAGAATACCATGCTCAAAAAGCCGTAAAAGGAAGTATTTTAGCTGATCATTTGGCTCATCAACCGATTGAAGATCAAGAATCAGTCGGGTTTGACTTCCCAGACGAAGATGTCATGTATCTAAAAATGAAAGATTGCGATGAACCACTACCCAGTGAAGGGCCAGAACCAGGTTCCCAATGGGGACTTATCTTTGACGGAGCTGTAAATCATTACAGAAATGGAATTGGGGCAATCATTGTAACACCTCAGGGTACCCACATTCCTTTCACCGCCCGACTGACATTCAAGTGCATAAACAATGAGGCCGAATACAAAGCTTGTATCATGGGTCTCGAAGAAGCGATCGACTTAAGGATCAAAAACTTGGATGTATATGGCGACTCAGCCTTGGTTATCAATCAGATCAAAGAAGATTGGAACACATACCAATCAGGATTGATTCCTTACAAATATTATGCAAGAAGGTTGCTACCCTTCTTCAACCAAGTCGAGTTTCATCATATCCCTTGTGAAGAGAATCACATGGCTGATGCATTAGCCACTCTCTCTTCCATGATTAGTGCAGGTCAATGGAACGCCTTACCTAAGATTGACATAATGCGCCTTGAACGACCCGCTTACATCTTCACGATTGAAGCAGTCATAGACGACAAATCTTGGTATCATGATATCAAATGCTTCCTTCAGAAACAAGAGTACCCACCTGGGGCATTAAGAAAAGACAAAAAAACCCTCAGAAGGTTAGCAGGCAGCTTCTTCCTGAGTGGTGATATACTCTATAAGAGAAATTTTGACATGGTCTTGCTCTGATGCGTAGACAGACCAGAAGCAGACATGCTGATAAAAGAAATTCACGAAGGATCCTTTGGCACTCATGCCAACGGACACGTAATGGTGAGAAAAATTCTGAGAGCAGGGTACTACTGGTTGACCAGGGAATCCGACTGCTACAAGTACATGAGGAAATGCCACAAGTGTCAGATATACTCCGACAAAATCCATGTACCGCCAATGCATCTCAAAGTTCTCTCTTCCCCATGGCCTTTTTCCATATGGGGAATCGACATGATTGGTATGATCGAACCTAAAGCTTTGAACGGACATCGGTTCATCCTGGTAGCCATTGATTACTTCACCAAATGGGTCGAAGCAGCGTCATATGCCAATGTAACCCGACAAGTGGTGGTCCGATTTATCAAAAACAATATCATTTACCGTTATGGTGTTCCAAGCCAGATCATTACTGATAATGGATTCAACTTGAACAATAAGATGATGAAAGAGTTGTGCGCTGAGTTCAAGATCGAACACCATAACTCATCTCCCTTCTGACCCAAGATGAACGGAGCGGTAGAAGCGGCTAACAAGAACGTCAAGAAGATTGTTCAAAAGATGGTTGTAACCTATAAAGACTGACACGGGATGCTACCCTTTGCTCTTCGTGGTTATCGCACATATGTCCGCACTTCAACAGGGGCAACCCCTTTCTCTCTAGTGTATGGCATGGAAGCAGTGCTCCCCATAGAAGTAGAGATCCCATCAATCCAGGTATTGATGGAAGCTAAGCTTACAGAAGCTGAATGGTGTCAAAGTCAACACGACGAACTGAATCTGATCGAAGAAAAGAGAATAACGGTACTATGCCACGGTGGGTTATATCAGCAAAGAATGAAGAAGGCGTTCGACAAAAAGGTCCGACCTCGCGTCTTCAGGAAAGGAGACCTTGTGCTCAAAAAGATACAATCATTTCTCACTGATTCTCGGGGCAAATGGACCCCGAATTATGACGGCCCCTATGTGGTCAAGAAAGCTTTCTCAGGCGGCGCCTTGAGACTTGCAACCATGGACGGAGAGGAATTTGCCTACCCCACAAATGTTGACGTAGTCAAAAAATACTTTGCCTAAACTAAAAAAAACGTCTCGGTGGATTGAAAACCCGAAAGGGCGGTCCGGGTAAAAATTAGAGACAAAATAAATAAAAAATCATCCCGGTGGATTGGAAACATCATAGTATAATCCAGGCAAAAATTAGGGATAATGGCAAGTAACTATGTCCAACAGAGGCAAGTCCCTCAGCAGCAGTTACATCATACATCGAAGGAAATCTCAGTCACGGTCATCTTCGACGAAAGCTCAGGATGTCCAGAATTCAAAGTTGGTAGAAGGATAGCGGTCGTCATGTTTCAATGTAGCCCTTTTTCCCTTAAATTACTATTTTCTAAACTTTGTAAATACTCTATGGAATCACGCGCTTGGCTGATTTCCATCCTATCAATACAATTTGAGCCCTTGTGCTTTTGTTTATAATTCTTATTTGTTTTAGCTTTATAGAACGACATTTTAATATGATCAACGATTCTTGAAATGAAACAAAAATGAATTTACTTGTCAAAATTTTTCTGCTTTTAAATAAAGATGGCAATTTCTTTTGACTGTTGAACATCGAAAGAACATCGATCGCTTCTCTAGAAGTAATTGAACCTCGAAGTGCAGAATTAAAGTACTCCTTCTAAACCAGTACGCCTGAATGACGGATCAGCTGTGTCAGAGACCATATTCCATCTGACACTCCTCGACCGAGTTCTTACCTCCTAAGCCCGACCAACGGTTGTTCCCCGCAGGGACTATCTCTCCTAAGCAAGACAGAATTGCTATCATGAACAAGTGATACTTTACATCTCCCAATGTGGCCGAGTATCCAGTCGTGTTCATCTACTAGTCCGTATGTCGCGTCACTTTTGTCAGCATAAACATACATGCATCATGCATTATTGATTTACATTCATATTCATATTGCATCACTATTACTCTAGTCGGTCTTATCCCCTAGTGATAACGGACCTCTCAATCGATTTGTCAGCTCTTTCCTCGTCATGAAGGGAACTGTTTAAACGATCTCGCCTCCAGTTTATTTCTGGATTAGAATTGGCCCTTGACCACTTTGATAACTTGAACCTCTGAAAGGCCAGAGAACCTTCAGCCAACGTCACTCTTCGCCATTGAAGATGATATTTTCGCTTTCTCGGATTAAGGAAAATCCCCAAAGAAAGCCTCTTAATCAGAGATTCGACAATACAGCAGTTTTTCTCCAAAAAATCCGCTGACAAAAAGGTCATCAGCACCTCAAAATTGGATCACATCATATGGCATTTCTCTGAGAAAATCCCGAGAAAAGTATGATGTAATACCCCAAGCGGAAACAGTCTCTCGAGAGACTCATTTTCCCCAGTAGAATCAACAAATGGCGTCTCCAACAGAGAAGTTTGTACACCTCTATAACTCAGACGACTGGGTTCCCCAACAACTCTGACATCATATCTTTTTCCATCAAATGGCATCTCCCCAGGAAAATTCGGCGAGAAGTGTGAGGAAAATCGCTACACATAGCGTCCCTTGTCAAGAAAGTTTATTGACAAAAGAAACTTAGACCAGTTCCTTGGTAGGAAACCAGGATCGAGGGGAAGTTTATTTCAGAAACTTAGACCAGTTCCTTGGTAGGAAACCAGGATCGAGGGGAAGTTTATTTCAACAACTAAGACCAGTTCCTTGGTAGGAAACCAGGATCGAGGGGAAGTTTATTTCAGAAACTTAGACCAGTTCCTTAGTAGGAAACCAGGATCGAGGGGAAGATTATTTCAGAAACTAAGACCAGTTTCTTGGTAGGAAACCAGGATCGAGGGAAAGTTTGACTTTTCTAAGTATCATTGCTTAGCAAAAGAAGATGAATGTGTAAGCTACCATTCATAACCGCCATCAAAATTTCGGGTATTCCGATATTTAATCCTCATGCACCCCGAATGCCCGAATACCTTCGCCATTCACACCTTCGGGTCCAAGAAGATTAAATAGGGGCCTCTGTCTTACCCCAAATTTTGACCACTAAGATTTCCCATCATTGTGCAAATCATCATCACAATATGGGTGTATCATTATGCCTCATTAGTTCCCCAAAGATGGGTGAGCATCCACTACAATCAAAATTAGGGTTCCAAGCCCTCTCAAAGCTCTTAGACAAAGGATCAATCAAGGAATGACATGATCTTCAACTTTTCTAGCCTCTCAAACATCCCCAATGGATCAGGAGGACTCCCACCTCAAGGATTAAGCACAAGGCTACAACATTCTGAGTGGATTAAGCCTCAAGATCACCAGTGTCACCAAATTAGGGTTTTGGTCGACCAGGGCCTCCAGATGGAAATTTTCCTCTGGGCATGAGCCAATGCTTCAAAGCATAACCTAAGATGCTCCAAGGGACATCATGAACCCAATCATCAAGTCAATTTTACCTCAGGGGATGCATTCATAAAAAAATCAGGAATTAGGGTTTCTTGACCTAATTCACCCCTAAGTTGACTTTTGGGACAAAACATGAGCCAAGACTTCAAGAGAGGATTTGAGGGTCTCAAATACACCACATCCATCCATTTGCAACAATGGATTGATCCAAGAAGCTTGAGCCACAAGTTTCAATTTCATCAGAACCACAATTAGAGTTTCGCGGGAAAAGTCAACTGTGCCTTTGACTTTTGACCCATGCATGCTCCCAAACCTTGGGACATGATTCAATACACCCTATAATACCTATGAAATCAATCCATCAAGTTTTTATTTAGGTCAAGGACTTGATTTCATAGAGGATTGCGCAGTTTGGAGTTCATCTGACAAAAAGTCAACTGTGCACAAAAGTCAATTTTGACTTTTTGAGATTTTTCACAATTATGGTTCTTTGACCCTAAAATGATGTTAATGTGTGATTGGAATCATCATTCATCAAGAAAAATCAAGAAAAGTGGGATAACTTGTAAAAGGGGTAACCATAAAAAACTTAGAAATTTTCTAAGTTATGGAACAAAGTGGCTAGGGTACCAACTTTGGAGGATCATAACTCCTAAACCACAAGGCCATTTTTCCCCATTTAAAGCTGGATTTCTAGCTCTCATGGACCTCTATAAAAGCTTCAACTACACCTCACCCCAATTCATCATGGATTTTGAGTTATGATTGGGTCAAAATGGATTAAAACATGAAATGTCATTTTTTCCAACACTTAGTGAAATTTTCACTAAGTCAGAATCTGCCTTCACTTTTTTCCAAATGTAGGGGAATTTTTCACTTGGATCCAAAAGGTATCAAAACAAATTATGATCACACATATGTTGTATCATATGAGGGCTTCCCAAAATGACCAAGAACTTCACCAAACTCAATTTGAGCAAGAAGTTATGACAGTGGCAATATGCCTTGCTGCAACTGTCATAACAAGGCAGATTTGGGAGTTTTGCTCGATTTGCTCAAATTTTGCAAAGAGCAAGCAAGTCTATCTATATGAACACCTCAAGGGGGGACCAAGGAGGGACAAACACTGATCCATAAGCCTCCCAAGTCCTTGGAGCTAAAAATAGCATGCCAAACCTAGAAATCCCTAAAGAGGGGACAAGACTCCAATTTTGTTTTAGAGCATTCAATGGATGCACCAAGGTGGCATGAACTGAGCCATTTCCAACTGAATTCAGTCAAGACATATCCAAGACCAAGGGAACCAGCAGCCTGTGCCCTAACCTCTAGTCAATGGCTAGAGGAGACTTGGATTCCCATTGATCAACATTGGCCAAACCTCTGCTGCAGTTGCCATTCACTATTGCAACCAAAATAAACCTTGCTCTACTATAAATAGAGCTTATTTGTGATCAGTTTGAGTACACCAAAGCCATCAAACAGATGATTTCCTCAAAATCACCTTCTCACTTCCAAATTTGCCTTCCAAAGCAAGTCACCATCGGGTTTTGAGTTTGAGAGCAATTCCAACCAAACCAATCACACACACACCTCATAAACATCATATAGAGGTGATCCAAACACTCACAAGTGACCTGTAACACCAAAATCTCAAAGTCACATCTCAAAACCTCAAAATTGGACTTTTGTGCATTTTTCAAGCCATGTCTTGATTCAGTCACTTTCCAAACCAAATAAACCTCAAACACACTCCAAATATCATCCTTGAACTGTCCCAAATGGTTCCACACATCTAGAACACCATTTGAGAGAGTTGTTATTTTGGCCACTTTTGCCCCTTTTGCAAGAAAGAGCTCAAACTTGTTCCTGAGGTTTCCAGCTGATTCCAACCATCCTAAAAGCTTCTAAGAGATCATTTGAGGGTGTCCAAAGCATCAAATCATTTCTGGAACAAATCACTTGGCAGATTGCACAAAAGCTCCAAAAAGAGGTAAGCATCACAACTTGAATTCTTTGAATCATGCTTTCCTTTGATGTCCATTAATCATGCATCTCTTATACATGTTATATGTGTTGTGTTTGCACCAATTTATCATGTAATTCATACCTGTACCAAGAGATAGCACAGAAAATGCAAATCATGGCCTATTTCAAAACCACTATCGGGTTTTTCAATAGGAGCGTGATCTGGAAAAAAACACCACCATCATTGGATTCCTTGTGAAATTCTAGGCAGGATAGACCTAAATTTTGTCCCAATCCATGGAGAAATGAGAAAGTTATGGCCTTCACGTTTCTAACCAAAATCTTGCCTTGCCTTGCCTTGGGCCAGGCCAAAAACAAGGCAAGCCTTGTATATTTGTGGTTGTGTTTCAATCAACGGATGTATCACCACCCCAGTGGTAAGGCACGCGCCCTGTACACAAGAGGTCTGGGGTTCGAATCCCCCTCACCCTAGATCCTCTTTTTTACCACTTTTTTCATATTTTTTCATATTTTACTATTTTTCATATTATTTTTAATGATTTGAAAAATTAATAACTCCCTCAATTTTAATTATTTTTTATTGGTTCTTTTTGCAAAAAATCACAAAAATGTTGAAATATTTTATCCCAGAAAAAAAGAAATTTTATATTATTTATTTAATATAATTAGTATTTTTGTGAATAAATTCATTTTTAATTGTTTTTAAACATTTAAAAGTGAATATTTACCTTGAAAATCAAAACCAAATGAGTTTTAATTCATCTTGTGATTAAAACCTCATTTTTCAAACCTTAAACAAAAATCACAAGTGGTTTATTCAAACTTATTTGGTATTTTTTATCATTTTATTGATTTTCTTTAAATATTTACTTTTAAAGGAAAACAAATTTAGGGTTTCTTTGATTTTCACCCTCACAAATCTTTTTCAAACCCTTTGGGACTCTAATAGAGTGTAAGACCCATCCTTTGTAAATAAAACCTTTTTGGGCCTCAGTGCATTGTATAAGACCCAGTACGTTAAAGAAACCTCGGCGCGATCGCCAGTTCAAAAATCAAAATCATCTGGGCCTACCCTCATGTTATAAGCCTCATTCGTTTTCTTTAAACACCTTTGGGCCTCTTGAGAGAGTGTAAGACCCATCCCTTTGTACAGAAAACCTTTTTGGGCCTCAGTCACTTGTATAAGTCCCTGTACAATTTCAAAACAACAGTGCAATCACTGATAAAACCTTGGGTCTCTCCTTGAGCTGTAAGCCCCAACAATCTTTTCAAAGTACTTTCTCCTTTGATTTAGAATATAATATTGTTATCAAAGCTTTCTTTGTTGAACAACTAACAAAACAGCATGGAAGCTCTACAACCGAGCAAGTGTTTACCCGCTTTCTTTATCCGCTTTCATATATATATATATATAACTGTATTGTGGGGCTGCTCACTGTAAGTCTTCTTTCACATCCTTTTATATACTTGTCAAATATCAACTGTGTAATACTAGTATAGTTATTTAGAGTTTTCCTCGGTAACTACGTCTAGAACTAGGTAAAGCCTGTTGGTCACTCTTAAATACAAACAAAACTAGATCCCCCATAGGATTACCAGATACAATATTCCCTCCTCTTGGGGTTAAACAATATGGAAACGTGAAAGGCAGCATTCTCGATGAACCCTTTCTCAGACTATCACCCTTAAACATTGTCAAAGAAAATTTAACTCCCCAGAGATGATATTTTCTCTGTGAATGGCATCTCTTGAGTTTCTTCCAAATTCTCGGACTTTCCTGGCTTGATCTATTCCCGGTGAATGGCATGTCTTGAACTTCTCGGGGTTTGGGGACCCACTGGCTTCTTAAAAGCATCCCCGCCTCCTCTTGGGCATTGTACAAGGACCCTTCGGCTTCTTAAAAGCTCTCATGCCTTCTCTTGGGCTTAGTACAAGGACCCAGAGACCTCTACAGGTATACGAACAAATCCTAGTCATCAATTTGCTAGAGCTGTCTTTCTGAGTCAAGTGTCAGACCAGTTAATGGGTTGACCTTCATCCCTTAACATACTAGCCTTCTCTTGGGCATCTTACAAAGATCATTCACTATCCTCTGATCAGTACCAAAGCACAACTTTACCTTTAATCTTCCCAGCATGGGTCAATTACTGTAAACTCACAGAAATTCTCACCAGAGAAAAGAACTATACTGTCACAATACAGTAAAAATTCCAACTCAGACCATTTTACTGTCATCAACCAATCAGAGCCTCATGGTATCTGACGTCCTTCATAAGAACTGATTTTCTCTTTTATCCAACATACTGGACCTGTCACTAAACTGAAACAGTCACCAACATATTTAGCCTCATCTTGGGCTTTGTACAATGATTCTCCCCAGTGGAGCTAACCTTTTCAGACTCTCTTGTTGAGTCACCCTTTTAGCCTCCATCTCGGGCTTCATACGAGACACTAAAACACTCTCTTGTTGAGTATAAAAGACTATCTTATTGAGTCAAACCCCTTTTTAGCCTCCGTCTTAGGCTTCGTATAAGACAGATAAAAATCACTCTCTTGTTGAGTATAAAAGACTCTCTTGTTGAGTCAGCCACTTTTAGCCTCCATCTCGGGCTTCGTACGAGATATAAAATCACTCTCTTGTTGATTATAAAAGACTCTCTCATTGAGTCAAACAACCTCCACACTCTCTTGTTGAGTCAATCACCTGTTCAAGACTCTCTTGTTAAGTCAAACCTCTTTAGCCTCTGTCTTGGCCTTCGTACAAGACATATAAAAACACCCTCTTGTTTGGTCATTAGCCTCCTCTTAGGCTTTGTATAAAGAAAACCCCAGTTGAGTCAATCAACCTTTTAGCATCAAAGTCAGACCTTGCTCACAGCATACAAACATCGACAACTCCTCCTTAGAGATGACAAATTCTCTCTCATCCAACCCTTCAGCTTCACATCTTGGGCTTTGAAAAAGATACAAACCACCTTTAGCTTCACGTCTTGGGCTTTGAACAAGACACCAAAACACCTCTTTCCTCCCATAGAATAGGAGGAACTACGATCGCTCTGATTTCCCTGTTTCATCAAACGGAAATACGTAGGCATAAGATTAAAAAAATCTTAGCGAGCATACTAATCAAAAACCCAAAATCTAGTATCTCTACCAAATCAACCCAAAAGCATCAAATTTAAACACATTACCAAAAACCTCACAAATAATCCAGACAGTGTGTTCTTAAAAAAATAACCAAAGATTAAGCCCCACATCCACATAGCATCTGTAACCTAACAGACGCAGTTCAAACTTAGTATGCAAGCAGGGTTAATTGGAGACATTTATTTCCCTTCCTTAATCAGCTCAATAGGATAAAAAATGAATCGAACTGTAGTACCCAAGCGATCGTGACTCAGGACCACAAAAATCGCGCTACACATAGCACCTAAGGAAGCTGTTCACATCATTAGAACCAAGTTGTAACACGTCCAACCTAGAACTCGATCACCAGCTGCAAGAGGTAAGCATGAACTCTTCAAACTCCATAATGCATGCATATTTTACTGCACAATAATTTTGCCATATGTTCCTAATCATGTATGGAGTAATAACCCTCAATCAATTGCCATGAATCAATCATGTGTGAGATTTCATCGTGTTCATGCAGAAACTAGGGTTCTTGATATTTTCTTCTGATTTCTCACTCAATACTCAAAATAAATGCAATTAATCTATATGGTTGTGATCCTTGTTCAAAAGCGAACAAGATTGGTACTTGAATCGTGCAAAACCTTTGAGAAATCATGGAGAAAAGTGAGAAAATGCAAATCTGGAAAAACAGAGGGCGCGGGCAAGAACTTGGTGTTCTTGGCGCCATAATTCAAATTTTGAATTTTAGTTATTTTGGTTAATTGATTCAAAATTAATTTCTCTCTGAATATTTATGTTTTTGAATTGATTCTTTTTCTCAAAATTCACTAAAATGTTTAAATATTTTATTTTGCAAAAAAATCTAATTCATATTATTTATTTAATATAGTTAGAAATTTTGTAATTAATTTCATTTTAATTGTTGTTAAACATTTTTTAATGAAATTCCCACTTTGATCTTTCAAAACCAATTGAATTTCAAACTCTCATGTAATTAAACATGATTTTTCAAAATATTTTCCAAAGTGTACAACTTGTTTTTGAATATAATTAATATTTTATCATTTATTATTTAAATTACCTTTGAAAAATGACATCTTTATTTAAATTTAGGGTTCCCTCTTGATTTTAAATTTTCAAACTCTTTTGGGCCTCCAATAGAGTGTAAGACCCAGTCCCTTTTTGAAACCAAAACCTTTTTGGGCCTCAGTTATTGTATAAGACCCACTGTGATTTCAAAAATTTCGGCGCGATCGCCGTTTTCAAAACATTCTCATCTGGGCCTCCCCTCGTGTTGTAAGTCCCATTTCTTTTCCTTTTTCAAATAATTTGGGCCTCTCCTTGAGTTGTAAGACCCATCCCTTTGTACAAAAACCGTTTTGGGCCTCAGTCGTTGTATAAGTCCCGAGACGATCTCCAAAACAACGGTGCGATCACTGTTAAACCTTGGGCCTCTCCTTGAGTATAAGCCCCAACAATCTTTTCAAAAACAACTTCCCTTTTGATTTAGATTCAAATATACATGTTGTTATCAAAACTTTCTTTAATTTCTTTGAACAACTAACAATACAGCATAGAAGCTTGCTCACCTGTAAGTTTTAATAGCTTTCATTTACTCGCTTTCATATGTATATAACTGTATTGTGGGAAGCTGCTCCTCTGTAAATCTTCTTTCATACCCTTTTAAATACTTGTCATATATCAATTGTATATATACTAGTATAGCTATTTAGAGTTTTCCCCGACAACTAGGTCTAGAACTAGGTAAAGCCATGTTGGTCACTCTTTAAATACAATTAAAACTAGATCCCCATAGGATTTCCAGATACAGCCGTGCCTTCTCTTGGGCTTAAATAATATGGAACAAAGAGAAAGGCAGTATTTTTCGTGAACCTTTTCTCAGATTATCACTATTAGAAATTGTCAAAGAAAATCTACTCCCCGGAGTTGATCTATTCTCGGTGAATAACATCTCTTGAGTTTCTTCAAACCTCAGAACTTTCACTAAATGATTTATTCTCGGTGAATAGCATTTCTTGAGCTTTTCTTGGTTTGGGACCCACTGGCTTCCTAAAAGCATCCCCGCCTCCTCTTGGGCTTTGTACAAGGACCCTCCGGCTTCCTAAAAGTTCTCATGCCTTCTCTTGGGCTTAATACAAGGACCCTGAAGACCTCTTAAAGGTATAAGACAGAACTTAGTCATCTTTTACTAGAGCAGTCTTTCCAGTATCAAATCTCATACCAATTTAGGGTTGATTCTCATCCCTTAAAAACACCAGCCTCCTCTTGGGCATCATACAAACGATAAAACTCTTCCGCACCAGTAAACTTGGACAGTCTAAACCCCATTGAGTCTCAAAGACATTCTCAAGTTCCCTACGAACGTAGGAGGAACCTTGATCATCCGATCAATTCCTACCTGAGTTAAAACCCATTATCTCTCCTAAAAATTCCCCAACTAGGGTCAGTTTATCATCAGTATCACACTATCCCAAATTAGAACCTCAAGGTATCTGATATCTCAACTTTTTTGGAAACCATCAGCAAGAGTTGATTTCCCCATTTGGACCTGCCTAGGGATCTCAATAATCCTCAGCAGAAAGCTAGCCTCCTCTTAGGCTTTGTATAATGACATTTCCTCAACACAGTTAGCCTCTTCTTGGGCTTTGTACAAGTGATTCTCCCCAGCAGAGCTAACCTTTTCAGACTCTCTTGTTGAGTCAATCACTTTTCAGACTCTCTTGTTGAGTCCACCAACATTTCAGACTCTCTTGTTGAGTCAATCAATTTTTAGACTCTCTTGTTGAGTCAATCGACTTTTTAGACTCTCTTGTTTAGTCAATCACCTTTTAGCACTCTCTTGTTGAGTCAACCCTTTTAGCCTTAATCTTGGGCTTTGTACAAGACAGTCACTCTCTCGTTGAGTCAATCTTTTCTAGCCTCCTCGTAGGCCGGGTATAAGGATTTCCCCTAGCAGAAGTCAGAGTCCTCTTAGGTAGGATGATTTCTCCAGCTTGTTCAGCCACAATCCTGGGCTTCGTACAGGACAGATAAAAACACTCTCTTGTTGAGTCAAAACCTTTTTCGCCTCAATCTTGGGCTTTATACAAGACATAAATCTTCAAAACCTTCTCTTAAGCTGGGGACAAACATCTTCCCCAGCAGAGTCATTTCCTCCCAGCCTTCGTCTAGGCCTTGAGGAATGATTTCCTAAGCAGAGTCAAACTCATTTCAGCCTCAATCTTGGGCTTTGTACAAGACACATAGAAATATCCTCACCAGAGTCAGCTAAATTTCCCATTTCAGCCTCAATCTTGGGCTTTGTACAAGACACATACAAACCTCCCTGGTGGAGTCAAAATCCCTTTTTAGCCTCAATATTGGGCTTTATACAAGACATATAGAACATTTTCCCCGAAAAAGTCCAACTTATAGCCTCCTCTTAGGCTTTGTATAATGATATCCCCAAAGAGTCAGTCTCTTTTTTGCCTCAATCTTGGGCTTTGTACAAGACACATAAGCACTCTCTTGTTGAGTCAGCCTTATCCAGCCTCCTCTTAGGCTTTGTATAAGGACTTCCTTAGTGGAGTCAATCAACCTCTTAGCTTCAACCTTGGGCTTTGATCAAGGCACACAGAAATCAACAATCCCCTCAGAGGAAGCCCAATCCCTCCTTAGAGATAACAAATTCTCTCTCAGTCAGACCTTTTAGCTTCAACCTTGGGCTTTGAACAAGACACAAATAAACCTTTTAGCTTCAATCTTGGGCTTTGAACAAGACACCAAAACATCATTTTCCTCCCTTAGAATAGGAGGAACTACGATTGCTATGATTTCCCTGTTTCATTTAAACAGGAATACGTAGGCATAAGATTGCGAAATCTTAGCGAGCATACTAAACAAAAACTCTAGGTCCAGTACCTTCACACATCAATCAAAACTTAGGTCCAGTACCTTACCAAAAACATCAGGAATAACCCGAACATCAATAAAATCTCACTCTCTCTCATATTTCCCAAGAAACTTTCCCAACCCAATAACGGATAAACACCATCAAGTACAAAGCGAAACCTAAAGCTAATATCTTGTGGATAACCACATATAGGATGGGTAATTGACAACTCCCCATTGTATAACCTGACCCCGGACCCCCCAATCTCTTTAAAGCGTTTGTTCAGTTAAACATTCGCGTGCAAGGTTAGTTTTAGATAGCTTTCCTTTCCCTTCCAGCTTCACGGTATAAATAAGAAATCAGAAAATAGCACCCCTCCTACCATTGTAGTGAGAAAAACCCAGCGATAAGGTGGTCGCGTCACCGACAAAAATCGCTCGCTACAAAAGAATGATTTTGTTCTAGGGAAGAAACTAGGCGATGGATCATTTAGAGTTGTTTATAGAGTCACCCTAGCTAGCAAGCCCTATTCAAAGGAAGGTGACTTAGTCTTGAAGAAAGCCACTGAATATGGCGTTGTAGAAATTTGGATGAATGAGCGAGTACGAAGAGCTGGTGCAGATAGCAGTGGAAGATTCTATTGATAGTGAAGATGGTGGGAAATCCATTATAATGGAGATCTAACCTTATGAGGCTGAAGCAATAATTTCTAATCTTGAGTGGATAGACTGGTGGAATTGGTTAACAAAGTTATGCGTCAAGAGGCATGGAATCCACAAGAAAATAAGGAAGGCTTTGCTCCTTCTGCAGTTCAAGTTCTACGTTTCATAGATGACGCTGTGGAAGCTTTCTTCTTGTTGCCCATATCCATGCACGCAGCTTTACTTCCTGAATTGATATCTGGTCTTGACAAATCTATCCAACAATACATTTTGAAAGCAAAATCTGGTTGCGGGAACCCTAATACATTCATGCCGACTTTGCCTGATTTAACCAGGTGTTCAACAAAAGGAAAATATCACGGTGTATTCCATAAAAAAGAAAAGCCAAAAATAACTCAGAGGAGGAAATCCCTTGTTAGAACCAATTTTAGACATGAGTCATCTTTAGATTAGATGTAAATCTCCTATCTCCATAATGTGTAGTTTCTTTTCCACCTAAGAGAGCTAGTGGCATACTTGTCGATTTTATCCAAGTTGGAGCCTTTCTAAAAGTATGATGCAAAGGTATAACACATTTTTGGGTTGATTAGTTGAGTAATCTACTTCAAATGACAAAATATCTTCTCTAACACTAACACTAACCTTTAATTGTACTAACTTTCTCCTTATACTCTTTATTTCTATGATCATTTACTTTTATGCTTCTTTACTTCATACTTCTTTATTTTATGCTCTTTGTTCTTATGTTTCTCATTATCGTATCATATTATTCATCTTGTTTATGTTTACGTCCTTTTCTCTTTGTTTATTTGGACTTTCTTTTTCTTTTTAAGACATTAATAAAGGCCTAAACATCTTAAAACTCTTAATCTGCTTCTTGGACTATCTTGGTGACTACCCTTTGCTCATGGATGATGGAGTTAGAATTAAGATCCTTGACCTATGCTTTGGAGTTATTATCTCGAGACCTTTGATCTTATTTTGGCACCTTAACCTTGAGAGACCTCTTGTGAAGACCTTGGCTTGGATCTTTGGCTTTCATTCGATGCTTGGTTCTATGATGCTTGGTTATCTCTTTGCTTGGCTATCTCTCTGCTTGGTTATTTTTTGCTTGTCTTGGTTGCTTAAGTCCAAAGGATGGGAGTTTTGGCTTGTTATGTCAAAGACTTGTATCTTGGTTAGATCTTTCCTTCCTTAGCTTTTATTTTATACTTTAGGATAGTCTCTCCATATCCTCCCCTTCTTTAATTTTCAAAATCTTCTCCCTCTTTTCAAAACCTTCTTTTTTCAAACTTGAACCACTTTCATAATAAACCTTGACTTTGTCAAGTGCATTTTCAAACTTCATTTTCTTAATAAATGTTAATCAATCTTAAGTATACTTTGACTATTTTCAAAAAGACTAAAAAACACTTAACCCATTCAAATCATTTTGTGCCTTTGTGCACTTTTCCTTTTAAAAAATTTCATAAAGCTTAGACACGAGTCATTTAAAGTTGAGATGTGATCCTCTTATCCCCATAGTATTGTTTGAAATGGGTAGAAATTTTTCCACCTTTGAGAGTTAGTGGCATACTTATTGATTTTATCCAAGTTGGAGCCCTTCTCATGGTGATGCAAAGGTCTGTTTTCACATACTTGTGGGTGATTAGTTGAAGTTTTCTCCTTAAAATGACAAGTTATCTTTTCATTTAAAACGAATCATAACAAACCATTTTGGTTATTTTTACAACGAACTGCGAGGTTTTTATCCTCCATTGCACTTTGTGGGTACGTAGGCACGAGGCTCAAGAAGTCTTGCCAAACACAAAATTATAAAAAATACTTCTATTCTCACCTCCACCATCTTTTGCAAACAACACCTTTTTATAATCCAAACGCTAGATTTACAAAGAGGTTCCTATAGAGTACTATAGACGTTTTGGGTGCTAACACCTTCCATTTGCGTAACCAACCCCCTTACCATGTCTCTGTTTATTTGTTATTGTTTTAGAACTTCTTTAGGTTTTGTTCGCTCTTTTCTCTTTCCTTTGGATAAAATAAATGTTCGGTGGCGACTCTTGTTTTGCGAGTTAAGTTAATCAATAACTTAATCTCAAATTTTCCCACTACACAGCCAACTGCCCAAAGAGTGGCCCAATACTGGTTCAATTTCAAATTAAGATTAATATACTCTTTAAGATTCACATTGAAGAAACTCTCTTTGATATTATTTGGTACCATCAAATCCCAAAAGTGATAGACCGTAAGACAGTCCCTTAATGCATGAAAAGTCGTTTCCATGACACTGCTACAACTCTTACAGTTCATTCCTTTAAGCCCTTTAAGACTTTTATTATGATTTGTTAATAAGCTATCATGACTCATTAACCAAACAAAACAATGAATTCTCTCCTGAGCTTTCAACTTCCAAATCTTCTGCCACTGTATGTGGCCGACATGGTTAATTATCGGACTGATGTTGTCATAATTAATCTTGATAGAAAAGTTATCACTTCTAAATCTTGAAAACATGAATGTGTCCTTCCCATACTCCCTTCTAGGAGGAATAATGGCCTTAATTTTCTGCAAAGTCTCTTCAGGAAGCCAAGAATTAATTTTCTGCCATTGCCAATCACCATTGTGATCCACTAAATCATTGACCATGGCTTGTTCGCAAACACTCAGAATTCCTAATCCTAGCTCCTCTATAATGATTCACGGACTGATCCAACAGTTTGACCAAGCATTTGTCTTTGAACTGTCACTTATATTCCAATTACCAAGACCTTGGACCTGCTCATCGACCTTGATAGTGTCTCTCCATAGCTTCGAGACACGCCCCTTACACCTGAGATTTGTACTGTTTGTGACTCTATATTTGGATTTCAAAACTTTAAACCATAAATCATCTTCCTTATAATGCAGTTGCCAAACAAGTTTCATAATGCAAGTGGTATTCATATGCTCTAGCTTCCTCAACCCCAACCATTCTTCTGCTTTTAAGGTCATGATAATATGCCAACTAATTGCATAATATTTCTTCTTATCCATGGTATTTCCCCAGATGAAGTTATTTTGCCTTCGCTAGATCTCGTCTATACAAGCTTTCAGCAGGAGGTCTGTCACCATGGGATAGATTGGAACTGTTTCCAATACACTTTTAAACAAAGTTACCCTACCTCCAAATGAGAGGTTATTAGTTGTCCAGTTTGATAGTTTATTTGACATTTGCTCCACCAAATATTGGTAATCTTGTTTCTTCAATCTCTTCCCACTAAGAGGGACTCCAAGGTACTTTCCCAAGTCTTGATTTCACAATATCCAGAGGCATGGATGAGTTTGGTTCACAACTCTCTATGAACATTCTTTGAGAACATAATGCACATTTTATCTTTATTTGTACTGATTGCCTTGACATATCACCAAATTCTTTCAGAATATTCATGAGACTTTCCATCTTCTCCTCCTTGGCTTCACCTATTAGTAACAGATCTTCAGCGAACATTAAATACGATATCCAAGGCCCATCCTTCCCTATGCGTAAGAAGGCATATGGGAAAATTAAAAAGTAAGTATTTTATATTCCTCATTCATAATTTATTGTATGTTATAATTACTAATGATGTTATTTTCTAACAACTATTATTATTTGAAATTATATGTGTTTAAAGTCAAGACACCAAGAGACAAGACAACAAGATAACAAGATAGTATTATTTGTTGTAATGATATGTATATTGTAGGTTGTTTTGTGCCATTTTGGTTTAGATGTAATATATAATTTTTGGTTTCTTATGGTATTGTGTCATTGATGTAATACAATTTTTTTATCTAATTCAATTTAAAAATGATTGTATTGTTGTTTCAAGTCTAATATGATTCAGAAATATTCAGGTTAAAAATTTGGAAATACTGTAAAATTGAAATATATATATATATATATATATATATATATATATATATATATATATATATAACAAGTTATATCACAACGGTTTTTAACTTAACTGTAGTTATAAGTATAGGGCACTATCCAGAATAATAAATGGCAAGAATGGCGAGGTTGGGATTCGAACCAAGGACCTATAAATTATTTCACAACGATTGTTTAAATAAACGATTGTTATAAGCATAGTTATTAATAATGGATAGCGGAGCGGAGCGGCCGACCCCAAAAATGGGATAGCGAGATAGCGGATAGCGAGATAAGTTTTGTTGACTTTTTAGAACTGACTATTTTTTGGACTAAATATATAAATAATCTATACAAATAAATTATTTTTGGTAAACAATTAAAAAAGAATATTAAATTAACAACACAAAAGTTTTATAAGAATCAAATTAATAAAATATAAATGGATTAAACACTTAATTATTTGTTCTGATATATTTATTATTATTTTTATTATTAAATGTTATTATTTTTATTAAATTTTATTAACATATTATAAACTAAGAGGGTTAATATGCCTTTTTTTATAATTAAGATACCCAAACATAGAGAATTACTCTGATATGTGCTCTATGACCCATTTCAGATATGTAATATAAAAAGTCTTTTAACCCGGTCCATTTCATTACACCCCAAATAAAACCCTAACCATTATTACTTTAACCAATGTTACGTTTCTTCTTCATCTGCAAAATAACGTGTTTCTTCTCCATTTGCAAAACAACACGTTTCTTCTCTCTTCTCCATCTGCAAAACAACATGTTTCTTCTCTCTTCTCCATCTGCAAAACAACTCAAATAGAACCAGAGAAACACAGCTGGAGAGAAGAAAAAATAAAAGTCGCCTGAAACCGCTCCGCCTAGGGAGCATAGCGCTACCCGCGAGCCGCTTTCTCGTCGGAATCGTCCGCTCTCTCAAACTAAGATTCACTCCCATGTTTGCGCGCAGAAGGGGCCGCCTCGGCCGGACCGCCCGGGATCGCGCTGGGAACGGCCGCAATTAATAACTCTGGTTATAAGTAGTGCCCTACCTAACTTATAACCATAGTCAGTTGCCCGGTGTGGAAACCGTCATACATACAACCACACATTACCTAACAACGGACATGCAACCATCATTATATGTGTTTTTCGTATTAGTGATTTGTGAGAGGCGATTGAAGTCATTGTGGTTGGCGAAGATTATTTTTTAAGAGACCTTCGATAAAAGGTGACTTCTTTACCTATTAAGGTTGAAGGGTTGAGTTTTTTGGGGTATGTGATATTAACTTTGGTTTTAAAAGGGCTTTAGATGGTCTTAGCTGTACAATTCTAACTTTTGATCTCAACTGTTTTATTAGGAAGAACATTGTCCTTCTAAAGTCCAATATGTTTTGCCAAGTGTATTTTTTAGTAAAACTGTTTAGGACATGAAAGTAAAGTTTAACAAGACCACAAGACATAACACTACAAGAAATATGATATTTGACATCAACTTTTTTGTAACGACATTCAATTTGTTGTCAACAACATATATATGGCATCGATTAACTTAAGTCGTTGTAATAAGTTTTTTTCTCGACAATCTCATTATCGTTGGGAAAAGTGACTTAAGACAACAATAATTATTATAGCTGGAAATAATACAACTTTTTAATATGCATATTATAACTTTTAATATAAGTCGTCGTTATACCTTTTTTCTTTCTCAAATATTGCATCATTGCGGGTGAAAATGACTTATCCCTAACAACAACTATTGTCGTTGAAAATAATATAAAATTTGATAAATATATAGCAACGACTAATTTAAGTCATTGTAATAAAAAAATTACTACAATTTCATTATCTTTGAAAAAATTATTTATTTCTAAAAAAAACTCTTTGTTGAAAATATTTTTAAAAATATTAATTATTTAAGAGTATTTTTTTACACATTTGTTTAGAGTATGCTAAACAATATATTGAAAATATAATTAAATATATAATACAAAGTTTGAACTCAAATAAAAGGAATATATATTGTATATGTGTGTATTTTGTTTAATTATAATATATAGAATTCAATTGTAATGAAAAAAAATGAAATGATAACTATCTGAAAATAATATTTAAAAATTGACTTAAATAGTCAATTTGTTCATGTAAGTTGACATGCTTTTGTTTTTTGACCATGTATATTTTATTGGAGAAAGTCCTTAAATGTCAAATTTCATTTGATTTTAGTATCTGACGTCAGTCCTCTGTTACCAAAAAAGTGAGGTAGCTAACGTTGCTGACATGACTTTATTTTTTTAAGTTTCAATTGTCGACGAGGCTTTACTTTTTTAACTTCCAATTATTGATGTGACTTTGTTATATTGTTCCCCCAAAAAATCACAAGTAGTTTTTACATATAGTCCCTGTAATAAGTTTGAAAAATCTAAGACTATAAGAGTGGGATTATGGTAGATAAAGGGAGATTGTCATAAAGGTAGAAGAAGGCATCCATCCATTATACACGCTCCATCCATTATCCAAGTTCAATTTTTCTTTGACAACGGTAGATGAAGAGAGCTATTAAATGAGGTAAAGTTCGTTCTTTTCATCCTTTTTTTCTTTGTGTTTGTTCTTGAAAATCAAAGGTGAAAGTTCAGGGATGAATTTTAGTTTGAATTTTCATTATGGGGGTAGATTTATTAGGGACTGTTGTTGCTTGAAAATGTATCACATGCAAGTATACATGTAAGTTTTAATGTATCAAGTGATAGAAAGTATGTATATCGTACCCACGGGGAGTGAATGTTACTAATATTGATTTTGTACTATTTTATCTTTTGATTTTAAGCATGACCAAGGATAAAAAAATAGATGGATGTCACAAGTTCAATCTTTCTTCTACAAATCAGCTCTATAAATAGTGCAAGGTGTGAAATAATATCAAGAGAGTGCATGTTGAGCTAAGGTCCATTAATGATAATGATGTAACAATGTGTTCATAAAGTGCAGTGTCGTGCCAAGAAAGGTCTGAGTGATACAAAGGTGTATTTCTACAGCATCAAAATGTGTATTATTAAGGCAAGGGAGCAAAAATCTAAGTCACACTTATAACCCTAAAATGCTTGATAAATTGGTACCACACTTTTGATTCAACCCTCAAATCCATTCTTTTGAGAGTTTTCTCTCCTCCTGTTTTCACCCACTTAGTGTGTGGGTTGCACAAAGACTCCATGTACATATCATAGTCAACATCATCAGATGTCATCAGCAAGTCTTGATATTTGTCTTCCATAAGTCCCAACTTGAACATCATGTTGATTGTTCCTTCAGAATATGACACCTTCACTCCTCTAACTATAACTTCAGCCTTCTTATTGTTAGTATCAACCGGATTCGCATAAAACTCCTTCACAATTTGAGTATTGTAGGGCCGAGGCTACTGACAAAATATGGTCCACTACTTCAAGGTTATGAGAATTTTGAAACTTCTCAGAGAGAGGGAATGGGAAATGGTTTAGGGTAATGAGAGGTTACTTGCAGCAACACCCTTAATTATGAGGTAAGGGAACATCTCAATTGATGGGCCTCTCCATATATGACGTCACACATAGGGCTCAATAGCCTGTCTAAGCGCGTGGTTTCGGTCTCTCTCTCTCCTGCATTTAATTTTTGTCTTATTCACATGTTCCTTTTTTAGCAAAACTGCCACTTGTCTGCTTTCACTAAATTCAAAAAGACACCAATTGTCTCCTTTTTCATTATTAGTCCCTAGCTTACTGACGTGACAACACTTAAATGTGATCCTTCCCACTTTCTTCCTCAACCCTCAGTAGCGCTATTTTAGAGTATTATAGCCCGACTTTAACAAGATTAAGAAGATTCATGCAAATCAAAGGTGACCCTTGTGTTGTGTAAGGATTCACCAAAGTAGGCCTTAACTCTTTGCCCATTCACTTTGAACTTTTCACTCGTCCTTTTTGTCGCGGTGAGAATCGGATATCAAGCTATTAATTAACTTGAATCACACATCTTGAAGTTCACCACCGAGCTTTGATTTATCCAAAGGAAAGGGTAAAGACCGAAAAACCCTAAGTGCGCTATGTAGGAACACAGCCAAGAGATCTAAGGTTCGGGGGTTGGTTATACCTAGGGAAGGTGTTAGCATCCTAAGTATCCGTAGTACTCTGCACGAACCTCTTGTTTATTTGTGTTATGTTAAAGTTTGCTTGCTAAGGGAAATGTGCTAAGGTAATGACCTAGGGGTATATACACTAAGTATGCTCGCCAAGACATCGCATCTCGTGCCTACGTATCCTGACGGGAATGGAATCAAAGCATTCGTAGTTCCCCTCAATACGGGGTAAAAGGGTGTAAAAAGAAAATGTGGAATCCGAGAAGGCATCAGATATAAAGGTAAAAAAGGGTGGAATCCGAGAAGGCATCGGATGTAAAGGTAAAAAGTGGAAAAAGAAAAAGGTAGAAAAAGAAAAAGGTAGAATCCAAGAAGACATTGGATGTAAAGGGAAAAGATGAAAAAAGAAAAAGGTAGCTCGCTAGGATCTCGCAATCCTATGCCTACGTATTCTCAAGATGAACTTGAGAAATCAGAGCGTTTGTAGTTCCCCTCAACGGGGATAAAGAACTCTTGACTGTGGTCAAGGTTCAAAGGGAAAGTAGGGTCTGACAACAAGACACCTACGTGGAGTACGACGACTCCACACCTAAGGCTAGGTTAAGACAGAGAATGAAGTGTCCATGGGAAAGTAGGGTCTGACAGCAAGACACCTACGTGGGTTGCGGCGACTCCAAACAGGAAATAAGGGACAAGGCTATCCTAAATGACATGGAAGTCAATGAGAACGGTCATTTCCTTTGGAATGGTAAAAATAATAGCAGAACGATGAGGAAGGCCTTGAGTATCAAATGTAAAGTGAAATAGCAACATATGTACAGTGAATGCAATAGAAATGAATATTAGGAATTAACTAAAATGAAAATGAGGATAAGTCCAGATAAAATTAAGAATTAAATAGAATCTAATTAAATTAAATCAAACTCTACTTAAAAGTTAATTAACTAATTAAATTCTAATTCTAACTAACTGATTAAATCTAATTATGAAATTAATTATTAATTAATTTAAATATAAATACTTAATGAGATTAACTAATAATTTAATTAATCAAATTAAACAAATATATTTAAAACAAATAATAATTATCACACTTATATTTTTTCATTTTTAAATATTCAACAAAAAACTTAATAAAATACTAAAGTAAAATATTTAAGTATTTTTGGTATTTTTACTTAACAAATAACTAAGAATAAAAAAATCATAAAAATGTAAATTTGATCTTTTCTAATTAGTATTATATAATTAAAAATTAAAACAAGTCATAAAAAAAAAACGAACAGTAATATCTCTTTAAAGCAACGAAAATGACGAAATGATTCTAAACATCATAGCATGTGTCATAAAGTAAACATCATGTATATTTTAAAAAAACACACACTTGTAGAATGCCTAAACTTATATGTTATTATAATAAAAACAATCTTATAATAATAATTAATAAAAAAAAGCCACAACAGTAAACATTTAGACTGGCAAAAAAACCATGAAATGTCAACTTTCGCAGCAAACACGCACAACATCAGTAATAACACAAAATTACACAATAGCTATTGTACAAACATTATATATAACCACAAACTTCACACGTACAGATATTATAACAACATGTTAACAATAATATGTACAAAAGAGAATAAATAGCAAAAGTAAAGTAAATATAAATAAATAAATAACTGCAGAACCTGAAAATCCTTCTCTTCTCACACATCACCTTCTCGCTGGTTTTGCGTCCTTTCTTTCTCGCTTGCGACACGATCGATGGCGCGGTGGTGTGACACGGTTTCGTCGGTGAATGGCTTTGTCGGAATGACATGGCGGTGACTTGCAAGTTGTGGCGGTTGGAGTCAATCGGTGAGGTTAAAAGAGAGTTTTTTACAGTTAAAGGAAGAAGGTTTGGTAGTGGTTTTGACGTTAGATGATGATGGCGTTTGTGTGTTCTTGAGGTGAAGGACGAAAGTGCTACAGCAGCTTTGCTCGTATGCTACGCAGAGTTGCGGAGGATGTCTTCATGGTCATATCACTGTTCTTGCCGGATATCCAAAAAAAATGGTAAGTGATGGTTCTTGTGTTGAGGTGTGTTACAGCAACGGCTTTTTACGTAACGGTGGTCGTAAAAAGATGGCCGGAGAAATGATTGAGGGATATGGCAGATGAAAGTGAGGCGAGTTGTTCACAATGGTAGTGAAGGAAGGACGATGTGGTTTTTTTGTTGTGTTGAAATGGTGGTATCAAGGGGACATAAGAGAGTGATATGGGAGTTACAGTAGGAGGTTTGTAGCATGTGTTGTGAGGGAGTTAAGTTTATGAGCTCACAATGACAGCGGAAATGGCGGTTTGATAAAGGTGGATGTGTTGTTCAATGTGAGAGTAAGGTTACTGTGGCGCTTGGATTTATGTACGCTGGAGATAATGGTATTTCTTTTTTTTTTAACAAATATACTAAATATGAGAATAGGAGTATTATGTGTATGGCATGGTGAGTAAAAAGAAGTACGTGGGTTTTTTATCCTATTTTATGTAAGAGACTAATATGAAGTAGCAGGTGGTCTTTTGTGTTCCAAGAGAAAAAGTAAGGCGCAACAAGCAATGTGTGTCTCGTGGGGAGGGTCATGTGCGGAAAGGGAGGAAAAGTCCAAGAAACAAAAACGCGGAGGGAGAGAGCCGTTGGGGTCCGCATGGGTTAGTGGTATTGAGAAGTCCTTGTCTTTGGTCAAAGTTTCAGGTCTGGCTTCTTGTAGGAAGCATTGTGTTGTATAAAAATGGGATGATGAAAGGGCAATAGGAAGGGGGACCACGCGTGATGCAGCTGGCGAAGGGAGTAAATGGCAGTACGCATGCAAGCTACATGCTACGTAGCCTTTCATGAAACAAACAAAAAAAACAAAATGCTTTCCAACCCTTATCTCTTAAGTCTTGTTAAAATAGAATAAAAAACAAAGAATTAAATGTTATTAAAATAAAATAGATAATAAATAAAAAGAATGAAATAAATAAAATAATACAAAACAATTAGTAATAAAAACTCTTATTCCACAAAATCTGATTAATAAATAATAAAAAAATTATTAATTAAAAATTAAAATAAAATCGATTTAAAACGACAAATTGGGTATTATGTGTAATACCTCAAAATTTGCCCTCTTTCTTTTAGCACTAACTGGTTTATGCTTCACTTCATTTGCATCCTCATTTCTGCATTTTGCATGGTTCTTTTGGGCATGGGATCAAGGTATTTTCCAGCAGCTCATTGCGTCAGTGTAATACCCCGTAAATTTTTTTTACTCTGGATAATATTATTATGATCAATTGGGTTCCGGTTTACTCTGAGAATTATTTGGATGAAATAATTGGAGTAAACTGTTGAGCTCAGAGCAGATCAAATTAATATCATCTGACTCTGAGGTTTTAACTTTTGGCGTTTGGGTGACTTTTTGGACAATTAGTAGTGTTACTAATTAATGATATTTGTTATATCATTTCCTTTCCACTCTTTTTCCACAATTGAAGCAAAGGAAGAAAAAGATAGAAAGAAGAGGAAAGGAAGGAAAAGGAGGAGAAAATTTCCAAAGAGCTCAAGATCAAGAATCATCATCCACTCTTCACCAAATCATCTCATCTTCTTCATCATCATCCTCTATTCAATGTGGGTTCAAGATAGATGCCCTAGTTGTAGAAATTCATGAATTTTAGAGTTAGGTTGAGATTGTGAGAAAATGTTTAACCTTGTTAAAATCATGACTCTAACGGATGAAATGCAATATAAATGTTGTTTAATGCTTGTTGTTATGATTATACTGTGTTTTGATTGTTATGTTAAGGGTTGGATGTGTTTTGGATGGTAAAATTATTGATTTTGGATGAGCAACAACGCTGTTGGGAAGTTGGATTTTCCAGGGTTCGCCTAGCGAACCTGGGGCGAGTCACAGCGAACAAACTTTCAAGGATTTGCCTAGCGAACCCGGCAGCGAAGGTCAGCGAATGTTCGCCAATGACGTTCGCCTAGCGAACTTTGTGCCTTTTCAGTTCTGGTTGGTTCTGCCTTGTTTCACCCAGAGGTTCGCGAAGCGAAGGGCAAGGCGAATGTTCGCCAAGGTGCTCGCGAAGCGAACTTTGGGTCTGTTCCGTTCTGTTTGTTGATTTTCCTGGAGCTTCGCCTAGCGAAGGCGGAAGCGAACGCTCGCTGGGAGGTTCGCCTAACGAACATGACAGTTTGTGCAGTTTTGTTTCCTTCATAACTTGTGATCCGTAACTCGGATCGGGACGTTCTTGGTACCGTTAGAAAGCCACGACGACCCTCTACCCAATAAAAGCGGAAATTAGGGGTATGATGTAGGACAAATTATTTAGAGGCAAATTAATGAAAGTAATGATATGTGATATGTTGTTTATGTGATTCTAGTATGCAATTGACTTATGTTTTACCTATTTCCTTTTGTTGTTAAGCATGTTTGAGAATGTATGCATGTTAAAATGTGAAATGGGTAGAGTGAGGAATATTACCATTGAATTATGTTAGAACCTAGTAACGGCTAGGAAATTGTGGAATAACATAATGACGACGCTCGTGCAAGAGAGGCCGAGGCGTGCGTCTATTACCGAATGGTTGTATGTGAACTCACGAAATCGTAACCACTATTCTATTTTGTGTCATTTCATGAGTAACGAGCTCCTCTGTAATGAATGCATGATTTCTTGGTAGGTTTGATTCCCAATGTTATAGTACGAATGAAGCCTACGGGTAAAGAGACTTGTGACAGTGTACGGGTCGTGTGAAGTGACGATTTAAGGCGATAATATGTCCCTTATTTATGAATCCATTTCATATGCCAAGAAATCTACGAGGGTCCATGACTCGTTCCTACTTCTAGACGTAGAAGAGGGCAAAAGAAAGGGGATGCCTTGACAGGGTTAACGATAGTGATACACTTCCGGGTTAAGGAACTCAATAGCGTGGATACATATAGTGTGTGTGAGTACTCAAAGTCACTTCCCTTCCCTTTGACTTGAGTTAGGTATGTTAGAACCTTGTAAAGCTGAGAGGACTATAAGATAGCGAACTCACCGAAATTTGATGTATCTCACCCCACGTTGTTGTTTACATCACAGGTACTACAGCTTCGGCGAAAGTTACGGACAAAGGGGTTTGACTTTTCTTTACGGATCATAGTTTTTGGCATGGCTTCCGCTATAGCGTTTATTTTGAGATCATTGTATTGATCTAGTTCTTAGTGTATTTTGGGACATCTTGTATATGTTATGCCGTAGACTTTAGAACTTTGTATTTAGGGCATTTAATGTATACAATGTGTTAACTAGGAACTTATGGTATTTCAGTACCAAATACTTGGATTCATGTATGATATATATGCTTTGATGTATGTTGTTATATATGGGTGTTACAGTTGGTATCAGAGTCGGTCGTATCCTCGACCTAGCCATGAAATAGTATAAGTATTTCTTTCCGTTTCATATGCGTTGTGTCGCCATGGGTCTTACGTGTTATATTTATGGTATTGAGCCTGATCAACTTAATCCTATCTGTATGACATTTAGGAACATGGCTGACAGGCGCAGAAACAACCGGGGTAGACCGAGAACCACTCCAGCAGGGACAAATCCACCAGGTGACGAGGGGAATGCACCTTTGTATCAATTCATGCAACAGATGCAGCAGCAACAAAATCAGTTTGTGCAACAAATGGTACAACAAATAGCTGGTGGTCTGCATCCTCCAGTGGTTGTTCCCGAAGCTGCAGGGGGGACCTTAGGGATTTCATTCGTATGAATCCTCCAGAGTTTCAGGGAGGGTTAGATCCGGTAAAGGCTCATGAATGGATATCCGGCATGGAGCAGATTTTCTTGATAGTTCAGTGCAGTGAGGAAAATAAAGTGGTCTTCGCTTCTCACTTGTTAAAGGGTCTTGCCATGAGGTGGTGGGAGAGCGCTTCAGCCTTAATGACAATTCAAGAGGTACCGAAGGTATGGGAGCAGTTTAAGATAAATTTTATGGAGAAGTATTTCCCAAGTTCCTTAAGGTCTCAGAAGGAATCCGAGTTTCAACAGTTGAGACAAGGCAACTTGATCGTGGCTTCTTATGCAGAAAAGTTCGAGGTTATGGCTGCTTATTCTAGGCAAGCCATGTATGCTCCTGACGAGAGATGGAAGATCGATCAATTTCTATTTGGTTTGAGGGCTGAAATTTCACATAGCGTGTCTCAAAGGGAATTCACTGATTATGCTGAATTGTTAAGGCAGTGTTATGTGGCGGAGCATAGCTTAAAGAAGGTGCAAGTAGAAGGAGAATTGAGTAGGCTGAATCAAGGTGATTGTGGAAGATTGAATCAACAAATTAGACCGAGACAACAAACTTTTAAGGGAAAGCAGGTTCAGAGTTCTAAGACTAGTGCACCTCCCGTGTGCCATACTGGTGGAAAGATGCATTTCGGTAGATGTCGCTTCAAAGGAGTGGAGTGTCATCGGTGTCATAAAGTGGGCCATTGGGCGAGAGATTGTCCTCAGGGTAGAAATCAGGCACAAGGGAGGAATATCGGCCGAGTATATACCTTGGATGCGAGGAAAGCAAAGGGTGACAACTCTTTGATTGCTGGTACGTGTTTTGTGAATGGAAATCCTTGCTTTGTTTTATTTGATTGTGGAGCCACACACTCTTTTGTATCGATGCAATGTGTAAAGCGGGTTGGGTTGCAAGCGGTTCCGTTGTCTCCACCCATGGTGGTTACTACTGCCATGGATGAGATGGTGGAAACGCCTTTAATGTGTGAAAATTGTGTGTTATCTGTGGATGGAAGAGTTTTCCAGATTGATTTGATTTGTTTATCGCTTAAGAAAGTGGATGTGGTTTTGGGAATGGATTGGCTTTCAGCTAATTCGGTATTTATCGGGTGTGAAGAAAAGCTAATCATTATTCCATCCGATGAGGCTACTCCAAGGGATGTGTTAACTACTATTTTGGAAGGTACGGTTGGAATGATTAATTTCTTGTTTGAAAAGGAAAAGTCAGTTCTTTTGGTTCTTACTAAGGAGGAGAGTAACAACCTTCAGGTGTTGAGTATTCCGGTAGTCTGTGAATTTCCCCAAGTTTTCCCCGAGGATATCACTTCTCTTCCTCCGGAGAGGGAAGTGGAATTCTCTATTGACCTGATACCGGGAATGGCCCCAATATTCATTTCTCCGTATCGGATGGCACCACTTGAATTAAGAGAATTAAAGAATCAATTGGAAGAATTGATGGCTAAGCATTTTGTTCGACCAAGTGTTTCGCCCAGGGGAGCTCCAGTGTTATTGATAAAGAAAAAGGATGGTGGAATGCGGTTGTGTATCGATTACTGTCAGTTGAATAAGGTCACCATCAAGAATAAATACCCATTACCAAGGATAGACGATCTGTTAGATTAATTGAAAGGAGCCTGTGTGTTCTCGAAGATTGATTTACGGTCGGGTTATCATCAGATTCGCGTGAAGAGTTCAGATGTACCGAAGACTGCGTTTAGAACCCGTTATGGTCATTATGAATTTTTGGTGATGCCTTTCGGTGTGACGCATGCTCTGGCAATTTTCATGGATTATATGAATCGGATATTTCAACCTTATTTGGACCAATTTGTGGTGATTTTCATTGATGACATTCTTGTTTATTCTCGTGATCCTCAAGAGCACGGGAAACACCTAAGAATCGTTTTATCCATCTTACAAGAGAGGCAACTTTTTGCTAAGTTAAGTAAGTGTGAGTTTTGGATGTCGGAGGTTAATTTTCTTGGTCATGTCATATCTCAGGGAGGTGTAGCAGTTGATCCATCAAAAGTTGAAGCAGTGATTAATTAGGAGAGATCGAAGAATGTTTCTGAAGTTAGAAGTTTCTTGGGATTGGCAGGGTATTACAGAAGATTTATCAAAGGCTTTTCTCAACTGGCTTTACCAATGACGAGACTTACTCGAAAGGAATGTTCGTACGAGTGGGATTTGGCTTGTGAAAGAAGTTTTATGGGTTTGAAGGAAAGATTGACGACCGCTCCTGTTTTGGTTATTCCTGATCCTAGCAAGTCGTATGAGGTATATTGTGATGCATCAAAGATGGGATTAGGAGGTGCGTTAATGCAAGATGGACATGTGGTGGCTTATGCTTCTCGACAGCTGAAGGTCCATGAAGAGAGTTATCCAACGCATGATTTAGAATTGGTGGCAGTTGTATTTACTTTGAAAGTATGGTGTCACTATTTGTATGGTGTACGTTTTGAGATGTTTAGCGACCACAAGAGCTTAAAGTACCTCTTTGATCAGAAAGAGTTGAACATGCGTCAAAGGAGGTGGATGGAGTATTTGAAGGATTATGACTTGGAGCTAAAATACCATCCGGGTAAAGCAAATAAAGTGGCGGATGCATTGAGCAGGAAGGTGTTGTATAATGCCGAGTTGATGATGCTAGAGTATACTTTATTGGAAAAATTTTGAGATCTAAATCTTCAATTTGTTTGGACTCCTAATGGTGTGATTATGGGAAATTTGAATATCAATTCTACTCTTAGGGAAGAAATCCAACAAGGACAAGGGTTAGATGAGAAGTTACAAGAAGTGTTAGTGCAACTGGGTTTTGTGCGAGCTACCGACGGAATTATTTTGTTTAACCAAAGGATTTGTGTTCCGGATAACACGGAGTTAAAAAGGAGGATTTTGGAAGAAGCGCATAAGGGTGTTTTTGCTATACATCCAGGGTCTTCAAAGATGTACCAAGACTTAAAGAGGGACTATTGGTGGTCCGGGATGAAAAAGGATATTGCGGTGTATGTGTCGGAATGTGCGGTGTGCCAACAAGTGAAGATCGAACACCAAAGACCGGGTGGCTTGTTGCAACCTTTAGAAATTCCGGTATGGAAGTGGGATAGTATTTCTATGGACTTCGCCATTGGACTACCCCGTACTCAGAGTGGTTATGATTCGATTTGGGTAATTGTGGACCGGTTAACGAAATCTGCCAATTTCTTAGCTGTGAAGATTACCTACAAGGCGAGTCATCTCGCAAGGTTGTTTATTTCGGAAATAGTGAGATTGCATGGTATTCCCACTAGTATCGTTTCGGATAGAGATCCAAAGTTTACTTTGAGATTTTGGAGAGCTTTTCAACAAGCTATGGGAACAAAGTTGTGTTTGAGTACGTCAAATCATCCACAAACGGATGGTCAGATGGAACGGACAATACAAACAATGGAAGATATGTTGAGAGCTTGTGTACTTGAAAGTGGAGGAAATTGGATAGAACTTTTGTCGTTGATTAAATTCTCTTATAATAACAGTTATCATGCAAGTATTGGTATGGCACCTTATGAGGCATTGTATGGAAGAAAGTGTAGGACACCATTGTGCTGGGTAGAAGTTGGTGAAGATAGAATGTTGGGACCCGAGATTATTCACGAAACTATGGAGAAGATTAGGATGATCCGTGATAAGGTCAAACAAGCACAAGATCGTCAGAAGAGTTATGCGGATAACCGTAGAAGACCTTTAGAATTTGAAGATGGCGATCACGTGTTTTTGAAAGTTACTCCGAGATTGCGGTTGAAGGGACAATTTCGGTCGCGGAAGTTAAGTCTGAGATACGTGGGACCGTATCAAATTTTAGAAAGGATTGGTGAAGTACCTTACATATTGGCCTTACCGCCTTCTCTGTCAGAGATGCACGATGTTTTTCATGTATATCAGCTTCGGAAGTTTGTCCCGGATCCTCTTCAGCCAATTTTACCTGATACGATCGAGATAGAAGCAGATTTGACGTTTGAGCCGAAACCGAGTCGTATCACAGGAAGAGAAACTAAGGTGTTAAGGAATAAAGAAATTCCTCTTGTTAAGGTCCAGTGGGATGAGACGCATCCGGGCGATGCAACTTGGGAATTGGAATCGGAGATGCGAGAAGTGTATCCTCATTTTTTTAGGTAATTGTTTTAAATTCGTGGGCGAATTTCTATTTAAGGGGGGGAGGAGGTAATACCCGGTAAATTTTTTTTACTCTGGATAATATTATTATGATCAACTGGGTTCCGGTTTACTCTGAGAATTATTTGGATGAAATAATTTGAGTAAATTGATGAGCTCAGAGCAGATCAAATTAATATTATCTAACTCTGAGGTTTTAACTTTTGGCGTTTGGGAGACTTTTTGGACAATTAGTAGTGTTACTAATTAATGATATTTGTTATATCATTTCCTTTCCACTCTTTTTCCACAATTGAAGCAAAGGAAGAAAAAGATAGAAAGAAGAGGAAAGGAAGGAAAAGGAGGAGAAAATTTCCAAAGAGCTCAAGATCAAGAATCATCATCCACTCTTCACCAAATCATCTCATCTTCTTCATCATCATCCTCTATTCAAGGTGGGTTCAAGATAGATGCCCTAGTTGTAGAAATTCATGAATTTTAGAGTTAGGTTGAGATTGTGAGAAAACGTTTAATCTTGCTAAAATCATGACTCTAACGGATGAAATGCAATATAAATGTTGTTTAATGCTTGTTGTTATGATTATACTGTGTTTTGATTGTTATGTTAAGGGTTGGATGTGTTTTGGATGGTAAAATTATTGATTTTGGATGAGCAACAACGCTGTTGGGAAGTTGGGGTTTCCAGGGTTCGCCTAGCGAACCTGGGGCGAGTCACAGCGAACAAAATTTTGAGGGTTCGCTGAAGGTCAGCGAATGTTCACCAATGACGTTTGCCTAGCGAACTTTGTGCCTTTTCAGTTCTGGTTGGTTCTGCCTTGTTTCACCCAGAGGTTCGCGAAGCGAAGGGCAAGGCGAATGTTCGCCAAGGTGCTCGCGAAGCGAACTTTGGGTCTGTTCCGTTCTGTTTGTTGATTCGCCTGGAGCTTCGCCTAGCGAAGGCGGAAGCGAACGCTCGCTGGGAGGTTCGCCTAGCGAACATGACAGTTTGTGCAGTTTTGTTTCCTTCATAACTTGTGATCCGTAACTCGGATCGGAATGTTCTTGGTACCGTTAGAAAGCCACGACGACCCTCTACCCAATAAAAGTGGAAATTAGGGGTATGATGTAGGACAAATTATTTAGAGGCAAATGAATAAAAGTAATGATATGTGATATGTTGTTTATGTGATTCTAGTATGCAATTGACTTATGTTTTACCTATTTCCTTTTGTTGTTAAGCATGTTTGAGAATGTATGCATGTTAAAATGTGAAATAGGTAGAGTGAGGAATATTACCATTGAATTATGTTAGAGCCTAGTAACGGCTAGGAAATTGTGGAATAACATAATGACGACGCTCGTGCAAAAGAGGCCGAGGCGTGCGTCTATTACCGAATGGTTGTATGTGAACTCACGAAATCGTAACCACTATTCTATTTTGTGCCATTTCATGAGTAACAAGCTCCTCTATAATGAATGCACGATTTCTTGGTAGGTTTGATCCCCAATGTTATAGTACGAATGGAGCCTACGGGTAAAGAGACTTGTGACGGTGTACGGGCCGTGTAAAGTGACGATTTAAGGCGATAATATGTCCTTTATTTCTGAATCCATTTCGTATGCCAAGAAATCTACGAGGGTCTATGACTCGTTCCTACTTCTTGACGTAGAAGAGGGTGGGAGAAAGGGGATGCCTTGGCAGGGTTAACGATAATGATACACTTCCGGGTTAAGGAACTCAATAGCGTGGATACATATAGTGTGTGTGAGTACTCAAAGTCACTTCCCTTCCGTTTGACTTGAGTTAGGTATGTTAGAACCTTGTAAAGACGAGAGGACTATAAGATAGCGAACTCACTGGGATTTGATGTATCTCACCCCATGTTGTTATTTACATCACAGGTACTACAGGTTCGGCGAAAGGTAAGGACAAATGGGTTTGACTTTTCCTTACGGATCGTAGCTTTTGGCATGACTTCCGCTATGGCGTTTATTTTGAGATCATTGTATTGATCTAGTTCTTAGTGTATTTTGGGACATCTTGTATATGTTATTCCGTAGACTTTAGAACTTTGTATTTAGGGCATTTAATGTATACAATGTGTTAACTAGGAACTTATGGTATTTCAGTACCAAATACTTGGATTCATGTATGATATATATGCTTTGATGTATGTTGTTATATATGGGTGTTACAGTCAGCAATTCCAGTATCATTTTCAACAATGTTCAGAGCCAAGCAGATGATCTTCAAAGTCTTTTCGAGCATTTATTTTGCCCATTAGATGATTTGATAATCAGAAGCTTCGACAGTCTTTTTTTATCAGTGATTCGGCACCGGACAGTCATTTTCAGCAGTATTCCGAGCGAAAAGGAGTTCACAGCATATTTCAAGGGTGTATCAGTGGTGATATCCAACGGCAAGTTTCAGAGATCTAATGTGGCTCAGAACAGGTGGAATCAGACCATTTTCCAATTTTCCCTCCAAAAGGCGCCAAAATTCAAATTTTGAACTGAGTAACCGGTTACAGCATATCTACTAACTGGTTACTCCTTAGTTTTTCTGCCATTTTTCAGTTTTTTGAACTGAGTAACCGGTTAGCATATATGCTGTAACCGGTTACTCTGGGCAAAACTTGAAACATTCTGTTTTCATCACTTGTGATCATGTGCTTGGCATGTGCACGTGTGGGGAGGATCTAGAACTGATATTTTCATTATTTTCCACCCAAAATTCAAATTCCTCCCAACATTTTCCACTCTAATTCCTCATTTCCTTTCCTAATTCACTTTTCACTCCAATTTCCACTCACTTAACCTCACTCCAAACCCAAACTTAACTCGTAACCTAGGGGTTATTTAAATCAATTCATTCCAAACCAAAAAGGGACCTAGATCATTTTTTTCACTCCTAATTTTCAAAATTCTCTCAATTCTCTCCCACTTTTTCATTCTCCATCTCCATTTTCAACCACACTCAAAGCTTTTTTTCAAAGATTAACAAGTTCTTCATTGGAACTTGTTAATTCTTGAGCTAAAACCTCTCATCATCACTACATTTCTACTTTTCAATTTGGATTTTCGTTTGGATCTAGTTATGAATTTCTAGAAGTGATTTTTGGAAGTGATTTTGGAGTTTTGGTTGCTATTTGCTTGGATCTTCAACTTTTGAGTGCAAGGAGCTTGTGGATCTTGGATTTCTCTACTTGGACTCATCAAATTCTGTTTACAACACTTTCTAAAGCAATTCTCAGCTTTGTAGGTTGGTTAATTTCAGATCCACACTCATTTTAGCTTAATTGCAACTTATACAATGTAGATCCATGATTTTTGATGTGTTTTGATACATTTGTGTGAATTTGATTGTGGATGTTGGTGATTATTGCATCTAAATGATGTTTGAATACTGTGTTTGAACGTAATTTTCATGCATAAGTGATTACATGATCATTGGAGTTGTTTGAATAAGTCATTTGCTGCTGAAAAGTGCTTTTGGAGCTGTTTTTTTGAATTTTGTTGCTTGTAACTGGTTAGCAGTTATGCTGTAACCGGTTAACATGTTGTTTTTTGCGTAATTTCTGGCTGTTTTGAACTGTTAACCGGTTACAGCATAACTGTTAACCGGTTACCACTGCTGCAGAATGAGATTTTCCTGCATTTTCTTGCTTGTTTGAAATCCTTTGCATGTCTAAACTTCATGGATTAATATGTTGATAATTTATGGATTATTCTTGATCTGTCTCACCCCACATCCTTGCATGAACATGATCCTTCGACACGCGATCTTTGATTTCTCATTGTTAAATGTTCATGTTTGCATTGATGTTTTCTTAATGTGACGAACACTTTGCACACACTCCTTGAGAATGTTAATTGTGAATTATTGTTGGTGTTGTTGGAGTTGTTGTGATGTATATGTGTGCTTGTATCTAACCTCATGAAATGCATATTTGATTGGACTTATTCATGTGCTAAATGTTGTGCATTCTTTCATGATGTGGTGTATTCTTCCATGATGTTTTCAAGCATTGCCTACTATGGTGTGTGGTGTGATTGTGATCATGATTGATAAAAAAGTGTATGATATTTGATGTTTGCTCATTATGTCATGATTGAATCATCTTCAAATGTATTGCATGCTGCCTTGTTTCTACTGCTCTCTATGTGCATATGTGATGTTGTATGTGTTGCTACTTTCTACACCCATTTATGTGCTGAATATGAGCTGTTGAATGTTGTTTGGTGTGTTTGCTGGATTTTACTGCTGTGCAGGTGCGGAAGCGCTGTTGTAGCCACTGTTTGTGTTTTTTCTTTTCCACTCCTTCTCCTCCCTTGAATCTCAAGACTTGTTTAAGTCTTGGATTTACTCCCTAAGGGCTACCTAGTCCAACTTAATTTTCGATTAAGCTTGGAGTAGGATTAGCATTAGGCTTCCCTTTGCATGCTAACTTAGGTAGATGTTTCCCCTTTCAAACTCAACTTTAGGGCCACCTTTGCATGAGAACATTAGGAACATTTAGTTTCCCCTTAGTGTTTTCTTTTCGACTTGAGTCTTCTCTTCTCATCTCATGACAATTCTAAGACACTTAATAAAGGTAACGTGTATTGCTCATGAGCATTGTATGTGGGAAATGAGGAATGATGAGGTTCCTCTCATTTTTCTAGAGTGTTTGGTGGACGTTCCATCTTGGAACGATTTGCTAAACATTCGTTCCTACCTCATAGACTTCGGTGCAATGCAAGTTACGAACTAACTTCAATCCACTTCTGTCTAAAAAACACAAAAACAAATTCAAACTTTTTTATCCTTCGGGATCGTTCAAGTCCAAATCATTTTCAGAAAAGGGCACGTCACTTCCGTCTTGTCGCAAACAGGCATCAATCCTAACTGCCGGACGCGAATCTAACGTCGCTCATAAAAAACACTAACCGACCTCGTTAGGTCGAACCACGACTGCTCTGATTTCCTCTCTCTAGTCCGATTGAGGATACGTAGGCACAAGACGGCGATGTCTTGGCGAGCAACCTCCCCCTTTTAGTTCGTGTCTGAACTACGTTGACTCTGACTTTCCTATTGCACGAGGGAATACGTAGGCATAGGACGAGCGATGTCCTATCGAGTCATTTCTTTTTCTTTTCTTCTTCGTTTCTTCGTTCTCCTCCGTTCCTGTTCCTTTTCCTTTCCAGTAGCAGTGGAGCTCCAGATGACGACACCCTTTGATAGAGACAACAAGCGTGGATCCCATTGAGTGCGATGGACGCGTGGGGGTGCTAATACCTTCCCCTCGCGTAACCGACTCCCTTACCCGTTTCTCTTGGTCGCGAGACCATGCTCTTTTCCTTCCCTCAGGTTTACGCAGTGTTTCCTTTCCCTCGCTTGGGATAAATACAAATTGCTGGCGACTCTGTTTCTGTGCCACTTTCGCGTTTGTACCTGGATGAAAATCCTCGGGAGCAACAGCTGGCGGCTCTGCTGGGGACAGGTTGACCTCTTGCTGGTCCATCCCCCTTTGCGAGTCAATCCTAGCGCTTGGTTGTTTATTTTCATTAGGTGTTTACTGTTGTGCTTTATATTACTGTATTACTGTTTTACTGATTTACTGTATTTACCATATTTATTGGATTGCATTTCATTATTATACTGGACTGTACTGTGCTGTGCTGGTTTTCTATTTGGCAGGTTGGGATTCTTTGAGAGATAAGCCCAATACACAGGCTTGAGCATACACTTAGGACTAGAGTGGAAAGTAGTGGAACCTACACGCCGTCTTGGTGCGTTTGGTGTTCACGAAATTCACATCCAGACGAGGCTATCTTGGGAGATATTCTGACGTGCGTGTCTTGCGCATTTCAAAATGTTGATCTAGAGAGTTGTCAACTCTGGAGACCGTTTATTCCGAGGACTCAGCAATGCCTCTTCTCCCGACATGTGATAATGGCAGACCAGAAATGGCAAACCCATTACACTTGTAGATCTGAGGACCCAATGCTGGGAACTTGCATAGGATGACCTTATTTTTGGGGGAATCAGTGGACGACCTCTTTGTTTGGCGATAGTATTGTACCCCGAGGGATGAATGTACTATTGCTTCTCAAATCGAGAATGCGAGACTGAGGATCCCCTTTTTTAGAACCCACATGTGAGAGGGGATGGGTGTTTGCAGGTCTGCAGGTAACCGAAACCTTCAACCTACCCGGTTTTCTGGATTTCTCGTCAGTGTATAGTTATTTACCTGATTTTCTGGTTATCTCAGTGGTCCAATGTTCTGGAATTATGGTTTTCTAGGTTGTGGTTCTTATTCAGTTAACAGCACAGCACATGTCCAGAGCAGTGATACCTTGATCCCATGTTTGCATTTGCATCATTTCTTACATTCTAACATGTTTGACATTTTTCAGGACTTGCATCTTACCCTTGATTCCGGTTGTTGAGGTGTTCTCGTCATGGATGCTCAGAGGAAGAAGAATGTAGCGTACACGTTCCCAAATCCGACTTTGAAGTTGATTCACAAGATGACTAGTATGACTGATCCCGAGATCCGCTCCAATTTCAAGGAGGAATATGGGAAGATATTGAAGGTTATCCAAAATATTTCACAAGAAGAGCACGATGACATTCACACGCTCCTTCAATTCTATGACCCTCCCTTAAGTTGTTTCACTTTTCTAGATTATGTATTGGCTCCAACCTTAGCGGAGTTCTCATTTATTTTAGGAATCTCTGTCGAGCCGAGGATACCTTTCTTCTCTGAAGAAGAGCCCGGACTGGAAGAGATGGCGGCTGCTATTCACATGGGGGAATCCATTCTGAGTAACAATGTTATTGACAAGCAAGGGTTTAAAGGCCTCCCTTTGAAGTTTCTGTTTGACCAAGCCAGTTCGTATGCTAAAGAGACAAATTGGTCTGCTTTCATGCTATATTAACTCTTTGCATTTATGGGATTGTCATATTCCCCAACATCCATGAGTTTGTTGACATGCATGCAATTCGGATTTTCATCTTGAGGAACCCCATGCCTACCCTTCTTGGTGACGTGTATCATTCAATTCACTACAAGAACTAAAAGAGACGAGGAAGGACTGTAAGTTATTGCGCGCCACTCCAATCTACCTGGTTTTTTAGTCATCTCCCTAAAACTGGGGCTTTTGTTGATGCAAAGGATTCTATGAAGTGGTATAAGAGGTTGATGGGATTGACTGCTGACAACATCGTTTGGTTTAATCATAGTTTGCTAGGGATTGAGCTTATTTTCAACTGGGGAGGATTCCCAAATGTACCCTTAATAGGGAGGAAAGGCAGAATTCGTTTCAGAGACACGCAGTTGAGGAGCGATTGAGTGAGGCCATAGCAACCATAGAAGAGCTGAAGATACGAGCTGAAGTGAAGAGGCCTAGGGGTGGAGGCTCTAGCTTGGGCAGTGGTTCTCAAAGGGTTGTAATCTCCAACAGTGATTTTCTCTGATATATGAGCAGCAGTTTCATTCTATCTTGTCTTTAAACTGGAATCAAGGGGTGGATCGCCCTGCAAATATTCAAACATGTTCATTTGCATTTGCATGATCATAATAATTTGCATAACAGGTGTTCGAGGCTTAGTTATTCTTGTCCTGATCTGGTTTTCTTCAGAATTTCAGACTTAACTGCTCAAGCCACTCAGAAGTTGATCATGGAGCAAATTCGGGCAGAGTTGAGGGAAGTGCGAAGACAGATGAGACGGTTTATGGGAGACATGCAAGCATTGATTTAGGACCAGAAAATACTGAAGGAAGAGGTCAACCAACTGAAGACTCAGATGAGCTTGGTTATGGAGGTTGTGAGAGGTGTGCTAAGCAAAGATAATACTCTCATGCCTGAAGCTGCGGCTCGAATTGTCTCTTCTCCATTGTCTAAGGGATCCCTTCTAAAGAGTGAGCAGATTGCCACTGTGACCATCTCGGTTGTATCTCCGCAATGGGGTAGCGCCCCTCGTTGACATCAGGATAGACCAATGATGAACCGACACTTCGAGACTCCACCAATGCTATATTCTCAGCTATTATCGTATCTCCTTCAGTTGCAGCTGGTACAGAAAAGGACTCTGGCTCCTCTTACTGGTACTTTTCCACCGAGTTATGATGCAAGAGTTCATTGTGATTTCCACTCTGGTGCATCGGGGCATAATGTGGAAAATTGTAAGGCCTTCCAGCATGCTGTCCAGGATCTGATTGATTCGAAGACAATTGAATTCACGTTGGGCGGCGTGAGCTTTCATGGTGGTCTTACTCTCACTACAGAAAAAGAAGTGGATATCCCTGTGGTCTCTCCTAAAGCTGCATTAAGTCAGGGGCATCTCTTGCAGTCACCGGCCTTAGAATCCCCACGTCCGCAACTGCTGCCTGTTCCTATGTCGAGTTTAAGGATGAAGGTGTTTGAACTAGAGGGAGACACGAGTCGACATCAGCAACAGAGCTATCATCTGAAGAGTCAACAAAGATCACGAAGGCTCGCAAGAAGGTTCGACCCACTCCCTATGCCTCACAGTCATATTCTTTCCCATCTACTTGAGAGTTCTCTGGTTGAACTAAAGGAAGCTGAGCCTGTTCCCGACCACCGTCCTCCCGATTATGACCTGAATACTAAGTTCGAATACCACTCAGGGACGCGGGGGCATGCAATTGAAAATTGCAATGTGTTCAAACATAAAGTGCAAGATCTGATTGACGATGGGGTCATTACTTTCACTGCAGACGGACTGCACATTAATTAAAGCCTCTCAAGTGAGCACTTGAAGCTGCAAAGGTATCGGTGAAAGCAATCAGTCCGGTCGGAGCCAAGCCTCCTCAGTGGCAATCATCAACTCCCTTTACTGCATTTTCATATGTAGCTTTCATTTGTTTGTTTAAACACTGTCTGCATGTAAAAACTTGTTTGTGTTTGGAATGGTAATTTTTAATGCAATGAATATGTTTTTCTTGAAGAATTTCATTCGTGTTCACTTATTTTAAATATTTTTATGCACTGCAATACCAACTTTTCTTGCCTTAAACTCTTGAGGGAGGATAATGAAATTCAAAGACGCAAACTTCTGATTGTATGCTTTTGAACAAAAACCTTGCTGATGATGTACAGGCATTGTTTCAAATTCCCAAACACCGGAGATATAAGGGAGATAGACCCTTGTCAACCCCTTTCAGCCTTGAAGTAGGAGTTTCTTTTCATTCGAAAAAAACCCTCATCTAACCCAGGGGCAGGGTAGGCGTCAGTTAGTTGGACCGAGCGTTCAAATTTCAAAAGGAGTGTGCATCTGAGGATCCATTACTTTTATTCCACACCTTCAAGAGGTCAAAAGATGCGAAACCACAATGGTTATCAATCAACAACCAAGGAGTGAGGCAGTCACAACCCTTTTAAGCAAGTCAGACCAAACGGTGTCAGACGATTTGTTCAAAAAAAAGAAGAAAGAAAGCCCGCTAAGTCGAAGCTTGAAAACAAGCGACTTAGGCAAAAGTTAGGGCATCCCGCTGGACTTCAAAATTGAAAAACTCAAAAGAGTCAGTCCAGGCAAAAATTAGGGAACGAAAATCAAAAGAATGAAAAAGCAAAAAATGAAAAGGATTGCAAAGAAAAATCCTCGATAAGAACAAAGTCGTGTGGCTACAGACACAAAAGACAAAAAGGGGTGACTGTTGCTCCAAAACCTTATTAGGTGTCAAACCATCAGTTGCATGGGTTCCTTAAAGATCATGAAACCTTTTGAGAGATGAGCGCTTGTGTCAGATTAGCTGAACGTAGAACCAAAGAAAATCATGGAAATGGGTGGGCACCGATAAACTTTGAGCCTTAAATCCTTTTTCTCAAAACCGCGAACCAGGCCACGTTACAACCCTTAAAAGTCCTAATTGAAGCAGGGTTTATGCCGAAAGTACACTTCAGCGAGATAGCGTTCCTGACTCCCATGAGTTATGCTAATAAGATTTTTCTTGGTATTGCATGTGCGCATTTGTTTTCCATTCAAAAATCAATGTCGTAGCCAGTGACTAGTTCACAAAGCTTGGCGATATCTTTTAATAAACTTCAAGGTTAACATGTCTGTTGCATTAGATTTGTCATTCTTATAACGAACTTGTTCTGCTTGCATACATGTGCCTAAGCATTAAGGAAGCTTACACAATGAATGTCAGTCAAGAAGCTCGATCTTGCCGAGTTAATGCAAGAGACTCAGTGTAGAGTGGGTACTCCCCAGTAAGTCGTGTTAAGGTGTAGCCAATTTGGGGCAATCACGTTGAGAAATATCTCTGAAGTCCAGTTATTCTAGGGCATTCATTCAAAGATCAAGGTCAATTCACTTCAAGGCTCGTACTGGGGTAGGCCACCTCAAGAGCACGAGAAGTTATCCAATCCTGAAGACAGCCAATTGAAAGCATCTCGTCAAGGTACGAAATACTGGGGCAGAATATTTCCAGTCATTGCAAACCCTTTCGAGGTAATTTACTTCATGGATTATGAAGTCTGGGGCAGTTACGTCGAGATCTGATAAATCTCTCCAAGAGTTTGAAGACCCTGGGGCAGTGTGAATGCCCGGTCTTCTATAAAATCCTCTTGAGATGATTTCTTCCTTTAGACCTGATGGTCTGGGGCAGGCGGAAAGTTCAAGGGACCATTGGTCGTGTATGGAGATCAGTATGTGGTTAATTAGCAGAAGCGTGCAGCACCCAAGATTTCTCCCCAGTAGAGTTACTCTCCTTAACATTGAAAAGTTCATCCTCCTCAGCAGGTTGTTACTTTTCCCAGCTAGAGTGTCGAGGATTACCTTCCTCAGCAGAGTACAGAGGATTGTTCCCCAGCTAAAGTTGTGATCGATTCATTACTCTTTCTGCAAGCAGTCAGAAGTGGATGCTGATGCATCCTGTAACACCCCATTTTTAATTATTTGATCGTCCGGTTTTATTTTAATTGTTGGCTTTGGTTGGGTGCGTGTTTGAGTGCGTGGGGGGTAATATTAGTGATATGGAAATATTATTATTATTATTATTTTAATAGTATATTTCATATTATTATTATTACTATTAGTATTATTATTGTTTTAGTTATTATTATTATTATTAAGATTATTTAGTAAATAGGACCTAAATAATTAAGTGAATATTGGGTTAATGAGATTAGTGAGGGTAATTTAGTAAATGGAGCTTAATTAAGGGAAAATTGGTAAAAGGGAGAATAGTCTGAATTTTAGAGATAGAAAGAGAAAAGGCTAAGGAGAGGAAGAACAAGGGATCTTTAGGGCAATGAGCATTCATCAATTTTCGCAGGAATTAAGCAAGAATTCGAGGTAAGGGGGAGAAACGGGTTTAATATTGGTGTTTATTTCATGATCGGGTAGTGGGGAGTCCTTAACCCCGTAGGAAATTGATGTGAAAGTGTTGAATCGTTGATTGTTGTGTATGCTGGTTGTGAATATGAGATTCGTGCATGAATTACTGTGTATTTTCATGAATTTTGGTTGTTGTTGCTGTTGTATAAACACTTGTTGCAGATCTGTATTTTTTATTCGAATTTGGGGGGGACAATTTGAGATTTTAGGCTTGGGATATCTGTAGTAAGACTAGATGCAAGTGTAAAGATGAAAATTGGACCTAAAATCAATGTAGAAACGATTATAGGACTGATTAGAAGTGGAAAAATGTAGAAATCGTAGCAGACTGCAGAATAGGGAGATCTCTGGTGAAATGCGTAATAGATCTGGCCATACGCGTATGGGGCTGGGTCATACGCGTATGAGAGTGAAGTAAATAGGGCCATACGCGTAAGGGAGTAGGAGGTACGCGTAATAGAGAGTGATACGCGTATGGTATTAGAATTGGGAAAATTCAGTGGTGAAACGGTTCTGTCCGTACGCGTACGGCACAAGGCATACGCGTATGATATTGGGTATTGTGAGGCAATACGCGTACCAAAGGGAGCAATACGCGTACGAGTTGGGCGAGTGAGCTGGCATACGCGTATGGCATGGGGCAATACGCGTATGGCCTGCAGAGCTGCAGAGTTTTACCGTTTCGTGAATTCTTTCCCGTTTTCGCGTCTGATTCGGTTTCCTTCGGTTTGAGAGGCTGGGAATAGGTGTCAGGTGCTGAGAAATAAGATATTGGTGTTAGAAATATTAATTTTAATAATTTATAATTAATTAATTAATTAATTTAGTAATTGGTGTATTTTGGAGCTAATGGTGTAACGTTAGTGTTATTGATATGTATGGTGTGATCAGGAGGATCGTGTGCATGTATTTATATTATATACATGTTTGTGGTGCATTTTGAGTCTTGCATAATCATGGTGATTGGTGGGATGGATCGTTGCTCAGGAGGAGTGTATGCAATTCATCCGTACTCCTATGTGGAGAATGGTGAGGATAGATCATTGCCAAGTAGGGGTGTATGTGATCTATCCTGGGTTCGATTGAATGAACCAATGAGTCAGTACCGCATGCATGGTGTTGTGTCGCATTTCATTGTTATTTGGTGTTGATGATGATATTGGGCAGTAGGCCGTGTTTGATGATTAATAATGCTTGTATGTGATGACTACCTGCTTATCATGTATTTATTCACCTATAATATTTGAACGTGATTTCTCACCCCTTTGTTGTTGTTGTTGTGTCTGTGCTTCTTCGGAAATACAGATAATCCAGGTACTTAGCTAACTTGGATATTGGTGTTGCTGATCGAGTCCATAGAAGTGCTCTGATACGTAACACGAGATTATTTTGGGGATTTTCATTTATTTGTTATTTGTTATTCTTTTTTTACGTATCTTTCTTTTGGATGATTATTTTGGTGGACCACGATTTTATGTGGGATTTTGGTGTATTTGGCAGATGGCCGTAAATTGAATAAATGAATAAATATTTCCACTGTTTATTTCATTTAATAAAGGAGCTTTGGTGTTGTTTTGCAAAATGTGGCATCCTACTTGATTTTGGTGTAAAAACTCTGATTATTTCATTGATTACTTGGTCTATTTTAAAAGTGGGAAAAGTGGGGTGTTACACATCCCCAGCAGGAGACTTATGGAATATCTTTTTTGGACAAAGATCGTATTCTTCCCACAGGGTCTGAGCACTCAACTAGTCAAGAAATGTTTTTCTCACCAGCAATGGTATGAGTTAATCCCCTCAGATGAGTAAGCTTGATGTTATCCTCTAGCAGAGTTGATGTCATCATCTACGGTTCCCCAAGCAGATTTGCTGGTATTGGCTGATATTCCCCAGCAGGGTAAAGGTAAGAGCATCTCCCAGCAGCAGGTTGAGTTCGGTAATATCCCCAAGCAGGTTCAAAATTATTGACTTGTTTCCCCAAGCAGAGTTTGGTGGTGATCTTCACAGTGGTTTGTTCAACAACAATTGAAATCCCCGACAGGTCTTAAGTCCAATTGTTATTGGCATTTTTCAGATCCAGGTTTTGAGTTCTGTCTTCGGGAGAAGTCATTGGTAACCCCCAGCGGAGAGATTTTCTCTTTGGGTTCCACCTACAATATTCGTTTTTATCCGTCCCCAACGGAGTGGGTATTCTCTCGGATTTTTCATCTCTAGCAGAGTTTGTGATCAGGATCTTCCTCAGCAGAGTGAAGTCTTTCTCAGCAGGGTCTCTTATTTCAGAGGACAATTTAGTTTGTCATCCCCGGTAGAGTTGCCTTTGTCTTCAGCATTTATTTTGCTGAGACGTTTCTTTTGCATTGCATAAGCATTTTTGCATGGCATCCTCCCAAGCGCGTAGCATTTCCGTTTCGTATGGAGCATTACGCCATAGAAAAATTCAAACATATGCATTCGAAGCATAAGCCAGGTTTGATATCCTTTACCAGTTTCTTTCCCCAGCAGAAAGTAACATGATTCAGGAGATGTTGTTCAACATTACACGGTAACCAGTGGATTCGTCCTTCTTGTTGGTCCTTCCTACACTCCCCAGCAGAGTTGTCTGTTTAGATTTCTCTTTTCAACAACGGAGTCATCTTTGCAAATCTGTGGATTCTACTTATCTTGGGTTGGAAAGTCCATCTTCGGCTGGGTCTTTCTTTTTGAGTTCGCTTTCGGTCGTCCTCACACTCTTTGTTATTTCGTTATCCCCAGTAGAGTTATCCTATATGGTATAACCCTTGTTAAAAGTCCGTTTTCGGCCGGTCTTTCTTCTCGAGTCTGCTTTCGGTCGTACTCGTTTTTTCTTCTCGAGTCCGCTTTCGGTCGTACTCGTTTTTTCTTCTCGAGTCCACTTTCGGTCGTACTCGTTTATTCTTCTCGAGTCCGCTTTCGGTCGTACTCGTTTGCTGTTGAAAGGGCGTTTTTGGCCGGTCTTTCTACTCGAGTCTGCTTTCGGTCGTACTCGTTTATTCTTCTCGAGTCCGCTTTCGGTAGTACTCGTTTGTTGTTGAAAGGGCGTTTTCGGCCGGTCTTTCTTCTCGAGTCCGCTTTCGGTCGTACTTGTTTATTCTTCTCGAGTCCGCTTTCGGTCGTACTCGTTTGTTGTTGAAAGGGCGTTTTTGGCCGGTCTTTCTTCTCAAGTCCGCTTTCAGTCGTACTCGTTTATTCTTCTCGAGTCCGCTTTCGGTCGTACTCGTTTGTTGTTGAAAGGGCGTTTTCGGCCGGTCTTTCTTCTCGAGTCCGCTTTCGGTCGTACTCGTTTATTCTTCTCGAGTCCGCTTTTGGTCGTACTCGTTTGTTGTTGAAAGGGCGTCTCCATGTTTCTCACTTATTTCACAAAATGCATTTTTACAAGATGGATCAAATCTCACAAATTAATCAACCACAAGGCCCAATTTCAATTCCATTGTGATCAGCAAGTGGAATGTGAGTAAATCATGCTTATTTCATGACCTTGGCACGTGTGGATTAAGAGGTGCATCACAACTTGCATTTTTGCAAATCACCTTGGATAGCTTTAATCAAGGGATTAACTAAACCCTAATCATGCTCAGAATGTTAACCAGGTCTATTTAAAGAGGATCACACGTTCATTTCACCCTCATGCACTCTCATTTGCTCAGAATTCCAAAATTTTCTCTCTTCGAAACTCACTCTCCTTGGAGTTTCTTTGAGATTTTATTTCACATTCTTGATCAGTGAAGTAAATAGAGCAAGAATCAACCATTGATTGGAGCTGAGAGTGAGTTTTTCATCAGATTCAGTTTTGAAGGTTCAAGTTCAAATCTCAAGATCTAGCACGATTCCAAGCTCTAATTGCATTTATTTTGCAATTAGAGGTTCTAAGGAGTAGATCTGCAGCTTCCAGAGGGTTTCCTTGGTGTATTTTAAGCTCTGCAATTCTCAAGTTAGTATGAAATTCATCATCCTATAACTTGATTTTATGATGTGCATTGTGTTCCTCATGAGTTGCTGATCATGCTGATGTGTTTAGATGTGATTTTGGACGTGTATCATGGTTGTATTTTGGATCTGAAGTTTTTAAATCTAAACTTTATCTCTTCGATTTGCCTTGTATGTTGATGATTTGTTGAAACTAATTGCATATTCTAAATCCTTGTTGAATTCTGAGTGGAATGATGTACGTTTTTGCAATTTCTGGAAAATTTTGGTTTGGTGTTCGCCGGAGAAGGTGACCGGAGCTAGGGTTCCGGCACCTGGTTATTTTTCAGGTGGCCTGAGTTTCAGATGAAGGAGATGAAATCACAGTCGTTGATGGTCCAGATCTGGTGGTCCACATTCAGCCACGTCTTTTAAAATTTGTTTTTATTTTATTGCTTGCGTGTTGTTGATCCATGTTTGTTATTGTGTACCACAGATCTGCACCTTACATCTTGCATGACTTTATGTTTGATTGACTTGATCTGGAGCGTTTGATGAATCTGATGGTTGTGATATTGCCAACACGTTAAAATATCATGTGCTCTTCACGTGTTCTTATTTTAATTTTTTATGATTTAATATGCGCACGTGTATGTTGGTATCATGTGTCCCTTAATCCTGGCCTTTCATCTTGATTACTGTGTGGTTTGTTGACTTGATATCATGCGTTGGATTAATCTTGTGGCTAGTGTGAGTTGAATGGGTCTTTATTTTTTGTTTGGTATGCGCTGATTATTTAAATGGATTGGGCTGGCCATCTGCACCCCCCTGTTTAGCCCATTTGGTGTTTTCAACGTGTTTGAGTTGCTTTTTGCACCCCTGGCTGTATTAATTTCATTTTATTTTATTTAATTGTTGCATTTTCATTTTTAATTTTTAAAAATAGTTTTATGAATCAAAAAAATACCAAAAAATCATGGATCATCTTTAGGATTTTATAAAATTTTGTCAAATTTTATTTTCCATTTTTATTTTATTTTGTGCATCTGAATTAATTATTTGTTTAATTTCTTTGTGATTTGTTTCACTTGATCTTGTGGATTTTTGTTCTCATCATTGGTACATGTTTTGCATCCCATTCTTTTTTCATATTTCAGAGGACATGTTGAGGTTCCTACAAATATTTTCCTCATATTTTTGAACTCTTTGCATATTGCATTTTAGTCCCTCTCCTTTGCATATTGGTTCATGGTTTCTAAGTGATCTTTGCCTAATTGTTTGAGGTACTTAAACTTTGAATTTTGATGTGATCTTTTGGCATGTTGCTAGTCTCTGACTTAGGTCATTTGGGTTCTAATTCCACAATTTTTGAATGTCATTTGATATATGTTTGATTATTGGTGCTTAAGTGAATTATGCATGATCATCTTTTGACATCTCTTAACCCCAATTGATTTGCCATGCCTAATTGATTGAGTTTCTTTATGATTTTTTGCATGAGCTTTTGGCATGATGCTTACCCCTGGTTGAGGTCCTTTGAGACTTATTTTTTCAATTTATGAATCATGTTTGGCATGTGCTAAGTGTTTGGACTTTGAGTTTCCTTTTGTGGACTTTCTTTGGTGCATATTGTTTCATGTTTTGATCTTCTTTTGCACATGAGAATTGTTGATGATAATATGATCTTGGTTCTGACTTGCTTTCATCTTCATCTTATTTTCCTCATTTCATCTTGGTATGAAGTTCATTAGTGCTTATTTGTGCATTTCATATAAGTATGCTTGCATTATTTCATGATTACCTTTGCATGTTTACTTGAGATTGTTTTGCATGATCTTTGAGACTTGTTTGATGATGTGAGTTGGATTTACTTGATATGATGTGCTTGCTGCCCTATCTTGTTTCTTATCTCATCCTTCTCTTTCTCATTCTTCTCTTTCACTCTCTTCCTCCCATGAATCTCAAGACTTGTTTAAGTCTTGGATTCTCTCCCTTTAGAACTACCTAGTCCAACTTAATTTTTGATTAAGTTTGTAGTAGGATTAGCATTAGGTTTTAGGTAGTCGTCTCTCCTAAGCCTCACTAACCATAGGTCATCCATGCATGATAACATTAGGACTTTTAGTTTCCCTTTAGAGTTTCCTTTGGGTCTTCTCTCTTCTCATCTCAAAACTTCTTGAAAACAGTTAATAAAGATAAAGTGTATTGCGCACGAGCCTTAAGCGTGGGGAATGAGAAATGAGGGGCTTCCTCTCATCTTTCTTGAGTGCTTAGCGGACATCCTGTCTTGGGACGATTCGTTAAGTATTCGTCCCTGTGCCCTAGACTTTGGTGCAATGCAAGTTATGAACTAACTTAAAAAACACTTCTGTCTAAAAAACACAAAACCAATTCAAATCTTTTTATCCTTCAGGATTGTTGGATTTCAAACTTCATTTTCAGAAAAGAGCTCGTCGCTCACGTAAAAAACACTTACCCATTCGTGGTCGTACCCACGAACTACATTAGCTCTGATTCCTCTCTCTCGTCCGATTGAGGATATGTAGGCACAAGACAACGATTATCTTGGCGAGCAACCTTCCCCCACAGTTCCCGTCCAAACTACGTTGACTCTGACTTTCCCATTGCACTAAGGGAGTACGTAGGCCTAGGGCATCGAATATGTCCTATCGAGTCCGTCTTAGTCACCCCCATCCCCATTTTCTTTTTGTTCAGCCATAGATAGTAGGACAGCTCACCCTTTATTTAGACAACAAGCGTGGATCCCATCGAGTATGATAGATGCGTGGGGTGCTAACACCTTCCCCTCGCATAACCGACTCCCGAACCCGGACTATGGTTGCGATGACTATGTCTTTCCCCCTTTCTCTTCAGGTTTATGCAGTGTTTCCTTTCCCTCTCTCGCACATTGTTGGCGACTCTGTGTTTTCTGCGCCACTCTCGCGTTTGTACCGTTGGATGTGAATCTTTCGGGAGCGATAGCTGGCGACTCTGCTGGGGAATCTGGTTGACCTCTTGCTGGTACATCCCCTTTAGCGAGTCGATCCTAGCGCTTGTTTATTTTTTTCGTTGGGTGTTTATTTGTTGTGCTTTATTATGTTGTATATTACTGTTTTACAGCTTTTATTGCATTGCATTCCATCTTATTACTGTCATACTGGATATTGTTGTGTTGTGCTGGTTTCTGTTTGGCAGGTTGGGTTGTTCTGAGAGATAAGCCCAATATCCAGGCTTGAGTACACCCTAGGACTAGAGTGGAGAGTAGTGGGACCTACGTGCCATCTTGGTGCGTTTGTGTGTTCACGAAGTTCACAACCAGACGAGGCTATCTTGGGACGCATTCTGACGTGTGTGTCTTGCGCATGTTAGGGTGTTAATCTAGAGAGCTGTCGACTCTGGTGACCGTTTCTCCGATACCTCAGTTGCGCCTCTCCTCCCGACCTGTGATAATGGCAGACCAGAAATGGCAAACCCATTACACTTGTCGATCCGAGGACCCAATGCTGAGGGACTCGCATAGGATGACCTTATTTTTTAGGGGAATCAGTTGAGGCCTCCTCGATTGATGATGATGCCAAACCAGAAATGGTGAACGTATCATCATTTCTCGACCTGAGAGCCCGTGATATTGAGGATCATCGCCTTTCTAGAACCCTCATGTGAGAAGGGATGGGTGTTTGCAGGCTTGCAGGAAACCGAAACCTTCAACCTACCCGGTTTTTTGGATTTCTCATCAGTGTTTGATTATCTGGGTTTCTAGTTATCTCAGTGGTTCGATATTCTGGAATTCTGGTTTTCTGGGTTGTGGTTCTCGTTCAGTTAACAGCACAACACATCCAGCAGTGATGCCTTGATCCCATGCTTGCATGTGCATATCATTTTTCTTGCATTCTAACATGTTTGACATTTTTCAGGGCTTGCATCTTACTCTTGATTCCGGTTTTCTGAGGATGCCTTAACATGGATGTCCAGAGAAAGAAGACTGTTGCTTATTCGTTCCCAGACCCGACCTTGACGTTGATTCACAAGCTGATTAGTATGGCTGGTTCTGGAGTTCGTACAGAGTTCGGTGGAGAGTATGGGAGACTTCTGAAGTTTGTCTACAGTATCTCCAAGTATGAGAAGGATGCCATTCATACACTTCTTCAGTTCTATGATCCGTCTTTGCGTTGCTTCACTTTCCCAGACTATATCTTGGCTCCAACGTTGGAGGAGTTCTCATTTATTTTGGGAATCCCCATCAAGCATGACATAGTATTCTTTTCTGAAGAACGCCCTGGGATAAAAGAAATGGCCATTGCTCTTCATATTGGTGAATCCGCTCTGAGCAATAATATTGAGGAAAAGCTCAAGGAAGCCATGGCATATATGGAACAACTGAAGATCCAAGCCGAAGTGAAAAGAGCCAGAAGTGAAGGTCCAAGTCTGGAGAAGATGATTGGAAATTGCATAGTCGTTATTTAACAGGGATCTTGCACATGAGCGATCTTTTGATTCAGGAGTTGATTCAGAGACCAGAGCATCCTAATACCAAGAAGCTTCTCAAGGAGGTGCAGAATTGGTGCAAAAAGAATGACGAATGGGGAATTCTAGCACGACTGAGTCTTGATGATATGCCTTAGTTTCCTTGCTGCTATTTTCTTTGTATTTCCGAGATCACCGCTAGGCTTATTGGTCGGGGTCTTTGTTTATGCTTATTCAGACTTATGTTGTAACAGATGATTATTCTCTTTATATGATCAGGAATTCAGTTCTCTTCTGTTGTTAAAACTGGAATCAAGGGATAGACCGCCTTGATAATGTTCATACATGTTTGCATTTGCATTTGCATAATCATCTCTGTTTGCATAGCAGGTTTTCTTGGATTCTTTGGTTTTCTTATGCTCTCTCTTTTTGACAGTCAGGATTGATCAACCAACTCATCGTTATTCTACCAGGCTTAATCAAAGCAGAGTGATGGACAAAGTTCAGGCAGACTTGGCAGCTATGCAAGCTCGCATCGATCAATTCATGGAGATGATGCAGGGTGTGGTGCAGAGTCAGAATGAATTCAAAACTCTAGTTCAGCCTTTGGTGTCGCAGGTTGACGAGAAGGTTATCTTACATGGTGGTCTTCTTGATCGTGTTATTCCTCCGGGCGGAGGTGGTACTGGTATCAACATTCCTATTCCTGGTGCTGGTGGACAAGGTGGGATTCCTTTAGTGGTTGGAGAAGGAAGCACTGTTCGAGCTATCCATGGCCATCGTTTTAATGATCAACAGGATGATGTTTTTTCAGTCAGAAACTTAGACGCTGGCCTTCCTGTGGTCAGTGATGAGAGGATCCGTTTAATCGAGGCGCAACTAAAAGGGGTTGTGAAACAGGATGATCTGGGAGTAGATTTGGACGACCTGGGGTTGGTCCCTGATATTGTCATTCCACACAAGATTCAGATTCCTACACTGGAGAAGTATAATGGTTCTACCTGCCCGAGAACTCATGTAAAGGCATATACCAGGAAGATGGCTGCCCATGCCAAGGATGAGAAGCTAATGATGCACTTTTTCCAGACAGCCTTTCCGGCGCGTCTTTGGAATGGTATATGACTCTGGAAAGTAGAGATGTTCGTACTTGGAGAGAGCTAGCTGCAGCTTTTATTAAGCATTACCAATACAACACAGACATGGCTCCCAACAGAACTCAGCTGTTGAGCATGTCCTAGAAAAATGATGAGAGTTTCAAAGAATACGCGCAAAGGTGGCGTGAATTGGCGGCTAGAGTATAGCCACCAATGCTAGAAAATGAGATGTTGGATATGTTCATGGACACACTGCCTAAGCACTATTATGAGAAGCTATTGCCTTGTCCGCTAGGCAAGTTTACAGATGTGATTGCTATCGGACAGAAGGTAGAGGTTGGAATTAAGGCTGGAAAAGTTTCTAGTGGTGACGGATCATCTTCCGGGCATTGAAAGAAGCCTTTTGATGGTTATAAGAAGAAAGGAGAGGCCAATGATGTATCATCCCACAGGGGAAAAGGGAAACAGCGCCAAAACAATAATCAACAAGTAGCATCGGTAACTATCCTAGCAACGTTACCTCCACCACATCAACAAAGGAATAATGCTAACAGGCAGCAGGGCCAGTATCAGAATAGACAGAGAAATACAGAGAGGCATTTTGAGCAGCCACCGATGTCGTATGCATAGTTGTTGCAACATTTGCTGCATTTGCGTCTAGTTGAGCTCCGTACCCTGGCTCCACCAACAGGGGAATTCCCACGAGGCTACGATGCTAACGCACACTGCGATTTTTACTCTGGTGCTCCAGGGCACACTGTGGAGAAGTGTAGAGCGTTTCATCACAAGGTGTAAGACCTTGTAGACTCCAAGGCTATCAATTTTTCGAATGTTGGTCCCAATGTTATTCAAAACCCGATGCCTGATCACAATGGGCCGAGGGTGAATGCGATAATTGAGGAATATGAAGTTCTGAATTTGATCATGGATGTTGAGGAGCTGAAGACTCCGCTGGCTGTGGTTAAAAACAGGTTATTAAAGGGTGGCGTCTATCCGGGTTGTGCTGAGAACTGTACAGATTGTTTGATGAAGGATAATGGTTGTGATTCGTTGAAGATGGGTATCCAAAATCTGATTGATGAGGGCTGCTTACAGTTTGATCGATGTAATCAACAAGAAGAGGTTGTTAGTGAGAAGGTTGCTACTATCACCATTCCTTTCAAGACGGTTACTATTTCAGGTCCGGCAAGGCCATCTCCAGTTGTTATCACAAGGGCTGGACCCATTCCGTATGAAAGTTCTAAGGCTATTCCTTGGAATTACGGCGCAGAGGTGTTTGTCAATGGTCAAAAGCAGGAATTAATGACAACTTCGTCAGTGAGTTCTAATCCTGAGGTTAAGGTTAATGCTGATGCTATAACAAGAAGTGGTAGAGTGCTTACTCCTGTTAATGATCAACCCAGCACTTCAAGTCAAGATAATGGAAAACAGGTAATGGATGGTTCTGTTCAGACTCCAGGGATTGTGGATTCTAGAGTAAAGCCGGTTGGTGATGCTTTTTCTGAAAATGTTGAGGAGTTTATGAGGCTCGTCAGGAAAAGTGATTACAAAATTGTGGACCAGTTACATCAAACCCCGTCGAAGATTTCTATGTTGTCATTGTTGTTATGCTCTGAAGCTCATAGGAATGCTCTTCTGAAAGTTTTGAATGCGGCCTATGTTCCTCAAGAGATTTCTGTTAACCAGCTGGAAGGGGTTGTGGCGCACGTGAATGCGGGTAATGGCTTGGGTTTCACAGATCTTGATTTGACTCCCGCTGGGAGGAATCATAACAATGCCCTGCATATTTCGATTGAGTGCCATGGTTCACTGATGTCACATGTATTGGTCGATACTGGATCATCGTTGAATGTATTGCCAAAGAAAGCATTAATGAAGTTGGATACCAGGGGACTTATTTGTACACCAAGCGACTTGGTGGTGCGAGCTTTTGATGGCTCGAAGAGATCTGTCTTTGGTGAGATTGTGCTTCCGATCAAGGTTGGACCGGAAATCTTTGATGCAACATTTTATATAATGGATATTCAGCCAACATACAGATGTCTGTTGGGTCGTCCTTGGATCCATGGTGCAGGCGCTGTAACCTCCACTTTGCATCAAAAGCTGAAATACATGGTTGATGGTCACGTAGTGACAGTGTGCGGAGAAGAAGACATAATGATCAGTCAGCTGTCAACTTTTAAGTACGTGGAAGTGGATGGTGAAATCCATGAGACGCTGTGTCAGGGGTTTGAAAAGGTGAAGGTTTCTGAAGAGGTTGTCCAGTCTGAAGCTATAGAGCAGCCTGCAGGGGCATATCAGCCTGAGGTTTCTATGTCTTCGTTTAAAGACGCCAAAGCTGTGGTTGAGGCTGGTAGCTCACAGAGGTGGGGCCAAGTGGTTGAAGTTCAGGAGAAGAGGGATACCTACGGGTTGGGATACAAGCCACCCAGGAAAGCTAGGGATCCTCCCAAATTCTATGGCCCAGTCCGTTTCACCAGTGCCGGTGTTTTCTTCGATAGAGTAAATGCCATTGAAGAAGAGGGGGACAATGATTGTGACATGGATAGCTGGATCCGCCCTTGCGTCCTGGGAGAAAGTCTGTGCAACTGGTCTTCTGAAGAAGTCATTCAAGTGACTAGCTTCGAGTAATTGCTTTGTTTTCCTGCTATGTTAATCCTACGTTCTGCCCAAGACGTAGTGATTTTATTTGTAGGGCTTTTAACTGTTGCATGTTTTACTTTATCATCAATAAAGGACTTTTCACACTCAAATATTTTTGATCTCCGTTTTTCTGTTTTTTATTTTTATGCATTAAAAACCCACATCAAAATGGCAATGTGTTTCTTTTGTTGCATACATAATAAAACATACCTCATCAATCATGCAGGTCTTTTTGTTCAGATGACACCGATCATGACTCAGCTATAGCTCGGTATGACTTTGATAATCCAATCAATCAGGCTGAAGAAGAGACTGACGAAGATTGTGAATTGCCCGAAGAGTTGGCCAGATTGTTGAAGCAAGAGGAGAGAGTCATCCTACCTCATCAGGAGGAAATTGAGATTGTGAATCTGGGAATCGAGGACACTAGAAAAGAAGTAAGGATAGGGGCTGCATTGGAAGACAGTGTCAAGGGAAGATTGATTGAAATGCTCTGTGAGTATGTGGACATCTTCGCCTGGGCTTACCAAGACATGCCCGGGCTCGATACTGATATTGTTGTACACCGGCTACCACTTAAAGAAGGTTGTGCTCCGGTCAAGCAAAAGTTGAGAAGAACTAAACCGGAGATGTTTGTCAAAATCAAGGAAGAGGTTCAGAAACAGCTAGATGTCGGTTTTCTTGCCGGAACAAATTATCCTCCATGGGTTGCTAACATCGTGCATGTACCTAAGAAAGATGGGAAGGTCAGGATGTGTGTTGATTATAGGGATTTGAACAGAGCAAGCCCAAAGGATGATTTCCCGCTCCCTCACATTGACGTTTTAGTTGACAATACCGCTCAGTATTCAGTGTTTTCCTTCATGGATGGCTTCTCTGGGTATAACCAAATCAAGATGGCCCCATAGGACATGGAGAAAACAACATTCATAACACCGTGGGGAACTTTCTGCTACAAAGTGATGCCCTTTGGATTGAAAAATGCAGGGGCAACCTATCAGCGGGCGATGGTGACTCTCTTTCATGATATGATTCACAAAGAGATTGAGGTCTATGTTGATGACATGATTGCGAAGTCACAGACGGAGGAAGAACATCTGGTGAATCTTCATAAGCTATTTGAAAGATTGAGAAAATTCAGACTGAGGTTGAATCCAAACAAATGCACCTTCGGGGTGAGATCAGGAAAATTGCTGGGGTTCGTTGTTAGTGAAAAAGGTATTGAGGTTGATTCTGCAAAGGTAAAAGCCATACAAGAAATTCATGTGCCAAAAATAGAAAAAGAGGTTCGTGGTTTCTTGGGGAGGTTAAACTACATTGCTAGGTTCATCTCGCATCTCACAGCCACGTATGAACCAATCTTCAAGTTGTTAAGAAAAGATCAAGCGGTCAGGTGGAATGAAAATTGTCAAAAGGCGTTTGAAAAGATTAAAGAATACTTGCAGGAACCTCCGGTCCTTATGCCCCCAGTGCCAGGATGACCTTTAATTATGTATCTCACGGTTCTTGAGAATTCATTGAGTTGTGTGCTCGGTCAACAAGACGAGTCAGGTAGAAAGGAGCATGCCATCTACTACCTGAGTAAGAAGTTTACTGATTGCGAGTCAAGGTACTCGATGCTGGAGAAAACATGTTGTGCACTCGCTTGGGCCGCTAAGCGTTTGAGGCAGTATATGTTAAACCACACAACCCTCTTGATTTCGAAGATGGATCCGATCAAGTATGTGTTTGAGAAGCAGGCGCTTTCTGGGAGAATAGCCCGTTGGCAGATGGTTTTGACAGAATACGATATTCAGTATGTTTCCCAAAAGGCCATTAAGGGAAGTGTTTTGTCAGAATATCTTGCCGAACAGCCAATTGAGGATTATCAACCGATGAAGTTTGAATTTCCGAATGAGCATATCATGTATCTGAAGATGAAGGATTGTGAAGAGCCTTTCCCTAATAAAGGACCTGAGATTGGATCTCAGTGGAAGATAGTTTTTGATGGAGCTGTTAATTCATATGGTAACGGAATCGGGGCAGTCATTACGACTCCAAAGGGTTCTCATATACCCTTCACTGCCCGTTTAGCGTTCGTATGCACCAACAATGAGGCAGAGTATGAAGCATGCATCATGGGGTTAGAAGAAGCAATTGATTTGAGAATCAAGAACCTCGATGTTTATGGTGATTCTGCGTTGGTGGTTAATCAGATTACAGGTGAATGGGAGACTCGTCAAGCGAATCTTGTTCCGTATAACAACTATGCCAGAAGGTTGTTACCTTTCTTTGACAGAGTGGACTTCCATCACATTCCCCGGATAGAAAATCAGATGGCTGATGTGTTGGCAACGTTGTCATCGATGTATCAAGTGAATCGTTGGAATGAAACTCCTTCAATCAGAATCATGCGCTTGGACATACCTGCTTTTGTATTTGCAGTTGAAGGTGTATCAGATGGCAAATCTTGGTATCATGATATCAAGGTCTTTTTGAAGAGTCAGGAATACCCAGCTGGGACATCTTCCAAGGATAAAAAGACATTGAGGAGGTTATCAGGAAACTTCTTTTTGAACAAAGACGATGTGTTATACAAGAGAAACTTTGACATGGTCTTGCTACGTTGTGTTGATGAACACGAGGCGGGCTTATTAATGGAGGAAGTTCACGAAGGTTCCTTCGGTACTCATGCCAATGGGCATGCTATGGCAAGAAAATTGTTAAGAGCGGGGTATTATTGGATGACTATGGAGTCTGATTATTTTAAATACGCCCGGAGATGTCATAAATGCCAGATTTATACTAATAAGGTTCACGTACCGCCTACTCCTCTGAATGTTTTGTCGTCACCTTGGCCTTTTGCCATGTGGGGCATTGACATGATTGGAAAGATTGAGCCGACTGCTTCGAATGGACACCGTTTTATCTTGGTGGCTATTGATTATTTCACGAAGTGGGTGGAAGCAGCATCGTATGCCAACGTCACCAGACAAGTGGTAGCCCGGTTTATCAAGAAGGACATCATCTGCCGGTATGGAGTCCCGGAGAGAATCATTACTGATAATGGTTCAAATCTGAATAATAAGATGATGAAGGAGCTATGCCAGAGCTTTAAGATTGAACATCACAATTCTTCTCCCTATCGCCCGAAGATGAATGGGGCTGTTGAAGCGGCTAATATGAACATAAAGAAGATTGTGCAGAAGATGGTAGTGTCATACAAAGACTGGCATAAGATGTTGCCTTACGCTTTGCACGAATATCGTACTTCGGTACGCACATCAACTGGGGCAACCCCTTTCTCACTGGTGTATGGTATGGAAGCAGTTCTGCCATTAGAAGTTGAGATTCCTTCTTTGAGAATTCTGACAGATGTGAAGCTTGATGAAGCTGAGTGGGTGCGTTCCCGGCTAAATGAACTGAACTTCATTGAAGAGAGGAGATTGAAAGCCATTGCGCATGGCCGGTTGTATCAGAGCAGGATGAAAAAGGCATATGATCAGAAAGTGCATCCTCTGTGTTTCCAAACTGGTGAATTAGTTCTGAAAAGGATCACTCCTCCTCAAACAGATCACAGGGGCAAGTGGACTCCTAATTACGAAGGGCCATATGTAGTAAGACAGGTTTTCTCTGGTGGAGCCTTATTACTCTCAACTATGGATGGCGAAGATTTTATGTCCCCTGTGAACGCGGATGTAGTCAAAAAATACTTTGCATAAAAGAGACCCGCTGAACATAAAAAGAAGGTTCAGGCAAAAATGGGGCATCCTGGCGAACCATAAAAAGAAAAGGTTCGGGCAAAAATTAGGGATAAAAAGAAAAAAATAAATAAACCCGCAAGGTTGAAAACCTGAAAAGGCAACTTTGGCAAAAATGGGTATCCCGGTGGATTGAAAACCCGAAAAGGGCGATCCAGGCAAAAGTTAGGGATTTAAAAGAAAAGACTACGATCCGCGTTTGATCTGTGATCACTATTCACACTTGGAAAATTCGAAGGAAAGGAATCAGTCTAGGCAGTCATCTTCAAAGGCCAAAGTATCTACGGATAAACAAGTCATATGGGTTATAGCTGAGTCGAGTCATGGTGGATGTGTGTTCCCCACATTGCCGACATGTGTATTTTCTTTTGCTTTTTGCGCAATTACCTCTTTCCAGGAATTGCTTCCTAATGTAAATGCCTATTTACAGGCCGATCATTCAATAAAGTTTGCATTTCAGTCAAAGAGCTTTGTTTTTGTTTTACCTATTTTGTTTGTGAAAATGTCCGATATTTTTTATAAACATTACATGCTAAAATGTTGAGCTCTGTGAAACAAATTGGAAAACAGTGGCAATTGCTTAGGCGATAGTCACCATGATGATAATCAAAGTAATCATTTTTGCACGTAGACCTTTCTGTTTGGTTTTGCAGGATGACAGGTGTACCTCCCCAGTAGAGCTTTGCTCCCCAACTTTTGAAGTCGGATCGTCCTTAGCAGTTTGATGCTCTTCCCAGTCAGAGTATCGAGGATCATCTTCCTCAATAGAGTATAAAAAGGTAATTCCCCAAGTGGAGTCGTTGAGGATCGTCCCCCTCATCAGGATATAAGAGGTTTGCCTCTAGTCAGAGTTGTGGTTTGGCTCATGTTTCCTCAGCAGGTAGCCAGAAGTTATTATTTTTACAGCCTCTCCAGCAAGAGATTGATGGAGCATTTTCTTCGATCAAAGATGGTGTTTCTCCACAGAATATGGAGCAGTCGTTTTTTTCCTCAGCTAGTCAGGAAACATTTGTTTATCCCCTAGCAGAGTGGATGTTGACAACTACCATTTTCCAAGCAGATGTGTCGATGAGGATCGTCCCCCTCAGCAGGATATAAGAGGATCGTCCCCCTCAGCAAGAGTACAAAGGATTGTATACCCAGCCGAAGTTGTGTTTGGATTATTATTCCCCAGCAAGCATTTAGAAGATGATTGCTTTAAGGTGAATGTTGTCGTATCTCCAGCAGGAGATTCGTGGACAAAGATGTTATTATCCCCACAGAGTTCTGGTGTCTATTTTCCTCAGTTGGTCAGGAAGTATAGTCTCACCGACAACGGCTTGATCTAATCCCCAGCAGAGTGAGGGTAAAGTTATTTCCCTAGAAGTAAATTAAGCTCACTGATATCCCCAAGCAGAGTCTGGTGGTGATTGGTATCCCCAGCAAGTCTTAAGTCCAATCGTTTTTGGCAGGCGTCAAATCCAAGTTCTGAAGTATTTGGTGATCCCCGACGGAAGAGTTTCCATCTTCAGGATTCATCTCCCTCCCCAACAGAGTGGGTATTCTCTCGGAGATTCGTCCATCTCCAGCAGAGTTGTTGATCTTGATATCCCCCAACAGAGTGGGTATTCTCTCGGAGATCGTCCATCTCCAGCAGAATTGGTGATTGTGATCTTCCCTAGCAGGGTGAAGTTTTCCTCAACACGTTTTCTTTGATTTAATGACAATGTAGTTTGTCGTCCTCGGTGAAGCTGCTTCTGTTCTCAGCGTTTATTTCGCTGGGACGGTCTCTTTGCATTGCATAAGCATTTTTTGCATGGCATCCTCCTAAATGCGTAGCATTTCCACTTCGTGTGGAGCATTACGACAAAATTCAAACATATGCATCCGAAGCATAAGCCAGGTTTGAGTTTTCCTTCGTCAGGAAAGCCGAATTTCAGGAAAATATCATTCGACTTTACTCCATAAGTGTTGGGTTTAGTCATTCAAAGCAATATTTGACATTCCCTTGCAAAGTTGTTTGCCAGGATCGTTAATCCATGATTTCATTTTTACCCCTTCGTCCAGGTGGTCCTTTGGTTTATCCCCTCAAGGTTTTTACCGTCAGACACTCGTTCGTGTTTCCTTCGGCACCCGTCCGTGTTCGAACATTTTTGTTTCAATACCCGTCCGAATTGACCTTTTGATGACACCCGTCCGTGTTTCCTTCGGCACCCGTCCGTGTTTGAACCTTTTTTGTTTCAATACCCGTCCGTATTGACCTTTTGACGACACCCGTCCGTGTTGCCTTCCATTCCCCAGCGAGATTAATCCCCAGTAAATTTTATCCTTTACACCCGTCCGTGTACCTTTTCGATACTCGTCCGTATTGAACCCTCTTTACACCCGTCCGTGTACCTTTTCGATACCCGTCCGTATTGAAACTCTTTACACCCGTCCGTGTACCTTTTCGATACTCGTCCGTATTGGATCCTCTTTACACCCATCCGTGTACCTTTTCGATACCCGTCTGTATTGAAACTCTTTACACCCGTCCATGTACCTTTTCAATACCCGTCCGTATTGAAACTATTTACACCCGTCCGTGTACCTTTTTGATACCCGTCTGTATTGGATCCTCTTTGCACCCGTCTGTGTACCTTTTCGATACCCGTCCATATTGAAACTCTTTACACCCGTCCGTGTACCTTTTCGATACCCGTTCGTATTGAAACTCTTTACACCCGTCCGTGTACCTTTTCGATACCCGTCCGTATTGAAACTCTTTACACCCGTCCGTGTACCTTTTCGATACCCGTCCGTATTAAACCCTCTTTACACCCGTCCGTATATCTTTTCGATACCCGTCCATATTGAATCTTTACATCCGTCCGTGTATTTTTCGATACCCGTCCATATTGAACCCTCTTTACACCCGTCCGTGTATCTTTTCGATACCCGTTCGTATTGAACCTCTTTACACCCGTCCGTGTATCTTTTCGATACCCGTCCGTATTGATTTCTTTACACCCGTCCGTGTACCTTTTCGATACCCGTCCATATCTGTTATCTTTGATTCCTCGACACCCGTCTGTGTTTATCCCCAGCATAGCTAACACTCGTCCGTGTTTATTTCAAGACTTTTCAATACATCGTATGTATTGATTTCCAACACTCGTCCGTGTTGTGACAATGCAGTATTTATTGCTTGTTCCCCAGCGGAGTCGTCTCTCCTTTGAGGATTGCAAATTTCAGGTTTCTTTTGGTATTCAATCTCCGCGAATCCTTTGAACGCATGACAGCTGTTGCTATCATACCTTCAGGACCAAGTTGATTGAATAGGGGCAGCTGTAGCACCCCAAAATTTGCCTTCTTGTTTTTGGTTAACTGACTTATGTTTCTTTGCATTTCTTGCATTAGCATTTGTGCATAGCATTGGTTCTTAGCATGGGATCAAAGTACTTGGTTCATCTCAAAAGAGTATCAAGCCTCAAGGTGGTTTGTGGGGTTCATCATATCTTCATAAGATCAAGATTGGCAAAGGATTTCAAGTGAATCTTTCCCTCCTAACCAGAGGGACCAAATTAGGGTTTTGGTTCAAAAGAGCTTCTTGAGAAGACTTTGTGGATTCAAGCATGCTCTCATGGGTTTCATATGTTCACAAGTGTTTATGGATAGAATCTTGGCTATTGGTTCATTGTGGAAGATGTTCAGTGGATCAGTTACTTGTGAAGTAAGCAAAAGTCAACTGTAAGGAGGAAAGTCAACCATGGGATTTTGAGGTCCTCTTCATGATTTTTAGGGTCTTATGCCCTCATAGAGCCCTCAAATGTCAAGATTCATGTCATTCATCAAGAATCAAGAGTTTGTGCAAAAGTTACTATTTTTGGAAAATGACCTATAATGTGAAATTTCCATTTTTGGCAACTTTTCAAACCATCTTCAACTTGACTTTCCATCATAAAAGAAGCTTCAAATGGATTTTCCTCAAACATGAAAGTTGAAGATCTTTCTCTCCCATTTCCAAAAAGTACTAGATTGTCTCCATATCATTTGTGGTTCTCAAGTTATGATCAAAAGAAGGCATGGTGTTTTTAAGGATTTCACATGTATTCATTTTTACCACCTTTAGCATTTTGATTCCAAATGACTTGTAATTGATTCTATTGCTTCAAGTCACATTACAACATCCAAGTACACTCCATGAGGACCATTTTTAACCCTTGAAGCAAGTGAATTCGTGCCATGTTTCTCACTTATTTCACAAAATGCATTTTTACAAGATGGATCAAATCTCACAAATTAATCAACCACAAGGCTCAATTTCAATTCCATTGTGATCAGCAAGTGGAATGTGAGTAAATCATGCTTATTTCATGACCTTGGAACGTGTGGATTAAGAGGTGCATCACAACTTGCATTTTTGCAAATCACCTTGGATAACTTTAATCAAGGGATTAACTAAATCCTAATTATGCTCAGAATGTTAACCAGGTCTATTTAAAGAGGATCACACGTTCATTTCACCCTCATGCACTCTCATTTGCTCAGAATTCCAAAATTTTCTCTCTCCGTTTCTCTCTTCGAAACTCACTCTCCTTGGAGTTTCTTTGAGATTTTATTTCACATTCTTGATCAGTGAAGTAAATAGAGCAAGAATCAACCATTGATTGGAGCTGAGAGTGAGTTTTTCATCAGATTTAGTTTTGAAGGTTCAAGTTCAAATCTCAAGATCTAGCACGATTCCAAGCTCTATTTGAATTTATTTTGCAATTAGAGGTTCTAAGGAGTAGATCTGCAGCTTCCAGAGGGTTTTCTTGGTGTATTTTAAGCTCTGCAATTCTCAGGTTAGTGTGAAATTCATCATCCTATAACTTGATTTTATGATGTGCATTGTGTTCCTCATGAGTTGCTGATCATGCTGATGTGTTTAGATGTGATTTTGGACGTGTATCATGGTTGTATTTTGGATCTGAAGTTTTTAGATCTAAACTTTATCTCTTCGATTTGCCTTGTATGTTGATGATCTGTTGAAACTAATTGCAAATTCTAAATCCTTGTTGAATTCTAAGTGGAATGATGTACGTTTTTGCAATTATGGAAAATTTTGGTTTGGTGCTCGCCGGAGAAGGTGACCGGAGCTAGGGTTCCGGCACATGGTTATTTTTCAGGTGGCCTGAGTTTCAGATGAAGGAGATGAAATCACAGTCGTTGATGGTCCAGATCTGGTGGTCCACATTCAGCCACGTCTTTTAAAATTTGTTTTTATTTTATTGCTTGTGTGTTGTTGATCCATGTTTGTTATTGTGTACCACAGATCTGCACCTTACATCTTGCATGAATTTATGTTTGATTGACTTGATCTGGAGCGTTTGATGAATCTGATGGTTGTGATATTGCCAACACGTTAAAATATCATGTGCCCTTCACGTGTTCTTATTTTAATTTCTGATGACTTGATATGCGCGCGTGTATGTTGATATCATGTGTCCCTTAATCCTGGCCTTTCATCTTGATTACTGTGTGGTTTGTTGACTTGATATCATGCGTTGGATTAATCTTGTGGCTGGTGTGAGTTGACTGGGTCTTTGTTTTTTGTTTGGTATGCGCTGATTATTTAAATGGATTGGGCTGGCTATTTGCACCCCCCTGTTTAGCCCATTTGGTGTTTTCAACGTGTTTGAGTTGCTTTTTGCACCCCTGGCTGTATTATTTTCATTTTATTTTATTTAATTGTTGCATTTTCATTTTTAATTTTTAAAAATAGTTTTATGCATAAAAAAAATACCAAAAAATCATGGATCATCTTTAGGATTTTATAAAATTTTGTCAAATTTTATTTTCCATTTTTATATTATTTTGTGCATCTGAATTAATTATTTGTTTAATTTCTTTGTGATTTGTTTCACTTGTGCACACTTGATCTTGTGGATTTTTGTTCTCATCATTGGTATAGGTTTTGCATCCCATTATTTTTGTATATTTCAGAGGACATGTTGAGGTTCCTAAAAATATTTTCCTCATATTTTGTAACTCTTTGCATATTGCATTTTAGTCCCTCTCCTTTGCATATTGGTTCATGGTTCCTATGTGATCTTTGCCTAATTGTTTGAGGTACTTAAACTTTGAATTTTGATGTGATCTTTTGGCATGTTGTTAGTCTCTGACTTAGGTCACTTGGGTTCTGATTCTATAATTTTTTAATGTCATTTGATATATGTTTGATTATTGGTGCTTAAGTGAATTATGCATGATCATCTTTTGATATCTCTTAACCCCAATTGATTTGCCATGCCTAATTGATTGAGTTTCTTTATGATTCTTTGCACGAGCTTTTGGCATGATGCTTACCCCTGGTTGAGGTCCTTTGAGGCTTATTTTTGCAATTTATGAATCATGTTTGGCATGTGCTAAGTGTTTGGACTTTGAGTTTCCTTTTGTGGACTTTCTTTGGTGCATATTGTTTCATGTTTTGATCTTCTTTTGCACGTGAGAATTGTTGATGATAATATGATCTTGGTTCTGACTTGCTTTCATCTTCATCTTATTTTCCTCATTTCATCTTGGTATGAAGTTCATTAGTGCTTAATTGTGCATTTCATATAAGTATGCTTGCATTCTTTCATGATTACCTTTGCATGTTTACTTGAGATTGTTTTGCATGATCTTTGAGACTTGTTTGATGATGTGAGTTGGATGTACTTGATATGATGTGCTTGCTGCCCTATCTTGTTTCTTATCTCATCCTTCTCTTTCTCATTCTTCTCTTTCACTCTCTTCCTCCCATGAATCTCAAGACTTGTTTAAGTCTTGGATTCTCTCCCTTTAGAGCTACCTAGTCCAACTTAATTTTTGATTAAGTTTGGAGTAGGATTAGCATTAGATTTTAGGTTGTCGTCTCTCCTAAGCCTCACTAACCATAGGTCATCCATGCATGATAACATTAGGACTCTTAGTTTCCCTTTAGAGTTTCCTTTTGGTATTCTCTATTCTCATCTCAAAACTTCTTGAAAACACTTAATAAAGATAAAGTGTATTGCGCATGAGCCTTAAGCGTGGGGAATGAGAAATGAGGGGCTTCCTCTCATCTTTCTAGAGTGCTTAGCGGGTGTCCTGTCTTGGGACGATTCGTTAAGTATTCGTCCCTGTGCCCTAGACTTTGGTGCAATGCAAGTTATGAACTAACTTAAAAAACACTTATGTCTAAAAAACACAAAACTAATTCAAATCTTTTTATCCTTCGGGATTGTTGGGTTTCAAACTTCATTTTCAGAAAAGAGCTTGTCGCTCACGTAAAAAACACTTACCCATTCGTGGTCGTACCCATGAACTACATTAGCTCTGATTCCTCTCTCTCGTCCGATTGAGGATATGTAGGCACAAGACAACAATCTCTTGGCGAGCAACCTTCCCCCACAGTTCCCGTCCGAACTATGTTGACTCTGACTTTCCCATTGCATTGAGGGAGTATGTAGGCCTAGGGCATCGAATATGTCCTACCGAGTCCGTCTTAGTCACCCCCATCCCCGTTTTCTTTTTGTTCAGCCATAGATAGTAGGACAGCTCACCCTCCGTTTAGACAACAAGCGTGGATCCCATCGAGTACGATGGATGCGTGGGGTGCTAACACTTTCCCCTCGCATAACCGACTCCCGAACCCGGACTATGGTTGCGATGACCATGTCTTTCCCCCTTTCTCTTCAGGTTATGCAATGTTTCCTTTCCCTCTCTCAGGATAAATACACATTGCTGGCGACTCTGTGTTTTCTGCGACACTCTCGCGTTTGTACCGTTAGATGCGAATCTTTCGGGAGCGACAGTTACCACTTCATGTGTTACTTCTTCATCAATTTCCTCATCAATGTCTGGATCACTGATAGTAATACCAAATAAGGAGCTCCATAACTCATTGTGAAATGATACACTTTGTTACCAATAAAGAATCTAAAGCTTGCACCCTCCTGTTTGTGTAACCCGAAGTAGAACACGCGAATAAGATCCTTTTTGTAATCATGATCCAACTGTAAAAAGTAATCAATGTTTTGATGCTCAACACGAGTCATAACTTTGGGTAGAACCAGGCCTTCAACAATTTTCTTCTTCCATGAGTATTGCTTGACGAATAGACGAGTCACGTGTTTAAGCTCAAAATCCCTTGCATACTTTTCCAAAACCAAGGAGAATGGATTCCCAGAGGCAGGAGTGGATGAAGAGGCCTTGCCTTTGTCTTTGGATGCACTCTTGGATTTGGAAGCCATTAGATTGATGAGATACAATGTGCACACAAGGTGTTTGTGAAAATATTTGATCGGAAAATGTGAGAGAATGACAGACCCAAGAGTACCCAGACACTCCAACACAAGCAATAGCAGCAAACTAATACAAAGAAACAACAAAAAATACAAAACAATGGATAAATTTCAAATTATGATGAAGTGGGTGAGTTTTTTAGGGTTTTGAGAGAAATGAAAAACAGTGATGGATTAGTGAAGGATATGACAGAGATTAGAGGATGAAAGAAGGATTTAAGATGTTAGATTTAAGCACAAACACAAGTATTGGCAAATTTAAGAATTTGAGTGAGTTTGAGATGGTGGGTGTTTTGCCCATGCAAGAGAAATGATAGGAACGAGGAAGAATGCTCCAAAATGTGTTTATGAGTCAACCTCAGGTCGTATGTGTTGACCTGTCCAAGCTATAGGTCGGCATATACTGAAGCGAACAACTTAGGAAATTAAAAACTTAACATGAGCCGACCTGAAACAAACATATGTCAACATGTACTGAGACATTTCAGACAAATTCAAAGATTTACTTGCACAGGTCGACCTGTATCAAAATGTGTTGACCTGAACATTTCAAAGTACTTCACTAATATTTGATTGAATTGATTTTTAGTGACCTTGAGAGACTTAAAATTACTCATGGACAATATGTTTATGAGATACACATGCATATGATCAAATTTATGGTTTATTTGCTTGATACATGCGACACACTAAAATGTAAGCATGACTTTATTTGAGATAAAGATGAAATGTAATTGCATTTATGTATAACTACTATAAACATGTAAAATGCAACGATCAACAATCACATTTGATATTTTTGGAAGTAACACATATCACAAATATCATACACATAGTCATCACATATCTATAAGCAATAAACAGGTAAAAGAACCACTTACGTACGTAACAAGAAATAGGGTTGAAACGATATTACCTCTCCGTACACAAGACGGAGGATGCACTTGCATTCCATGAAATTTTTTTGAACGAAAGTTGAAATAAATGCAACACGTGCCACAAAACACAAACAAGACCAACCGCTCTTACCATTATTCTTCTTGTACAAGTATTTGTAAGTGAGATTAGTAATGTATCCAAGAAAATTAAATTGATGAATATTGGAGATTCTCCAATTTAAAAGACGATCGTCCACTGCAGCTGGACTTTTCATCTTATTCAATTATGGTGTTAATCTTGCTTCTCCTCAAGTTTCATCATCTTAGGTTGATCACTCCTAGTTTGATGTACTTGAGCGAGTCTAGTCAAAGATAACCTGCATTATTGAACATAATGCCTTTCTGACACTTCTCGGATATCATATTAGTAATCATTCACATATTTTACCACTTTAAAGAAAAACACAAAGAGTTAACCTGGTTGGTAACACAATCCGCCTTGTTAGTCACATAGATCAAAACAATAAGGACATGTCACCGTGTTGTGCCTCGGTGCTCCATAAATGAGATCACATACTCTCTTTATAGAGTCAAGACATTTTTCTTGCATGATTAACAAATAGTGCTAGGTACCCAAATTCCATTGGTTCCTGGGGGGTTAGTGACATTTTGGTTGCATCTAGATATCCATTCAAAGCCACCTTTAGGAACAAAAAGCTTCTTAAATTTGCATTTGCAATGGGGTGTCCCTTTTTGCAATACGAGTTAAGAGAAGATAACCTTTTGCTATTTGGTTCCTTTTTAATGTAATTATACATTCGATACGGATTATGAGATGGTAAGTCATACTTGGAAGTATCTATAGAAAAAGTAACCCTGGGTTTCAAATCTTTATCAGGTTTAGCTTTAAGAGTCCTTGGCTCTTTTTGTCAAATGTGACAAGTTTCACAACCAAAATTCCATAAAGATCTAGGATCCTCATCTTGATCTTCTAGAATATTTGACATAGATTTCCTTAGTGCTTCCACATGTTTTTCATTTTCAACAATCTTGGCTTCCAAATGGGAGATAATTCTCTTGTTTGAAGCTAATCTCTTGAAGGCATCTATGGCTTGTCTTTGTAGATTTTCAAAATACTCTTGAAGTTGAGAAAAGTCTAAATCATGAGAAGCTTGAAGTTTGGAGTGACTTACAACCTTTTTCTTTCCTTTGTTTGCCATATAGCAAAGCTTGTCCGATTTATCACTTGAAGTAGAGCTATCATCACTTGAAGAATCACTTTCGCTCTCTCAAGCGGTATAAACTCTTATAGATTTTCTAGACGTTTTGTGATAGCCTTGATCCTTCTTGATTTTTGGACACTCCGACTTGAAATGACCGGGTTTACCACACTTATAACACGTGCTTCTCGACTTCCCCTTTTTGTTTTCATCTTCTTCTTTTGAGGAACTTGATAACCTTCTTGATTTATCACGATACTTGTTGGGATATTTGTCACCATGTTTTGACATGTATTTGTTGACTCGCTTTATAAACAGTCCCATATCTTCTTCGTCGGATTCATTGTCATCTTTAGGTTCACTATCCCTTTGCTCATCTTGAGAAGGCCTTGAGCTAGAAGTCTTTAGAGCAATGGATTTCTTCCATTCTTCTTTGTCTTTCCCTTTCTCATTCTTCAATATCTTTTCATATTCATTCTCATATTTTACTAAGTAGGTAAGCTCTTGGTCGTGCTCTTCCAACTTACCAAACAAAACCGTAAGATCAAACGACTTAAAATCATTTGCTTCTTTAATAGCGATGACCTTCGGTTGTCATTCCCTACTTAAACACCTTAAGACTTTGTTAGTAGCAAGTTCATTGGAAACAGGATTACCTAGTTCATTTAATCGATTTATGAAATGAGTGAACTATTTTTGCATATCCGCAATGGTTTCACCATGCTCAATACAGAATAACTTAAACTCTTGATTCAATTTGTTAATTCTAGCTTTTTTTGACATCATTAGTTCCTTCATGGGAAATCTCTAATGCGTCCCACATAGCCTTGGCGGTCTCACAATGAGAAACACGATAAAACTCATAAACTCCCAAAGCGGAAGTGATAATGTTTTTCGCTTTCTAATCATGTGACCAGAATTTAGAATTATTAGCATCCTATTGTGCTTCGGGTTTGGATACGGTAACACCCTCCGCATTGGTCGTAGTAATTTCATTCAGACCATTTTGGATAACGTCCCATATACCTTTGTGAACGGAGTTGACATGAATACGCATAAGAGCTTTCCAATAGCCATAAATTTCGCCGGTGAAAATTGGTGATCTATTGTACACACCCTTAGGTTTGGTAGTCATTATTCTAAGAAATATATCTCAAGCACGAAATGAACCGGAACTCTAGATACCACTTGTTAGACGCCAGGCTTCGATCTAGAGGGGGGTGAATAGATCACAAATTTTACAACCAAAACTTTTGGCAAAAATCTGTTTTCAAAAATATGCTGCAGCGGAAAAACGACCCGGATCGAATCGTCTAACCGAACCTACAATCGAAAGGCTATATGTGTAACTTAAACCTTTTGGAGTGATAATGAATACAAATCGTTCAGCAATTATCAAGTCACAAATCAATAAAATGCAAAGCTATTCGTAATGCTTATTTCCAATGAACACAAAGCGAATAAAATACACACAAATAATTTATCGAACACTTTGTGTGCGATTGATCATGTTTGGAAATTTGATTTATTTTGTTGATGCAAAAAGTCAATCACAATCAAAGTGATTGTGATTATATCAACAACAACAATTTAAAAGAAAGTTGAAAATAATTCCAATCGAATTAATCAAAACAACAACGAAATCGATAATTTGTAAGAACAACAATTAAAGAAAATTAAAGCGATAAAGAGACACAAAGATTTGTTTAGGAAATTCCCCAATCGGCCTTGCTATGAGTACGTCTGCCCTCAATCCGAAATCGAAATGAGATACTTGCAATTAACCTTAACTTTGCAAAATCATTTATAGAAGAGATGAAGAACTCAAACCCCAAAATCCCTATGATTTGTGTTGATTCTTGCACCTCCAAACCCTTGATCAAAGTTTGATCAAGTGACCAATAATGCAGCTACAATCCTTTGATTATCCCGAGCACACAACTTGTTGAAACCCAAGATTCCCGAATATAATTCACTGTCTCGTGCTATTCCCTTGTAAGGAAACCACCTTGTCCCAAGGCCTTCACTTGGTCGAATCTGTGTTGACGTGATCTTGTCGAAAACCTTCAAATCACACCGATCTTGAATGAAAACCCCACCTTGGTTTTCTTATTTGAAACACACAAAGTTCCCAATCCAACATTTTCGGTTACACCAAACCTAATTGGACGTTATCAACCCTAATCTAGATGGTCACCCAATCGAAAAATGATTATATGTAGTTCAATTGTGTGTATGCATAGAAGAAGGGATGAAGATGATGAGCAATTTTGTAATCTGGTTTCGTTTAGGTTTTTACTCTCTAGAAAACCCTTTAACTAAAAGAAGGTGTATGTATGAGTATATATATATATATATATATATATATATATATATATATATATATATATATATATATATATATGTGTGTGTGTGTGTGTGTGTGTGTGCACGTGTGTGTGGAAATAAGCAAAGAGAATGCAAGAAAAATAAGATGCAAAAAGAATTTTGCAATTTTGAATTTGCATAGGTCGGCCTGTGAAGGTCATAGGTCGGCCTATGAAGGTGTTTAGGCCGTCCTGTAAAGCGACCTGAGAGGCGACCTGTGGGCAGAGCCTACAGGATTCGTTCTTGGAGCGTGGGAGCCGACCTGTAACTTGGATATGCTGACCTGTACTGAAGCCAAGGCTTCCATAGGTCGACTTGAACTCGTATAGGTCGACCTGTGTTGTTATGTTGACACATAAAACTTGGTTTTTGATGTGTATGACATGCCTAAGACCTATCAAACTCGTTCCAAGAATATTTTTATGCATCCTAAAGCTAAAATGACAAATGCACATCTAAATTTAGGTTGACACCGTCCAATATACAAAAACGCTACGATATACTACCTTGTTTGACATCATTCAAAACCCGGTTGAATTTGTAGATATCACTCACATGCTCAAGAGGGAAACACCATACCCTAAGATGACAGACTGAAGCGACACATTTGAAAAAACTAGCAAAATGTTTAAATAATGGGAAAATTATTTAATGCATTTGTTCCCCACCACTCTTATAACCGCTCTATGACTTTCATAATCCTCACCATGGTCAGACATCATCGCAAAAGGCCGACCTCGTCTCCAAAAAACTTTCCAACTAATGTACGTCCGACAAGCCTTATGGTAACTGTTTTGAATCAGCCAAAGGCCCAACACAAATGCCCAACCATGTCTTAGCCCAATCGGGATTACCATACATATATAGCCAGCATGCGAGAAATTTAAGGTACAATTTTCTAATCTCCACTTTCACTGTACTCATCTTGGACTCTGAATTAACTTAGGCGTTAGATTGCTAACATTGTTGGTCCATAGTCCTACATCATCAATCAATTCAAATTCTAATTCCACAATGAACCATAAGTTTTCTTTCGTTTCTCGACGGTGAATTGACACTGATTTCATATGCTAACTTATTATCCTAGGTCGGAACAAGTTGATATGAACTCTTCCTTTTGTCCCACATCGCCCCGTGGGACGACATAAGATAATAAAACAGAAAGTGAGAGATGAAGTTTCTCTCACTTTTGACATTGCGAGCTCCTTTGGAAGGCCCACACAATTGACTATTAGCTCAGTGGTAGAGCGTGTCCCTGATAATTGCGTTGTTGTGTCTAAACAATGAGGACATTCATTCACATAGATAATTCAATATGTTCATCGGCATCTAACCATGAGATGTGGACCATCCAAGGCACAATAGCATGACATACTTCTCCTGTTTGAACGGGGTTTAAAAACAAACCTCTCCTCAAGAGGATAAATTGGACGATTTTGATAAAATCCAATATAAATCTAACTTATGGGTTCTCTTCTCTCGAAAATTCATACATCCATTATCACTACATGGACAACTATCTCTCAAGTAATTAAGGGCCAGTTTGTTTTACCCTTAAAAAAATAGATTTTTTTCTTTGTATTTTTGAAAATGGATTTTGCAAAAACGTTTTTCAAAATATTACAAGTTTTTTTAAATTTGTTTTCTATAAATTAAAAGACTAATTTTGATATTCTATAACATTAATATACATTATTGAAATTCAAAACATAGTCAAAATCACAATTTTTTCAAAAAGTCATATTTCAAAAATGATTTTTATGAAAAACTATTTGAAATAACTTCAAAATTAAATGATTTTTTAAAATTTTGATATCCAAAAAAAGTTTCGATAAAATGATGAAATACCTAAAATAACATTTTAAAAATAATTATTCAAACCAAATTTTCATTTGAATCTTTTATGAAAAATTTCTTTGTAAAATATTTTTCACAAAATTATGTTACACTATAAAAATCATTTAAAAAAAAGCCAAAACAAACGGAGCCTAAATAAAAAATAAATAAAAAATCATTTTTAAATAAAACATAGTATTTAGTATAGGTAAAATTTAATTCACATATAGAATGACCCTACCTCAACCATTAAATTATTACTAAATATTTAATTTATATCTAACTAACTTAAAGTGTTATCCATGAATAATCATCTACTAATAAAATAACATTTGTAAAATAACAATGCATTACAAATAAATTTTCACCACTTTACTATTTATTGATAGGTGACATTAATAATGGTAGGCATTTGATAAAAAGGGTAAAGAAAACAAAAGCCTGCGTTGTCACTTTGCGTCCATTCTTTTTATCAACCAAGCACTGTCAGTGGGACTCTGGGTTTTGCTACACAATCATCCATCCTCCCCTTTCTCTCTCCAACTACTGTCACCTCTTCATCGGAGGAGGAGGAGACAGTGGCCGCCACCTCCACCTCCCTCTTCTTCGGAATTTCCCTTTCATCTTCGCCATGGCGCTCCATTTCTCCACCATATAACTCAACTTCCCATGACCTATTATTGCCATTGAAGAACCCTCTCGTAAGTTCAAAACCCTAATTTTTCCGTATAATTCATTTTTCATTCTTTATTATCCCGTATATCCTCAATGTTAGCTGTAGTTAGTTATTTATTTAGTTAGTTAGTTATTTCCTAGGGTTTTTAATTTCTCTTGATTTTGATCAACTTAGCTCAAATTTATTATTACTGTTTCTAAATTATGTGTTTAGGAAAGTGGTTAAGATGGCATGGATGAAAGAAAATGATGGGAATGGAAAAGATAAGGAGTTAGGTGGAGATAATGGTTTTTCGAAAGTGAAAGAACCGTCTGTTAGTTCTGGTGGTGGTACTGTTTCGGTGAATAGGAAATCTGAAGTGAAAGAAGGTATTTCTTATGCTAACATTTTGCGTTCGAGGAACAAGTTTGCGGATTCTCTTGCGTTGTATGAGCGTGTCTTGGAGAGTGATGGTGGGAATGTGGAGGCCCTGATTGGGAAAGGGATATGTTTGCAGATGCAGAACATGGGTAGGCCTGCTTTTGATAGTTTTTCGGAGGCTATTAAGTTGGATCCTCAGAATGCTTGTGCTCTCACACATTGTGGTATTCTTTATAAAGAAGAAGGTCGGTTGATGGAGGCAGCTGAGGTATGTAGATTGCTAGATGAATAGTTTTTTTTTTTTTTTTGATGAAATAGCGTGGCATTTTTGTTTTCTTATTCTCCATTTGTAGATGATACATGAGTGCTTTAGCTGTTTAAAAAAGTTTTCCTTTTTTTACATATAAACACTGTATATAACCAACTTAGAGGTGACTAGATTTTATTTGTTGATTGCATCCATCCCACATAACTTGACTCTGCCAGGCTTCATATTGAGCGACGTATATAATGCAGTTCTAATGAGTATGACTGATTTCTGATTATACCTTGAATATATGCTTGTTAGTAGTTGTTTGTAAAATCTTAGTTATTTTTAACATAAGAACACACATGAAACTTTTTGAACAAGCTTATAATATAAAATCAGATTGAAGTTCTGTGAATTACTTAGTGAGGGCACTTGGTGTCAGCGTCCTTGATATTATACGCATTAAAGAATTGATACATAATTACATTTATGTTTGCAAGACAATATAAAGAGTTGAACTAATTCCTATGAATCCAATACATTCAAACAATACCCAATAAGAATTGATATTATATATAATTATCTGAGGTTTTGCAGTATATAGTATACTGGGTAATAGATCTGTTAACTTGCTTTTCTTTCAGAACATTCATGCAGTTCTTGACTGAGGAATGCATATACTTAGCCTACCAGTATATTTAATTTGACTTGTTTACCATCTATTTATGGTTAAGGTCACGGTAGTTAAAAGTACGGGTTGGTGGATTGCACTATCTTCCGGGTATTTCCAACTCTGAGCTATCCTGATTCACAGAAAAATTGTGAGTAAGCTCGTGGGATTGGTGCTAAAAGATCCTTTTCTGGCTGTGGGTTTCATGACCCACTTTTGAAAAACCCATTTCATGGTTAAAACAGAACCCTAGCCCAATTTCTCATTTCCTTTCTTTTGAGTCTTTGACACGACAACTGAAGAAGAGAAACAAGACTCACAACCAAAACTGCCCCATCCAAAGTCATCCATGGAGGTTTTGGGGGAGAAGAAACAAAGAGGGGACAAATGGGTGGTCTGCAAGTTGGGTATATTTTTAGATCTCATGGGCAAGGCCCAATATTGTGATAGTATCAGTATCTACTGGGTTCAGGAAAAGAGGGTCCTAAGTCAGCCTAATTCAAGGCCAAAATTCATTGGAGGTTTTGGGGGAGAAGAAGCAAAGAGAGGTGACAAATGGGTGGTCTGCAAGTTGGGCATATTTTAAGATCTCATGGGCAAGGCCTAATATGGTGATACTATCTGCTGGGTTCATGAAAAGAGGGTCCTAAGTCAGCCTAATTCAAGACCAAAATTTATTGGGCCTAACAAGGCACATCTAGCCCAGTTCATAATTCAGGCGACATGCTCATGCTTTCATTACACCGTTTATTTGCTGACCAGATTATTCACCAGGTTCACTGTCAAGCTGAACTTGCATCTATGGTGTTGGGAAAGATTGTCAGCGGAAACAACTGTGGGTTGGCAACTACTTCAGGAAAGTGAAGATTGATCAGATCCATAAAGAATTTTTCACCCCTTCACATCTAGCTGGCTTATTAAGTTCCTATCGATGGGATCCTAGGGGAAAGTTTTGTTTTATCGACCACTATTAAACATGATGGAATTTAGTATATTGCAACCTTGAGGACAAGTTTTTTAGGGGCTGTATTGTTAGGACTAGGATATTTTGATATCATATTGTCAGGACTAGGATATTTTGATATCATATCTTAAATTTTACTATATTATATTATTATCTAGCTGGCTTATTAAGTTCCTAACGATGGGATCCTAGGGGAAAGTTTTGTTTTATCGACAACTATTAAACATGATGGAATTTAGTATATTGCAACCTTGAGGACAAGTTTTTTAGGGGCTGTATTGTTAGGACTAGGATATTTTGATATCATATTGTTAGGACTAGGATATTTTGATATCACATCTTAAATTTTACTATATTATATTATTATCTATTAACTAATTATTTCATATTTTGATATTAAAATGCATTTTAATATTTTCAGTAGGATCTTACTATCGGTGTTATGACCCTGCTATTGCAATTCCTATCTTGACTCTTCTTCCCGATCCCAAGTAAAATAGCAATTTTGACTTGCTTGTTAGGGTGGGTATTACTATATTATGAGGTATGCATACCTCAATGTGGACATCCTTACTGTCACATTTGTCCTTGCCTGGGACTGTATCCCAAAGTTTGATATTGCGGAGTTTTTCAGCCATAATCCACTATAACGGCGCTGCAAAGCGGCCGGTATGGTGGGATTTTGGCTCTCCGCTATGAACCACCACGGCAACACAACATGCTAGTATTGATTTCGGTAGTATGTTGACAATTTGCGTTCAAGTTATCAAGAAAGAGGAAACATCTCATTTATACTCTACAGATAAATATAGTATATACTCCCTCTGTCCCAAATTATAAGACGTTTTGGACATTTCACACAGTTTAAGAAAAGTAATCAATGTTGTATGGGAAAGAGAAATTATATATAATTTTACACTATTGTCCTTCATTAATTACAGAGGAAAGAGAAATTAATACAGTAGAATCAAAAGAAGAAAGAAAAATAAATAGTTAAGGGTATATTAGGAAAAATGTCATTAATGTTGTATTGGGATTATAAAGTGACTTATAATTTGGGACAAATATCTTTTTCAAAGAAACAATATCCCAATCACTACATACATGATACATTGAATCTAGACATATGATACATCATTTGAATAGAAGTTATCACTGATAATCAAATGATTTACCTGGAGCAGTCATATCAAAAGGCGTTACGGGTGGATCCTACCTACAAAGCAGCCGCTGAATGCTTAGCCATTGTACTAACGGATATTGGTACCAACATAAAGCTTGCAGGAAACACTCAGGAGGGAATTCAAAAATATTTTGAAGCTCTAAAAGTAGATCCACACTATGCTGTAATTCCATATCAATCCTTTTCCCACATTTTTCCATTTTATTAAATCCATTTTAAATTTAATCAGCTTTTTACCTGCATACGATGAATAATTTTCTTTCTCTCTATCCTTGCAGCCTGCATATTATAACCTTGGTGTGGTCTATTCTGAAATGATGCAATATGACATGGCCCTCACTTTCTATGAAAAAGCTTCATCAGAGAGGCCTATGTATGCCGAAGCATATTGCAACATGGGTGTGATTTATAAAAATCGAGGTGATTTGGAAGCGGCTATTACTTGTTATGAGAGGTACACACATATCTATTGCTTGCTCTTCTTTTGACGAGCCAAGTTGTGCATTTTTTATTTGTTCGAGTTTTAGAATTAGCTTATTTTGGGCTCAAAGTAGCTTATAAACAAAATCTTATCAAGAGAGCTTTTGGAAAACAATGATTTTCCGTAGAAATTAAGGGTCTATATGTGTATTTTAACTAGAAGATGAATGAAATAATTATAAAAATATATTTTTCAATAACATAAGTGCAAAAATGTCAAAAAGCTAATTTAGTGCTTTTATTAGAACTTAGAAGGTAGAAATAATAGTATTTAAATAAAAGCTCTGTGAAAGTTTTGTTGTATACATTTTTAATCTTGCCCGTTTTGTTTTAGCTTAAAGAAGTGGGGCTATATAGTAATATAACATTTTGAAAGATACGGTTGTTTCGTTTGAGAAAGTGTTTTCTGCTTAAATCTTAGTTTCCAAATTTTACTGCTAAACTGTGCTTGTTTTCATTTTTATTCTTGTTTCATGTTTTTACCGGGAACAGTAAAAACCACTGTTTCCTGTAAAATCTTTGAAAACATAAAAAAGTGAAACAAGAGGGCATTTTAGTAATTAAAATGAAAACCCAAAAAATGAAAAATGGAAAATGCCTTCTCAAACCCAGCACGCCTTACTATTTTTAGCTTTTGAGAAAAGCACAAAAATAATTTCTGAGTTTTTTTTTGATTACATAATTGTTGTAATTTTTTCAGTGATACCTTTTAACTTAAAAGTATGGTAAGATTAGACGAGATAAGATTAGAAATGACAATATTATGGAGAATGTTGAGGTAGCAACTATAGTAGAAAAGATGATGTAAAATAGACTTAGGTGGGTTGGGCGTGTATGGAGAAGACATGGAGATTCTATTGTAAAGAGAATAAATCAGATGAAGAGAAGTCAAACAAGTAGAGGTAGAGGAAGACTTAGAAAAAATATAAGAGAAACTATTAAGAATGATCTTGAGATTAATGAATTGGATAGAAATGGTCTTTGATAGAACATTATGGTGTAATTTGATCCATGTAGCCTATCCCACTTAGTGGGATAAGGCTTGATTGATGATGTTGTACCTTTTAACCACTTAGTGAGATAAGGCTTGATTGAGGATGATGTTGTATCTTGTAACTTAAAACGCCTTTTCTTTAGAAGAAGCACAAAGAAATAGACCTTAATCTAGTTTAAGCATGCACTTAATGGCTGGACCTATGCTGTAGGTTTATATGATCAACGTGTGTTTTATGGCAGGTGTTTAGCTGTTTCACCTAACTTCGAGATTGCCAAAAATAACATGGCTATAGCTTTGACAGATTTGGGAACAAAGGTGATGCATGCAGTGTTAACTTTTTAAGCAATTTTATTGATATTGTTTTCATGTATAATGCACTCTTTCTTTGTTTTTAAAGAAAAAAAAATACAAAATACTTCTATTATCAACATGAATAATTGTGCAATGATAGTTATATCAACATGAATAGTAGTGCACTGATGACCTCTAGGAACAAATTTTAGGAAAACTTTTCTGACTTAAAACGTGCGGTAGTGTGGTTTGTGTTTGTGAATCAATGTTTTCTAATTTTTCATGTCAACATTTTTTCTTGGACACCTTTCTTTCTATTCCTCATGTGCAATGAGATGCATTGACAATTTTGGATAATATTTTCTTGCTTATGGGGACCACTGTATTGTTTTATATAGGTTAAATTGGAGGGTGACATCAACCGGGGTGTGGCTTTTTATAAGAAAGCCTTGTTTTATAACTGGCATTATGCTGATGCTATGTATAATCTCGGGGTTGCTTATGGTGAGATGCTTAAGTTTGATATGGTACGTCTTGCACATACATCTGTGTATATTTCTTACATAATGCACACAAACAGAATATATTAAGATCTTAGATACAGCTTTATTGTAGCATTAATTGCTAATTTTGGATTTTTTTAATACTACTTAGGCTATTGTGTTCTATGAGCTCGCCTTCCATTTCAATCCACATTGTGCGGAAGCTTGTAACAATCTAGGTGTTATATATAAAGATCGTGACAACCTTGATAAAGCTGTAGAATGCTACCAGGTAATGACAGTTGTGTCCGTTGTTACAATATCAACCCTTGCTGGATTGCACATATATTTGATAGCAACTTTTTTTTTTGTATTGTAGCTTGCTTTGTCAATCAAGCCCAACTTTTCACAGTCATTAAATAACCTTGGTGTTGTCTACACTGTCCAGGTAAGCATGTTACAATTTTTTAATTTTGAAGTTGATCAAATATCTTCAGTTACTAATTTTACTATCTTTTCTACTCTCCCCAGGGTAAGATGGACGCCGCTGCAAGTATGATTGAGAAAGCTATCATTGCAAATCCGACATATGCAGAGGCATACAATAACCTAGGTCTTTTTTTATCATTTATCCTTTATCTAATATATTACTCCCTCCTTTCCTAAATATAAGCACCCATTGCATATTTCACTCTTATGAAAAGTTGATTGTGTAGTTAATAAGTCTATTTTGTATAAGAGTATGGCTGAATTGTTCTTCGCGTATGCATGCAATATTGGTTTTTCATTTTCCATGGGAAATTTGAGGACTTTTATGTGAAATTCCTCCGTGCAAATGTTAATGTTTATCTGAGTATGCGTTGACCACTTGGTCAATAGCTAAATAGAAAAAAAGTTGTATTAATTAAGGTTATGCTTGAAAAAAAAGTAATAAATGCATCTTGTAATTTGAAAGGGGGCTTATATTTAGAGCCAATTTTTTTTTCTTCCAATGGGTGCTTATAATTAAGGACAATTTATATTTAGAGCCAATTTTTTTCTTCCAATGGGTGCTTATAATTAGGGATAATGTTTGGCCATTTTGGTTTGTGACAACTGACAAGTTAGGTGTTTATCTTTGTTAAGGTTGTACTTTTTCTTGTTTGACATGTTTCAGCATAATTTTGGATTTGGTTATGTGGCCTAATGACTTTGATCAAAAATGGATTATGCGTTCAATATATGAAGTGGTTTTCTTAGTTGGACTTTGTCAAGTTTCTTGGTTGCATAGAGTCGACTCATTCTCAGCAATCAGATTCCTCACTAGTCTAACTATGGTTGAGTAACATTATGATAGATTTATTAGGATGGTCAGAAAAGGTGAAGAAATAATGCCAAATTAAATTGAGATAAATCACATATGCTGTTTTCTTTTGGTTAGACCATTTTTCTAAAAGAGTAAAAGTATGTCAATTAGTTATACAAAGATTTATAATTAGCTGTAAAATTACATTGATAAATATTCCATGCATTTAAAATGAAATGTTGTTTCTCATTATGTTTAGTTACAAAAATACGTTTTATTTCCAAGTGTCCCTGTAATTAAAACCTTTTTCTATCATACTCTTCATCTTTTCTGTTCTTGTTGTGCAGGAGTTCTTTACAGAGATGCTGGTGATATTGCTCTAGCAATTAATGCTTATGAACAATGTCTCAAGATTGATCCCGACTCTCGAAATGCTGGCCAGGTCTGTTGCACTATGGCTGAATGTTTTGTTTTTGTTAACCTGTGTAAAGTCATTGTTAACCTGATTCACTTGCCAGCATGGCTGCTACTTAGATCTGTTTAATCTTTCTTTTTTGGGCTGAATATTAAAGTCATTGGTTGTAGAAAATGTGTCGATGATTGGATTTTTTTTCTTTGTAAGAGTTATATGTCTTTTAATTATTGAAGCTTTTTTGTGAAGTAATTGTATTGTATCCTTATTTTAATGCACCTTAATGTGCAGAACCGCCTGCTTGCAATGAATTACATAGATGAAGGAAATGATGACAAACTTTTTGAAGCTCACAGGTAACAACTTTCTCCTAATTTTTTTTTTTGTATTTCAATTTCTATTTGTTGGTTGCATTTTATTGATTTTACTATATATCATTCGCTGAATATTTAAATTTTCTCACAACTTACCTATGTTATTGGGATGAGAGAAAATAGCAACTTCATTGATTTTTCATAAATGTTGGATGACATGTAGTATAATTCACCTGGATAACAAAGTCAATATACTTCTCCTGCAACTGCATTGTGCTGGTGGGGAAAGGTGTGGGGAGAAAGAGAGACATAGTTTGTGCTTTTTTATTAAATGTTGATAATGTTGTTTATTGTGATGGTTAAGAAGAAAAGTAAAAATTGCTTAAAAGAAAAGAGTAAAGATATTAAGGCACCTGTATTTTTCTACATCTATGACACATAATTACGTTAAAAAATGTGGTTAATTCAATTGAGTAGATGGTTTATTTTTTTTTTATTTTTTATTTTTTGGAAATCTTGGTATCCGGCCTTGCGACCGACTAATCCAAGAGGGACCAATCCCACCGTCCACTAGCGGGGGCCCCGTTTAAAGCCGGAGCAAAGCTCCGTATGGACTGGTCCACACAAGAGTAGATGGTTTATTTAGTTCAGTAAAAAATTAACAGCATGATTAACCACAATTTTACAATTTTCTAAGTGATTTAAATTAATAATATACGCAACTGAATTAACCACAATTTTACTTGTGATTAACCACACTTTTAAATCACAATACTGTATTATGGGAACATAAGCTATTTTCTGCTTGATATTTAGGAGTATATGTTTTTTCATGCTGTCTCTGCAAGTAACGTTTCTTTAGGCTCTGTTTGTGAATTTGGAGGAGAGGGAAATGGAGGGCCTTGGGGAGAGGGGAGTAGGGAGAAAATAGCGAAATCTTCCTTATGTTTTTAGAGAATGCTTTTGTAGGGAATGATAAATGAATGTTTATCATTAATATGTTTTTAATTAAGAATTGTATAACAACAGATTGAGTTTGAAAAATTTATTTAAGCCCTCCTAAATCCTCCTTCAATACAATCTCCAAAATCCTCCCAAAATAAGAGAACTCAAAAATTGTATGGAAAGGGGATTTTGGAAGGTTTTGGAGGGTTTAGATAAATTCTTCATGTTCAATTTATTTTGTTATAATACTCTTAAAATTAAAAATATATTAATGATAAATATTCATTTATCTTTCTCTTGAGAAACACTATTAAAAAAAAAGAAAAGCAAAAGATTTCTCTATTTCCCCCCTCTAATTCCCTTCCCCAAAGCCCTCCTTTTCCCTCCTCGTCAAACTCGCAAACAGAGCTTTATGGTATCAAATTATCAATTATGTGCATGGGTTATGACTAGTTGTAGTTTGACTAGTTTCAATTGCCAAAGTTTGTCATCCATAATATTTTTATCTGCTGCAGTTTACTTTATAGGAGAAAGTAGAATGGCATTTAGATTTAAGACTTATCAAAACAGTGTTTCCTTTCAGGGATTGGGGTAGGCGGTTTATGAGACTATATCAACAATTCCCATCATGGAACAACTCAAAAGATCCCGAACGGCCTCTTGTGATAGGATATGTATCTCCTGATTATTTTACGCACTCTGTGTCATATTTCATAGAAGCTCCCCTTATCTATCACAACTACGCCAAATATAAAGTGATTGTTTATTCTGCAGTTGTCAAGGTATCATTTGCTGAATTGATTTGTTCGGAATGTTGAAAATATTGATAGACTGCTTACTTGTTGGAGATCTTGATAACATTGGAAAACTAACCTCTAGTTGTCATAGTCAATGAATGAAGTTGTTTGTGGTATTCTTTTGAATGTTGGAAATATACTTTTTTCTCTTTGCACATCCGTTCAAATTGGTGCTCATATGATATTTTGGATTAAGTATTAAAAGTTCGTTATATTTCTATCAATAGTTTATGGCTTACAAATTCTCAGGCCCGCCTCATGTAAATGCAAGATATCATGTCTACAATAGCATCACAATAGGTCTGACCGGTCCCTGGATCTAGCCATAGCAGCCAGGTTGTTTATGGATCCTCAGGCTTAGTAGGAGAGAATCAAGTATAACCTGCATGGAGAGTCAGAGTTCAACATAATTTGTCTTGTCATAATTCTAATTATTGTTAACATTATAACTGAGGTTCCATAATTAAGTTATTAATATCCGTTTTTTCCATTTTAAAATTGATTTTATTGTGATGTTGCAGGCAGATTCAAAAACCATTCGGTTTAGAGAGAAAGTCTTAAAGAAGGGTGGGATCTGGAAAGAAATTTACGGGACTGATGAAAAGAAGGTCGCTGATATAATTAAAGAAGATCAGGTTGATATTTTGGTAGAACTTACTGGTCATACTGCAAACAATAAGCTGGGAATGATGGCATGTCGACCTGCTCCAGTTCAGGTATTTTTTTTCCAAATCTGTATGTATACTTTTTCCTTTATTTTCAGCTTACAGCTCTTCTTACCCTTGCTTGCTACATGATGCAGATATGGTTTTCGTTTTTATACTCAAATCTCTATTGATTTGCATCAGATTTGTTATGTGAAAATGCAAATTAGTATTTTATTGCATATGTTGGCATATCATTTCTGAGTAATAGAAACCGGAAGAATTGTTTGATAGCACGCCCTAGTTTAGCCTGGTTAATTGCCAGTATTTACTCCTAAAATATGGTTAATTTGTTGATGGGCAATATCAGGCAAGAATCCAAAAGCGAAGGGCCATATATGTATAGTATTTGAAAGAAACTTACGCGAGTGAATACAATTTAAACAACTATCTTAGATATATGTCTTTATCTATGCTTTTATTTCAGTCTATATACATAGCCTTCTCCATGTATGTGCTAAATCTACTCATCAAGCATGTGATATGTAGTGGCTCGCATCGTTTTATGACAACAGGTGTTATACTGCCATCAATGTGGTGAATGTATATAATTTGATCTCTGCAAAATTGTAACTTATATTGTTTGACGCGCAGGTGACTTGGATTGGTTATCCCAATACTACAGGATTGCCTGCAATTGATTACAGAATATCTGATTCACTGGCAGACCCTCCTGAAACAAAGCAGAAGTAGTTATCTTCTTGAATTTCCGTACATTCTTGTCATTGATCTATGTTTTTCTCTATCACTCTTGTTGCAGTTTATTTTCTCACCTCATGTTTTCTTTGTTGCAGGCATGTTGAAGAGTTAGTCCGATTACCAAATTGCTTCCTTTGTTACACTCCTTCCCCCGAGGCCGGTCCTGTGTGTCCTACTCCTGCTCTTTCCAATGGTTTTATTACATTTGGTAGTTTTAACAATCTTGCCAAGGTAGTGTTTATGTTAAATTATTTGTGTACATGTTTGTTCTTAAAGATAGGTCCTGTATCTCCTAACTTATGTTATTGTTTCATCAGATTACTCCTACAGTATTGAAGGTTTGGGCAAGGATACTTTGTGCAATTCCAAATTCTCGCCTCGTGGTAAAATGTAAACCATTTTGCTGTGATAGTGTGAGACACAGGTTTCTTTCAACCCTAGAACAGTTGGGATTGGAACCACTACGAGTTGATCTTCTGCCCCTTATTCTACTTAACCATGATCATATGCAAGCATATTCTCTGATGGACATCAGGTAATGTCTATTTTTCTATTCTTTGATGTTTTTATGGTCCTGCCTGAACTCATTTTGTTTTACAAACAGGTATTGGTTTACTGTTGGCTGTGTTCCGTCATTATGTGCAGCACCTCTGTTTGATCTGTTCTTCTAATTAATTCTTAACCCTTTTCATATCCTTGGTGCAAATTGGATACACTTGTGGTGCAGTATAAAATTTTTTTTCTTGGGTACCTGAAAGATTGGCTCAACTTGGAACATAGCATGATTAATAATCTGAATGAAAAACTATGCATTTGGAACATAGCATAATCAAGAGAGCATTTACTCAAAAAACATTTCTGTGGAAAATTTCATCAAAATCAGACATGTTCTTATTCTTGCTCTTTTAAAATTTTTGCATCCTAAAACTCAGTAATTCACATGCATACTAAAGGATGGTTGTGTCTGATTCTAATTACTGAATAGCATGGAAACTTAAAATATAAAATTGTCTTACACTGGAATGGTTAGTTAGCTGGGTAGCCAAAATCTCAAATTTACCATTTGCTGGCCATAGCCTTACCTACATTTGATTGTCAGAGTCAGTCTATGAATGACGCCTTCCTTGAAAGGACTATCATAGGTAATGGAGTACATGAATGTCCTATAGAATAGGGCATTTGGAGACTCTACAAATCTACTAGATTACAAGTTATTTCTTGGTTATTTGTTGAGTGTGAAACATACTAAGAAACAGCTACTTGCTATGTTGTCCTGCTTATCTTTAGGAGCTTTCTACTTGCATATGTTGATTTTAATCTTGTCGTCAATCATGGTTGATGTCTTACTAATATTTTGTTGATTGTTTGTATGTCTCGTGTAATGAAAGTGGGTGCTACGTATATATGTTGGATATGACGAAAATTAACCTTTGGATGTGGTTTTGATTGGAATTATAAGAACACAATTTGTGTATGTTAAATAACTTGTTTTATACATTCGCAAATTGTTAATTTGTAGTTTGGACACATTTCCATATGCTGGGACAACTACGACATGTGAATCTTTATACATGGGAGTTCCATGTGTTACAATGGCTGGTTCAGTACATGCACACAATGTTGGTGTTAGTCTTCTTAGCAATGTTGGTACGGAATCCACTTTAATATTTATATGATGAGTATATTCAGTATTACTATTACTTCCCAATCGCTGTTGCATGTTTTACCTTGTGATTTTGTGGAGTGCCTTCCAGCTAGCCAAAGTAGTGCGTGGCTAAAGTCATTGAAACTTTCTGATATTTTGGCTCAGAATTCAATCTCCATCTTACTTTGTCACATCAGTAATTATTTTTATTTGATTTCTCGTGGCTTTATTGAAATGAACAGTTTTTGTTATCCAAAAAAGAGTTTGAAAAGTTAGTCTTATCTAAATAAAGCAGTTTTTCTTAAAATCAACGATAACCAATAGTTTTCCTTAGTTTCCCTCTACCTTCATTTGTTTTCCTTAGCCTTCAGTACACAATAGTTTGTCGAGCATATATATTTGCATTATTTGGCTTCCTCATTTAACATGAATATCTAACTTTTAATAATTCAGGGCTGGAGAATTTGATTGCAAAAACTGAAGATGAATATGTTAAATTGGCCATGAAGTTAGCCTCCGACATTCCAGCATTACAAAATTTGAGAATGAGTTTACGAGAGCTCATGTCCAAGTCTCCTGTTTGTGACGGTGCAAACTTTATCCTTGGTCTAGAGTCAGCATATAGGAGCATATGGCGCAGATATTGTGAGGGAGATGTTCCATCTTTGAAACGCCTGGAATTGTTAGAACCACCTGTTTCTACCGATAAGAACTCTGAGCCAACAAGGGTTGTAAACGCAATTGAGGGCAGCACTGGATCTGTCAAGGCGAATGGATTCAATTCAGCACAGCCACCAAAACTTAATACTAACGGTTGCGAAGAAAATGGCAGGTCCTTGAAAAACAGTAAGTAAGCAGGGAGTGGTGGGTTCAAGTTGAATTTAGTGAGTGGTTCAAGGGTGTTGAACTGTATTACTATTGGTGGATTATTAAGCTGGTATGTATATTGTGGTTACTAATGGAAGAGGCTTGCATCAATCACAGCCTCACAAAATGAAAGCTTTTCATAGAATGCCAATTTTTTGGGAAAGAAGTTTCAGCAATGGTCATCAAATCGATTTGTCTCCTCAACTGCTGGGGATACGCAATGCTGCGATGCTGCATTAGATGCATCCTTCAATAGCTGCAATATCTTTTTCCCTAAATTATAGCCAGTGTTGTTATAGCAGCTATGCAGAAATCACTATTTCACAATATATGCTATTGAGTTCAAGGTGTTGTCAAAGGGCTTTGTGATTGACAACACTGGTTATAATAGTTAGAGTGTAGGTTGTGTAATATTTATTTGCTGTTTTTCTTTTTCTAGAGTGTCATCGTTGGCTACTAAACAACAATGGAGTGTATCTGAATGACTGAAAAAAGCATTTTCTATGACAGTATGACTAGACGAATTCATCAATGGTGGGGGTAGTGCTCTTATTATAGGTGTGTTGATTAAGATGAGGAGTATAGAAGTTTAATCCCAGAATAATGCTTCTTATTTAACTACTGAAATTGTTGCAGATGATAACTTTATCCCCAACTCTTGATTTAGTACTAATTAAATTGTTTGTTGTCGTCACTTGCTACTTAACAATAATGGAGAGATGGGGATGCATTTAACTCAACACCATGACAAATGAATGCTGAGATTCAAACAAACATTTTTATATCTCCCTTGCTCGACACTAGATATCCGAAGGCTGCCGTGTTATCACAAATGTATGGTGCACTTTACGATGTAAAAAGAACTAATTAAAAATAAGGAAAAAGTAATATTATTATTGGGGGTTAAATTGCGTGTTCACTTAATATTACAACCAAATGACCAGGCAATTGAAGAGGATAATACAATTGGATGAGTGCTGTTAGTTAGTTACATAAAGGCAGTGAGTTACATTGTTGGTTACTGATTTAGGCAAATTATATACACCAATGTAACTGACATTAATAATTGAGAAAAAGTCAACATGGTATCACTAATACTAATAGCAGGTTTGGTTTACCTTTTGGAAGAGTAAAAAATAATTTTAGAGTTGTAGAATTGATTCGGGAGTGATTAGAAGTGTTTGATTTTTTTAAAGTAGAATTGATTATGTCTTCAGAATTAATTTTACTTAAATCTAAAATTTGTAGCTTCTGAGTTTAAACGTGATTTTTACGCTGAAATTTGTTATTCAATTAACTTTTACATAAATATATACAAACATAAATCAATTATACTAAACTCGATTCTATCAAAATTAATTCTACCAAACTCAATTCTATAAAAATCAATTCTATTAAACTCAATTCTATCAAAATTAATTCTATCAAACCCAATTCTATAAAAATCAATTCTAGCTAATCCAAACACGCTAGGAATCTTTGAGAACTTGTTTTTTTTTTTTGATATCAGATCCATTCATTAAAGAGAAGAAGCAGAAATACAAGATACATTATCCTGGCTTGGTATGTGTCCAGTCCAAGTTCTGGATCCTATGTTCTTGCCAATACCAACTGATCGGAGCTGATCAGACTGGATCGTCGTGGCCTTCGCGTAGGGCAGATGATGATGCTAGTAGGAGAGAAGGGGGTGTACCTGCAAGGCACTCCGACGCTCAAGTAAGAAAGGGTCAGAGAAAAAGGGGCAAGTACAAAGTATGTTCTTAGGATGAATATTGGATACCTGAACCTCTCAAGTGAGAGAGTTTATATAATGCCCCCAGTGCGTGGCCAACGGTCCCTATTTTTGGGGCGAAATAACCGTTTCCTGAAGAATAGGTAACTGCCCAAAACTAGCCGTTATGCCGGGCAGGGTGCCCAAAACTAGCCGTTATGACGGGCAAAGGCGTAGTTCCGGGCACCTGTCCATAGCTGTCCTGGGATTAATGAAGCCGTGCGTGACAGGCAGCAATAACGGGGAGAGCGATGTAATCCTTGCCCAGTTGGAGGGCAGCAAAGTGTACTCTGATCGCGACTTTATGAGTCTATCGGGATTACTAACTGCAAGCGCACAGTCTATCGCGTAGTTTTAAAAAGATATCGATCCCACAAGGACTGATAATCAAACTAGTGTTATCGGGTTGTTACTATGTTTAGCTAAGGCTAATCGTTTTATGGAGGTTATGAGCGACAAAAATTAAATCTAAGAATGCTAAACTTTTAATAAGAATAATTAATAATGAGATACCAGTATGTAACGCATCAATCGTTGGGAATTTAATAAGTCATCGGTGTAGGTTTAAGTGCCAAAGTATTTTTCAGTAGAAAATGTTTATTTAAAAGACCTCATCTCACACTCTCGTGTTTATTGATTCAGACTATACCGTTAAATCAGAATGAGTGCTCTCGCTGTATAATTTGCATTTAAAAATAATTTTTAAAAATAAATAAGTCCTAATTGATTCTAAAGTGCTTCCGCTGTGTTTAGAATTAATGCCTAGTTTCAGCTATCCGGTTAAACTCTCAAACTCTCGTTTATCTTGACCCTAACCTTAGTTACCTTTTTACTCTCGTAAGAAAAGTTAATCGATTTAAAAATAAGAAACCAAAGCCTAAAAAATAATTTGTAAAAGTCAACACCGATTATTATTTAATTATTTCCGATCAATTTGTTTACATACTGACATCAACTAATCTAGTCGGACATGGTTTGAAAACTAAACATGCTAACACAATGTAAGGTAATATTACTAATCATACTGTAAAGACAATAAATAAATATCATATAAATAAAACCTGGAATTGAAATTAACTTGGAATAAATCTGGTTACAAAAACTTGAAGGATGATTCCGGCAAGCTTGAGCGATTACAAGACGATAAAAATGCAGAAAGAAATAATACTGTTTGCTGGAAAAATATAAAAACTGGAAAACTGGAAAACTTTGGCTAAAAAAATCTCCGACCCCTCTAATGGAAGTCTTCAGTTATATTTATAGCGGACTTGGATGCGGGTGATTCGGCTTCAGTGGCGTGAAAAACAGACTCGTTGAAGACTGGTTTGTGACTGAACGTGAAACGATTTCGTGGAGAGAAAATAGGAGAGTTGGAGAATAAATCTCCTGGGGACTAGGTGGCTTGCGCCACCTCCCCTCTCTCATGCATGGCTGGCGCCACTTTTGGGTATTGGTGGTGGGCGCCACCTCCCATGTGGCTTGCGCCACATTGTGTGATGGTGGGCCCTACCATTTTATATTTTTTTTCATTTTCCTTTTCTTCTTTTCTTTCCTTCCTCTTTCTCTCCTTCTTAATTCTTTCCATCGTATTTTCTTTTTCTTCTTCAATTCTTCTTTAATTCTTCATTAAATCTTCACTTTCCGATAAATTTCGATCCGACTCGAGTACCTAAAAAACAAACATAAATGCGGGTAATATAAAGCATAAATCGGGAAAAAGCGAATAAAACTTAATAGAAATTCATGCAAGTCAAGTCAAATACACTATATAATTTCGCGTTATCATACGCTGCCCTTAGCGGATTGGGCTTTAGACAATTGGGCCGTTCTGGGAGCAGAAGTGGATTGGGCCATGCCTAGCCATTGGTCCAGTCCAGAACAGGAGCCCCCCAAGTTGTTACTCCCGAGCATGAGAGTGATGACTTAAGGATAGCCCGTTGTTTCGGGGAACTGTAACGAAGTCGTCGTTTGGTGACGGAGGGAGTTGTCTCGTGGTGCCCGTGGGCCCTGGTGTTCGTAAGGCTCACGACCGCGTCTGGTTTGCCCGTCGTACAGGGAGACCAATGGTTCGGAGGAACTAGAATGTTGGGGCGCCACGTGTGCCTCGAGCCCTGTGCTGCAGTAACTAGGCAATGATGGCTAGTCTATAGCCATTATGGCCTAGTTGCACGTGCTCCTCAACTGTATAAAAGGAGAGAGAGTCTGGCCATTTCATATTTTTGTTTCTCTCTCTTCTTCTTCGTCTTCTTCAGAGAACTTAGCTCGTCGCCGCCGTCATCCACCGCCGTAGCCACATTACAAGCTTCGAGCACTTTCTTTCCACTTCTCCGACCACGTAAGTCATCTAACTCCTTGTCTTCTTCTAGCTTTTTCATTTTCGTTTTAGAATGCATGCGGTTAGGTTAGATTTTGGAGACATAGTGGGGTTTTCCTAGCGGTTGTTGGTGGCGGACGGTGGCTGGGCCATCTGCTGCTTACGTGGCTGCCAGAGCCCTTTAGAGAACTGGGAGTAGGGCGGTCTCTGGTGTCGTTGCGATGATGACGCCTAAGTAACCGTCGTGGTTACTTAGTTTCCGGTGCTCTGATGAAGTTTCCGGTGAACGTTTGAAATTTCTGGTGAAGCTTCAAACGAAAACTGGGAAGTGACTCGAGGAAGCTCCTCGTTGTGTGAGGGATCTGCCCCGAGCGCCTCCTCGTGGGAGACTCTTATATTTTTGTTTAATTTAGGGCTTGACGTCCCCGACCCTTTGCGCGCCCTTTCACTTGACTAGTGGTTGAAGGGTGGATTTGATTTTGCGTCGAATTCACTTTTGTCATCTGCTTTTCAGGTGATGGCGACAGGGCCCGACGGGGAAATTTTAATAGATTCGTCCTCGGAGAACTCCTCGGAGAGCAGTAGCACGGAAGCTTCAACCTTCCCCAGCAAAGTCGGGGAGGAGCTCGAGGAGAATCCTACTGAGGAGTGGTTGGTGGCTGAGCCTGCCGAGCACGAATCTATCTTTGCAACTTTCACCGGGGACGTTTTCACGGATGTCGGACCGGAGGGGGAGTGGAAGGTGCATTTCCCCTCCCAAGACGATCGGATCTATTCGGACTTTGGGGAGAGATTCGCCATGTATGAATATGCCTTTAAGGAGCTAGGGTTGAGGTTGCCCTTCACTGATTTCCAGCAGTCTGTCTTCGTACACCTGGACCTGGCCCCGTCCCAGTTGCATCCCAACTTGTTGACGTTCATTCGCGCCTTTGAGTTGACCTGTGAGTTCCTGAAGGTAGGAGCCACGCTGCCTTTGTTCTTCACCATATTCCATCTTCAGCGGCATGTCGCGGGGAGGAGATATGGTTGGGTGTCGTTGAAGCAACCCCGAAAGCTGTTCAAGCCCTTCTCGGAGTCAATCTGGACGTTTAAGGAGAGGTTCTACATTATAGAGCCTGTGTAGGAGATGGCCCAGGACAACACATATGTCTGGGCGGTGTCGATTGACGAGAATGGTAACGACATGCGCGACGAGAACGGGAAGCTGATCGGGGACAGAGAGTTCAAATTTCCCTTTCAGTGGAGTGGGAATCATTTCTCTAAGGAGTCCAATGGTTACGTTGCTCAGCCGAACATGCTGGACGGGCAGGATTTGGCCGGCTATGATAAGCTGGTGAACTATGTGAATTCTTTTAGACTTGCTGAAAGTTGGACGAAGAAGGGGAGTCCTATTTTTGAGGAGGACGGTAGCCAGTGGGTGGAGTACCGATATATTAATACAAGGGCGCTTTTAGAGTGCAAGACTCCCGCAGACGCTTATAGGCTGCTCGATAGTTTTAGTTATTTTAACTTGCCCGAACTATATTTTCTTCGTCGTCTAATATATTTGTTGTGTTTTCGCAGGTGAGATGCCCTCCGCCCACGAAAGAATGGTGAAAAATGTTGTCGCGAGGAACAAGCCCGGAGCGGCTGCTCCAAAGACTCGATTTGCCTAACGTGCTCCTCCCCCTCCCCATCCAGCTACGGGGAGCTCCTCGCCTACTCCTGCCTAAGGATCCCCCTTGCCTCTGGCCTTAAGGTTTAAGCGGTCTAGGGCCAATGAAACAGTAGACCTCAGCCGGGCATCAGAGAAAGGGAAGTTCGAGCTTCCTCCTTGTATTCTTGATAGAGAATTCTTCGAGGGGATGTCCCTGGTCGTGCCGCAGGCAGAGTCTCTCTAATTGGAGGGCATGGATCGTCCGAGCAAGAGGGCGCTGGTGGCGCAGGACGCCTCCGTACTGGTTAGAGTTTTGGAAATGGCGGCGATCTATGCTGAGGGGAATTCTTCAACTGAGTCCGAGCTCAGAGCTACCCGGGCTACCATAGCCTCTATGGAAGAGACGGCGAGGAAGGCCAAGGAAGAAGCGAAGGAAGCTGGTGACGCTAGGAAGAAGGCAGACGAGGAGGCTACCAAGTTGAAAGGGGAGAATGGCACGTTGGCGGCGGAGAAGAAGGCAGCCGAGGAGCTAATCGAACAGCTGAGGACAGCAAACGCTCCGGCCGAGGATGAGCCTGAAGATGTGAAGGCGCTGAAGACCAGGGCGGAGATAGTTGCTCGTATGCTTCGGGCGGAAGAGGACGTGTTTTCCATTGGGGAGGAATTGTTCGAGAATGCTGTGGCCCAGCTCAGGCTGGTGAACCCCGACGTCCAAATTTCCACCGAGGGTACCAAATTTCTTGGCCGCGTGGAGAACGACATGATAACTCTCCCTGATTTTCCTAACCTTGGTGCTGAGCACACCCGTCCCGAGGAAACCTAGTCGGCGCAGCCTATCCCCGAGCAGTCAGAGTTCGTCTAGGATCAGTTGGAGCGGATGGAAGAATAATTTCAGTTTATCTTATTGTAATGTATCCTGCCTGCGTGCCGTGTTTTTTGATGTATCTTATTTTCTTCGGGGGCACAACCCCCTTGTTTCGTAACATGCATAGCTTGTGGCCCTTGTGGTCACTTGAATTTATTTATGTATGTGTCCGGTCAGTATGGCCTGTTTTGTATGTATGGCTTTCATTGTTTATTTTTCTAAGTGTTTTGCTATTGCTCGATAAGCTTTTGTGCCCGCAATAGGGGTCACTTATTTGTTTTACAATTTAGAGAATTGTTCGACGTAGATGTGTTCGACAGTGAGGGGGACTGGTCGAACGGCCGGGGAAGTGGCTTCGCCCTTGATGAAAGAAGGATCTCGGTTGAGGTACTAATCTCATTGGCTTGGACGACTCCCATCGCGAGCTGGGTGTCCTGCCTACTTGGTGTGGCAACGACGAAGCTCGATTGAGGTATCCCCGTTGTGCGCAGAGTCTGCTCGTCCCATAATCAGAAACTAACCGGTGTTGTAAAATGGATCGTGCTTACACCGGGGCACGATCCTGTGGCTGAGCCGTTTCCCTGTTTAGGGGAGATTTCATCGGCAGTTAGTCCGGCCTCGTAGTTGGCTCTAACTGTAGTATTGTTTGAGCTTTTCAGCATTCCATGGTCGAGCAAATGGTTCTCCGTCCAGAGTTTCTAAATAGTAGGATCCAGTGCCCGTTTTGGACTTGACCCTGTAGGGCCCTTCCTAGTTCGCGGCCAGCTTTCCTTCGCGCGAATCTTTCTGGTTTCTGCGTAGGACTAGGCTACCAACGGGGAAGTCGCGCTTTATGACTCTAGCATCATGGGGCAAGGTTATTTGCTGTTTCAGCGAAGCTTCGCGGAGAGCTGCCCCCGACCGTATCTCTTTGACCAGGTCGAGCTCTTCTCTCAAGGCTTCATCGTTCATCTCCTCGTCGAGGGGGGCCTCCGTTCGTCTGGAAGGTTCCCTGATCTCACTCGGTATCACCACCTCAGTTCCGTAAGCTAGTCAGAAAGGGGTTTCCCCGGTGGCAGAGTGTGGTGTTATTCTGTAGGCCCAGAGCACGCTATGTAGCTCCTCGACCCATCTCTTTTTGGCTTCACCCAGCCTTCGCTTTAGGCCACGAAGGATTACCCTGTTCGCAGCCTCCGCTTGCCCGTTAGTCTGGGGATGCTCGGCGGAGGTGAAGTGCTGCTTCATGCCTAATTTGGCGACGAAGTCTTGGAACTTTCTGTCCGTGAACTGGGTTCCATTGTCGGTCACCAGGGCTTGGGGAACCCTAAATCGCGCGAGGACGTTGCTTTTGTAGAAGCGGAGTATGTTGAACGCTGTGATTTTGGCAAGGGCTTCGGCTTCAATCCACTTGGTGAAGTAGTTGACGGCCACGATCAGAAATTTGTTTTGATAAAACCCCATTGTAAAGGGGCCGAGTATGTCCATCCCCCACTAGGCGAAGGGCCAAGGCGAGCATAGAGTCTTCAACTCGTTGGGGGGTGCCAGGTGCATGTCCCCGTGGCGCTGGCATCAGTCACACTTTTGGATGTGCTCTTTGGCGTCGTGTTGCATGGTCGGCCAATAGTATCATGCTCGCAGGGCTTTGCGTGCCAATGATCTCCCTCCCAAATGTTGCGCGTTGATGCCCTCGCGGATCTCTTGGAGGATTTCAGGGACTTTGCTCTCTTCGATACATTTCAGGAGGGGGATGGAAAATCCTCGTCGGTAGAGTTTGTCCTCAATCAGTACGTATGAGCAAGCTCGTTGTTTAGTCATGCTGGCCTCCTTGTTGTCGCCGGGCAGCTCCCTTTTGGTGAGGTAATCGTACACGGGGTTATCCAACAGTGACTGTCCCCGATGGTGTTGATGTCAGGCAGTTGTGACGGTTTCTCGATGCTGGGTCGGGCGAGTATTTCTTGCACGATGGATTTATTTCCGCCTTTCTTCCTGGTGCTAGCCAGTTTGGACAAGACGTCTGTCCGCGTGTTTCGTTCGCGGGGGATATGTTGGACTTCCCACGCATCAAACTTGGTGATTCTCTCCATCACCAGTGTTAAATATTCGACTAGCTGGTCGTTCTTTGCTTGAAACTCTCCCAGTACTTGGGATGCTACGAGCCAAGAATCTGTGTAAACCTTTACCTCCTTGGCGCCCACGTCCTTTGCCAGCCGTAGTCCTGCGAGGAAGGCCTCGTATTCGGCTTGGTTGTTGGATGTAGCGAAGGACAGGACTAGAGATACTTCTATTAGTACTCCTTCCTTGTTTTTCGTGGATGATACCTACACCGTTACCCGAGGGGCTGGATGCCCCATCCACGTAAATGGTCTACATCTGCATCCCGCTTGGCAGGGATGATGGAGGTGTCATCTCCACCACGAAGTCGCCCAGGACTTGTGCCTTGAGGGTGTAGCGCAGTTTTTGTGGTTTCGAATCACTATCGCTTTGGTACTACAGTTCAATTCATTTTTTATCCTATTGAAGCTGATGAAGGAAGGAAAATAGATGTCTCCAATTAACCCTGCTTGCAAACTGAGGTTAAACAGTCAAAACTGTTGGTTTACAGCTGCGGCTTTAGTTCGTGGGTTTCTCTCTGCTTATTTTGTTCAGAACGAAATACCGGGATTGTTCATGGGGAATTTGTTGGGATACTGTGCTAGATTGGCTGGAGGTAGGGGACTTTGGGGTTTTTTGATTAGTGTGCTCGCTAAGATTCTTTTTCAATCTTATGCCTACGTATTCCCGGGATAGGGAAATCAGAGCGATCGTAGTTCCTCCTATTCTATGGGAGGAAATGGTGTTTTGGTGTCTTGTTCAAAGCCCAAGACATGAAGCTAAAGGTGGTTTATATCTTGTTCAAAGCCCAAGATGTGAAGTTGAAGGGTCTATTTGTATCTTGTTCGAAGCTCAAGATGTGAAGATAAAAGGTGTCTGACCTTAGAGAGAATTTGTCATCTCTAAAGGGGTCTGTTTGTCACAATGGTTGGGTGACTGATTATAAAGGATAATTACTTTAACTGGGATATGTGAATCCAACAATGCCATAATTTTCTTTATAGGGGATTTTCAACCTGAAGGAGAAGACTTTAACTTAGTTTAGAGTAATGCCATCTTTTCTTAGGAATTTCTCATGCTAAAAGAGGGACAGTGGCATGGATGTAAATAATCTAGAGGCTTGCCGCTTACAGCAATTAGACGAGGGAAAAAGAGTTGTTGATGTTTGTATGCTGTGACCAAAGCATGATTTGATGCTAAAAGGTTGATTGAATTAAACGGGGATTTCTATATACAAAGCCTAAGAGGAGGCTATTGACCCAACAATAGGATGCTTTTGTGTCTCGTACGAAGCCCGAGATAGAGGCTAAAAGGGTTGACTCAACAAGAGAGTGTTTTTATATGTGTCTTGTGTGAAGCACAAGACGAAGGCTAAAAGGGTTTGACTCAATAAGAGAGTCTTTTATACTCACCAAGAGAGTGATTTGTATCTCGTACGAAGCCCGAGATGGAGTCTGAAGGTGATCGACTCAACAAGAAAGTCTTTTTATACTCAACAAGAGAGTGTTTTGTATCTCGTACAAAGCCCGAGATGAAGGCTAAAAATGTTTGACTCAACAAGAGAGTCTTTTATACTTAACAAGAGAGTGATTTGTATCTCGTACGAAGCCCGAGATAGAGGCTAAAAGAGGATTGACTCAACAAGAGAGTCTTTTTATACTCAACAAGAGAGTGATTTTGTATCTCGTACGAAGCCCGAGATGGAGGCTGAAAAATGTTTGACTCAACAAGAAAACCTTTTATACTCAACAAGAGAGTGTTTTGTATCTCGTACAATGCCCGAGATGGAGGCCGCAAAGGTTAACTCTGCTGGGGAGAATCGTTGTACAAAGCCCAAGAGGAGGCTAGGGTTACTGTTTCAGTTGAGTGACAGGTCCAGTATGTTGGTTAAAAGAGAAAATCAGTTCTTATATGGATAATGTTGTACTTATGGATTTGATCTGAGGATCGGGATTATTTCCTGTTCTTTAAGGAAACAGGGAATCCGACGGGTATTGAGACTGCTCAAGTCTACGGATGTTTTCTCCCTATTTTTGAAAGGAACTTGAGAATGTCTTCGAGACTCAAGGAGATTAGACTGTCCAAGTCTAGAGTTTTATCTTTTGTACTATGCTTTAAGAGAGATTAAGAGACAGTCCGTTTGCGGTAAAAAGATCTAGACTCTTTGAAAGACTGTTCTATCAAGATGATTAATTTCTGTTCCTATACCTTTAAGAGGTAGTCGGGACAATTTGTACGAAGCCCAAGAGGAGGCGAGAAAAACTTTTAAGAAGCCGAAGGGACAATTTGTACGAAGCCCAAGAGGAGGCTATCTTCCCGGAGGAAGAATCATTATATGAAGCCTAAGAGGAGGCTGTGAAAACTTCTAAGAAGCCGACGGGTCCTTGTACAATGCCCAAGAGGAGGCGGGGATGCTTTTAAGAAGCCTGAGGGTCCCCAAATCCCGAGAAGTTCAAGACATGCCATTCACTGAGAATAAATCAAGCCAGGAAAGTTCGAGAATTTGGAAGAAACTCAAGAGATGCCATTCACGGAGAAAAGATCATCTCTAGGGAGTCAGAGTTTCTTTGACAATTTCTAAGGGTGACAGTTTGAGAAAGGGTTCACCGAGAATGCTGCCTTTCACGTCTCCATATTGTTTAACCCCAAGAGGAGGGAAGACTGTATCTGGTAATCCTATGGGGATCTAGTTTTGTTTGCATTTAAGAGTGATCAACAGGGCTTTACCTAGTGCTAGACGTAGTTTCCGGGGAAAACTCTAAATATCTATACTAGTATTACAAAGTTGATATGAGTTTATGAAAGAAGACTTACAGTGAAACAGCCCCATAGTACAGTTATACATATGAAAACGGTAAATGAAAGTGGGTAAACACTTACTCGGTTGTAGAGCTTCCATGCTGTTTGGTTAGTTTGTTCAACAAAGAAAACTTTGATAACAATATTATATTCAAAATCAAAGGAGAAAGTGCTTTGAAAAGATTGTTGGGGCTTACAGCTCAAGGAGAGGCCCAGGGTTTTATCAGTGATCGCACTGTCGTTTTGTACAGGGACTTATACAAGTGACTGAGGCCCAAAAGGTTTTCTGTACAAAGGGATGAGTCTTACACTCTCTTAAGAGGTCCAAAAATGATTGAAAGAAAAAGAATAGGGCTTATAACACGAGGGTAGGCCCATATGATTTTTTTTGAACTGGCGATCGCGCCGAGATTTTCTTTTAACGCAGAGGGACTTATACAATATCTGAGGCCCAAAGATTGTTTTGGTTAAAACGGGATTGGGTCTTACACTCTATTAGAGGCCCAAAGATTTTGAATGGATCTTATAGCTCGAGGAGAGGCCCAGATGCACATGTTTTTGAAACGCGACGATCGCGCCGAGATTTTGAAAACACAGTGGGACTTATACAACAACTGAGGCCCAAATTATTTTGGTTTTTCTAAAAGTGTTGGGTCTTACACTCTACTAGAGGCCCAAAAGGTTTGAAAAAAGTTTGTTAAGGTGAAAATCAATAAAACCCTAATTTCATCATTTTTTAATATAATTATTCAAAGAAAATTAATACAAATGATAAAAATTCCAAATAAGTTTGAATAAACAACTTGTGATTTTGGTTTTAGGTTTGAAAAATGAGGCTTTCATCACAAGATGAATTAAAACCTACTTGGTTTTGATTTTCCAAAATGGATATTTATTTTTAAAAGGTTTAAAAACAAATAAAAGACATTTATTCACAAAAATAATAATTATATTAAATAAATAATATAAATCTAATTTTTTTTGGGAATAAAATATTTCAACATTTTTGTGATTTTTTGCAAAAAGAACCAATAAAAAATAATTAAAATTGAAGGAGTTATTAATTTTCCAATTAATTAATAAAACATGAAAATATTGGAAAAAATAGCAAAATGTGAGAAAACACAAAATGGTCTGGGTGGGGTTTGAACCCACGACCTCAAGGTTATAGGGCGCGCGCCTTACCACTGGGGTGGTTATACATCTGTTGATTAAAACAAACCAACAAATACACAAGGCTTGCCTTGTGTCCTAGGCCAGGCCAAGGCAAGGCAAGGCAAGTTTTGGCTCAGAAACGTGAAGGCCATAACTTTCTCATTTCTCCATTGATTGAGACAAAATTTAGGTCTATCCTGCCTAGAATTTCACAAGGAATCTAATGGCGGTGGTAGTTTTTCAAGATCATGTCCCCATTTTAAAACCCGATAGTGGTTTTGAAATAGGTCTCCAATTGCATTTTCTATGCTATCTCATGATACAGGCAAGAATTGCATGGAAATTTGGTGCAAACACAACACATATAACATGTACAAGATGTGCATGATCAGTGGACCTCAAAGCAATGTATATTTTGGAAAGTTCAAGTCATGATGCTTACCTCTTTTTGAGCTTTTGAAGTTTTTTGTGCAATCTGCCAAGTTTCTTGTTCCAGAAATGGTTTGATGCTTTAGACACTCTCAAATGATCTTTTAGAAGCTTTTAGGATGATTGGCATCAGCTAGAACATGCAAAAACAAAAACTGGCCCTTTCTTGCAAAAGGGGTTAAAATGGACAAAATAGCAACTCTCTCAAATGGTGTTCCAGATGTTGGGAGCCATTTGGGACAGTTCAAGGATGATATTTGGAGTGTGTTGAAGGTTTTATCTAGTTTGGAAAGTGACTTAATCAAGACATGGCTTGAAAAATGCACAAAAAGTCTATTTTGAGGTTTTGAGATGTGACTTTGAGATTTAAGGATTACAGGTCACTTGTGTGAGTTTGGACAACTTAGATATGACATATTGGATGTGTTTGGATCATAAGCTGTGGTGGAATTGCTCTCTAACTCAAAAACTCAGAGTTACCTTGCTAAAGAAGGTATTTTTGCCTAGAGAAAGAGATTTTGAGGAAAGCATCTGTTTGATGGCTTTGGTGTACTCAAACTGAGCATAAATGAGCTCTATTTATAGTAGAGCAAGTTTGTTTTGCAAGCAATAGTGAATGGCAACTGCTGCAGAGGTTTGGCCAATGGTTGCACTTTGGAATCTCAAGTCTCCTCTAGCCATTGACTAGAGGTTAGAGCACAGAGCTGTGGTTCCCTAGTTGTTGGATCATTCTTGACTGAATTCAGTTGCAAATGTGTCAGTCCATGCCACCTTGGTGCATCCATTAAATGCTCCAATCCAAAATTGGAGTCTTGTCCCTCTTTTAGGAATTTCTAGGTTTGGCATGCTACTTCTTGTTCCAAAGACTTTGGAGGCTTGGATCAGTGTTGGTTCCTCCTTGGTCCCCCCTTGAGGTGTTCAGATGGATAGAGTTGCTTGCCCTTTGCAAAATTAGGGAAAATCGAGCAAAACTCCAAAATCTGCCTTGCTTTGGCAGTTTTCAGCAAGGCATATTGGCATTGTCATATCTCATGGCTCAAGTGAACTTTGATGGAGTTCTTGGACATTTTGGAAAGCCCTCATATGATACAACAACTGTTTGATCATAATTGGTTTTGATACTTTTTGGATCCATGTGAAAAATGGCCCTACATTTGGAAAAAAGTGAAGGCAGATTCTGACTTAGTGAAAATTTCACTGTGTTGGAAAAAAGTGACATTTTCACCTTTCCTGATTTTGATCATTCCATAACTTGAAATCCATGGGGAATTGGAATGAGTGGTAGTTGAAGCTTTTGTAGAGGGCCATGAGGGCTACAAATCCAGTCTTGGATGGGGAAAAATGGCCTTGTGGTTTAGGAGTTATGATCCTCCAAAGTTGGTACCCTAGCCACTTTGTTCCATAACTTATAAAATTTTCTAAGTTTTTATGGTTACCCCTTTTACAAGTTATCCCACTTTCCTTGATTTTTCTTGATGAATGATGATTCAAATCACACATTAACATCATTTTAGGGTTAAATAACCATAATTGCGAAAAATCTCAAAAAGTCAAAGTTGATTTTTGTTCACAGTTGACTTTTTGTCAGATGAACTCCAAACTGTGCGATCCTCTATGAAATCAAGTCCTTGACCTAAATAAAAATTGATGGACATGTTCCATAGGTATTATAGGGTGTATTGAATCATGTCTTAGGGTTTGGGAGCATGTCATGGTAAAAAGTCAAAGGCACAGTTGACTTTTCTCGCGAAACCCTAATTTTGGTTCAGATGAACTTGAAACTTGTTGCTCAAGCTTCTTGGATCAATCCATTGTTGCAAATGGATCAATGTGGTGTGTTAGGGACCCTCAAATAATCTCTTGAGGTCTTGGCTCATGATTTGTCCCAAAAGTCAACTTAGGGGTGAATTAGCTCAAGAAACCCTAATCCCTGATTTTTAGTGAATGCATCCCCTGAGGCTAAATTGACTTGATGATGGGGTCTATGAGGTCCCATGGAGTAGTTCAAGTTATGCTTTGAAGCATTGGCTCATGCCCAGGGGAAAATTTCCATCTGGAGGCCTTGGTCGACCAAAACCCTAATTTGGTGACACTGTCGATCTTAAGGCTTAAGCCACCTGGAATGCTGCAACATTGTGCTTGATTCTTACTGTGGGAGTCCTCTTGATTCATTGTGGATGTTTGAGAGGCTAGACAAGTTGAAGATCATGTCATTCCTTGATTGATCCTTTGTCTAAGAGCTCTGAGAGGGCTTGAAACCCTAATTTTGATTGTAGTGGATGCTCACCCATCTTTGGGGAGACTAATGGTTCATCCATATTATGATGATGATTTGCACAATGATGGGAAATCTTAGTGGTCAAAATTTGGGGTATGACAGAGGGCTTTCCTACCCTCGTAGTGAATGTCGAATTCTGATAACTCCAGGGACCATTTGAGCATCCTGCTGGCCATGTCTGGTCGGCGAAGCAACTTCCTGATGGGTTGGTCCGTGCGTACTGCTATGGTGTGGGCCAGGAAGTAGTGTCTGAGTCTTGTTGCAGCAGTAACGAGGGTAAGGGCGACTTTCTCTATCTGCCCGTACCTGATTTCTGGCCCTTGCAGGGCCTTGCTGGTGAAATAGATGGGCTTTTGCCAGTCCGTTGTTTCGCGGATGAGTGCAGCGCTAATGGCTTCGCTGGCAACGAAGAGATATAGGTACAAGTACTCCCCGCATTCTGGTCGAGAAAGCACAGGAGGTTCGGACAGGGCTCGCTTAAGGTGGGTCAAAGCTTGCTCGCATTCCTCCGTCAATTCGAAATCGGCCTCCTTTTTGAGGAGTTTAAAGAAGGGCAGGGCGTGTTGAGCAGACTTGGCCACGAAGCGGGAAAGTGAAGCGAGCATCCCGTTGAGGGATTGTTTGGACTTCTTCGACCTGGGCGTGGGGAATTCCGCGAATGCTTGACACTTGTCTGGATTTGCCTCTATTCCCCTTTCGGTGAGGTAGAATCCGAGGAACTTCCCCGCACGCACGCCGAAGGTGCATTTTTCTGGATTAAAGTGCATTCTGCACTTCCTGGCCTGGTCGAAGACCTTTTGCAAGTGGGATGTATGGTCGGATTCCTCTTGGGATTTCACGATCATATCGTCCATGTAAACGTCGAGCATGTCTCTGATCTCCGATCGGAGACCTTGTTCATCATGCACTGGTATGTGGCCCCGACATTTTTCAGACCGAAGGGCATTACATTGTAGTAATAGTTCCCCGAGGAGGTCATGAATGCGGTGTACCTCTTGTCCTTTTCGACCATAGGGATTTGATTGTACCCCGAATAGGCGTCCATGAAGGATAAAAGTTTAAAACCTGCAGAGTTATCTACGAGCTTGTCTATGCTCGGTAAGGGATATGCATCTTTCGGGCAAGCCCGGTTGAGATCAATATAGTCAATGCACATGCGCCATTTTCTACTATGCTTTTTAACAAGTACAATATTGGACAACCAGGTTGTATACCTGGCCTCCGAAATGAATTTCGCCTCTAAGAGGTCTTGTACAAGTTTTTCGGAAGCCTGTGCCTTTTCGTCGGATTGTTTCCGCCTGCGCTGCGCGACGGCACGGGAAGCTGGGTTGATGGTTAAATGGTGGCATGCGGTCTCAGGATCCAAGCCGGGCATGTCTGTGGCACTCCAAGCAAACAGATGAGCGTTGTCATCCATGCACTTCTTCAGCTGTTGCTTGACCTCGTCGGGCAGTCCAACACCAATCTTTACCCCTCTGTTAGGGTTATTGCTGAAGGCGATGACTTCAAACTCCCCGTCTGGAACTAGTCGCAAGAGGGCTAACATGGAGGAACTGGTCGTCTCAGCCGACGCACCTTCACTGCTATCTTCCTCGCCTTTCTCTGAAATTCGGCTGTCAAGGTCGATAGTGTGTACAGGGAGCGCCGGCTTCTTATCTGCTTGGCTGTTCTCGGATGGATGATCTTCCTCCCGTGCCCGCTTAGCTGCTTTGGGCACTGCCCCGATCTGGTTTTGTCCCCGGGTCGCTGCTTCGAAACATCTGCGGGCAGCCTCTATGTCCCCGTGCAATGTCACAACGTGACCCTTCTCCGTATAATACTTTGACTTGAGGTGGACGGTTGAAGGGACATCAACTAACTCTGCGAGGGCCAGTCTCCCCAAGATGCATTGGTACAGTGACGAGCATTCGATCACCAGGAATTGGGTCTTGATTGACCTGGAGGCCTTTTCTTCCCCGAGTGTGACTAGGAGCTCCATGTACCGTCAGGGTCTGGATGTGGCTCTGTTGAACCTCAATAAATCGGATCCCACGTATGGTGAGAGGTTCTTCTGGTCCAGCTTGAGGGCCCGAAACAGGCCGGTGTACATTATGTCTACTGAACTACCCTGGTCGACTAGGATTCTTCTGACGTCGGTGCTTGCTAATCTTGCCCTGACGAGCAAGGGGATGTGTGAGTTGGGAGAGCCTCCTGGAAGCTTTTCGCGGTAAAAGGTGATCGGCTGGGAATGCCCCTTGATCTTCTCAAGTGTGGATAGCCGGTCAGGGCTGCAATCAATAAGCTGCTCGAACTTTCGATTAATAGATCCCACTGTCAGCTCATTGTACTGCAGGTAATGCTTCCCAAGTGCTGAACGCGAACACCTGGGATGGCTCCTCGGAATAATCTGGGACGACAAAGTCCTCTTGTCGCGTGATGGACATAGCGACCCGCGGGGGAGGACTGAATGAGGGTGATTCTGCTTCCTTCTTTGAATCTGGCGCCTCCCATTTTCAGGACTCCCCTTTCTTGATATATTACTTCAAATGACCCTCCTTGATGAGGATCTCAATAGCATCTTTAAGGTGCACGCAGTCCTCGGTCGTGTGGCCATGGCTGCGGTGGAAATGACAATATTTACTTTTATCCACGTTGCCTTTGGACGTCGTCGGTTTGGGGAACCTGACGCCTCCCTGCTTGAACTCCGTATTGATGCATTCAGAGAGAATGCGCTCGCGAGGAGCGGTGAACAGGGTATACTCCGTGAATCGACTAGCAGGACCTTTACCTTATCGGGGGAGATTGTCTCGTCGCCTCTCTTTTTCTTGCCGGGATGTCTCCGGCTCATCTTTTTTTTGGTGCCTGGGTATTTTCGCGATCTCTTGCGTCCTGGGCATGGTATGCAGCCTCCTTCTCTTCGTACTGTATGTTCGCTTCAGATTTTCGGGGAAGTTCCGTTAATGTTCGAGGAGTCTCGATTCCGACGGCCTTGCAAAACTCGCTTTTTGGTCTCAAGCCCTTCTCGAGAAGATATTTTTTCATATGGTCCGTAGTATGGACCTCCACGATTTCTTTGTTAAACCGTTCAATATATGCCCGCAGGGACTCGTCTCTGCCCTGTATGATATCTTCCAAGGTGGCCTCCGACTTGGGATGTCGTCGGGAAGCCGTAAAATGGCGGGCAAACCGGCTCTTCAAATCTCTCCACGATTTGACCGACCCTCGGGGAAGGCGCTTGAACCAAGCCATAGCCCCTCCCTGAGGGTGATTGGGAACAGTCTGCATTTTATGGCCCCACTCACGTTGTGGTAGTGGAGCATTGTCTCTATGTTTTCTATGTGCTCGCCGGGGTCGGAGGTCTCGTCATAGGTCGCAAAAGCGGAGGGCTTTTCCAACCCACGAGGAATTCTGGTGTCCATGATCTCTTATGAGAGGGGGCCATGGACGTTGTCATCACTGCTTGTGCTCAGGGAATGGGAGAAGGAACGGCTACGACCATGGCTCCTGCTTCGTCGTGGAGAATGCCTACGCGAACGGTGATGCTCGTGCTTTTCTGAGGGCCTGGATTTCTTTGGCGCAGGGGAACGTCTTGACTTCCGCGGAGGAAACCGGCGTCATCTTCGTGCAAGATCAGGCACGGGCTCTTCTGATCTTGATCATCTTCTTTTCGGGGTAAGGCTTCTGGATCCGTCACGCCTCCATTTCTGAGGGGGAGACCGACGACGTGGAGACGGGCTGTGAGGCTTCTCCGAGGATAGGCGCTCCTGAAGGACGTGGTCGAGGGCGTTGATCTTTTCACCTTGCTGGAAGATCAAGAGGTTTGATCTGTTGAGGGAGGTGTCATACCCCAAATTTTGACCACTAAGATTCCCATCATTGTGCAAATCATCATCACAATATGGATGGACCATTATACCTCATTAGTCTCCCCAAAGATAGGTGAGCATCCATTACAATCAAACTTAGGGTTTCAAGCCCTCTCAGAGCTCTTAGACAAAAGATCAATCAAGGAATGACATGATCTTCAACTTGTCTAAACCTCTCAAACATCCACAATGGATCAAGAGGACTCCCACCTCAAGGATTAAGCACAAGGCTGCAACAGTCCAAGTGATTAAGCCTCAAGATCGCCAGTGTCACAAAATTAGGGTTTTGGTCGACCAGGGTCTCCAGATGGAATTTTTTCCTCTGGGCATGATCTAATGCTTCAAAGAATAACCCTAGATACTCCCAGGGACCTCATTAACCCAATCATTAAGTCAATTTGACCTCAGGGGATGCATTCATAAAAAATCAGGAATTAGGGTTTCTTGACCTAATTCACCCCTAAGTTAACTTTTGGGACAAAACATGAGCCAAGACATCAAGAGATGATTTGAGGGCCCCTAATACACTACATTGATCCATTTGTAACAATGGATTGATCCAAGAAGCTTGATCAACAAGTTTCAAATTCATCAGAACCACAATTAGGGTTTCGCGGGAAAAGTCAACTGTGCCTTTGACTTTTGACCCAGGCATGCTCCTAAACCTTGGGACATGATTCAATACACCCTATAACACCTATGAAATCAATCCATCAAGTTTGATTTAGGTCAAGTACTTGATTTCATAGAGGATCACACAATTTGGAGTTCATCTGATAAAAAGTCAACTGTGCACAAAAGTCAACTTTGACTTTTTGAGATTTTTCACAATTATGGTTATTTGACCCTAAAATGATGTTAATCTGTGATTGAGATCATCATTCATCAAGAAAAATCAAGAAAAGTGGGATAACTTGTAAAAGGGGTAACCATAAAAACTTAGAAATTTTCTAAGTTATGGAACAAAGTGGCTAGGGTACCAACTTTGGAGGATCATATCTCCTAAACCACAAGGCCATTTTTCCCCATACAAAGCTGGATTTTTAGCTCTCATGGCCCTCTACAAAAGCTTCAACTGCACCTCATTCCAATTCATCATGGATTTTGAGTTAGGGTTGGGTCAAAATGGTTGAAAACATGAAATGTCACTTTTTCCAACACTTAGTGAAATTTTCACTAAGTCAGAATCTGTTTCACTTTTTCCAAAATGTAAGGGAATTTTTCACTTGGATCCAAAAAGTGTCAAAACAAATTATGATCACACATATGTTGTATCATATGAGAGCTTTCCAAAATGACCAAGAACTTCACCAAACTCAATCTGAGCAAGAAGTTATGACAGTGGCAATATGCCTTGCTGCAACTGTCATAACAAGGAAGATTTGGGGATTTTGCTCGATTTGCTCAAATTTTGCAAAGGGCAAGCAAGTCTATCCATCTGAACACCTCAAGGGGGACCAAGGAGGAACCAACTCTGATCCATAAGCCTCCTAAGTCTTTGGAACCAAAAGTAGCATGCCAAACCTAAAAATGCCTAAAAGAGGGACAAGACTCCAATTTTGTTTTAGAGCATTCAATGGATGCACCAAGGTGGCATGGACTGAGCCTCTTCTAACTGAATTCAGTCAAGACTTATCCAACAACTAGGGAACCACAACTCTGTGCTCTAACCTCTAGTCAATGGCTAGAGTAGACTTGGATTCTCATTGATCAACATTTGCCAAACTTCTGCAGCAGTTACCATTCACTATTGCAGCCAAAACAAACTTGTCACACTATAAATAGAGCTCATTTATGGTCAGTTTGAGTACACCAAAGACATCAAACAGATGCTTTGCTCAAAATCACTTTCTCTAGGCAAAAATACCTTCTTTAGCAAGGTAACTCTGAGTTTTTGAGTTAGAGAGCATTTCCATCACAGCTCATGATCCAAACACATCCAATATGTCATATCTAAGCTGTCCAAACTCTCACAAGTGACATGTAACACCAAAATCTCAAAGTCCATCCTCAAAACCTCAAAATAGGACTTTTGTGCATTTTTCAAGCCATGTCTTGAATAAGTCACTTTCCAAACCAGATAAAACATCAAACACACTCCAAATATCATCCTTGAACTGTCTCAAATGGTTCCCCACATCTGGAACACCATTTGAGAGAGTTGCTATTTTGGCCACTTTTGCCCCTTTTGCAAAAAAAGGTCAGTTTCCATTCCTGAGGTTTTCAGCTGGTTCCAACCACTCTAAAAGCTTCTAAGGGATCATTTGAGGGTGTCCAAAGCATCAAAACATTTCTGGAACAAAGCACTTGGTAGATAGCCCAAAAGCTCTAAGAGAGGTAAGCATCACAACTTGAACTATCTGAAATATGCCTTGCTTTGAAGTCCACTGATCATGCATCTCTTATACATGTTATATGTGTTGTGTTTGCACCAATTTATCATGTAATACACACCTGTACCAAGAGGTAGCACAAAAAATGCAAAACATGGACTATTTTAAAACCACTATCGGGTTTTGAGGAGTATTTGTTTTCTGGAAAAACCACCACCATCATTGGATTCCTTAGGAAATTCTAGGCCAGATGCATATAAATTTTGTCTCCATCCATGGAGAAATGAGAAAGTTATGGCCTTCACGTTTCTAGCCAAAATCTTGCCTTGCCTTTCCTTGGGCCAGGCCAAAAACAAGGCAAGCCTTGTATATTTGTGGTTGTGTTTCAATATACGGATGTATCACCACCCCAATGGTAAGGCGCGCATGCTGCACACAAGAGGTCTGGGGTTCGAATCCCCCTCGCCCCAGACCCCCTTTTTAATGCTTTTTCCACTTTTTTTTATTATTTTTCATATTATTTTTAATGATTTGAAAAATTAATAACTCCCTCAATTTTAATTAATTTTGATTGGTTCTTTTTGCAAAAAACCACAAAAATGTTGAAATATTTTATTCCAAAAAAAAAATCAAGTTTACATTATTTATTTAATATAGTTGGCATTTTTGTGAATAAATTCATTTTTAATTGTTTTTAAACATTTTAAAATTGAATTCTCATGTTGAAAATCAAAACCAAATGAATTTTAATTCATCTTGTGATTAAAACATCATTTTTCAAACCTCAACCAAAAATCACAAGTTGTTTATTCAAACTTATTTGGTATTTTATCATTTTTTTTATTGATTTTCCTTGAGAATTTACTTTTAAAATGAGGAAATTAGGGTTTCCTTGATTTTCACCCAAACAAAACTTTTTAAATAACCTTTCGGCCTCTAGTTGAGTGTAAGACCCAACCCTTTTTGAAAACCAAAATGATTTGGGCCTCAGTGTATTGTATAAGTCCCGATACCATCAAAAAGTTCGGCGCGATCGTTGCTTTTTTAACAAAAACCCATGGGCCTCTCCTTGAGTTGTAAGCCCCATCTCTTGTACAAAAATAACCTCTTCGGGCCTCTAATAGAGTGTAAGACCCAACCCCCTTTTTAACCAAAACTAATTGGGCCTCAGATATTGTATAAGTCCCTCCTCGTTAAAAGAAATATCTCGGCGCAATCGCCAGTTCAAAAATCAAATCATCTGGGCCTACCCTCGTGTTATCAGCCCCATTCCTTTTCTTTAAACACCTTTGGGCCTCTTGAGAGAGTGTAAGACCCATCCCTTTGGACAGAAAACCTTTTTGGGCCTCAGTCACTTGTATAAGTCCCTGTATAAATTCAAAACAATAGTGCAATCACTGTTAAAACCTTGGACCTCTCCTCGAGCTGTAAACCCCAACAATCTTTTCAAAACACTTTCTCATTTGATTTTGAATCCAAATATATGTTGCTATCCAACTTTCTTTGTTGAACGACTAACAAAACAACATGGAAGCTCTACAACGGGTAAGTGTTTATCCGCTTTCATTTACCGCTTTCATATATATATAACTGTATTGTGGGGCTGCTTCACTGTAAGTCTTCTTTCACATCCTTTTATATACTTGTCACATATCCACTGTGTAATACTAGTATAGTTATTTAGAGTTTTCCCCGGCAACTATGTCTAGCACTAGGTAAAGCCCTGGTGGTCACTTTTAAATACAAACAAAACTAGATCCCCATAGGAATACCAGATACAGTCTTCCATCCTCTTGGGTTTAAAAAATATTGAAACGTGAAAGGCAGCATTCTTGGTGAACCCTTTCTCAGACTGTCACCCTTAGAAATTGTCAAAGAAACTCTAACTCCCCAGAGATGATATTTTCTCCGTGAATGGCATCTCTTGAGTTTCTTCCAAATCCTTAAACTTTCCTGGCTTGATCTATTCTCGGTGAATAGCATGTCTTGAACTTCTATTAGTTTGGGGACCCACAGGCTTCCTAAAAGCATCCCCGCCTCCTCTTGGGCATTGTACAAGGACCCTTCGGCTTCTTAAAAGTTATCATGCCTTCTCTTGGGCTTAATACAAGGACCCTGACGACCTCTTAAAGGTATAAGACAGAACTTAGTCATCCTTTGCTAGGGCAGTTTTTCCAGTGTCAAAACATCGGCCATTTGTAGGGTTGATACTCATCCCTCAATGCCCGTGCCTCCTATTGGGCATAGTACAAAAGATAAAACTCAAGGCTTGGACAATCTACACCTCTTGAGTCTCAAAGACATTCTCAAGTTCCTCTAAAACATAAGCAGAAACCCAGTCTCTCTCTAGAGAGTTCCCCGCACTTGGACCTGCCTGGGAATCTCAGTGACCTTCGGTAGTAAGGCAGCCTCCTCTTGGACTTTGTACAAATGATCCTCCCCAGCGAAGCTAACCTTTTCAGACTCTCTTGGTGAGTCCAACCCCTTTAGCCTCTATCTTGGGCATCGTACAAGACACACATAAAAACTCTCTTGTTGAGTATAAACGACTCTCTCGTTGAGTCAAACCCTTTTTTTTAGCCTCCGTCTTGGGCTTCGTACAAGACACATGCACACTCTCTTGTTGAGTATAAAAGACTCTCTTGTTGAGTCAATCTCCTTTTAGCCTCCGTCTTGGGCTTCGTACAATACACATGCACACTCTCTTGTTGAGTATAAAAGACTCTCTTGTTGAGTCAATTTCCTTTTAGCCTCTATCTTGGGCTTCGTACAAGACACATAAACACTCTCTTGTTGAGTATAAAAGGCTCTCTTGTTGAGTCAATCCCCTCTTAGCCTCAATCTCGAGCTTCGTACGAGACAACAAATCACTCTCTTGTTGAGTATAAAAGACTCTCTTGTTGAGCCAGTCACCCCTTTAGACTCCGTCTCGGGCTTTGTACAAGACACATGAAAATCCTCTCTTGCTGAGTGAACCCTTTCAGCCTCGATCTTGGGCTTTGTACAAGACAGAAAGAATATTTTCCCCGAAAAAGTTAAACTTCCAGCCTCCTCTTAGGCCTTGTATAATGAAATCCCCGGTTGAGTCAATCAACCTTTTAGCATCGAAGTGGTGCCATGCTCACAGCATACAAACATCAATAACTCCTCTTTAGAGATGACAAAATCCCTCTCAGTCAGGATCCCTTTAGCTTCACATCTTGGGCTTTGAATAAGATACAAATCATCTTTAGCTTCACGTCTTGGGCTTCGAACAAGACATCAAAACATCTCTTTCCTCCCATAGAATAGGAGGAACTACGATTGCTCTGATTTCCCTGTTTAGCTAAACGGGAATACGTAGGCATAAGATTGCAAAAATCTTAGCGAGCATAATAAATAAACACTCCCAGTCCCTTCATATATCAACCAAGGAAAATCCAGCCTAGTATCCTGACCAAAAAGCCTCATATACCGTAAAGACACTTTCGTTCTTAAAAGCATAACCCTAAGAAAAACCCCCTTTTTGATAGCATCTATAACCTAACAGACCATTGTTTAAACTCCGTATGCAAGCAGGGTTATTGGAGACATCTATTTCCCTTCCTTAATCAGCTCAATAGGATAAAAAATGAATCGTACTGTAGTACCAAAGCGATAGTGATTCGAAACCACAAAAACTGCGCTACAGAAAAATGGCGACCACAGTGGGAGGCATTCTTTCTTGCCTCTCTTGGGATGAGATTTTAATTTCACAAAGTATCACATAAATGGCAACTCTGCTAGGGAGCCAGTGTCTGTTAGGATCATAGGATTCAGAGGTCTAGGATGTTAGGACAAATATATATACTGCATTTCCTGATTGATATCCGTGTTTATTTTTCTGCTATTGGGAATGCGTGTGATGTCGCATGTGGAAAGATTGAGTATACACCTAAGATAGTTGATGGCATTATACGGGTAATCTTACAGGGAGTGAATCCCAGTTAAGAGTCCCCGATCTACCATCAAACTCAGTGGAGACTCCCTTTGCAGATACATTGCCTATACGACTTTGGTTGTTGAAAGTAGTGTGGTCGACTGGGTTATCTGAGAAGATGAGGTTTCTAGTAGACTGAAACCATTTTGTAGTGCGGAAGCTATCAGAAATAGTTGTCACGCGATACTACCCTCATTTGAGACTACACTAAAAGATACATGAGCTCGCTTGGTGATCCGCTTGCTGTTGGTATCCTAAAGAGGGGTCAATGATTTTGAGGACAGGTATAAAAAGTCACCAGTATAAACCTCTGGGGATGGGTAGAGCCTTGACTTCATGACACCGACCCTTTAACCCCATGTTTTTTCTATGTTTTTGTGTGCTGCATTCATGCATTCATTTCATTAAAAAACATTAAAAAACCAAAGAAAAATCTTCTCTTCTAGTCTCTCTTTTTCAAATTAAACTGAGACAATGATTGCAAATGTCAGATAAAGAGATTGCGCTAATGGATTTCGGTAGAAGGAAAACTCACAAGTATACCTTCAAGGTTCCAAAACTAGAGGATTTGAGAGGGTTGGCAAGGATGATCACCAACCCTGAGGCTTTCAGAGCTAAGTACGGAGGCCTGCTATCTCTGTTAAGGGTCCATGTAATTGAAGGAATCCTGGCTATGCTGATCCAGTTTTACAACCCGGTCTATCACTGTTTCACGTTCCCAGATTATCAGCTAGCACCAACGCTGGAGGAATACTCTCACCTGACTGATTTACACATTACTGATCAAGCTCCCTTTTCTGGACTGGAAGAAATTCCAAAGGATCAAACTATCGCAAGAGCAATCTATTTGGACGAGTTAGAAGTCAGGACTCACATGCCCACTAAGGGGGGAATCTCAGGTCTACCAACCAAATTCTTGATAAAGAAAGCTCTATACTTCGCTAGTATAGAGAACAGGACTGCTTTCGAGAGCATCTTTTCCTTGCTCACTTACGGGTTATTTTTGTTTCCCAGCATTAATAACTTCGTGGATATCAACGCCATTAAGGTTTTTCTGATTGGAACTTTGCTCGTGGATGCGTATCATTCTGTACACTTATGGAATTTGTACAGCGGAGGAATGATCACATGTTGTGTACCCCTGTTATACAAATGGTTCACTTCCCCTTTACCTAAGTCTGCTACATTTTGGGATCTTAAGAGTTCTTTACGTTGGTCGCAGAGAATCATGGCTCTTACCAACTCTGACATTGAGTGGTACAATCGGATCTATGACGAGATCAGAATCATTGACCGTTGTGGAAATTTCCCTAATGTACCCCTTATAGGAACTAAGGGAGGAATCAACTATCATCCAGTGTTAGTTCGTCATTAATTTGGATACCCGATGAGGCATGTCCCGCGAAATGCTCATCTGGAAGTCTTTTCTTCAAGGAAGGAGAAAATGACAGGGAACTAAAGACGGAAATAGTGCATGCCTGGAAACACGTTCACAGGAATGGACGAGAGCCTCTAGGAAAACTAGACTGTGTCTCGGTGGGACCTTATCTCCACTGGGTACAAACTAGAGCTCTCAAGCCGAGGATGCCTTACCCTCGCCAGGAAGTTCTTCCATTAAGGGACCCTGTCCTTTATTTTATGTCTGATACGGAAAAACTTCAGGTGACTCTCAACAAAGTTCAGCAGGAGAAGAGGTCTTGGAGGAACAAGTACCGTATTCTCAATATAGAGTGAAAGAAAATACATCAATTATTGAAAGATAAGGATGTTCTGATTGAGATTTTAGAGCAACATGATGTGGAAAATCAGGATGACCAAAGGAATTTGCTCGCTCCTTTCACTTGGCAAAGGAATGACAACCCGGCAACGGCCCAAGAGTCCCGATTAAAGAAAAGGAAAGTACCAGAACCCGCACCCGAGCTCGCTTCAGAGAGGACTCAGGACCCATAAGTTTAGATTTCCTGTACATCACTATGTAAAATACTGTATTTCTGCAATCTTTGAATTCAATAAAACGGGGTCTTCCCCACTGTGTGATATTTGCAATCCAATTGTTAAAGTTTATTTTGATTAAACAAAATTAATTAACATATAATTATTGCATTCATCATTCTCACGTAACGCGTTCTTCTTGCCTACAAATCTCACATTTGTGTCTCGATTCTAGAGTCAAAACTGTCTCATTCGCACAATACTCGGGCCAATCGTCAGGAAAAGATGGATGATCTCGAGGAAGAAAACAGAGAGTTAAGGGAAGAGATGGACACTCTGAAAGAGGATCTGAGAAAGCTTCATAACGACATGCAAGCTCTAGAAGAAGCTCAAATGCAACAACAAAGGACCGTGATCTCAGAGATCACATCAATGCCCATAGTGGAGAAGTATGATCCTAGGTACAAAATGCCAAAAGATCGTCCCTGGGGCATGCCTATTAACTACATCCCGGAAGGATATGTTCTGCCGATCATTGAGGATCAAGGAACTGCAGCAGGAGCCGCTGGGCCTGAAGGTTACAAACTTCGAGAAAGCGAAGATGCCAGGGGTATGACAGCAACTCCTGAAGGTTACAAACTTCGGAAGGTGCCGAGAGTCTCGGCCGTAATAACTGTACCACCACCCGTGGTGCACACTGTCCCGGAAGGACAGATTCCACATATACCTTCTGTTGGAAACACAAGTGTGGATGACAGAATTAAGGAGTTCTAGGAACAGTTCCTAGAAATGCAGAAAAAGCTGCAAGCCATTCGTGGTCAGGATTTATTTGGAAAGGACGCCGCAGACCTTTGTTTGGTCCCTAATGTGAAAGTTCCACACAAGTTCTAGGTGCCCGATTTTGAAAAGTAGAAGGGTAACTCTTGCCCTCAAAGCCACTTGGTGATGTACGCTCGACGAATGTCAGCTCAGACAAAGAACCAGGAGCTACTAATTCACTACTTTCAGGATAGTTTAACCGGTGCCGCATTATAATGGTACATGGGTTTAAACCGCTCTAAGATCGGCACTTTCAGAGATCTTGGCGCTGCTTTCGTGCAACAATATAAATACAATTTGGACATGGCACCGGACAGAGATCAACTCAGATCAATGTCACAAAAGGACAAGGAAACCTTTAAGGAGTACGCTCAGAGATGGCGTGAAATTGCCGCTCAGATTTGTCCACCTCTGGAGGAAAAAGAGATGACAAAGATTTTCTTAAAAACCTTGAGCTCATTTTACTACGATAGAATGGTTGCCAGTGCGCCCAACGACTTCACCGAAATGGTCAGTATGGGGGTACGTCTCGAGGAAGCAGTCCAAGAAGGACGGTTAGTTAAAGACGCTGGATCATCAAGTAATACAAAACGATATGGTAGTGCTCTCCCTAAGAAAAAAGAGCAAGATATTGAGAATATCTCTTTGGAAAGGAAAGGCGATGATACCAACCAGTAGCAGCCGTAACTCCTGCTATCAACCCCGCGCCTGTTCCTACTTATCAATCTCAGGTTGCTCAGAGCCAACCGAATCAACAACAATATCAGCAAAGGACACAACAGCCTCTTCAGCAGGCTCGTCCCCCGTACAAAAATAATCGTACAACGCGACCACCAGGGTTTGATCCTATACCTATGTTGTACGCAGAGCTATTTCTGTTACTGCTGGTCAAGGGGCATGTCCCGACCAAGCCTCCTCTCGCAATACCGGAAAATCTGCCTTTCTGGTTCAAAACGGATCAGAGTTGTCCTTACCATCAAGGAGGACCAGGGCATTAAATAGAGAGCTGTCTCAGTTTCAAATCCGATGTGCAAAAGCTTGTTAGGAGTGGGGTCTTATCCTTCAAGGATACAAATCCTAACGTTCTCACGAACCCGCTGCCTCAACATAAGAAAGCTACAGTCAATTTGATAGAGGGAGAGTCTAAAAACATCTATCAAATTCATGATGTACTCTTATTAAGGGCCAATTTGGTCAGGATGCATTGTAGACAGAGCGGATATGGCCATGTACCCCCTCATAATTATCACCAGTGTGATATCTGCTTTAAAGACAATCAAGAATGTTCTGTGGTGCGATCAGCTCTGCAGGAACAGTTGGATCTCGGATGGATCCAGGAACACTGAGTTCGTGAAGTCAACATGACCTACACAAATTCCAATATTATTCAGAATCACAACGTTCTGGCAATGAAGGTCAATTTGGTGGCAATGCACTCAAGGCAAAGCCAGTGTCATAATCTGTCACGGCACAATTATAATTCCTGTCTGACTTGCTCGGTAAACAATCAGGGATGCTCTTTTGCACAAGAGGCCCTCCAGCTTCAGATGGATCTTGGATGGATCCAGGACTATCATGATAAAAATCTTTATCAGATCAACATGATTCAAATCTCCGATATTCGTCTGATGAATACCAGCTTGGTGGAGTTACACACCAAGCAAGTCCAACTTTGTTTTCTCACTTCTCACGATTATCTGAGCTGTAAAGTATGCAGTGAAAGCAGCCAAGGGTGTGCTCTCATTCAACAAACTTTACAACACTTGTTAAACCATTGGTGGCTTCCAATCTATCTAGACGAAGATATGCAACAAATCAGTGTAACTAACGGGAACCCTACTAGACGTCAAAGTCAGGATGTCCGATCTATAGAAACTTACCTGGTAAGGTTGCACTGCATCTAAAGCAGACGTGGCCAAGTGCCACCACACAACTATGAACGCTGTAGAGTCTGCTCGAAGAATAACTAAGGATGCTACCTTGTGCGGACAGCTCTTCAAGGTCAGTTGGATCGTAAAGAGATTTACCCATGTCCGAGTTCCAAGCCAATCAACTGGACGCCGGACTACTTCGCAGATCAAATCAAGGACATTGTCATAACCTCTGATCATCAACGGAGCAAAGATGTTTGTGCCATCATCCCTCTACTTGATGCTTCAAAAGTTCCTAACCTGGAACCAATTGAAATCACTTACGATGGTCAGAAAAATCAGAAGGCTCCTGTAGTTATCTATCTACCGGGACCACTACCATATGAATCAACTAAGGCTATCCCTTACAAATACGGTGCAACGACAATTGAGAATGGGAAGGAAACTCCATTACCCTCTGTCGTAAATATCACAGACATCAGTCGAGTAATACGGAGCGGTCGGATCTTCAACAGAGGAGTTGGAGAACCCAACAAATAAAAGGAACCTCAGGAAGAAGTTCCTGATCCACCAGTCGGTCAGTCGAATGATCCCGACCTTTCAAAGAACAACGATGAGATGATGAAGCTCATCCAGAAGAGTGAGTACAACATTGTCGATCAACTATTGCAAACTACTTCAAAAATCTCGGTGTTATCACTTTTACTTAGTTCAGAAGCTCACAGGGAAGCTCTGCAGAAATTCTTAGAGCAAGCCTTTGTGGAGCAGGATGTAACGATCAGACAGTTCGATAACATCGTCTCCAACATCACTTTCTGCAATAACTTGGGATTTAGTGATGAAGAACTGCCAGAAGAGGGCCACTGTCACAATATGGCACTCAATATTACATTCAAATATCAGGACGATGCATTAGCCAGCGTGCTGGTAGACACCAGATCGACTCTCAACGTCATGCCGAAGTCCACTCTAATGCGACTATCATTCAAAGGATCTCCGATGAGAGGCAGTGAGGTCGTTTCAAAGCATTTGACTGGTCCAGAAAAACAGTTATCGACGAAGTCGACCTTCCCATAACTATTGGTCCTCACACTTTCCTAGTCACTTTCCAGGTCATGGACATCCGGGCAACATACAGTTGCTTATTAGGAAGACCTTGGATACACCAGGGTGGGGCAGTCACTTCGACACTTCACCAGAAGCTGAAGTTTGTCAAAAACAACCAACTAGTCACGATCTGCGGAGAACAGGCCTTGATCGTGAGTAACTTATCGTCATCCACCTGTGTGGAATCGGAGGAGATAATCGGAACCCAGTTCCAAGCACTTTCGGTAAACAATGATAATAAGGCAGAAAGAGGAACCCCTATTTCCTCATACAAAGATGCTCTCAAGGCAATTGACAGTAACAATACGAAAGGGTGGGGATAACTTGTCACTCCTACTGATAACAAAGCAAAGAAAGATCTTGGTTTTTCCTCAACCTGTACCCAAACTGCTGCTAACGATGAAATTTTTCGTCCAGTTCAGGATTTCTTCCGCAGTGGAGGTTTCCTTCACCCAGTGTCTCAAGGAGTACATACCATCAATGACGGTGATTCTCCAATACGGAGGAAGAATTGAAGTCCTATCTTAACAAATACGGTTATATGTCTCAGGAAGAAGTGCCTACGCCATTTTCCTATCCCGCATAGAGTCCGAGATTTATACCAAGGTCAGATGTCAAAATGATATATGAAGAATGTGACCCGGAAGGATGTCGTGCTCCACTAAACTTAATATAGGAAAACACTATAATGAAAGACAACTTTGACCACGATTATTATGGCCCGATGGATGGCCTGCCAATTTGGCAGCCGTACCCAGGAGACTCGGGGCAAGAAAACCAGCCGAACAATGAAAATCAGCTGAGCATCATTGAAAAGAATACCGACGTCCCCACCATATCATGGGATCAACACTCAAGGTATTCTGAAAATACCCCGCACGATGATGAGTTTGCAACATCCGTAGGATTAGAGTTCATCAACTATGTTTTTCCCAAGGTCAACGTCATTGAAAGGGATGACTCCTCCAGTTCCAAAGAGGTGTGGGACACCCTGGGACAACCAAGTGGTAAATACGACTTTATGGTCAAATACACCACTCCTGAAAGCTCTCGTATCAGGCTCGAAGACATCCAGCCTACTGGATCGGAAGATCCACATGAGAGTACAAAAACCATGCAAAATACAACTGAAGCATCCTCCTACGACAACTCTTCCTAGGAGACTGATTCCAATGATCCAGCTCCGTCAGAAATCAGCGTCATTTCTGAGGACAAGCCAAGAAAGAAGGTACCAGACTTTGTGATTCACCGAGGAGTTCACCGCCAATGGGTTGCAGTCGATGTTCCGAAGATTGTTCATAAGTCAAAGTAATTGTCGTCTTTAACCTTTCACCCTGCCCAGGTGAAACAGATGTTTTGATATAGCTCACTTTCTGTAAATTTCCCTCTTCGTTTGCCCACAGCGACAAAGTTTTGTTTTATAGGGCTGTAGTTTCAAGAATTGACTGATCATAAATAAAATAACGTCGTTATGTAATTTATGCATCTATTGCTGTTTTCTCTTTTTGTTTTTTCAGAAAATGGTAATCCTAAAAAACGATTCAAATAATAAAAACAAGCAGTTTTTAAAAAAAAAAAATACACTTCACACGTTCTTGCATTCTCTCTATCTCTTCTAAACACAAATCATCACGCCATGCAGATTGCTTATTTTAAACCCCATCGAAACATATGATCCGATGCCTGCTCCCAACTTTGAAGGCCCAGTATTCGAGGTTGAAGAAGAAAATGACGAAGAAATTCCAGAAGAGATCTCTCGACTACTCAGACAAGAGGAAAGGTCTATCGAACCTCACAAAGAGCCGTTGGAAACGGTCAACTTGGGTTCAAAAGAGGAAAGAAAAGAAGTCAAGATTTGAGCGCTGCTCAGTCCAAATGTCAAAGAGGATTTGATAAAGCTTCTCAAAGAGTTTCCCGATGTATTTGCTTGGTCCTATCAGGATATGCCAGGGTTGGATACCAGCATCGTGGAGCATCATCTACCACTAAAATCAGAATGTCCGCCAGTAAAACAAAGGTTGAGGAGGACTCACCCGAATATGGCTATCAAAATCAAAGAGGAAGTACAGAAACAGATTGACGCAGGCTTCCTCGCCACATCAGAATATCCTCAATGGTTAGCCAACATAGTGCCAGTTCCGAAAAAAGACGGAAAGGTCAGAATGTGTGTGGACTACAGAGATCTAAACAAGGCCAGTCCAAAGGATGAGTTTCCCTTAGCACACATTGATATGCTGGTAGACAGTACCACAAAGTTCAGTGTATTCTCCTTCATGGATGGATTCTAGGGTTATAATCAGATAAAAATGGCGCCGAAAGACATGGAGAAAACTTCATTCATCACCCTATGGGGCACCTTTTGTTACAAGGTAATGTCGTTCGGTTTAAAGAACGTCAGGGTAACCTATCAAAGGGCCATGATTACTCTGTTTCATGACATGATACACAAAGAAATCGAAGTATATGTCGATGATATGCTTGTCAATTCTAAGACAGAAAAGGAGCATGTGACCCACCTGTCAAAATTATTCGAGGGTCAGAGAAAATACAAACTCCGCTTGAATCCCAACAAGTGCACCTTCGGCGTCCGTTCAGGGAAACTCTTAGGGTTCATCGTCAGCCAAAAAGGAATTGAGGTTGATCCTGACAAGGTCAAGGCCATTTAAGAGATGCCTTCTCCAAAGGCTGAAAAACAAGTCAGAGGATTCCTGGGACGTTTGAACTACATTTCCAGATTCATATTCCTCATGACCGCGACATGCGCGCCAATCTTCAAATTACTCAAAAAGAATCAGGACTGCGTTTGGACAGAAGACTGTCAAACTGCCTTCGACAGTATCAAGGAGTACCTGTTAAACCCACCGATTCTATCACCTCCAGTGGAAGGAAGACCACTGATCATTTACTTAACAGTCTTGGAAGACTCCATGGGTTGTGTACTTGGCCAACAAGATGAAACAAAAAGGAAAGAGTCTGCCATTTACTATTTGAGCAAAAAGTTTACGGATTGTGAAACTCGGTACACTATGCTCGAGAAAACTTGCTGTGGTTTGGCTTGGGCAACCAAACGTCTTCGCCAGTACATGATTCGTCACACTACTTGGTTAATCTCCGAAATGGATCCAATCAAGTACGTCTTTGAAAAACCTGCTCTCACGGGAAGGATTGCCCGTTGGCAGATGTTGTTGTCAAAGTATGACATAGAGTACCACGCTCAAAAAGCCGTTAAAGGAAGTATTTTAGCCGATCATTTGGCTCATCAAGCGATTGACGATCAAGAATCAATCGGGTTTGACTTCCTAGACGAAGATGTCATGTATTTAAAAATGAAAGATTGCGATTAACCGCTACCCAGTGAAGGGCCAGAACCAGGTTCCCAGTGGGGACTTATCTTTGACGGAGCTGTCAATCATTATGGAAACGGAATTGGGGCAATCATCACGACACCTCAGGGTACCCACATTCCTTTCACAACCCGACTGAAATTTAAGTGTACAAACAATGAGGCCGAATACGAAGCTTGTATCATGGGTCTCGAAGAAACAATTGACTTAAGGATAAAAAACTTGGATGTTTATGGCGATTCAGCCCTGGTTATCAATCAGATCAAAGGAGATTGGAACACATACCAATCAAGACTGATTCCTTACAAAGATTACGCAAGAAGGTTGTTACCTTTCTTCAACAGAATCGAGTTTCATCATATCCCTCGTGAAGAGAATCACATGGCTGATGCCTTAGCCGCCCTCTCTTCCATGATTAGTGTAGGTCAATGGAACGACTTACCTAAGATTGACATAATGCGCCTTGAACGGCCCACTTACATCTTCGCGATTGAAGTAGTCATAGACGACAAACCTTGGTATCACGATATCAAATACTTCCTTCAGAAACAAGAGTATCCTCCTGGGGCATCCAGAAAGGACCGAAAGACCTTCAGAAGACTAGCAGGAAGCTTCTCTCTGAGCGGTGATACCCTCTATAAGAGAAACTTTGACATGATCTTGTTCCGATGTGTAGACAGACCAGAAGCCGACATGCTGATAAAAGAAATTCATGAAGGATCCTTTGGCACTCATGCCAACAGACACATAATGGCGAGAAAAATTCTAAGAGCAGGGTACTATTGGTTGACAATGGAATCCGATTGCTACAAGTACATGAGGAAGTGTCACAAGTGTCAGATATATTCAGACAAGATCCATGTACCACCGACGCATCTCAAAGTTCTTTCTTTCCCGTGGCCTTTTTCCATATGGGGAATCGATATGATAAGCATAATCGAACCTAAGGCTTCAAACGGACATCGGTTCATCCTGGTAGCCATTGATTACTTCACCAAGTGGGTCGAAGTAGCGTCATACACCAATGTAACCCGACAAGTCGTGGTCCGCTTTATCAAAAACAATCCCATCTGCCGTTATGGTGTTCCGAGCCAGATCATTATAGATAATGGATCCAACTTGAACAACAAGATGATGAAGGAGTTGTGCGCTGAGTTCAAGATCAAACATCATAACTCATCTCCCTACAGACCCAAGATGAATGGAGCGGTAGAAGTGGCTAACAAGAACATCAAGAAGATCGTTCAAAAGATGGTTGTAACCTACAAAGACTGGCACGAGATGCTACCCTTTACTCTTCACGGTTATCGCACATCTGTCCATACTTCAACAGGGGTAACCCCTTTCTCTCTAGTATGTGGCATGGAGGCAGTACTCCCCATAGAAGTAGAGATCCCATCAATCCAGGTATTGATGGAAGCCAAGTTAACGGAAGCTGAATGGTGTCAAAGCAGACACGACGAACTAAATCTGATCAAAGAGAAGCGAATAACGACACTATGCCATGGTCAATTGTATCAACAGAGAAAGAAGAGGGCATTTGACAAAAAGGTCCGACCTCGCGTCTTCTGAAAAGGAGACATTGTGCTCAAGAAGATACAATCATTTCTCACTGATTCTCGGGGCAAATGTACTCCGAATTATGACGGCCCCTATGTGGTCAAGAAAGCCTTCTCAAGCGGTGCCTTGAGACTCACAACCATGGATGAAGAAGAATTTTCCTACCCCACAAATGTTGACGTAGTCAAGAAATACTTCGCCTAAACTAAAAAAAAAAAAAGAAAGAAAAAAAACGTCTCGGTGAATTGAAAACCCGAAAGGGAGGTCCAGGCAATAATTAGAGACACAAGCAAAAAATCATCCCGGTGGATTGGAAATCTCAAAGTACGATCCAAGCAAAAATTGGGGATTCATGGCAACTAACTACGTCTGATCAATTTAACTCGTCAGCGGTCGTGCCATTCGACAGAAATCTTGTTCAAGGTTATCTTCGACGGAAGCTCAGGATTCCCCGAATTCAAAGTTGGTAGAAGTATAGTGGTCGTTATATTTCAATGTAGCCCCTTTCCCATAAAATTACCATTTTCTAACTTTGTAAATACTCTATGGAATCACGCGCTTGGCTGATTTCCATCCTATCAATAAAATTTGAGCCCTTGTGCTTTTGTTTACAATTCTTATTTGTTTTAGCTTTACAGAATGACGTTTTAATATGAGTAACGATTCTTGAAATAAAACAAAAATGAATTTACTTGTCAAACTTTTTCTGTTTTTAAAAATAAAGATGGCAATTTCTTTTGACTGTTGAACATTGAAAGAATCAAAGTATAAAACAGAAGTAATCGAACTTCAAAGTGCAGAATCAAAGTACTCCTTCTAAACTAGTACGTCTGAACGAACACTACTACGAAAAACCCATTTAACAACGGTTGGGAATGACATATAATGACGCGGGCGAAGGCGTTGTTATGTAGATTGTCGTTGTAAGTTCGCTGTTTCTACAACGGTCTGGAAACCGTTGTTGAAAGGCAGGACGCGTGCCATATATCACAACGGTTATGATAATAAACCGTTGCGATACATACACTTAGGTTCTGGGTTCGATACCCATCAGCAACGAATTTATATAAAACATAAATTACTTATGATATCAGTTACAATAGATAACCGTTGTTGTAAGTACCCTAAGTTTATTATATTAAATGTAGATTGCTTGTTTTCCAAACACCTCACTAAATAAATATACATGGATTAAATTTGATGAAGATGTCTATAATCTGCAAATTAAACTGTACTTGAAAACCAACTTAAACAAACCAATGTTGTTTTCTGATTGCATTCGTCTCATCGTGCATTTCATGCTCTTTTACATATATTGTGGTTTATTGATCTGACTCCTTCGATATATCCCTATCTTCGATGATAGTTAAATTTCCATAAGCTCAACAAGTCATTGGATAATTTGCCTCATCTTTGATTTAACTATAATGGAAGATGGCGATGCATCTAAGGAGCCAGATCATTATACCATAATATATATATAAAAGAACGTGAGATAAATGATGAGAGGCATGCAATTAGAAAACAACATTGGTTTGTTTAAGTTGGTTTTCAAATACAACTTAATTTGCAGATTATAATTATCTATGTCAAATTAACTGAATGTATTTTAAGTGAGGGTTAGAGAAACAAACAATCTACATAGAATATAATAAACCCAAACAAAATTCTATACCAGATCTAGATATTATAAACTGATATAATACGTTTGCTTCCACCAGCATCATCACCCTGTATCATCCCCTTAACCTGAAAGGAAACAAAGTAAACTTCAAAAATGAGCATCCTCAGTTGAAAACAAACCCTAAAACCATAATCCAGTGATGAGTAAAGAGAGGAACAGGAATAACACACCTTTTAATGAAACTAATCGCGGAACAGGAATCAATTATGATGTTGAACTAGTTTGGGAAGCTATGAAAAATAAATATAAGGAGGAAGAAGCTTACACAAAAGCTTCATACTTCTTATACTTCTTTTCATTGCTTCTAAAACTAGATAAAGTTTGCTTACACTGTTGTTTCTTCATTTAATAACATCTTGTTCGTGATGCTATAAAAAAAAGTACAAGGTGGATGAAGTTTCCATCATAGCTTCATGCTTTTCATACATTTTTCCATAGCAACACAAACATTATGAAGTTTCCAAAGTATGGTCTTTGTTAAGGTAGTGAAAACGAATCTGAAAAAATGAGAAAAATCAACAAAAACAACATGCAACAAACGAGATAATGGGAAATATCTAACAATAAATGGAAGAAGAAGAATACCTTAATGTATGAAGCACAAGATTCATGGCTAATGGTGAAAACGAAGAGAAAAAATGGGTTCTAGGGTTTCACTTTGAAGGCAACGACGTTACTGTCAATTAAGTGAAAGTTATTTCGCTTATATATGGGTAAACTATTTCACAACGGTTAACAATAACGACCATATAGATATGTATTTATTTATTATAAATACATCACTACGGTTGACCAGAATAACCGTAGTGATAACCCTTTTATCTGTGAATTTTAAAATAAATAAAAATCGTATAGATAGGTATTTATTTATTATAAATATATCACTATGGTTAACCAGAAGAACCGTAGTGATAACCCTTTCATTTATGAATTTTAAAATAAATAAAAAAGAAAAGGTGCGCCTTAACTTCTAACTTAATGCATCTGTAGTTTAAACATCAACAATGTAATTCACAATGCATCTGCAGTTTAAACATCAACAATGTAATTCACAATGCATCTGCAGTTTAAACATCAACAATGTAATTCGACCCCTGATTCAACTATTACATTTCATAACAAAGTAAATATTAAACATAAAGGAGACAAAAAAACATAACATCTTGATATTTCCAGAAAATATCTCTGATTTCAGTTTGTTATTCAAATTCTTGTTCTTTTTCTTTAAATCCTCATACATAACCTTCAGATAGCCCACAACTTCCAACTCTGACTTCATAATGCTCTCATCGTTATTTCCATCTCTTTCTCCCACGTCTTCATCCCATATGAACAAATTACATGTTTCATCGCTCCTCCAAAATGGACATCTCCAAAAAAACCTTCCTTTATTTTGTCCCTTCTTGCATTGATACGAAACCATACGACCATCACAACCACAAAAATTTCCAGATCGAGATTTTACACTGGAACAAGACGTAGAAACACCTTTGGATGATTTTGTATTCAAATGTGACATTGCAACACCTTAAAGTAGAACACTTTGTTGTTGTTGTTGTCTTCTTCCCGACAATGGTGACAACGTTGGTGTTAGGGTTGTTTCGTCTTGTTTCTTTTTTCAATGGATAAATTGATATATATATATATATATACTTGGTGTTTAAAATACATAAAAAGAAGCTTCAATTTGTAACAACGGTTTTGAGAAAAATCCGTCGTGATATCCTTATTATTTTTTAGTTAAATATTAATAAAACTTAAAAAGGGAGCATTTACGTCAAAGGGATAAACTATTTGAGGGCGATGAGGTTCGAACCCATGATAGCTAGATTGTATCACCACGGTTTTCATAATAACCATTATTATACCCTTGATATTTCTAATTAAAATAATGCGCGCGCATCCAGTACGCACTATAAGAACGGTGTATAGGATGCCGTTGTAAACCTGGCGTTGTTGTTTGGCCATTTTGTAGTAGTGGAAGGATCAACTGTGTCAGAGACCTTGTTTCGTCTGACATCCCAGACAGAGTTCTTATCTCCTAAGCCCGACCAACAGTTTTCCCCACGTGGACTATCTCACCTAATCAAGGCGGAATTGCTATCATGAACCAGTGATACTTTTCACCTCCCACTGTGACCGAGTATCCAGTCATGGTCATCTATCAGTCTGTATATCACGTCAGTTTTGTCGGCATAAACATACATACATTATGCATTATTTATTTACATTCATATTGCATCACTATCACTCTAGTCGGTCTTATCCCCAAGTGATAAAAGTCCTCTCAATCGAGTTGTCAGTTCTGTCTTTGTCAGGAAACGTTGCGTCCAAACAGTCCCTCTTCAAGTTTATTTCTAGATTATAGCGGGTTTTCGACCACTTTGATAACTTGAACCTCTGAAAAGGCAAGAAAACATTCAATAAACGTCACTCTTCGCCATTGAAGATGATGTCTTCGCTTTCCCGGATTAAGGAAAATCCCCAGAGGAAGCCTCTTAACCGAAGACTCTCAGCAGCACATTGGTTCTTCTCTCTAGAAAGTCAATGTTAACAAAGTCATCGACACCTCAAAATTGGGGTACATCATATGGCGTTTCTCTGGGAAGACCTCGAGAAAATTATGATATAATATCCCCAAGCAGAAGCAGTCTCTCAAGAGACTCGTTTTCCCCGATAGAGTTGACAAATGGCGTCTCCAAACAGAGAAGTTTGTGTACCTCTACAGCTCAGACAAATGGGGTCCCCAGCAAGTCTGACATCGAAACTTTTTCCATCAAATGGAATCTCCCCAGGAAAATTCGGTGAGAAGTTTGAGGAAAACCACTGCGAATAGCGTCCCTTGTCAAGAAAGCTTATTGACATAAGAAACTAAGACCAGTTCCTTGGTAGGAGACCAGGATCGAGGGGAAGTTTATTTCAGAAACTAAGACCAGTTCCTTGGTAGGAAACCAAGATCGAGGGGAAGTTTATTTCAGAAACTAAGACCAGTTCCTTGGTAGGAGACCAGGATCGAGGGGAAGTTTATTTCAGAAACTAAGACCAGTTCCTTGGCTGAAGACCAGGATCGAGGGGAAGTTTATTTCAGAAACTAAGACCAATTCCTTGGCTGAAGACCAGGATCGAGGGGAAGTTTATTTCAGAAACTAAGACCAGTTCTTTGGTAGGAAACCAGGATCGGGGGGAAGTTTATTTCAGAAACTAAGACCACTTCCTTGGTAGGAAACTAGGATCGAGGGGAAGTTTAAATTAGAAACTGAGACCAGTTCCGTGGCTAAAGACCAGGATCGAGGGGAAGTTTATTTCCGAAACTAAGACCAGTTCCTCGGTAGGAAACCATGATCGAGGGGAAGTTTATTTCAAAAGAAAATTGAGACAAGTTCCTTGGCTGAAGACCAGGATCGAGGGGAAGTTTTACCTTTTCTAAGCATCATCGCTTAGCAAAAGAAGATGAATGCGTAAGATACCATTCATAACCGCCATCAAAATTTCGGGTATTCCGATATTTGATCCTCTTGCACCCCGAATGCCCGAATACCTTCGCCATTCACACCTTCGGGTCCAAGAAGATTAAATAGGGGCATCTATCATACCCCAAATTTTGACCACTAAGATTCCCATCATTGTACAAATCATCAACACAATATGGATGGACCATTATACCTCATTAGTCTCCCCAAAGATGGGTGAGCATCCACTACAATCAAACTTAGGGTTTCAAGCCCTCTCAGAGCTCTTAGACAAAAGATCAATCAAGGAATGACATGATATTCAACTTGTCTAAACCTATCAAACATCCAAAATGGATCAAGAGGACTCCTACCTCAAGGATTAAGCACAAGGCTGCAACAGTCCAAGTGGATTAAGCCTCAAGATCGCCAGTGACACCAAATTAGGGTTTTGGTCGACTAGGGCCTCCAGATGGAATTTTTTCCTCTCGGCATGAGCCAATTCTTCAAAGTATAACCCTAGATACTCCCAGGGACCTCATTAACCCAATCATCAAGTTAATTTGACCTCAGGGGATGCATTCATAGAAAATCAGGAATTAGGGTTTCTTGACCTAATTCACCCCTAAGTTCACTTTTAGGACAAAACATGAGCCAAGACCTCAAGAGATGATTTGAGGGCCCCTAATACACTACATTGATTCATTTGCAACAATGGATTGATCCAAGAAGCTTGATCAACAAGTTTCAAATTCATCAGAACCACAATTAGGGTTTCGCGGGAAAAGTCAACTGTGCCTTTGACTTTTGACCCAGACATGCTCCCAAACCTTGGGACATAATTCAATACACCCTATAACACCTATGAAATCAATCCATCAAGTTTGATTTAGGTCAAGGACTTGATTTCATAGAGGATCGCACAGTTTGGAGTTCATCTGACAAAAAGTCAACTGTGCACAAAAGTCAACTTTGACTTTTTGAGAATTTTCACAATTATGGTTCTTTGACCCTAAAATGATGTTAATGTGTGATTGGGATCATCATTTATCAAGAAAAATCAAGAAAAGTGGGATAACTTGTAAAAGGGGTAACCATAAAAACTTAGAAATTTTCTAAGTTATGGAACAAAGTGGCTTGGGTACCAACTTTGGAGGATCATATCTCCTAAAACACGAGGCCATTTTTCCCCATTCAAAACTGGATTTGTAGCTCTCATGGCCCTCTAAAAAAGCTTTAACTACACCTCATTCCAATTCATCATGTATTTTGAGTTAGGGTTGGGTCAAAATGGTTGAAAACATGAAACATCACTTTTTCCAACACTTAGTGAAATTATCACTAAGTCAGAATCTGTTTCACTTTTTCCAAATGTAAGGGAATTTTTCACTTGGATCCAAAAAGTGTCAAAACAAACTATGATCACACATATGTTGTATCATATGAGGGCTTTCCAAAATGACCAAGAACTTCACCAAACTCAATCTGAGAAAGAAGTTATGACAATGGCAATATGCCTTGCTGCAACTGTCATAACAAGGCAGATTTGGGGATTTTGCTCGATTTGCTCAAATTTTACAAAGGGCAAGCAAGTAAATCCATCTGAACACCTCAAGGGGGGACCAAGGAGGAACCAACTCTGATCCATAAGCCTCCCAAGTCTTTGGAACCAAAAGTAGCATGCCAAACCTAACAATGCCTAAAAGAGGGACAAGACTCCAATTTTATTTTGGAGCATTCAATGGATGCACCAAGGTGGCATGGACTGAGCCTCTTCTAACTGAATTCAGTCAAGACTTATCCAACAACTAGGGAACCACAGCTCTTTGCGCTAACCTCTAGTCAATGGCTAGAGTAGACTTGGATTCTCATTGATCAACATTTGCCAAACTTCTACAGTAGTTACCATTCACTATTGCAGCCAAAACAAACTTGACACACTATAAATAGAGCTCATTTGTGGTTAGTTTGAGTACACCAAAGCCATCAAACAGATGCTTTCCTCAAAATCACTTTCTCTAGGCAAAAATACCTTCTTTAGCAAGGTAACTCTGAGTTTTTGAGTTAGAGAGCATTTCCATCACAGCTCATGATCCAAGCACATCCAATATGTCATATCTAAGCTGTCCAAACTCTCACAAGTGACCTGTAACACCAAAATCTCAAAGTCCCTCCTCAAAACCTCAAAATAGGACTTTTGTGCATTTTTCAAGCCATGTCTTGAATCGGTCACTTTCCAAACCAGATAAAACATCAAACACACTCCAAATATCATCCTTGAACTGTCCCAAATAGTTCCCCACATCTGGAACACCATTTGAGAGAGTTGCTATTTTGGCCAGTTTTGCCCCTTTTGCAAGAAAGAGTTAGTTTCCATTCCTGAGGTTTCCAGCTGGTTCCAACCACTCTAAAAGGTTCTAAGGGATCATTTGAGGGTGTCCAAAGCATCAAAACATTTCTGGAACAAAGCACTTGGTAGATAGCCCAAAAGCTCCAAGAGAGGTAAGCATCACAACTTGAACTCTCTGAAATATGCCTTGCTTTGAAGTCCACTGATCATGCATCTCTTATACATGTTATATGTGTTATGTTTGCACCAATTTATGATGTAATTCACACCTGTACCAAGAGGTAGCACAGAAAATGCAAAACATGGCCTATTTCAAAACCACTATCGGGTTTTGAGGAGGATTTATTTTCTTGAAAAACCACCACCACCATTGGATTCCTTAGGAAATTCTAGGCCAGATGCATATAAATTTTGTCTCCATCCATGGAGAAATGAGAAAGTTATGGCATTCACGTTTCTAGCCAAAATCTTGCCTTGCCTTGCCTTGGGCCAGGCCAAAAACAAGGCAAGCCTTGTATATTTGTGGTTGTGTTTCAATACACGGATGTATCACCACCCCAGTTGTAAGGCGCGCATGCTGCACACAAGAGGTCTGGGGTTCGAATCTCCCTCGCCCCAGACCCCCTTTTTAATGCTTTTTCCACTTTTTTTTATTATTTTTCATATTATTTTTAATGGTTTGAAAAATTAAAAACTCCCTCGATTTTAATTATTTTTGATTGATTCTTTTTGCAAAAAATCACAAAAATGTTGAAATATTTTATTCCACAAAAAAATTAAGTTTATATTATTTATTTAATATAGTTGGCATTTTTGTGAATAAATTCATTTTTAATTGTTTTTAAACATTTTAAAATTGAATTCTCATGTTGAAAATCAAAACCAAATGAATTTTAATTCATCTTGTGATTAAAACATCATTTTTCAAACCTCAACCAAAAATCACAAGTTGTTTATTCAAACTTATTTGGTATTTTATCATTTTTTTTATTGATTTTCCTTGAGAATTTACTTTTAAAATGATGAAATTAGGGTTTCCTTGATTTTCACCCAAACAAAACTTTTTAAATAACCTTTGGGCCTCTAGTAGAGTGTAAGACCCAACCCTTTTTGAAAACCAAAATGATTTGGGCCTCAGTGTATTGTATAAGTTCCGATACCATCAAAAAGTTCGGCGCGATCGCCGCCTTTTTAACAAAAACCCATGGGCCTCTCCTTGAGTTTTAAGCCCCATCTCTTGTACAAAAATAACCTCTTCGGGCCTCTAATAGAGTGTAAGACCCAACCCCCCTTTTAACCAAAACTATTTGGGCCTCAGATATTGTATAAGTCCCTCCACTTCAAAAATCAAATCATCTGGGCCTACCCTCGTGTTATAAGCCCCATTCCTTTTCTTTAAACACCTTTGGGCCTCTTGAGAGAGTGTAAGACCCATCCCTTTGTATAGAAAACCTTTTTGGGTCTCAGTCACTTGTATAAGTCCCTGTACTAATTCAAAATAACAGTGCAATCACTGATAAAACCTTGGGCCTCTCCTCGAGCTGTAAGCCCCAACAATCTTTTCAAAACACTTTCTCCTTTAATTTTGAATCCAAATATATGTTGCTATCCAACTTTCTTTGTTGAACGACTAACAAAACAACATGGAAGCTCTACAACGGGTAAGTGTTTATCCGCTTTCATTTACCACCTTCATATATATATATATATAACAGTATTGTGGGGCTGCTTCAATGTAAGTCTTCTTTCACATCCTTTTATATACTTGTCACATATCCACTGTGTAATACTAGTATAGTTATTTAGAGTTTTCCCCGGCAACTACGTCTAGCACTAGGTAAAGCCCTGTTGGTCACTCTTAAATACAAACAAAACTAGATCCCCATAGGATTACCAGATACAGTCTTCCCTCCTCTTGGGGTTAAACAATATGGAAACGTGAAAGGCAACATTCTCGGTGAACCCTTTCTCAGACTGTCACCCTTATAAATTGTCAAAGAAACTCTAACTCCCCAGAGATGATCTTTTCTCCATGAATGGCATCTCTTGAGTTTCTTCCAAATCCTTGAACTTTCATGGCTTGGTCTATTCTCGGTGAATAGTATGTCTTGAACTTTTCTTGGTTTGGGGACCCACAGGCTTCCTAAAAGCATCCCGCCTCCTCTTGGGCGTTGTACAAGGACCCTCCGGCTTCTTAAAAGTTATCACGCCTTCTCTTGGGCTTAATACAAGGACCCTGAAGACCTCTTAAAGGTATAAGGCAGAACTTAGTCAATCTTTGCTAGGGCAGTTTTTTCAGTGTCAAAACACCGACCATTTGTAGGGTTGATACTCATCCCTCAATGCCCGTGCCTCCTATTGGGCATAATACAAAAGATAAAACTCTAGGCTTGGACAGTCTACACCTCTTGAGTCTCAAATACATTCTCAAGTTCCTCTAAAACATAAGTAGAAACCCAGTCTCTCTCATGAGAGTTCCCCGCACTTGGACCTTCCTGGGAATCTCAGTGACCTTCGGTAGTAAGGCAACCTCCTCTTGGGCTTTGTACAAATGATCCTCCCCAGCGAAGCTAACCTTTTCAGACTCTCTTGGTGAGTCCAACCCCTTTAGCCTCCGTCTTGGGCGTCGTACAATACACACATAAAAACTCTCTTGTTGGGTATAAAAGACTCTCTCGTTGAGTCAAACCCTTTTTTTTAGCCTCCGTCTTGGGCTTCGTACAAGACACATACACACTCTCTTGTTGAGTATAAAAGACTCTCTTGTTGAGTCAATCTCCTTTTAGCCTCCGTCTTGGGCTTCGTACAAGACACATGCACACTCTCTTGTTGAGTATAAAAGACTCTTTTGTTGAGTCAATCTCCTTTTAGCCTCCGTCTTGGGCTTCGTACAAGACACATAAACACTCTCTTGTTGAATATAAAAGGCTCTCTTATTTAGTCAATCCCCTCTTAGCCTCAATCTCGGGCTTCGTACGAGACAACAAATCACTCTCTTGTTGAGTATAAAAGACTCTCTTGTTGAGTCAGTCACCCCTTTAGCCTCCGTCTCGGGCTTTGTACAAGACACATGAAAACCCTCTCTTGCTGAGTGAACCCTTTCAGCCTCGATCTTGGGCTTTGTACAAGACAGAAAGAATATTTTCCCTGGAAAAGTCAAACTTCCAGCCTCCTCTTAGGCCTTGTATAAGGAAATCCCCGGTTGAGTCAATCAACCTTTTAGCATCGAAGTTGTGCCATGCTCACAACATACAAACATCAATAACTCCTCTTTAGAGATGATAAAATCCCTCTCAGTCAGGATCCCTTTAGCTTCACATCTTGGGCTTTGAACAAGATACAAATCACCTTTAGCTTCACGTCTTGGGCTTCGAACAAGACACCAAAACATCTCTTTCCTCCCATAGAATAGGAGGAACTACGATCGCTCTGATTTCCCTGTTTAGCTAAACGGGAATACGTAGGCATAAGATTGCAAAAATCTTAGCGAGCATAATAAATAAACACTCCCAATCCCTTCATATATCAACCAAGGAAAATCCAGCCTAGTATCTTAACCAAAAAGCCTCTAATACCATAAAGACACTTTCGTTCTTAAAAGAATAACCCTAAGAAAAACCCCCTTTTTGATAGCATATATAACCTAACAGACCGCTGTTTAAACTCAGTATGCAAGCATGGTTAATTGGAGACATCTATTTCCCTTCCTTAATCTGCTCAATATAATAAAAAATGAATCGAACTGTAGTACCAAAGCGATAGTGATTCGAAACCACAAAAACTGTGCTACAAGAGGCTATAAGAGCAGCTGTGCTAGGGTCGGCATTTTGCGGAACCGGAATAGGCTCGAAAACACGGTCAGCAACATGTGCTCGAGGTTTCACGTCATCGGGAGTAGGGGAGGCAGTTTTCCCGTCACGATGATCTGTCTCCGGGAAAGCAGCTTCGGAGAGGATGTGGTCGTCGTTATCGGGGATAATGGTGAGAGTAGATTCTTGACGAACAACATAATTCTTGGTGGAGGCCATGATGATCGAAAGGGGTTTGAAGAGAGCTTTAGTCTTCGAAGTGAAAAAGAGGGGATCTTGAATCAAAAGACGGGGAAGATAGGTTCTCACAGACGGCGCCACTGATAGGAGCTGATCAGACTGAATCGTCGTGGCCTTCGTGTAGGGCAGATGATGATGCTAATAGGAGAGGAGGGGGTGTACCTGCAAGGCACTCCGACGCTCAAGTAAGAAAGGGTCAGAGAAAAAGGGGCAAGTACAAAGCATGTTCTTAGGATGAATATTGGATACCTGACCCTCTCAAGTGAGAGGGTTTATATAATGCCCCCAACGCGTGGCCAACGGTCCTTATTTTCGGGGCAAAATAACCGTTTCCCGAAGAATAGGTAACTGCCCAAAACTAGCTGTTATGTCGGGCAGGGTGCCCAAAACTAGCCGTTATGTCGGGTAAAGGCGTAGTCTCGGGCACCTGCCCATAGCTGTCCTGGGATTAATTAAGCCGTACGTGATGGGAAACAGTACCAGGGGGAGCGATATAATCCTTTCCCGGTTGGAGGGCAGCAAAGTGTACTCTGCCCTTCGCGGATTGGGGTTTAGGCAATTGGGCCGTTCTGGGAGCAGAAGTGGATTGGGCCATGCCTAGCCATTGGTCCAGTCCAGAACAGGAGCCCCCCAAGTCGTTACTCCCGAGCATGGGAGTGATGACTTAAGGATAGCCCGTTGTTCCGGGGAACGGTAACGGAGTCGTCGTTTGGTGACGGAGGGAGTTATCTCGTGGTGCCTGTGGACCCTGGTGTTTGTAAGGCTCGTGACCGCATCTGGTTTGCTCGTTGTACGGGGAGACTAATGGTTAGGATGAACTGGAACGTTGGGGCGCCACGTGTGCCTCGAGCCCTGTGCTGCAGTAACTAGGCAATGATGGCTAGTCTGTAGCCATTATGGCCTAGTTGCACGTGCTCCTCAGCAGTATAAAAGGAGAGAGAGTCTAGCCATTTCACATTTTCGTTTCTCTATCTTCTTCTTCGTCTTCTTCAGAGGACTTAGCTCACCGCCATCGTCGTCCGCCACTGTAGCCACCGTACAAGCTTCGAGCACTTTCTTTCCACTTCTCCGACCATGTAAGTCATCTAACTCCTTGTCTTCTTCTAGATTTTTCATTTTCGTTTTAGAATGCATGCGGTTAGGTTAGATTTAGGAGACATAGTGGTGTTTTCCTGGCGATTGTTGGTGGCGGACGGTGGCTAGGCCATCCTCTGCTGCTTACGTGGCCGCCGGAGCCCTTTAGAGAACTGGGAGTAGGGCGGTCTCTGGCGTCGTTGCTATGATGATGCCTAAGTAACCATCGTGGGTACTCAGTTTCCGGTGCTCTGATGAAGTTTTCGGTGAACTTTTGAAGTTTCTGGTGAACGTTTGAAGTTTTCGGTGAAGCTTCAAACGAAAACTGGGAAGTGACTTGAGGAAGCTCCTCATTGTGTGAGGGATCTGCCCCGAGCGCCTCCTCGTGGGAGACTCTTGTATTTTTGTTTAATTTAGGGCTTAGGTAGGGGACGACGTCCTCGGCCCTTTGCGCGCCCTTTCACTTGACCAGCGGTGGAAGGGTGGATTTGATTTTGCGTCGAATTCACTTTTGTCCTCTGCTTTTCAGGTAATGGCGACAGGGCCCGACGGGAAAATTTTAATAGATTCGTCCTCGGAGAGCTCCTCGGAGAGCAGTAGCATGGAAGCTTCAACCGTCCCCAGCGAAGTCGGGGAGGAGCTCGAGGAGAATCCTGCTGAGGAGTGGTTGGTGGCTGAGCCTGCCGAGCACGAATCTATCTTTACAACTTTCACCGGGGACGTTTTCACGGATGTCGGACCAGAGGGGGAGTGGAAGGTGCATTTCCCCCGCAAGACGATAGGATCTGTTCAGACTTCGGGGAGAGATTTTCCATGTATGAATATGCCTTTAAGGAGCTAGGGTTGAAGTTGCCCTTCACTGATTTCCAGCAGTCTGTCTTCGTACACCTGGACCTGGACCCGTCGCAGCTGCATCCCAACTCGTTGGAGTTCATCCGCGCCTTCGAGTTGACCTGTGAGCTCCTGAAGGTAGGAGCCATGCTGCCTTTGTTCTTCACCATATTCCATCTTCAGTGGTAGGTCGCGGGGAAGAGATATGGCTGGGTGTCATTGAAACAACCCCGAAAGATGTTTAAACCCTTCTCAGAGTCAATCTTGACATTTAAGGAGAGGTTCTACATTATAGAGCCTGTGTCGGAGAGGACCCAGGACAACATGTATGTCTGGGCGATGTCGATTGACGAGAATGGTAGCGATATGCGCGACGAGACCGAGAACCTGATCGGGGACAGAGAGTTCAAATTTCCCTTTCAGTGGAGTGGGAATCATTTCTCTAAGGAGCCAAATGGTTATGTTGCTCAGCCGAACATGCAGGACGGGCATGATTTGGTTGGCTACGATAAATTGGTGAACTAAGTGAATTCTTTTAGACTTACTGAATGTTGGACGAAGAAGGGGAGTCCTATTTTTGAGGAGGACGGTAGCCAGCGGGTGGAGTACCGATATATTAATACAAAGGTGCTTTTGGAGTGCAAGACTCCCGCGGACGCTTATAAGCTGTTCGGTAGTTTTAGTTATTTTAACTTGCCCGAACTATATTTTCTTCATCGTCTAATATATTTGTTGTGTTTTCGCAGGTGAGATGCCCTACGCCCACGAAAGAATGGTGAAAAATGCTGTCGCGAGGAACAAGCCCGGAGCGGCTGCTCCAAAGACTCAATTTGCCCAGTGTGCTCCTCCCCATCCTCATCCAGCTACGGGGATCTCCTCGCCTACTCCTGCCCAAGGATCCCCCTTGCCTCTGGCCTCATGGTTTAAGCAGTCTAGGGCCAATGAAACAGTGGATCTCAGCCGGGCATCAGAGAAAGGGAAGTTCGAGCTTCCTCCTTCTATTCTTGATAGAAAATTCTTCGAGGGGACATCCCTGGTTGTGCCGCGGGCAGAGTCTCTCCAATTCGAGGGCATGGATCATCCGAGCAAGAGGGCAGTGGTGGCGTAGGACGCCTCCGCATTGGTCAGAGTTCTGGAAATGGCGGTGATCTATGCTGAGGGGGATTCTTCAACTGAGTCCGAGCTCAGAGCTGTCCGGGCTATCATAGCCTCTCTGGAAGAGACGACGAGGATGGCCAAGGAAGAAGCGAAGGAAGCTGGTGACGCCAGGAAAAAGGCAGACGAGGAGGCTACAAGGTTGAAGGGGGAGAATGCCACGCTGGCGGCGGAGAAGAAGGCAGCCGAGGAGCTGACGAACAGCAAGCGCTCCGGCCGAGGATGAGCCTGAAGATGTGAAGGCGCTGAACACTAGGGCGGAGATAGTTGCTCTTATGCTTCAGGCGGAAGAGGACGTGTTTTCCATTGGGGAGGAATCATTTGAGAATGTTGTGGCCCAGCTCAGGCTGGTGAACCCCGACGTCCAAATTTCCACCGAGGGTACCAAATTTCTTGGCCGTGTGGAGAGCGGCAGAATAACTCTCCCTGATTTTCTCAACCTTGGTGCTGAGCACGCCCGTCCCGAGGTGACCCAGTCGCTGCAGCCTATCCCCGAACAGTCAGAGTTCATCCAGGATCAGTCAGAGCGGATGGAAGAATAATTTCAGTTTATCTTGTTGTAATTTATCCGGCTTGCGTGCCGTGTTTTTTGATGTATCTTATTTTCTTCGGGGGAACGGCCCCCTTGTTTTGTAACATGCACAGCTTGTGGCCCTTGTGGTCACTTTAATTTATTTATGTAAGTGTCCGGTTAGTATGGCCGGTTTTGTATGTATGGCTTTCATTGTTTATTTTTCTAAGTGTTTTGCTATTGCTCGATAAGCTTTTGTGCCCGCAACAGGGGTTACTTATTTGTTTTATGATTTAGAGAATTGCTCGACGTAGATGTGTTCGACAGTGAGGGGGACTGGTCGAACGGTCGGAGAAGTGGTTTCGCCCGTGATGAGACTAGGATCTCGGTTGAGGTACTAATCTCATAGGCTTGGACGGTTCCCATCGCGAGCTGGGTGTCCTGCCTAATTGGTGTGGCAACAGAGGAGCTCGATTGAGGTATCCCCATTGTGCGCAGAGTCTGCTCATCCCATAAGCAGAAACTGGCCGGTGTTGTAAAATGGATTATGCTTACACCGGGGCACGATCCTGTGTCTGAGCCACCTCCCTATTTTGGGGAGATCTTGTCGGCAGTTAGTCCGACCTCATAGTTGGCTCTAACTGTAGTATTGTTTGAGCTTTTCAGTGTTCCATGGTCGAGCAAATAGTTCTCCGTCCAAAGTTACTAAATAGTAGGCTCCGGTGCCCATTTTGGACTTAACCCTGTAGGGCTCTTCCCAATTCGTGGCCAGCTTTCCTTCGCGCGAATCTTTCTAGTTTCTACGCAGGACTAGGCTCCAAATGGGAAAGTCGCGCTTTATGACTCTAGCGTCGTGGCGCAAGGTTATTTGCTATTTCAGCGAAGCTTTGCGGAGAGCTGCCCCTAATTGTATCTCTTTGACCAGATCGAGCTCTTCTCTCAAGGCTTCGTCGTTCATCTCCTTGTCGAGGGGGGCCTCTGTTCGTCTGGAAGGTTCCCTGATCTCCACCGGTATCACCGCCTCAGTTCTGTAAGCTAGTCGGAAAGGGGTTTCCCCGGTGGTGGTGTGTGGTGTTGTTCTGTAGGCCCAGGGCATGCTATGTAGCTCCTCGACCCATCTCTTTTTGGCTTCGCCCAGCCTTCGCTTTAGGCCACGAAGGATTACCCTATTCGCGGCCTCCGCTTGCCCGTTAGTCTGGGGATGCTCGACAGAGGTGAAATGCTGCTTCGTGCCTAATTTGGCGACGAAGTCTTGGAACTTTCTGTCTGTGAACTGGGTTCCATTGTCGGTCACCAGGGCCAGGGGCACCCCAAATAGCGCGAGGACGTTCCTTTTGTAGAAGCGGAGTATGTTGAAGCCTGTGATTTTGGTGAGGGCTTCGGCTTGAATCCACTTGGTGAAGTAGTCGACGGCCACGATCAGAAATTTATTTTGATAAGACCCCATTGAAAAGGGGCCGAGTATGTCCATCCCCCACCAGGCGAAGGGCCATGGCCAGGATAAAGTCTTCAACTCGTTGGGGGGTGCCAGGTGCATGTCCCTGTGACGCTGGCATCGGTCACACTTTTGGACGTGCTCTTTGGCATCGTGCTGCATGGTCGGCCTATAGTATCCTGATCGCAGGGCTTTGCGTGCCAATGATCTCCCTCCCAAATGTTGCTCGTTGATGCCCTCATGGATCTCTTGGAGGATTTTGGGGACTTTGCTCTCTTCGATACATTTTAGGAGGGGGATGGAAAATCCTCGTCGGTAGAGTTTGTCCTCAATCAGCACGTATGACCAAGCTCGTCGTTTAGCCACACTGGTTTCCTTGCTGTCCTCGGGCAGCTCCTCTTTGGTGAGGTAATCATACACGAGGGTCATCTAACAGTGATTGTCCCTGATGGCGTTGACGTCGGCCAGCTGTGACGGTTTCTCGATGCTGGGTCGGGCGAGTATTTCTTGCACGATGGATTTATTGCCGCCTTTCTTCCTGGTTCTAGCCAGTTTGGACAAGACGTCTGCCCACGTGTTTTATTCGCGGGGGATGTGTTGGACTTCCCACGCGTCAAACTTGGTGATTCTCTCCATCACCAGTGTCAAATATTCGACTAGCTGGTCGTTCTTTGCTTGAAACTCTCCCCGTACTTGGGATGCTATGAGATGGGAATCTGTGTAAACCTTTACCTCCTTGGCGCCCACGTCCTTTGCCAGCCGTAGTCCTGCGAGGAAGGCCTCGTATTCGGCTTGGTTGTCGGACGTAGGGAAGGACAGGACTAGAGATACTTCGATTAGTACTCCTTCCTCGTTTTTGAGGATGATACCTGCGCCGTTACCCGAGGGGCTGGATGCCCCGCCCACGTAAATGCCCACCTCTGCATCCCGCTTGGCGGGGACGATGGAGGTGTCATCTCCGCCACGAAGTCGCCCAAGACTTGTGCCTTGAGGGCTTTCCTACCCTCGTAGTGAATGTTGAATTTTGATAACTCCAGGGACCAATTGAGCATCCTGCCGGCCATGTTTGGTCGGCGAAGCAACTTCCTGATGGGTTGGTTCATGCGTACTGCTATGGTGTGGGCTAGGAAGTAGTGTTTGAGTCTTCTTGCGGCGGTAACGAGGGCAAGGGCGACTTTTTCTATCTGCGCGTACCTGATTTCTGGCCCTTGCAGGGCCTTGCTGGTGAAATAGATGGGCTTTTGCCCGTCCGTTGTTTCGCAGATGAGTGAAGCGCTGATGGCGTCGCTGGAAACAGAGAGATATAGGTACAAGGTCTCCCCGTATTCTGGTCGAGAAAGCACAGGAGGTTCGGGCAGGGCTTGCTTAAGGTGGGTTAAAGCTTGCTCGCATTCCTCCGTCCATTCGAAATTGGCCTGCTTTCTGATGAGTTTAAAGAAGGGCAGGGCATGTTGAGCAGACTTGGCCACGAAGCCGGAAAGTGAAACGAGCATCCCGTTGAGGGATTGTATTGACTTCTTCGACCTGGGCGTGGGTGTAGCGAGCGAATTTTGTCGGTGACGCGACCACCTTATCGTTGAAGTTTGGGTTTTCTCCTCGTGGAGAAAGGGTGCTACTTTCTGATTTCATATTTATCCCATGAAGCTGGAAGGGAAAGGGAAGGTATCTAAAACTAACCTTGCACGCGAATGTTTAACTGAACAAATGCTTTAAAGAGACTGAGGGGCCCGGGGTCTGGTTATACAATGGGTAGTTGTAAATTACCCATCCTATATGTGGTTATCCACAGGATGTTAGCTTTTAGGTTTTTTCTTTGTAATTGATGGTGTTTATCTGGTAATGGGTTGGGAAAGTTTCTTGGGAAAGTGTGACAGGGAGAGTGAGTTTTGTTTATGTTTTGGGTAAGGTACTGGACCTAGGGTTTTTGATTGGTATGCTCGCTAAGATTTCGCAATCTTATGCCTACGTATCCCCATTTAAACGAAACAGGGAAATCAGAGCATTCGTAGTTCCTCCTATTCTATGGAAGGAAAAAGATGTTTTGGTGTCTTGTTCAAAGCCCAAGACATGAAGCTAAAGGTGATTTGTATCTTGTTCAAAGCCAAGATATGAAGCTAAAGGGTTTTGACTGAGAGAGAATTTGTCATCTCTAAAGAGGAATTGTTGATTTTTGTATGCCTTGATCAAAGCACAAGTTTGATGCTAAAAGGTTGATTGACTCAGCTAGGGATTTCTTTATACGAAGCCCAAGAGGAGGCTATATAAGACCGACTCAACAAGAGAGTGTATATGTCTTTGTACAAGGCCTAAGATTGAGGCAAAAAGAGACTGGCCCTTTGGGGATATCATTATATAAAGCCTAAGAGGAGGCTAACAGTTTGACTTTTCTGGAGAAAATGTTCTTTCTGTCTTGTACAAAACCCAAGATTGAGGCTAAAAGGGATTTTTGACTCCGTTGGGGAGGTTTATATGTGTCTTGTACAAAGCCTAAGAGGGAGGCTGAAATGAGATTTTCTCAACGAGAGAGTGCTTTTATATGTCTTGTACAAAGCCAAAGACGGAGGCTAAAAGAGTTGAATCAACAAGAGAGTCTTGCAAAGGTGATTGACCCAACAAGAGAGCCTGAAAGTTGATTGACTCAACAAGAGAGTCTTTTATACTCAACAAGAGAGTGATTTGCTGTCTCGTACGAAGCCCGAGATTGAGGCTAAAAGGAGATTGACCATACAAGAAAGTCTTTTATACTTAACAAGAGAGTGCTGAAAGGTGATTAACTCAACAAGAGAGTTTGAAAAAATGATTAACTCAACAAGAGAGTTTGAAAAGTGATTGACTCAACAAGAGAGTCTGAAAAGTTATTGACTCAACAAGAGAGTCTGAAAAGGTTAGCTCCGCTGGGGGAGGATCATTGTACAAAGCCCAAGAGGAGGCTGACTGTGTTAAGGAAAGATCATTATACAAAGCCTAAGAGGAGGCTATCTTGCTGCTGAGGATTAGATCCATAGGCAGGCCCAAGAGTGGGGAACTCTCTTGAGAAAGACCGGGTTTCTGCTGGAGATTTATCCAGAGTGATCGGTGTTTTTTCCTATGTTTGAAAGGAACTTGAGAATGTCTTTGAGACTCAAGGGGGGTTTAGACTGCCCAACTCTACTGGTGTCAGAGAGTTTTATCTTTTGTAGGATGTAACACCCCAATTCCCATCGCGAATAAATAATACATAATTAAATCAGAGTAAATAAAAATTTATTTTTCCAACAGAAACAAGGATGCCACAATTAAGGAAAGAAAACACAACCCATGCTCAATTATTTGATACATAACACAAAATGGAATAAAGGTAAAAGGGAAACTTTTTCCATATAAAAGGAAAGTTCAATTATGGAATAAAGCGGAAAGATGCATAACGGACTTGTTTTACAAAATAGATTGTTTTATGACGTCAAAATATACATACAAAAGTAATACAAAATATATTCAACAAATGTATACATATATAATAAAAAAGTTCCCCGACTCCCGTGTTACGTATCAGAGCAGACAGACCGACAAAGGACAGAGGACTAATCTTCACAAGAGCCTCCAAGACTACTAATCTACAATTGCCTCATAGAGCAACAAACCACAGCAGAAGGATGAGAAACACAATCATAATATAATTGCATACAATTATATAATAACACAAAAATACACATATAAAACATTCTCACCACAAGCATCACATAGTATTACACATAACATATATCAATTATACCCACTCAATCACATATTCACACATAAGGCATACCAAGGTTATAGCATATGGAAACACACCACCACATCACATAGTATATGTCTATGCATAAAACATATTATCCACAACCAATGCATTTATCACATATGCACATCAATTCACCAATGCAAACATGAATCTCAACACATACTCAATCAATTCATGATTTTCCACACATAATCAATCCATTCATGATTTATGCAAATGCAAAGAGACCGACACAACGACTCTATGCAAATGCGGTACCATCCATCCATTAATCTCATCATCAGTTCACTCAGGAACTATTGGAATCATCGCTTGTTACTTAGGACCACTCATGTAACGCCCCATCAGGAAAACGATGTTCCCCGTCGCTTTAGGCCCTCTTTGTATAAGGCACACGACGTTTATGGATCACTTTAGGTCCTCTTTGTATAAGGCACACGATCCGATCACTTTAGGTCCTCTTTGTATAAGGCACACGATTGTCTATAATCATCGCTTTAGGTCCTCTTTGTATAAGGCACACGATGTTATAGCGGATTCCCTCTGGAATAGATTCGTCGCTCACACCCTACAAGGGCACACGACATCACAAGATGCATATCATGATGCTTGGCATACCAGGACTCATGACAATCAAACGCATCATCACAATTCAACAATATGAATTATCTCAATCAACAATAATCATGATGTGCAATCAAGCCAAAAACAATGCATTTATTTACCATAAGGCCACAAACCATCATCACAACATTTCATCACATGCATTCACATCATATAACAGCACACAACCTACATGTTATATATCAAAGGCATGTTGCATAATAACACATCAATTACACACAATTATAATAGTAAAAGTCGATAAAATGACACATTTCTAAATTCTCGACATAATTAAATCAGCCACAAATCTCAAAACCATTATAATAAGAAAGAACATTCCATTAACTTTCCAATGATACCAAGAATGTTCAAAACGGATAATCGGAACACAAGTTATGGAATCAACAAGAAATGGAATCGCGAAAAGACAAAATTCCACACTCTCACTGGCCATACGCGTATTGCCCTGAGCCATACGCGTATTGCCTTGCTCACTCGCCCATCCATACGTGTATTGCCCAAAGTGATACGCGTATGGGCAGAGACTGATTTTCCCCAAAAATTCCACTAAAAATCCAATACGCGTATTGCCTCACTCCATACGCGTATTGCCCACTCCCATACGCGTATTGCCTACAATCCTTCCTTGCCATACGCGTATTACCCAACCCAATATGCGTATTGCCTTGCCCTGTACGCGTATGGGCAGCGAAAACCCAGAATTTTCCTGCATAATTTCTGTTACGAATTCTACCCCAAATCCTCTCCAAATCTCATCTAAACACCAGAAAATTACCAATAGATTGCACAACAACATCTACCTAACATGTCTCAGCAATTAGGAACATTAAAATATGATTTCCGACACAATTTGAATCAATTTCTAACAATCTCAACATATTATGGTTTTAGTTCTCTACTCAATTTCAACCAAATATTACACAAATACATACATACATACATAATCATACACAAGTATAAGATAATCGAGTTTCACACCCTTACCCGATTAATCATGTTTTCAAAAGTCGGTTGAATCGATTTCCTCCTCTCCAAGTTTTTCCCTCTTTTATTCTTTTCTTTCTCTTTTCCTTCTTCTCTTTTTCTTTCTTTCTATTTTCCTCTCTTTCTAATCTCTATGTTCTTTTTATGAAAAATAACCAAGCAAAAGACCAAAATACCCCTCCGCTCAAATATCTCGCAAACGCTCTCAAAACGCGATAAAACATAAACAGCGATGAAATATATTTCGGGAAATAAAAGTTGAAAAGAAATTATAAATTATTGCAAATATTTTACCTATCAGGGAAATTAGTAAATTAACTCAATTAGCAGGTAAAATACAATAAATTCACACATTTCACAAAATTCACATAAATGAAATACATAAATACAATTAAACAAATCGGGGCGTTACAACTCTCTCCCACTTAGTAATTTTCGTCCTCGAAAATATACTGATACGAACAACTCGGGATACGACTCTCGCAGCCGACTAACAAACCAACCTGCCAACCAAAGGCACACCACGAATAACACAAACTAACAAACCCCCTTGCTAACAGCAACCATAACAACGACACGACAACGACGACAACTACAACGACAAAATGCAAAGCCCAAATAATGCACTTGACGACCAACTCACAACTCAAAGAATACCCAAGTTACGAACACACACAGGTTTACTCTTGAACCGAAACACAACAAAATCGTTACCATCACCGTAGGTAACACTCCTCTAATTCACCACATGAATTAACTACTCGCACTCGACCCTACACGATAGGAACGAGGTAAAAACACAAACAAGAACACAAGTTCCACGACCCAACATCGTCTCAACAACATCAACAAAACCAGGATACCAAACATAACATCAATACAACAACGTTGTGATTTACCCGCCACACATGTAACCAAAACATCCATCTACATAGTAGCCCATGAATAATATTTAAACCTTTCACCTAACACTTCCATTCTGAAACGTCCAATAGTCTCATCATTCCTACATGTTTCCAATGTTCGACCTATGAACTCTTACAAGTCCCACCCGCATATACAAAATGTGCCACCTCACGCTTTCGCTGCGCACTCTGATCACTCGCAACCATCAAAACTACCAATCTCACTTCCAAAGTCTAACTCTTCCTCATATTCACCAAAAATCACTGTTCACTTTTAATATACCCAACCTCACACTCTATTGTGTTATCTCACACACCAGACACAAGTCTCTAAACTGCTCAAATAATTCTAACTCCCTGACCAACAAAACAGCCATATGCAAAAAAAACTTTTGACTTAACTCTTCAGGCACAACCTTAGCTTTTCCCGAAGGATAATCCAAGCCAAATTCATAACTCATCATGAATTCCAACCCTCCTCGTTGTCTCATACTCTATTCCTTCAGACCAAACAAGTACTCCAAACTCTTGTGATTACTAAACACTTCGAACCTAGAACCATAAAGATAATACCTCCAAATCTTCCAACACAATACAACCGCAACCAATCCCAAATCCGGAATAGTATAGATCCTTTTATGAATCCTCAAATGTCGTAAAGCATAAGCCACGACTTTACCCTCTTGCATTAACACACTGACTAAACTCATCAAAGACACATCCCAATACCTCACAACCGGTTTATTAGGATCACACAGAATCAAAACTGGAGCCGTAGACAACTTCTACTTTAACCCTCTCAAACTTTCTTCACAATGAACATCCAAAGTAAACGACTCACCCTTTTCAAGTCAACTGAGATAACAGAAGTACGAACTTAGCAAAGTCTTCCCTAGCCTGCGGTAACAACCAACTAAGCCCAAAAATTTCTAATCTCCTTAACCAACTTCGGAGCCTCTCATTGTAGAACTGCATCTACTTCCGATGGATCCATTAACCATACTCTCATCCGAAATAACATATCCAAGAAAACTAACCTTTTTCAACCAAAATGCTCACTTGAATAACTTAGCATAAAACTTCGTCTCTTTTCAACACTTGTAATCCAAATCTCAAACACTCTATCTGTTCTTCCTCTGAGTTTATAACAGATCCGAATATCCTAATACGAACTTATCCAAATAAATATGGAAGATACAATTCCTCTACTCCACAAACATTACAGATGCATTACTAACACCAAATAACATCACTGTACGTTGTAATACCCAACCAAATTCCAAAAGATATAATCCTTAAAGCTTTTGCAAAATTTTTCACTGGGTAACTGGTTACTCACATACAAGTTTAACTTAGTGAATAACAGCCTATCCTTGACGATAACAAACATAACCAATCACATTAAATCGATCAAAGCCTCCACTCACACAATTCACCACTCTTATCAAACATTCCAACAATTATGATTTCACTCCAACTCAACCAAACCATTCCAGTTATCTATTCATGAAAGTGGACACTTGTTCTCAATCGTTACCTTATTTAACTGTTAGTAATCCATACACAATTTCTTCTCTTAACAGTCCAAATTCCATAAATCCCCACATGTAGCAACAACCAACCATAAAGAACTCTCAAATATTACATCCACAACTAGGATTTTCTCAAGATTTCCATCAATGCTCTAAAATTCCAAAGACTCCAAACCTCACCAGAACTCTAAGTTTTACTTTCCAGTAAATCTTCCAACTGCTCTTTCAATCTGAGTAATTCTAACACTAACATCCAATATTCCATCCGGAACCACATCTGGAATCACTCACAACTCGCAGCCCACACTGTGGCCTTTCTGCCAATCTCCAGAACACTATCATCACAAACATAACAACATCTGAGTTTCACTTCCTAAAAGTTCGTCTACTTACTTAGCAGATCCAAACCTCAATTCCTCTCCTTCGTCAAATTTGAGCTCCCACTCTACTCTCTGAGAACAACCATGAATAATACCCAATCATTCTCTCTCAACGATTTCCCAACTGGACCAACATACCAAAACCTCTAATCCGTCTCATCTTACGATATTAGAATCTTCATCAACTCATGAAAACAATCCGTAATCATTTTCTTAATTCCAAACAATTCATTGCATACACTATCAAAGTCAGAAAGACACGTCTATTCCATCCAACATAATTCCGTCTATTATCAACAAGAGATTAAGGGTGATCAGTTCCTCAGTTTGTCAATAGACAGCCGACAATCATGATGGGGCATAAACCATTTTACCCAACTATAATAGCATTTCTTGCATCTTGTGCACAAATCCTTAGTTGGCATAAACCTTACCTCCGAATCCCCTCCGGAATCGGGAACAACACTGTCCAAACAACACTTACACACTTGCAACCAACGGCACACAACTGAAGCAACTTGGAGAAGCACCAGCTTTTCCCCCACTTATCTCATTCTCAATCCTACAGAGAAAGGATTAAAAGAACCAGAAAGTACTGACAGTGTTTCACACACATATCACATACTAAGGGACAAACAACATCGACAGTATTCAACTGTCACACCAACTGACTCAACAACTTGGCCAGACAGACCAACCTGCTCTGATACCACTATTGTAACACCCCAATTCCCATCGCGAATAAATAATACATAATTAAATCAGAGTAAATAAAAGGTAAAAGTGAAACTTTTTCCATATAAAAGGAAATTTCAATTATGGAATAAAGCAGAAATATCCATAACGGACTTGTTTTACAAAATAGATTGTTTTATGACGTCAAAATATACATACAAAAGTAATACAAAATATATTCAACAAATGTATACATATATAATAAAAACGTTCCCCGACTCTCGTGTTACGTATCAGAGCAGACAGACCGACAAAGGACGGAGGACTAATCTTCACAAGAGCCTCCAAGACTACTAATCTGCAATTGCCTCATAGAACAACAAACCATAACAGAAGGGTGAGAAACACAATCATAATATAATTTCATACAATTATATAATAACACAAAAATACACATATAAAACATTCTCACCACAAGCATCACATACTAATACACGTAGCATATATCAATTATACCCACTCAATCACATATTCACACATAAGGCATACCAAGGTTATAACATAAGGAAACACACCACGACATCACATAACATATGTCTATGCATAAAACATATTATCCACAACCAATGCATTTATCACATATGCACATCAATTCACCAATTCAAACATAAATCTCAACACATACTCAATCAATTCATGATTTTCCACACATAATCAATCCATTCATGATTTATGCAAATGCAAAGAGACCGACATAACGACTCTATGCAAATGCTTTACCATCCATCAGTCAATCTCATCATCAGTTCACTCAGGAACTATTGGAATCATCGCCCGTTACTTAGGACCACTCATGTAACACCCCGTCAGGCAAACGATGTTCCCCATCGCTTTAGGTCCTCTTTGTATAAGGCACATGACGTTTATGGATCGCTTTAGGTCCTCTTTGTATAAGGCACACGATCCAATCGCTTTAGGTCCTCTTTGTATAAGGCACACGATCGTCTATAATCATCGCTTTAGGTCCTCTTTGTATAAGGCACACGATGTTATAGCGGATTCCCTCTGGAATAGATTCATCGCTTACACCCCACAAGGGTACACGACATCACAAGATGCATATCATGATGCCTGGCATACAAGGACTCATGACAATCAAACGCATCATCACAATTCAACAATATGAATTATCTCAATCAACAATAATCATGCTGTGCAATCAAGCCCAAAACAATGCATTTATTTACCATAAGGCCACAAACCATCATCACAACATTTCATCACATGCATTCACATTATATAACAGCACACAAGCTACACGTTATATATCAAAGGCATGTTGCATAATAACACATCAATTACACACAATTATAATAGTAAAAGTCGACAAAACGACACATTTCCAAATTCCTGAGATAATTAAATCGGCCACAAATCTCAAAACCATTATAATAAGAAAGAACATTCCATTAGCTTCCCAACGATACCAAGAATGTTCAAAACGGATAATCGGAACACAAGTTATGGAATCAACAAGAAATGGAATCGCGAAAAGACAAAATTATGCACTCTCACTGGCCATACGCGTATTGCCCTGAGCCATACGCGTATTGCCTTGCTCACTCGCCCATCCATACACGTATTGCCCAAAGTGATACGCGTATGGACAGAGACTGATTTTCCCCAAAAATTCCACTCAAAATCCAATACGCGTATTGCCTCACTCCATACGCGTATTGCTCACTCCCATACGCGTATTTCCTACAATCCTTCCTTGCCATACGCGCATTGCCCAACCCAATACGCGTATTGCCCAACCCAATATGCGTATTGCCTTGCCCTGTACGCGTATGGACAGCGAAAATCCAGAATTTTCCTGCATAATTTCTGTTACGAATTCTACCCCAAATCCTCTCCAAATCTCATCTAAATACCAGAAAATTACCAATAGATTGCACACAACATCTACCTAACATGTCTCAGCAATTAGGAACAATAAAACATGATTTCCAACACAATTTGAATCAATTTCTAACAATCTCAACATATTATGGTTTTAGTTCTCTACTCAATTTCAACCAAATATTACACAAATACATACATACATAATCATACACAAGTATAAGATAATCGAGTTTCACACCCTTACCCGATTAATCGTGTTTTCAAAAGTCGGTTGAACCGATTTCCTCCTCTCAGAGATTTTCCCTCTTTTCTTCTTTTCTTTCTCTTTTCCTTCTTCTCTTTTTCTTTCTTTCTATTTTCCTCTCTTTTTAATCTCTATGTTCTTTTTATGAAAAATAACCAAGCAAAAGACCAAAATACCCCTCCGCTCAAATATCTCGCAAACGCTCTCAAAATGCGATAAAACATAAACAGCGATGAAATATATTTCGGGAAATAAAACTTGAAAAGAAATTATAAATTATTGCAAAATTTTACCTATCAGGGAAATTAGTCAATTAACTCAATTAGCAGGTAAAATACAATAAATTCACACATTTCACAAAATTCACATAAATGAAATAAATAAATATAATTAAACAAATCGGGGCGTTACATAGGATGCCCAAAAGAGGGTAAGGGCCTTAAGGGATGAGAATCAACACTAAAGAGGCCTGAGGTTTGACACTGGAAAGACTGCTATAGCAAAGGATGACTAAGTTCTATCTTATACCTTTAAGAGGTTGTTAGGGTCCTTGTATTAAGCCTAAGAGAAGGCATGAGAACTTTTAAGAAGCCGAAGGGTCCTTGTACAACGCCCAAGAGGAGGCGGGAAAGCTTTTAGGAAGCCTGTGGGTCCCCAAACCAAGAGAAGTTCAAGAAATGCAATTCACAGAGAAGAGATCATTCCAGGAAAGTTCGAGGGTTTGGAAGAAACTCAAGAGATGCCATTCACGGAGAAAAGATCATCTCTGGGGAGTAGAGTTTCTTTGACAATTTCTGAGGGTGACAGTCTGAGAAAAGGTTCACCGAGAATACTGCCTTTCTCTTTGTTCCATATTGTTTAACCCCAAGAGAAGGGAAGACTGTACCTGGAAACCTATGGGGATCTAGTTTTATTTGTATTCAAGAGTGACCAATGGGCTTTACCTAGTTCTAGACGTAGTTGCCGGGGAAAACTCTAAATAACTATACTAGTATATATACAGTTGATATATAACGAGTATTTAAAAGGTGTGAAAGAAGACTTACAGTGAAGCAGCCCCACAATACAGTTATTTATATGAAAGCAGATAAAAGAAAGCGAATAAGCACTTACCCGTTGTAGAGCTTCCATGCTGTTTTGTTAGTTGTTCAAAGAAATTAAAGAAAGTTTTGATAGCAACTATACATTTGGATTCAAAATCAAAGGAGAAAGTATTTTGAACAGAGATCGGGGCTTACAGCTCAAGGAGAGGCCCAAGTTTTAACAGTGATTGTACTGTTGTTTTGAATTTGTACATGGACTTATACAAGTGACTAAGGCACAAAAAAAGGTTTTCTGTACAAAGGGGTGGGTCTTACACTCGACCAAGAGGCCCAAAAGTGCTTTAAATAAAAGAAATGGGACTTACAACACGAGGGCAGGCCCAATTGTTTATTTGAAAATGGCGATCGCGCCGAGGTTTCTAACGGTATTGGAACTTATACAATACACTAAGGCCCAAAATTGTTTATGTACAAAGGGATTAGGTCTTACACTCTATTAGAGGCCCAAAGTGTTGTTTAAGAAAAAGAATGGGACTTATAGCTCGAGGAGAGGCCCAAAGTTATTTGTTTGGAAAATGGCGATCGCGCCGAGGTTTTAAAACACAGTGGGTCTTATACGATGACCGAGGCCCAAATGGTTTTATATTTTCAAAGGGTTGGATCTTACACTCTCTCAAGAAGCCCAAGAGTTTATTTTATACAAAAAGATGAGGCTTACAACTCTAGGAGAGGCCCAGATGAAAACAACGATCGCACCGTTATTTTAAAAAATCGCGTCGGGACTTATACAATGACTGAGGCCCAAAAAGGTTTATTTACAAAAGGGTTGGGTCTTACACTCTTTCAAGAGGCCCAAGGTGTTTTGAAAAAGTTTGCTAGGGTGAAAATCAACAAAACCCTAATTTCATCATTTTTTAAAGTAATTATTCAAAGAAAATGAATTAAAATGATAAAAATACCAAATAAGTTTGAATAAATAACTTGTGATTTTTGTTTAAGGTTTGAAAAATGATATTTAACTACAAGATGAATTAAAACTCATTTGTTCTTGATTTTTCAAGGTGAATATTCATTTTTTAAAAGGTTTAAAAACAATAAAAATGAATTTATTTACAAAAATATCAACTATATTAAATAATTAATATAAATCTGATTTTTTTTTGTGGAATAAAATATTTCAACATTTTTGTGATTTTTTGCAAAAAGAACCAATAAAAAATAATTAAAATTGAGAGTGTTATAAATTTTCCAAATCATTTAAAAATAACATGAAAAAAATAAAAAGTGGAAAAATGGTAAAAAAAGAGGATCTGGGGCGAGGGGGATTCGAACCCCAGACCTCTTGTGTGCAGTGCGCACCTCCTACCACTGGAGTGGTGATACATCCGTGTATCAAAACCACCCCATGGATATATGAGGCATGCCTTGTTTTTGGCCTGGCCAAGGCAAGACAAGGCAAGATTTTGGCCAAAAACGTGAAGCTTGTAACTTTCTCATTTCTCCATGGATTGGGACAAAATTTAGGTCTATCCTGCCTAGAATTTCACAAAGAGTCCAATGGTAGTGGTGGTTTTTTCAGATGAGGCTCCTATTTTAAAACCCGATAGTGTTCTTGAAATAGGCCTAAAATTGCATTTTCCATGCTATCTCTTGTTACAGGCATGAATTACATGATGAATTGGTTCAAACACAACACATATAACATGTATGAGATGTGCATGATCAGTGGACCTCAAAGCAATGCATATTTCAAAGAGTTCAAGTTGTGATGCTTACCTCTTTAGGAGCTTTTTGGGCAATCTGTCAAGTGCTTTGTTCCAGAAGTAATTTGGTGCTTTAGACACTCTCAATTGATCCCTTAGAAGCTTTTAGGATGGTTAGAACCAACTGGAGTCCTCAGGAACAAGTTTGAGCTCTTTCTTGCAAAAGGGGCAAAAGTGACCAATATGGCAACTCTCCCAAATGGTGTTTCAGATGTGGGGAACCATTTGGGACAGTTCAAGGATGATATTTGGAGTGTGTTTGAGGCTTTATCTGGTTTTGGAAGTGACTGAATCAAGAGATGGCTTGAAAAATGCAAAAAAAAAGTCCAATTTTGAGGCTTTGAGAGGGGACTTTGTGATTTTGGTGTTACAGGTCACTTATGAGAGTTTGGACAGCTTAGATATGACATATTGGATGTGTTTGGATCATGAGCTGTGATGGAAATGCTCTCTAACTCAAAAACTCAGAGTTACCTTGCAAAAGAAGGCATTTTGGCCTAGAGAAAGAGATTTTGAGGAAAACAAGTGTTGTAGTGCTTTGGTGTACTCAAACTGAGTACAAATGAGCTCTATTTATAGTAGAGCAAGTCTGTTTTGCAAGCAATAGTGAATGGCAACTGCAGCAGCTCATTGTCCAATTGCATCACTTTGGAATCTTAAGTCTCCTCTAGCCATTGACTAGAGGTTAGAGCACATGCCTATGGTTCTTTATTTCAGAGCTTATCCTTGACTCATTCAGTTGGAAATGGCTCAGTTCATGCCGCCTTGGTGCATCCATAGAATGCTTGGAAACAAAATTGGAGTCTTGGCCTCTTTTAGGCTTTTAGGGTTTGTCATGCTACTTAGGAAGCTTGGACTTGGGAGGCTGATGAATCAGTGCTTGTCCCTTGGTTGTTCCCCCTTGAGGTGTTCAGATGGATAAGCATGCTTGGAATTGCACAATTTGAGCAAACCATGCCTTTATGCACAAATCTGCCTTGCCAAGATAGTTTGCAGCAAGGCATGTTGCAGCTGTCATAACTCCTAGCTCAGATGGAGTTTGATGAAGCTCTTAGACATTTTGGAAAACACTTATGTGATACGACATATGTGTGAACATAGTTTGTCTTGAAATTTTTTGGATCCAAGTGAAAAATGCCTCTACATTTTGAAAAAAAGCAAGAAAGATTCTGACTTAGTGAAAATTTCACTAAGTGTTGGAAAAAGTGACATTTCATGTTTTCAGCCATTTTGATCACTCCATAACTTGAAATCCATGAGGAATTAGAATGAGGTGTAGTTGACACTTTTAAATTATGCCATGAGAGCTGCAAATCCATCTTTGGATCAGCCAAAATGATTGCTTGGATCTCAAGTTATGATCCTTGGAAGTTGGCACCCTAGCCACTTTATTTCCTAACTTAGAAAAATTCTAAGTTTTTATGGTTACCCCTTTTACAAGTTATCCCACTTTCTTTGATTTTTCTTGATGAACGATGATTCGAATCACACATTAACATCATTTTAGGGTTAAGGAACCATAATTATGAAAAATCTCAAAATGTCAAACTTTGACTTTTTTGCACAATTGAGTTTTTACCAGATGAATTCCAAATTGTGCAATCCTCTATGAAATCAAGTCCTTGCCCTAAATCAAACTTGATAGATATATTCCATAGGTGTTATAGGGTGTATTGAATCATGTCCCAAGCTTTGGGAGCTTGTCTGAGTCAAAAGTCAATGGTACAGTTGACTTTTTCCTCAGAACCCTAATTGTGGTCCTGATGAAATTGAAACTTGTGAACCAAGCTTCTTGGATCAATCCATTGTTGCAAATGGCTCAATATGGTTTATTAGATACCCTCAAATGATGTCTTGAGGCCTTGGCTCATGTTTTGTCCCAAAAGTCAACTTAAGGGTGAATTAGGTCAAGAAACCCTAATTCCTGATTTTTTTGGTGAAGGCATCTCCTGAGGTCAAATTGACTTGATGATTGGGTTTATGAGGTCCCTTAGAGTATTTAGGGTTATTCTTTGAAGCATTGGCTCATGTCCAGATGAAAATTTCCATCTGGAGGCCCCAGTCGACTAAACCCTAATTTGGTGACACTGGTAATCTTGAGGCTGGACCCACTTGGAATGTTGCAACCTTGTGCCTGATTCTTGATGTGGGAGTCCTCTTGATTATTTATGGGTGTTTTAGAGGCTAGACAAGTTGAAGATCATGTCATTCCTTGATTGGTCCTTTGTTTAAGGCTCCGAGAGGGCTTGAAAACCCTAAGCTCTGATTGTAGTGAATGCTCACCCATCTGTGAGGAGATTGATGAGGCATGAAGGTACATCCATATTGTGATTATGATTTGCACAATGATGGGAAATCTTAGTGGTTAAAATTTGGGGTATGACAGTGGGGAACTCCATGAATGCTCGACACTTGTCTGGATTTGCCTCTATTCCACTTTCGGTGAGGTAGAATCCGAGGAACTTCCCCGCACGCACGCCGAAGGTGCAATTTTCTAGATTAAAGCGCATTCTGCACTTCCTGGCCTGGTCGAAGAGCTTTTGCAAGTGGGCCGTATGGTCGGATTCCTCTTGGGATTTCACGATCATATCGTCCATGTAAACTTCGAGCATGTCTCCGATCTCCGATCGGAAGACCTTGTTCATCATGCGCTGGTATGTGGCCCCAACATTTTTCAGACCGAAGGGCATTACATTGTAGTAATAGTTCCCCGAGGAGTTCATGAATGCGGTGTACCTCTTGTCCTTTTTGGCCATAGGGATTTAATTATACCCCGAATTGGCGTCTATGAAGGATAAAAGTTTAAAACCTGTAGAGTTATCTACGAGCTTGTTTATGCTCGGTAAGGGATAAACATCTTTCGGGAAAGCCCGACTGAGATCAGTATAGTTAATGTACATGCACCATTTTCCACTATGCTTTTTAACAAGTACAATATTGGACATCCAGGTTGTATACCTGGCCTCCTAAATGAATTTCGCCTCTAAGTGGTCTTGTACAAGTTTTTCGGCAGCCTGTGCCTTTTCGTCGAATTATTTCCGCCTGCGCTGCGCGACGGCACGGGCAGCTGGGTCGATGGTCAAATGGGGGCATGCGGTCTCAGGGTCCAAGCCGGGCATGACTGCGGCACTCCAATCAAACAGATCAGGATTGTCATCCAGGTACTTCTTCAGCTGTTGCTTGACCTCGTCGGGCAGTCCAACATCAATCTTCACCCCTCTGTTGGGGTTATTGCTGAAGGCGATGACTTCAAACTCCCCGTCTGGAACTGGTCACATGAAGGCTGATGTGGAGGAACTGATCGTCTCAGCCGATGCACCTTCACTGCTATCTTCCTCGCCTTCCTCTGAAATTCGGATGTCAAGGTCGATAGTGTGTACAAGGAATGTCGGTTTCTTATCCGGTTGGCCGTCCTCGGATGGATGATCTTCCTCCTGTATCGGCTTAGCTGCTTTGGGCACTGTACCGATCTGGTTTTGTCCCCGGGTCGCTGCTTCGAAACATCTGCGGGCAGCCTCTATGTCCCCGTGCAATGTCGCAACGTGACCCTTCTCCGTATAATACTTCAACTTGAGGTAGACGGTTGAAGGGACAACAACTAACTCTGCGAGGGCCAGTCTCCCCAAGATGCATTGGTACATAGACAGGCAATCGATCACCAGGAATTGGGTCTTGATTGACCTGGAGGCCTCTTCTTCCCCGAGTGTGACTAGGAGCTCCACGTACCCCCAGGGTCTGACCGTGGCTTCGTTGAACCCCTGTAAATCGGATCCCACGTAGGGTGAGAGGTTCTTCTGGTCCAGCTTGAGGGCATGAAACAGGCCAATGTACATTATGTCTACCGAACTACCCTGGTCGACCAGGATTCGTCTGACGTCGGTGCTTGCCAATCTTGCCCTGACGAGCAAGGGGATGTGTGAGTTGGGAGAGCCTCCCGGCAGCTCTTCGCGGTAAAATATGATTGGTTGGGAACAACCCTTGATCTTCTTAAGTGTGGATAGCCGGTCAGGGCTGCAATCAATAAGCTGCTCGAACTTTTGCTTAACAGATCCCACTGTCAGCTTATTGTACCCCCCCGCGTGAGATAACCATTGCTGCAGGGAATGCTTCCCAAGTGCTGAGTGCAAACACCTGGGATGGCTTCTCGAAATAATCTGGGACGGCAAAGTCCTATGGTTGTGTGATGGACATAGCGACCTGCGGGGGAGGACAAGATGGCAGATGATTCTGCTTCCTTCTTTGAATCTGGCGCCTCCCATTTTGAGGACTCCCCTTTCTTGATATATTGCTTCAAATGACCCTCCTTGATGAGGATCTCAATAGCATCTTTAAGGTGCACGCAGTCCTCGGCCGTGTGGCCATGGCTGCGGTAGAAATGACAATATTTACTTTTATCCACATTGCCTTTGGACGTCGTCGGTTTGGGGAACATGATGCCTCCCTGCTTGAACTCCGTATTGATGCATTCAGAGAGAATGCGCTCGCGAGGAGCGGTGAGCAGGGTATACTCTATGAATCGGCCAACATGCCCTTTACCTTCTCGGGGGCGATCGTCTCGTTGCCTCTCTTTTCCTTGCCGGGATGTCTCCGACTCATCTTTTTTTGGTGCCCAGGTATTTTCGCGATCTCTTGCGTCCCGGGCATGGTATGCGGCCTTCTTCTCTTCGTACTGTATGTACGATTCAGCTTTCTAGAGAAGTTCCATTAATGTTCGAGGAGTCTCGATTCCGACGGCCTTGCGAAACTCGCTTTTTGGTCTCAAGCCCTTCTCGAGAAGATATTTTTTCATATGGTCTGTAGTACGGACCTCCACGGTTTCTTTGTTAAACCGTTCAATATATGCCCGTAAGGACTTGTCCCTGCCATGTATGATAGCTTGCAAGGTGGCCTCCGACTTGGGATGTCGTTGGGAAGCCGTAAAATGCCGGGCAAACTGGCACTTCAAATCTCTCCACGATGTGACCGACCCTCGGGGAAGGTGCTTGAACCAAGCCATAGCCCCCTTCCTGAGGGTGATTGGGAACAGTCTGCATTTTATGGCCCCACTCACATTGTGGTAGTGAAGCATTGCCTTTATGTTTTCTATGTGCTCGCCGGGGTCGGAGGTCCCGTCATAGGTCGCTAAAGCGGGGGGCTTTTCCAACCCACGAGGAATTCTGGTGTCCATGATCTCCTGTGAGAGGGGGCCATGGACGTCGTCGTCACTGCTTGTGCTCGGGGAACGGGAGAAGGAATGACTGCGACCACGGGTCCTGCTTCGTCGTGGAGAATGCCTGCGCGAACGGTGATGCTCGTAATTTTTTGAGGGCCTGGATTTCTTTGGCGCAGGGGAACGTCTTGACTTCCGCAGAGGAGACCGGCGTCGTCTTTGTGCAAGACCGGACGCGGGCTCTTCTGATCTTGATCGTCTTCTTTCTGGGGAGAGGCTTCTGGATCCGTCACGCCTCCGTTTCTGAGGGGGAGATCGAGGACGTGGAGATGGGCCGCGAGGCTTCTCCGAGGACAGGCGCTCCTGGAGGACATGCTCGAGGGCGTTGATCTTTTCACCTTGCTGGAAGATCAAGAGGTTTGATCTGTTGAGGGAGGCTATGAGAGTAGTTGTGCTAGGGTCAGCATTTTGCGGAACCGGAATAGGCTCGAAAACACGGCCAACAGTCTGTGCTTGAGGTTTCACGTCATCGGGAGTAGGGGAGGCGGTTTTCCCGTCACGATGATTTGTCTCCGAGAAAGTAGCTCCAGAGAGGATGTGGTCGGCGTTATCGGGGATAATGGTGACAGTAGATTCTTGACAGACATCATCATTCTTGGTGGAGGCCATGATGATCCGAAGGGGTTTGAAGAGAGCTTTAGTAATCAAAAGACGGGGAAGCTAGCTTCCCACAGACGGCGCCATAGATAGGAGCTGATCAGACTGGATCGTCGTGGCCTTCGTGTAGGGCAGATGATGATGCTAGTAGGAGAGGAGGGGGGTGTACCTGCAAGGCACTCCGACGCTCAAGTAAGAAAGGGTCAGAGAAAAAGGGGCAAGTACAAAGTATGTTCTTAGGATGAATATTGGATACCTGACCCTCTCAAGTGAGAGGGTTTATATAATGCCCCCAGCGCGTGGCCAACGTTCCCCATTTTCGAGGCGAAATAACCGTTTCCCGAAGACTAGCCGTTATGTCGGGAAAAGGCGTAGTTCCGGGCACCTGCCCATAGCTGTCCTGGGATTAATGAAGCCGTGCGTGATGGGCAGTAGTACCGGGGGGAGTGATGTAATCCTTGCCCGGTTGGAGGGCAGCAAAGTGTACTCTGCCCTTCACGGATTGGGCTTTAGGCAATTGGGCCGTTTTGGGAGCAGAAGTGGATTGGGCCATGCCTAGCCATTGGTCCAGTCCAGAACAGGAACCATACTATGAGCCTCCCTATTGCAACATCTATTAATATACATAACAACAACTTTAGCACACCTAGCCATTAACTGTCTGCAATCACATATGATAGGATGCAATTCAGCGATGAAATCCATACCATTAATACAATCAATAACAGATAAAGCATCAGACTGAATTATGAAATTACTAAGACCCAAATCAACTGCCAGTTGCAAAGCCCACCGAATAGCTAATAATTATGCGTTTGTGGGATCAACCACACTAATCAATCTCTTAGAAGCTGCAAGAAAAATGTTTGAGGTGGGATCCCTAATGACATACCCAAGAGCTGCAATCCCCCCTCAAAACAGCCAGCATCAGTCTGAATTACCCATCTATTTTAATCTTCCAAGTTTCTCCCCATCTCTATACTACGAGCAATACAACCCAGCGTGTTCCCCCCCACCTTCAATAAAAACGTCCCATATCTCCATAGCCACCCTACATGGTTCAGGTTTAGCATTCTTATAAATGACATAGTTGCGAACATGCCATATTTTACAGAGAAAGGTTGCAATTAACTGTCCTAGCTGGAAATCCTTCCTGGAAAAAACACCGCTCAACCAATCCATTATACTACCAGACTCGGGAATGCGAATTCTTAAAGGAGAGGAGAACAGGGTTCTCTTGGCAAAATTACATCGGAGGAAGAGATGGGAGGAAGATTCAGAATCTGAGTTACACAAAGGACAAGCGTAGTCAAAGAACGTACCTTTCTTCCGTAAGTTGTCTTTGGTTGGAAGAATGTTCTTCGAAATTCGCCAAACCAAATTTTTCGTTCTGGGCTGCACATTCAGCTTCCAAAGGTTTTTCCAAAACTTCCTAGAGTTGTTGTCGGACGGACCAGGGAGGTACTTCCTTCTTTATTTCCCAGCCAATGGTAAGCTGATTTAACCGAATACAACCCATCCTTTTCATAATGCCATAACAACTTGTCTTGAGGAAGATTGGACGAAAGGGGAATGCTTCTGATGTACAGGATGTCCTGGTCTTCAAAGTTTTCCTTCAGTTTATCCAGGTTCCAACACACACCATCCTTATCAATCAGCTCATCAACCTTTGCATCAGGGGCAAGCCTGCGGGCCATAGAGGAAGGGCGAAAATCAGGGAGGGATGGGATCCAATTATCCGAGCCAATTCTTATTTTCAAACCATTTCCTACACGCCAACGGGAACCATGAAGAACCAGCTCCTTTGAGCTAAGGATACTGCGCCAGGCATAACTTGGTCTAAAACCACTAGGAGCTTTCGCGATAGAGCATCTTGGGTAGTACCGACCTTTGAAAAATCTCTCGAACAGGGATCCATCTTCCTGCATTAATCGCCAAAACTGTTTTCCTAACAAACTAGTGTTAAAGTCTTGTATGCCGCGAAAACCTAAGCCTCAATCCCCTTTGGATTGAGCTAACCTTTCCCAGCTTAACCAGTGTATTTTCTTTTCTCCCTTCTTCGAACCCCACAAAAATTTGGCCAGCAGTGCTTCAATTTCCTTGCAACAACTGTCCGGGATACGGTAACAGCTCATGATATACGTGGGTATAGCTTGAGCCACAACTTTTATCAGAATCTCTTTCCTAGCTCTTGACAGAAAGGACTCTTTCCAGCCTTTGACCTTCTTCCAAACTCTCTCTATCACCAGCTTGAACACCTCTTTTTTTGACCTTCCAAATACAACCGGCATACCTAGATATCTCAAATGATTGATAATAAAACGAAAGCCCAACTTCACTTTGATTCTGTTTTTCACTTCCTGCGAAACATTGCTACTGAACAAGACCTCCGACCTCTTAATATTCACGACTTGCCCCAAGGCTCTCTGATAAGCATTGAGAACACGTAGAACTCTTCCAGCTTCCTCCTCACTGGCTCTTGCGAAGAGTAGACTATCATCTGCAAAAAATAAGTGAGAAATGATTGGGGAATTCCTCGCCACTTTAATGCCATGGATTCTCCTCGTCGCCACCTCCTGTTTCAGCAAACTTGATAGAACATCTGTACAGATCACAAATAAATAAGGTGAGAGTGGGTCTCCTTGACGGAGACCCCTCCAGGGACAAATCGACTAGAGGGCTGGCCATTGATCAAAACTTGGTAGCTAACAGTCGTAATGCAGTTTTGGATCAGAGAAATCAAAGATTGAGGGAACTCCAAACTTTTCAAGGTCTCCAGCACAAAACTCCACTCCAATCTGTCATAGGCTTTTGACATGTCAAGTTTCAACGCCATAGTTCCTTTCCTACCCTTCTTCTTATGCTTCATCCAATGGAAGCATTCCATCGCAATGAGGGCATTGTCGATAATCAACCTTCCTCGAATAAAAGCACTCTGCTCTTCACTGATAATATCAGGAAGGATTACCTTAATTCTATTTGCCACTGCTTTAGCGACAACTTTGATTACTACGTTGCATAGGCTAATTGGCCTAAAGTCCAATGGAGTCGACAGATGCTTCTTCTTAGAGATGAGGGTAATGAATGTGTTGTTGATTGCACTGGGATCCCTGTTATTATTCAATATGTCAAGAACGAACTGAGTGACATCCCCCCCAACAATAGGCCACTATTTTTGGTAGAACAGTCCTAGGAGACCGTCCGGACCTGTAGACTTAGAAGGGTGCATCTGAAAGATCGCTTCGTACACCTCTTCCCTAGTGAACTGGGTTGAACAGATCTATTTATGACTGTTAGAAAGTTTTCCTAGTATGGAACTACAAGTTACCTGCTGGTTCTCTAGTTGGGAGGAAGTGAAAATATTATTGAAGTAGTTAGTAAGGATCTTTTCACAATTTTGCAGCCCTCTTCTCCACAAACCATTATCATCCTTCAGCCTCTTAATCGCATTATTTCTCCTCCTTTGGTCTGCTTTCTAATGAAAATTTTTGTGTTTCTGCCCCCATCCATGAGCCACACTGCACGGCTTCTTTGCTTCCATCGGGTTTCTTCAATTTTGAGCAATGAATCCCTCTGTCTGTCAGTATCCTTGTACTTTTGAATTTCACTCCAATCCCCATACCATCTTTTATCCTCCTTAAGGAAATCTTGGAGTCTGAGAATTTCTTCCCTAATCTTGTTTGTTCGCATTTCTTTGAAACAATGTTGGAGTTCTTGCATTGAGCTGATCCTCTGGTGAAGTGAATGAGTATTTCTATTCCACAGCTGGCTAATTATCTCCCCACAATTCTTTTGATTGGACCAAGCCTCTTCGAAGCGAAACAAATAATGTCTCCTATGAAAAGGCTCCTCTTTCTTAATAAGGATACGCAAAGCAGCATGATCAGAACTATATCTCTCCAAATGAACCACCTTCGTAAGAGGAAAGTGTTACTTAAAGGCAAAGGAAACCAGATATTTATCAAGCCTACACTGAATGTTATCCTCCCCACTTCTGCCATTAGACCATGTGAATGGGTATCCTTCAAAGCTAACTTCCTCCAAACCACACCTGTCCAAGGTCTCTCTCCCCCATTGAAGCTGAGAATACGTTCTACCAATTCCCCCTTGTTTATCCACATCTTGCAGAATATCGTTAAAATATCCAAATAAAATACACATATCCCCTCCTTCTTCGCAAATCTTTTGAACCAGCTCCCACGTGTCTCTCTTATTGATCTCCTCAGGGAAGCCATATATTCCAGCAAATGACCATGGACTCTCATCGTCTTCTGATTGACAGCTCCCAGCTATGTGGTTCCAAGAATAAGAGTTAACAGTAATTTTAGTAGAATCATTCCACCAAAGCAAAGGTTTAGGGAAACCTTTGGAGTTGTTTAAGGTTATTGTGAAACACTGTTACACATTGGGTTTGAGTGATTCGTATATTGAGAGTTGGAGAGGTTGGGAAACACTTGGGTAGAAAATAAGGTTGTTCTTGGTAACCTGAAGGCGAAGGCTATTTTCTTGTAACTCATCTGTAATCTCTTGTAACAACTTTTTGAGTATAGTGAATTGGAGAGCCGCTTTCTCCCCCAGAGTAGATCGTTTAATTGAACTGGGTAAACAAACCTTCAGTTTTTCCTTGCCTTATTCTGTTATATTATCTATGTATGGATTATTATTGCTGAAGACCATTTATTTTGGTTGCTATTGTTCTTTGCCTGACAAATTGATATTGAATTTTGTCGTAATTCACAACAAGATTCACAAAAAGTGGTGCGGTGAGTGTGGAGCAAAGAGATATTGTTGACAAGTGAGCACCATGGTTAGTAGATGGCAGATCGAGAAATTTTCCGGTAACAACAACTTTGGGTTGTGGAAAATTAAGATGCAAGCAATTTTAATCATTGTTGGGTGTTTGTCAAATGTGTTTATTACAAATATGAGAATTGCATTTGCATTATCATATGTCTCTATGAAGACAATCTACTCATACTTGAATCAAACATTCATGTTGTTAATGATGTGAAATCACTGTTGTGCAATAACTTTGATATGAAAGACCTCGGAGAAGCGAGTGTGATTCTTGGTATCAAGATCACGAGATTCGAGCAAGGAATTTCTTTGGATCAATCACACTATATGGAGAAGATCTTAAAGAAATATAAATACTTTGACTGTAAACCTGTGAGCACACCATATGATCCAAGTGTGAAACTGTTTAAGAACACTGGTGAAAGTGTCAAACAAACAAAATATGCGAGCATCATTGGCAGTCTTAAGTATGCCAGTGATTGTACTAGACTCGACATTGCGAATGTCGTAGGATTGTTGTGCAGGTTTACAAGTAAACCGAGTAACGAGAACTGACAAGCTATTGAGCAAGTCATGAGGTATCTTAAAAAGACCATGGATCCCGACCTACATTATTAGAAATTCCTGCTGTACTAAAAGGGTACAGTGATGCAGATTGAAACACCTTATCGAATGATTCTAAGCTACTAATGGCTATATATTTAGTATAGCTATGGAAATCAAAGAAAATAGACTATCCTGGCTCAGTCCACAATAGAGTATGAGATGATAGCACTAGGCAAAGCTAGTGAAGAAACAAGTTGGTTAAGATGCTTGCTAGCAAAGACCCCTTTGTGGGAGAAACCTATGTCAGTTGTGTTGATCCACTGCGATAGTACCGCGACTATTGCAAAAATTGAGAATCGTTATTATAATGGTAAAAGACGTCAAATTAGAATAAAGCATAACACTGTTAGAGATTGTATCTCTAAAGGAGCTGTAAGAGTGGATCATGTACGCACTGATGAAAACTTAGCAGATCCTTTGACGAAAGGATTAGCTAGAGAGAAAGTCCATAATACATCCAAGAAGATAAGACTAATGGCTATTAAAAAATGAGTTCCTCATGATGGTAACCCGACCTAAATGACCGGAGATCCCAAGAAATAGGTTCAATGGGTAATAACAAGTTGTGAGCAATATGAGATGATCATGCAAGTGAAGCATGAATCCTGAAGTAATAAGAGGATGAGATAATAAAAACTCTTAATGAGATCTATACTCTGTATGAAGGAGTACCTAGGCTACACGAGTACTCTTGATAGACTCACCTATGTGATTGTGGAACTTAGGCCGGTTCCTATGGAATTTTGAGGCAGAATTCCTAGAGCCTTCAATAAACCGGGATACACGTGCAGGGCCATTAAAGCACGGACTATTAGAATGCACCTTAAGAAAAGGTTGTGTGCATGTTTGATGTCTGAGATAGAGTTCAAGACAATTGTGTGACTCTTGTTGAATCGGAATCCTACTTGCTACGAAAAGGTTCAAGTCGTAGACACCTTTGTTTATGCACAATCTTAGAAACGTTTAACGTTACTTCTGAAACACTTTTTTAAATTCAAGTGGGGGGATTGTTGGAAAATTATGTCAAATATAGGGAGATAAATTTGAAAAAAGTTCCTTATGTCAAGTTCCACATTGTGTGCTAGTTGAAAAAACCTCTTTAGTCCCACATTGCTTATGTGAGATATATTTCCTCACTCACTTCATTATATAAGGAAATTTCTTGTTTTATTCCAAAATACACCAAAAATTAATTTTGAGTTTTTTCCTTCCTCACTCTCATAACTCTGCGTCTTTCGAATTGTCGAAGCGCTAACTTCTCCCCCTTTCTTTCCACTCGTTGAATTTTCTAAGTATTTTCTTGAATTCTCTTTAGAGAATTATGTTAATTTCTCCTCGTTTGAGTTGAGAAATTATCAAGTATAATTGTTTGGATCTCTTTAGAGAATTATTCGAATTTATCTTTGTTTGAGAAATCATTTTGAGTGGTTAAATGACCATTATTAAATTCTCTTTGGAGAATTATTGGAATTTCTCTTGATTTGAAAAATTATTACGACTGGTTATTATACCAGATACTACAAGTGGTATTAACCATATTCAAATGGTCTTTGTACCATCAGAGGATGTATTTCTAGACCGATTATCTACCATGCAAGTAGTAATCGTACAATATAGAACTGAGCTGTTTTATCCTAGAGGCGGCGTGGTAGTTCGACTGCTTTGCATAACTTTGGACAGTGCCGTGAAACGTCTTAAAGAGAGCGTCCTAGTCCGCAACTCGACCTGGTAATTTTTTATGTGGCTAATTTTCAAAATCGTGAAACAACACGTTACATCAGGTAGACGTGAATAATGATTTTTGCATGGTGAACTTCAAAAAGATGTATATATGATTGTTCCATAGACTTAAGTAATTAACAAGAGATGGCATGAAAAACTTACTACTTTCCTTCTCTAAGACAAATAGAAACAGGCTGATGCAAACCATTTCTTATTAATCAAAAATACAATTTATTCTTTCACAATCCTTTTGGTATACGTAAATGATATGATCATAACCGACATTATTTATGAGTTCAAGTTTATTAAATCAACACTACAAGATTCTTTCAGAATCAAGGATTTAGGTAACCTTAAATAGTTCCTTGGAATTGAAGTTGCACATTCTAAAAGTAGAATTTCCTTGTGTAAAAGGAAACATTGTCTTGACTTACTCGATGATTAATAATTAACCAATTCCAAACCAGATTCATCATTAAAGTTTTACCAAGATGCAAGTGCTCCCTACTATGACATACCTGCATATAAAAGGCTAGTTGGAAGGCTATTCTACTTAAATGAAACTAGGCCCATTATAACATTCTTCCCATAAAAACTGAGCCAATTTGAGTCAACACCCACTATAGCTCACTTCAATGCTACCACAAGATTTCTGAAGTACTTAAAGACATGTCTAGATGGCATTATTTTTCCTAGGGATTCCACCATCCAATTGAAAGGATACACATATTATGATTGGGGATTACGTTTAGATACAAGGAGATCAATTTTAGGGTAGTGTTTCTTCTTAGGCAAGTCATTGATTTCATGAAGAACAAAAAAGCCTTTACTTACTAAACATCTTATTATTCAAGTTGAAGATGGTGAACATATACAACTTCCAACTTGTGGGGATATTACAATCAAGTTTATGATAAAGATATTTAGTTATTGACATTGTTGGTTAGAAGATAGTTGCTTGCTACATAAGATATTATTAGCTAGAGCATGTTAGATATGTTCATTACTGAATGTATCTTTATTCATATAGAAAACAAGAACATAATCCTGATCTAATCGTTTTGAGCTAATATCCTATGAACTCATATTCTTAAGCTAATATCCTATGAACTCATATTCTTAGAACCTATACCTAAATACAATATGAAAATGAAAGTGGAAACGTGCCTGAATTAGTCATTAGGATCACTTAAGATTTGTGGATATATGATATTCTAATTTGTAGAGTTCTTTAGAGCTTCTTGAATCTCTTTTGATGGAGATGAAACAATGGCGTATTTGACTAAAATGTTCGTGAAAGCCGCTGTTACTACCAAATAAAGTATTATACTTTAAAAATGCCATAATTATATTCAATTTTATTAAAGATTCAAAATAAATTAACATTATATATATATATATATATATATATATATATATATATATATATATATATATATATATATATATATATATATATATATATATATATATATCTATATGTTGTGTTCTAAAGAAACACTTCAAAGTTATTGTGAGATATTAGATTGAACTCTAGTTTAGCATGTCGTCGAAGTCTGCTCACATGCTGTTGTCGAAGACCTACATGCTGTAGTCGAATTGTGTTCTAGTATGTAGGTTTCGAATTGGATCTTGTGTTAAGGATTCAATTATTTAAATTAGCTTGTACCCTAAGTTAGCTTGTAATGGGTAATTGTTAAAAACCCATTAGTTTAGTATGTTAGGTTTATTATAAATATCATACTAGTCTCTCATCTTAAGTGTGGTGTGGCGAAACCTAATTAGGTGAGAGGGTTATTTGTTATTCTTGAGTACTTGTAATCTGATATAAAGAAAAAGTAAAGGATAGCAGTTATAACCAAACCTTGGTTTTTTCCCTTGTTTTTCTCTTTAACCCTAACCCTTGTGTGTTTCTTGCCTATAAAGAAACCGTTTATACTTTTTTTCAAGGCATCAATTCACAATAAATTGGTGCGGTGAGCGTGGAGAAAGATGCCTTCAACAAAGTATAAGATTGAAAAGTTCACCGGAGTGAACGATTTCGGTCTCTTGTGCTTGAAGATGAAAGCCCTACTGGTTCAGCGGGGTTGTTTGGAAGCGTTGAAGGGAGAGGCAACCATGGACGTTGCGTTAACGGAAAAAGAAAAGACGACCATGATAGAGAAAGCCCACAACACAATATTGTTGAGCCTTGGTGATAAGGTTCTTCGACAGGTATCAAAGGAGACTACGACATCGGGGTTATGGTTGAAACGTGAAAGTTTGTTCATGACCAAATCTCTAGTGAATCGACTCTACCTGAAGCAAGCTCTGTATTCATACAAGATGTGTGAAGACAAAGTGTTGGCTGAGCAGTTGGATATGTTCAACAAGCTGATTCTTGATCTTGAAAATATTGATGTGAAGATCGATAATGAATATCAAGCATTGTTGTTTTTGTGCGCTTTGCCCATAACACATGCGCACTTCAAAGAAACTCTCTTGTATAGAAGGGAGACCCTGAGCTTTGAAGAAGTTCAACCAACCTTGTATTCTAAGGACTTGAACGAACAAAAGGAGCATAAACCTTCGACGGTTGGTGAAGGTTTGTCCGTTAAGGGAAAATTCTTATGAAAGGATGGTAAGTTCGATAAGAAGAAAGGTAAAAGTCAGCAGAAGTCTTATAGTGGCGAAGCATCTGGTATTCGACGCTGTCACTGTAAGAAGGAGGGTCACACAAGAAAGGTGTACCCTAAACGCCTGAAAGATCATGGAGGTAAGGATAATGACAACGTAACCATTGTTCAAGATGGCTTCGAAACATCTGATGTTCCCGTGGTTTCAAGAGGCGACTCAAGAAAAGAGTGGATTATGGATTCAGGTTGCACTTGGCACATGACTCCAAATAGAGAATTGTTCGAGGAGCTATGTGATCAAGATGAGGGATCAGTGCTGCTGGGAAACAACAAAGCTTGCAAAATTACAGGTATTGAATCTGTGAGATTCAAGCTCCATGATGAGTCAATAAGGTTATTGACTGAAGTCAGGTATGTACCTGATTTGAAGAGAAATTTGATTTCTTTTGGTGAATTCGACAAGAATGGATATGTTTTTCAAGGAGATAAAAGTATCCTAAGAGTCATGAAGGGGTCGAAGGAAGTCTTGAGAGGCGTGAAGAAACAAGGCTTGTATACCTTTGAGGCTGAAGTTTTAAGTGGTTCAACAAATGTTGCATCCAAGGAACCTTTGTCGAAGACAGAAATTTGGCACATGAGATTGGGCCATGTCAGTGAAAGGGGTCTGGTCGAATTGGGGAAACAAAATCTGCTTGGAGGAGACAAAGTCGAAAAGCTAAAATTTGTTGAACCCTGTGTACTTGGAAAATATTGCAGAGTGAAGTTCAACAAAGGCAAACAAATAACTCATGGATGCCTTGATTACATTCATGCTAATCTTTGGGGGCTTGCAAGGTGTCCATCATATTTAGGAGCAAGGTATTTTCTATCCATAGTCGATGATTATTACAGAAAGTTACGGGTATTCATCCAGAAGACTAAGGATGAAACTTTTGAGAATTTCAAAGGTTGGAAGACTCTGGTCGAAAATCAGACTGGCAGAAAGGTCAAAAGGTTGAGAACCGACAATGGCCTTGAATTTTGCAAAGAGGTGTTCGACAGTTTTTGTGTTTCCTCAGGTATTGCAATGCACAAAACTACTGCAGGTACTCCACATAAAAATGTTTTGGCATAAAGTTTTAATCGAACTATTTTGGAAAGAGTCACATGCACTTTGACTAGTGTTGGGTTAAAGAAGGTGTTTTGGGCTGAGGTTGTTTCGACAGCAACATATCTGATAATCAGATATCCTTCGACTGTGTTAGAAATAAAGACACCTGAAGAAGTTTGGTCAGGACATCCACCTAGTCTCGACAGACTGAAAGTATTTAGATGTGTAGCCTATGCTCACATTAGGCAAGAAAAGGTCGAACCTAGAGCTCTGAAATGCATGTTCATGGGATACCCTGAAGGAGTCAAAGCTTATAGGCTATGGTGCCTAGAGCCAGGTCACAAGAGGTGTATCACCAATCGAGATGTAGTTTTCAATGAAGCTAAGACGGCCTCCAACAAAACTGATGATGTTAACGAAGAGCTGGAACAATGAGAGATTCCTGTTGAGGTGGAGCATGTTGATGCTGAATTGCGTATCTCGGATGAAGTCAAAGAAGAAGCAGAAGCTGTTGTCGAAGCTTAGGAGACTGATAATGACTACCTTCTAGCAAGAGACAGGTTGATGATAGTCATCAAGCCACCTCAGAGACTTGGGTACGTAGATCTTATAGCTCATGCTTTGATCTCTGCATGTGAGGTTCTCGACGAAGAACCTAGAGACTATAAGGAAGTTATGAGGTGTCGAAATAATACTGAATGGCTGAAAGCCATAGATGATGAGATGAAATCTCTTCATAATAACAACACCTGGGAACTGATCAAGAAACCTGCTGGAGCCAGGTTAGTCAGCTGTAAATGGATTTTCAAAGTTAAGGAAGGAATCGAAAGAGTTGCGTTAAAGAGATACAAGGCAAGATTGGTCGCTAGGGGGTTCACTTAGAAAGAAGGTGTCGACTTTAATGATGTGTTCTCTCCTGTTGTGAAGCACATATCCATTCGAATGTTGCTTGCCATGGTGGCACAGTTCGACCTTGAACTTGAACAAATGGATGTGAAAACTGCGTTCTTGTATGGTGATCTAGATAAAATAATCCTGACGAGGAACCTGGAGGGTATGTCGAAAAGGGGAAGGAATATTATGTGTGCAAGCTAAAGAGATCCTTATATGGACTGAAACAATCTCCTCGATAGTGGAATAAGAGATTCAACAAGTTCATGGCATGCATAAGTTTCATCAAAAGTCAGTTCGACCACTGTGTTTACTTCATATTACGACCGGGTAATTCATTTGTTATTTGGTTGCTCTATGTGGATGATATTCTAATAGCAAGCAACAATGTCGAAGATGTAATGCGGGTGAAGTTTGAACTCAATAAGGAGTTCAACATGAAGGATCTGGGAGCTACATCCAGAATTCTTGGGATTGACATTCGAAGAGATAGAAAATAGTCGAAATTATACTTATCTCAAGAGGCATACCTACGGAAGATTCTCGAAAAAGTTTGGTATGTCGAATTCAAAGCCCGTTGTGACTCTGAAAAACCCTCAATCCAAGATGAGTATAGATCAGCATCCCAATACTGATGTCAAAAGAGTTTATATGAATAGCATTCCATATGCTAACATATTGGGTTCTTTGATGTATGTTATGGTATGTACTAGACCCTACATAACATATGCAGTAAGTCTTGTAAGTAGGTACATGGCGAATCCTGGAAAGGCTCACTGGCAAGCATTGAAGTCGATTCTAAGGTACATAAATGGGTCTTTGAATAGAGTCCTAATTTATGGTGGAGCCTTGGGTGACGATAGTAAAGCAGTAATCGGAGGATATGTCGACTCTGATTATGCAAGTTGTATGGATTCTAGAAAATATATTTCTGGATATGTGTTCATGATGTTTGGCACAACAATCAGTTGGAAAGCAACACTTCAAAAGGTTGTTGCCTTATCAACCAATGTAGCGGAATATATTTTTCTAACTGAAGCTGTGAAGGAAGCATTGTGGCTTGAAGGTTTTGCAAAGGAGTTAAAACTTCAAGGTCCAGTTATCACTGTTAAATGTGATATTCAAAGTGCACTACACCTGTCGAAGAATTCATTCTATCATGAGCAAACCAAGCACATTGATGTGAGGCTGCATTTCGTTAGAGGGGTAATCGAGCGTGGAGAAGTCCAAGTGCTGAAGGTTTCGACAGATCATAATGTTGCTGATATGATCACCAAGATGTTGCACAGTTGCAAGTTTTTCCACTGTATGTAGTTGATAAAGCTGCATGAAGAAAGCTATTTTATTTCTTGAGGTTATAGAGTTAGATCCAAGGTGGATATTTGTGAGATATTGGATCAAACTCTAGTTTAGCATGCCGTCGAAGTATGCTCACATGTTGTTGTCGAAGACCTACATGCTGTAGTCGAATTGTGTTCTAGTATGTAGTTGTTGAATTGGGCCTTGTGTTAAGGATCCAATTATTTAAGTAAGCTTGTACCCTAAGTTAGCTTGTAATGGGTAATTTCCATTAGTATAGTATGTTAGGTTTATTATAAATAGCATACTAGTTTCTCATCTTAAGTGTGGTGTGGCAAAACCTAATTAGGGTGAAAGGCTTATTTGTTATTCTTGAGTACTTGAATCTGATTTAAAGAGAAAGTAAAGAATAAAAGTTATAACCAATCCTTGTTGTTTTTCCTTGTTAACCCTAACCTTTGTGTGTTTCTTGCCTATAAAGAAACTGTTTATACTTTGTTTCAAGGCATCAATTCACAACAATTATATTAATTGTGTTAGGAATGAGAATAAAATACTTGACCCTCTCGTGAGAGAGGGTATTTATATTGTGCCCCCAACGCTGGGCCAACGGTCATCTGCACTGGGTTAGGTTGCCATGCCCAATGTAGATAACTACCAGAGCTTACATGGCATAGGGAAGACCAGCACGTGGTCTTTGCCCTGGAGTAACTGTCCCGAGATCTCCGGAGAGTGGGCAGACCTACTCTTTCGGAGGTGGGTATTTACCTGACGACGTGTCCCAGCGGAGGGAGCACATGGAGTGCATGGGGAAGAGATTCATGACATCTCCTCGTGTCATGAATTCTCTGCTCGACACCAATGGGATCTGATTGTGCTCGATGAGAGAGGATTGGGCCTTAATGGGCCGTTTAGTATTGGGTTGGGCCTACCCGACTGATGGGCAGGCACCGGCCCAGTCCAGAACAGGAGCCCCCTAAGTCGTTGCTCCGAAGTGTCGGAGTAATGACTTAAGGGTCGGCCCATTTGTCGAGGAGATAGTAAGAAAAATCCGTGCTCGAATGATCAGGTTGGTGGTGGACGTCGACGTCCCCGGGGAGATGGAAAGAAGTTGACACGTTGAGGTTGCGAGCACGTAGGGAGCTGAAAGGGCATACGCGGGAACCCATGGTGCCACGTGGCACAAGTCATCAATGCCTAGGGTGGCTAGTAGTAGGGGCACTCAAGTGCCTAGAGATGCCTCGAGTCCCGTGTTAGGATTATAAATGGGTAACTAGTTCATGTCATTTGTACGCTTTCGTTCCACTGATTTGTCTCTTTCAAGTTCCTTCTTGTGCTCGACGTCACCGCCGCCGCAGCCGCCGCTGCCAACCGCTCCCCAACAGTCTCACTCCTAACCATCAAGTAAGTTTCCTCGTCCCCTTTGTTACAGTTTGATTTTACCGTTCATTTTTTGGGAAGGGACGTAGATCTTAGGGTAGCGTTTAGATATTCCGGTGACTTTTGTGAGTTTTTCGGTGAGTATATGAGTTTTCCGGCTTCACTCGTGAGGTTTCCGGTGTATGCGTCGGAGATTTTTGGGGGGCTCTGCTAGCTCATTGAAGTTTGCGATGAATGCCTCAGGGACATGTGATGAACGTCTCAGGGAGCTGATGAATGTCCCGGGGATCCGATGAATGTCCCGGGGAGCCCATGGCTGCCCCTAGTAGCCGGTGAATGCCTCGTCGAGAGGCCCCGTGCCCGTAGGATCACGTCAGTTGGGCAGTTCCTCCCTTATTGTTGGGGAGAGTCATCTGGGATGCTCGGCGCCCTCCACGCCCTTTCACTTGTCTTGCGGTGGAAGGGTGGATTTAATTTCGGAAGTCGAATTCACCGTGCTCCTCTACTTTTCAGGTAAAATGGCCGTGAGGATCGCATACATTATTCAGATAGACACCAAACCCGACATGCCCGAGCCCGTACAACAACTCGGGGAGGAGCCAATTCGTACGCCCGCTGATTGGACAGGAGAAAAGCCCTTACGAATCAGGTCGTGGTTTGCCCTCGACGACACTGATGCCTTCTCAATTGTCAAAGACGTCGCCATAGGCGAACAAGCGAACTGGACGGTCTTCAAACCCAGAGAGCATCACCGTATATGCTCGAGCTAACGGGGGTTAAGGTTTCCCATGTATGAGTTCGCGTTCAGGGAGGCCGGTATGCGTCTCCCTTTCAACGACTTCCAACGGGGGGTGTTCGACTGGTTGTGTGTGGCGCCCTCCCAGCTCCACCCTAATGCGATGGCCTTTATGCGGGCGTTTGACCTCGTGTGTGAATACCTTGGCATCGGGGCCACTCTCCTCCTGTTCTTCCGTATTTTCCATCTACAACGGTCAACTGACAATGGAGGACACAATTGGGTTTCCCTGAAGCAGCCGAGGAAGTTGTTCAAGGCGTACTTAGATTATGTCCGGTGTTTCAAGGACAGGTTTTACTATGTGATGCCTGCCACGCACGAATCCATGGGGTCGCTCTACACTATCATGACCGATGACATGAGGGAGGAAATATTTACGTCTAAGTGCCCCATGGAGTGGGAGAAAACGCACTTCGAGAGTGACACAGATGCCTATATTGTGAAGCCTAGTGAATTGGGTGTCGAGGACAAAGAGGTGTTCACGAAGCTGGTCGAGTATGTCGTCGGCTTTATTCAGGCAAAATGTATAACCAGGGATGGGAGTTTCATCCTCAACGCCCGAGGACAGGTCGTGACTGAGCCCCGTTTATTCAACACTAAGGCCCTCCTTGAATGCAGTCTAAAGAGGAAGCCATGAGGTTTCTAGGTAGTAGCCCACTGCTTCTTTCGGCCATTCACCGTGTTTCGTTTTCTTATGCTAACTTGTTTCTTGTTTCTTGTCGCAAGCCAAATGTCGAACGCAACTGAGTGCATCATGAAGCTGGCCGCCGCCCGAGGTGCAAAGAGAAGTAAGGACCGGGTCTAAGAAGCCATACAGACAACGGTGCCAGTCGAGGGAGGAAATGGCTCTTCTTCTCCCCAATGCAGCTAGTCTCCCCCTGGAGAGGACACCTTCCAAGAGGCCGCGCGCCGAGGGACCTGTCCTCGTGGACCTCGAGGGTCCCGTCCCAACTGAGAAATTCATGATGTCGGCCTATCATCTTAAGCGGGATTTCTTCTGAGTGAGTACCCCTACTGTTGTCGAGGCTAAGGTGAAGGCGATACTGGGAATTAAAATAACGACCACGAGGAAAGCGCTTGCTGAAGATATGGCGGCCATGGTGCGAATTTTTGAGACCACCATGGTTCTGAATGATGAGACAAGCCCCGTTTCTGAACTGCAAAAGCTGCGGGACGAGTATAATGCCCTCGAGAAGGAGAAGGATAAAGCTGAAAGTGACCTGCAGGAGGCCAGGAAGAGGTGTGAGAACCTCGAGCGCACCCTCCACGAGCTGAACGAGACGAATGCGGAGTTGAAGAGAACTCAAGAGGAACGGGACCGTCTCCAAAACAAGGTTGCCGAGCTGGAGGTTGCTGCTAATTCAGCGGAAGATGAGACAAAGGATAAGAGGCGCCTCATCGGCCGTGGTGCTCTGATCGCCAAGATTCGTGAGCTCAAGCAAGACTGTTTGGAGGGCCTCGAGGTGGGTTTTAAGAGTGTTGTGGCACAGATCGAGGCTGAAAATCCAGAGGTCCAGCTTGCCCTTGACAAAGTCAACCCGTTCCACCGTGTGGTCGATGGCAAGGTGGTCGTACCAGGGGAGGATGATGACGGAGATGGGGAGACATAGGCCCGGATCGAGGAGGAGATCGTTGTTTGAATTTCTTTTGTTTGCTTAGCCTGCGTGCCGTATTCTTTTAACTTTGTTTAGTTTGGCCTGCGTGCCGTAACTTTGTATCAATTTCCACCCGGCCTGCGTGCCAGGGGCTTATGACATTTTTGAATGTACTTTGAACAATGGGCTTCTGCCCGCTTTTAATGTATTGTCTTTCGTTATCTCGTGTGTGTGAAGTTCTTATGTTTGATGATATATCTGTTTCATTTTTATCTAAGTAATTGGGGTTTTGCTCAATTTTATTAATCCTCGACAGTGCAGGGGACTGGTCAAGTGGTCGAAGCTGTATTCTGACCTTCGACGAGGCTAAGAACTCGATCAAGGTCTTAGCTTCGTGGCGTGGGCTTCCCATCGCGAGCTGGGTGCCCTGCCAAATTGGTACAACAACGATGGAGCTCGGTTGAGATGTCCCCGTCGGATCAAGGGTCCTTCCGCATACACAACGCGGGCCCTTGTCTTTTTATCTTGAGGGGAGTCGCGCTTGTACCTTAGTGTGCCCCCGTAGTTGCGACGCAGACGGGTCGTGGGCAGTGTTTAACTGTAATACTGTTTAAGCTTTTCAGCATTCCATGGTCGAGCAAGTTCCTCCCCGTGTAGATTTTCAAGGTAGTAGGCTCCTGTCCCTGTTTTTGTGTGGACGCGGTAGGGGCCCTCCCAGTTCGCGGCGAGCTTGTCTTCTCGCGAATATTTCTGGTTCCTTCGTAGGACGAGGGTGCCTACCTAAAAATCATGTTTAATAACTTTATTGTTATAACGTAAAGTTATCTTCTATTTGAGAAAGGCTTCGCAGAGGGACGCGCTCGACCTTATCTCTTCGACGAAGTCGAGCTCCTCCCGGAGGGCCTCATCGTTTGTCTCCCTGTCGATGGGAGATTCCGTTCTCCTTGAGGGTTCCCTTATTTCCATAGGGATCACCGCCTCAGTTTCGTAGGTCAATCGGAAGGGGGTCTTCCCAGTAGTGAAGTGCGGGGTTCTTCTGTAGGCCCAGAGGACGCTGTGTAGCTCCTCGACCCATCTTTTCTTGGCGTTGCCCAGTCTCTGTTTCAGACCTGGCAGGATCACCCTGTTTGCGGCCTCAGCCTAACCGTTTATTTGTGGGTACTCGACCGAGGTGAAATGTTGCTTCGTGCCCAGCTTCGCGACGACGTCCTGAAAGTTCTTATTAGTGAATTGTGTCCTGTTGTCGGTGAAAATTGCCTGGGGTACGCCAAACCGGGAAAGTATGTTCCTCTTGTATAAACGTAGTATGTTGTGGGCCATGATTTTGGCTAGGGCTTCGGCCTCGTTCCACTTCGTGAAAGAATCAACGCCGACGATCAGGTACTTATTTTGGTACGATCCCACGACGAAGGGCCCGAGGATATGCATGTCCCCGTGTCATTGGCATATGTGGCACTTTTTGACGTGTTCCTTGGTGTCCTACTGCATGGTGGTCCAGTAGTACCCTGCTCGTAACGCTTTACGGGCTAGTGATCATCCGTCAAGGTATTGCGCGTTGATCCCCTAATGGATCTCCTAGAGTATGCTGGGGACCTTGGACTCCTCGACGCACCTGTGAAGAGGGATCGAGAAGCTGCGCCGATATAATTTGTCTTCGACAATGGTATAGGAGCAGGCACGTCGGCTAACGACTCTGGCATCTTTGGGGTTGTCTGGTAGCTTACTCGTGCTGAGGTACTCGTACACCGGGGTCATCCAGCTATGGCTATCTTCAATGGCGTTCACGTCAGCCGCGGGGATAGGTTTCTCGATGCTCGGATGCGAAAGCACCTCCTGAATGACGGATTTGTTCCCTTCTTTTTTTTGTGCTTGCGAGTTTCGATAGAACGTCCGCTCGAGTATTGTGTTCGCGCGGGACGTGATTTACTTCCGCCGAGGAGAACTTTTTCATCGTTTCCTTCTCCAGAGCCAAGTATTCGATGAGGTTGTCGTTCTTGGCTTGGTATTCTCCCTTTACTGGGAGGCCACGAGCTGGGAGTCGGTGAATATTTTGACCTCTTTGGTGCCGAGGTCCTCAGCTAAGCGTAACCCGGTGAGGAAAGCCTCATATTCGGCCTGGTTGTTCGACGTCGGGAAAGACAACATGAGGGAGACTTCGATCAGGATACCTTCCCTATTTTCAAGGATAATTCCCGCTCCGTTACCTATCGAGCTGGTTGCCCCGTCGACGTAGATCATCCACTTTTGGGATCCGTTGGTCGAAGGTTCTGGGAGGGTCATTTCTGCCACAAAGTCGGCCAGAACCTGAGCTTTCAGGGGCTTTCTCCCCTCATATTGGATGTCGAACTCGACGAGTTCGAGCGACCATCTGAGCATCCTCCCCGCCATGTCTGGTCGGCCGAGGAGTTATCTCACGGGTTGCTCGGTCCTCACCACGATCGTGTGGGCCAAGAAGTAGTGTTGCAGTCTCCTGGCCACGGTGACGAGAGCCAGAGCGACCTTTTCTATCTGCTGGTACCTAAGTTCCGGACCTTGGAGGGCTTTGCTGGTGAAGTAAATTAGCTTCTGCTCGTCAGAGGTTTCCCGTATTAGGACCGTGTTGAATGCTTCGCTCGTGAGGACAAGGTATAGGAATAACGTCTCCCCGCCGTCTGGTCACGAGAGAATCGGGGGTTGTGAAAGGACTTGTTTGAGGTGGAGGAGCGCTTGCTCGCATTCATCGGTCCATTCGAACGTGGCTTTCTGGCGTAGAAGCTTGAAAAATGGGAGTGCGTACTGTGCCGACTTGGCCACGAAGCGGGAAAGCAAGGCCAGCACCCCGTTTAGCAATTGTATCGACTTCTTCGAGTTCGGCGTTGGGATCTCGGAGAAGGCACTGCACTTGTCGGGGTCGCCTTGATTCCTCGCTCTGTGAGGTAGAAACCGAGGAACTTGCCCACCCGAATCCGAAGGTGCATTTCTCGGGGTTGAACTTCATCTTGCATTTCCTCGCCGTGTCAAAGACCTTGTTGAGATGGGCAGCGTGGTCAACTTCTTCTATAGATTTGACGATCATGTCGTCCATGTAGACCTCGAGCATGTCGCCGATTTCTCCCCGGAAGACTTTGTTCATCATCCGCTGGTAGGTCGCGTCGACGTTCTTCAGGACGACGGGCATCACGTTGTAGCAGTAATTGCCTGACTCGGTCATGAAAGCGGTGTGCTGCTTGTCGGCCTTGGCCATGGGGATTTGATTGTACCCCGAGTAGGCGTCCATGAAGGACAATAGTTTGAAACCTACAGAATTGTCGACCAGTTGGTCGATGTTAGGCAATGGATAAGAATCTTTCGGGCATATGCCCAGTAAAGATCGGTATAGTCAATGCACATCCTCCATTTTCCATTATTTTCCTTGACAAGTACAATGTTGGACAGCCAGGCTGTATACCTGGCCTCCGAAATGAAATTTTCCTCTAAGAGGTCTTTTACAGCTTTTTCAGCAGCCTCCGCTTTCTCGGGAGACTGCCTACGCCTACGCCTACATTGCACTATAGTCCTAGCGGCTGGATCTACAGTAAGCTGGTGACAGGCCACCTCTGGTCAAGGCCAGACATCTCGGACGTGCTCCACGCGAACAAATCTGCATTCTCCTAGAGGCATGCCTTCAACTACTTCTTCGCCCAGTACCAATCTTCACGCCCCTATCTGGATCGTCTCCGAGGGCGACGAGCTCAAAGTCTCCGTCTGAGATGAGGCGCGTTGGGTCGAGAGGCTTCCCATTGCCTTCAGCTGGGAGGTCGTTGTCCGCTGCTCCCTCTTCTTCCTGCTCGCCGGGGAAACGACTGTCGAGGTCCACCGCGTTGACGCGTGAGAGTGGCTTATGCACTACGTCCGGGGTTGACTTCTCTCCGGTCTTGGGCTTGACGTTGATCGAGCTTAGGCCCTTGGTTGCAGCTTCGAAGCACCTCCTTGCAGCTTCGATATTCCTATGGATGGTGACGACCCGACCTCGGGTGGTGTAGTACTTCATCTTCAGATGCACTGTAGATGGTACCGCCGTGAGCTCGGCTAAAGTTATCCTCCCAAGGATGCACTGGTACAGGGAAGGATAGTCCACTACCAGGAAGCGGGTCTTGACTTGTTGGGCAGTGTCATCACTCCCGAAGGTCACCATCAGCTCGACATAACCAGATGGCATGGTGGTCGTGCCGTTGAAACCATGGAGATCTGAGCCTACGTAATGGGTCGGATACCTTTCATCGAGATGGAGAGTCTCGAAGAGGTGGGCATACATGATGTCCACCGAACTCCCTTGGTCGACCAGGATTCTACGGACGTCAAAGTTTTCCATCTGCGCTCGGATCAGGAGAGGGATGGTGGAGTTGGGCGCGCCACCTGGCAACTCCTCGAGGTAGAAGGTGATAGGGTTCAACTTCCCTTGCACCTTCTCAAAGGTGGCAGTCTGTGCCGAGCTCGCGGATTCCAGCTCGTCGAACTTCTGCTTGATTGACCCGACAAAGACCTTGTTGAAGCCCCCGTCGAATATAACCGTTGCCATGGGGAAACTTTCCCACGGGCTACGAGCGGTCACAAAGTCCTCAGGGGGAAGAATCACCCACGGGCAAGGGGTGATCTCGGGGATCTCCGCCTCGTCGGGGACGTAGAAATCCTCCGATCTGGTGATGGTCAGAACTTGCAGTCCGCCCTCTCCGATGGAAGGGGCCGTCTCCTCGACCTTTTGTGTTTCCTGGGAATCCTGCCTGGGGGGGGGGGGGTGTTGGACCTGTAAAGCGGCAAGCAAAAATATTATTTTTGAAAGAATTCTCTCCGGGATTTATGTCGTGTCCACAGAGATCGGTGCCATTGAACTGCCGTTCGACAAATTATATGTTAATGAGTTTGGGTTAAAATGGGTTTAAAGTAAATGTAGAAAAGTAAACATTAACACAAAAAGAATTCATTCTTCAGAGAGAAGAAACTTATACGGCATGCACATAATCGACTCGTCACAAACTTAAACCTATCGACCATCTATACTCAACCTACAATACTCCTCAATATCATCCAACATCGCTCACAACAATGTCCATCTCTGACACACTGAGCTGAGAGAACAACCGTGTTACCCTAGTCGACACTCTCGCACCCGACTCGAGATACAGAGGCATTAAGCTTCGACACCCATAAAGATTGTTAGCTCTAAATCTATCTCTAGCATCTAGAAACTAATAGATAATCATCCCTAATCAAAGTTTGCGATGTTTATCTCTAACACAACCCTAACCCCGAGCATAAAACAAAAATCAAGGACAATCACCGATAAAGATTTGTAAAGCAAATTAAATATAACGCCATGGGCGACAAATATACATGAGTTCAAAGTAAATACATATACAACAACCCAACAAAGAAGAAATACACAAAGAAGAAAAGAAATAAATCAAATATCTCGCGGTTTGTCAACGCCGACCGATGAGAAATCCACCCCGGATCATCCGTGTGCAAGCTTCAATGTTGTTTTCTAAGCTAATCCTTCTGAAAAATGAGTTTGATGGAGTTGGGAGCAAAAATACCCAAAACCATAACCTAAAAAATGAATGAAATAACTTAAATATCATTTACAATATCTGTCAAGTTCGTAGTGCAAACTTTTATTCGCAAAGCGAACGTCAAATTTAGGCACCTGATGCCTCAGGAACAGTTAAACCGTCTCTGCGATTATGCAAAAGTTCGCAATGCGAACTTTTATTCGCAACGTGAATATTCGCTGGAAAGTTCGCAAATCGAACTTTGGTGCCTTTTTCTACTGCCTCAAGTCTGGGAGCATTCGCTAGAAAGTTTGCAAAGCGAACTTGATAGCACACCAGCCCTTGTTTTGACCACAACTTTTGAACCGTAACTCGGATTGACGCACAGTCGGAAGCGTTGGAAAGCTTATTCAATGCTCTTTATGAAAATGACAAGATATCCTTGCTTGAATACCTGCAAAAATGAGAGAAAATCAATTAAACTCTATGATATTTACACGATACGCAATGTATACACTATAATGTAAAGTAAACGTATTTACAAACAAAGCGGGGTTTATTCGAACGATATTAACAAAAAGTATCGATAAGTGCAACTAAACTTATATACAAAAATAGCTACAATCTGCACTTATCAAACTCTCCCCAATTTAAACTTGTTTGTCCCTAAACAAGAATAAAGCGACTCAAAGAAACAGAATGACAACCAAAGAAACATGAATCAACTGGTTTTGAAAAACATAAAAAATTGAACGGTTCAAATGAAAAATGGTACACACAAAGTAAATACTTACCACTAAACTACGACGATAACATAGTCACGAAACAAATGCAATATACAAAAATCATGCCAAACATACTAAAACAACACAAATTCAAACGTGAATCACACCTAGCAAAAACAATCATCGGTAGATAAAAAACACAAATGAGGTACTTTTCACTCACACAATAATCTTGCAAACAAAAGACTAAATTATGCATTCATCCAAAAATTCACATTGAACACACAAAGGCAAGAATCACAAGGGCTTTCAAGGTTGTAATGTGGTCGGACAAACAAACAAGGGGCAATTTCTAAAGGTAATTGAAACAAAAACTTATCTAAACCTAAGGGAGTGATCAACTCACAAAGACTCAAACACAAAATTCCAATCAACTTCTTCCAAAATCCCGAGTGTTACACAAAACACAAGACTTATTTAGCACAATTATATGAACTCTTTTTGTTTCTTTTCACAAGGATTTTCTTTTTCTTTCCTTTTTTTTTTCTTTTCTTTTCATTTTCATATTTTTCTCTTTTTTCTTTTCTTTTTCAACCTCATAGAAACCAACCAATGAGTAAACAATCCTTCTCTCCCCAACTTGAATTCAACCACATCATCATGTGAATACTCCCTACTTTCTAAGACAAGGTAAAAATTCATACAACAACATAAAATTGAGGGTTCAAGAAAAAACAATCAATCAAAATCCATACAAAAAGTGAATTAAATACTCATAGACAAGCATTAAGTTCAAACAACATGGATAATGATAGAAAGGCACAAATGGGTTTAACAAATGCTCACACACTCACAGGGTGAATTGACTATTTGGCTAGGTAGTTGTGCTCAAAATGAAACAAAATGCCTTGATCCTTTTCATGCTTTCATATAATCAACACAAACAAAAGATTAAGTATAATAAAATCCAATTAGAACAAGAATGTTGGTACTACGCGCATATATGAACAATGGAAAGCTACCTCACAAAAAGGATGGGAACTAAAGTGATTCACATCAAGAACAAGTATACAAAAGAATGAATGGCATGGAAGTTTGTAAAAAGCCTAAGTATCATGAATATGCTAAAGTCTAGAAAGCGATACACATATACCTTGGACGTGTACAAAACTTAACAATATCATTACCATACATGCACAAGTTGAAACGATTAAACTTGGAACATCACCTTAAATTTCCTCAAACTACTCAAAACAAGCTCTTAGACAAACACAAAAACTATTAATATAAACAAACTAAAAGACCGGCCGAAAATGGATTAAACAAGTTGTAAAGTGAAGATTTGAGAATTTTACGAACAATCCGAGTACAACTTGTTTAATGAATGTTCACCACACTACCTAACCTAGAATGAAAAAGTAATAACGAAACAAAAAACGATAAAACATGTTTGTTTTACGTCATAAGCTCGACACCTTTACTGTGCTTAGCTAGTAACTTACTACCTTCATGCCATGGTGATGCCTCACCACGCAAACCAAAAGCGTGTGTCCTAACCAAACACTTGAACAAACGTTACGGGAACAAAATGTATACATCATTTGAACAAACATAATGGAAAATAAAAGCAAAACAAGTATCAATATAAACAAGTGAAAATAGACAATATATACGATATCTACAAAACTCAAAAACAAAGAAACTATCGCAATGCAACTCAATATCAAAACCAATCCCCGACAACGACACCATTTTGTTGGAGCGGTAAAGCGACAAGCAAAAATATTATTTTCGGAAGAATTCCCTCCGGGATTTATGTCGTGTCCATAGAGATTGGTGTTATTGAACAGCCGTTCGACAATTTAAATATTAATGAGTTTGGGTTAAAATGGGTTTAAAGTAAATACAGAAAAGTAAAGATTAACACAAAAAGAATTCATTCTTCAGAGAGAAGAAACTTATCCGGCATACACATAATCAACTCATCACAAACTTAAACCTATCGACCAACTATACTCAACCTACAATACTCCTTAATATAATCCAGCATTACTCACAACAATGTCCATCTCTGACACACTGAGCTGAGAGAACAACCGTGTTACCCTCGTCGACACTCTCGCACCCGACTCGAGATACAGAGGCATTAAGCTTCGACACCCATAAAGATTGTTAGCTCTAAATCTATCTCTAGCATCCAGAAACTAACAGATAATCATCCCTAATCAAATTTTGCAATGTTTATCTCTAACACAATCCAAACCCCGAGCATAAAGCAAAAATCAAGGACAATCACAGATAAAAATTTGTAAAGCAAATTAAATATACGCCATGGGCGACAAATATGCATGAGTTCAAAGTAAATACATATACAACAACCCAACAAAGAAGAAATACACAAAGAAGAAAAGAAATAAACCAAACATCTCGCGGTTTGTCAACGCCGGTCGATGAGAAATCCACCCCGGATCATCCGTGTGCAAGCTTTAATGTTGTTTTCTAAGCTAATCCTACTGAAAAATGAGTTTGATGGAGTTGGGAGAAAAAATCCCCAAAACCATAACCTAAAAAATGAATGAAATGACTTAAATATCATTTACAAAATCTGTCAAGTTCGCAGTGCAAACTTTTATTCGCAAAGCGAACATCACATTTAGGCACCTGATGCCTCAGGAACAGTTAAACCGCCTCTGCGATTCTGCAAAAGTTCGCAATGCAAACTTTTATTTGCAAGGTGAATATTCGCTGCAAAAGTTCGCAAAGCAAACTTTGGTGCCTTTTTTTACTGCCTCAAGTCTGGGAGCATTCGCTGGAAAGTTCGCAAAGCGAACAATCACTGGAAAGTTCGCAAAGCGAACTTGACAGCACACCAGCCCTTGTTTTGACCACAACTTCCGAACCGTAACTCGGATTGACGCACGGTCAGAAGCGTTGGAAAGCTTATTCAATGCTCTTTATGAAAATGACAAGATATCCTTGCTTGAATACCTGCAAAAATGAGAGAAAATCAATTAAACTCTATGATATTTACACGATACGCAATATATGCACTATAATGTAAAGTAAACGTATTTACAAACAGAGCGGGGTTTATTCGAATGATATTAACAAAAAGTATCGATAAGTGCGACAAAACTTATATACAAAAATAGATATAATTTGCACTTATCAGGGGGTCATTCCTCCTCGTATATTGCTTGAGGTGTCCCTCCTTGATCAGAATCTCTATCGCATCCTTGAGGTAGATGCAGTCTTCGGTGACATGCCCATGGCTCCTATGGAACCTGCAGTACTTGGACTTGTCAACATTAGCTTTGGGGGGTGCTGGCTTCGAAAAGCGAACACCTCATTTCTGGAATTCCGAGTTGGCGCACTCGGCCAAAATTCGCTCGCGGGGAGCGGTGAATGGTGTGTACTCCTTGAACCGGCCAGCTGGACCTCTCGATTTACGAGAGTCCCTAGGACAATCTTCTCTTCTTCTATCACCCCCTCGTCGGGGAGCGGTAGAGTCCTCTTGCCTGGAGCTTCGAGGGCCTTCTTGGTGCCGCGAGTCGCGGGCACAGTAGGAAGCCTCAGTCTCCTCGTACTGAATATACGCTTGGGCCTTGTAGAGGAGCTCTTCCAAGTTGCGGGGCATCTGGATGCCCACAGCCTTGGAAAACTCAGTGCGAGGTCGTAATCCTCGCTCGATCAGAAACTTCTTTATGTCGTCGGTAGTGGCTACCTCGACGGCTTCCTGGTTGAATCTCTCGATGTAATCTCAGAGAGATTCATCTCTCCCTTGAAGGATGGCTTCCAGGGAGGCCACCGTCTTCGGGTGGCGTCGGGATGCAGTAAAGTTCCTGGAGAACTGCCTCTTCAGTTGCTTCCAAGCAGTGATGGACTCCGGTGCGAGGCTTTTGTACCACGCCATGACACCTTTTCAGAGGGTGGTCGGGAAGAGCTTGCACTTTATAGCTCCCCGAACATTCCAGTAGTCGAGCATAGCCTCGAAGCTCTTGACATGGTCGTTCGGGTTAGCAGTACCGTCGTACGTCGCCAGAGGTGGGGGCTTCTCCATCCCAACCGGTATGGGCGTATCCATAATCTCTTTGGACAGGGGGTACGCCGGTCATCTTCGTCACTCCTAACTGGAGACTGCGAAGGGGAGTGATCGCCACGACCGCGTCTGGGTCGTCGGGAGGGACTCCTTGGATGGCTCTTCGACTTTTCTTTGTCAGCTTTGCTCCTCTTTTGGACAGGGGAGGGTCGTTGTTCCTTCCGAGGAGGGGAGCGGTTGCGCTTCTGGGCGACCACAGGCTGGGGCCGTTCCAGGCGCGGGCGGCGTCCCGCAGGTTAGGGGGAAGGGCTCCGAGAGTCGTCTTGTCCTGTCTTTCGCGGGGGAGAAGAATGACTGTGAGAGGTGGGGCGACGATGTCTCCGTGGGGGAGAGCATTGTTGTCGTCCCCTTTCGAGCGCTTCAATCCGCAAGTTCTGCTGGGAGATCAGCAGGTTGGTCTCATTGGCTAGTACAAACAGGGCCATCGTGTTCGGGTCAGCATTTGGTGGCGCGGGGACATGCTGGTAGGCAGCTGGGGTGTTGTCATGTTGGGCGGCGTTGTATGCCGCGTCGCCGTAGGAGGGGGAGGCAGTACACCCATCCCTCTTGTCGCCTTCTTCGACGTTAACGACCACATTATCCTCGTGGTCGTCTCTGTTGTTGAACTGCGCGAAGGCGGTGTCCGGAGTCTTTGCCTCAGGTTGAGTGCTGGTCATGATTGTCAGAAAATGGAAGTTGCTTTAGTTTTACGAGGAAAAAATGGGGAAGCAAAGGATTCCCACAGACGGTGCCACTGATCGTACCTGATCAGAAAGGAGATTGGTGGCCAGCAAACGTCGTGAGTTCCGCTACTCCGGTGGTGATGAGACGATGGGGGGGGGGGGGGATACCTGCAAGGTACTCTAATGCCAAAGTCAGAAATGTAGCAAGCAAGTACAGAAAGTGAGAGTAAGAATAAGAATTGAATACCTGACTCTCTCGTGAGAGAGGGTATTTATATTGTGCCTCCAGCGCTGGGCCAACGGTCGTCTGCACTGGGTTGGGTTGCCAGGCTCAATACAGATAACTGCCAGGGCTTACGTGGCGTAGGGAAGACCAGCACGTGGTCTTCGCCCTGAGTAACTGTCCCGAGATCTCCGGAGAGTGGGCAGACCGACTCTTTCGGAGGTGGGTAGTTACCTGATGACGTGTCCCCGCTGGGAGAGCACGTGGAGTGCGTGGGGAGGAGAGTCGTGACATCTCCTCGTGTCATGAAGTCTCTGCTCGACACCAATGGGATCTGAGTGTGATCGACTAGAGAGAATTAGGCCTTAATGGGCCGTTTAGTATTGGGTTGAGCCTGCCCGACTGATGGGCAGGCGCCGACCCAATCCAGAACAAGAAGCTTCACTTAATCAAGAAGTGTCAAGAATATATCACCAAAAACATCTGAGTTCTCACTATTTCTTGTCATATACAAATACCTTTCATGATGAATTAAACTCATCAAGTGTTGGATTTATATGAGTTGATCTCTCATAGTATATGTGTCTCTTACTTTGTACACTTACTTGACAATTGTCAGATTTTCTAGATTTTGATCTTTCAAGACACTCCTAATTATGAACCTCAGCACCATGTGGAACTTTGTCATAATATTCATAAATTATCCTTTATCAATTTTTAAACGACCAAACATATCATGACCGTCTAAATTCTCAGTTAGATCATAGTTGTGATTACAACATCTAATCTTTGTGTTCCAACAACAATCACTTGGCCTTGATCTCAACCGAAAAGGGCACTTGACCCTTTTGCACAAGTAACAATCGATTTTTCATTTTTCTTGTAATTTCCTCTAATCTCACAATCAATAATTAGTTTGCCGCACCTACCATGCATCCCATCTGCTATATCAGGGTAAACGATAAGTATAATAATATTGTGCTATCAACCAATCCTTTGTGGCCATAACAATACTTCTACTCAGAAATAGAAATATCAACCAATTATAACATGAAATAAATTAATGATAGACCTACATAGTTTTTCAAAAAATATCAAATAATCAGAAATAAAATATTAATAAAACATATCTCTATAGTAATGAAAATATATGTAAAATTTTCACGTGCTTCATCCATCCCATCTTCGTCTATTTAAAATTGCTGAAATAATAAGACAAAAAAATCAAGGACTAGATCTTACAAATTCGACGTCAAAGAAAATACGCACTAGATTTAAAAAAAAAATCTGTTTTAAACACATACCGAAGATATCATTTACGCCAAAAATCCTGTTAACTCCTAACAGTTTTCTAAAATAATGTTTAGATTTTCATCGAAAATTTCCAATAAGTACTGAATTTTTTTCGTTTTTTTTAATGATTTATAAAGATTAATTATTTTTTAAATAAAATTTAAATTATGAGAGAGTCATCACAATTGACATTTTTAAAATACGTGGGGATGGGATATGCAACCTTGAAGGTGGCATTTAAATTTCTCTTTAAAAAGGACTAATTAAACGTAAACGAGTCCACCAAGATTTGAGTACATATTTTTTAATGATGACCCACATAACATTTTAAAATCCTTCCTGACAACTCCATGGAGCTTAAACCTTAGTTTGGTAATCAACTCTACTCCATAATATCAACTTGGATTTTCATATAAAAATAATTTAGAACTCTTACAGAATTCTGATATAGGATGGAAGGCACTCGAGAAAAGTAGGAAACTACAAGAAAGGTAAATAAAGTAGAAAATATGCATTTAAAAATTAAACACATCTCCTAAAAAAAAAGAAATTAATGTCGTCTAATTTATTTATTTTTAAAATTATTATTGGTGTCTAATTTATTCATTTTTAAAATAATTATTGATGTTGATTTATCAGTATATATAAGTGTCGTGTTTTCTTGTCCACTTTTCATTGAAGATTTCTTAATACACTATATTACTAAGACATCATGTAAAAATACTAAAATACTTATAGATTTCAGAGATACATCTACAAATACACCCCAAACACACAACTTAGGTCAATTCTAAATGTCGCTCTAGGAATGTGCCTTTTTTTGAACCGGAGATGCATCTCCAGAATATGTCCGTAGATGCATCTCTGTAACATTGTTAAACAGAAAGAGAAGCAGAAAAATAGAAAGTTGTATTTTGACAAAATAAAATTACAGTTCTTATCATAAAATCAACATTACATATGCGATGTTAACATAAAATCAAACATTATATTTCAATATCCAGGTGGACGCTTCAACATCTTCACAATATCTTCGACCGCTCTTAAAATCGCCGCTTCCAACTTGATCATAACTTTTGTTTGAATCGGAAAAATGTATTCCACACAACCCTTACGTCTCCATCCGTCTCGAGCTCGTGTTGTTGAGCTCAATCTTGCCTTTGTTATTAATTGACGGTGAACGGTACTCGAGCTTCACAATTTTTCGATTATCTTCGTAAGGTAGGAGGTTATGCACTTCGTATTGCAGATATACAAAAAATGTATACTCATTGATCTTAAACTTTCGTCTGGATGTCGCGCTGGAGAAGAAGACATTTGCGACATACCAGATGATGTTTATTTATGACATTTGCGATATTTTCTGTTTGTATGAAATAAAAAACAAGAGCCTAAATTTATAGAAGTTGTAGATAAATGTGTACCTCGAAAGTTCTATCATGTATCAGTGCTAGTTTCAGAGATACATTTATGGTACCACCCTATTATCTGATTCCGGAGATACAACTCCGGAACCTCTCCTGAACCAGCGCAGACAGAAAATACAACCTGTGTGTTTTGTTTGGCAAATGAACAATTTTTTTTCCAAACATCAAAATGTATTAAAGTATTTGAAATTATATATATTACAATTCATTAATATTAATACACAATTACATTCACTTAATTGATAACGAAGAACTACAACGAATTGAAAGATTTGTCATCGGCTAAATCTATAAGTATGGGTGGTACCCCTTTTAGATTTTGTGCATTTGATTCTCTTTTAATGTTGCTCAATTTGGTGAACTCTTGCATCCTTTCCACACATTGGTCTGACCAAGTTTCGGCTTTTGTTTTTGAATGAGCCGTCCACTCCACTGATGTAAGTTGTATATGACATCCCAATTTCAATTAAACCTGAACAAAGTGTCGTGATTTTGAAATTCACCCAATACACATAATACGATCATTATAATTTTGAGGTGGGGCAGTGCGTAATGGGAAAAAGGTTTACGAAAAACTGTATCTTGTAAGATCAATACACACTCTATCATATGCACTTGCTATGAGATGACCCATTTCAGGAAAGTACGTCCATTTTTCCACTTTTTCGCTCTCTAGAATTACTTTAGGCATCTCTTCTTGGTCCTTCAACATTGCTCAACACACCTCTAAGGCCCAAGTAATGTTATCCACTTTTTCGCTCTCTAGAAATGCAAACCCAACAAAATAGGCCTTCTCAGTAATGGTAACACCAACCATCTCCAATAATAGAAGTTTGTATTTGTTGGTCTTGTACATTGAATCAATAATCAACACAAAAGAAAACATGTTGAACAACTTGATGGAACAAGGATGAGTCCAAAATATGTCTCTAACGATTACTCCATCCTCGCACGTTCGGTACCTAGAAATATAACTGTTATCATCCAAAAATTTCAATAGTTGTTGCAATTTCACTTCTACCCCCTTAGTGCCTTATTATTTTGGTACCAAATATTATACACTTGCTTGATATTTGAGATATTTTTGGGTCTTTTATGTTTCAAAGTCGCAAGTATATTTTTCGATTTAACCAAATTCAATGTCATGTCTGAAACATATTTCTTCTCTTCCGGCATGAGGCGACAGACAGTTAGATGGCCGACTAACTTTTCACACAAGTCATGGTTATGTAAACCACATATGACATTAAATCCCCATTTCTTATTTTTCAACATGTAACCACGCGAGTTAAAGGGACACTCACATTTTCTTGAACCGGTGTCATCTCGTTTAAAATTCCGGAGATGAAGTCTATATTTCCCGCTTCTTTCGCATATCATTGTCAGAAATACATCTCTTATATTCGAACCATTACCGGACCTTCCCATTACCACTCCAAATCGCAGTTTAGAGGTCTCCGTACGAATCCATTGAAGCATGTGATCATGAAATTCAAACTCTTGTTCATTTTTAAATTGGTTAGCAATATCTACCGCCTTCACAACAACACCTTTGACATCCAGAGACACAACATGTTTGAGGAAAATATCGAGGTGCACCATATCTAATGAAAACAATTACAATAAAACACTCAAAAACTACTAATACTATAAACATAGCTGAAAAATGATAACTGACAACCTACGGAGATGTATTTCTGGACGAGTTCATATAGAACCCGAAGATGTATCTCCGGATAAAACGAACGTTTTTCCTGACTAAAAACAAGTTTAATGTGAGCAATGAGGTTTGATATAAATGATCTTTGCCTAGAATTCCAATTTCTTTTGCTCACTTTGATGTGATGAAGCACAATAACGAAGATTTGGAGTGAAAATATTGATTGAGAATGAAAGTGTTTTTGGAAAGGGTTTTAAGTGGAAAACAAGTATGAGTCTGTGATCATGTAGACGGGTGTTTTATCAACTTATTTCGAAAATGCATATCTGAAAATATCTGACATGTAAAGGTGACAGAAACTTCAAAATTCTGCCCCAAACATTCTTAGATACATCTCCGGAATATCTACTGGATTGCTCAAATATCAAAATGTTTGTTGAAAATATCTAGAGATGTATCTCTAAAATATTTTTTTTGTTTTAATCTGAGGTGACACTCATTTGATGAGTCATAAAAGACGTATAATGTGTCCGGAGAAATATCTCCAAAATCTGATGGACATTTTCGATTTTTCATCGTGTTTTTTCACCCCATAAAATGGATAAAAAGTTCCCGGTACTATATAGAGATCCATAAAATCATTGGCCAAAATTAATTAAATGCAAGCAATCAATTTTACATTTCATCACCTCATAAAAGAAGAATGAATCTCACAAGAATTAGAAAAAACAGACAAAACAAAACCAAACACAATGAATCATACAGGTAACTTATGCCCCTGCAAATATAATTCTTGAAAAATCTGATCTTCAATGTCTTCCAAGAGCCAAAGAGGACATAACAATCAACAACAAAAGAACCACCACAGCAACAAAAGATGACACGACAGCACCACTAGTTTGTGCACAGAAATCTCCAAATTGGTTGCAAATGGCAAGCCAGTTTGCGTCTTGATTGCCATTGTGAGCCAAGTAAACCATGGCAGCAGCTGAAGCACCACAGGAAGTTGCAAGAGTAAGAAACACCTGCAAAGATTATACATAAATTATTTTTTATGTCAAAATTATTGAAATCTAACTAAGATTTAATTATAGGACATTAGGGAACGTAGTTACTGTGTCTAAGATGATGAGAAAAAGCCTTGGTCCATTTGCATGGGGACGAATGACAGTTACTATGGAGAATGGTAGGGATAGTACCAAGTAGCCACCAACAAATGCCATTGCTATAACAAAAAACCTGCATATTTATTATAGGACGCATCAATTAATTTGTTCTCTATGAATATACACATGTGAAACTGGACACAGACACCAGACACGATACTGACATTAATATGTTGATACGATATATTTAAGTACAAGTGTCAGTGTCGTGTCTATGTCTGTGTCTGACACTAATACAAATATAGGCACATTTTTTCAGAGGTGTCGGTGGTGCAGAGGTATAAAGACATTGGAGGTTTGTGAGTGACTTACTGAAGAGTTGAGAAGCTATCATAACTAGCTTCAAACTGAAAGAACTGAGTGAAGAATGGAAGAATTTGATCACTGGTTGCCATGGTGATAGAAGCACCAAGGGAAGATGCTATGGCACCTAACCTTAGAATGAAATCCATTATGGCTATGCCTTTTTTCCATCCTCCTGGTTTTTGAGGGGATGTTATTAAAGCAGCCTTTTCATTAACACGAGGGTTGCTTGACTCTGCCATATCAATGATGGTTGACATTTTTAGGATTAATTTGAAACTTAAGGTATGATATTGATGATTTAATTAGAAGAATATTAACGATATTGATTAATCAAGTGTGCAATATCAACTTCATGGTGTGTAGCTTTTATAGAGAGAATAAATACTTATGTATGAATGTATAGTCAACTTTATGATATTTTAATTAATTAAGGTAAAGAAAAATACTAGAGGAGTGGCTATGAAACAACTTCCACTTTGTATGCACAATCATAATATATAGTCTTACCTTTAATAGCAAAGCAAGTAGAGGTACGAGAGAAATGTTTATTAATATTCTAGTTGAGTACTATGTTTATTTTCTGTTTTTAAAATAGAAAAGTTATTTGCAGTCAACGTTCGGAGGAAATGAGGTTTGAACAATTATCTTTGTTTCACATTTAGCAAGTATAAAAAATTTTTGTTTTAAGATAACATGTTAGAGAGAGAAGCTCCAACTTCTCTCTAGAGTTTTGTCCTTTTTTCCTCTCTTCTGACGGTGTTCATCGCGGTTTTTCCGGCTATCTCCATTTTCCTTTTTCTCGAGGTTTCTGCTTGCATGTCTTCGTTTATTTGAGGTTCGATTATTGGGTGGTCTACAGCGGTGGCTATTTTGGGTAGATGGCTTGGTTTCAGCCTAGGAAGAAAATTTTTAGCAACTTAGTTCCGATTTCCGGGGGGAAGTTGCTCCGTTCAAGGGAAGGGAAAGAGGTCTGTCATCCATTTATTTTTCGGAGATTCCTGATGGTAAGAAAGCTAGTGATTTATTGGATCTCTTTGGGTGTGTGGGAGATATTGTGGAGGTGGTGATTCCTCCTAGAAGAAACAGGTTGGGGAAAAGATTTGGTTTTTCGCGGTTTAAAGATGTGGATGATGTCAGAAGCTTGGCTATTAAACTTGACAACATCATGATCGATGGTAGAAAGATTCAAGCGAATCCGCCTCGTTTTGAAAGGAAAGAGGTCTTGGGCAGAAAGGTATCTAACGTTTCTGGTTTTCAAGAGGTGGATAGGCAGCATGTCATCAATAGGGATTCTTTGGTGGTTAACAATAGGTTCTTGAAGGGGAAGGGAAAGTCTTTTGTGGAGGTGGTTGGTGGTTCGGGGAGCAAAGCTGGTTTGGCAAACGACCCAGTAGTGAATTTTGTGTCTGAAGAAGGAGTTTGTGAGAAGCTGAAGAAAGCGTTTATTGGTGAAGTTATTTCTCCTGGAATGACTTATAATATTCAGTCGGTTTTGGAGTTGGAGGGTTATTTCATGTTTAAATGTACCCCGTTAGGTGCGAAGTTATGTCTGTAGGAGGAAGGAGGAATTCTGGAAATGATAAAGGAAGGAGAGAAGTGGTGGAAACAATGGTTTCTATCCATCAGACCTTGGGAGGAGGAGGTCGTCGATAATAACAGAGCTGTGTGGTTGCGCCTGTTTGGGGTTCCTATTCAGGCGTGGCATCTTTATTTTTTCAGAAAGATTGCGGATGAAATCGAAGAGTTTATTAAGGTGGACGACGCTACTATGAACGGTTCCTCGAAGGATGTAGCGTGAATAAAAGTTATAGTGCCGTTATCGTTTAAGGTTTTGGATTCTATGTTGGTGACGGTCAATAATAAGGCGTTCAAAGTTTTTGTGAGAGAAGAGTTTGAAGGATACAAGGAGTCCTATGCGTCCTCTTTGAAGTCTACCTTTGTTTCTCGCGACTCAGATTCGGGGTGGGATAATGAGGTTTTCCTGCATGAAGTTGGCGGATCTCGGGTTTCTTCAGTCGGTGAAGATTGGCTGGAGGGTGACATGGTTTTGCCGGAAAAGGTTCATGTAGAAGATAGTACTATTGCTGGGAGGGAGTGTAGTTTGACAGGTGAGGAGAAAGATTCAAAGGGTAAGAAGGTCTTTGCGGTTAGTGAATCAGTTGGTACTAAGGAGGCAGATTTAGAAAAGCAGAAAGAGGTTAACGTGTTTGACGAGGCGATTTTGGCTGCAAAAGGTAACTTTTGTTGTTCTTTGAACAGTGGGAAGGAAAAGACAAGTGAAGTAGATAGGTCTTGTTCCTGCGACTCGAGGGTTGGTTGCTCCATTGGGCTCGGTCTTATTATGTGTAATAATAAATTGGTGAGGTCAAAAGGTGGTTCTCTCTCCTCATCCTATAGAAAGCGCGTGGCAGGAATTGGACATTCTAAAAGTAAGAAGTTCAAAAGTCTGTACTCCTTGGGTGGGCCATCAAAAAGTAGGCGAAGGAAAGTTAAGAATATGGTTCCAAAAGTTGAAAATCGTGGTAAGAAGGGTGGGGTAGGTCCTACTGGGACTTTCGAGGACTCTATTTCCTCTTTCAAATCGAATAATACAGTGGCTGCTAATTCCTTTGGTGTTTTGGGTAGCCATTCGTTGGGTGTTTTTTCTGGAGATTCTGACATAGCGAGATGCAACCATAGGTTGCTGGAAAATTTGGATACAAATTTGGGAGACAAATTATGGAATGCCATAACTGATCTTGGGGTGGTTAAAGGTGATACGAAATGTGATTACAAGCTTCAATTGGAAGTTCTGGAGAAGGAAGACAAGCTTAGGGCATGTGGAGGGAAGGTGATCTTAAATGTGTTGAAATGATTTTAGGGTCTATGAATATTCGGGGAAGAGGTAGTAGAGTAAAGAGGAACAGAATTTCTAAGTTTATTTCTAACGGAAATTTCGACGTTTTTATGATACAGGAAACCAAGATTCATGATTTGTCTGATTCTTTAGCTAAGAGTTTTTGGAAGAGTCAATTAGTTGATTACTCTTTTTCTAACTCGGTTGGGTCAGCCGACGGACTGTTGACTCTTTGGAAGGTGGGGTGTTGCGAAGTTATTTGTAGCTTCAAAGAGGAAGGTTTTTTGGGTATCAAAGTGTTATATAATCAAGAAGTATACTATTTCGTGAACGCTTATTCTCCTTGCGATTTAGTTCTGAAGCGTGATCTGTGGAGAAGGTTATTGAGTCTGAAAGCTAGTAAGTCGGATGGAGAATGGGTTTTTGGCGGAGATTTTAATGCAGTTAAGAGTCATAGTGAACACAAGGGCTGTTCGATGGGTAGGAGGAATGCGGAGTTGGTTGAGTTTGCGGATTTTATTTCGAAGAGTGATTTGGTTGATGTGCCTTGTAAAGGTAAGAAGTTCTCTTGGTACGGAGGCGTGGGAGGGGCTTGCAGTAGGATTGATCGTTTCCTTGTGTCAGAGGTTATTATTCAAAGGCGGGGAGTGGTGGGGCAATTCATTGGTTCTAGAGATATTTCGGATCATTGTCCGATTTGGCTTGTGGTAGATAAGTCTAATTGGGGTCCGAAGCCTTTCAAATTTAATAATGAATGGTTCGAGCACAAATTTTTCATATCCTTTGTCGAGAAAGAATGGAGTAGGTTGGAAGTGGAAGGTAGATGTGATTTTGTTCTTAAAGAAAATTTGCGTCTCCTTAAAGAAAGGCTAAGGTGGTGGAATTCTAATGTTTTTGGAAAGATCGAGTTGGAGATCGATGATTGTGTTGCCATTATGAATGAGGGTGACGACTTAGAGGTGGATGTTAGTGAAGAAGTGTTGGAGGATAAAAGGAGGGCGAATGGTAGGCTTTGGGCGAAGCTCAAGATTAAGGAGAATATGCTCATTCAAAAATCGAGATTAAAATGGTTGAATGACGGGGACTCTAATAGTAGATTCTTTCACAGAGTTGTTAAGGAGAGAAGGAGACGTAATTTTATTGGGTCTTTTAAAACGGACAGAGGTACGGTGGCCACGGTTGAGGAGGTTAAAGAGGAGGTCATGGGGCATTTTGTGGCTAAATTTGTGGAGACGGATTGTCATAGGCCGGTCCTTGAAGGTGTGTCCTTTAAATCTTTCTCTCTGTCCGATAGGTTATCCCTTGAAGCTCCGTTTTTGGAGAATAAGATCAAGGAGGCCGTTTGGAATTGTGAGGGTTCGAAGAGTCCGGGTCCGGATGGTTACACTTTCTCTTTTATTAAGAATTGTTGGTACTTCTTGAAAACGGATTTTATTAAGTGTATTGATTTCTTCCATTCGGAGGCGAGATTGTCTAGTGGTTTCACATCTTCGTTCTTGACTTTGGTTCCGAAATCCTCTAATCCATTGGATTTAGATGATTATAGACCCATTTGTTTGGTTGGATGCGTGTATAAAGTTTTATCCAAAATCTTAGCAGCTAGATTAAAAGTTGTTTTAGATTATATTATCTCTTTTAATCAAAGTGCTTTTGTGCCGGGGAGGCAATTGCTAGATGGTGTTATGGTGGCTAATGAGTTGGTGGATTTTACTTCGAAGGAAGGGGAAGAGTGTTTGCTTTTCAAAGTAGATTTTGAAAAGGCTTATGATAAAGTTTCTTGGGGTTTTCTTAAGTTTATGCTTAGGAAGATGGGTTTTGGTGTTTTATGGATGAAGTGGTTGGAGGCGTTGGTTTTCACGAGCAAAATGCCGGTGTTAGTGAATGGTAGCCCGACAAAGGAGTTCGTGGTGGAGAGGGGTTTGAGACAAGGTGATCCTTTATCGCCTTTCCTTTTTACGATTGTGGGGGAGGGATTGAGGGGAATGATGCGTAAATTCGGTGAGAATGGTAATTTCAAGGGGTTTTCCTTCAAGGGAAAGTGCATGGTGGACATTCTTCAATTTGCGGATGACACTTTGTTGGTTGGGGATGGAAGTTGGAAGCATCTTTGGGCGATCAAGGAGGTGCTTAGGGGTTTTGAATTGGTGTCGGGCTTGGGTATTAACTTTCAAAAAAGTAAGTTAATAGGGATTAATATCAATCCGAATTTCTTGGATTTGGCTTCTTACTTCCTCTCGTGTAGGAAGGAGGTTAGTAAGTTTTCTTTTCTAGGGATTCCCATTGGTGTTTATTCCAACAAGGAGGCATTGTGGGCGAGTTTAATTGCGAAGATGAAAAGGAGGTTGTCTTGTTGGAGTAATCGTTGCCTTAGTTTTGGAGGGGGATTAACTCTCTTAAAGTCGGTTCTATCTAGTCTTTCTATTTTCATGCTCTCTTTTTATAAGGCTCCGGGGAAGGTGGTTAATAAGATTACTTCGTTACAAAGTAATTTTCTTTGGGGAGGGTCGGTGGAGAAGAAAAGTATTCATTGGGTGGGTTGGAAGGATGTGCGCCTTCCGGTGGAGAGAGGTGGGCTTGGTCTTCGTAGGATTGATGATTTCAATATTGCTCTTCTTCATAAATGGAGATGGAGAATTTTATTGGAATCGAATTCTATGTGGTTGGAAGTTTTGAAGGCGCGTTACGGTGATATTTCTCTTCAAATGGTGAAGCCTACGGGTGGGACAACAAAGGTTAGATATTCTTCTTCGTGGTGGCGGGAGATTATAAAATTAGAAGCTTACTATCCGGAAGATTTATTCGTTCCAAATTGTAAGGTTGAGGTTGGTGGTGGTTTCTCCACTTCTTTTTGGCATTCCTTTTGGTTAGGTGATTTTTGTCTAAGGGAGAAATTTCCCTTTCTCTTCAATGCTTCTAGTCTCAAGGAGGTGTCCATTGCTTGTATGGGAGGGTGGGAATGTGGTATTTGGAGATGGGGTTGTTTGGGTGTGGAGGATTGTGTTCGGGTTGATGAGCAGCCTGCTCGTGATTCCTCACTCGCTGCTTTTCGTGTGTGGCAGAACCGGCCTGTTGTGCCGTCTGGTGTGGGGCGGGATAATGCTTTAGGTGCTGCGCCTTTGGAGCAGATCATCCACACGGATTTTTCTGCTGTTCGGGGCGAAATGCAGCAGCTGTTGCAATTGTTGGAGGGAGTTGGTCTGTCGGAGGTGGGGAGGGACCGTATCTTGTGGCGTCCGGATATGGAGAAGGGTTTCATGGTTTGTAGTTTTCGTTCTATCTCTAGTGTGTTTTCGACTCCTTACGGTCCTAATAATAATTTCGAAATAACTTTTAAATTATTATGGAATATGGATGTCCCTTTGAAGGTGAGAAGTTTTGCTTGGAGATGTTTTTTAAAGAGAATTCCTACAAAGGTTGCTTTATCTTTGAGAGGTTGTTCGTTTGGTGACGGCAATCTTGGTTGTGTTTTTTGTGGTAATTGTAATGAGACGGTGGACCATTTATTTTTGAATTGTTATGTTATGAGATTGGTGTGGAAGGAGGTGGCAGATTGGATAGGTTTGCTTGATATCGAATTCAACAATTTGAAAAATAGTTTTTTGATTTGGAGGGGGTATGGCAGTCGGGTGGGAATGAAGAGAGGTAGAGAGGCTTGTGTTTGGCTTGCCGTTATTTGGTTGATGAGGAATGGAATTATTTTTAGAAATATGGATTGGAACGTTATGGACATGGTGTGGAGTATTAAAGCGTTGGTGTGGAGATGGTCGTTCATCGGGAAGATTACTCATTCCAATTGTAACTTTTATGAATTTAGTAAATTTCCAGTGTTGTATTTGTCGTAAGTTTCAATTGGGGTGTAATTTTCATTGCTGTACTTGGTGATCTTTTTGTAAGCAGGTTTAAGAACCCTTAGTTCTCTTTTTCAATATATTTCTTGCTTATAAAAAAAAACATTTAGCAAGTATATATTATTCTTGCTTAAAAAAAAAGAAAGTATATATTATTCACTTTTTCACAAATATAAAGAGATCATCATTTTGAGAGGGGAAAGTAATAGCTAATATATATATATATATATATATATATATATATATTGAAAATCAACTTAATTCAGAGTAAGTTTTTTTAGTTTACTCTAAATCACAGTCTTTGAATTGAATTCAATTTAATGATTAATTAAGTAAAAGATTAATTTATTTATTAGATTACATTCAATTCAAAGACTATAATTTTCCGTAAATTAAAAAAATTTACTATTGAAATAAGTTAATCCCTATATATATATATATATATATATATATATATATATATATATATATATATATATATATATATATATATATATATTCTTTTGGTGTGTTTGCTTTAAATGATGAAATAATATTCTTTGGAATTAAGATTATTATTTCTATCCATGTGTTTGGTTCAGAACGTTTACACATTTAATTTAATTTAAAAAATATAAATGAATATAAATGTCATTACTGCCGGGAAGTCGTACTTCCTAGAATTTTATCCTGAAATAGCTTTCTGAAGTATAGGTTAATGAGTTATTGGTATAAAAAATTATATTTAAGACTCACTTCAATATAATTTCAAATAAAGGAATTCTATATAATTCACGTATGTTTTTGCCGCTCGTATTCTCAAAAGAAAATATCAATGTAGAGTTAGATTTGGTCCTACTACCATTGATTTTGGTTTTGATTATGCATGTCCATCTGTGATCACTTCTCCTATATCAGATATTGTAGAGAAGCTTCAAAAGATTCTAGTCACCAGGCACATACTATGTCTGCCTCCTCTATTAAAGGTTTGTATTTTTTAGTCTTCCAAGTATGATAAATAAAAAAAAAATATATAATGCTGTTATAAGACATCTTGTACTGATAAAACACACGCACGCGTCCAGACACACACACACACACGCACACACACACACACACACACAAGAAAGCATCCATAAAATGTTTTGGAGGCAAGCTAGTTGAATTAAAAGGGCTAGAATAATTTTGAACAAGTTTTAAAACTCTACAATCCATTGGTACTTATACTCAATCAATTGGGTTAGTGAAAAAGTTGTTCATAATCGATTAGGACAACGTCTTAATGAAGGGAAACATCCATGTATCTTTTCTTTACTTTTTGAGTTTTTTAATCGATTAACTTTGGGGCTTCTAATCAATTGGGGCAAGATGTCAATCGATTGACACATTAAATTTGACCCATGGATCTTTCCTTATTCATGCCAACCTTAAGCATATAAATAGAGGCTTCTCCTTTCACATTTTCACATCTTGAAACGTGATCCTCCTATCTCACTCCTCACTCTCTCTAAAATATTTTCTACTTTATTGCACTTAAGTTTAGCCGTAACACTTCACGGAAGTTTTTGTGTTTGGTGAGAAAATTTGTATTCTAGAAGGGGAATTATTGTAAATTCACCAAAGAGTGTTTGTTTTCTCTTGGTTGAATAACTTATCCTTAAGGGAGTGTTCGTTTTGGTTAAAAAGCAAAACCCGTTAAAAACTTTGTTTGTGGATTTAGGTTTTAAGTCACCATTTCGGTTCATAAGCTCATCCTAGTTAAAAGCTTACTGTTGTTCGAGATCGTCTCAATTTAAAATCTCAACTTGGTTAGTAGTTATCTTGGTTAAAACCTTGGTTCGGTTTGTAAGCTCAATCTAATCAAAAACTTAATTTGGTTTCAAGATAAGCCTGGTTTAAAATCTTATTATTTTATGGTTGGCCTGGTCAAAACCTCAGTTCATTTCGAGAGTTCATCCCAGTTAAAAGATCATATTAGTTCGAGATAAGTTTGTAAAAAATCATGGTTTAGCGTAGGGACTATCCGCTTTAAGTTTCTGCTCGGAAAGAAGACTAACTACTTTAAGTTCCTATTTGGAATGGAGACTAACCGCTTCTGTCTGCAAGTCTGTGTTTGGAAGGAAGACTAACCGCTTCTCTCCGTTGTTTGTTGTTTGGTTGGATGTTAGCCTGCAACTTCATTTCTCCTTGTATAAGGGGGTTCGCGAGTATAACTTATTAAAATTTCTTAAGCATTATTTGATACTCTCAAGATCAAATCTTGGGGAGATGATTAAGTCATTTCATTTCAATCAAATCTCTATAATTCCTAGTGCCATCTCTCTTACCCTTGACTCTTTACTTTTCACTTCTATCTCTCAAATGTTTTTATCAAAAAAATGTTTTTAAACTCAGATAATGATAACAAAATGTTTTCAAACTATAGTTTTTATGAAACCCACAATTTACCTCCCCTTTTATGTGTAAAGTCATATGTCCAATAAGTGGAATCAAAACCAAAATCCTTTCAAAGACTAATCGTATAAGGAAGAAGATGACTTCCAACACATTTTCTAACAAGAGATCTTTCCTAAGCACACATCCACCCTTTTGATGATGTTAGGTTTGAATAATGGAAATCCAAATTCAAATTTGTAATTCAAAGTATTGATATTGAATTGTGAGAAACTCTAATCATCAATCTGTTTATTCCTACTCGCCAAATAGATGGAGAAGTAGTAGATAAAATCGTTTCCATTTGAACAGTAGAAGAAAGGAGAAAATTTGAAATTGATTTTAAAACTAATAACTTTCTAGCAATGTCGTTAGATGATAGCAAACTCCTTTATGTTTATAATTGCAAAACCGTTGAGAAAATATGAGATACTCTTGAAATGATATATGGAGATTCTCTAAGTATCAAGCAAGAGGAAATGAACACATGAGGCGAAGAAGATGAATTTTTCATTCATAAATGTTTTTCCAAATTTAAAAATGTTAGAAACTATATTGGAACGTTTGTTATTAACCAATATCTAAGAGTTAACAATTGGGAACTTAATCCAATCCTTAAATCAATAGATGGGACTGTTTATGAATTTCAGGAGAAATAAAAGAATGAGGAAATCATAGAAAAGTTGAACGAGCAAGTTCAATTACTTAAATATGAAGGTATAAGTTCTCAAACTGAATAACCCTCAACAACTTCATTAAAATCCTACCAAACATCTCTTGTAGTTTCATTCAGAAGAACATACTAGGTAATTGAGCGATCTTCAGAAAGTTCATCATCAAATGAAGGAACTTCCTTTGTGAATGGATGTGAGGAAAAATCATCATCAAGTGGAATCTTCTAAAGAAGAGAAAACGAAGCCTCCACTAATAAGGAAAATCCAACCTCATGGAGAACCATAGAAGAATCTTATTCCAATGAAGAATAAGTATGCTTAAAAGTATCTTACGAGGAAGATAATTATGTGGTAACAAAACCACTTTACAAATAGTTGTTTAAAATAAGTGATATGTTAATTGAAGAAAATGATAAACTTAAAAAACATAATTTAGACCTTAAAGAGTATCTAGAGTTTCTTGAAGAATGTAATAAAACTCTTAAGCTAGAAATGACTAATATTATAAACTCGGCAGAAACACGGGAGACTTGTGTCTTTTTGAAAAAGGAAGTGACGTATATGCATGAAACCTTAAGCAAATTTACTAAGGGGAAATAAATCATTGACTTGATCTTATCAAGTCAAAGACCTTTCTTAAATAAAAATGGACTAGGAGTTAAAACCAATTAAGCACCTAACAAAGGATAAAAAAGGAAGAAAATAAAATGACCTATTTACAAGTGCTCTCATTGTAATAGACTAGGCCATCTAAAACATTTTTGTTTCGCTAAATTGAAAAGGTCTAAAGATAATAATCCTAGACCTTCTAGAGCCACTAATGCATCTGGACCCAAGAAAATTTGGGTACTAAAGGTGAAACCCTAGTATATTTTGCTAGGGTGATTTGCTGCTTTTATGAAGCCTTGGAAACTATTAAATGAATCTATGCAAAGAAAAAATTATGCTCTTGAGTGTACATTCGTTTAAAGTCTCTGATCCAAGAATGATTGATGATGGTGTATCAACGATGCTGATAAAAAAAGAGTTTTTGTTGAGGGTGATCTCAATATTTCTTATCCATGATCAGCTAACCTGTAGTGGTTTGAGTTGATACGTATGTGGTGGACATATATCTCATTGTTTAAACCAAACCTCACATCCAATGATTCGTAGAGAAGGACATGCCACAATGTGTTGGTGTTCCCTTAAAAGAGGGAAATTTTATCAATGTTTCTTGATAATTGAGATAAAACAATATTTTAAGATTGAAACAAACGAAAAAAATCTGATTAATCCTTTAAAAGTTTGTTTAATTCTGCTCATAAATTAAGATTATTGTGCTACCCAAAATAAATGAACTTTCTAGTAGTTTATAAAGAAGATGTGCAAATAAACTAGACAAGGGTGCAAAAAAGAAAGTAAATCCAACATAATACCTAAAATCACAAATGCTGAAAATAGCCCAACCAATCGATTTGCATCATGACCCAATCGATTAAGTAATCTAAAAATTCAAAGATTTAAAAATTGGTGCTCACAACAACGGCTGGGTGGTTCAGAAATAAATATAATGACCATCAACAATGGTTATCTCCCAAAATTTAAAGCTTCCAATTGATTGGAAACTTCACCAATCGATTTGAGAATAGCTACAAATAGAGGTAAGTTATCCCTTATTTATCACCTCATCTTCCAATCGATTGCACAAGCCTGTAACCTACCATTCATCAATCAAGACTATAATCTATACGATGATGAATGTAATGATTTCAATTTTGATATCAATGGTCTATCTCCCCTAACCGATCCATCCTCTGGGGTTCCCTATCCTTTCAGAGTTAGTGTTGTACGTATGGATAGTAAAATTATTCACTATACAATAAATCATATTCTTTCTCCAAGGAAGAGAAACTCGACCACCATCTAAAAACCAGTTATTCCTCTGATTTGGTTTTTTGAAAATGGAGTCGAGAAAAATTGGATAGATGTTATGGTTCATCATATGCTGGATAGCCAAAAGAAGAACAACATTCTACCATATGGAAAATTATACACCAAAGTCTTGGTGTATTTTGGTTTTGAATTAGAGGAAGAAGAATCATAAATTTTTCACTGAAAAATAAGAATAAGTATTTTGAGTCTAATGAGATGACATATGAGGAAGGGAAATTGTCACCTTACCACTGAGAGCACCTTAAAGGGCAAGACAACAAAGAAACAATGACCTCCCTCCATCCTCTTCAAATATTCTTAAGGACATCGGTGATGATCAAAGAGCAATTCACTAAAATGTTAACAAACTTATCAAGAAATTCGAGAAACAAACCTCATATCTCAAATAACGTCAAGTGGGGATGACTATGATGATGATGAGATGAACTACTTGTTTCTTATTTTCTTATTATTGTTGGTTGTGTTTCCTTTTATGCAATTTCCTTTTGTAATTCATTTTGAATAAAATGTTATTTTTCCCTTTCAAAATGCTTGTGTGCCAATATGTTTGCATATTTAAATTCTCGCAATGCATCCTTTACCAACCTTTTTGATTTTGAAAAAGAGGGAGAAGTATACTCTCTAATTAATTGAAGTGAAATCTAAAACCACTCCAAATATATATCTGTAGAGATGTGTTGTCATCATAAAAAAGGGGGATAATGAGGAATCATGTTTTGCAGGTGTTCAAACTCAAAGGATGAAAGTGTGCCTTTGAAAAGTGCTTTTGATGATGACAACTTAAATGACAACTTAAACCCAAATGATTAAGGTGTCTGTTTGGAAAAATGCTTTTGACGATGAAAACTTAAAGGACAACTTGGTATAACCTTTACAAACTATTAGGATTCAAGTATGCCAAATGATTAAAGATGCAAGCAAACAAATTAAGGGTTGGTGATCACTATAACTATATTATGGTGATGGAATTAAACCTAAAAATATCTTAAGCCTCATCTCCAAGAAGATTCAAGCAAATGATTATATGATTGGCTTATTTGGCAAGTCTTGAAGATTTGAAGTGTGAAAGTGAAAGCTCGCCCAATCGCGTATGAGTGAACCATATTTTGTAAGACACTAAGTATTTTTTGTAAAGTTATACGACTAATCACACACACACACACACACACACACAAACATGTGTGTACGCGCACACACACACACAACAAAATTTAAGCCTATATTTTTTAAATAAAACATCTTTAAAATGTTTTGGAGGCATTCTAGTTGAATCACGAACTGTCAGAATAGTTTTGGACAAGTTTTTAAATTGTCAAATCGATTGACACTTATATCCAATCAATTGGGTTAGTGAAAAATTATTCATAAGTGATTAGGACAATGTCTTAATGAAATAAAACGTCTATGTATTTTTTCTTTCCTTTTTGAGTTTTTTTAATTGATAAATCTTAGGGCGTCCAATTGATTAAGGTAAGATTCCAATCAATTGGCACATTAATTTTAGCCCATGGTTCTTTCCTTTTTCGTGCTAACCTCAAACCTATAAATAGAGGCTTCTCCATTCAAATTTTTACATCCAAAAATGTGAGCCTCCTATCTCACTTCTCACACACCCTATCTAAAATATTTTCTATTTTCTATCACTTAAATTTAGCCGTAGAGCTTCAAAAAAGTTTTTGGGTTTTGGTGAGAAAGGTTTTATTCAGGAAGGGGAATTATTGTAAACTCACCAAGGAGTGTTTTTTTTCTTCACATGGTTAAATAATTTATCTTAAGAAAGTGTTTGTTTGAGTTCAAAAGATAAATCCGTTAAAAGCTTTGTTTGGAAATTTAGTTCTTGAGTCATTGTTTCGGTTCATAAGCTCAGCCCGGTTAAAAGCTTACTTTGTTTCGAGATCAAGCTGGTTTAAAATTTCAACTTGGTTCGTGGTTTTTCTGATTAAAACCTCAGTTCGGTTCGTAAGATCATCCTGATCAAAAGCTTACTTTGGTTTGAGATAATTCCGGTTTAAAATCTCTTTAGTTCATGGTTAGCCTAGTTAAAAACATGGTTCGGTTCATGAGTTCATCATGGTTAAAAGCTCATCTTAGTTTGAGATAAGTTCGTAGAAAATCTCTATTTATCTTGGGGACTAAGCGCTTCAAGTTGCTATTTGGAAAGAATACTAACAACTTTAAGTTAATGTTTGGAAGGAAAAATAACCAATTCTCTTCGAAAGTCTATGTTTGGAAGGAAGACTAAGCGCTTCTCTCTGTTGTTCGTTATGTTGGTTGGAAGCTATCTAGAAATTTCATTTTTCCTTGTATAAGGGGGTTCGAGAGTTTAACCTACTAAAAGCTCTTAATCTTTATTGGATACTCTCAAAATTAAATCTTGGGGGAAAGGATTAGGTCATTACATTTCGATCGAACCTCTATAATTCCTGGTGTCATTTCTCTTACCATTAACTATTTACTTTCTACATTTTTACTTTCCGCTGCTGTCTCTCAAATGTTTTTATCAAAAAAATATTTTTAAACGTTGATAATGATAATGAAATGTTTTTCAAACTATATTTTTTTATTAAACCTATAATTCACCTCCCCTCGTGTGTGGGGTCACTTGTCCAACACTTTTTGGGGGATTGAAGTTGCCTACTCTCCTATAGGCTACATTCTTTCTCAACCTAAGTGCATTACTAACATTTTTGAACAAGCTCGACTTTCTAATACTAGAGAATAAATAGTTCTCTTGAATTGAATGTGAAATATGCTCCTTCTAATGGTTTTACTCTACTAGATCCCACTTTGTATCGCACTTTCACAGCCTAGTGTACCTTACGATTACCATACCTAATATTGCTTATAATGTTCATGTTATCAGTCAGTTTGTTGTCTCTCCCACTACAGTATATTAGACAAATTTTCTTCACGTTCTTCATTATATTTGAGGAACCCAGTTTCAAAGCCTTTTATTTCCCTCATCATCCTCATTGGAGTTACGTGCTTATTCTGATGTTGATTGGGATGATGACTCCACAAATCATAAGTCTACCACATGTTTTTGTATATTTCTTGGAGAATCTTTTATTTTTTTAGGAAAATTAAGAAATAATATATTGTATCTCGCTCTTCTACAAAAGTTGAGTATCTTGCTATGACATCCACCACTACTGAAATAGTTTGGTTGCATTAGTTACTTTTGGATATGGTGTCACTCTTTCTGAACCATCTCCCATGTATTGTGATAGCAAAAGTACTATTCAAATTGCTCATAACTCAGTACTTCATGAACGTTTCAAGCACATTGAGATTGATTATAACTTCTCTTGTCACCATATTCAGCTTAAAACAATGACTCTTTCGTTCATCTCTTCCTCTTTGCAAATTGCTGATTTGTTTACGAAGACACATTTCATTAAACATTTTCGTGTCTTGATTGAAAAATTCTTGATGCTTCATATTAATGCATCATGAGTTTGATGAGAGATATTAGATATTATTATTATTATTATTATTATTATTATATTATCATATATTAATAAGGATAATTTAGTCTTTTTCTATCATCTAATATTTATACTCTATTGTAATTCGTATTATATAGACTTTGCCATTCTAATATAACCCATATAATTTCTTCTCTTTGTTAACAATAGTATATATCCTAGCTATTTTTAGACGAGATTCTTAATCTTAAAAATCTATTTAGTTTATGAAAACATTTTTCATTTATTTTTTAATAATTTGGGTAAATTTACTTATTATCCCCTCAAATTTTCTATTTTTGTTTGCAATTATGTTTACAAAATTTCACATATAAAATAAATATTATATATAAATAGAAGATAAGGTAATAAGATGTGTCGCTTCTCCTTTATGGATTGTAAATCAATTCTCTTAAAAACTATATCAACTGATTTAGAAGACCCAACATTGCTATGTACAAGTCTTTGAACTTATGTAAAAGATCTGTTGTCTCTGGTGGTAGGAAACCAAAAGTGTCAAAGTTAAATAGTAAAAAACACGTTGATTGTCAGAACACGTTTTCTTATATTTGACCACTTTACTTGAAACAGTTTTGTAGGTTGCTTATCCCGCAATAAAATCTCTAGTTCTCAGTTTCGATCAGTAGTGAGAAAACCCCAATGAAATCCACATGGATGTTATCCTCAATTACTATTTAAATGTGTGACTTTATTGATTTTTTTTTGTTTGAGTAAAACTTCTTGTTACTCTTTATATAATTGGGGACACTTTTGTTTGGGTTGCGCGTCTAAACTTCAATTATTCTTGATTTGGTGATCGTTTTTGGTTTTTAAGATGAAATTTTGTTTGGTCAGTAATAAATATCTCACACAAAATTGAAACAATGTGTGAGATAATATGCTCTGAAAAGAGCGATGAACAAATAAACAAAATACAAAAGTAAATAATATAGATAATTGGTAATTCAGTTCTGTGCAACGCCATCTAGTCTGGAAGGCTGTAACTCAAATGAAAGAAAATTCACTAATTCAAATAGTCTGTAGTATAAGACAATCTTATTTGAACTCTTGTAGTTCAATGTCCTTTTCCTAATACTATATTTGAATTTCAACTCAGCCTCTTCTAAATCTGAGATCCGCTCACTTTCACTTAAAGACTCTCCCAAATATTTGTAAGAAAACAATTATATGTGGGGTGATTCAACAGACCAAAATACTGTATTTTTTTAAAATAAGAAAGACTTTCAAGATAGAGTATTACACAAAAAAACCAATTAAAGACTATACTAAATAAAAAATACGACGCTCTATTAACAGTTCTTCAAAACATGCTAGTTAAAAAGAACCATCTCCTTAAACATGTAAGACTCTCGGATGCGAGAGCATTGAGTTTATTAATTAACCAATCAAGTATGAATTAACATAATTAATTATTGATAAATTATCATTGATATAAATTATGACTAATTGTTATTAAACAAAATTAATGATGAAATTGGATGTTGGTTTTCAATAATTTATAAATGTCCATGAGTTTAGTCATCTTCAAAATTAAACACATTTGTTCCAACGTTTATAAATCACAAATATTGTGCAAAATAATATTCCATCACAACATCTAATCAAATTGATACAACAAGCAATCACTTTGTCACATTATAACTTAAAAAAAAGCCTCACAACCTAAGGATACTTAGAAAACAAGACAAACATGCACAAAACAACACTGGTATTTCAATTTTAATATTTTCAATGTTTCCCAATAGCCAAAGCAGACATCACAACCAACAGAACCAAAACAACCACAGCAATAAACGATGACACAACAGCTCCACTTGTCTGTGCACAGAAATCTCCAAATTGATTACAGATAGCAAGCCAGTTTGTGTCTTGATTTCCATTGTGTGCCAAGTAAACTATGGAAGCAGCTGCAGAAGCACTAGCAGCAGCTAGAGTAAGAAACACCTGCAATCATAATCCATAACTAGTTAGATTACACTAATACTAGCGTGCAGACCAACACTCTCGTGCGGGTCACGATTTGAAACATTGATCATTAGAGAATAGAAGAAAGCTTACAGTGTCTAAGATGATGAGAAAAAGCCTCGGTCCAGTTGCGTGAGGGCGAATGATGGCTACTATAGAGAATGGTAAAGACAAGACCAAATAGCCAGCTACTATTGCCATTGTAATAACAAAAAACCTGCATATAAATTAATATAATGGATTAGTGTCTGTGTTAGTATCAATGTCGTGGTACTGATGGCCGTGTTTGTGTTAGTGTCAGTGTCGTGGTATCCGTGTCTGTGTTTTGAGAGTAGAGTTTTGAATGTTACATACTGGAAGGCAGTGAAGCTATCATAGCTAGCTTCAAACTGAAAGAACTGAGTAAAGAAAGGGAGGGTCTGATCACTCATTCCCATGGAGGCAGCGGCGCCGAGAGCGGCAGCAACGGCACCTAACCTTAGGATGAAATCTATTATAGCTATGCCCTTTTTCCATCCTCCTGCCCTTGCAGGGGCTGCAACTAAAACAGCTTTTCCTTTAGTATCTTTGCTTGACTCTTGGATATCAATATTGGTTGACATTTTTGGATCTTTGAATGTGATAGAATAGAATCTAATTATATTCAAAGGATATTTACTAAACTTTGTATGAAATTAATGAGATATGCAATGGATTAATGTTTGAAGCTTATATATAGAGATTAGAGGAGAGGGTGTACAATGTTTTTTTTTAAAAAATAAAATAATAATAAGTGATGCCAAGTGAAGTTGTTAATATCAAATTATTGTAGCAAGCAAGTAGAGATTATGTCATATTTTTAATCACTTTTTCACTTAATGCGTTAAATAAATAAAGTAGTGTTCCTAATCCATAACATGTTATTGGATGATTTGTCACCACCCTATGTCTAAGATTCATTGCCAACTCAACACACTCATGTTATGAGTGGGTCCAGGTTCAAACTGAAAGTTTTCGGTTGCGATCAGCACCCCTCAATTTTAATACTTGCTCCCTCACATGATTAAAATGTCCTTGATGATCAATCCAATTTTTTTACCTCTCCATGTTTTAGTTGTTTCCAGCATTAACTTATAATAATATAAAAATTGAAATTGACTTTTAGGATACTTTTTTAATGCAACTAGTATGATATCCGTGCGTTCGCACGGGTACACGTCTGTGACGCGCATGTGTTCTTAAAATGTATTTATTCTTATAATGTATTTTTTCAGAATGTATTTGTTTACATTTAAAATTAAAAAAAAAAAAATATAATTAATAAAAATTATTAAATTTCGGATTTACTAAATATTAGTATGATACCCGTGCGTTCGCACGATTACCCGTCGGTGATACGCATTTGTTTACATTTAAAAATTGGAAAAAAATAGAATTAATAAAAAACAGTAAATATAAAAAAATATAATTTATATTTTTAAAAAATAGAATCAATACTCGCAGACATTAGTTGGTATCTTTTATAAAAATATTTACGTAATGATTTAGTTTTATAAATATCAAATATTATTTATAGTATTTGTAAATATTATTTTAGTTGTATAAATAAATATATTTTATGTAAGTATTATTACAAATATCTATTTCGTGAGATATCCATATCACTACACGTGTGATCGCTCTATTATGGTGTGTTAAGCGCATTTGATTTATTTTTAAAATAGGATTAATAAAAATTAATAAATATAAAAAATATCATTTATATTTAAAAAAAAAAAGAATCAATACCCGCGGTCATCGTTTGGTATTTTTATAAAAATATTTATGCAATGATTTAGTTTTATAAATATCATATAATATTATAGTATTGTAAATATATTTTTTTAATTTAATAAATAAATATTATCAACATAAATAAATACTTGTGTTCGCCCGGGTACTAGTGTGACACGCACGTTTTTATTTTTAAAATATAATAAAACTATAAATAAGAAAAACCAAATTATTTTACGAAAATAATTAATTATTTTTAAAAGAAAGACATATTTTTAAAATAAAAAATTGTATTACCAAAATATTTTTACATCAATAATATATATTTCAATTTTCCATACATTATGTTTAAAAAAATTGTATCTCACATTAAAAATAATTTCAAATATATTCAATCATTTAGTTTTATAAATATCAAACTAATAATATAGTATTTGAAAATATTATTTTAATTGTATAAATAAATATTAGTAACGGAAATAAATAAAATATTCAAATCAATAGTAAAGTTGTTCCCATTATTATTTAATATTTAAATAATTAACTTAATATCAGTATGATACGTATGTACCATATCAGTACCCGTGTGTTTGTCCGCGTACTTGTGTGTTTCGTACACTTTTGTTTTTAAAAAGTAATAAAAAATATAAATAAGAAAAACAAATTTGTTTTACCAAAATAGTTTATAATAAATAAAAATTAGAGTAATTATTGTTGTACCATATCAGCACCTGTGTGTTTGCCCGTGTACTGGTGTGGAACACACGCTTTGGGAATAATAGTAAGAATGATTTGATACATATTATTATTATTATTATTATTATTATTATTATTATTATTATTATTATTATTCAAATATACATTCAGAAAGATAATCTCTGAAGAGTTGATGTGAAAATCTTCCAAGCAATTCAAACAATATTTTTAATTTTCTGTTACAATCCCATTCATAACAATATCAGTAATATTACACACCACCATGACATGAAATCTAAAAACCATCACCATTATTCAAGGTACACAATTCTCAAGAGGGTAGTAATTAAACATGCAATATTAAATTATACATAGATAATGAAATTTGTACATAAGCAAGGCCAAGACAGAGTCAAGAGAGCCATGAATTTTTAAACTCTAACTACTGTTGGAGAATAATCTGGCTGACCAACTGAGGAAGACTTGAAAGGTTCAATAAGCACTGGTGCCTGTTCCAAACAACTATGAGTATCATCATTGTTCATTCCAAATGTCATCTTCTCCACTTCTTCTTTGGTATATATATGAATCTTGGATACCACATCGCAAAACTCATTGCAGCCAAAGCAAAAAAAAAACATGTGATATAAATTATCAAGTCTTTCTATCGTAATATAGTATCAACAATTTAATTAAACGTGTATAGTATTTGTAACAAAGACATGACACTGACATATGTTATTACATTGAATTAATTATTTCTATCAAATCATTTCTGGTGCCATTGTATTAGTGTTGTGTTAGCATCTGTGACATTGCTTCATAGCTTATAGTCTAAGTGCTTATCTTATAAGCTCTTACGTATAAGCTATTTAATAAAATCATATTATTTTCATAAAAGGTACAAGTTATTTTCATAGGCTATCCGGAGAACTTATGGAACTAATCCGATAACAGTTTATGGAGCCATGCTATCTTTTGTCAGTAAATCTATGGAATTATCACATCCCATACTATATACTTTCTCCACATAGATTCTTTACAATTTTGCTTCAAGATTTGACAATCAATCTAACCGGTATTAATTATGGACTAATAATTTCAAACAAACCATCTAACAAAATAGGATTAAAATCAAGGTGCTAGTACAATTTCAAATGAAACTACTCTAGTATAGTATGCATATCATTCATACTTTTATCATTTAAATACGATTAACGGAGTTGAGTTGTCATGCGCCCAACATGCATAAAATAATTGTTCCAGTATAAGATGGACAAATGGCTGAGCGTTAAAGTAGCCACCATAAATGGATAGATTGCGTATTTAGACAGGAAAGAAACAACATGAAACATTTATTCATGATGCTCATGTGCATGGATGCAGCATTAATTTGTCAATTTACCTGACAGAACCAGCTGCTGCTCGAAGTGCCATGAAGAGAGTCAAGCCCATCCATACACCGCGAAGGCCAAAACGTGGAGAGGCAAATAGCAAAAATGCTGAGGAGAATGCTCCCACAATCATATATGAAGAAATTATCATATAAATTAACCTTGTAAAACACATTACCAGGACAGGAACATTGTAACAATTTCAACAAAAAAAAACTTACCATGGAGAAAGCAGCATATGGGAAATCAGAAACACCATAATGGAGACCATCAAAAATATAATCCAGTGCGTTAAAAGGTTGAGAAGCACTGACAAACTGGCAACAATAACACAAGTTATACTATAACACACACAAATGCAACATGAATCAAAATCAGAACCCTGTATCCTTTTCTTCAATACTTTTTGTACTAATTAGATGATATAGAGGTTTAAAGAAATCGGTCAGTTCCCATTTCCAATATCCTACCAATCAAATAGCAGAGAATAAATTGTTTTTGCCAGTCCATCTCTACTGACTGCAGCACTTCCCGGATCAAGGCTCCGCTTTATAACTTCTTCTGGAGTGATCATGACACGCTTACATAATGCATCTTCCAAGGCATCAGCATCACACCTGATTGAATGTTAACAATCATATTGAAAGGCGGTTGAATATCATATGGACAGAAGTAATAATTTGAAAGCCTACATACCTCAAAAGTTCAGCAGCTGTTTTCAAGTGGAATTTGGCTTTGTCGTCTTTTGGAATAGACGAGTTAATTTACTTTCCTTTGGCAAAATCAATATTACCCAGATGAAGAATTGCAGCAACAACTCTAAAATGGGTTCCTGAAAAAAGACAGCACAGGAAAAGGAAAAAAGTAAAAAAGCAATCATTCTATATTCTCGCAAGAACAAAGCTAAATTCATATGTGTGAAAGAAATACCTGATCTTTTTGACTTATTCCAACAATGCCCATAGCTCTACATGTGGCAAGATACTCATGAGCATCATTTACATCAGCTAGAAGAATTAAGGCGCTGCAATTTTCATGAATACATCAGTTGAAATTCAAAGTTCAACAGCTACATAGGCAAATACAAGGTCATGCTCTAACTTACAAAGTAATTCATGCTACAATCTATAAAGGTATTTGCAAAAATAAAAACTAAAAATCGTATGTGTTTGCCAAGCCATCAAGATTGTTTGTGACAACGCTTCAAAGAAGTTTCACTCGTATGCCAAGCTGTTGTTGTTTGCCAAATGATCATTATTCCAAATTGCTCCATAAATGCACACATGAAAAGAAAAATGAAGTGGATGATTAGTGTAATCAAAGAATCTATGAGAACTACAAAAATGGGTGCACCACTATATCAACCACATTCATGAGTACATTTCAGAGTTACAAGAGAAACAATTGCATCAATATTTATTCTGAGCAAGATCATGCCAAGAACATGTATACTAATTCCTTATGGCTCCTAAGACATGTCACACTATGGTTCACATAATGACCAACTTCAAACCATGACCTATTTACAAACCTACACAAGACACTCACATGTAAATTATACCTGTACATGGAACAAAAGTCATTACACGCATATGCCGTCACACCAACCACAAACCAAAAGCACGCAAGTGCCTCACAACGTTGCAGCAACCAAGTCGTACCAACCTGCAATGCTATATATAAAGTTTCATGCCTCACGAGCAGAAAAAAATGATTCACAAAGCAGACACCAAATTACCTTTCCATAAACTAACTCGTGCCATTATGCTTCTCAAGTCACAACCTTCATTATTCAAGCCACTCAAGTTCCTCGCACCAAGTTTATAGGATACACATGGAAAGATGATGAAATTTGGTTAGTATAAAACTAAGGACTCCTTCAGCAAATTTTTCTAGTTGACTGCCAATAACAGAAGCCATCTTATTCAAACTTAGTTTCACACCATTCATTTCAGTAAGCAATTCAATCATTTTTGAATGACAATATCCAAGCTTGTCATAGAGTTCACTATTTTTGGTCATAGTTAATAAAGCCAGCGAAATTCTGGCTTAAACTAAGCCAGCCGCGGCAAAACCATATAGAACAACTACCTAAAATATTTCTAGCATAGGCAAAACATGAAAATGTGACATGGCCATATCATTTAACTTACATACTAAATGCAACACCAGTTCAGATGAAAGAAACTAATGCATAGATAACAACGCAAATCCATCGGTAGTGACACAGACGAGAAAAGGTACCCGATCAAAGTGCCATCTCAGCCTGCAAAGCTGCCAATTCATCTTCCTCTGGAGTTGGCTTTGCAGGAACAGGGCGTGTAGGTTACCGCCCAGCTGGGACATACGATGTGGCACCATGAGCTGAAGTCTAGGGTTTATACATTACAACTGTGTTTAAATACTACGGTCCACTATACAAGATTACCCCTAAACTGTGAGTGACCTGCCATCTTATGATTAAACTACGAGCCATCCCAACAGTCATGGACGTGCATTAGCACTCTAAAACACTATAAACAATCAAAAGGTACAATATAATATGTTTGCAACCGACATAACAAATAAGTAAATATTTGAGAGAATTACCTCATCAAAATCAGCTGCTGCACCAATTGGAGCTGACAATGCTTCTTGAATCTGCTTCATGTTCTCAGTATGTTCATTTATCTTATCCATGGTTTTATCGACATCATCAATATTCCTGAAAAAAGAAACAGAAGCAAACTTAGGCCATGTTTGGATGAACAACATAATTAAGCACTTATAGCATAGGTGTTTATCATATAAGTGCTTTGCTTACATATAAACTATAACCTATTCATAATTTCATATGCTATATTGAAGAGCTTATGGATTCCAAATCTGAACAATGTTGCTTCAATCCTTCAAACTGGTCCTCAAGATCACTGTACTTTGCATCCCCAATTTTCCTACCATCTCGTTCCCCCTTGAACAATGAATCTACACTCTGGACATCCAGCTTCCACTTTGATAGCAATTTTCTCAAGTTTCCTATTTGCTCTTCAATTTTCCTACCGCACTTTGATTGTGACTGAACGTCAGTTGTAACACTTATCTCTCCCTCATGCTCAGTTTCATTTACTTTTGGTTCAAAACCCTGTATCAATTTTGATACCACGGGTGAAGAAACTTTCTCAGCAGTCCCGCCAGAGATTTGTGATTGAGAATGCAACTTATCTCTCCCTCATGCTTACTATATCCTGAAAAATAAATTCATATAGTAAGTTCAAGTATTTATTAGATGCAAAATAGCTACAAGGTGCACCTGATATAGTAAACTTGTAAAAACATAACAAAAAAGGAAAGGAAAAAAATACTAACGTCATTCTTGGAGTGACTTTTTACAACTGGCCTGCCAACAAGCTATGGCGGTTTGTGCCTGTTCTGTCCCCTAAGCTTCGCATGATCATCCTGCAAACACGATCGAAGATATGTTTATGTAAGTTAAAATCTTTTAGATTTCCATTCCCATATTTTAAACTTCGTGTTCTATAAAGACAGGCGCAATATTTATTTAATTATTTTTACCCTTGGTTGTCCTGATATTGCCGCAGAATTGACATTAGAACTTTGATTTGAATCAGCAGAAAATCTCTCATCGGCTAATTGCTCAAGCAATTTCTGCAGTTCTGTTGTCTGAACATCTGAATTTTTTGATTGCTTGATATGAACCACATCTTTGCCTCCCATCTTTACCCCAACAACCACATGAGTACCATAGTTTTCAATGAACCTGAAGAGTCATCCTGCACAAGTAATAAGTAGAGATTATCAGTAGAATAAAAAGGTTCAAGATAGAGAGAAAAGCAAAATTTGAATATACACACGTTTATATATAGTATGTAGTACAGAAAGTTCACATTTGATAATAGCAAGAAAAATAAATATTTACAAAATGTAGGAAAGATAGCTTGTTTCACCAAAAATGAATTATTTATGACCTGATTGCAGTTCTCGACTTTTCTAAATGGCATTCGTATTGGAGGTCTTGTCTCCTGTTTCCAGTTGTCCGATCCTAGAAAATTCTTGTTTAGAACTTCGAGAAGTATCCATCTACACAAAAAAAAAACATAAAAGAAAGTTACATATATACATACATAAAAAGAGTTTATATTATGATGATTTTAGGTGAAGGAACATGAAATGATACATACCCGTTTCGAACATCCTCAAATAGATTATTTACACGAGTAGAAATTCCAAGACTATTGATCCACATCCTGAAGCATGTCTCTTCTCTACATGTTTGCACATCTTCTGTCAACATCTCAGTGTACGAGATCTTTTTAGTATCTGTCGATAGGCCACTCCTGTATTGTGTAATCAAATTAGTTACGCAATGTATTTCATACCTGTGATGAAAGTTATTGTGCAGAAAGGAATAAACATGCTGAATAAAATTAGTTATATAATTTAATACCTGTGATGAAATAACTGTGCAACAAATGCAAGATTAAGATTTGAGGTACCCTCGGTAATATCTCTCGAGTTTAGGTATATTTTGCAGTCCACTTTCTCTGTATGCTCAAGCACAAGATTTGGTCTCTCATAGGCATCTTTAGTATCTAAGATGGATGGATTGCAATGTTCGGGAGCAAGGACATTAAGAAGATATGCATAAGCCTCTCCATTTTGTAAATGTATTGGCACAAATCACATAAGGATTTTGAATTGATAATATCTTGATTTAATTTCATATTCTGGAAGCAAAATGTTCATAAACACGGATAATTACAACAAAAAAATCCAACAAACTAAAGAAAAACTCTCTTCCTGGAATTACTTTTGTCTCGTTGTGATCACAAATACGAATAAATACAAACAAAACCAACAAATTGTAAGATAATTAAGAGTACAAAACATTCCTAACAAAAAAATGTTGTTAAAGAAATGTTCATATATAAACCTTCAAATCAGAAGAAAAATTCTTGACGGTTTTCTCGTAACCTCCTCTCTGGAGATGAAAATTCATCCATTTTAATAGAACCTTTTCAGGAGACAAATTAAGAAGCTCTTCAATGTCCTGAGACGAATGCAAAGCAAGATTAATCAGTAATTCAAAATTTGATTTAATTGGAATAGATTTAATATAAAAGAAAAAAGTTGAACATCTCATTACTTGGCTATCGTCAACCAATTCCACAAGTTGAGGCGTCTTCTTAAGGCTGAGATCGGCCAAAAGTTGGATCTGAAATTACCGGAAAGCGAGAAACAATGACATGCCTACATAAAGGTCACATACATATATTAAGCAACATGCATTATGTTTAAGTCTATAAAGCATGAATACCCCAAACACGATCCTGACATTGACACGGACACGCCGTTTTTAAGAGGTGTTTGTGCTACATAGTGTTTAATGCTTTATAACACATAAACCATTTTCCTAGCACTTAAACACAACTTCATAGTCTATAACCCTAAGCATTGTCGGATAAAGTCATAATTGGTCGAACGAACTCCGTCATCAATCTCCTGTGTTCTTATGAACATCTACTTATCTGAGTCAAACAAAACATGTTTCTATTGATATAAAAAACAAAAGAGACAAAACCATAAAATTACATCCCTTCAAGAAGCCTTCGAAATCAACATCATTGGCAAAATCATTACCAGATTCATTCAAGATCCCCCTAATCTCATCTTCACTATACATATTTACAAACGTCTTTAGCTTCATCATCAAAGATGATAAATCTCCAAATGTAACCTTCCCATTCTGATTTTTGAAAGACACAAACTACACTACCACAAAGGAAAACATAAGTTAGAGATACAAAATCACCCAGAAATCAAAATCTTAAAATACTCTAAAAACTCATAACCAGCTAGACATTAAAAGCAGAAAACTTATGTTTTATTGTCGGTATCGGTGTTGTGATCCTCTTTTTGTTTTGATTTGGTCGGGCACGCTTCACACAATGCCTCCCCGATAGTTGTTCCCATGCCCTATAGAACAACTTTTAACTCCTTCATACAATGCCTCCTGCATACTGTTTCCTATGAGGTTCTTTCAAACACTGCATTACTTCAAGACATTGGCAACACAAGTAAGTTAATATAACAATAATTTACCTGAATGAAAACTTGCAGAAACAAATTTCAGCTAAATGAAAACTTGTGATTAATCAAACGCCAATACGCTTTCCAATTTATAGCAATTCTTTTCAACATGTGAAATGTTGCAGATGCTAAACTTCATTAACTATACTGCTGGGCTGTCACTGTCTGTCAAGAAAATGTCATTGGTATTAGCAGGAAAACTATCACGCTCTCCAATTCCAGCAATTAAAATATCAATATTAACCTCAAACATATTATAAAAAACATAATTTATAATTCAACTTGATTTCATGAAGGAAGTGATGTTATATATCAGAATCAGAAAGAGCTAACATATGTTGTAGAATAAATAACATAATAAGGAAATATTAGAAAAAATCAAACCTAAAAATTTACTTGTAGGTTCCAGACAAGAAGAAAATTAGTGATCAATAACCATAATCACGTAAATTTCCAGTTGTAGATTTCCAATCCAGTTGTAGATTTCCAATTTGCTATCATGAAATGAAAGAATAACACAAAATATCAAAATAACAGCAACAAATCAAAATGCTATAAGAACCATCAAAACCCACAAAATCAAAACACTGAACCCATAAAATCAAATACCATAAACTGAACCTACAAAATCCTACAACAATATAGGTAGGTAATAGGTTTTACCTTCAAGATCTAAAACCATAACTTTTAGCAGATACCAAGCGATATTTTTAGGGTTTCGTTACGGATGTCACTGTTTTACGCTTGTTTGTATTTGGTTTAATGAAAAAACAATAACAATAAAAAAGCCAGTCAAAACCCTAACAATTAAGTTAACTTAACAACTTACCAACAGAACCACATCTGCAGCTTCCGATCCGTCAACCCCATACGAAGCGGCATCATGTGTGTCGCATATCATCACTTGATTTAAGTTTGATTTCGATAAAAAAAATATAGGAAGAATGAAGAAAAAGAAAAGGAAGAAGAAAGAAGAAAGAGTGAGACAGAGAGAGGGAGAAAGAAGAAGAAAAGGAAGAAGAAGAGGAATAAGGAAGAAGAACACAGAGAGAGAAAGGACGAGAGATAAAGAGTGTTTTCTGATTTTGCAATGCAAAAGTTTGTTGTTTGGGAAATATACCAGAATTTGCAAAAGCAGCCACGTTTACAAACACCACGTGTAAGAGAAGGTAACATACAGGTGGAAGGGTGGAGAACCAAAAGGGCATTGTGGTAATTTTGCTAGCCATTTAAGTTCTTATATGTAAGATTTTCACAATTTATATTTAGGCATAAATAATATAACATAGAAGATGATATTAGACAAACGGTCAATAAGTTATGTGACTATCCTTTTTTAGATGATGTTTTTTTTGGAATCAAGGCAAAAATAAAACCAGTCCAATAACCTTACATGTTTTTGAATTTGAATCATAGCAATCCCATACTAGTCTCTGTCCGCAAAAGGTAAACAATGTAAATCGTAAATGTAAGGAAATTGGTGATGAGGGTGATGTCATAACGTGGACATCACAAATACGTCATCAAGTGGAACACTCTAGGACCAGAATACAAATGTGAACCAGCTTTAGAAAAACACTAAATTCAATCATAAAAATGGAGAATATACCGTTGGATCACATAACGAGTCATATCTTGACATTTGGTGACATAAACAACTTAGATAGAGCGTCAAATCACGTACACGTTTAAAAAGATAAAAAAAATTTCGTTTCCCTTCTTCAATCAATTACTAACTCGAGCACTTAAGTGTTTTTTTTTCAGGTACCTCCCTCCTCTTTTTCTTTCTTGATGTTTAACCAAATTGAAAAAGAACGGACCGACCAAAAAGTTCATTCAACACATTTACCTTATTTAAACTTCTGACATATTGTTGGAATCTTTTGATATGGACAGATCAATGGTATTTTCTATGGGAAACATTATATACAACATTTCCTTTTTCATTCAGAATAATATGACATCTTCCGATTGTAGGAATAACCCGGATGGGCGAAAGACGATGATTCCCGAGAACTCCCTTATTCAATGGACAACTGTTAGATGAGAATACATACCCATCGTAGGAGAAAGAAATGGGTTATCCTACTTCGGCAGGATTGATCCATCGATTGCCAAAGAGATTCCATGTCATATTGTGGATAATTTTCATATACCTACGTTGCATGTTCTCGCAAGGCATCACACCCCTTTGAGATTCTCAGACCAATAAGAGACCCACTGTTTTTTTTATGATGAAGAGTTACTCGAAGGGATCCCCAATCATCGAGTACCCATGCTTGTCATGGTAACAATGGCAGACCTAGGTGTCCGACGCATATTGGTAAACTAGAGAAGCTCATATGATATAATGTACGTATAAGCATACCAAAAGGCGAATCTTCATTCAATACTTCAACCATATCATGACAGAAACCTACACGGTTTCAATGGAATGATTGTAAGAACCATGGGATATGTAGAACTCCTAGTGACTATTGGGACCGTGTATGAGATTAGATTAATCAGGATAAGGTTCTTAATCATAGACATTGACTCCATTTACAACGACATCCTTGGGCAACTTTCTCTTTCTGCCTTATGAGTTATTTCCTCTACTCTGCATTTGAAGATCAAATTCCATACTTTGGAATATCAAATAATAATGTTGGAAGCCGAATTACCATCTACTTGGGCCTTCTTCTTAGCCGTTTAAGAAAATTAGATAAACAATGATAAGACATGAGATGAGGACAACAAACATGAGGAAACACTAGAGTTAGATTCCCAACAAGAAGAATCAACAAATAAGATTTTACTAAGAGGAATGAGGAGAAGACTGGACGATTCCAAAGGAAATTGGGCTTAGGTGTTTCCGCACGTTTTATGGGCTTACTGCACCACCCCTATTCTTCCATAAAGGAAACATCCTTCCGACTCATATACGGGCAAGAAGCAATTATCCTAGTAGAAATGGATGAGAATAGGTGGAGAACCTCTCACCGAGTCCCCGTGGGGAAGTTAACAAAGAAGATTTTTTAGAAGAATTAGATCTTTTAGAAGGAATAAGAGTTCGGGCCGTCCTAAGTTAGACCCATTCTTCCATAAAGGAAACATCCTTCCGACTCATATACGAGTAAGAAGCAATTATCCTAGTAGAAATGGATGAGAATACGTGGAGAACCTCTCACCAGGTCCCCGTGGGGAAGCTAACAAAGAATATTTTTGAGAAGAATTAGATCTCTTAGAAGAAATAAGAGTTCGAGTCGTCCTAAGTTAGACCTTAGTAAAGTAGAAGATGACATCCAAGTATAATAACAATGTCGTTCTTAGAGCCTTCACTTTTAGGGACTCATATTAAGAAGAGTAAATGTAGGTTGCAGAGACACATCAAGGGGAAAGCTATCACCAAATTAGGAAGGACCATACGAAGTTTCTTATATCACGAGAAACAAAACAAACAAACAAGAAGATGCATTAAGCTTAAACATTAAAATAAACGTGGGGACAACCCATAGTAATTTTCGTAGATTAAAACAAAAGGTTGGGACCGTTGAAACTGTAATACAGCAGCAAGCAAAAACATTTAAGTAACCCAGTTTTATCGTCTCCACAGGGATCAGTGCGAGGGAAAGAATGTCATTCGACGGTCTTTATATTTCTAAGCTTATGGTTCAAAAGTTTTGGTTTAAGACGGAACCAAAAACAAATGCGGAAAATGTAAAGACTGAAAATATAAAATAAAGACTGAATTATAAACGGAGCCTTGTTGGAATTGGATCTCATCAAATGATAACACATGCATTCTTCTGACCAATTTCATACATAAATCAAACATTCACATAATATCATCATGTATCACTCACGACATACATATCCTCTCGGTCCCCGCATATTATGAGTGATTTTATACCGATCAATAATTGCTCTCGTACATCACCAATCAATACAAAGCATTTAAATCCTACATGAATGTTAAGCCTTTATCCATTTCTGGCATCAAAACCCAACAGATATTGCTATAACATCAATATCAAACCAACGAGTAATTCATATATAAAGCCAATGATCAAAATACGTACACACGCTTAACCCCTTTTTACATGCATTCAACTAATTTGCCAAATGAATGTGAATGTCATTTTTCATTATTATTCTCACGCACCCTCACGATACCGTTTGTCAAGCGATAGCGCGGTCTCTTATTGCATTAATTACTAGAAGCTATTCAAACTAACAATCAACACAATGCTAAAAAGCTGAGATCCAAATGAATATCAAATCACAAAACATTGTCAAAAGCTTGCTTAATGATAAATGAACATCTAAGATCACGGATTTGAAATAGGTTTTGTCAAGATCAATAAATAAGCAATCAAAGGCAACCAAAAATAGAGAATCCAAACTAATTCACAAACATATATTAGATTAAATACAATAGGTATCAAAAGATTACATACTTTCCCAACAAGAGATCAAAGATCCTACCTTTTCTCCCTTGGAAATGAAGAGATATAAATTACGATCTTCAAATTACAAGTTCTGATATTTCTCTCAAGTTTCTGTGTTGATTCCAACCTAAAAAGTGTGAAAAATCTATTTATACACATTCAGGAATTTCACAGTTCGCAAAGCGAACCTTTCATTCGCACAACGAATGGTAAAAATAGGCACCTGAGGTGCCTCTGATAAGCTTAAACCGCCTAAAAAATTTCGTGAGTTCGCAATGCGAAGGAATGTTCGCAAAGCGAACACTCGCTTTCCAGCTCGCAAAGCGAACTTTAGCTCCTTTTTCCTCTGCCATAATTCCGGGACCATTCGCTGGGACCTCGCTAGCCTTCGCAAAGTGAACCTTCGCTAACTAATTCGCAAAGAAAATTTCTTGAAGTTTTCCTCTGTTCTTTGGCAGTTTGTACCACTTTCTTGTGTCTTACTACTTTGATCATTTAGTGCCTTTTCCTGCACAATAACACACACATTACAAGCACCAAAGGTATATTCTCAAGTTTAGAAGAACAACAACAATCATTAGTAAAACTAATGAAAACACGAGAAAAGAGAAGAAAAAGTGCAAAGAAAGATATGTCATTTTTAGGTAAAATCTGCACCTAACAACTCTCCCTAACTAGCTTTTTTGCTTGTCCTCAAGAAAAGTATACCCCTCATGAAAACAAGAGGATTTCCTCAAGCTTATGATTCAATCAAGAAAAGATGAAAATGCGCAAAAGCAACGTTCACACCTCAATAGAATCGAACAATGACAAAGAATTAAGTTCTTAAACAAATATCATGGACTGGTTCAAAGAACAACTAAATTTTCATACTTGAATCACTTTAACACTCCTCTTCAGAATAAGAATGAAGAAATTGACGCGTTTGCAACCGCGGGGAAATTTCACTGACCTGACAAACAAAGCTAATAGTGTCGCACCATAATTTTTGACCCTAAGATCCCCACCTTGTTTTTTTTGCATAGCATATTAGGTACATCATTCGTGCATAACTAACCGCTTTATCTAGCGTTGTCTGTTTGTTTCCCTTTTGAGGACAGGTGCTGTTGTGGAAGATTCGAGGTCCTGAAGGTTGTGTTGTGTGTGTGTTTGTGGAGGTTCTCTGGTCTTTGCAAGACGTGTGTGGATTCCCGTGAGTTTGCGCCGTTCCCCTTTCTGGTCCCTAAGCCACCACCAAGCCTTTCTTCCTTCATGACTCCTCAATCCTCCCCACAGAAGATTTGGTTGTATACCCTCTAATATGGAATTGGTCCCTAGAGGCTAGTCACTGGTTGTGTGGAAATTATATCACAAGTTGGTATCTTCCCCCCTCTGTAAACTCCTCAAGGTCAAAATATGTGTTGCTCTTTGTTCTTAAATAATGGTTCATCAAAGAAAGTTCAATTTTGGAAGGAAATAGAAATTTGAATCTGAAGATGCAAGTCCAAGCCCGTTGATTCGTTACAAGTTTACAAGGTCAAGCTTGAAGCTCCTACATCATTCTTATGATTCTAATTCACATTTGGTTCCAGTATGAAGCTCGCGCTCTCTGTTTCAAGAAGAATATTTGTGTTTCTTGAAACTATCAAGTTTTCTTCAAGCAAGTTTGAAGATCAATGGAAATTAAAATGGCCAAGATATTCTGACCATTAGTTCTTGTCTGTAACGAAGAGTGGAGTGTTATAGCTGATTTTGGGAGGGAAATTTTAGCCCATAACATTGCATCAAGATTTTACAAAGGTTTTTCTTGTACTTTCTAAAACACTTGGAAATAAATTTGGGTTACAAAACTCATATTCCAAAGTGGAATTTCCAAATTCAAGTTCCTAAGTCGTAAGATTTGTTCATCAAGACACAAGATTCAAATTTAAGACTCCAAGGTCTCAAGTCCATTCATGTTCAAGATCATTCTAAATTTAAACTTCAAATCAATTATTCAAGTTTCAAGAGCGATTCTCAAGGATCACAGTATTTGGAAGAATTGGAAATAATACATTTGGTACACAATTTCAATTAAATCCTAAAGCCATTACAGAGTGAAAAAGTTGCTACAGGATTGCAAGGATTTGTTGATTTACAAAATGGTTGAGTTTAAATCGATTTCATTCCAAATCTGAGATGCCATTACAATATTCAGGAGTTCGTTAAAATCCAAAAGTCTCAAAGTGTTTCATGACACAAATTTACAAGGATATTATGCTATGGCATTGCAAAGATCCTAAACCAAGAAGCATTCATAATAAAGTCCCCTGTTTCGTTGAAATTCTAAAACCTCTTCCATGACACATTTGAATTAAAGGTATTGGTACATTCAAAAGGTTAGGAATCACATTGAAGAATTTCATGCCACAAGAAGTCATTTAAAAAGGTGCAAGATTAAAGTTATCTACAAAGCTCGTTATCCAAAATGCCCAAAGAAAATAATGAACAAAATGTTAAAGCTTCATTACAAGTGCCACAACCATTCTCTTTTTTCCAAGCATACGCTACATTTCTATTTAAAAAGTGAAATCCCTTATCATTTGTCTGAACTGTATGGGAAGAAGCTAAAGAATGGTTGAAGCTACTCCCAGATGAATCCAAACGAGGCCCCATGTGCAGCTTCCAATGCCTCTAACTTTGTAGTACCGACATTTCCGGTGTTCAACATGTCAATATGCGAACATCTTTCGTCTGTTGCTTCACAAGGCATTATGACAAATCGGGAAATGCATTGGTATGAATGTCGTAACGTAGCTACGCCCTGTGAATCAAGATAAAATAGATGTAATTACTTGGGACAAACTCTCCAATACTCCAAAATACATGACAATTCAAAATAGCATGCTACAAAAGTTCATCACCCATACAAATAAAGCTCTGCTTCAAGTATAAACAAACTAAGTTCAAGAAGACAAAATGACATAGTGTTTCAAAGGGCCAAGGTCTACCGTGATAAGGCAATTACGATTTTCTCGTTGCCTGCTCCAACAGTTACATTGATAACGCAAACCAAAGACAAGTTTCTGGTTTCCTCAAAAGAAATCTTACCCATAGAGCTGAGCCATCTCGAATTCACGACGGCATGGTAGGCTTTCACTTGGCTCATTCAACTGTCACGACACATCAACTTATCTACCTGGCAAGTAATGCGCATTACGAACGTAAAGAAACGGATAACGACATTCAAGACGAAGAATAATGGCAGCATTAGCATACATAAGACCATGAAGAGTAACATACCAATTCAAAAGGTGCAAATTCGATCTCATTATTAAATCGTCGACACACTCTACGTTAGCCAAGTTTGTGCATCAAGAGGGAAAGCCGTAGCCAGACTGCATTTGATGCCGGCGTAAATATTGCAAGGTTGAAACCTACAAGCAGACAAACTAATGTCAACAAGACAATACAGTGAATGCACTTTCCACGCAAAGTCATGCAAGTATCGAAATCTTCTAGAATTCTACCTAACAGACACTGCTTCGCAGGGACATTGAGGTCTGCTACGAAAGTTGAATGTTGATGTTCAGAACATCTTTATGCTTAAGCGTCGCTACACCTAACACGAACTGGATGAAATTCTGCTAAGTTGGAGGGTTGCAGAGGAAAATTGATGAAGAACAAGTATTGAACTTTCAGCCGTGAATCTCCAAGTACGATCAAACCTGCCAAGATAATAGAATTGTCATCAAATGCAATCAAAGAAGAGCAAATCCAAATTACTTTCCAAAACACAGAGGAATATGTCTAAAAATCAGTTTAACAAAAAAGAAAGAACTTCCTATTTTGGCCTCAGAATATTTTTTGAATCAGAGGAATTTTCATCATCTTCAAAATTAAGGATTGAGGGCAACATCGTAAAGACGCCGCCAGCATCAATTCCTTCCAATGTTGGATCAATCAGAGCATTCAATTCAATGATTAAGAGATCATATCAAAAGCGTGTCACAAATTCAAATTTCAAATTCAAAACTTTCCAAATCAGCAAACCAAGTGAATCGTATCAAGTTACCCAAAACAATTCAAACTTTCCAAAACCATTCACTAAAGACACGTGGAAAACGATCAGCAACAGGGCATCAGAAATTCAAATCAAAATCAGGGCGTATCAGGACATTCAAACATTTCAAAAACTTTCTAAATCCAACAAAATCAAATCAATCAGCATTCAAGACTTTCAAGTTCCTTAATTCGTCATTGGCCTTATAAAAGGGACGCTTTTCTCATCGGAAAAGGGGAAGAAAAAAAAAACCTAGCAGAGCATCCATACAAAATAATAAATAAAGATTGACGGAAAACAACGAGAATCCCACACTTTCAAAGACAACACGATCGAGGCTCAGAACACCAAGAGCGTTCATATCGCCCAGAGACTCAAAAGCACGTCGCTCATCATCACCCTTCAGAAACCGACGGACCGAAGGCAAACGATACAGATTGCGAGAGCTAGTAAAAGGTAAAAAGGGGTAGAGAAAGAGAACTTCCCTGGTTGACGTCCGTGGAGCCACTTGCCATTCATCGCCAGCCCTCTTTTTTCTTTTTTCCTCCGCCGTTTCTTTCTATTTCGCATCATTGTAACTGTAATCATCAATGTAATGAGAATGATGGGGTATTGGGTCGATTGGGGATTAGGGTAGATTTAGGGTTTATGTTTGTTGAAATCGAAAGAATCGAGAGCGACTATTGCGAGAGAGAAGAGAAATCGAGAGAGAAATTGAGAGGGAGAAGACGAGCGAGAGACGAGTGAGAGACGAGTGAAGAGAGGGCGCACCCTTGGTCCTTTTCCCTTCCGTTTCTATTCTTTTTTTATTTTAAAATTAAAACTTTATTTTTTATAATCAGTAAAACTTTTATTTTTAAGTTGAAATCTTTTGTTAATTAGAATGTTAAACACTTTATTGGTAATTCAAGTTGAGACTTTTATAATGATTTAATTTAAAATCCTTTCTTTTTAATAATTAATTTAAACCCTTTTTAATCTAATTTTCTTTTATAATAAAATTAAACTTTCTTTTAATTGATAAACCTTTATGATAATAATAAAAAACAAGTTCCTTATAACAATATTTAGTTTTTATAATCAACCTAGATCTTTTCCTTATATTAATTGACACTAATTTTTAATAGATAATTTAAACCATTTATAATTAATCTAATTCCCTTTTGTAATAAATTAAACCCTCTCCCTAATAAAATTTAGAATTAACTAATCTAGAGTTTTTTTATAATAACTAATTCAAACTTTTTTGTAATAACCGCCAAAACTAAAAATCCTTTTATAAGTAAAACTTCCCTAGCCTCCCTGTGATTAATAATAGTAATGAAGTAATTAAGTTTAAAAAACTAAACCTTTAGATCGCCCCCGTTTAGAGATCTCTCGTTACGATTAGTCATAGGCTCGTGTGAGAACACTTTGTTGGTATGCCTTGTTTGTGTATTATGTATTTGATTTTTGTTCTTGCTTTAAACCTTTCAAAATAATTAAAAATCCTTGATCCAACGTCGAGCCAATTTTCTACCCATGTAAGTCGATTACCTTTAGGCATCGCATTCAACCTTTTGATCACTAGACACAAGACTAGCACCACTTTGCTAGCACACTCGTCTAAATAATATAACGTTAATTAACCGCATAAATATCCAAGGGAAAATCCCATGCATGATAACCAAGTTATTGTGCATGGTGCATGTCATTTGCATTCATAATCGATACCTTAAGATAAGTCAATTAGATAACTTAGGATAGATTTCCTAGGTTAGTCCCCCCTTAATTTTGATTCTTTTTAATCAAACTTTAGCCTACCTAATTCTCCACACAAGAGAATTAGATGTTAATCATCTCAAAGAAAGGGACATACAATCCCATACCCCACAAAATCCAAACAATTTTCAAAAAACTGTGGTGGTTTTCTTAAGATGATGACTCATCTTTTCTCCTAAGCCTTTAAACATTTAGTATCCTTAAATAAGGAACTACAAGTGCTCTGATTCCCTCCTGACAGGATATGTAGGCACAAGATGCGATATCTTGTCGAGCATACTTAGGAATAAAAATAATAAATCACCTACCCTTAAAACCTTAGCAAAACAAATAACAGATAATATAAAATGAATCAAGAGGTTCCTGTAGAGTACTACAGATATCTAGGATGCTAACACCTTCCCTAGGTATAACCAACCCCCGAACATAGAATCTTAGTGCATTTGCATTGCAGTGTGGGAATCCGGTTTTTCTCCCTTCCCTTGGATAAAATCAAAGACCGGTGGTGACATTAAAAATGTGATACAAGTTAACTAATAGCTTGATATCCAATTTTCACCGCGACAGAAATGGCGACTTCACTGGGGACACTCATAAGAAGGTTCCCCCTAACTTGATTAATTATGTTTATTATCTGTTATGTTTGCTTGGGGTATTGCTTGTGTGGTGAGACAAAGTCCTACACCCGGACTAGAGTGAAATTATGATAGGAACGGTGAGAATTCAAGGATACTTTGAGGGAGTCGATTCCTGAAAAAGTGAATTGAGACTTCACTACTCAGTCTAGGCCCTCTCGAATTTAATTTTGTCCAACGAGTTTATTCGTGAAGACGCTATTATTTCGAACTAAAGGCCATCGAGACTGGGGACCGTAGTTACCTTTAACCCAACTTGGCCTATTAGGACGTAGTGTGGGGACTCTGCAGGAATTTATTTCTGCAATAGTCACTACGCGATACTACACTCAGACAAGATTCTCTTGAGAATATTATTGACTACCAAGTGATTTGGGAAATCGATAATATCCGAAAGATGGGTTGTAGACTCTGGGAACTTTGTAGAACCCGTTTCGCAGGTACATTTGAAACCATAGTACACACCTATTGGGATGGGTAGACCTTGGCTCCATGCTGCGACCTTTCAAACCTAGGACCCTTGTCTGTTTGATTGCTTGTGTGTGCTTTGTGCTTTGTGCTTTGTGTGTTTGCATCCTTGCATTCATTAGCATCATATCATGAAGATTCATGGAACTTAGTCCTGTTTGTAAACATCGTAGGAATATCATAGACTCTTGAAAAAATAAAACGTCGAAGTACCTTTACAAGAGTCGTAACCTGGACGATCTAAGGAGACCGAAGACCTTGCTGACAGATAAAGAAAGGATCGAGACCAGATATGGGAAGTTATTATCTCCATTCTACTACATTTTTTCACTTTTCCTGATTACTAGTTGGTATCAACTCATGAAAAATATCCTCAGCTGATGGAGTCACTTATTCAAGACAAGAATCCATTTCCTATCTTCGGTTAATATTCAAGCTAAGATGACTACAAAAGGAGAATTTAAAAAAAAAATGCTACCTATTGCAAGAAACGGAAAGCTCAAGACGTCTTATCCCATCAGTCAACACTTCGTCGACAAGCTTATTTTAGAAGAAGCCCAGATGGAAGAAGAAATCGAGCGACTCAAATGAAGACCATTGGAAGAGTCTCCTTAGATCCATCATTATTAGCTTTACGTTATGACTGTTGTAAGGCGTACAGACGCGTTTTAATTGTGTATTAAATCAATTTTTTTGTCTTTCGATACTAATGATTGCAACCATTTTTTTTATGATTAATAAGCGAGCCTGTTAATATTCCTCAATGATTATAAATAGCCGAGTTCTATGAATCTTGTTGCATCATTTGCATTTGCATTCCTTTGCATTCCAGGTTCTCATTCGTGTTTCTATTCTCAAGTCAAGCTGAATCATCGATACGATACTCGAGCCGGTCGCAAGAAAAGAATGGATCAACTTGAACAGGAAAACAGGGCACTCCGGGAAGAGGTTTCAACATTAAAAGAAAGTCTACAGAAGATCAATGGGATGATGGAAGCTTTGATGGCTGCTCAGAACCAGCCACCACATAGCACGCCATCACACAACACTATTATCTCTGAGATAATATCTGCACCGATCCCAGTGGTGCCCACTATAAGTGAAGTTCAGTATTCTATGCCTCCTGGTTATCCGTGGGGTATGCCTCCTAACTTTACTCCAGCTGGATACCGCCCACCTGTTTCGCAAGTTATTGCCACAACTGCTATAATGACTGTGCCACCACCTGTGGTAAATGCTGTTCCTTTCCATTTTGAAGAACCTGTGTTTCATGCTGACCCTAGTGAGAGTATTGGAATGGAAGAACGAATGGATGATTTCCAGGATCAGTTTTTGGAAATGAAGAAAGAAATCAAGGCCCTTCATGGGAAAGAGCTGTTTGGGAAGAGTGCCTCTGAGCTGTGCTTGGTCCTTAATGTTAAGGTTCCTCCAAAGTTCAAACTCCCTGATTTGGAGAAGTATAAAGGAAATTCTTGCCCACATAGTCACATAGTTATGTATGCCCGGAAAATGTCTGTTCATAAGGATAATGATCCCCTATTGATACATTATTTCCAGGATAGTTTGACTGGTGCAGCCCTCAAGTGGTACATGGGGCTAGATAGTTCAAAGGTCCGCAGTTTTAATGACCTCTGTGAGCTTTTTATCAAGCAATATAAATATAATGTTGTCATGGCACCAGATAGAGACCAATTGAGAGCCATGGCCCAGAAGGAAAGAGAAAATTTTAAAGAGTACGCCCAACGTTGGCGTGAATTAGCTACTCAAGTTACGCCACCTCTGGAAGAGAAAGAGATGACCAGAATTTTCCTGAAAACACTGAGCCCGTTTTTCTATGAGAGAATGGTAGCAAGCGCCCCTAGTGATTTTACTGAGATGGTAAACATGGGAATGCGTTTGGAAGAAGGTGTCCGTGAAGGAAGATTGGTGAGAGAAGGAAGTGCTTCCAGCAATGCCAAGAAGTATGGAAGTAATTTTGGGAAAAAGAAGGAACAAGAAGTTAGTGTTGTGTATCAAGGACGATCAAAAGGAAGGTATCATCCACGCCCATACGTTGCTGCTGTGACCCCAACTATCAGTGCTCCAGCTTACCAACCATAGTTTGCGCAACCACCTCAAACTCCACCTGCTTCACCACAACAGCAGTATCATCAGCAAAATCAGAAACCTCCTCAACAAGCCCGACAATCGTTCAACAACCCAAGTTGTGCACTGAGGAAACCAAACTTTGACCCGATTCCTATGTCATATGCAGAACTTTTTCCAGTATTGTTACGCAAGGGCCATATCCAGACTAAGTCCATGCCAGCGGTGCCTAAGAACCCTCCTTTCTGGTACAGAGCTGACTTATTCTGCCCTTATCATCAAGGGGCGCCAGGTCATAATATTGAAAGTTGTTATGGGATGAAAGCCGACGTTCATAGATTGGTTGAAAGTGGAATCCTAACTTTCAAAGGTTCAAACCCAATTGTGCAAAATAACCCTTTACCACAACATGGGGAGTCAACGTGAATATGATACGAGAATGTCCTGCAGGTGAAGACTAGAGAAGGTCCAAGCCGGCGAGATCAAGAGAAGAGCATGTTCCCGAGCTCATCAGGCTGTGTATTTATTTCTTTGATTGTAAAAGTTTGGTTTGCATGCAAGAACTTGTTATTTTGAATAATTAATGCAATAAACATGTTTGTCATGAAGAAATCCATTCGTTTCACTCTTTTTAAAATGTTTTTCTATTTTATAATGCCAATGTTACCCAATCTCTTGCCTTGGTAGAGAATTGAGTGGAGGATGATGAAATCAAACGCTAGATCTCTTATTGTATGCTTTTGAATAAAACTCTGCTAGTGATATAAGGCATTGTTTCAAAATCCTAAACACCGAAGATATAAGGAGATAAACCCTCGTTAACCCTTTTGAGCCTTTGAAGTAGGAGTTTTCTTCTCCAAATCAAAAACCCTCATTCTTAACCTCGGGCAGGGTAAATTAAAAAAAAATGGAGTAAAATATCACGAAGATTGGGTGGGCACAAACAAACTTTGAGCCTTATATCCATTGTTTCTTAAACCGTGAACCAAACCACGATACAACCCTCAAAAGACTTTGTTGAAGCAGGGTTTATTTCAAAAGCATACTCATTGAGACATCGTTTCCTGACTCCCATGAGCTATGCTCAAATTCGTGATGGCATTATAAAATTGGTAATTCAACCACCACAACTTTTTAATAAAATTCTTAAGACAAACATATGTTGCATTAGCAATTTCAAAATTAACATTTTCTACTTGCTAACATTGCTTGACATCGTAGAAATTAACATACGTGTGGCATTGATGAGCTAAAATTTAGTACTGTTTCAAGGAGATGATAGTATCCAGGGGCACGTCACCTGGAGACCTTGCTGAGCAGGGGCAAGTTGTTCCCCATTTGATTTTTTCACAGTCTGACCCCAAAGAACAAGTTTGAAGACTCAGAATATCGTCAATCTGGGGCAGTTACGTCGAGATTTGATAAATCTCTCCATATTCGAAGACTTATGTATAGAATACCGTCAATCTGGGGCAGTTACGTCGAGATTCGGTAAATCTCTCAAGGAATTTGAAGACTCGGTTACAGAGCATAGTCAATCCGGGCCAGTTACGTCGAGATTTGACAATCTCTCCAAGAGTTTGAAAACATTGGGACAGTTGGACGCCAAATTTTCTCTAGAATCCTCTTGGGATGACTTCTTCTTATAAACCAAGTGATCTGGGGAATTCGAGAAGTGAAGATTGCTTCTCATCCATAACAATTGTTGTTCAGAATGGCGACTACCACGCAATTTATCAATGCAGAGTTACACCAGTCTCACGACATTATTCACTCATACCTCAAAGAATTTTGTATCAAGTAATGTGATGACCCCCCAGTAAGTTTTGCTCCAGGTAGTCGCGACTAATCCCTGGTAAATCTCTATTTCAAGAAGTTATGGCACGTTTGATTCAAGGTTTCTCCAGTCTGCAACCTAAGAATCCTCAGTGAATTTCTTTGGTTTCGACCTTCTTTAGCGAAGCGATTGTTTATTTCACCCCTCAATGGACTTTCTCACTATCGCAATCTTCTCCGGTGAAGGCGGATGTTTATTTCATCCCCTCGAAGTTTATCTCTGACATTTCAACTATTGTCGATTCCAGCTTCCCCGATGAAGTGGATATTTATTTTATCCAGTTACAACGCTCATTCAGATTACTTCAGCTCGCAGTGGATATTTATTTTATCCCCCGTGAATTCTTTTCGATCATTGAGTGTGATTCGTTCCCAGTGAATCTTTCGCGTTCCCAACAGAATCACAAGGTTCATCTTGACAATTCCAAGCGAAGTCATGATGTTCAACCCCAGGCGGAGTGCTCTACTTTCCCCAGAGAGATTTGAGACTCTGAAGCGGGACTTGTTTCCGTATATGGATTTCCTTTCATCCCCAGTGATTCTTCTACCTTGCAAAGATTGGCCGAGTATCCGTATCGAGATGCTTATTTTTGTCTCCTATTTGATTTTTCTTGTTGTTTTGTCAGCATAAGCATAAGCATAGCATGGCATTCTTTCATGTAGATTCATGGCATGTGCGCAGTTTTGCATCTTGCATTTTGTTTTGTTTGTTTTGTCCTTTTATTTTGGTTGCGTTTATTTCCGAGTGATCGGGTTTGTCTTCTCCCTCCAAGTAGAGTTGTCAGCCCTAAGCAGAAAAAGTGCGTCCTTTCTAATTCCCCACTGAGTTCGATCCTCGTGGAAGACGGTTGCTTTAGTTTCTTTTCCATATTTGGATAAAGATAAACCCCAGTTGAGCTCATTCCTCCCTGGATGGGTCTTGTTTGACCGTTTCTTTTTAGTTATTTCCTGAATTGAACTTTGGTCCCTGACAATCACAATTTTGGATATCTCTAGGGTGTTGAACCTAGACCGAGCGTGCATTTATTTTGCACTTTGTCTCCCCAGGAAGAATTCATTAAAAGATCTCTATGGAAGACAAAAATTATTCCTCCGGCACTATTATGGGATTTAAATCTAGACAACGAGTGGTAGCTCTTTATGTGAGCACAATTTTCTACCTGGATGACGAATGGCAGGCTCCTCAAGACATTTTGTCTATCCCCGGTGATATTGTCAAGATTATCAGCTTATTTTCCAGAGAAATTTGTTGAAGACATTACAAGCATTCTCTTTATTTGAGAATCCCTATTGCAAGAATTTTATCGCTTCAACGAATCTCATTTACAGCAATACTATTTCTCGGTGGTATTCTCCCCAGTGAGCCCACGATTTAATTTGCTTCCGTCAAATGACATCTCTTCGAGAAGTTTGATGAAGACTTAGATGATCTTTCTCTTTATTTGAGAAGACATATTCTACAAGACATCTGTCATACCCTAATTTTTAACCATAAGATTTCACCTCTCTGTGCATCATTTGCATGCTTAATAACTAACAGGTTTGTGCAAGAATTTCAATTTTAAATGGAGATAGTACTCTTTCTCACAGTTTAGAGTTTCAAAACGTGACCGTTGGATTCTGGTTCAAAAGATCCTAAGGTTTTACAAGCTGTTTTCTCAGAATTTCACAGAAGTTTCAGTGTACACTCTAAGGAGGGTTAGGGCTATCTTCGCATTGGTGTTGAGCATGGTCATTGGAAGTCTGGTTAAGGTTTGCATGGAGTTCCATCAAGTCAAGACAATTCTTGTTGATTAAACTGTGGGAGAAAATGTGATTGATTGATGATTGAACTGAAGATCAAAGACCCATTGATTCAAGAGTGGTTCATTGGGTTATAGTTTATTTGGAATGTAAGATACAAATATCGAATTCACTTTTCAAGTACTCAAGTTATAAGAGCAAAGAGATTCTTATGTGATTTTCATCAAGCTTTAATTCCAAAGTTCAAGAATTTTGTTCTTTACAAAATTCAAATTGGCTCACTATTTTCTACAAAGATCAAATTTAAGATATGATGGCAAATTTTCTCATCTTTAAATCCTCGAGTTTTAGTGGTTCACCATGAATATACAAGTTCCAAGTTCAAGATCCATGTCAAGCTCAATTCTTTTTTTCATCACCATTCAAGGGTTCAAAGCATAACAAAATAGAAGAATTTCACATTGAGTTCAAAATTCCCAAGTGTACAAAATGATCCAAAATGCCAAGACTTAAAAGTTACAAGACTTAAAGTCATTTTCGGAAAGAATTCAAAAGCATGCTTAACTTGCAGTTCTAAGTGTATACACGATACTAATGTTGCATATTGGAGCAATTGTCTTTTATAATACAATTACACTTGTCATTCAATTATGCTGCGTAATTGCTACTACCTCATGGGAATATATCTCACATAAATGGTGCGGATGCTAGGATATGAATTTTCTTCCATTAAGCACCTAAATCCAAAAGCTGCGGTGACTTTCTTCCGTTAAACACCTAAATCCAAGAGCTCCGGTGACTTTCTTCTATCCAAAAGCTGCGGTGGAAAACAGTACAAACTTAATCCGTGACTAGTTCCATCCACAAGAAAAATCCATTATACTTTGGTAGACAAGCAATCCATCAAGAGCGCGTTCTTCACAACGAAAAAAGGAAGCTTAACAAAAAAAGAATAATTGCCTCCCTTATTGGCTACAGCCACTTATAGCCAAACGTCAAGTCCGTGACGTGCCTTCTCTTCTGCAGCATACACAAACAAAAAAATGAATAAGTTCTGTTAGCAATCATTAAGGGACAAATTGACAAGCATTGACTTCTAAAGAATTTCCAAACATAAAATAGAAAATCATTCATGGCTGAAGTTACAAGAAATCATGCGAAATAAGCAAGAATCATTGATTAATTTCCCTACCAAAACAGAAATCCAACATGTTGGACTTAGAAAGGAAGAACCAAGACACAATCCGACACAAGCAAGACAAAAAGGAAAGTTTTGAATCAACACCATCAAAAAAATCATGAGACACAAATATAATGGAAATGGAAAGATTCATTACTCATGATAAGTTACAGAAAATCGGGGAACAATTATCACAGCTTTGGAAACTCAAATCATCAAAATGGATACATCAGATAGCAGAGAATCACAGTTTTATCTTATTGCCGAAACAGCTCACAAACATGTCGGTACAGAGTAGGAAAGGTTCCATTACGTAAACAACACAATTCACCAGAAAAAAACACAGGCTGAACAAAATACACATCCACACAAAATTTAGAGGTTCACACATACCTCACATACACACCACAATCATCACGCATATGCAGAGAAATTCATACAAAAAGACAGTTCTCACAAAAAAAACGCACACATCCCTCGCCAATAGACATTCACACAAGTTCAGGCGATTCATCAGAGAAAAAATATATCAGTAAGAACATCACAGATACCGCGGCACGGAAAGAATAGAGATTCAGAGAACATTCACTTACCTATACAAAAGCTTCAAATTCACATCGGAACGTGCGCGGAGGAGCTTCAAACGGAGGGGATCTCGACGGAGGAGTTTTGACGGAACGATTCACACGCAAGAAGGTGGAACCACTCCTCTTATCATCGATTCCATTGTCGATCGGTAACTTTGATCCCTTGCTTGTTGCTCTCTTTAAGTTTCCCTTAAATTCATGCTTTATTCTTGATGTCGTTTGCTGAAATAAGTAGACTGAGTTTGTTTGGGTGGGGAAACCTGGGTTGTTATATTGACTGAATACAAATGAGTATTGCTGCTCTTACATAGAAGAAGTGGAGCATTTGTTTTTTTAGGTTTAGAGAGTATTGAGCGAGAGAGAAGGAGATTGATGAGCGAAACCGAGAAGAGAGAAAGGGTTTTGAGGAAAGCTTCTGAGAGAGAGAGAGTATACGAAAACGAATGGAAGAAGAACAAGGAAAGGGTCGGTCGTGAGAGAAAGGGAGAAGTGATTGTGAGAGAGAAAGAAAGTACTGAAATTGGGATTTGGCTAATTGTTAGGGTTCTTGACCCTTTCTTTCTTTACATGGCTGAAAACCGAACCGGATTGAGGTTCGAACCGACCCATGCCTCCAAACCGCCCCAACGCTTGTCCTTTTGCCCTGAGCATGATTTTGGGCCTTAACCCCTTTTATTTTTTCTATCAGCGCCCATGTAATCAATCTCACCCCCTTGGATCTTAGTTTTATTTATTTAGTGGGATTAGTTTTAATTTAGTTTAATTAGTTTTTAATTAGAGTTTATTTTGGATAATTAGAATTTAGTTCACTTAGTTTCTAATTAGATTTAAACTTTTAGTTTTCAATTAGATTTTTATTTTTATTTAATTGATTAGTTTTTTTAAATTAAAGTTTAATCATTTTAATTTAGTTTTTTTATTAAAATTTAGTTATTTTAATTAGTTAATTAATATTTGAAAGTTTATCGTTTAGTTTTTCTTTCTTAATTTTTTTTTAGAATTTATGGCTTTCAATTAATAAAAATACAAAAATCTCAAAATATTGTCTTTAAAGATTTTCATTATTAGTCGTTTTTCAAGAATATGTTTTATTATCTTATTTTGTCAAGGAATAAAAAAAAAACTCAAAAACATTTTCTATTTCATTAGTCATTTGAATCATGTTTAGATTTTATTTTTTAATCTTCAACCACTTAGATTTTGTTTAATTTCCATCAACCTTTAGATCACTTTCCTTAGCACATACCCTTAGCAAGCGAGCAATAAATAACATAAATAATAACAAGAGGTTCCCGTAGAATACTACGGACGTTTAGGATGCTAATACCTTCCCTAGACGTAACCAACCCCCGAACTTAGATTCTCTTAACTTAGGTTATTCGATCTTTAACCCTTTCCTTTGGATAAAATAAAGACCGGTGGTGAACTTTAAGATTTGTGATCCTAGTTAACATAATAGCTATGGTATCCGATTCTCACCGCGACAGAAATGGCAACTTCAATGGGGATCTTAACTTAGAGGGTTAGGCCTAACTTGTTTAGTATTCTTATTTTTCTTGCTTATTTATTATTTTGCTTGTTTATATCTGTTGTGCCTGGTTTTGCTGTGTGCAGGGGTTCTTGAGTGGTGAGGAGTCCTACACCCGGACTTGAGTGCAATTATGATAGGAGATGATATGGTCATGGATACTTTGACGGAGTCGATTCCTGAAAAGTTGAATTGAGAAAATCATCGTTCAGTTTAGGTTCTTTTGAAATTAATGTTGTTTGAACGAGTCCATTTGTGAAAACGATATTAATTTCGACCAAGAACCAGTGAGACTGAAGACCGTAGTACCTTTAACCCCACTTGGCCTTTTAGAATGTAGTGCGGTGACTATGCGGGAGTCTATTTCCAAATAGTTGTCACGCGATACTACACTCGGACGAGATTCTCTTGAGAATATTATTGACTAACCGAGTAATTTGGGAAGTCGATAATATCTGAAAGATGGATTGTAGACTCCGGGAACTTTGTAGAACCCGTTCGGCAGGTACAAATAAACCTCTAGTACATACCTTGGGAAGGGTAGACCATGGCTCCATGCTCGTGATCTTCGAACCTTATCCTTGGCTTGTTTACCTGTATATGTGTATATGTGTATACCTGTGTTTATGCATCCATTCATGCATTCATGAATCACCATTCGGTTTCAAGAAACTCAATTGTTCTTTCCCTTGCAAAGTCAAAAAAAAAAAAAAAATCCTGGATTATAAAATGAAACTTTTTCAGTCTTTCCGAAATGTTTGCAACCTACTATTGAGTTCCTTGAAACCATTGCATCGTATGGCATGTCATTTGCATCTTTGCATGCGTCCGTTTGTCCAGCAACTCATTTCCAGCTGTCTCTATCTTCCAGTGTTACCTGTGAGTTGTCAAGCTGATTCCTCCACACAGATATCGGACTAGAGCTAACTACAGGCGCATAATGGCCGAGCAAGAAGCACACAATGCTGAGATGCAAATGGAGATTGACGACCTTAAGTCAAGCATGGCAAAGCTCACTGAAATGCTCCAAGTCTTGATTGCTAGAGGAGAGCAACCCCAAAGAACTGTCATCCAAGATGTTTCAACTGCTGATCCTCAACATGTTCAGGTGCCACCTTCAACTTGGCCAGAGTTTGGTTTGCCTCCCAACTACTCACCACCTCTTGCATCTACTGCTATGATTGGTCAGACTTCCAGACCAGTATTTCAAGCTCCAGTTTTCTTCGAGCCTAGACCTGTGGTTCATGCTGTTGCCCAGACTACTCGACCTCTATTTGAGAACCCTCTTTATGAGTACAATGCTGACATTGCTCAGGGTGAAGACCATGAAGATTTTGTTGAACCCGCGTTTGTCCGTGAACATTTTCAAACTATAGACAAGAGACTTAAAGCCATAGAGGGTGCTGATTTCTTCAACCTAGATGCAGAAAACATGGGTTTGGTTTCTGACCTTGTTATGCCTGCTAAATTCAAGACTATCGATTTTGTGAAGTACAAAGGTGATTCTTGTCCAAGAGCTCATTTGGTCATGTATACCCGAAAGATGGCTGCTCATGCCAAGAATCAGAATTTGCTTATCCATTGTTTTCAAGATAGTCTGAGTGGATCTTCTCTCAAATGGTATATGAATCTTGAACAGAACATCATTCACTGTTTCCAGAATCTTATTAATGCCTTCATGAAGCAATACAAGTACAACCTCGACATGGCTCCTGACCGCCGTCAGCTGCAAAACATGTCTCAGAAGGATAAAGAGTCTTTCAAGGAATATGCTCAGTGCTGGAGAGAGTTGGCTTCTCAAGTTGAACCTCCTTTGGCAGAGAAAGAATTAACTGGATTGTTTATGGACACCTTGTCTCCATTCTACTGGGAGAAGATGATTGGTAGTGTTTCCTCCAGCTTCACAGATTTGGTTACTATTGGTCAGAGACTCGAGGAAGGACTTAAGAATGGTAAAGTATCCAAGGCTGCCGAATCTTCTAATGGTGCTAAGAAATTCTATGGGAATTTCCAGAAGAAGAGAGAAGATCAGACCAATGCTCTCGTCCTCGACCACAGTATGCTGACCACCCTGATATTGCTGCTGTTACTCCCGTGGTTACTGCTCCACGACCAGCTCAAGCTCCTCAACGTCCAGCTGTAGGACAGAATCAGTACCGTAATAGGAATAATTTTGATCCTATCCCAATGACATACACTGAAATTTATCCTGGCCTGGTTCAGAAAGGTCTGATTACCACAAGGCCTTTGCCTCCTCCTCCAAATCCTCTTCCAGCCGGTTATAGGGCCGATCTTCATTGTGAATACCATCAAGGTGGCGCAGGCCACGACTTGGAACATTGCTTTGCATTGAAGGCTAGAGTACAAGAGCTGATCAGAATTGGTATTCTCTCCTTTCGTGACACCAATCCAAATGTCAAGAACAACCCTTTGCCAGAGCACGCTAAGTGTACCTTCAGTTGACTTCAGCAGACTTTAGTGTTTCAGACAGGACAACTCACTCTTGTTTCTGACTAGTCACTAGACTTTTGTTTCTTGTTGTTTGCATTTTCCTTATCTTGTATTAGCTGTTTGCTTTCAAATCATGTTTGTACTTTCACAATTAATAAAATGAGCCTTGCGACTTTTGGATTCAATTCATTTGCTTTTGGTATTTACATCTTTACGCTTTATCTTTAAAAAAAAAAAACAACAAAAACAAAAACAAAAAAATATCTTATTTCTTTTCCGCTTTCTTTCCGATTATACAAAGATTGGAGGGAGGATGATGAAAATGTTATACTCATAATTGTTGTTGGTATGCTTTCAAATCAAAACTTTGCTGAGGATGTAAGGCATTATTTCAATTCCCAAACACTGGAGAAATAAGGAAGATAAACCCTCGTCAACCCCTTTGAGCCTTGAAGTAGGAGTTTCTTTTCTTTACAAATAAAAACCCGCAATCTTAACCTGGGGCAGGGCAGTTCTCAGTTAACTGGATTGTGCATTCAAATACAAGAGTTTCATGCAAGACATCTTTCAACAAAAAGGTTGCATTCTTAACTTTTCCTTCGCACGCAACAAGCAAGTGTCGAAGATGTCTTTCAAGTCAAAAGTCGATGATGGTTCGCCGTAATCATTAAGCCAAGCAATCACTCTCTTTCAAAAAAAAAAATAAAAAAAAAGGAAAAAAGCCCGTTAAGTCGAAACCTGTGAAGGAGATTTAGGCAGACAAAAAAACGGGGGCATCCCGCTGACTATAAGATTCACAAGAAACAGTTCAGGCAAAAGTTAGGGATAATAAAATGGAGAAATCTTTAAATCCTTACCATGAAATCCTCAATGAAAAAAACAACCAAGAGTTATAAGGAAGTAGTGACTATCACCTCAAAAGTCCCTTAACTTCTGAACCATCATCACTATCATCAATACAATCCCTAACCTATGGGAACCTGAGTGCAAAGTCTGAGTTAACTGAGTGTAGGACTGGAGATCATCACGAAGATTGGGTGGGTACAAATAAACTTTGAGCCTTTATCCTTTGTTTCTTAAACCGTGAACTAGGCCACATTATAACCCTCAAAAGACCTAATTGAAGCAGGGTTATTTTGAAAGCATACTACAACGAGGTTGCGTAAACTGACTCCTAAAGATCTTTGTAGATCATTTTTTTTAGCATCATGCCTTTTTGCTTTATCTTTCACTTTTAAACGTCTTGAGCCACTGTGTTCTGACCAGTGACCCTATTGTTTTACCTCTTTCCAAAAATGATTTTGATTTCAAAAGTTGCATGAACTTTGCATTTACTATGTTTGTATAAACACTTTTGTTTGCAATCTGGCTTCCGCTTAAGGAATTTTCAAACATTTGAGAAACTTGGTCAGTGATCCAATCAGGGGCAAGTTCCTTCCAGATCCTATTGGGAATCAGTTCAAGATTTGTTCAGTGCAAGTCCTTCTCAGAATTGGTTTATACATAAGGCTTTTTCAAGACTCATACTGGGGCAAGTTTTCCAAGTGCATAGTAATTCAGTCATTTTCGGCATCAATCCAAGCTGAAGCAATTATCAGTTCATCTACAACAGACAGCTAATTAGGGGCAGTTTACTTGAAGAATCCCCATGCAGCTTTCCATCCTTCCTACAAGGATCAGCAAGTTGATACAATTTACCAGTGTGGCAGAGATTGTGTTCAGTAGCCTCTCTAGTCCTAAAGCAGAATGGCAGTGACATCCGTGTTGAGGAATCAGTCTTCCAGTCTTGTCTTCTTCACAGAAGAGTCGAGTCGTGTCTTCGACATCTGCATTACATTTGCATTTTCATTTGATCATATATCATGGAATAATTCATATACATATGCATAGCAAGAGTGTCTTCCTCATTTGTACTCATTTGCATTCTCCATAGGTCGTGTCGTTATCCACACCTTACCTTGTGGTCAAAGTCCAACTTACTTGGCACCTACCAAACAAATATTGTCGCTTTTATCCAATGCTTTCTTGGGTATCTCCTTGTTTAGATTCGTTTAGTGCTTTCCTGGACGTTGTGGTTTTCTTTACATCCAATGCCTTCTTGGATTTCACCTCTTGTCTCATTTGCGTCTGATGCCTTCTCAGATATTATGAGTCATACCTTTCATTCAAAGCTATTATTGGATGACTGGTTTCTTTGCATTCAATGCCATTCTTGAATGTAGTCTTTTGTTCACAATCATCTAAAGCCATTATTAGATATTGTGATTATACCTTTCATTCAAAGCCATTATTGGATGATTGGTCCCTTTACATCCAATGCCTTCTTGGATCTCACCTTTTTACCTCATAGTCATCTAAAGCCATTATTAGATACTGTGATTATACCTTTCATCCAAAGCCATTATTGGATGTCTGGTTTCTTTAACCATCTGATGCTCTTCCGGATGTGTCCCTCTTTCTGATGTTCTTCCAGATTGAGTCTTTGTTCACTTTGTCTAAATCCATTATTAGATATTGTGATTATATCTTTCATTCAAAGCCATTATTGGATGACAGGTTACTTTATTTCACATTCATCTAAAGCCATTATTAGATACTGTGGTTTTACCTTTCATTCAAAGCCATTATTGGATGTCTGGTTTCTTTACCATCTGATGTTCTTCCGGATAAGTCCCTCTTTCTGATGTTCTTCCAGATCGAGTCTTTGTTCACATTCATCTGAAGCCATTATCAGATACTGTGAGTGTACCTTTCGTTCAAAGTTATTATTGGATGACTGGTTTCTTTGCATTCAATGTCATTCTTGAATATAGTCTTTATTCACATTCATCTAAAGCCATTATTAGATATTGTGATTGTACCTTTCGTTCAAAGCCATTATTGGATGACTGGTCTCTTTACATCCAATGCCTTCTTGGATCTCACTTTGTTCACAGGCATCTAAAGCCATTATGGGATGTCTGGTTTCTTTACCTTGTTCACTTTCATATGAAGCCATTATTAGATACTGTGATTATACCTTTCATCCAAAGCCACTATTGGATGTTTAGTGTCTTTTTCATCCAATGCCATTCTTGGATGATGTTTTCCAGATACTTTGCTATGTCTTCAATTTGTTCACAGCTGTAATACTTTTCCCCTGTGGTACCATTTCATATAGGATCCTTGTCTTTGCATTCATTTCATTCTCATGTCGCATCATATCATTTCATATCATGTGCATTTGTGGCATCTTAGGGCCAAAAATTCTGCATGTTTGTATTTAAGTCTCTCCTATCTCGTCGAGACGAAGATTTCAATCTTCGTATCTCCAGATAAAAGAAATTTAAATAGGGGCATCTGTCATACCCTAATTTTTGACCATAAGATTTCACCTCTCTGTGCATCATTTGCATGCTTAATAACTAACAGGTTTGTGCAGGAATTTCAATTTTAAATGGAGATAGTACTCTTTCTCACAGTTTAGAGTTTCAAAACGTGACCGTTGGATTCTGGTTCAAAAGATCCTAAGGTTTTACAAGCTGTTTTCTCAGAATTTCACAGAAGTTTCAGTGTACACTCTAAGGAGGGTTAGGGCTATCTTCGCACTGGTGTTGAGCATGGTCATTGGAAGTCTGGTTAAGGTTTGCATGGAGTTCCATCAAGTCAAGACAATTCTTGTTGATTAAACTGTGGGAGGAAATGTGATTGATTGGTGATTGAACTGAAGATCAAAGACCCATTGATTCAAGAGTGGTTCATTGGGTTATAGTTTATTTGGAATGTAAGATACAAATATCGAATTCACTTTTCAAGTACTCAAGTTATAAGAGCAAAGAGATTCTTATGTGATTTTCATCAAGCTTTAATTCCAAAGTTCAAGAATTATGTTCTTTACAAAATTCAAATTGGCTCACTATTTTCTACAAAGATCAAATTTAAGATATGATGGCAAATTTTCTCATCTTTAAATCCTCGAGTTTTAGTGGTTCACCATGAATATACAAGTTCCAAGTTCAAGATCCATGTCAAGCTCAATTCTTTTTTTCATCACCATTCAAGGGTTCAAAGCATAACAAAATAGAAGAATTTCACATTGAGTTCAAAATTCCCAAGTGTACAAAATGATCCAAAATGCGAAGACTTAAAAGTTACAAGACTTTAAGTCGTTTTCGGAAAGAATTCAAAAGCATGCTTAACTTGCAGTTCTAAGTGTATACACGATACTAATGTTGCATATTGGAGCAATTGTCTTTTATAATACAATTACACTTGTCATTCAATTATGCTACGTAATTGCTACTACCTCACGGGAATATATCTCACATAAATGGTGCGGATGCTAGGATATGAATTTTGAAATTCTGGTACCAGACGTGTGATGTTAAGGTGCGATGTCACAACAACACACTCTGTAATAATGGACAGAATAAGCAACAGGAAAACACAAGGAATTGTTCACCCAGTTCGGTCTAACTACCTACGTCTGGGGGCTACCAAGCCAGGGATGAAATTCACTACTTGTAGATATAATTTACAGACTCAACACACCAGTTGACAATCTCCTAAACTTATACTCTACTAGTGACTTTCTACCTAAGAAACCACTTAGATATGAGAACACTACTCAATCCCCTAAAACACTCAAAGAACAACCTCTTTGAGATCCCTTGATCTTGCTTCCTAGCTTCGATCAATCAACAACTCTCTATTGCTTCACAGCTTCTAGAGAGGACAGAAAATTCAACACCTATTCAAACCTAGAATAGTGTGATTACAAGTACTCTAAACAAACCCTAGACTCTAAGCCTCCAGCTCTTGATCTTCAATCTGTTTTCTGTACCTTCCTCCTTGGTCTTGTGCGCTTTATATAGCTCCTTGAATTTGGATTGGATTTGTCACAATATTTGATCAGATTTGTTAATTAAAAACTGAATCTTTTAAAACAGATTTTATCCCCAAAATCTTTTTAAAGCTTCCACCTTTTAATTCTCCAACAAACCTGCCATCAAATCTCCCATGTAACAGAAAATATCTAGCCCAAGATATTCTCATCCAATGAGTCAACACTCTCCACAATTCCAGCTAATACGCGACCCTAATAACAACAAGCCCATGCTGTCATTAGCTTCAGTTCTGCAGGTCTGATGTTACAACATTACCTATGTGACATCAGACATCCACTTCAGCAACTAGCAACCTTAACACAGCCCAGTGTTAATTGCAGTGTTATGACATCAAGCCCATGACATCAAACATAGTTAACCTTCACAACTTAGTACAGCCCAGTACTAAGACTCAATGCTGCAACATCAACACCATGACATCAGCATTGAACACCTTGTTGTTTTACCAAAATTCCAGCCAATCCAGGAACTTACAATCTCCCCCTTTGGCTAATTTTGGCTAAAACAATCTCTGCATCTTCAGAGACTTCAGCAGCGGAATATCTTCAATATTTTGAAACTCTTATCAGCAGCAGTTTGACAATCTTTAGTCTTCATCACTTGATCTGCTGCAGCACCATCTTCATTATTGACAACAGCCAATTGGTGCTCCCCCTCAAAAACATGAACCAGCATCACAGCTGTTCAGTAGCTCACAATGTGCAACATTTTTCTCCCCCTTGATGTTTGCTTGGATGCACTTCTTCAAATGCTAAGATATCTGTATCACTAGCTCAGTCTAAACTCCCCCTCAATAACTGCACTTCTGCATCACAACTAGCAGCACTCCTTGTCATTGCAGCACCTCTTACATCTTGACTGACTCTTGACTATTTCTCCCCCTTTTTAGCCACAATTGGACAAACCTCAACAAGTACTTCTTCTGTCAGGAATATCCACATTTTGGAAATCCAGACATATTCTTCATCCATCCAGTTATGAAGGCTTCACACAATCATCCACACAATGCCTTCCACTGAACTCTAAGTCAACTCCTCACACACCAAGACAAGTGTACAATCTATTTAAGACCATGATTCAATCTTGTCTTCAGACATCTCCTCAGAAGCATGTGCACACAAGATTCAAACAATTTGCTTCATATGACTAGAACCATTCAAGGCCACACCAATCAACAGCCTAATGTCATAACATGCTATCTGACACTATATCCTCATAAGAGGCAATCAATCTCCACAAGCTTGATCAGCATGCAATCTTCACAATAAATGCACCTTTGCTGCAAAATCCATTGACAAGTACTCCCCCTGTCATGATTAACAAATGCTCTAGATGGAGATGAACATTTGAGCACATTTTCTGAGTACATGCATTTTGGTACCACTATCCCTTCCTCCAAAGGCTATCATACAATTCATCTTCACCATCCAAGGCAAACCTTCTACTTCATCATTCTCCCGTATGACTATGTAGATGCTCCTTAGATATAATGTAAGCACTAAGCTTCAGATCCAGAACAAAGACATCCTTCACCAAGGATACTCTTGACACTCTTGACACCAGGGTATTACATATGCTCCACTACTGGATTTACTATCAGCAAAATAATCCAAACTCAACACTGTGTCACAAACTCCACAAATTCTCAGCTTACTTATAAGCTTTACTGAGATCCAGTCTCTTCAAAAGATCACAATTCCTCTATCCTTACATCCACCAGTAGTTGTTGAAACTGGTGAAGTCTTCAAAGACAGTAAGCATGCTTTGCCAAAACCAGCTACTAATCACATGACCATAATCTCCACCTCTTCTGACAAAAAATGCTAGAGCATCCAACTCCACATGTCCAATCTTAATCATCTTCCAGATATAACCACCAGCAAACATGACGTTATAACATCTTTTGGGACATCAGCTTCTTATCACCATTCAAAGGACTCATTGCACACAGAAGTCCTTCAAGAAGCTCCCAATAAAACACAGTCAGAGCAACTTATTCATGCACACCTGAATACCATAAGTTCCCACACCCTCTCTGAACCATATCCTAGCAAACTCAACCATATCCAGAGTATCTTTGTCAAATTCTTTCTTCAGATTAAGCCCTTTTTGAAAGACAAACATCCACCTTTTTAAAGGAATGTTATCAAGCGAAGCCTTTTGAATTTCCTCAGAAGTTCTAACAACAGCTTTCTTCACATGAATGATGTCCTGAACATTACCATCAGACTTATCTCTGGTCTTCTTCTTTCTTGACACTTTACTCCAGGATCTTGTAGGACCAACCTCTGAGGTCTTCTGCTTATCAGTTCTCACCTTTGGCGGTGACTTAATAGCTTTCAGTCTTTTAGCAACCCCAGGAGACACTTTTGCAATCAGTTCATCACCATTCTTCTTTATTTTAAGGCTAAAAGTACCTTTCTTGACTTGAGATGTTTCAACATCTGTATCTTCCAACCCAACGATTGTCAACCTGTGAACTTTTTCTTCTGAACTATAGAAGTCATTAGTCATGTTGTCATCTTTCTTGGCCTCACAAGTATTCAGCTCCCAACACTTCGTAAGGTCACAACTTTTGATCCTTCCATCAGCATTGTTGACTTCTTCATCTTGCTCACATAACTGACTACTCAATTTGGCTTTTAACACATCATCCAACTTAGGAGTAACAGCACCATAAGTCATTAACCCAGATTGACTTTTCACCATACTTTCACACTTGATGTCACCATCTAATGTTACAACATTAACCTTAACATCGCTAGATAAGCTGTCCTCTTGAGGTATCCACTGATAGCAATTATCTTTGGATCTTACTCCTTTCATCACTACCTCATTCTGCTCATCAGCTACCACACATTCATCTTTGGTGTAGCTTACCTTGTAACCTTCATCACAAAGTTGACTTATGCTAATTAAATTAGCACTCAACCCTTGAACAAGGAGCACATTATCAAGAGTAAGACCATCATGATTCTTCACTCTTCCAACTCCTTCTACTACTCCTTTTTCACCATTGCCAAAAATAACATCATTTGCATGGCAAGGATTGAACTCTACCAAATGCTTCTTGGATCCAGTCATGTGCTTTGAACATCCACTGTCAAAGTACCATGCATCCATAGCAAAATGTCCATCTGATGTGTGAGCCAATAGACATGTGACGTGAGCTTTAGGAACCCATTGTTTTACTACTTTGGGCCTGACCTCCTTCTGTCTGGGTTGAGGAGCAGAATTTGGATAACCATGAAGCTTGAAGCAAGAGAACTGCATATGTCCAAATCTGCCACAGTAGAAGCATCTAACTCTGTCATCTCTAAAGTGGTTAAACCTTCTGCCACCATGATGATAATGTTGCTGGTGCTGCCATCCATAGTGTTAATTTCTTCTTCTATGATAAGGCTGTTGTCTTCTACTACCATAGTTTGACTGTCTTCTATGGTAAGGATACTGTCTTTTGAACTGTCTCCTATGGTGATGAGGCTTCCTTCTTCCATAGTTATGAGACCCAGCATTGTTGTATCCATATTCATACATGTTCCCCTGATGTTGATGAACCATGTTCTGATTGAACCTAGCAGCCTTCATGTTCTTGTGATATTGAGGTGGCATATACTGACTAGCTCCCTGAGATTGCACCTTCTTCTGATGATGAGCACTCTTCTTCTCAACATTCTGAGGCTGTGGATGAGTAACCTTCTTAGGTGTAGAATTATGTCTCTTTGTTTGATGCTGAGACATTGGTTGAGACATCTCCTTCTTGGTTCCTGAAGTACTTGCTTCAGCAGTTACCTTTTTCTCAGCCACAAATCCTAATCCAGTCTTGTCTCCAGCTACCCTTTCTGTCTGAAGGATCTTATCAAGTGTGTCTGTACCACTGTTCAGCATCCTAACAGATTTGGTCATATGATCAAGATGAGCTTTGACCAATAAGACTTCATTTTCTAAATCAGCTTTAGCAGTCTCAAGCTGGACAATCTGTATCTTCTGTTTTTCACTTTCTTGACAGATTTCTGCACTCTTCAGACACAGCTCATGATAGGAGGCTGCTAACTCTTCAAAAGTCAGTTCCTCTTCACTAGAATCACCATCAGAAACAACTGTTCCTGTTAAGGCTCTAACATGCTTTGCTGACTCACCTTCACTTTCACTATCAGATTCAGACCAAGAAACTGTCATGCCCTTCTTCTGCTTCTTCAAGAACGTGGGACATTCTTTCTTGACATGTCCATAACCTTCACATTCAAAGCACTGAACTCCTTTATCTTGGGTAGTCTTCTCTTCATCCTTCTCTTTTAGCTTGCTGATGTCAGAAGAGATGTTCTCGACATTAGGCCTGGAGTTATAGTTCATCTTCTTGAACACTTTGTTGAACTGCCTTCCCAACATAACTATGGCCTGAGGCAGATCCTCCTGGGACTCATCATCTTTAGCTGCTGCAGGAGTGGAGACTAAGGCTATACTCTTGGGCTTCTTTTCTGGTTCTTCCTCATTCAGCCCAAGTTCAAATGTTTGAAGAGATCCAATAAGCTCATCAACTCTCATCTTGCTGATGTCTTGAGATTCTTCAATGGCTGTTACCTTCATCTTATACTTCTTAGGAAGGGACCTAAGGATCTTTCTTACAAGCTTTTCTTCTGTCATCTTCTCACCAAGAGCACTGGATGCATTGGACAGTTCAAGGACATTCATGTGGAAGTCGTGAATAGTCTCATCTTCCTTCATCTTTAGACTTTCAAATTTTGATGTTAAAATCTGAAGTCTTGACATTTTTACTCTAGAAGTACCTTCATGAGTAGCCTTCAAAATATCCCAAGCAGCCTTAGCAGTTTCACATGAGTTGATTAGCCTGAATATGTTCTTGTCAACCCCATTGAAGATAGCATTTAGGACTTTTGAATTCCCAAGGGCAAGCTCATCTTCTTCCTTGGACCATTCTTCTTCAGGCTTTCGCTTAGAGGTGCCTTCTTTATCCTTGCCAGCATCATCTTTTTCACACACAACAGGAGCTTCCCACTCTTTAATGACTGCCTTCCAAGCTCTGCTGTCTAATGACTTTAAAAAGGTAGTCATTCTAGGCTTCCAATACTCATAGTTTGAGTCATCCAAGATAGGGGGTCTGTTGAAGAATCCTCCAACCTCTTTGTCCATCTTTCACCAGAAAGTAACTTCCCTAGATCTCACCCAGAGACAGACAGGATGCCTGCTCTGATACCAATTGAAATTCTGGTACCAGACGTGTGATGTTAAGGTGCGATGTCACAACAACACACTCTGCAATAATGGACAGAATAAGCAATAGGAAAACACAAGGAATTGTTCACCCAGTTCGGTCTAACTACCTACGTCTGGGGGCTACCAAGCCAGGGATGAAATTCACTACTTGTAGATATAATTTACAGACTCAACACACCAGTTGACAATCTCCTAAACTTATACTCTACCAGTGATTTTCTACCTAAGAAACCACTTAGATATGAGAACACTACTCAATCCCCTAAAACACTCAAAGAACAACCTCTTTGAGATCCCTTGATCTTGCTTCCTAGCTTCGATCAATCAACAACTCTCTATTGCTTCACAGCTTCTAGAGAGGACAGAAAATTCAACACCTATTCAAACCTAGAATAGTGTGATTACAAGTACTCTAAACAAACCCTAGACTCTAAGCCTCCAGCTCTTGATCTTCAATCTGTTTTCTGTACCTTCCTCCTTGGTCTTGTGCGCTTTATATAGCTCCTTGAATTTGGATTGGATTTGTCACAATATTTGATCAGATTTGTTAATTAAAAACTGAATCTTTTAAAACAGATTTTATCCCCAAAATCTTTTTAAATCTTCCACCTTTTAATTCTCCAACAAACCTGCAATCAAATCTCCCATGTAACAGAAAATATCTAGCCCAAGATATTCTCATCCAACGAGTCAACACTCTCCATAATTCCAGCTAATACGCGACCCTAATAACAACAAGCCCATACTGTCATTAGCTTCAGTTCTGCAGGTCTGATGTTACAACATTACCTATGTGACATCAGACATCCACTTCAGCAACTAGCAACCTTAACACAGCCCAGTGTTAATTGCAGTGTTATGACATCAAGCCCATGACATCAAACATAGTTAACCTTCACAACTTAGTACATCCCAGTACTAAGACTCAATGCTGCAACATCAACACCATGACATTAGCATTGAACACCTTGTTGTTTTACCAAAATTCCAGCCAATCCAGGAACTTACATTTTCTTCCATTAAGCACCTAAATCCAAAAGCTGCGGTGACTTTCTTCCGTTAAGCACCTAAATCCAAGAGTTGCGGTGACTTTCTTCCATCCAAAAGCTGCGGTGGAAAACAGTACAAACTTAATCCATGACTAGTGCCATCCACAGGAAAAATCCATTATACTTTGGTAGACAAGCAATCCATCAAGAGCGCGTTCTTCACAACGAAAAAAGGAAGCTTAACAAAAAAAGAATAATTGCCTCCCTTGTTGGCTGCAACCACTTATAGCCAAACGTCAAGTCCGTGACGTGCCTTCTCTTCTGCAGCATACACAAACAAAAAAATGAATAAGTTCTGTTAGCAATCATTAAGGGACAAATTGACAAGCATTGACTTCTAAAGAATTTCCAAACATAAAATAGAAAATCATTCATGGCTGAAGTTACAAGAAATCATGCGAAATAAGCATGAATCATTGATTAATTTCCCTACCAAAACAGAAATCCAACATGTTGGACTTAGAAAGGAAGAACCAAGACACAATCCGACACAAGCAAGACAAAAAGGAAAGTTTTGAATCAACACCATCAAAAAAATCATGAGACACAAATATAATGGAAATGGAAAGATTCATTACTCATGATAAGTTACAGAAAATCGGGGAACAATTATCACAGCTTTGGAAACTCAAATCATCAAAATGGATACATCAGATAGTAGAGAATCACAGTTTTATCTTATTGCCGAAACAGCTCACAAACATGTCGGTACAGAGTAGGAAAGGTTCCATTACGTAAACAACACAATTCACCAGAAAAAAACACAGGCTGAACAAAATACACATCCACACAAAATTCAGAGGTTCACACATACCTCACATACACACCACAATCATCACGCATCTGTAGAGAAATTCATACAAAAAGACAGTTCTCACAAAAAAAACGCACACAGCCCTCGCCAATAGACATTCACACAAGTTCAGGCGATTCATCAGAGAAAAAATATATCAGTAAGAACATCACAGATACCGCGGCATGGAAAGAATAGAGATTCAGAGAACATTCACTTACCTAAACAAAAGCTTCAAATTCACATCGGAACGTGCGCGGAGGAGCTTCAAACGGAGGGGATCTCGACGGAGGAGTTTTGACGGAACGATTCACACGCAAGAAGGTGGAACCACTCCTCTTATCGTCGATTCCATCGTCGATCGGTAACTTTGATCCCTTGCTTGTTGCTCTCTTTAAGTTTCCCTGAAATTCATGCTTTATTCTTGATGTCGTTTGCTGAAATAAGTAGACTGAGTTTGTTTGGGTGGGGAAACCTGGGTTGTTATATTGACTGAATACAAATGAGTATTGCTGCTCTTACATAGAAGAAGTGGAGCATTTGTTTTTTTAGGTTCAGAGAGTATTGAGCGAGAGAGAAGGAGATTGATGAGCGAAACCGAGAAGAGAGAAAGGGTTTTGAGGAAAGCTTCTGAGAGAGAGAGAGTATACGAAAACGAATGGAAGAAGAACAAGGAAAGGGTCGGTCGTGAGAGAAAGGGAGAAGTGATTGTGAGAGAGAAAGAAAGTACTGAAATTGGGATTTGGCTAATTGTTAGGGTTCTTGACCCTTTCTTTCTTTACATGGCTGAAAACCGAACCGGATTGAGGTTCGAACCAACCCATGCCTCCAAACCGCCCCAACCCTTGTCCTTTTGCCCTGAGCATGATTTTGGGCCTTAACCCCTTTTATTTTTTCTATCAGCGCCCATGTAATCAATCTCACCCCCTTGGATCTTAGTTTTATTTATTTAGTGGGATTAGTTTTAATTTAGTTTAATTAGTTTTTAATTAGAGTTTATTTTGGATAATTAGAATTTAGTTCACTTAGTTTCTAATTAGATTTAAACTTTTAGTTTTCAATTAGATTTTTATTTTTATTTAATTGATTAGTTTTTTTAAATTAAAGTTTAATCATTTTAATTTAATTTTTTTATTAAAATTTAGTTATTTTAATTAGTTAATTAATATTTGAAAGTTTATCGTTTAGTTTTTCTTTCTTAATTTTTTTTTAGAATTTATGGCTTTCAATTAATAAAAATACAAAAATCTCAAAATATTGTCTTTAAAGATTTTCATTATTAGTCTTTTTTCAAGAATATGTTTTATTATCTTATTTTGTCAAGGAATAAAAAAAAACTCAAAAACATTTTCTATTTCATTAGTCATTTGAATCATGTTTAGATTTTATTTTTTAATCTTCAACCACTTAGATTTTGTTTAATTTCCATCAACCTTTAGATCACTTTCCTTAGCACATACCCTTAGCAAGCGAGCAATAGATAACATAAATAATAACAAGAGGTTCCCGTAGAATACTACGGACGTTTAGGATGCTAATACCTTCCCTAGACGTAACCAACCCCCGAACTTAGATTATCTTAACTTAGGTTTTTCGATCTTTAACCCTTTCCTTTGGATAAAATAAAGACCGGTGGTGAACTTTAAGATTTGTGATCCTAGTTAACATAATAGCTATGGTATCCGATTCTCACCGCGACAACAGCCGACCCACATCTCTTTTGAAGATACCCGGTTGAAACTTCCAAATCTCCAACAAGTCATGGATTCTAGCTAAAGTCACAAGATCTCCAGTGAAATCCCAACCCCCTGTGAAGTTACCTTTCCAGGAGGAGTTCAAGACTTTTGCTCGAGGCAGACAACCTCGTAGATTTATTTCAAGACTTGTTCGAGGTAGACAACCTCATGACAGTTATTTCAAGACTTTGTTCGAGACAGACAATCTCGCAACACTTATTTCAAGACCTTGTTTGAGACAGACAATCTCGCAACACTTATTTCAAGACCTTGTTTGAGACAGACAATCTCGCAACACTTATTTCAAGACTTTGTTCGAGACAGGCAATCTCGTAACACTTACTTCAAGACTGTGTTCGAGGCAGATAACCACGTAGCATTCGATTTCAAGATTCTGTTCGAGGCAGACGACCTCATAACGTGTGTCCCAAGATTTTGCTCGAGGAAGACAATCTTGTAGCGCTTGCACAATAAATTGAACTATAACGAGAAGCATGTTTTGCTTATCATCTTTGCAATATACACTTTATTTCTCACTGGAAGACACCCAACTGCTTAAAGTACCTTGTGATTGTCAGATTGGTAGTCTCTTTCCCCAGTGGAGTTAGATCTTTCCCCGTGGAGTCTCGTTTTGTTAGCTATTCCTCGTCGGGTCTTCCTTTCTTTCTTTGTGTTTTACATCGATTATCCCCTGTGACATTACTCCTCACAGGATCCTCGTCTTGCATTTCATACCATATCATGTGCATTTGGCGGCATCTTAGGGCCAAAAATTTTGTGCATGTTTGTATTTAAGTCTCTCCTATCTCGTCGAGATGAAGATTTCAATCCCCATATCTCTGAATAGAAGAAACTTAAATAGGGGCATCTGTCGCACCCTAATTTTTGACCCTAAGATCCCCACCTTGTTTTTTTTGCATAGCATATTAGGTACATCATTCGTGCATAACTAACCGCTTTATCTAGCGTTGTCTGTTTATTTCCCTTTTGAGGACAGGTGCTGTTGTGGAAGATTCAAGGTCCTGAAGGTTGTGTTGTGTGTGTACCCTCTAATATGGAATTGGTCCCTAGAGGCTAGTCACTGGTTGTGTGGCAATTATATCACAAGTTGGTATCTTCCCCCCTCTGTAAACTCCTCAAGGTCAAAATATGTGTTGCTCTTTGTTCTTAAATAATGGTTCATCAAAGAAAGTTCAATTTTGGAAGGAAATAGAAATTTGAATCTGAAGATGCAAGTCCAAGCCCGTTGATTCGTTACAAGTTTACAAGGTCAAGCTTAAAGCTCCTACATCATTCTTATGATTCTAATTCACATTTGGTTCCAGTATGAAGCTCGCGCTCTCTGTTTCAAGAAGAATATTTGGGTTTCTTGAAACTATCAAGTTTTCTTCAAGCAAGTTTGAAGATCAATGGAAATTAAAATGGTCAAGATATTCTGACCATTAGTTCTTGTCTGTAACGAAGAGTGGAGTGTTATAGCTAATTTTGGGCGGGAAATTTTAGCCCATAACATTGCATCAAGATTTTACAAAGGTTTTTCTTGTACTTTCTAAAACTCTTGGAAATAAATTTGGGTTACAAAACTCATATTCCAAAGTGGAATTTCCAAATTCAAGTTCCTAAGTCGTAAGATTTGTTCATCAAGACACAAGATTCAAATTTAAGACTCCAAGGTCTCAAGTCCATTCATGTTCAAGATCATTCTAAACTTAAACTTCAAATCAATTATTCAAGTTTCAAGAGCGATTCTCAAGGATCACAGTATTTGGAAGAATTGGAAATAATACATTTGGTACACAATTTCAATTAAATCCTAAAGCCATTACAGAGTGCAAAATTTGCTACAGGATTGCAAGGATTTGTTGATTTACAAAATGGTTGAGTTTAAATCGATTTCATTCCAAATATGAGATGCCATTACAATATTCAGGAGTTCGTTAAAATCCAAAAGTCTCAAAGTGTTTCATGACACAAATTTATAAGGATATTATGCTATGGCATTGCAAAGATCCTAAACCAAGAAGCATTCATAATAAAGTCCTCTGCTTCGTTGAAATTCTAAAACCTCTTCCATGACATATTTGAATTAAAGGTATTGGTACATTCAAAAGGTTAGGAATCACATTGAAGAATTTCATGCCACAAGAAGTCATTTAAAAAAGGTGCAAGATTAAAGTTATCTACAAAGCTCATTATCCAAAATGCCCAAAGAAAATAATGAACAAAATGTTAAAGCTTCATTACAAGTGCCTCAGCCATTCTCTTTTTTCCAAGCATACGCTACATTTCTATTTAAAAAGTGAAATCCCTTATCATTTGTCTGAACCGTATGGGAAGAAGCTAAAGAATGGTTGAAGCTACTCCCAGATGAATCCAAACGAGGCCCCATGTGCAGCTTCCAATGCCTCTAACTTTGCAGTACTGATATTTTCGGTGTTCAACATGTCAATATGCAAACATCTTCCGTCTGTTGCTTCACAAGGCATTATGACAAATCGGGAAATGCACTGGTATCAATGTTGTAACGTAGATACGCCCTGTGAATCAAGATAAAATAGATGTAATTACTTGGGACAAACTCTCCAATACTCCAAAATACATGACAATTCAAAATAGCATGCTACAAAAGTTCATCACCCATACAAATAAAGCTCTGTTTCAAGTATAAACAAACTAAGTTCAAGAAGACAAAATGACATAGTGTTTCAAAGGGCCAAGGTCTACCGTGATAAGGAAATTACAATTTTCTCGTTGCCTGCTCCAACAGTTACATTGATAACACAAACCAAAGACAAGTTTCTGGTTTCCTCAAAAGAAATCTTACCCATAGAGCTGAGCCATCTCGAATTCACGACGGCATGGTAGGATTTCACTTGGCTCATTCAACTGTCACGACACATCAACTTATATACCTGGCAAGTAATGCGCATTACGAACGTAAAGAAACGGATAACGACATTCAAGACGAAGAATAATGGCAGCATTAGCATACATAAGACCATGAAGAGTAACATACCAATTCAAAAGGTGCAAATTCGATCTCATTATTAAATCATCGACACACTCTACGTTAGCCAAGTTTGTGCATCAAGAGGGAAAGCCGTAGCCAGACTGCATTTGATGCCGGCGTAAATATTGCAAGGTTGAAACCTACAAGCAGACAAACTAATGTCAACAAGACAATACAGTGAATGCACTTTCCACGCAAAGTCATGCAAGTATCGAAATCTTCTAGAATTCTACCTAACAGACACTGCTTCGTAGGGACATTGAGGTCTGCTACGAAAGTTGAATGTTGATGTTCAGAACATCTTTATGCTTAAGCGTCGCTACACCTAACACGGACTGGATGAAATTCTGCTAAGTTGGAGGGTTGCTGAGGAAAATTGATGAAGAACAAGTATTAAACTTTCAGTCGTGAATCTCCAAGTACGATCAAACCTGCCAAGATAATAGAATTGTCATCAAATGCAATCAAAGCAGAGCAAATCCAAATTACTTTCCAAAACACAGAGGAATATGTCTAAAAATCAGTTTAACAAAAAAGAAAGAACTTCCTATTTTGGCCTCAGAATATTTTTTGAATCAGAGGAATTTTCATCATCTTCAAAATTAAGGATTGAGGGCAACATCGTAAAGATGCCGCCAACATTAATTCCTTCCAATGTTGGATCAATCAGAGCATTCAATTCAATGATTTAGAGATCATATCAAAAGCGTGTCACAAATTCAAATTTCAAATTCAAAACTTTCCAAATCAGCAAACCAAGTGAATCGTATCAAGTTACCCAAAACAATTCAAACTTTCCAAAACCATTCACTAAAGACACGTGGAAAACGGTCAGCAACAGGGCATCAGAAATTCAAATCAAAATCAGGCCATATCAGGACATTCAAACATTTCAAAAATTTTCTAAATCCAACAAAATCAAATCAATCAGCATTCAAGACTTTCAAGTTCCTTAATTCGTCATTGGCCTTATAAAAGGGACGCTTTTCTCATCGGAAAAGGGGAAGAAAAAAAAACCGAGCAGAGCATCCATACGAAATAATAAAGAAAGATTGACGGAAAACAACGAGAATCCCACACTTTCAAAGACAACACGATCGAGGCTCAGAACACCAAGAGCGTTCATCATCGCCCAGAGACTCAGAAGCACGTCGCTCATCACCGCCCTTCAGAAACCGACGGACCGAAGGCAAACGATACAGATTGCGAGAGCTCGTAAAAGGTAAAAAGGGGCAGAGAAAGAGAACTTCCCTGGTTGACGTCCGTGGAACCACTTGCCATTCATCGCCGGCCCTCTTTTTTCTTTTTTCCTCCGCCGTTTCTTTCTATTTCGCATCATTGTAACTGTAATCATCAATATAATGAGAATGATGGGGTATTGGGTCGATTGGGGATTAGGGTAGATTTAGGGTTTATGTTTGTTGAAATCGAGAGAATCGAGAGCGACTATTGCGAGAGAGAAGAGAAATCGAGAGAGAAATTGAGAGGGAGAAGACGAGTGAGAGACGAGTTAAGAGAGGGCGCACCCTTGGTCCTTTTCCCTTCCGTTTCTATTGTTTTTTATTTTAAAATTAAAACTTTATTTTTTATAATCAGTAAAACTTTTATTTTTAAGTTGAAATCTTTTGTTAATTAGAATTTTAAAAACTTTATTGGTAATTCAAGTTGAGACTTTTATAATGATTTAATTTAAAATCCTTTCTTTTTAATAATTAATTTAAACCCTTTTTAATCTAATTTTCTTTTATAATAAAATTAAACTTTTTTTTAATTGAAAAACCTTTATGATAATAATCAAAAACAAGTTCCTTATAACAATATTTAGTTTTTATAATAAACCTAAATATTTTCCTTATATTAATTGACACTAATTTTTAATAGATAATTTAAACCATTTATAATTAATCTAATTCCCTTTTGTAATGAATTAAACCCTTTCCCTAATAAAATTTAGAATTAACTAATCTAGAGTTTTTTTATAATAACTAATTCAAACTTTTTTGTAATAACCGCCAAAACTAAAAATCCTTTTATAAGTAAAACTTCCCTAGTCTCCCCGTGATTAATAATAGTAATGAAGTAATTAAGTTTAAAAAACCAAACCTTTAGATCGCCCCCGTTTAGAGATCTCTCGTTACGATTAGTCATAGGCTCGTGTGAGAACGCTTTGTTGGTATGCCTTGTTTGTGTATTATGTATTTGATTTTTGTTCTTGCTTTAAACCTTTCAAAATAATTAAAAATCCTCGATCCAACGTCGAGCCAATTTTCTACCCATGTAAGTCGATTGCCTTTAGGCATCGCATTCAACCTTTTGGTCACTAGACACAAGACTAGCACCACTTTGCTAGCACACTCGTCTAAATAATATAACGTTAATTAACCGCATAAATATCCAAGGGAAAATCCCATGCATGATAACCAAGTTATTGTGCATGGTGCATGTCATTTGCATTCATAATCGATACCTTAAGATAAGTCAATTAGATAACTTAGGATAGATTTCCTAGGTTAGTCCCCCCTTAATTTTGATTCTTTTTAATCAAACTTTAGCCTACCTAATTCTCCATACAAGAGAATTAGATGTTAATCATCTCAAAGAAAGGGACATACAATCCCATACCCCACAAAATCCAAACAATTTTCAAAAAACTGTGGTGGTTTTCTTAAGATGATGACTCATCTTTTCTCCTAAATCTTTAAACATTTAGTATCCTTAAATAAGGACTACAAGTGCTCTGATTCCCTCCTGACAGGATATGTAGGCACAAGATGCGATATCTTGTCGAGCACACTTAGGAATAAAAATAATAAATCACCTACCCTTAAAACCTTAGCAAAACAAATAACAGATAATATAAAATAAATCAAGAGGTTCCTGTAGAGTACTACAGATATCTAGGATGCTAACACCTTCCCTAGGTATAACCAACCCCCGAACATAGAATCTTAGTGCATTTGCATTGCAGTGTGGGAATTCAGTTTTTCTCCCTTCCCTTGGATAAAATCAAAGACTGGTGGTGACAATAAAAATGCGATACAAGTTAACTAATAGCTTGATATCCAATTTTCACCGCGAAAAATAGCAATCCAATTCATACAACATCTAACAATAAAAAATGAACACATGGAAGCGAAAAGATCACTAAGGGCTTCAAAGGTTCTAGCTTGGTCGGGTTCACAACAAAGGGACATTTCTAAAGGCCATTGAATCGAAATTTCCGATGCAAAAAAAAACATTCACTATACATGGTATTTACACATCACAACTTCATTCACCATTTTCATTCCTTTATCACCAACTTTCTCAAACTTCCTTATGTACAATTATTTCATTCTCTATTTTTCTCAATCAAACAAGCATTCTTTTTCTTTTGTTTTTCACATTCATATTCACATTTTTTCTTTTCATGCTTGTTTGAACTTTTTCAAAAGTTTTAGCAACTTACCAATCTTCTTTTTCATTCTTCCCAACTTGAATTCAACCAAACCTCAAGTGAATGCTCCTTGCTTTTTAAGGCAAGAAAATCAAATTAAAACAATGCTCAAAGGTTCAAGAAGAAATTTTTAGAACCTCACAAAATTCAATGATGAACTACACTTTCAAATTATGTACATAAACCAAGTTCATCACTAAAATGAGATCTAAACTGCTTTGGCTCAAAGGGGTTAACAAATACTCACTACTCACGGGTAAGGTACTTTTGGATACGGTTGTGCTCAATATCAACAAATGCCTTGATCATTTCTAATGCTTCCAAAAAATCACAATAATCAACAGATAAGGCATGAATCAAACAAATTAAACAAAGTTATCAATCATCCAAACATTTAGTAAACAGTGGAGGTTTCTCACAATTTGTGGCTTTTGGACCTAAGTGAAACAAGTATTCAAACAAGTTGAAAAATGAAACAAGAATACACATTTGCACAAAGCACAAAATTCTTAAATCATTCTAACATTCTATGAAGCGGTACAATTTACCTCGCATACATTAAAATCTCACCATCCAGACTCGGTCGAAGCTTCATTGAATACTTTTATACAAATAGCAACCAATCTAGAAGGAGTTCTCATCATTCCTGATCACACTAAAGAAAACATAAAAGAAAACAAATACATATAATATAAACAAATGTACAAAGCTCAAAAATATAGAAATTATCGCAATGCGATTCAATATCTAAACACCGATCCCCGGCAACGACGCCATTTTGTTGAAACTGTAATACATCAGCAAGCAAAAAAATTTAAGTAACCCAGTTTTATCGTCTCCACAGGGATCAGTGCGAGGGAAAGAATGTCATTCGACGGTCTCTATATTTCTAAGCTTATGGTTCAAAAGTTTTGGTTTAATATGGAACCAAAAGTAAATGCGGAAAATGTAAAGACTGAAAATATAAAAATAAAGACTGAATTATAAATGGAGCCTTGTTGGAATTGGATCTCATCAATTGATAACACATGCATTCTTCTGACCAATTTCATATATAAATCAAACATTCGCATAATATCATCATGTATCACTCATGACATACATATCCTCTCGGTCCCCGCATATTATGAGTGATTTTATACCGATCAATAATTGCTCTTGCACATCACCAATCAATACAAAGCATTTAAAGCCTACATGAATGTTAAGCCTTTATCCATTTCTGGCATCAAAACCCTACAGATATTACTATAACATCAATATCAAACCAACGAGTAATTCATATACAAATCCAATGATCAAAATACGTACACACGCTTAACCCCTTTTTACATGCATTCAACTAATTTTCCAATTGAATGTGAATGTCGTTTTTCATCACTATTCTGACGCACCCTCACGATACCATTTGTCATGCGATAACGCGGTCTCTTATTGCATTAATTACTAGAAGCTATTCAAACTAACAATTAACACAATGCTAAAAAACTGAGATGCAAATGAATATCAAATCACAAAACATTGTCAAAAGCTTACTCAATGATAAATGAACATCTAAGATCACGGATTTGAAATAGGTTTTGTCAAGACCAACAAATAAGCAATCAAAGACAACCAAAAATAGAGAATTCAAACTAATTCACAAACATAGATTAGATGAAATACAATAAGTATCAAAAGATTACATCCTTTCCCAACAAGAGATCAAAGATCCTACCTTTTCTCCCTTGGAAATAAAGAGATATAAATTTTGATCTTCAAATTACAAGTTCTGATATTTCTCTCAAGTTTCTATGTTGATTCCAACCTAAAAAGTGTGAAAAATCTATTTATACACATTCAGGAATTTCACAGTTCGCAAAGTGAACCTTTCATTCGCACAACAAATGGTAAAAATAGGCACCTGAGGTGCCTCTGATAAGCTTAAACCGCCACATAATTTTCGTGAGTTCGCAATGGGAAGGAATGTTCGCAAAGCAAACACTCGCTTTCCAGCTAGCAAAGCAAACTTTAGCTCCTTTTTCCTCTGCCATAATTTTGGGACCATTCACTGGGACCTCGCTAGCCTTCGCAAAGCGAACCTTCGCTAACTAATTTACAAAGTGAATTTCTTGAAGTTTTCCTCTGTTCTTTGGCAGCTTGCACCACTTTCTTGTATCTTACTACTTTGATCATTTAGTGCCTTTTCCTGCACAATAACACACACATTACAAGCACCAAAGGTATATTCTCAAGGTTAGAAGAACAACAACAATCATTAGTAAAACTAATGAAAACATGAGAAAAGAGAAGAAAAAGTGCAAAGAAAGATATGTCATTTTAAAGTAAAATCTGCACCTAACAGGGACCAAAAAGCCCACGTTTACACAATAACAAAGAAGAAATAAATTATCAATTATCATGAGCATCTACCAAGCTCCCTTTCACAATCGCCTTGTTTGGGATGATAAGTTCTAGATTAAGATCAACCATGGGATTAAGAAATGTGATATGGGCCACAGTTGCATCAAACCCTTGCCAGCCTTCTGGTTAGTAAGGGATTTCACCTTTTTATACGCCTCATTCAACTTCTGAAAATATTATTGGCTCTCTCATAATAAGAAAATCTCTTTCTCTTTGTCCTCTACGAAATTTTGGTAGTTACTAAGTTACCCATGACAACCTTCACTTTCTACTTAGCATATATCGCTTCTTTGATCGAGTCATCTCTATCCTGGCGAGTCTGCTTTAGCTCATTCTTTAGAGCCTTAACTCTAGACCAAACATTTTCCTATTAGGTCCTAGACTCCTCATCTGCCAAGAGAATCGAGCCAATTAGGGTTAGAGCTTTAGCCAATTAGGAAAGTCATTATACAAAACCTATCGATGACTCGAAGGCTTCACTCTATAAAAGTTTTACGATCCTCATTCATAATCAATCCAAAAAACTCGTCAAGATAAGTATGGAAGGGACTATCCCGTACCAAGATAAGCTTCCTCCTTTCATAACCACTAAACACATTTTTCTTCCTCTTCTTAAGAATATGAGATTCCTCTTTGTTGGAAAATGACCTCCATAATTTCCCTCCTCCGTGAACTCAAAAATAGGCACTAGCGGAAACGTGAAAAATAAGAAAAATGACACAAAAAGATTTTAGCATGGAAAACCGTCTCAATGCGAGAAAGGGAAAAAACCACGGGACCCTTAGGCCTCTTAAACATCCACTATAATGATAATGGGAATACAACAACTTCACCCTTAAGTGAAACTCTCTACGAAGTATCTCTCAATTTATAAGGAACACTCTCACAAATTGGCTCACTATATCTCTCACAAGAAAAACTTTCTAAGAAGTAATTTTCTTTCTTGAGCAAAGCTCTATTTATCTTGCTTCTTGTTTCTCTTGTGGTTGTGTGATTTGAATGCTTGCTCTTGGTCCTATTTATAGGAGAAGCAAGCCAAAAGGGTCTTACATGCATGAAGACATTTGTTCTTTGTCTTTCATGCAAAACACCAAGTGTCCTTTGCACTATTCTACTCTTCACCATAACCAACCTCCAATTTTTCCAAATGAATGTTGGCTATGTAAAATGGCTGGACCCCACATTTCTCCCCTCAAGCCATAGGGGAATGATCTTGATTAGTTTGGAGTTGCTGCTAATCTAGCAACTTGTTTGCAGAACTCTATCTTCTCTTTTGGAAGGGGTTTTGTCATCATGTCTGCCCCATTCTCATTGGTGTGAAATTTCTCTACTTTCAACAATTTACTCTCCAACACATCACGAATCCAGTGATACCTTACGTCAATGTGTTTTTACCTTGAATGGTATGTCGAGTTCTTGCTGAGATGGATTACGCTCTGATTGTCGCAATAGAGAACATAAATTTCTTGATTCTGACCTAACTCTTGCATGAACTTCTTCATCCACATGATCTCCTTACAACCTTCAGTGATTGCGATCTATTCAGCTTCTGTGGACTCAAAGCAATGCACTTTTGTAACCGTGATTGCCATGAGACAACTCCCCTTGCAAAAGTAATCAAATACCCAAAAATAGATTTTCTTGAATCTACATCCCCTGTCATATTTGCATCTACATACCCAATGGGTAATTGCTTTTCATTGCCAAAGCACAGACACTGTTAGGCAGTTCCTCTTAGATACCTCAGTATCCATTTCACAGCATTCCAATGCTCCTTTACTGGATTCGACAGGAACCTACTCACCACTCCTACAACATAAGCAATGTCAGGTCTTGTGCAAACCATTGCGTACATAAGGCTACCCACAACTGAAAAATATGGCACTTTACTCATTTCTTCTTTTTCTTCTTCATTGCTTGGACATTGTGTCTTACTGAGTTTCAGATGACCAGGTAGTGGGACATGCACAGGTTTAGCATTATGCATGTTGAACCTCCCAAGGAATTTCTTAATATAATCTTCTTGTGACATCCACAACATTCTTTTGGGACGATCTCGAATGATCTTCATTCCAAGAATTTTCTTTACCGCTCCTAAATATTTCATGGCGAAAGACTTGCTCAATGCCTTCTTTAGAGAAGCTATCTTTGTCTTGTCTTTCCCAACAATGAGCATATCATCAACGTACAACAAAAGTATGATGGATTCAGCATTATCATATTTCTTCACAAACACACAGTGGTCTGCAAATGTCTTTTTAAATTTATGTTGGGTCATGAAAAGTTCAAACTTCTTGTACCATTGCCTTGGAGCTTGCTTCAACCTATATAAACTTTTCTTCAAGCGACACACAAGGTTTTCTTTGCATGGTTCTGCAAATCCTTCAGGTTGTTCCATGTAGATTTCTTCCTCTAAGTCTTCATGTAAGAATGTTGTTTTAACATCAAGTTGCTCTATCTCTAAGTCTAGTGTTACAGTTAGACCAAGGATTGCTCTTATGGATGTCATCTTCACTACTGGTGAGAATATCTCTTCAAAGTCTATGCCTTTCTTCAGATGGCACCCCTTCAAGACAATTCTTGCTTTGTATCTGGGGTTTGGGTTATTTTTTTCAGACTTGATTTTGAACACCCACTTGTTTTTCAAAGCCCTTCTTCCCTTTGGTAATTTCACCAAGTCATACGTCTGGTTCTCCTTCAGTGACTGTAACTCTTCTTGCATGGCTTGCATCCATTTATCCTTGTCATCCATCTCAATGGCTTCCATGAATCTTTGAGGTTCTCCTTCATCAGTGAGAGTGACATACTCATTTGGGGAATATCTTTTTGATGGTTGTCTTACTCGCATAGGTCTTCTCTCTTGAGGTTCTTGATCCCTCTGATCAACATCAATTATTTGCTCTCTCTGTATTTCCTGACCTTGTTTTATCTGGTCAGGTTGCTCCATATGATCGGGTTCTACTATTTGATCAGGTTCAATATCTCGTTGAGGAATCTCTCCCCCTGAGTTTTGTACCACAATGGTCTTTGACTTCTTAGATTGAATATCATGGATTGTTTGATCTTCATAAAATACCATATCTCTACTTCGAACAATCTTCTTATTTGTAGGATCCCATAGTCTGAAGCCAAGTTCATCTCTTGGAGAACAGAGGTATATGCATTCCTTCGTCTTAGCATCGAGTTTTGCTCTTTCATCTTTAGGAATATGGACAAATGCCTTACACCCGAATACTCTCAATTGACCGTAAGAGGCTTTCTTTCCATACCATACTTCATCCGGTATCTCTCCATTTAACGGTCTTGAAGGAGACAAGTTTATCAAATTAATGGCAGTTCTCACTGCTTCACCCCAAAATGATTTAGGAAGTTTTGCATGAGAGAGCATTTGCATGAGAAAGCATGCTTCTGACTTTCTCTGCGATCGTTCTGTTCATTCTTTCAGCTACTCCATTCATTTTGGGAGTCTTTGGAGGTGTCCTCTCATGTCTTATCCAATGAGCCTTACAATATGCTTCAAATGGACCTAGGTATTCACCTCCATTGTCACTTCTTAAACTTTTCAACTTTCTTCCAGATGCTTGTTCTACAGTGGTGTGAAACTCCTTGACAGCTTGTAGAACTTAATCTTTCTTCTTCAATGGATACACCCACACCTTTTTAGAGTGATCGTCAATGAAGGTAAAAAAGTATTGTGCGCCACCAAGAGACCTTTCAGATGTGGAGCAGACATCTGAGTGAACTAGATCTAGGATTTTCTTTCGTCTTATTGCATCATCTGATCTTTGAAAAGATACTCTGTGTTGTTTTCCTGCTAGACAGTCTTCACATGATTCAAGTGGTTGTCCCTTGATATTTGAAAGATGGTCTTTAGCAAGAATCTCTAAGCCTTTATCGCTCATGTGGCCAAGTCGTTTATGCCACAATTCTTTGGTTGCGTCTTGAGAAACATTAGTCTCTCCCCTGTTTATCTTTCCCTGCATGATGTACAGGGAGTCTTCCTTTTTGCCACGAGCAAGTGTTATGCTCCCTTTACTAAGCTTTCATCTACCATTGCCGAACTGGTTTATCATCCCTAGGTCATTCAACTTTCCTGCTGATATAAGGTTTAGACGTATTTCTGGTATATGTCTTACTTCCTTCAGCACAAGCTTATTTCCATTCTCTGTGATCATAGTCACTTCACCAATACCAACAATCTTGCTTATGACGTGGTTTCCCATCTTCACCGTACAAAATCTCCTCCTTGGTATGATGAGAATAATTCTTCATGAGGTGTAACATGGAAAGATGCTCCAGTGTCAATTATCCAAGTGCAATTATCGAAAGCAACATTTAGATAATTGTCGTCTCCAAAAAGGAAAATATTCTCGTTGTTCGAGGCTACTGCAATTGTGGCTCTTTCTTCCTTATTCTTCTTTGGGTTTATCAAATATGGATGGACTTTTCCAGCCTGTTGATCTCTCTTCAAGAATCTGCACTCAGGTCTTCTATGGCCTAGTTTGCCACAATAATAACAACTTACTCTTGTGCGAGACTTGGATCTAGCTTGTGATCTCCCACGACCTCCTCTTTCATGATTCTTACTCCTTCCTCTGTTATCAACAATGTTGGTTTCGAACTGGTTGTTGAAGCCTCTTTCCCTCCGTCTTCACTCTTCATTTAGCAAGGAATCTGTGACAGAATCCATGACAAGTTTTCCGCCTGGAGCAAAGTTACTAAGAGTGACAATTAGAGTGTCCCAACTCTCAGGTAGAGAACTTAGGAGCAGAAGAGTTTGCAACTCATCATCTATCTTCATGTCAGCTTTCGTCAGCGGATTCACGATACCTTTGAAGGTATTCAAGTGCTCGATCATATTTTGGCCATCTGAGTACTCCAATTTCACCAGTCGTCTGACAAGGTGTGCTTTATTTCTCGGTGTCTTCTTTTGAATCAAGGATTCAAGTTTGGTCCACAACTCATACGCATTTGTATAAGTTGACACATGCTCGAATAGACTCATATCTATGTATTTTTTGATCATGGCAACTGCCTTCCGATTTTGGAGCTCCCACTCGTTATCTTTCTTCTCCGTTGGCTTATCCTTTTGAGAGATTGGCTCATGCAAATCTTTGCAATATAGATGGTCTTCCATCATCGGCTTCCAATAGGTATAATTATTAGCGGTCAGCTTGAACATATCTCCTTCTTAACTGATAGAACCATCCATTTTGAGAACACGGGAAAGTAGTTCCTTCAACTAGAAGATTTTCAAAATAGTGTCGTACACTGAAATTAAGTCACCATAGTTTGTGAATGGCGTAACTAGGGAGTTTCCAGGAAAGAGAGGTGAGTCAATATTGACACACTTAAATACCAAGTCTTTCCTTAGCTAGAACTTACTAAGACACACCTTCGCAATACAACGACTTAATTCCAATAATAATAGTTCTTTTCTGATGTGGAAGATCAAACAATGCTCACAGAGCTCAACCATGCTCTGATACCACTGTTTGAAAATGACCTCCATAATTTCCCTCCTCCGTGAACTCAAAAATAGGCACTAGCGGAAACGTGAAAAATAAGTAAAATGACACAAAAAGATTTTAGCGTGGAAAACCTTCTCAATGTGAGAAAGGAAAAAAAACCACGGGACCCTTAGGCCTCTTAAACATCCACTATAATGATAATGAGAATACAACAACTTCACCCTTAGGTGAAACTCTCTACAAAGTATCTCTCAATTTGTAAGAAACACTCTCACAAATTGACTCACTATATCTCTCACAAGAAAAACTCTCTAAGAACCAATTTTTTCTCTTGATCAAAGCTCTACTTCTCTTGCTTCTTGTTTCTTTTGTGGTTGTGTGATTTGAATGCTTGCTCTTGGTCCTATTTATAGAAGAAGCAAGCCAAACGAGTCTTACATGCATGAAGACACTTGTTCTTTGTCTTTCATGCAAAACACGAAATGTCATTTGCACTATTCTACTCTTCATCATAACCAACCTCCAATTTTGCCAAATGAATGTTGGCTATGTGAAATGGCTGGACCCCACACTCTTTTGATAACCACTAAACACTACAGAAGAGGTACTTCCCACATCACCATAAGTCAAGTATTCACGAAGAGACTTGGCTTCAACAACCTTCTCCACCACTTAGGGCGAGACTTCTTCCAAGCCTTGACGCGTTCATTAGATGCCATGATATATAATAGAAGGATAACAAAATTCATAAATCAATCAAAAGTAAGTAATATTTAAAACACAAAAAAAAGAAAATAAATCAAGAAACACACCATCAAGTTCTTGGTCTTTTCCAAACCTCCAACCAAAACTAAAGATCGGGTAACCTCACAATGTCTTAGATTTACAGTCTTATAAGGAAGCAGTGGCGGAGCCAGAAAATTTATAAAGCCTGGGCAAAAAAATTTAAGACCCTAAATTCACATTGTATATAATATATAAATTGCTTAAAATAAAAGAGATGAAAAATATGAAACATAATCTTACAATAACGTGCTAAATAAAATCGGGAGGCAAATGTCCTTTCCGAGACTTCTTTGCGGTGAATGTTCGAATAATATCGATATCATCAAGTGACTTGAATATCTCTCGCTCGGTGTAACATATCATCAAGTCATTGAACCACACGTCATTGATCTTATTGCGCAATTTAGACTTGATAATCTTCATTGCTGAAAAAGCTCTTTCAACAGATGCTGTCGACACCGGCAATATCAGAGCTAACTCAATAAGTTTGTAAACCAATGGAAATACTAAATGTTTCTCAGTTTGAACCATCTTCATAGCCAAACTTTGAACATCTTCACAAGTGGAAAATAAAGCATTTCTTTTCACTTGAAGAACATAAGTTTCAAGTTGATCCCTTATTGTTCCACGATCATCATCGGAAAAGTCTGCATCATAAATATCAGCAAGACGAGCAAGCTTATCAACATCAAACCTGGAGAAAGAGTTCTTGGGGTCAAGACATGAGAAGCAATCAAGGATAATGTTACTTCCTTCACTAAAGCGATGATCCATCTCCACACATACTTTGTCAATAACAACATAAAAAATCTTTGCACGGTAATGATGAAGATTAGTGATAGTCCTCCCTTCTACCCTTGAACGGCCCCGAACCGGTATTTCGTCATCCATATTTGGCACCGGAATACCTTTAGCAACACAAAATCCTTGGACATCGGCAAATAAATTATCCCAGCCACTCTCTCTTATTGTGGCCAATCGAGCTTTAACAACATCGACTAATTCCATGGCATTCACAATATTAAGATCTTTTCTTTGTAAGACATTTGAAAGCTCGTTTGTGATACCAAACAACTTTAACATTAACTTCAAAATAAAAGCAAATTTAAAGCTCTCCATTTTTTCTATCAAACCCGCTGCTTGAGATGGTCCACGCCCATCTTCATCAACCATACTAAGTACCTTTAACACGGAGGACCACATTTGATCCAAACGAAGCAATGTAGTATGATGTGAACCCCATCTAGTATCCCCAGGTCTAGCGAGAGTAGATGATTGGTGCAAGCCTTTTCCTCTTGATATGTCACCAATCTCAAGTTTATTTAAAATATCTTGGTGTTGTGACTCCGTCAAAGCATCCCTCCTCTTACAAGATGCACTTGTTGTGGTCACAATCAAGGAGATGTACTCAAAGAAATCATGAATAGATGAACAACTACTAGTAACAGACACAACAACCAATTGCAAACGGTGAGCATAACAATGGACATAGAAAGCATAAGGGTTTTCATCTAGAATCTTTCTTTGCAAACCATTAAATTCACCTCTCATATTCGAAGCTCCATCATATCCTTGCCCTCGTATCCTTGAAATAGATAATGTGTACTTATCGAGAATACCATAAAGCGCATCCTTTAATGACTCGGATGTAGTATCTTTGACATGATGTAGAGCAATAAATCTCTCCACAACATTCCCATTGTCGTTCAAAAACCTAAAACAAATTCAATAAGTTTACTTGATTGGATAGAGAACAATATGTAATTAAAAAAATTCAACAAATATAACTACTAACCTCAACATCACTGCCATTTGCTCTTTGACGGATATATCACGTGACTCATCAATAAGCACAGAGAATTGTCTATCACCAAGCTCTTCCATAATCACCTTAGTAACTTCATGTGCACAACACATTGCAAGCTCCTTTTGAATGTCACCGGAAGTCATTGTGCAATTTTTTCCACCACGATCAAAAGCATCCCTCACTTGTTCATTCTTAGATTTTACCCAATCTACCATCTCTCTAAAATTCCCCTTATTTAGTGAAATAGAGGATTCATCATGGCCACGGAAAGCCATGCCTTGTGCAATGAGATATCTTGTGCAATCTACAGAACAAGTCAAACGAATCTTATACAATTCTTCGGATTCCTTGGTTGCTTTAGCAAACTTACTTGCCACACTTTGTCTTTGATTATTATAATCATCGTAATGCTTAACACATGAGTTGTGCAAACTATTATGACTACCAACATGATCTTTCAAGCCTTGTGATGCATGTTTCCAATCTTTATATCCGGTTTTAGTGAAGACATCAAAACCATAGTGCTCGGCCCTCCCGGGATTCTTAAAGAGAAAGCAATAAAAACAATAAGCTGCATCCTTGATCTCACTGTATTCTAACCATTTATAATTCTTATACCATGATTTACTAAATGCTCTTTTAACATTTCCAAATGGAGTACGAGGAAAACTTGGCAAATCTGGTTGCATTGGACCTTTCAATATATATGCCCTCCTCACTTGGTCTTGAATATCTGGAGCATACTCATTAATTTGTTTCCTATGACCTGGATCACGCACAATCTCATTTGGGTTAAATTCGTTAACCGCATTAGACGGTGGTAGTGGTTCTGATTCTGACTCAACCAAAAATCTCCTCATCTCTAAAAAAGTTCCAATCCAATTCCTGAAAAAAAAAATCCACACAAAACTTCACTAACTAAATCCAAATAATAAACATTCTCATTAAAAAATCCACACAAAACTTCACTAACTAAATCCAAATAATAAACATTCTCATTAAAAAATCCACACAAAACTTCACTAACTAAATCCAAATAATTTCTCACTGTAATAAACATTCAACAATAAACTACTCACTATAACAACAATTCTCATCAACAGAAAAAAAAACTACTCACTGTAACAACAGAAAAAAATTCTCATTAATTTCTCATTCTCTACAAATCAATTTCTCCAATTAACAACTCATTCTCATTAATTTCTCTACAAATCAAATTCTCATCAATTCTCATTCTCATTAATTCTCATTCTCTACAAATCAAATTCTCATTAATTTCTCATTCTCTACAAATCAATTTCTACAATCAATTACTCACTGTAAAAAATTCTCATTAATCAATTTCTTCAATTTCTCCAAATTCTTCAAATCAATTTCTACATTAACAACAACTCCCTGTCAATAAACAATGTCTACAAAATCAATTTCTCCAACTCACTTTCTCCAAATCAATTTCTCACTCTCACTGTAAAAAATTATAAAAAAAACAACAGAAAAAATACAAACCCTTTTCTATTCGTTCCGGTCCGGCGTGCACTGTGTGGAGAAGAAAAGAAAGTCGGCGTTCCGGTTGTGGCGTGCGGTGCGCTGTGCTTGTTCCGTTGTTCGTGACGTTCGTCGCCGTCGCCGATTGCTTGTTTCGCTGTCACTGTGCTTTTCGTTCGCGCTTGTGGAGAAGAAAAGCAAAAGCAACCTTATTCCTCTTTCCAACTTTATATTTCTTTTATTTTTCTAAACTTATTTTTCTTTATTTTTCTTTTAAATAACACAACAGAAAAAAAAAATGAAAACTGGGCCCCCTAGAGCCTGGGCATGTGCCCAGCCTAGCCGGGCCCAAGAACCGCCACTGTAAGGAAGTATGACTGAAACCACCAACTTAACCCTTGATGATGGCAATAATCTCCCTTTTCTCCTGAGAAAGATTTTAAATGTTAAAAGAAAGACCAAACATCCCCTGACCATAGATGTCTTGACTCCAACTAGTAACTCACTTTGTTTCCTTCATCTTCTCTAACTAGTAAGTCTATGTAGAAGACCCGCTGTCCCGGGTGCTAGGAAGTCAAAAATGTTAAATGCAAAACCTATAGTCCTCAATCTCACAAGAGAGAGAGCTTCAGTCAAGTTCAGACATGCATGTTTACCTCTTACGCATCCATACTTCAGAACATCAATTGGTCCTAGAAGGGAATATATGGAAGGTACAATATTGGGACCACTGAAGAAGAAAATGGTAAAAGTCTGAATTGTATCATTTAATAGGATGATAGAGTTTCAACGTACCAATATATAAGCTTCATTTCAGAAAAACATCATTCTATGGGAACACAGATTCAATAAAAATGGGTTATAGTCCCAATTGGTTAGAAACATTTTTTAGAAATGTCTTGCGTTTAATGAAGGATGATAAATGTCAAGTGGAGGGATGTTGTACATATAAATCAAAGGGTGTTTACTTAATAAGGACAACATAGGGCTTATTCTGTCATGTTTTCTAAGAAATTATTGCATGATAAACTCATTTGTTTAAATGAAATTCATACTCGTTGAAAGAGGTGGTGATTTGAAGATGGCAGTGAAAAATTAGAGGTAGTGATGCATATGACAATGATTAAAAAGTTGAAAATAATGACAACACACTAGAGAATGAAACACATATCATAATTAAAAAGGGTGAACACTCCGGTATCCTGAGATTTAGTTGGGCACCAGTACCCTAATCCAATCAAAGAATTACATTTCGTGCCATGTCATTTCTTTTATATATTTTATTTAAAAATTAATTAATTATTTTATTTAATTTGCACTAAAGATACCTGTACCCAACTATTTATCATGAGTACCTAAAGATTTGCCATTAAAAATTCCATAACAACAATTTTCCAAACCAATACAAGAAGTCAATTTGACACAATTCATGACATCATGAAAAACCTCACAACAATTACATAGGTAACTTAGGCCCCTACATAGCATACATATCCCATCTTAATTTTCAATGCTTCCCTAGAGCCAAAGCAGACATCACAATCAACACAACCAAAACAACCACAGCAACAAAACTTGATACAACAGCCCCACTTGTTTGTGCACAAAAATCTCCAAATTGATTGCAAATGGCAAGCCAGTTTGTGTCCTGGTTTCCATTGTGTGCCAAGTAAACTATGGAAGCAGCTGAAGCACCACTGGAAGTGGCCAGAGTAAGGAACACCTAAAATTGCACAAACACATGCTTAGAACTGAAAACAAGATCAATCTAATCTGATAAATATAAATGCTTACTGTGTCTAAGATAATCAAGAAAAGCCTTGGTCCAGCTGCATGGGGTCGAATGATCGCAACAATGGAAAATGGTAGGGACAGGACTAAGTAACCAGCTACAATAGCCATTGATATAACAAAAAACCTGTATTTTTTTTCAAGTATTAGTTCATGAATATATAGAGTTATGAATTAATGTTTTGAAAAGTGTAAGACAGAAAGTGAAGTTTTGAATGCATGCTACATACTGAAAGGTGGTAAAGCTATCATAGCTAGCTTCAAACTGGAAGAACTGAGTGAAGAAAGGGAGAGTCTGATCACTCATTCCCATCGAGGCGGCAGCGCCAAGAGCCGCGGCTACGGCGCCTAACCTTAGAATGAAGTCCATTATGGCTATTCCTTTTTTCCATCCTCCTGGCCTTGCTTGTGCTCCAAGTAAAATGGTTTTTCCCTTAATGTTGCTTGACTCTGGTACATCAATGGTTGTTGACATTTTTGGCTTTAAAAATGGGAGAAACTTGAAAAAGAGATATGAATATATAAGATATATTGTAATGTGAATATGGAAATTGATTGAGTGTTGAAGCTTATATAGAGAGGAAGAATGGTAAAGTCAAGGTGAGTTGTTATATGATATATAGTTATATACCATTTACACTACATGAGTTATTTTTTATAAATAAGAAAGCAAGTAAAGTATAAGAGAAGGATTGGATTTGATTTATTTTTGTTCTTTCATTAGTTTTATTGGAAAAAGGACAATGGTTGACAATGTTTGGAGGGATATATATTGGATTTCTTAAAATGAGTCTGCATGAATTGTGTAGTGGTTGAAATTATAATTTACGTTATTGAATCCAACTTTAGGCTTTTGAATAATGAAAAAAAACTAACCTGTTTTGTTAATTAATAATTAGTCAACTAAACCATATGAACCCTCTCCCTAATCCATTAATGCATGCAATTATCATGGATGTATTGATCATCTTAATTCCACAACACAACTTATTGTCTATTGATCTATTCCATTATAGTATCAATTATGATAGTTTTTATACTCCTTTCTTTTATCTCCTTTTCCTTTTTTTTTTTAAATAATATTTTTCTCTTCTTTTTCTCGATCAACAACCACCAACAATATATTTACTTAATTTATTTCTCTTTTCTCTTTTTTTTTTTTACTGTTGTTTTTATAAATTAAAATTTAGTCAGGGAAGGTGCAACTATTTGGATAAGCACTTTTATGACAAAATCGAAGGAAACATTAAGTAGTTTGCAGAGCCGTTTCTAATTTTTGAGAGATTTTATGTAAGAAATTGAAGTTACCTTCATTTGAGTTGTGATTTTTTTAAAGGGTTCTATTTAATTGTAAAATATATGGATGGAAATTCTTTTTAGCATAGTTTAATCATAAAAGTGTAAAGTCCTGTGTTGTAGAACGCTTTAAATGTTTTCAAAGACGGCCTTAGTAGTTTGATAGGAGTTAATATTGATTCTGACTTTATAATTCTGACAGAAGCACTACTACGAAAAACCCATTTAACAACGGTTGGAAATGACATATAATGACGGGGGCGAATGCGTTGTTATGTAGAGTGTTGTTGTATATGAGGTACGTACAATGACGGTCCGGGAAATGTTGTTGTATTCCAGTATGCGCACACCATTTCACGACGATTAGTTTAGTCAACCGTTGTGATATACTAAACTGTGATCTGGTTCGATTCTCAGCAACAACATTTTTTATTTATATTAGCGTTTGACATACAACTACGGATAGGTTTATAACCGCTGCAAAAAACAGACTGTTTTAAATATAAAATTTATCTGCGTATCAAATTATTCCCATAATTTATCCTGTCAAAACAGCTTCTGTTTACATGCAAACACAATATGTGCATCAAACACAATTCTTCCTATATTTTATCCTTATAAATGAATCAGAGAATTTACATCAAAAGCTAAATGAATCAGAGAATTAAACTGCTAACATTGTTTAAATCAAAAGCCAATATTATTGATTTCATTATGTGCATCAAAAGGCAAAACTATTGTTTACATTATGTGCATCAAAAGCAAAAAATATGTGCATCAAAAAATGTTGCTGATATATCATACAGCAGGAGCAGAACCCTTAAGCTCATTGTGGATATACGCCCAACGTTTACGAAGATCCACAAAGTCCTCAAGGGGGAATGGGGTTTCGTCGTTAAACATCTACATAAGAGCAAAAAATTGAAGATATATCATGCATGATAATAATTCAATAGTCAACTTATATATTAATATATGTAAACATTTCATGGCATATATTACCGTATCCCATGAATCAACAGTGCCGGCAAGGACGATGTTTAACATGTGTTTCATGATAAAATACCCACACTCGTAACTCCCGCGTTGTTTCCTCGTCTACAAATTACATGAATATAAAAACATGAATACAACCACACATGCATGAATGTAAATGAAATAAACAGGTAATCGGGCCACTTACTTTAGGAGCAAGGTATGTGGAATTTTTTCTAACATTCCTCAATATATTAACTTGCTCCACAATACTGCACATTGAAAATTGAATCAAACATATTACATGATAAACTAATTACAATTAATGCCAAAGAAAATGATATTAAACAAAGACATTTACGTTAATACAAGATCTTTCATTGGTTTGTGGAGTGGATCGTGCAAGGAACACAGCAATGTCACCGTATTTGTCCTAAACGATATTACGATCAATTGCCAATGACCACTGAATGAACACGAGAATATATATATATATATATATATATATATATATATATATATATATATTAGTTGTTACTAAAACAAAACTAAATATAGAATATAGAAATAAATTACAACAATACTAACCTACATAGGAATGGTACAAGGTAACATTCTTTTCCTCCGTCATTTAGCCAGCTTTTCAAGTAGTTTTCTCTGATATTTTTTTCATTATACGCCCAAGCAATAAAACTTGGGTCCAAGATTCCATAGGTACTTGATTTATTAAATTCTATACAAACACGGTGAATGTACCTAAATGGTCAAAGAAAATGAATAAATTAAGGGAGAAAATACAAAAAATTATAATATTCTATAATGACATGTATACTCGACTATATGCTTACGTGCACCAAACTTGCAAAATAGATATGTTAAGCCACTTATATCCTGCGAGAAAATCCCTCACATCTTCAGGAGTGTAATACACTAAATCCAATTTTGGGCAATGTTCTAGCGGGAGAGCTTGCGCAAGGTCTGTTGTTGAAATGGAGTAGTATATCCAGTATAAACTTATTATTTCATTTGGACTAGGGTCCAATATCCCATTGCGGTTATCTACAGGTGGGGGAGGGGCTGTACAATTACTCCCTTTTGTAGAAGCGTGATTTACGACACTTTTACTTGGAGTTTGATCATCACCAACGCAACGACAATCTTCATTAGTTCGTTGTTCGAGGCTTTCACTTAATCTCTACATCATAACATTCAATTAGAACATAAAATCAAAATAAGCACAATATATTCAATTAGAACATATAATATATATCATACAAAAATAAGCGCGATTTACGACACATACCAAATACATCTCTTGTAACCTTTCCACTTCTTTCTCCCTTTTTTCCCTCTCCTCCTCAAACAGCCTCCTTTGCTCCGCCAATTGCTTCTCAACATTATCAATATTTTGTCGTTGAGCAAGAAATTCAGCGGTTTCGGTGCTTCTTCTTTGAGATCCAAAGTATGACCTCAAGCCGACACCATCTCCAACACCACGGACACGGCCTCCATGCTCAGCTGTTCCGATAGCTTCGACTAATATGTCATGTCGTGCTTCCGGAACAAATGTGCCTTCACGGGCCGCCACAACCAAGTTATCCTACACAACATGAGCAACTTACATAAGCAAACGCATTTAAATAACAACTCATGAGCAATTTACATAAGCAAACGCATTTAAACAAAACATATACTTACAATTTTCTCAGCAACTACTCTTGAAGCCTCAGAGGTGTACTCTCCATTAGGTCTTAATCGAGCCCTCTTCCATTTCTCATGTCTTGAAGGTGGAGATGGAATGTCACCATCTCCTCCTTCTTGTAGTTTTTCCTGCAGGATCCTCTTCTCAAGTTTCCTGTAACCCCCACGAGACAATCTATGGGGGTACATGTTTTTCGCCTTGTTCTGAATTCCTACTTCGATTTTAGCCTGTTATTAACATAGTGAAAAATGTGTATGATTAATATCTATAGCTCATTAGCATAACATTATAGGTTACATAAGACTAGTACTAACCTCGAATTCCTCAGAACGACGTTTCTTCGCAAACTTGTGCCACACCTTCTTCGATAAAAAACTATACCGAATCCATGGAGGTTGAAGACCGCTCTTAGGCTTCGTATTGTAGTCATCCGTGAGCCGTGACTTAAATCCCCTCCAACAAACACCGACATAAGTTATCCACTTTCTTTTCAATTTTGAGTCATCGGTAAACTCAAGATTCAACTACATTAAATCAATATATAAGTATGAATTAGAAACTATAGGTAGTGATATCAAATATATGAAAATTATAGTATGAAATACCTTAACGTCTTTCCATATGCTGTCTTTGACATTACCATTCACTTCTCTCCAATCATCAATCAGTATACTGACTTTGCTACGTGCAAGGAACGCAACATAACTCCTAAAAGTAACGTAATGTGGACAATCCACTAATCTGTAGTGCGAATCAAACTCAATCGGAATTTTTGCACCAGATGATTGCGGACTGATGTGAATTGGGGCATCATTGTGACACCTCTTTGTGATCTTTTCGTTTGACTTTCAGTTGTTTGAGTTTCATTGGCTAACCTTTCATTTGTTTGAGTTTCTTCGCTGGTTTCTGATGAAGAACTCGACAAGGTCGACATCTAAGTTCAAAAACAACAACAACAACATGAACAACAATGGCAAAAGAGTTTACAGTAGATGCATGGGGAAAATATTTTACGTACCCTAAACGTGACGACGAAGTAAATGATGTTGGTGTTGGTGTTGTTGTTGTCTTCCTTCCTTACGACAACGACGGTGTTGTTGTTATCTTCCTTCTCGACGGTGACAATGATGACGACGGTGTTGGTATGTGCGTAATCTTCTATTTTCTTCACTATCGTGACGATTATGACGAAAATGACAACAAATGGATACTGATGATGCAAGCTTTGGTGAAATCGTGTATTGTTTCACAGTATTGAAGGTTAGGGTTTAGGGTTGAAATCGTGTAACGTTTCGTCTGGTTTCTATTTTCAATGGAAAAAAGGATACTGAAGAGACAATGAGACTAGCTAGTTTGGAGACTATTGAAACACTACTGCGACGGTCAAGAATTTACACTGTTATGATATATTATTTACATAATGAAATTTCATATTAAAGCGCTAGAGTTATTTTTAGAATTAAAAATTAAAAAAACATACAAAATATATCACAACGGTGTATATAAACAACCGTAGTCATAAATTTTAATTTTTTTAATTAAAAGTAAATAAAAAGTAAAGGCGCGCTTTAACATAAAAGGAATAATATATATGAACGCGCTGAGGTTCGAACACATGAAAGCTTGAAGGTATCACCACGGTTGATTTATCAACCGTTGTTATATACAGATAATCACCACGATTGGTTTATCAACCGTTGTTATATACAGATAAGTTTTATTCAATAAACAAATAAAATACAACCGCGCCTTAGTTTAGATATGTCACAACGGTGTAGGGATGAAGCGTTGTGAGCATGGCGTCGTTGTTTACGCGTTTTGTAGTAGTGAAGGATTCTTACACAACAAACACGAATCTCTTCATTTAAGTATTTAGGCTCCTGATTAGTCTATTGAATTACAAACATGGTTCGATGCATTGGACTAAAAGGATTAGTCAAATTTTTGTTTTAGTGGTATAGATTAAAGAAAATTCTAGAATTACATAGAAATAGTTTGGTAGTCATTGTAATAAATGTAGGAAGTACAGAGAAGTGTGTAGACCTCTCTCTATTTTTTTTTTGAAGTGTTTAAAATACATGTAGAACTCTCCCTTATGTCTTTAAATAGGAGAAATGATATTAGTTGTATATCAAGCAAGTAGAAAAGTAAACTAACTTGCAAATTATTCTTTCAAACAATAGAAATTATCATTGTAATAAATGTATCACTACTACAAAATAGATCTTTCGTAACACCAATTTTACAACGTTTTTTTTAATTGTTATAATTTTTTTTGCGCCCTTTTTTTGAGTATTTACTAAAGGACATTTCACAATGGTTATAGGTACCAATCGTGGTGAAAAATGGCGTATGGTCATGCGTTCGAATCCTATCATATACAAATTTTATTTTATTTATTTATTTTTAAGCAACTTTTCACCATAGCTGGAACTTCCAACCGTGGTGAAAAGTGGCACCTGATCACGAGTTTGAATTATGGCACTTACAGTTTTGTTTTTATTTATTTATTAAAAGACATACAGCAACGGTTGTTTAAAGTAACCATTGTGATAGGTTGATACATACAACAACGTTTGTTTAAAGTAATCGTTGTGATTGGCACAATTTTTTTAATATTTATTTTTATTAAATGAGCATGTTTGTTGAGTTTCTTCACTATTCTTAAACAAATCTTTACCATCAATTTAGTGAGTATCAATGCTCAAGACACTACCATTAGTGATCCGTGTGTAACCTAAAACTTAAATGAACTTCCAACTTAGACGAACTTCATCTTCTACCTCCAAACATATTCTTCTATTTATGACACTCTATTTTTCCATTAAACCAAGCTCGAAAACATCATTTCTTTCATAAAAAAACTCGAAAACATCATTTCTTTCATTAACAAATTTCAGAACTCCATCACCTCTTCTCTAACTTGAATGAGACAAGAAAACATGGATTCAAGTTAGCAATGTTAGTTGTTTTTGTTCTTGTTGTTGTCCTTGTTGTTATTTTGTTGTTGTTGTTGTTGTTGTTGTTGTTGTTTTTGTTGTTATTGTTATTGTTGTTGTTTTTATTGTTATTGTTGTTATTATTGTTCGTGTTGTTGTTCTTGTTGTTGTTATTGTTGTTGTTTTTGTTGTATTCTTGTTCTTGTTGTTCTAGTTGTAGTTCTTGTTGTTCTTATTGTTCTTGTTTTTGTTCTTGTTGTTATTACTGCTGTTCTACTGGTGCATTTTTTTTATTTTATTAAAAGACATATAACAACGGTTGTTTAAAGTAATCGTTGTGATAAGTTGATACATACAACAATGGTTGCTTAAAGTAACCGTTGTGGCAGGTAGCACGCTACTTGACTTATAATCACGGTCGCATGACCGTGATGGAAAGTATCATACATACAATCACACCTTACCTCACAACGGTTGGTCCAACGTCGTGGTATCCATTTTCCAACCGTTGTGATAGGTGTTTTTCATAATAGTGTATGAAGAAGAGAGAGAAGTGTGTAGAACTCTCTCCCTCTCTCCGTCTCTCTCTCTTGAAGTATCTAGAATACTCTACAGATGTACGTAGAACTCTTTCTTATGACTATGAATTGGGGAAAAATTATCATTCATAAAATAAGTAAGTATAATCAATTAAACAAACTTTTAAAGCATTCTCTCAAATCTTAGAAATATTATATCAAATAGTCTATCCTTCCAATACCTCACAAAATCTCAATATAACATTTTACTTTTTCAACAAAGTGGCGTCAAAGCTTAGGTTTTGATAAGAACTCCCTCTATGGCCATGGCGAATAATGGAGCACCATCCTTCCAAGTTCTAAAAGGAATTACTTATGATAATTAATGTATAAAAAATAAGGCTTTCTTGGAGCACATAATGTTTAGGAGGTTGTTGAAAAAGGCTATAAGGAATCACAAGATGAGGATTCCTTAACTCAAACTCATAAGGATGTTTTGAAGAATTCAAGAAAGAGAGACAAGAAAGTTATTTCCTTCTTTTATCAGGCATTGGATAAAGATGATTTTGAGAAAATCTCAAATACATCATCTGCTACGAAGGTGTGACATGGGAGAAGCTCTAAACATCTTAAAAAGGTGAAGACAAAATATAAATGGTGCGTCTCCAAAATTTAAAAGGTTAGTTTGAATCCTTGCATAAGAAAGAGACAAAGTCTATTTATGATTATTTTTCAAGATTTATCAATATTTCAAATGAATTAAAAAGAAATGCTGAAAATTTTGAAGATGTGAGAATTAAGGCGAATATACTCTGCTCATTAGACCCCAAGTTTGAGTATATTTTTGTGACTGTCGAGGAAACAAAAGATTTATAGACTCTGTCAATATGGCAATTTCAAGGATCATTATTGTTGGCCATGAGATTCCAAACACAAGATAGGGGGGTAGTTGTGTAAGATTATAAATTCATTTTCTAAATAAATTATTTTACAAAAATTGAGTTTGAAAAGCTATTGTAAAATAAACAGAGTAAAAACAAAAATTGTAAGAAAACATAATCGCAGTGGAAATAAATGGTTAGAAGTTAGAGATTTTAGGGATAAGAGAAAGGCACGAGAATTAGAGGTGCGGTCTAATGAATTGACCTATTCCTTTTCCCAAAAATTTCTTCTTAAGAGTTTCCACCAATTTGAGAGCTTTTAACAAGATATGCCCACGAACCTCCTTATACAAGGATTAGAGTTTTTCAATACCTAAATTCTCAACCAAGACGGACTTTTAAATACGAAGACCTTCAGAACCAACATAGGGCTTTTTAATAACAAGCTAAGCTCAAGAACCGAGTGAAAGCTTTTAACACATGACTAAGCTCACGAAGAGACCGAGAGTTTTAATATCGAAGACCTCCAATCGATTTTCGACATTGCAAAGTGAAATAATCATCAATCCAATAGGCGTAATCGATTATCATTTTATAAAATATGTTTCTAATTGATCAAATATTTCCTTAATCAATTAACGAGGCATTTTAAACATTTCTAAGTGATCTTTATAGAAAAAGATAAACTTTTTAAAGGGTTGAAAGTGTGTGTGTACGCGCGCGATGTGTGTGTGTGTGTGTGTGTATGTGCGTGTGCATGTGTGTGTGATTTTCCATAGAAAAGTTGAGAGTTAGTCTTATATCTTTACAAACACTGATCATTCGACACAGATAGACAAGTTTCACACTTCCTTGTCAAATTATCTTTGAATTTGGCACTTAACTGGAACTTGGAACCTCCGTCATCAGACAAATCGATTGATTAGAGATTTTCATTGACTTCACTAAACGCCGCTTGACAAAAGGTATTGTGTCCACATATAGACACTTATAACTTGATCTCTAAGCACACCAATCATGATCTCCACAAATTGATCAAAAAAACTTGACCAATGTCATACCCTAAATTTTGACCAAAAGATTTCCCATCATTGTGCAAATCATCACCACAATATGGATGTACCTTCATGCCTCATAAATCCTCTCAAAGATTATTGAGCATTCACTACAATCAAGAATTAGGGTTTTGAGCCCTCTTAGAGTACTTAGACAAAGGATCAATCAAGAATGGACATGATCCTTAACTTGTCAAGCCTCCCAGACATCCATGAAGGATCAAAAGGTTTCCCACATCAAGAATCAAGCATGAAAATGCAACATATCAAGTTGATCAAGCCTCAAGATCATCAGTGTCACCAAATTAGGGTTTTGGTCGACCAAGGCCTCCAGAAAGAAAATTTCATCTGGACATGAGCTAATACTTCAAAACATGATCCAAGAAGCTCAAAGGAGTCTCATGGACCCAATCACAAGTTCAAAGTAGCCTCAGGGGATGCATTCATCAAAAATCAGGAATTAGGGTTTCTTGACCTAATTCACCCCTAAGTTGACTTTTGGAGCAAGACATGAGCCACACTACTACAAAACACGCATTCAACAACGCCATAGTCACCACAATTTTTCCCTACACCGTGGTGACATATCTTAACTAAGGCGCAACCATATTTATTTTGTTTTTTGATTAAAAATTATTTGTATATAACAGCGGTTACAGAACCAACCGTTGTGATACAATCAAACTTTCCTCGGTTCGAACCTCAGCGCCATAAAATATTCTATTCCATTAACGGTAAGGCGCACCTTTTCTTTTTTATTTATTTTAAAATTCACAAATAAAAGGGGTATCACTATGGTTCTTCTGGTTAACCGTAGTGATATATTTATTATAAATAAAGACTTATCTATACGGTTGGTAATGTTAACCTTTGTGAAATAGTTTACCCATATATAAGCGAATTAACTTTCACTTATTGACAGTAGCGCCGTTGCCTTCACAGTGAAACCCTAGAACCCATTTTTTTATCTTCGTCTTTGCCGTTAGCCGTGAATCTTGTGCTTCATACATTAAGGTATTCTTTTTCTTCCATCTATTGTTATATATTTCCCACTATCTCGTTTGTTCCATGTTGTTTTTGTTGATTGTTCTCATTTTTTCAGATTCGTCTTCACTACCTTAACAAAGACCATACTTTGGCTATTGTACATAATGTTTGTGTAGCTATGGAAAAAAGTACAAGAAGCATGAAGCTATGATGGAAACTTCTTCCACCTTGTACTTCTTCTTTATAGCTTCACAAACAAGATGTTAGTAAATGAAGAAACAACAGTGTCACAAATTCATCTATTTTTAGAAACAATGAAAAGAAATATAAGAAGTATGAAGCTTTTGTGTAAGCTTCTTCCTCCTTGTATTTATTTTTCATTGCTTCCCAAACTAGATGAACATCATAATTGATTCCTGTTCCACGATTAGTTTCATTAAAAGGTGCGTCCTGGAAATTTATAATATATCTCTTTCGATCTCTCTTTACTCTTCACTGGATTATGGTTTTAGGGTTTGGTTTCAACTGAGGAAGCTCATTTTTGAAGTTTGTTGTGTTTCCTTACAGGTTAAGGGGATGATACATGGTGATGATGCTGGTGGTAGCAAGTGTATTATATGAGTTTATAGTATCTAGTTCTGGTATAGGATGTTGTTTAAGTTTATTATATTCTATGTAGATTGTTTGTTTCACTAACCCTCACTTAAAATACATTCATTTAATTTGACATAGATACTTATAATCTGAAAATTAAGTTGTATTTGAAAACCAACTTATATGAATCAATGTTTTCGAATTGCATCCCTCTCATCGTTCATCTCACGTTCTTTGATATATATATTATGGTATAATGATCTGGCTCCTTAGATGCATGGCTATCTTCCATTATAGTTAAATTTCATTAACAACAAATTATTAGTTAATCAGACTCTCCATCAACACTTATAATCGTAAAACTTCCGATTATAAAAACTATGGTGATAAGTGATGATGATGAGGCAGATTATCCAATGTCTTGTTCTTATGGAAATTTAACTATAATCGAAGATAGCGATATATCGAAAGAGTCAGACCAATAAACCACAATATATATGTAAAAGAGCGTGAAATGCACGATGAGACGAATGCAATCAGAAAACATTGGTTTGTTTAAGTTGGTTTTCAAGAATAGTTTAATTTGCAGATTATAGACTTCTTCATCAAATTGAATCCTTGTATATTTCTTTAGTGAGGTGTTTGGAAAACAAGCAATCTACATTTAATATAATAAACTTAGGGTACTTACAACAACGGTTCTTTATTGTAACCGAGATCAAAGATAATAGAATAAATTCTGGGAACTTTCAACAACAGTTATCTATTGTAACCGAGATCATAGATAATTTATGTTTTACGTAATTTGTTGCTGATGGGTTTCGAACCTAGTACCTAAGTGTATGTATCACAACGGTTTATTATCATATATGGCGCGCGTCCTACCTTTCAATAACGGTTTCCAAACCGTTGTAGAAACAATGAACTTACAACGACACTCTACTTAACAACGGTATGTCAGGCGTGATGGTATCCCTTTTCAAACCGTTGTGAGAGGGCTTTTCCGTAGTAGTGCAAAGACCTCAAGAAGTGTTTTGAAGACCTCCAATACATCATATTGATCCATTTACAAGATTGGATTGATTCAAAGAAATTGGTTCATAAGCAATATAAGGATTCAAATTCATCTGGACCAATTAGGGTTTCTGATGAAAAAGTCAACTGTACCTTTGACTTTTGACCAAGACATGATCCCAAACCTTGGGACATGATTCAAGACACTCTAAAACACCTATGGAATCCATCCATTAGGTTTGAATTAGGTCAAGGACTTGATTTCATAGAGGATCACAAAGTTTGAAATTCATCTGACAAAAAGTCAACTTAGTGAAATTTTGGACATAATCTGTTTTGTGTTTTCACCAACTTTGAGGCCATTTTTCATTATGATTCAAGATGATTCAAGACCAAAGTTAAACATTAAAGTTAAAGTATGTTATATGGGCTTTCCAAAAAGTACAAGAGCCTCCCATGATTCAACTTGAGCAAGGAATTATGAGCCTTAAAAAATGGCATTTTTCACCCTGCCTACACAAAGGCATGAAAACCAAACTTGTGCCACACGATTTTGTCACTCAAGTTTTGCATTTTACCAACTTTGTCATCTTCCAAAAGCACAAAACATCTGATGACTCACTTGTTTTTTGATCAAGGAGTCAAGAATTCAACTTGGCATGTGCAAAACCATCATGATATGAACTTTGGAATTCAAATTTGGCAAGGTAACATCAATGCAATACATTGAGGTGACATGAACCAAACCATAACACTCCAAGCCAGTCAAGATTCAAGTCCAAACTCTGAGCATTCAAACCTGCAGAATTAAATGGAGTCAAGATAAGAGAGTTGACTTAGCACTTTTGGATTATCCAAGTCAATGGCTACAAGCTACATGCCATGATCAACCTCCAATCACTATTGCTCCCAAAACAAACTTCCTCTACTATAAATAGAGGTCATGTGTGACTGATCAAAACACACCAAAGCATAAAAACTCATGCTTTTCTTCAAATCACTCTAAAAAACCAGAATTTTCTTCTCTTTCAAGTCACATTCGAATTTTCAAATAGAGAGCTATTCCATCCAAACCAACCATCCTAACAACTCACATATGTCATATACAAGTGATCCATAACCTCAAAACACATCTGGAACACCAGAATCACAAAGTCACCATCCATTTGCTCAAGCTTTTTGGCCTATTTGCAGTTGGGGTACCACAACAAGTTCCAGGTTATTTCAATCCATTCCAAGCTTCCAAACACCTTACATAAGGTCCATTGAAGATGTCCAGATAATCAAATAACATCTGTAACACCTCTACATCAGAATTCGATTTCTTCTTGCAAGAGGTAAGCCTGAATTCTCAAACTTTATGATCCATGCATCATAAATGTGTTTTCAAGTTACAAACATGTTTCTGCACTTATGTAGAGTGTTTCCCCTTAATCAATTGCTTTGTAGCTATTATGTATAGGATTTCATAGTGTTCTTGCAGAAATTAGGATTCACGTGTTCATCTTTTGATTTCTCACTCTACACTTAATATAAATGCAATTAATTTATATCACTGAAATCCTTGTTCAAAAACACACAACTTTCATGTTTACAAAAGTCAAAACCATTACGTATTGAGAGAGATATGTGAGGTTTTACAAAACGGCCATGGAGGGAAGTCGCGAGGAAGAAGATGACCGTTGGCGCCATAATTTGAAATTTTGAATTTTTGATCATTTTCTTAATTGATTTCAAAAATTAATTTCTCTCTCAATTTTTATCATTTTTGATTGGTTCTTTTTTTAAAAATTCACAAAATTGTTAAAATATTTTATTTTACGAAAAAAATCAAATTTATATTATTTATTTAATATATTTTGAATTTTTGTAAATAATTTCATTTTATTTGTTTTTAAACATTTTTAAATGGAATTTCCACCTTGATTTTTCAAATTCAAATTAATTCTAAGTTTTCATGTGATTAAACATGATTTTTCAAAATATTTTTCAAAGTTTACAACTTGTTTTTGAATATATTTGATATTTTATATCATTTTTTATATTTAATTTCCTTTGAAAATTGTATTTTTTAAATTAAAATTAGGGTTTTTCTTAATTTTAATTTTTCAAAATTCATTTGAAACACTTTTGGGCCTCTAATAGAGTGTAAGACCCATCCCCTTTGTAAATATAAAATTTTTGGGCCTCAGTCATTGTATAAGTCCTAATACGATAAACGGTTCGATCGTTGTTTTTCATCTGGGCATCTCCTTGAGCTATAAGCCCCATCTCTTGTATAAAAATAATCTTTTGGGCCTCTAATAGAGTGTAAGACCCATTATTTCTTTGTAAATTAAATTTTTGGGCCTCAGTCATTGTATAAGTCCCTCTGTGGTTTTCAAAATCACGGTGCGATCGTTGCCTTTTCAAATAAATCATCTGGGCCTCTCCTTGAGTATAAGCCCCTATTTTTCTTTCTTCACAATCACTTTTAGGCCTCTATTAGAGTGTAAGACCCAACCCCTCTTTGTACAAAAACAATTTTGGGCTTCTGCTATAGTATAAGTCTCACAACGTCTTTCGGTATCACAGTGCGATCAATATTTTAAAATAAGCCATCTGGGCCTCTCCTTGAGTATAAGACCTAATCTTTTGTACATAAAAATTTGATTTTAACAATAAACAACTTCCATGGGCCTCTCCTTGAGTTGTAAGCCCGATACCTCTATTTTCAAAATCATCTGTCTGTTTTAAACTGGTACTAAGAGGAGCATTATTCCCGGTGAAACTGCTCTTAGACCACTTGGGCCTCTCTTTGAGTTATAAGCCCCAAACTTTCTTTTCTTTTTAAACAAACTTCTTTTAATTCAAAAATTCAAAATTCAAAGTTTTCTCAAAACTTTCTTCAATTTCTTGAAACCTTAATCAATCATACAGTTGTAATCAATACAACCGATCATAATACACTTGGGCTTCCTCTCAGAATGTAAGTCCCAACTTCTTCTTTTTTAATGCATATTTGTTTATATACCTGTCAATTTACTTATCTGTATATATACTTTTGCATATCTGTTTAGAGTTTTCCCAGCAGTTAGGTCTACACTTAGGTCAAACTAGAGGTCACTTTCAACTTAGTCAAAACTAGTTCCCTCATAGGAAATTCCCTATACAGTCCGCCTTCTCTTGGGCTTATTCAATATGGAACAGAGAAAGACATTATTCCTGGTGAAACTTTTCTCAAGACTATCAAAACTTAGAAATATATGTATACAAGAAATTCATTTCCCCAGAGATGAATAATTCCCGGTGAAACCTCTCTTGAATTTCTTATAACCTTAGAACTGTTCAGCAAAGAAAGGACTAATTCCCAGTGAAACCTTTCTTGAACTTTTCTTAGGCTTGGACCCACAGGCTTCCTAGAAGTATCCCCAGCCTCATCTTGAGCTTAGTACAAGGACCAACAAGCTTCTTAGAAGTTCCCCACAGCCTCCTCTTGGGCTTAGTACAAGGACCCAACGGCTTCCTAAAAGCATAAGATAGAAATTAGTCATCTCTGCTAGTCCAATCCCCAGGAGAGTCAAAATTTCAGAACATCAGACCATTCTAAGATTGATCTTCATCCCTTAAACCCTCAGCCTCCTCTTGGGCATCATTCAAAGACCTTTCTCCAACCAGAGTCTAACAATTCTTGAGAGACTTGGACAATCTCAGCCTCCTCTAGGGCATCATTCGAGTAGACTTGGAAAGTCTCATCTCCTCTTGGATTTCACACAGAGACCCTCAAGTTTCCTAAAAGCACAGAAAAAACCCTGATAAGTTTACCAATATACTAATCTCTAGCAGAGTTAAAAGACCCCAACAAGGATTAACTTTCAACTTAAATATCCCAACTAGGGTCAATCAACTATCAACAAATCTCCAATAGAATCAGGGCATCATGGCATCTGATATTTCAACTCTTCCTTGATTTCCAGCAAGAGTAAATCCCTTTGGATCCCCCAATACCATTTGGACCTGCTCCTGGATTTCTATAAATCCTCAGCAAGAGTTAGCCTCCTCTTAGGCTTCATATAAGAATTTCCTCAGTCAGCCTCAATCTTGGGCTTTGTACAAGACAGATAAAAACCTCCTCAGTGGAGTCATTCTCTTTTAGCTTCAAGCTTTGGCTTTGATCAAGGCACACAAAAATCAACACCCCCTCAGATGAGACCATGAGTCCACTCTGTAGGAGGATATTTCTTCTATACATCACATATCAAAACAAACAATTAAAACCTTTGTCCAGATAATTGCTGTAAGTGGCACACTTGTTGATTCAAAATCCAAGTTGGAGTCCTTCTCTTATCCTGGATAAAATTCATCTTTCATCTAACAGCTGTAAGTGGCAAGCCTCTGGATCCCTAAAGATCTAAGCCAATGTCCCTCTCTTAGCATGAAAGATTCATAAGGAAAAAATGGCATTGCTCTACACTGAGTTAAAGTTTTCTTCCTTCATGACATCTCTCTTATAAAGGAAATTATGGCATTGCTGGATTCCACACATCCCAGTTAAAGTCATTTCCCTTATAACCAATCTCTCAACATTTGTGATGAATAGTTGAGACATCTCTCTTTAGAGATGACAAATTCTCTCTCAGTCAACCTTTTAGCTTCAATCTTGGGCTTTGAACAAGACACCAAATATCCTTCCTCCCATAGAATAGGAGGAACTACGATTGCTCTGATTTCCCAAATCTCTTTACGGGAATATGTAGGCATAAGATTGCAAAATCTTAGCGAACACACAAATAAAAAACCTTAGGTCCAGTACCTTCCCAAAAATAACAGAAAACAAAAAAACCACAAAAACATTCCCTCAATTCTCCCAAAGGAGAAACTTTCCCAAACCACAACAGATAAACATGAGAAAGCATTTTAAGTTAACAGAAAAACATGCAATAAAAGGTTCCTATGGATTACCATAGATACACTGGGTGTTAATAGCTTCCCTTTGTATAACCAGACCCCGATCCCCGGTCTCTTAGCATTTGTTAAAGAAAACATTTGCGTGCAAGGTTAGTTTTAGATATCTTCCCTTTTCTTTCCAGCTTCATAGGATAAATACAGAAATTATAAAGTAGCACCCAAATCCCAATCCCACGGTATGGTGGTTGCGTCACCGACAGAAACCGCACACTACAGAAAAATGGCGACTCTGCTGGGGACTTTAGGATTAGATTTCCTAAGAGGTCTAGGCCATGTTTTGCATTTATTTTTGCTGTTTATTTGCTTTCTTTCTCGTATTATATATATCATCTGTTGTCATATTATTTGATACCCGTGTTTAAATTACTGTTATCTGGGAATGCGATTAATACGCATGTGGTGAGTCCGAGAGAACATTAAGATAAGTGGTGGCGTCTCCAGGAAGGCTTATAGGGAGTGAATCCTGACCAAGTTAACCTGGTAGTCCACCGAATAAGTTGAGGTACCCGTGTGGATTTGCTAATGTTGAACGACCATGTCGTGAAAACATAATTTTCCCAGTGTGGTACCCATGAAACTGAGGATTTAGTAGAAACTTAACTATTAAACCATTAGGTAGTGCGGTGACTATCGGGAATAGTTGATACGCGATACTACACTTTAAGGAGATTCATATTAGGATATTACAGCTCGCTTGAGTCAATCAACTTGCTGTTAATATCCCTAAGATGGGTCAATGATTTTGGGAACCTCTGTTAGAACCCGTTCTACAGGTACAAAAATTGACCAATTAGTACACACCTTTGGGGATGGGCAGATCCATGGCTCCATGCTCGTGACGATGAATCCCTAAACCCATGTTTTCAAGTGTTTTTCTTTGCTGCATTCATGCATCCATGCATTCTTTAAAAAACCTTTTTTCAAAACAAGAAAAAAATCTTTTTCTAAAAGAACTAAAACAATAATTGCAACTATCAGAAAGGTTGCGTTATGGATTTTGGAAGAAGAAAAATGCATAAGTACACCTTCAAGGTTCCAAAACTGGACGACCTAAGGAAATTGGGGAGAATGATTACTAATCCCGAGGCTTTCAGAGCCAAGCACGGAGGACTGTTATCTCTTTTGAAGGTCAACATGGTTGAAGGGATCCTGTCTACACTGGTTCAGTTCTACGATCCAGTTTACCATTGCTTCACTTTCCCGGATAATCAACTTACACCAACACTGGAAGAATACTCCCACCTGATTGATTTACCTATCACTTATCAAGATCCATTTTCTGGACTGGAAGAAACTCCAAAAGATCAAGCCATTGCAAGAGCAATCTCTTTGGATGAGTCAGAAGTCAGGACTCACATGACCACCAAAGGAGGAATCTAGGGTTTACAAGCTAAATTCCTGATGGAGAAAGCTCTATAATTTGCCAGTATAGGAAATGTAACCGCTTTCGAAGATGTCTTTGTTCTGCTCATGTACGGGTTATTCCTCTTTCCCAACATTGACAACATCGTCGACACCAATGTTGTTAAGATATTCTTAATTGGGAACCTAGTACCAACCATACTCGCAGATGCTTATCATTCTGTACACTTAAGGAATTTGTACACTGGAGGGATGATCACATGCTGTGTACCATTACTCTACAAATGGTTTATTTCCCACTTGCCCAAGTCTGCTGCTTTTTGGGATCACAAGAGTAATCTGCGATGGTCGCATAAGATTATGTCTCTTACCAATTCAGACATAGATTGGTACAATTGGATTTACGAAGGGATAAAGATCATCGACAAATGTGGAAATTTCCCCAATGTACCCCTCATTGGTACTAAAGGAGGGATCAACTATCATCCAATTTTAGCTCGCCGTCAACTTGGATACCCGATGAAGAATATCCCACATAATGCTCATCTGGAAGGTCTTTTCTTCAAGGAAGGGGAAAATGACAGGGCACTAAAGAAAGAAATAGTGCATGTCTGGCAACATATTCACAGAAAGGGAAGAGAGTCCATAGGAAGGCCAAACTGCATCTTTGTAGAACCTTATCTCCACTGGGTACAAACTAGAGCTATCAAACTAAGGATGCCTTACCCTTGTCAAGAAGTTTTTCCCTTAAAGGAATCTTTCCTTTATTTCATGTCTGATGGGGAAAAACTTCAGGTCGCTCTTAACAAAGTCCAACGTGAGAGACACTCTTGGAAGAACAAATACCAGATCCTTAATTTGGAATGTACCAAGATTCAGGAACTGCTAAAAGAAAAGGATGCTATGATTGAGATACTGGAGCAACATGCCATAGAAAGTCAGGAGGAGAGGAGAAATTTACTTACTCCTTTCACTTGGCAAAGGATCGTCGACCTGACAACGGCTGAAGGATCCCAATCAAAGAAAAGAAAAGTTCAGGAACCAGTATCTGAGCTCTCCTCAGAGAGAACTCAGGATCCATAGACCTAATTTTCTTTATCGCGCTTTGTAAAATACTATACTTTTCCTTGTAAAATATTGCAATCTTTCGAGTTCAATAAAAGGGTCTCTCCCGCTGTATCATATTTGCAATATAATTGTTAAAACTTCTTTTGAAAACAAAAACTAAAAAATATATCATTCTTTGCATATCATTCATCATTCTCACATAACACATCTTCGTCTTTGAGTCTCACATATGTGTCGCACTCTAGAGTCAAACTGTCTCATTCGTAAAATACTCGGGCCAATCGATAAAAGAAAATGGACGATCTCGAGGAAGAGAACAGAGAGCTGAGAGAAGAAATCAACTCTCTGAAGGAGATTTTGGAGAAACTCCACAACGACATGCAATCCCTGGCAGCAGCCCAGGAGCAACAACATCAAAGGACTGTAATCTCGGAGGTTACATCCACACCAATGTTTGAGACACCTGACAGTCATCCTCGGTACGACATACCTAAAGGTTTCCCCTGGGACATGCCTCTCAACTTTATACCTGAAGGATACATCCCACCGATCACTGAAGACCCGAAAGTCGTAGCAGGAACCGCCAGACTTGAAGGTTACAAACTTCAGGTAAATGAAGATGCAAGGGTTACAACAGAAACTCCTAAAAGTTACAAACTTCAGGTCACTGAAATGCCAGGAGTTACCGCCGTAATGACTATACCACAGCCAGTGGTACACACTATCTCGGAAGGACAGATTCCGCAAGCGATTACTGGTGGAAACGAAGACGTATACGAAAGAATGAATAAGTTCCAGGAACAATTCTTGGAAATGCAGAAGGAACTGCATGCCATTCACGGTCAAGACTTATTCGGAAAAGACGCCGCCGACCTCTGTTTTGTCCCTAATGTAAAGATACCACACAAATTCAAGGTGTCTGACTTTGAAAAATACAAAGGAAACTCTTTCCCTTAAAGTCATTTGGTGATGTACGCTCGAAAAATGTCTACCCAGACAGACAATCAACAACCACTGATCCATTACTTCCAAGACAGTTTAACCGGTGCCGCACTCAAATGGTACATGGGTTTAAACCGCACCAAGATCAGTACTTTCAGAGATCTCGGGGCAGCCTTCGTTCAACAATATAAATACAACTTAGACATGGCACCAGATAGGAACCAGCTCAGAGTAATGTCACAAAAGGATAAAGAAACCTTCAAAGAATATGCTCAGAGATGGCGTGAAATTGCCGCCCAAATCTGTCCCCCTCTCGAAGAAAAGGAAATGACAAAGATTTTCCTGAAAACATTAAGCTCATTTTATTACGACCGAATGGTCGTCAGTGCACCCAGTGACTTCACTGAAATGGTGAACATGGGAGTATGCCTTGAAGAAGTAGTCTGAGAAGGACAATTGGTCAAAGATGTAGAACCATCTAGCAGTACTAAAAGACACGGTAGTGCTTTCTAAAAGAAGAAAGAGCAAGATAGGCAAAGGTATCAACTGATAGTAGCAGTAGCTCCCGCTATCAACCCAGTGCCAGCTCCGACATATCAACCTCAGGCTGCTCAGAGCCAACCAAATTAACAACAGTATCAGCAAAGGCCGCAACAGCCTCTTCAGTAGGCTCACCTGCAGTACAATAACAACAATCGTACTACACGACCATCAGGGTTCGACCCTATACCGATGTTGTACGCAGAACTATTTCCACTTCTACTGACCAAGGGGCACGTTCAAACCAGGATGCCTCTCGCAGTACCAGAAAATCCACCTTTTTGGTTCAAAGCAGATCATACTTGCCCTTACCATCAAGGAGGATCAGGGCATAACATTGAGAATTGTCTTAGCTTCAAGTCTGATGTACAAAAGCTTGTCAGGAACGGGGTGGTATCTTTCAAAGATACTAATCCAAATGTTCAGACCAACCCATTACCGCAGCATGAGAATACTACAGTGAATTTGATAGAAGGAGAGCCTGTCAACAGTTATCAAATTCACAATGTATGCTTACTGGGAACCAACCTGGTAAAGATGCATTGCAAAAAGAGCGGGTACGGCCATGTGCCATCTCACAACTGTCATCAGTGTGATATCTGCTCCAAGGACAATCAAGGGTGTGCCATAGTACAAGTAGCTCTACAAGGACAAATGGATCTGGGCTGGATTCAGGATCACATGATTTGTGAAATAAACATGGCCCATGCACATCCCAACATTGTTGAGAACCATGACATCCGTGTAATAAACGTCAATTTAGTGGCAACGCATTCAAGGAAAAGTCAGTATTACAATTTGCCGCGGCATGATTACAGCGCTTGTCCAATCTGCTCAAAAGACAATCAGGGATGCTCTTTTGTACAAAAGGCCCTCCAACGTCAAATGGATCTCGGATGGATCAAAGACTACCATGGAAGAAGTGACCATCAAGTCAATATGGTCCAAATCTTTGACATACGCTTAATGAATGCCAGTCGAATGGAATTACATGCTAAGCAGGTCAGACTTGGATTTCTGGCTTCACATGATTATCAAGGCTGTAAAGAATGCTACGAAAACGACCAAGGGTGTGCGCTTGTGCAAAGAACTCTTCAACATCTGTTGGACCACTGGTGGCTTCCGATCCACCTGGATGAAGACACACAACAAGTTAGCATGACTGACGGGAATCTAGGTAGACACCAAAGTTGTGATGTCCGCTCAATAGAAACGGATCTAGTAAGGATGCACTGCATACAAATCGGATATGGTCAGGTACCACCTCACAATTACGAACGTTGTGGAGTATGCTCGGAAAATAACCAAGGATGTTATCTAGTACGAGCAGCTCTCAAGCATCAGTTAGACCAAAAAGAGATTCAACCATGTTCGAATTCTGAATCAATCAACATGATACAAGATTACATCCCTTTTCAAAACAAAAACACTGTCATAATCTCCAATAATGGAATAACCAAGGATGTTTGTGTCGTAATTCCTCTGCTCGATGAGTTGAAAGTCTCTCTTGGCAATAGAAGAATTCTAAACTTAGAGCTGATTGAGGTGGCCTACGACGGTCAAAAGGCCCAAAAAGCCCATGTGGTCGTCTACCTGCCAGGTCCGGTACCATACAAGTCAGAAAAAGATATCCCATATAAGTACGGTGCAACGACCATAGAAAATGGAAAAGAAACTCCATTACCCTCTGTTGTAAACATTGTCGACATCAGTCGAGTTACCCGGAGCGGTCGAATCTTCAATAGAGGAGTTGGGGAGCCTACCAAAGAAAGGGAACCTCAAGTCGAAGCTCCTAACCAACAAGTCGGTCAATCCAGCAATACAGAACCTATAAGGAACAATGATGAGATGCTAAAGCTTATATAGAAAAGCGAGTACAACATTGTGGATCAATTGTTGTAAACTCCATCTCGGATCTCTGTGTTATCTCTCCTGCTTAGTTCAGAAGCTCACCGAGAAGCTCTACATAGAGTTTTAGAGCAAGCCTTTATGGAACAAGATGTGACAGTAGGACAATTTGACAGCATCATTTCCAACATCACTTTCTGCAACAACTTGGGATTCAGTGATGAAGAACTTCCAAGAGGAAGGCAAGAACCATAATATGGCACTCAATATCATAGTCAATTTCCAGAATTATGCTTTAGCCAGCGTACTGGTAGACACATGTTCCTCCTTGAACTTCATGTCAAGGTCAACTTTGGTACGACTCTCTTTTCAAGGAACTCCCATGAGAGGCAGCGAGATCATCGTTAAAGCCTTTGACGGATCCAGAAAAACAGTTATCGGCGAAGTCGATCTTCCCATAACCATTGGTCCTCACACTTTTCAAGTCACTTTCCAAGTCATGGACATCCGAGCAGTATACAACTATTTATTAGGAAGACCTTGGATACACGAGGCCGGAGCAGTCACTTCGACACTTCACCAGAAGCTGAAGTTTGTCAAGAACGACAAGTTAGTCACGGTGTGTGGAGAGCAAGCTTTAATCGTGAGCAACTTATCATCATTCTCCTGTGTAGAACCAAAGGAGGTTGTTTGAACACAATTTCAAGCACTCTCAGTGAGCAATGAGAATCACCAAGATAGAGGGACGTCAATTTCCTCATACAAGGACGCTCTCAAAGTAATAGGGAGTGGTGACATAAAAGGATGGGGACATATTATAATTCCTACTGATAACAAGACAAGAAAAGTTCTTGGTTTCTCTCCGACCTGTACCCCGACTACGAAGAAGGATGAAAGTTTTCATCCCATTCAGGATTTCTTCCACAACGGAGGTTTCTTCCACCCAGTATCTCAAGAAGTCCACACCATTGAGGAGAACATCTCTTCTGATACGGAGGGAGAGTGGAAGTCTTATCTCAATAACAAAGGTTATATATCTCAGGGAGAAACGTACCTACCATTCTGCTCTCCAAAGCAGAACCCAAGATATATACCAAGATCAATGTCGGAATTATCTATGGAGATTGTGATCCCGAAGGATACCGTGCTCCTTCCAACTCATTAGAGGAAGACAATCTGATGAAAGACAACTTTGACCATGATTATTATGATCCCATGGATGACTTGCCTATCTAGAAGCCATACACGGAAGACTCAGGGTAAAAGAGTCAGTCGGACGATGCCTATCAACTGAGTAGTTTTGAAAAGAATACCCATGTTCCTACAGAGTCATGGAATCTTTACTCAGAACATTCCAAAAATGTCTGACACCATGGTGATGAATTTGCAAAGACTGTAGGACAAGATTTCATTAACTATGTATTTCCTGAGGTCAACGCCATCGAGGAAGATGACTCATCTATGCCCACAGAAACCTGGGATACCTTGGGACAGGCAAGCGGTAAGTACGACTTTTTAGTCAAATACACTGCTCCCGAAAGCTTTCGCATCAGATACGAGGACATCCAACCAACTAGATGGGGAGATCCTCTTGAGAGTAAAAACACTATGGAAGATGCAACGGAAGAGTCCTCTTATGATAACTCCGCATGGGAAGAAGACTCCAATGATCTTACTCCACCAGAAATCAGTGCCATTTCTGAAAACAAACCAAGAAGGAAAATACCATACTTTGTAATTCATAGAGGAGTTCGTCGCCATTGGGTTGCAGTCGATGTCCCGAAAGTCGTTCATAAGTCGAAATAATTACCATCTTTGTTTTAACCTTTCACTTTGCCCGGGTGAAATGGATGTTTTATAGGGCTTACTTTTCTGTAAATGTCCCTCTTTTCTTCTCCCAAAGTGACAAAGTTTTGTTTTATAGGGTTGTGTTTCAAGAATCGACAAATCATGAATAAATAATGTCATTCTGAATTTTTGCATTTTATTGCTATTTTCACTTTTCGTTTTTCAGAAAATGGTAATCCTAAAAAACAACCCAAAATAAAAACAAGCGTTTTCAGAAAATACACTGCACACACTCTTGCATTCTCTCTGTCTTTTCTAAAAAAAGAATCATCACGTCATGCAGATTGCTTATTTTAAACCCCATTGAAACATACAATCCAATTCCTTCTCCCAACTTTGAATTCCCGGTATTTGAAGCTGAAGAAGAAGAGGACGAAGAAATTCCAGAAGAGATCTCCCGACTACTCAGGCAAGAGGAAAGGTCCATTGAGCCTCACAAAGAGCCGTTGGAAACGATCAATTTGGATTTAGAAGAAGAAAGGAAAGAAGTTAAGATTGGAGCACTGCTCAGTCCAACTGCCAGAGAAAGCTTGATAAAACTTCTCAAAGAATTTCCAGATGTATTTGCTTGGTCCTATCAGGACATACTAGGGTTGGATACCAGCATCGTGGAACATCACTTACCATTAAAAACAGAATGTCCCCGGGTAAAACAAAGATTGAGAAGGACTCATCAAGATTTGGCCATCAAAATTAAGGAGGAAGTGCAGAAGCAGATCGACGCAGGTTTCCTTGTCACCTCAAAATATCCTCAATGGTTAGCTAACATAGTGCCAGTTCCAAAAAAGGACGGAAAAGTCAGAATGTGTGTAGACTACAGGGATCTGAACAAAGCAAATCCAAAGGATGACTTCCCCCTGCCACACATTGACATGCTGGTAGACAGTACAACAAAATTCAAAGTCTTCTCCTTCATGGATGGATTCTCAGGTGTTGCGGTGAGAATCGGATAACAAGCTATTTATTAGCTTGCATCACAAAACTTTGAAATTCACCACCGAGCTTTGATTTATCCAAAGGAAATGGTAAAGATTGAAAGAAAAACCTTTTGCGCCATGTAAAGACATGGCTAAGAGATCGGGGGTTGGTTGTACTAAGGGAAGGTATTAGCACCCTTAATACCCGTAGTACTCTACAGGAACCTCTTGTTTAGTTTGTGTTATGTTTGTTTGCTTGCTAAGGTAATCTGCTAAAGGTAAAGACCTAAGGGTGTATACACTAAGTTTGCTCGCCAAGACGTCGCATCTTGTGCCTACGTATCTGACTAAAGAATCAGAGCAATCGTACTTCACCTAACTAAGGGTGAGAGAGGAACCATTGACTATGGCCAAAGTTCCAAGGGGAATGAGTATGAGCTCATATAGAGTTTAAGAAACTCTCTAAGTCTAAGTTATGATGGGGAAAGTGAATACTCAAGGTGATGAGTCTCACATAGAGTCCAAGAACTCTAACTTAATTCTAAGTTGTGATTGGATGGCTATGAGGCCAAGGGAAAGTATCCTATGACTATGAGGTCAAAGAGAGGGTGGCCATGACTATGAGGTCAAGGCTGATATCTTATGACTATGAGGTCAAGGAGGGAAGTGGCTATGACTATGAGGTCAAAGCTGGTTTATGAGTTATCTATGACTTTTAAGTAAATCGAATGATTTTCCTTTGGAAGGAGGGGGAATGACAATTTATTATAGCCAGAATATTACAAGGGAGTTGAGATTATTATGAACACTATGAGTTCAAGAGTTCGAGTAGGATGTACAACCATTAAGCATAATCAAAAGTGTGACTCAAACATCAAAATGGTGAGACATAGTAATATGATTAAGCACATGAAAGCACATACATATCATCATCAAGCTTGAAATTAAAGGCAAAATACCCAAAGCAAGAGATTTATTAACAAAGCCACACAAAGTCTTAGTGAAATGAGTTTATCCAAGTTTAACGAACCCTCTCAAGATATTCCTCCTATGTACCAACAATTGTCACAAAAAATTTCAAAGAAAAGGCGACTTTTAAGTAGAATACAAAATTTGATAAAAAAAAAAAAGAGTTTTATATGTGTTTTTTGTGAAATTTTAATTTAATGTGAAAATAACATAAAATGAAAACTTAAATTATGAAATATTAATTTAAACATTAAAGAATAAATATGACCTTTTTTGGGAGTTTTTTTAGTTTAAGGAAAAATATTTTAAGAAAAGAAATTGAAGTGAAAAAGAAAATAAAATGTTTGAAAGAGAAAATATAACATAGGGGGGTGCATTAGTAGAGCAAAAGTGGGCTGAGTTGTGTTGTTTCTCGCTTGGGCCTTGCAGGTGGGGGTGTAACTAGTGATTCTGCGCAGGGCCCAAGTCCAATGGAGAGTGGGAGTTGGAAAGAAAAAAAGAAAAAAAATAATAAAAGGGTATGGGGCGAGGGGGATTCGAACCCCATACCCCAAGGTTACAAGGCGCGTCAATGACCACCGGGGTGGCTATACATCCATTGTATAAGCCACCCCCGATTCCATTTAAACCAACAGGCGAACGAAAACTTGGAAAGAAACACATCCGATGAGGAAAATTTCATAGTGGTTTTGGGTCAACCAGTCTTAAGTTACTAAAGTCCAAAATAGTTCTGGGCCAACCAAAACACCATGCTACCACTTCCTCATGCATACCCCGTAAATCATCAACCATGCAGCAAATGGAAATGACTTCGTTTCAGCATTGTTTCACACAATTTTAAACCCACAGGTCTGAGCTAAGAACCTCAGCATGCAATGTTTAAAACGAAGGGATTCCAAACATCTCCCCATATGTCAGGTCAAAACAGCAATGAAGAGGAAAAACACACATTATCATGAACAAATCAAGGTCACAGTCAGGTTATTGTTACACCAACACACTTGAACCTCAGGATAATTTTTTAAATAACAAGCAGTGGGTGACTTGAGAATTTCCTGAGGCTTTAAGATTTCAGCATGACAGTGCATACACAATTCGTATCAGAATCCCAAATATGGTTATGCAAAGATTTCTCATACATTCAATCACTTTCAATTACTTCATTACACCTCAGAATACCACTACATATTCACCCTATGACATTGTTTTAAAATGAACTGATCATAACAATAACACAATCTTATCAAACAAACTGAACATATACACACAAAGTCTTGAACCTGAAAGCATAGACGATAGTGGAAAACTTACTGAAAAATAGATGATCAATAATAAAATCTCATCCTTACCTTTCATCATGTCAGTATGATTCCTAATCTAACTTTTCATGTGGTTAAAAAAGAGTAACCTCATTTAATTCAAACTTAAAGTCAAAACATGAACATCATCATATCAGGGGTTAATATTGCAAAAGCCACAAACACATAGACTCTATACTTCACATGGCCTTATGTCTCAAAAGCAGCTAGTCATACTTAGGGCATGGTAAGGACATAGCTAGGAATTTATCAGTACAAGAACAAGAGCCTGTCATCAGCATGACTTCAAAACTAAAACTTTCATGCCATTTAAGTTAAGCATAACATGGATACCAACATACTTAGCACAAAACAAAATATCCTGAGACGTTTTCCAAATGATGTTATTTCAAACCAAATGAGGGAAATGTTTAAACAATAAGAAAATAAACGAATGAGGGAAATATTTCAAACCAAATGGCTAACAATATCATGCGCAGATAAAGCTAAAACAAGCTGGAAAGCTCCAAGCATACCATTCCTTTATTCTCCTGCCATCTCCATGTTAACAAAACTCCAGATTATCATTTTTCAAGAGTCATTACTAACCATGCCAATAGAAATCCAAGTAAGTGAACATGTCATAAGAAAATAGACATGTTGAAAGCAGTTTTAAACATACACTAAAAATGACATGATGTATTCCAACTTTACTTAACAACAAATGTTATTATACGAGCACATCCAATGTCAACAATCGAGCAGGATAACAGTGTAAACATTCAACTGAGTATGGTATGACATGGAATGGAACATAAACAAAGGAGAAAAATAAGAATACCTAGTGAAGCAATTGCACTTCAATAGAACAAAACTTCCTTCTCCTTGCAGCAACCTTGCTCCAACCTTCCTCAAAACTTCTTCACTTGCCTAAGCACGAACTTTAGAGATTTTCTGAGTTTTCTAAGTGAATTCTTGGTGCAAAACTGAGTGGACAGTCTTGCTATATATAGGAAAAGGCCAAGAACTCAAAGTATGACCAAAATACACATTATGCCAACATTACCCTTCTTCCCTCGTGTGAAGCCTTACACTTTCTGAACCAAAATCTTCTAATATCTTCTGAACATCTGAACCAAGTTGGTGTGAAGTGATTGGTGAGAGGCTCAAGGAATAAACAACACTTTCCTCCCTTGAAAAGTTTCTCTCACCTCTTGATCAACTTGCCTTACCTTTGCATAACTAATGTTATTTTAATGTTACCACTTGCAAGGAAACGTGGAAGAGGTTTTAATCACCCTAATCTGGTATTTAGAAAACAGAAAAATGGAAGTCTTGGTGATTAGAAGTGGTTTTGTATCATTATGTGCAAGTTGGTTGTTTAAAATTCAAGAAATAAACCCCTATCTTCCAAACTTCGTATCTCTCAGCTCACTCAATGGTTTGAGGAGTTCTAGTACTTTTTGGAAAGCCCTCAATGCCCTCTACAACTTTTATGTTGGACCCAAGTCCTGAATCACAAGGGAACTTAGCGAAAAATAAGGTTGAAGTTGGTTGTTTATTAAGGCAAAAAGTGCTGAATTTTCACTAAGTCTTGGGTCAGTTTGGCTTCCAAGCTTCATAACTCACAACCCATGCATTTTAGGAGAAAATTCATATTTAACACTTTGAAGACCTTGGAAAGAGCTTCCACTTGGGCTTTGAGTCACTCCATTTGGATGTGTGGTTTGGAAGTTATGACCATTTCAAGTTAGCACAAGAGAGGGAAATTTACATATGAAAAGTTTTATGATCAAAAACTTACTTCCTTTGCAAGAAACTCCTTGAAACTTGATCTTGATACTTTGAATCACTCATAAGACAAGTTATGATGAGTGGAGACCTTGGAAGTTCCATTTGGATCAAAATCCCAAAGATTAGGGTTTCAGTCAAAACCCTAATTTTGAATGTGAATACACTGAGATAAACCTTTGTGATCTTGCTTCTTTCTTCACATCCAAAGCTCATAGAAGACCTCTAGGAATGTTTACTAACTCATGGAGTCATGGTTTAGGGTTTGAGGGCACCTCTTGATGAAAATCAAGGCCAATAATCCATATGTCTTACAGAAACCCTAATTTGGAGGCAGGGTGAGATTGGGGCTCAAAACATCTCATGATGAGAGCCAGATGACCTTGCGTTCTTGTTGATGAGACCTCTTGGATGTAGGTAACTCAAATAGTTGATGAACCAGGTAAATCTCGACTTGACAGGGAAAAATTCTTCAATGATTCCTCAGGTTAAAGCCCTAATCCTACACTTTAGTCTGGTGATCTTTTGTTGACTTGACTTGATTCAAAGTCTTGAGATTTTGGTTCCAAACAACTAATGAGGCTTTGTGATGATTGTATGGAGCCAGAGAACACCTTAGGAGGCCTTGAATCCCCCTGTGCAAACCCTAATTTCAAACATAAGAGAAACAAACTGCAAGATATGGGTTAGTTAAATAGTGCATATATGATTGAACCTAAATGTCTATGCAAGATGTTATGACATCTAAGGGGTAAAATTTGGGGTACAACAGTTGCCCCTATTTAAATAACTTTACCGGATGGCATGAGGAATGGAAATCCTCGTAGCATTAAGGTGAAAGGTATTTAAATATAGCGAACCGAAAATTTTTCCCTTAGATGGAATGCAGATGTTAAGGACAAGCAACAGACATGCAAATGCTGATATGCCATGAACTTCTAGTATGATGATTATGATGTAATGATAGTGCAGAGACGCAGACAAAACAAGACAACAAAGGATAAAAAGCGAGCAACCACAGGTGAGCATCACTGGGGAAGGATGAAGGTTAGGATCCACAAGGAAGATCCACTGGGGATACAAGCTGACCAACAAAAGTGACTTGCTGGGGAGACCCTGAGGAGACACTAGGGATAGAAAAATAGGACTGAAGGGGAAATCCTACAGGTCCTTACTGGAGGTAGGAGCCAAAGAGGTATTCTCCACTGGGGAAAGATCCAGGGAGATGGACGACAGGTTCATATGTGACCGCACAACACTGGGGTAATGAAGACACATTCTTACTGGGCAAGAAACCAGAAAGAAGACATGATCACTACTGGGGATCAATTTGAAATAAAGGATAGACATCCTACAAAAGATTTTCTGGGGATTTCTTATACTGAAGAGTTCAAACGGGATCTTCAAGAAAAGCCAGAAAAGACAGAGACAAACTCTGCGAGTGGCAAATGATGATCAATCACAAGGACTTTCAAAGAGATATTGATAATGACTGAACCTCTGCTGGGAACCAGATTAAAGTGCAAACAAGGATTGGACTCATAAGTGACATGTCAGTATACATCAATTTGAGTTGGATAAGATACCTATTTGAGTTAGTTTGCCAGCAAGGACTGGACTTTGGACACTGATATGAGTTGGACTTTTGAATGCCAGTATGAGCTGGACTTTTGAATGCCAGTATGAGCTGGACTTTTGAATGCCAATATGAGCTGGACTTTGGAATGCCAGTATGAGCTGGACTTTTGAATGAGGTTCACAACTGACCAAGGTTCACATCGTCAAAAAGGGCTGACGGCAAGGAACAATAACAGGGATCACATCATCAAGAGCTTTAATGGCAAGGAAACCAGAATAGGGATCACATAATCAAGTAGTTTGACGGCAAGGAAATAATACATATCCGAGGGTACGGAACCTGAACTCAGAATACCTCATCAAACAGATTGACGGCAAGGAAATAATACATATCCGAGGGTACGAAACCTGAACTCGGAACACCTCATCAAACAGATTGATAACAAGGAAATAATACATATTCGAGGGTACGAAACCTGAACTTGGAACACCTCATCAAACAGATTGACGGCAAGGAAATAATACATATCTGAGGGTACGAAACTTGAACTCGGAACACCTTATCAAACAGATTGATGGCAAGGAAATAATACATATCCGAGGGTACGAAACCTGAACTCGGAACACCTCATCAAACAGATTGATGGCAAGGAAATAATACATATCCGAGGGTACGAAACCTGAACTCCGAACACCTCATCAAACAGATTGATGGCAAGGAAATAATACATATCCGAGGGTATGAAACCTGAACTCGGAACACCTCATCAAACAAATTGATGGCAAGGAAATAATACATTGTCATACCCCAAATTTGTCCTACCTGTGTATACTTTCATCTGTACATTCATCCACTGACCATTATTCAAAAATCAAAAAAATATCCATCACATTTTAATTATCCATTTTTTTCAATTCTTTTTCTATCATATCCAAATATCCTTTTTTTCTTGTTCTCCTTATTCAAGCCTATTATTGATCCATTATCTTTTTTATTATTTAAAACCAATTTCAACCCATTATTCATATTGCAAAAATTCCTTTCATTATCAATATCCATCACCAAATTTTGATATATATTTTTTAGAATCAATTTTCCAATTTTTTCCATTTTTAATATTCATTTCAACTATCCTTTTTTTTATCCATACCCAATATATTCATAATTCATCTATCCAAATTTTCATGGTCATTTTTATCCAATATCCAAAAATCCATTACCATAAATTACCTCACAAAATTTTATCAAGTCCAAGTTATAAACAAGTTTAGAGTATTCCAAAAAAGTCCATTTACAATAGGCCCAAGTTATATTTTCATACCTAAAATCTCTAACCAAAATCCAATGACAAAAAAAAAGCTTCTGCAATTACAACATTTTTGTTGCAATAGATATCAGCTTTTTGGAAAAAAAGAATTTGTAGCAGTAGGTCACGAAACCACCAATACACCAACAAATGATTCAGCCAACATTTTTCACAATCCGTACGAGCCGAACGACATTCACGTAACAACCTATTGCCAACTTCCACACTTCCAGCTATACACACATACCTTCGACCGACCTGCAAATTTCAAAGCAGTACGTCACGATTCAAAAAGGTATAGCAGCATTAATTAATTCCTCAAATACTCTTCATACTCCTCAATAAAAACAGACCTCACTCTCTATTCGGAAAAAGCTTCAAAGAGCCACCGAAAAATCTGCAAATCTCTTCTTCAAAATCGCAACAACACAATAATCAAAACCTTCCACAACTCCAAATCAAAATAGAATAACCTTCAAAAAAAAAATTTTCCATTAAAACTTCTTCACCCATTCTCTTTTCTACTCAAAATCAACCGTATCCAACCCTTCCTTCTTCTCCGAACCACAAACTCCTTTCAACCCAAATCATTTAAACCCACAACAAAACCCCCCGATTTACAATCCCAAATCAATTTCACGTACAAACCCGTTTCAAAATCAAACACGAACCCTTATCAGAGCTTCCTCAAAACACCACGAAAATCCTTCAAATCCAAACCCTTCTTCGAACCTAAACGATACAGAAAAGAGATGAAGAAGAAGGTTTGAAACAAAACCCAGAAACCCAGATTCAAACCAAAAATAGAAGAACAGAGAGATTAGATTCAAGGGAGCATGAGAAATCAAACCTTAAAGCATTCGAACTGAGAAAATCAAAAGAGGATTGAGCAAGGTTGAAGCGGAGTGACAAAGGAGAAGGTTGAATCCACCGTGCCCTTTTTTCCTTCGATCATTCTCTTTGACACGCAATGACGATTGAAATTGTAACACCCGTATATTTTAGTCCTCATTAGATTGCAATGTTTATCATTCTAATCTATGTTTTCTACTAAATTTTGAGTAGCGAACAAAATATACCTGTTATTTCAAGGACTTTCGTTTGTGGTCCAGATTGATCCACATGTTTTCTTCTTTAATCCAATCAGACTTTTTCAATTGAATCTATATTTTTATTTGATTTCAAATGTTTCTATTGTGTCGAAATTTCAAAAATACATTTCTTCTGATTCTTAAGAAAAAGAGCAAAATATACCCGTCGTTTAAATTTTCACTGACTCCGATTGTCATCAAAATTTAAATAGGAGTTTTATATATCGTCTAGAATGAGAATTTAATCTCATTATATTTTTCCAAGCTAAGGAACAAAAATTTATTCAGAATAAAAATTTATTTAAAATTTATGGTTTGTTTTAATTAAAAGGTTATGATATAATTTTGTGTTTCATAATAGTTGTCCGTGAGCGAATTATGACTCGTCCGAGAGCAAACAAAGAGACTGAACGAGCTTGTAAGACGGAGATTATGAAAATATCTAGATATTTTCTATGATATATTATTATTTTATTTTTGTGAGAGTGGGAATAAAAGGCCATGATTGAATCCACATGTCTTTTACTTTAATCCAATGGTTAACATCATTTTAGACTTTCTATATAAACTAGTCTTAAGACTCATTCCATGACATGCTCCTCTCTCTCACGTCAAACACTCTTCTCCCTACTTCCTTCTTTAATTTTTATTTATTTATTAAGAGATAATGAAAGCAAATTAATTGTTGGTAAGAATTGAAATTGAATAATGAATCTTCACTTATATAAACATTCAAGTAAGAAACTCAAGAAAAGTGGTGAATCCAAGTTATCCATAAATTATGCTGGAGCTTTAAATCTTGTTTTATGGTGAGAAAATTCTTTTACTTCTTTGTTAATATCAACAAAATTCATAAAGAAAATCATGATGTGCAATTTGTTATCATATGGATTATTTATTTTGATCCGGAATATTCAAACAGGTCCACGTAAGCTGGTCGTCAGATGGCAAGGTGCTCGGACGGATGTTGGTCGTCAGGCGTACAAGGTGTTCAGCTCGTGAATGAGGAGAGGAGGGGGTGTACCTGCAAGGCACTCCGACGCTCAAGTAAGAAAAGGTCAGAGAAAAGGGGCAAGTACAAAGTGTATTCTTAGGGTGAAAAATATGATACCTGACCCTCTCAAGCGAGAGGGTTTATATAGAGCCCCCAGCGCGTGGCCAACGGTCCTATTTTCGGGGCAAAATAACCGTTTTCCCCCAAAGAATAGGCAACTGCCCAAACTAGCCGTTATGTCAGGCAGGGTGCCAAAAACTAGCCGTTGTGTCGGGCACAAACGCAGTTCCGGGCACCTGTCCCTTGTTGTTCGGGCAGCGAGGAAGCCGTGCGTAACGGGCATAAAATCCGGGGAGGACGTTTTGTTCCTTACCCGGTTGGAGGGGCAAAAATGTCGTTATTTCCCCTCTGTGGATTGGGCTTAGGCAATTTGGGCCGCTCTGGAGCTGAGGCGGATTTGGCCAATTCTAGCCATTGGTCCAGTCCAGAACAGGAGCCCCCCAAGTCGTTGCTCCCGAGCATGGGAGTGATGACTTAATGACTGCTCGTCGCTCAGGGGAGCTAGCGCGGAGATGAGGATGTTTGTCTCGAGGTGCTCGTGGCCCTCCGTGTCCGTGATGTTTGTGGTCGTGACCCTATTTCCCGGTACTCGGGGAGATAAAGCATCGGACAGAATGGGAAACGTTGGGTTGCCACGTGTGCATCGAGCCCTGTGTAGCAGTTAATAGGTAATTATGGCTAGTGGGCAGTCATTATTGCCTACGGGCGCGTGTGTGCACGTGCCCCTCAGTATAAAAAGGGGAAGGTTGTCCCATTTTGCACTTTTTCCCTTCTGATTTCTCTTCGTCGTCATCAGCGTTCTTGCCCGTCACCGTCTTCAGAGCAACCGACCACCATGCCAAGTTTCGAGCAGTCTCCCTCTTCTATTTAAGTCAAGTAAGTTTTCTGATTTCCAGCTTGTTTTACTTTCTCTTGTTGTTAGTGGTAGATTGCATGCGGCTAGGGTTAGCTTTAGGCGACAAAATAGGTAGATTTCCGGTGAGTGTTGGTGGTGGGCGGTGGTTCTGCCCTTCTGCTGCTTCAAGCATCTCGTCAGAGTAGGTAGCGCGTTTGGTGAGCGTGGTGGTCCACGTCGTGGTTGCGAGTCGTGACCACCGCGTCTTATTATCTTCTGATGGAATGGTGAATTTTTTGGTAGAACGTTTCCAGATTCCGGTGGAGCCTTGCAGTTTCCGGTGGAGCTTCAAACGGAATCTGGGCACGAGTGCGGGGAGGTTCTTCGTAGGAAGGTGGCATATTTCAGGCATCTCCTCGCGGGGAGGTTTTTCGTTTGATGTTAGGGCTTAGGCCGGGGACGTTGTCCTTAGCCTTTTGCGCGCCCTTTCACTTGACTTGGCGGTGGAAGGGTGGATTTGATTTTCTGTCGAATTCACTGTCTTTCTCTGCTTTTTTAGGTGATCGTAATGGCGATGGAGCCTGAGAGGGAAGTTGTCCCAGTCACATCCGAGGAAGAAACTGTCTCCGAGGAGAATAGCAACGCAACGGCTTCGAGTTCTGCGTCTTCGAGCTCAGCGGCGTCGAGCTCCTCGAGCGAAGTTGAAGAGGAAGAGGATTTGGATGTCATGGAGGAAGATATTGAAGGGTTTTGTCTGGAGGAGTGGGAGGTGGCCGAGCCTTCCGAACATATTTCCACGTTCGCCAGATCTGTGGCGGATACCTTTACAGAGGTGGGCCCACCGGGGGATTGGAGAGTGCATTTTCCCACCGTGGACGAGCGGGTCTGCTCGGAGTTCGGGGACCGCGTCACAATGTACGAGTACGCTTTCAAGGAGTTGGGGCTGAGGTTGCCCTTCACTGACTTCCAGCAGTCGCTATTTGAGCATCTCAAGCTGGTGCCCTCACAACTCCACCCCAATTCGTTGGCCTTTATACGGGCATTTGAGTTGGTGTGCGAGCACCTCACACTGGGAACCACTCTCCCTCTGTTTTTTGCTGTTTTCCATCTTCAACGGCATCTGGCGGGGAAGAAGTACGGATGGGTTTCCTTGAAGCAGCCCAAGAAGTTATTTAAGCCGTTCTCGGAGTCAATCCGAACATTCAAGGGACGGTACTTCATCGTTGAGCCAGTGTCCGAAGCTGCCCAGGACAACACGTACGTCTGGGAGATAGAGGTCGATGAGAACGGAGAGGAGCTACTCAACGAGGAGGGGAAGTATATCGGGGAGAGGTTGTACAAGTTCCCGATCCGCTGGACACCTTACCACTTCTCAAAGAAGCCCAATGCTTACGTCTTCGAGCCGAGCGCGCTACGCGGGCAGGATGCCCTGTCTTATGAGACACTGGTGAAGTGGGTCAACTCCTTCAGTCTTGCGAGCTGCTGGACGAGCAAGGGTAACCCTATTTACGAGGAGGATGGTAGCCAGAGGGTCGAGCGCAGGTTTATCAATGTGAAGGCACTGCTGGAGTGCAAGACTCCCGTGGATGTCGAGAAGCTGCTCGGTAGTCTTAGTTGTTTAGACTTTGTTTTTGTTATTTCCTTTCCCCATAACTAACGTGCTTGTTTTCATTTGTGCAGGTGAGATGCTTCAAGCTCGTGATCGTGTGGTGAGGAACGCCATGGCGAGGGGTAAGGCTGGAGCGGCTCCCCCTAAGACCCGGACTGCTGCTGGTACTCGTGCTCCTTCTCTTGTTCAAACTGCTCCGAGGACCTCTTCTACGCCCTCTCCTGGTCCACGGGATTCTCCACTGCCTTTGACCGGGCGGACGAAGCGGCCACGGACGTTAGATGCTGTGGACCTGACTCGGGGGCCTGAGAAGGGGAAATTTGAGCTCCCCCCGTGCATCCTCGACCGAAGATTTTTTGAGGGCAACACCCTGGTCGTTCCTCGGGCAGAGTCTCTTAGCTTGGAGAGCATGGACCGGCCGAGCAAGAGGGCGCTGGTGGCCCAGGATGCTTCTGCCCTTGTGAGGATGCTGGAGATGGCGGCTGTTTACGCGGAAGGGGACACTGCGCTTGAGACTGAACTTACTGCTGCCCGGGCTTCTGAGACGGCCTTGAAGGAGGAGGTCAAGGGTGCTCGTGAGGCTAGGAAGAAGGCCGAAGAGGAGACGACCAAGCTGAAAGAGGAGGTCACCAAGCTGAAGGCAGAGAAAAAGGCTGCCGAGGAGTTGAACAAAGAGCTGATGGTGGCCAGTGCCCCGGGTGCTGATGAACCGGATGAGATAAAAGTATTGAAAACTAGGGCTGAGCTGGTCGCGAGCATTCTGCAGGCCGAGGATGACGGTATCGCCGTGGCAGTGGAGTCCGTCGAAAGTCCCGTGGCCCAGTTGCAGGTGGTGAACCCTGGGCTTGAGATTTCGACCGAGGGTATCCACTATCTTGTGCGAGTGGAGGATGGCCGCATCGTATTGCCCGCAGGCCTTGTTCTTGATACCCCCAAAGTTCAGACTAAGGACCAGCCCGTGGAGAAGCAGGGACCTGATCCCGCGTCGATCGAGCCTGCGGAAGAATGAGGAGTTTTGTTATTCTTATGTTGTTGTATTTTGTCCGGCCTGCGCGCCGTGGAGTTGTCTGTAATCTTATTTGATTTTGGGGGGGCGTGGCCCCTTTTTTTATGTAATACGCACAATCTTTGGCCCTTGTGGCCTTTTTAATTTAATGCCCGGTTTATGTTATTTATACGATTCTTGTTCATATTGTTGTACTTTACATTAGTTGTGCATGTATGACTGCCCGTCGGAGGGTGTGTCTGTTAACAGAGTTTTCTTTTTGAAAGATAGCTCATTGTACATTGATTCGTCAGTGTGGAGAATTGGTCGAATGGCCGGGGAAGGTCCCGGCGAGGTTGCGGATCTCAAGTCGCGATTGAGGCCTGAGGTCACGGCGTGAACGTTCCATCGCGAGCTGGGGTTCTGCCAATCATGGTACTTGGGCGTAGGAGATGCTCGGTTGAGGACCGCCGACGAGCAGAGCTCTGGCTCATTCACTTGAGCGGGATTCTACTTTGTGCGTATGCGTCGTTTGTACCTGGACGAGCATGATGACCGTTAGGTGGTCCTTTAGTGCGAGAAAGCCTATAGTTACTTTAGTTGTAGTATTGCTTAAGTTTTTCAGCGTTCCACGGTCGAGGGATTGCGTCCCCGTTGAGGTTTTCGAGGAAGTATGCACCATTCCCCATTTTGGCACAGACTCTGTATGGCCCTTCCCAGTTGGCTGCTAGTTTACCTTCGCGAGAGTCCTTATGGTTTCTTCGCAGGACAAGGCTGCCCACATCGAACTCTCGTCGTAAGACTTTGGCGTTGTGCCTGATTACTATTTTTTGCTTAAGAGATGATTCACGGAGTGCTGCTCCTGTTCGGATTTCCTCGACAAGGTCGAGCTCCTCTCTTATCGCTTCGTCATTCATTTCCTCGTCTAGTGGTGATTCGGTCCTCCTGGATGGTACGTGGATTTCGATGGGTAAAACAGCCTCCGTGCCATATGCTAAGCGGAACGGTGTTTCCCCGGTGGTGGAGTGAGGAGTGGTGCGGTACGCCCATAAGACGTTGTGGAACTCCTCGACCCAAGCCTTCTTCGTTTCATCTAGTCTTCGCTTGAGGCCACGAAGAATGACGCGATTGGCCGCCTCTGCTTGCCCGTTGGTCTGGGGATGTTCTACAGAAGCGAAATGTTGCTTTGTTCCGAGATGGGCGACAAAGTCTTGGAACTTCTTGTCCGTGAATTGTGTTCCATTGTCCGTGACAATTGCTTGGGGAATCCCAAAACGGGCAAGGATATTCCTCTTGTAAAAGCGCAGAATGTTAAGTGCTGTTATCTTTGCTAAGGCTTCTGCTTCTATCCATTTTGTGAAATAGTCTACGCCCACTATCAGGTATTTGTTTTGGCTGGACCCCGTCACGAAGGGTCCTAGGATGTCTAGGCCCCACCAGGCGAATGGCCACGGGGAGGTCATGCTCTTCAGTTCGTTAGGTGGAGCTAGGTGCATATCCCAGTGCCGTTGGCATTTGTCGCATTTCTTCACGTGCTCCTTGGCATCGTGCTGCATGGTTGGCCAATAATACCCTGCCCGGAGGGCCTTGCGGGCAAGGGACCTTCCTCCTAGGTGCTGGGCGTTAATGCCTTCATGGATTTTTCGTAATACGTGGGGGACAACCTCCTCCTCTATGCACTGAGTAGTGGGATGGAGAAGCCCCGTCGGTAGAGTTTGTTTTCGAGGATGACGTACGAGCAAGCTCTTCGTTTGATGGTGCTGGCTTCCTTGGGGTCATCCGGAAGTTCGTCCCTGGTGAGGTAGTTGTACATGGGCGTAATCCAGCAATCGCTGTCCCCGATCGCGTGTACGTATAGGGTCGAGGATCCCTTATCGATGCTGGACCGGGGAAGTATCTCTTGGATGACTGACCTGTTTCCGCCTTTCCTCTTAGTGCTTGCTAGTTTGGACAAGACGTCTGCTCGCACATTGTGTTCGCGTGGGACATGTCTTACTTCTACCGTTCTGAACTTCAACATTTTTTCCTTGACTAGGGTGAGGTATTCAGAGAGACTGTCGCTTTTGGCCTGATACTTCCCGGATATCTGGTGGGCTATGAGCTGAGAGTCCGTACAGATGACGATTTCTTCAGCCCCTAGGTCTTCGGCTAGGCGCAACCCGGCGAGGAAGGCTTCATACTCGGCCTGGTTGTTCGACGTGGGAAAGGACAATGTGAGAGAAGCCTTGACTATGGTCCCTTCGTCGTTCTTCAAAATTACTCCTGCCCCGCTGCCGGTCGAGTTGGATGCTCCGTCTACATAGACGGTCCATCTGTTCGCTATGTTGGACGAGGAGTCTGAGAAGGTTACTTCCGCTACGAAATCGGTCAGGGCTTGAGCTTTTAGAGCTTTTCTGCTTTCATACTGGACGTCGAATTCGGACAGCTCCAGTGACCATTTGAGCATTTGCCCGGCCATGTCTGGTCGTCCCAGTAATTGCTTGATGGGCTGATCCGTTCTTACCACGATCGTGTGGGCCAAGAAATAGTGTCTCAGTCGACCGGCAGCGTTGACGAGGGCCAATGCTACCTTCTCTATCTGTTGATAACGCAGTTCCGCGTCCTGCAACGCTTTGCTCGTGAAGTATACTGGCTTTTGTCCGCCAGGGCTTTCGCGAATGAGAACGGCGCTAACGGCCTCGGTGGTGACGGCGAGGTACAAGAACAAGACTTCCCCAGTATCTGGTCATGATAATACGGGCAGTTTCGACAGGGCCCGCTTCAAGTGAAGGAGGGATGTTTCACATTCCTCGGTCCATTCGAACGCTGCTTCTTTCCGCAAGAGCTTGAAGAAAGGAAGGGCGTGTTGCGCAGATTTTGCCACAAAGCGGGATAATGAAGTAAGCACCCCGTTGAGGGATTGGATGTTCTTCTTAGACGTGGGCGTTGGGAACTCAGAGAATGCTCGACATTTGTCGGGGTTGGCTTCTATACCTCGTTCCGTTAGGTAAAAGCCAAGGAATTTACCTGCCCGTACACCGAACGTGCACTTCTCTGGGTTAAAACGCATTTGATACTTTCTTGCTTGCTCGAAAATTTTGCGAAGATGGGCGACATGATCTAGTTCCTCGTGGGACTTGACGATCATGTCGTCCATGTATACCTCGAGCATGTCGCCTATTTGTCCTTGGAAGACTTTGTTCATCATTCGTTGGTATGTGGCGTCGACGTTCTTCAGCCCGAAGGGCATTACGTTGTAGTAATAGTTGCCCGATTCGGTCATGAAGGCCGTGTAAGTTTTATCGCTCGCGGCCATTGGTATTTGGTTGTAGCCCGAGTAGGCGTCGAGGAACGATAAAAGTTTAAAACCTACTGAGTTATCTACGAGCTTATCTATATTGGGGAGGGGGTAGGCGTCCTTCGGACAGGCCTTATTAACATCGGTGTAATCAACGTACATCCTCCATTTGCCATTTTTTTTCTTACAAGTACAACATTTGAGAGCCATGTAGTGTATTTGGCCTCAGAAATAAACCTAGCTTCTAGAAGGTCTTTGACAGCTTTCTCCGCGGCTTCCATCTTCTTCGGGGACTGTTTCCTTCTGCGCTGGGCAATGGCTTTGACGGCCGGATCAATTGTAAGCTGGTGGCAGGCGACAGATGGGTCCAGTCCTGGCATTTTAGCAGTGCTCCATGCGAATAAGTCTGCATTCTCCCGGAGGCATACTTTTAGTTGTCTCCTGGCCAGGTCGGGGAGGTCTGCTCCAATCTTCACTCCCTGTTGGGGGTCTTCCCCGAATGGAACGATCTCGAAGTTGCCATCTGGGATGGGGCGTAGGAGATGGCCGCTGTTGTTGGACTGGCTGCCCGAAGTCGTTGGGTCTTTGGCGTGATCTTCCTTGCTGAAACGGCTGTCCAAGTCGATAGATTTGACCTAGGGGAGCGGTTTTGGCTGCTCGGAGCTGCTGGGCAGAGGGGGACGGCCAGAAGTCCTCGGTCTTGCTGAGATGGTGCTTAGTCCCTTTGATGCTGCTTCAAAGCATCGACGGGCAGCTTCGATATCGCCGTGGAGGGTGGTGACCATCCCTTCAGAAGTGTAGTACTTCATCTTGAGATGTACGGTGGAAGGCACTGCAATCAACTCTGCCAGGGTTGGCCTTCCAAAAATGCACTGGTATAGTGACGGGCATTCAATTGCCAGAAATTGTGCTTTAATTGCTCGGGTTGTCTATCCTGAACCGAAGGTTACGATGAGCTCTACGTAACCCCGGGGCTTTGTCACTGCTCCGTTGAATCCCTGCAGGTCGGATCCAACGTATGGAGTAAGGTGAGAGTCGTCCAGCTGTAGCGTTTCGAACAGGTGGTTGTACATTATATCAACTGAACTGCCCTGGTCCACGAGTATTCTGCGAACGTCGAAGTTCGCCATCCTTGCCCGGATAAGCAGCGGGATGCTCGAGTTCGGTGCCCCGTCGAGGACCTCCTCCTTGTAGAAGGAAATGGGAGCGGATCCTTTGTGAGTGGTATCCCGCGTGGTAACTTCATTGGAGCTTTTGCTGATCAGTTGATCGAATCTCCTCTTGACTGAGCCGACCGTGGTTTTGTTGAATCCACCACCATAAATGACCATGGCTGACAGGAAGGCCTCCCACGGGCTGTGATCAGCGAGTAACATGGAGATGGGCAGACCATCAGGGATGTGGAAGTCCTCTGGCCGAGTTATGGACATAGCGACCTGTACGTTGGTGTCATCAGAGGGCGGAGTCTCTTCTGCAACCTTTTTGCTCTCCTGGGTTTCCTGCCGGGGAGCAACTTTCTTTTTCATAAACTGCTTCAGGTGGCCGTCGCGAATAAGGATCTCTATGGCATCTCTAAGGTGCATGCATTCTTCCGTCGTATGACCGTGACTCTTGTGGAAGCGACAATACTTGGATTTGTCTACACCCGGCCTGGTCGACAGCTGTTTGGGGAAATGGACTCCCGCCTTCTTGAATTCTGAGTTGGCACATTCGGACAAGATTTTCTCCCTCGAGGTAGTGAGGGGGGTATAATCATGGAACCGCCCAGAAGGTCCCTTCTGTTCGCGTGCATCGCGAGGCCGATCGTCGCGTCGTTTATCTCTGGATGACCGAGCACCTTCTTGGTTTCGAGAGGCTTGGACAGAGTGGGCAGCAACCTTTTCCTCGTATTGTATATGTGACTGGGCTGGGAGGAGAAGGGCGTTAAGGTTCCTTGGTGGATCGAGGCCGATGGCTTTCGCGAAGTCTGACCCAGGACGTAACCCCTGCTCGAGCAGGAATTTCTTCATCTCGTCAGTCGTTGGCACTTGGACGGCCTCCTTGTTGAACCGCTCAATGTAGGCCCGAAGGGGCTCATCTCGTCCCTGTACGACAGCTCCGAGGGATGCCTCGGTCTTTGAATGGCGTCGCGATGTAGTAAAGTGACGGGAGAAAATCCTCCCCAGCTGCCTCCAGGATGTAATGGATTCTTCTGGAAGTTGCTTGTACCATGTCATTGCTCCCTTCCGGAGCGTGGTCGGGAACAGGCGGCATTTGATGGCTCCCCGTACCCCTCTGTAGTCCAAAAGAGCATCTATGTTTTCTATGTGCTCGTCTGGGTCAGTGGTTCCATCGTAAGTCCCTAGAGACGGAAGTTTCTCTAGTCCTTTGGGAAGACGGGTGACTAGGATCCTGCGGGACAACGGGCCGCGAGGCTCATCATCGCTGTTTGAACTTGGAGTTGATGGTGACCGTTGTCTGCATTCGCGGCGGCGGTCTCGGCGAAGTGACGGTGAACGTAGATGGTCACGAGGTCTGACTGGCGGAGAATGCCTATCCTGCCTCGTTTTCTTGTGTCTTGGTGATGATCGATCTCGCGAGGAAATCTGGTCGCGCTTGCGAATGCGTTGAGATTCAGGCTCATGCCTCGTCATATGGTCTTCCCCGCGCCTAGGTGGCGGGTTTCTTGATTTCCGGTGTTTGCTCTTAGGAGGAGAGGATCTTGGAAGAGATGCTTCCTTGAGAGCTCCTATCCTTTCTCCTTGCTGCAAGATAAGGAGGTTTGTGCGGTTGACAGCTTCCAGAAGAGCTGCAACGGCCAGGTCAGCGATGGGAGGGCCAGGAATTGGTCGTTCCCCCAACGGTGGCTGTTTGCCTCCTTGCTCGGTGGGAGGAGGAGTTCGAGACGCGGCGGCCCCGTCTCGAAGGAAACGGGGATCAGAAAGTAACAACGAACTGCCGTTAACGTCCATCTTGTTGACGGGAACGAGAACCGTAGCGTCAGCACCTTTTGTGGAGTTCTGAGCGGCCATATGTGGGTGGATCAAAGAAAGTATGTTTTGATCTTTTAGTTTCCGAGGAGGAAAGAAAGAAGGGGAGAACAAGGAGTTCCCACAGACGGCGCCACTGATCCGGAATATTCGAACAGGTCCACGTAAGCTGGTCGTCAGATGGCAAGGTGCTCGGACGGATGTTGGTCGTCAGGCGTACAAGGTGTTCAGCTCATGAATGAGGAGAGGAGGGGGTGTACCTGCAAGGCACTCCGACGCTCAAGTAAGAAAAGGTCAGAGAAAAGGGGCAAGTACAAAGTGTATTCTTAGGGTGAAAAATGTGATACCTGACCCTCTCAAGCGAGAGGGTTTATAGAGAGCCCCCAGCGCGTGGCCAACGGTCCTATTTTCGGGGCAAAATAACCGTTTTCCCCCAAAGAATAGGCAACTGCCCAAACTAGCCATATGTGGGTGGATCAAAGAAAGTATGTTTTGATCTTTTAGTTTCCGAGGAGGAAAGAAAGAAGGGGAGAACAAGGAGTTCCCACAGACGGCGCCACTGATCCGGAATATTCGAACAGGTCCACGTAAGCTGGTCGTCAGATGGCAAGGTGCTCGGACGGATGTTGGTCGTCAGGCGTACAAGGTGTTCAGCTCATGAATGAGGAGAGGAGGGGGTGTACCTGCAAGGCACTCCGACGCTCAAGTAAGAAAAGGTCAGAGAAAAGGGGCAAGTACAAAGTGTATTCTTAGGGTGAAAAATGTGATACCTGACCCTCTCAAGCGAGAGGGTTTATAGAGAGCCCCCAGCGCGTGGCCAACGGTCCTATTTTCGGGGCAAAATAACCGTTTTCCCCCAAAGAATAGGCAACTGCCCAAACTAGCCATTATGTCGGGCAGGGTGCCAAAAACTAGCCATTGTGTCGGGCACAAACGCAGTTTCGGGCACCTGTCCCTTGTTGTTCGGGCAGCGAGGAAGCCGTGCGTAACGGGCATAAAAGCCGGGGAGGACGTTGCGTTCCTTACCCGGTTGGAGGGGCAAAAATGTCGTTATTGCCCCTCTATGGATTGGGCTTAGGCAATTTGGACCGCTCTGGAGCAGAGGCGGATTGGGCCAATTCTAGCCATTGGTCCAGTCCAGAACATATTTTAAATAAAACGTGTTTTGAAGTTTAATCATACTCATGACTATTTTAATTGTTAAAATTAATTGTTAAAAGTTGCAAAGTTTGATTTCTGATGTTCTTCTTAGTTTGTTTAATGATAATTGATCTTAGCCATAAGAAATATAAATATTATTCTTATCATCAGACATTTCAATATTTTAATTTTGGTCTAAAGACATAGTACTAATGTTTTATCATCCTAGAATTTATAAAGAGACTTTGAGGACAAATTTTGTATTATATTGATTAAACAATATAAATTTTCAAAACTAAAATCTACTAATTATTAGATCAAAACCTATTAGGTTTTGGTTTATGTTGCAAAAAAGTTATTTAATCTTAGTGTTTGGTTGCACACTTAAGCTTGAAATGATTTTAAAGTTTAAATCTTAATCTTAGAAGTTTTATATATTTAACAAGTTTTGAATAAGGTGATGACCCTAAAATTGTTTTGGCAAAACAATTTAAAGAATGGATTAGAGGAGTTTTAAGGAAAATGTTTTACTGTTTTGATAAGTAGAAGTTGTTTCTTCTATAACTATTTGATTGAAAAGAATTAATATCTTTGTTTTAAAATCAAAAGGACTTGTTTTGCGTAAGTGTCTAAACTAAAATTTCAAAAAATAGAGGGATCCAAATTGGGTTATTAAAACTATGAGAAAACCTAACATTGAATTATTCTATAAGTGTCCAAGACAATACCCTAATTTTGGAAGTAGTCGAGTTTGTAATAACTTAAATAGGTTGTGTAATATAAAAGGTTTAGAGTGTGAATCGGATCGAAGACTTTGTCGAGAGATACAGATATATATGACTCACATAATGTAAGATAAACTTGTTGGAAGCTTTCCAAGGTAAGGGCACTTTCTAATGATATTATATGTAATTGAATGCATGTGTGTTTGTATTCCTGGTTGTGTGCCCTTTTAGGGATGTGTGATGATTGTGTGCCCAGTTGGGGATGTGTGGTTATATTCATGATTGTGTGCCCAGTTGGGGATGTGTGTTTATGCTATGATGCTAAACTTGTGACTGTGCTTTTATATGATTTGTGAGGAATATATGATTTTCCTGTTGATGTGTATGTCGATGGGACAACACGAGGTGAGGACTCTAGTGGACGGAGCCCACCTGATTGTACTGAGATTTATTCATATGATTTGTGATAAATATATGAACTGAATTGTGAATTACGATTACACATGATGAGATTATTTACGTTGTTGCATTTGCATATGTTTGCTCATGCATATCATAGTTGCGTGTATGTAGTTGGGTCTACATGTACCAGGGTGAATGTGCCTGAACTGTCACCTAATCCATGAGGGATTCTACTGCACCAAGGTGAGCGTGCCTGTACCGTCACCTAATCCTACAGGATTTTATTGAGTCGGTGTCTGTTGGGATCACTTCTAGTGAGGCAGTACCTTGGTGTCTGTTGGGATCACTTTTAGTGAGGCAGTACCTCGGTGTCTGTTGGGATCACTTTTAGTGAGGAACCCGGTTAGGGGGATCACGACTCTCTGCGGAGAGGTTAAATTCCGGAATTCATGCATGTGAGGAACCCGGGTAGGGGGATCACACTCATATAGAGTCTGCATTAGGATATTTGTGCATTGCTCTATGAATTGAAATAACTGCTATAATTGTGATATGTATCATGATGTACTTGCATATGTGGATTCTTTCATATATGCTGTTTTTAGATTGTGACCCTCTACTATTATTATGATGTGGCTAACGACCACCCAGGTTATTAGAAGTTGTGATAGTTAGAGTATCCAGGTGTCGTGAAAACTTGCAAGATATGAATGTCTTTGGCGGTCAGAACCATCAAGACTCGATGTCTTAGTGAGTCTTTTGTACTAAGTCAGCATTGGCTTGGAATTCAAGATCAGCTTAGGGTTTTGTTTCGGAGTGTTGTCCATGTTTGTTCATTGGGAAGTTGGTTATTTAAGCTGAATGCTTAATTTGTGTGTGTGGTTTTGACCTTTACTTGTTGGCAGATACTTTGTACGAAATTATATTCAAGTGGTCAAATATTTTATAACCTTGGACATTGCTCTGGTCCTATTTATGGAAAAGACTTAGACCGAAAAGCTCGTACTCTGATTTATCATTGTTATTATTTCCTGAAAAGACAGTCGTCAATATTTTGTGTGGTATAAGTTCTGAAAAAAAATACACTCCCGCTGTTAAAAATCGGGGTGTTACAGAAATCTGAGCGTGTTGTTTTTTCTTTTTCTTTGTTAAAATGAAAAGAATCGATTGCTGTGATAATGAGATTCATTTCTAGCCATTGTTTTTTTAATCGTGCCTTGAAACATTGATTTTTTTTCCCTTTTATAATTTGTTTAAAAGAATAAAATGAAGTGTTAATAAGTTTTGGTTGCTGTTGTCCAAGTTTTTATTTCCATTTTCTACCATGTGTTGCCTTTGGGAAAGAGAGGGATGGGTCGTAAGGCCCTGAACTCTGTACAATCAACACACCCCCTTTCTTATTCATACGCACATGTTCTCTTAGGTTTTAACTAGATTTTCTTTATTTTTTTTATTTTTATTATTTTATATTTTTATATAATTATCAACATTTTATTGTATATTTCTTCTTTAAGTTTTAGATCCATCTATCTTATTACTTTTTGTTGATTTTAATTTATTTCTATTCATTTTATCAAGGGCCAATGATACAACAATACTCATTATTTAGTCAAACCAACTAAATTTTGATTTATTTGAGGCCTACCCTTTTTTTTATTTTTTTATTTCAATTTATTTCATTTATTCATCATTTTTAGGTCCATGAAAACCAAAATATCAAGATTTATTGATTTTTAATTTTAAATTTTGGTAAAAGTGAGACCTTTATTAGTTCTTTTGTCATTTTCGATTTTTATTTCATTTTACTATTTATTCATTATTTTTTTATTCATTATGGGTCCATGAAAACCAATATAGCAAGATTTATCAATTTTAGATTTTAAATCTTGATAAAGGTGAGACCTTTATTCATATTTCCGATTTAATTTCTAATTTCTATTTAATTTTCATTTCACATATTCTTTTATTCAATTTTGGGTCAATGAAAGTCAAAAGTCCGATTATCAACTTATCAATTAAATCGCGATTAAGACGAGACCAATTTTATTTTCTTATGTTAATATTATATCTTGTCGATTATATTATTATATTGTTGTACATATTATCATATTGTATCATATTCATTTTCATTTCATTTACTCACCATTTAATCGAAAATAATTAATAAATATCGAAACCCTAAAAACGAATGTGAATGGACTGTTGGTTATGATCATCCACTTGCTTGACGCATACTCAAGGCTTAGTTTAGGACACTTTTTCGCACACACACGACTTTCTCTTGGGCTACCTTACAATGAGACCCTTTATTTCTGTCAACACCTGTATTTTACATGTATCCCTCCCCCATTCTGATGTACGCATTTATTATTCTTTTGGTTGCGGTTTGTTTACTAGGAGCACCCCTAGGGGACTAGCATAGACAACCCATTTTCAAACTAATACTCAATTCGTCGTCGAGACCATTTTCAAAACACCTATCGTGACGTCGTGACTAGGAGCACCCCTAGGGACTAGGATCGATTCTGACACCCTTTTTTCATCAAACTCTCGATTCGTCGTCGAGCCATTTTCAAATAAACCCTTTTCAAAACCAAAACCTCGATTCGTCGTTGAGCCATTTTCAAAATCAACATCAAAACCAACGTCTTTTCATTTACAAACAAACCCTTGATCCAACGTCAAGCGGATTTTCATAATCAAAACTCAAAAACAACTAACATTTATCGTAACTCTTTCAAGGTGAAAAATGGGGGTTCAAGTCTTTGATCTCTCTTCGGTTGTTTGGGTGCGAGTTTCCTTACTCGCGTGTAAGCAATTGACGCCTCTTCTCTAAAACTAACCAAATTCTTTTCAACTAATCGAGCGCATACAATAAACCCTTGATCCAACATCAAGCGGAATTTTACAACAAATCTCAAAACGACTAATAACTATCATGACTCTTTCAAGGTGATAAATGGGGGGTTCAAGTCTTTGATCTTCCTTCGATTGTTTGGGTGCGAGTTCTCTTACTCATGTGTGAGCAATCGACGCCTCTCTTTAAAACAAACCAACCCTCCTCTTTTCGTGGGCGTACCACAAACTACGGCTGCTCTGATTCTTTACTCTTCGTCCGAGTAAAGATATGTAGGCACAAGATTGCGATGATCTTGGCGAGCACACTCTTTCTTTTTCCACCTTTTTCGTCCACACCTTTTTTCACATTTCCACACTACCATCTTTTTCCCCGTTTCCACACTTCTATCCATCTTCCGTTTGCCCCCTAACCTTTCCCGTAGTCGAACTACGATGCTCTGACTTTCCCATTGCACGAGGGAATACGTAGGCCCGAGGTCACGATGACCTTGCCGAGCACCCTATCCTTAAACCAACCCCTTTCCCTTAGCATCATTCCCTTTTAGTATTTTGAGAGAAGAATAGATAAACTTAGCTAGCGAGCATTGCGATTCGAACCAAAAGGTTCTCGTTGAGTACAACGGACGTGAGGGGTGCTAATACCTTCCCCTCACGTAATCGAATCCCGAACCCAGAATGTGGTTGCGACGACCATGTTCTTATCCGCTCCCTTTTAAAGGTTTTCTCGATATTTTCCTTTCCCTCTGTTTTGGGATAAATAAAGTTCGGTGGCGACTCTGTCAAACCGTTTCTGCGCCTTTCGCGCGAGGGTCGCGTCCTTCGATTTTATGATTTTTTGAGGTGCGACATACATATCTGAGGGTACGAAACCTGAACTCGGAACACCTCATCAAACAGATTGATGGCAAGGAAATAATACATATCCTAGGATACGAAACCTGAACTCGGAACCCTTCATCAAACAGATTGATGGCAAGGAAATAATACATATCCAAGGGTACGAAACCTAAACTCGGAACACCTCATCAAACAGATTGATGGCAAGGAAATAATACATATCCGGAGATTCACCTCATCAAAAGGTTTGACGGCAAGGAATAATAGCATATCTGGAGATTCACCTCATCAAAAAGTTTGACGACAAGGAATGACTCAAATAGGGATCACATCAAACAGGTTGATGGAGAGTGACTGATTGAAGGTAACATCATTTGTAACTGTAGAAGTAGGAATAAGACCAAGGATGGATAAGTTCCGTGAGAGAGATTGCCACTTATCGTTGTAAAGGTGATGATAGCAAAACAAGCTTCTTAAGGAGATTGCCACTTGTTGTTGGGTATAAATTCCAAAGAGATGTTGATATTACAACACTGCTGGAGAAATAATTGTCTTTAATGAGGATCTGCAAAATATTCTTCCTGCGAGACACAGTGCAAAATAAATGCTCGTTCAAGATGGGCTCAGAAATCACACACTACGCCAAAAAGATGTTTGGACAGCACCTAAAAGACAGCGCTTTTATACAAAAGCGCTGCTAAAAAGAATAAAAAAATTTTGCTAAAAAAAAGCGCCTTAAAAGAAAGGCTTTAGAAAGCGCTGTAAAAGACTGCCACCTTAGACCACCTTAGAAAGCGCTTTCCAAAAAGCGCTGCTATAGGTATTACTTTAGAGAGCGCTTTTAAAAAACGCTGTCTAAAGGCCACCTTAGAAAGCGCTTTCAGAAAGCGCTCTTATAGGGCTCTAATTATTTTCACTTTAGAAAGCGCTTTCTAAGGAAAAGCGCCCTCTAAAGTCCTTTACTAATTAAAATATAAAACAATTCTAAACATTTTCAGAGACACTTCTATTCATTTTCTCTCTCGACCGTTTCTCTAAACCCTTGCCGTCGTTCTTGCATGCCATTATTGCCGTTGTTCTTTGCCGTTACCGTCACTGTTGCCATTATCGTCGTTCTTGCATTCAGTTCCCGTTCGAAACTCTCCTTTGTTCTTCAGTTCAGGTATTCTTCAGTTCCCATTATCGTTCTTCGTTCTTCTTTGTGACCAATATTTAACAACTCTAGCTTATTGAATGTCATTGTTAGAAAAATAATAATAATATTGTCAAAAAATGTTCTATTTGTTCTCAATAATCAGTTTGCATTACTTCCTTCGTAGAAAAATGTTCAAGATACAATATAATATATATAATATTTCATGTCAATCATTGTTTTGTTATAAAATAATATATATACATTTATTCTTGCATCTTAGTTTCATGAACTCATTCTGTTTATCTTTTTTATAGTGTGTAGTTTAGAAGAAGAAGAGTCAAACATTGAACAGTCACATGTTTCTTCTGTTCTTCTTGTTTGGTATATATAATAGAATATGACCCTGCAGTGAAAGCTAGAGTTTCTGTGTAGAATGATGATAAAATTCGAATCTTTTGTAGGATTACTATTGACCTCTCCTTTTGGTACCTGTTACTAACAAGTATCAATTTCTTGTTAGAATTAGAAACTCAGAATCTTATCATTCTTTTATAAGGGTGTTTGTTTATTTACTTAGTTTCAGTGTTTATTAATTATTTTTCTTTTCCTTTTCAATTTTCACTTTAACTTGCTTAGGCTTTGTAAGTTATCAGTATATTGGGTCAAATAGAGTGAAGAGAGAGTTATGGAGAGAGTATATTGGGTTGGATTGTGGTGTCTTTGTGGATCTTTTGCTTTATGAGTTTACAAGCTAGTGTTAAGAGGAAAGAAACTCTTGGTAGTATGTGTGATGAAAGGGCTAGGAAAAAAACTCTTTTGCTTTATGAGTTTATATTTGTCATTTAATTTTTGTTTTTTTCTTTCTTACAGGTAAAATGTCTAATAACCAGGAAGATACCCACAAGACACATGATACACAGGAAGCTCAGAATGAAGCTTCGAATGTAGAACATGAAATAAAAAGAGGAAAAACCATTATGAAGAGAATCATCCGTGCTAGAGATAAAAGGATGAGATTTGATGTACATTGGAGTTACCAGAACCAACTAGTTGAACCTAACGGTTCAATGTTATCTTTATACATTGGTTCACTTGTCCGTCAACACATTCCAATCACTAGTGTTAATTGGAGGAGTAAATCGTTGGATGCCGGTAAAGAAAAGATATGGATTGAGATACATGTACTTACCAAATATGATTGATGTTATTAGATTTTTGTTGACGATTAAGTCTTTAATTTACTTATACTAACACACTTTATGTTTATATGTGTATGTTTTTTCGTAGAGGTCCTTTAATATTGAAGAAAGCCGGAAAAAGTATTGTCTTCAATTGGCCGGAAAGAAACACAGAGGGTTTAGAGCCTTATTATCAAACAAATATCTTAGGGATGAGGACAAAAATTTTGTTGAAGCAGAACTTCCACCGTTGTATGCGGATGTGATTACACCGGTAGAATGGGGCATTTTTGTAGACAAACGGAAAACTGAAGAATTCAATGTAATGTTATCTTATCATGTCTATTGATTGTATTATATATTTGTTTCATTAGTTTGTTTTGATATGACTTAAAATTTTTTATCCAGAAATTGAGTGCCATTAATCGCGAAAGAGCATCAAAACCCGCGTATCCATACAGAAAAGGGCGTTTGGGATATGCACGGTTACAACAAAAATTGGTAAGTATATATTAATGCTATGATTTTATTAATTGTATTATTGTGTTATAATTGATGAACTTATTATTTAACTAAATGTGTAGTTAGAAGAGTCTAAAAGTGAAGAATCATCACTTTCGGACCATGTTTTGTGGAAGGAAGCTCGCGTGGGTAAGGGTGGAGTTGTTACAGAAGATGTTCAACATGTTTATGAAGAATGTGTAAGTATAACATTATGTCTCAAAGTTAATTGAAATTTTATTAAATTATAATTAATTTTTAATCCCCACTAATAATTTTCGATATGTCAATGAATTTCAGGAGAATCTATCTAAATCCATACCTGCAGGTGAGGATGATTGCAGGAGCATTCTTAGTCGAGTACTAAATGTTCCTGAGTATCCCGGTCGGGTGAGAGGTAAAGGATTTGGTGTGACTCCATCATCCTTGTATAAGCAATCAAAGAATAAAAATCCCACCACCCAAGAAATCATGCAAATTGTGATGGCACTACAAGCGCAAGTCCAAGATTGTAGCAGGATAAAGAGAGATATGAGGCGGAAAGGCGCGGTTCCGGTTTGAAAGATGCTAGTGACAAAGCTATTATCAATTCTCCAAATAAAATTCCTGAGGTAATTAGCACATATTTATTTTAATTAAATTAACACATTTATTTTATTTGACCTTTATACATATTAACAGTTACATATTTATTATTGCTTCAGGGCATTTCATCTTGCCAGCTGTATTTGTCGTTTCCGACTTATCGCATGGTTGGCAAGGGAAAAGTGCATAACTTTGTGGGAGCGTTACTTCACCATCATCCGCTCCCACAAGGTTATCTGAAAGTGTCGGTTGATATCGCTTTAGATACGGATGCGTTACTACCGATACCAGACTCGGTTTCAGAGGTTACATTGTTACGGGATGCAATAGGTTCGTTTGTTGCATGGCCGTTAGACCTCATTTCCATAGGTGATGAGGTATGTTGAAAACCATTACGAATATCTTAGTATTCAAATGTCAATTCTGAACGATTATGAAAATCATTCTGAACCATTACTTACATTTTTTTTACATGGTAATGTTAGACTCCTACAAAACCCGCAGCAAAGAATAAAGGGGTTTTGCTGCAAAACGAGTCTGTTGAATCACACAGAGAGGTAGCTTTTAAGTGTTATTCTATTATCCGAATTCATGATTTTCTACTTTACCTAACTTATATGATTGTTAGGTTCCTGCTCAACCTTCACAACAGACCGGCAAGAAAAAAGCTCCTACAAGGACCGTGAAGGAAAAAAGACCTCACTTTCAGACGTGTCTAGAAACACTTTTGTCAATGTCAGATTTGATGCAAGGTGATATTCGTCAAATCAACATGGACGAAGGTGTTTTTGGTTTTCCTCATTCCGAGATAATCGGAAAAGAGGACATGGAGCAGGTTTTCAATCATACTGAATTAGGCATCGGTGTTATGCATTCATACATCTGGTACTCCAATCAATCTATTATTTATTTAGTTGAACAATTTATTTACACATTTCAATGATAATAGTCTAATGTTTATTATGTTTTTATTTAAGGTGCATGTATGAAAAATTCATGCAGGGACGGATTTGTCAAACAAATTCCGTTTCTTCTCTTGCAGCCTTGTTAATGCACCGAGAATTGGTATGAATGCAATTGAAGTAAGAGACCACTTACCTGAGCGATTTATGGCCAGCAACACAGAAAGTCTGTTTCTTTTACCGTATAATACTGGAAACGGGTAAGATTTTCATTATAATTTCATTCTAATCTTTAATTTGTATCTTTTGCGTAGAAATTATCCATCTAAACTTTTGTTATGTTTTACAGTGGACACTGGTTGTTGGCTGCCATTAATCCTATAACAGAAGTGGTCTATTATCTTAATTCATTGGATACTGATTAGTCCACATATCAGAATATGAAGGGTGTGGTTGACACGTAAGTGAGATTGTTCGAAATATTCGTGTGTATTTGTATATTTAATTATTTCTGTGACATTGTTCTAAGTTTACGTTTTTATTTTATAGAGCTATACTACTATACCGTGCACAAAGAGAGACTCGAGTAGCACGGGCTAGATCAACCAATATTATATGGGTCAAAGTGGAGGTATATTAATTTTCACAATATTGCTTATTAGTGATGCTACTTAATAACACAAAACATCTATATATTATTTATTATTTGTTTGTCTATGTGTAGTGCCCTCGTCAGCGTAATGGCATAGACTGCGGGTACTTCGTTTTGAGGTTCATGAGAGAAATCCTTCAAATGGGACAATTGGAGATTCCTATTAGGGTATGCATGGTTTTATAACTTAGGATTTATTTTAATATTTATTGGATATGTCATATAATTTATTATTTTTAACTAAATAATGCGTATTTTATTTTGTTATGTAGTATTTCGAAGATATGGCGTGTTCTTGTTACACAAGGAAACAATTGAATTATATTACGGAAGAATTGTGCGAATTCTTTCTTCTAAGAAGAATTCTTTGAATGTATAGTTTTGTGAATGTAAATTTTAGTTTTGTGAATATAAGACAATTCTGTTGCAAGAAGAATTCTGTTGTAAATTTTGTGAATTCTGTTAATGTATATGAATTCTGTTGTTGCAAGAATTTTGTGAATTTTGTAAATTTTGTGAATTCTGTTGTAAGTTTTGTGAATGTTAATTTTATTGAAATGTATATGAATTCTGTTGTTGCAAGAATTCTATTTCTTGAAATGTATAAGAATTCTGTTGTTGCAAGAAATTCTATAAGAAATGCAGGTTTGAAACTATGCAGGTTTCTGCATAAAAAAAAGGCTAAAATGAGATTTTTTATACGTAGAAAAAATCAATAAAATTATAGGTATATTTAGAGAGCGCTTTTAAGGAAAAAACGCTCTCTAAAGTCCCCTTTAGAGAGCGCTTTTAGGGAAAAGCGCTCTCCAAAGGTATATAAAAAAATCATTTTCCGTATACATTAGACAGCGCTTTCAAATGCGCTGTCTAAAAGCACCTTTAGAGAGCGCTTTTGAAGGAAAAAGCGCTTTCTAAAGTTTATAAAAAAAATTTTAAATTTTAAACGTATACTTTAGACAGCGCTTTTAAAAGCGCTGTCTAAAGTTCCCTTTTAGAGAGCGCTTTTTCATAAATAAAAAAGCGCCGTCTTTACCTACGACAACGCAGGCTTAGACAACGCTTTTAAGCGCTTTTATAGGGCAAAAAAAATGCCCTATTTTCCCTCTTTTCCCGTAGTGACACCTGCCGGGGATCAAAGTTCAATCTAGGAACAAGCTAGAAAGAAACGATCAAACAAGACTCCAATTGAGGAATGAACTCAAATGGGGATTTATCTTATCCAAATGTGGAAAAGATAACTGAAACAACCATCATTCACGAGAATCAAACTCTGTGGGTGAAATTCTAGTATCAGATGTGTGATGTTAAGGTGTGATGTCACAACAACACACTCTGCTATATGAACAAGGTAAAAGCAACAGTAAATAACTCAAAGAATTGTTCACCCAGTTCGGTCTAACTACCTACGTCTGGGGGCTACCAAGCCAGGGATGAATTTCATTATCAGTAGAATTAATTTACAGACTCAACAACCCAGTTGACATCTCCTAAACTTAATCACTACTTAATGAACCTTCTACCTAAGAGACCACTTAGGTATGAGAACACTACTCAATCCCTAAATCACTTCAGTGATATAATTCAAAGATCACACACTTTGAAAAACATAACTTGATTCTGCTTCACAGCTTTGATCAAGAACAACTCAAAACAACAACACCAATTCACACTAGAATGGTTTACAACACATACACGAAGACACAAACGACTCTCAGTCTTTAGCTCTCTTTCTTCGTTACTTTTCCTTCAGGATTGATGTGCTTTATATAGCTATTTGATTTGGGCTTGGACCTGCTACAATATCTGACCTGATTTGTTATTTAAAACTGAATCTTCAAAACAGATTTTCTCTCAAAATCTTCTTAAATCTTCAGCTTTTAAACACTCATACAAATCTGCATCAAATTTGTTTGCAACAGAAAATATCTCCTCCAAGATATTTGCATCCAATAACTCTAACAGCTCTCCCAAAATCCAGCGAATACGCTTAACCCTAAAAACATATCAAACCTGATGTTTTAATGATCTGCATATCTGATGTCATGACATCGCATGTGACATCAGACTTCAAAACTTCAACAACTTAAACACTTAACATTATCCAATGTTAAGACTCAATGTTAAGACATCACCCATGTGACATCAACATTGAACAACTTTGTTTTACCAAAATTCTAGCCAATCCAAGAACTAACAATCTCCCCCTTTGGCTAATTTTGGCTAAAACAATCTCTGCAACATCAGAGACTTTAGCAGCGGATAAAAATGTTAAAGCAAACAGCTCCCACTTCAAAATACTGCACACCACCTATCAACAAAGGGAAAACTCCCCCTCAAAACCAGAACCAGCATAAACAGCTGTTCAACATGCACACTTCCCCTCAATATCTGCACCACACCAAAACTGAGATAGGTCACACTCTACACACAAAGGCTAGGCTAACTCTCCCCCTTTTTAGCCACAATTGGACAATCACAAAACACAATGTCCTGACATAATAAATGACACAGTCAAACACCAAGCTTTCCCAAAAAAAAACAAGTTCCAACACCTTGACTAGTCAGGCGATACAAACAATGCTCCTTGTTTGTATTTTAAAAACAAGCCTTCTTCCTTCTAGCAGCACCACACAACAACCAAGAATGAGCCAGTCAAACTCCAAAGATGCAGCAAAGAACCTCAAGCAGGTGGACAAGAAACCAGATCCACTGAAGAAGAAGAGCAAAACACAGACAACAGCTGGAACTTCTTCAGGAGCAACAAGAACAGGAAAAACATTTGAGACAAGGATGAAGACCATCAAGAAACCTCCAGTGCAACAATATGATTCCGATGAAGGAGATGGTGATGAGGACTGGATTACATTTAAAAACTCAGAAGGTTGGGACAGATTGAATAAGAAGAAGAAGCAAAACTCTATGTTTAAAGCTTTAGATGAACTAATACTTCCAATCTTGTAAACTTTCTGCAGTTGAATAATTGTTATCTTTAATCACACTCATAAGACAACCGCATCCTAACACATCTTCCAACTAATCCTTATATATGCAACTCCCCAATTTTAAACTATCAAATTGGTTTGCATCTAATAACTCAGTACAAATATCTGCTAATTGCTTTTCAGTAGCCACATGTTCCAAAGCCACCTTATCTTCAACCAAGTCCTTTATATCAATATGCTTTACCTTACTGTTTTGAATAGGATTCTTGGAGATACTCATATCACAGTGCAATGTCATAACATCTTGCTTGACATTGTTTTTAGTCAACAGTTGCTTCATCCAAACAAGTTGAGAGCAACTACTCCCTGCTGCTATGTACTTTGCATTACCATAACCTATAAGCTCAGTCCCTGATCCATGATTGTAATTCTTCTTAGATCTATTCTCATAAAGAGACTTCTCTAGTCCATCAAAAATAGTTATTTTGTGATTAATGAGGACCAATTTTGCAGCAGCCATCTTGAGAATGATGACATAATTAATACTAATGCGCCCAGCAGATAATTTTCCCTTTAGGAACCAAATTTTTGTGGATATGTCTGTATCCTTCAACTCACATTCATCTCTCTCACTTCTTCTATCAGCAATGTCAACAGAATTGAATTCATTGACAAGTCTCTCATAGCACTTGTAAAAACTAGGACCAGTTTCCATCAGCCTAGCAAACTTAATCATATTCAGAGCATCTTTACCAAATTCTTTTTCCAGATTAAGCCCTCTTTGAAAAACATACTTCCACCTTTTTATGGAATGCAAAGGAATGTAATCTAGTGAAGCCTTTTGAATTTTCTCAGAAGTTCTAACAACAACAGCTTTCTTCATATGAGAGATGTCCTTTGGAGGTGACTCAATAGCTTTCCCTTTCCTTGATTTCATTTTTTTAGCAACCCTGGGAACTACTTTTGCAATCAGCTCATTGTTAGACAGATCAACCACTTCAACATTCTTCTTTATTTTAAGGCTAGGAGATGTTTTAACCTTAACTCCAACATCTCCATCTTCCAAAACAGAGATTGCCAACCTGTGATGGTTGTCTTGTGAGTTATCAGTCTGCTTATCATCTTGCTTCCAAAGCTTCTTAAGATCACCACTACCAGCACCTATTTCTTCAGAGAAATCGTCATTACTCTTCATATCTGAGTGATCATCCTCTATGACCTTAGGTTCCTCAAGATTTCCTGTGAACAATTGCATAACACTAGGTTGTTTGGTGATCCTTCTGATGTCACAGTCAGATGTCATAACATCATCCTTAACATCACTTGATGAGCTGAACTCTTGAGGTACCCATTGATAGCAATTATCTCTGGATCTGACTCCCTTCATAACTACCTCATTCTTCTCATTAGTCACCAAACACTCATCCTTAGTGTAGCTGACCTTGTGTCCTTCATCACAAAGCTGACTTATGCTAATCAAATTAGCACTCAAACCTTTGACAAGAAGCACATTGTCAAGATCAGGTCCATCATGACACTTCACTTTTCCAACACCTTTTACCACCCCTTTCTCTCCATTTCCAAAAGTAACATCAATTGAGGAGCAAGAATTGGCATCCACCAATTGGTTTTTGAATCCAGTCATGTGCTTTGAACAGCCACTGTCAAAGTACCATCCATCCTTAGCAGAGTGTCTATCTGAAATGTGAGCCAATAGACATGTAACCTCAGCTTTAGGAACCCACTGTTTAACAACCTTGGGCCTGTTATCCTTCTGTCTAGGTTGAGGGATAGACTTGGGATAACCATGAAGCTTGAAGCAAGAAAATTGCATATGGCCAAATCTTCCACAATAGAAGCACCTTACTCTTTCTTCTCTGAAGTTGTTAAACTTCCTCCCACCTTGATGATGAACCTGCTATGGCTGCCATCCATAGTACTGGTGTTGTTTTCTTCCATAGTTTATCTGTCTCCTGTAGTGTGGATTTTGTCTCTTAGGCTGTCTTCTATGGTGATGTGGCTTCCTTCTTCCATAATAATGAGGCACAGCAATATTATATTCAAAGCCATACATATTCCCCTGATGTTGAGACATCTGATGGAACATGTTAAACCTAGGAGCCTGCATACTCCTATGGTATTGAGGAGGCATATACTTCCTGGCTCCAGAAGTATGTACCTTCCCTTGATGAGGACTATGAGCATACCTTTTCCCAACATTTTGAGGCTGTTGGTGAGCAACCTGCTTAGGTTTAGGATTATGTCTCTTTTTGTTATGTTGAGACATTGGTTGAGACATATCCTTTTTGCTTCCTGAAGTACTAGCTTCAGCAGAAACCTTCTCCTCAACAATAAATCCTAAGCCAGACTTGTCTCCTGCTACCTTTTCAGCCTGAAGAATCTTATCAAGAGTATCAGACCCACTGTTCAACATTCTGATAGACTTGGTCATTTGATCAAGTTGAGATTTAACTAACAAGACTTCATTTTCAAGATCAGCTTTAACAGTCTCAAGCTGGACTATTCTTTTCTTTTGTTTCTCACTTTCTAGACAAACCTCTGCACTCCTCAGGCATAACTCTTGATAGGATGCTGCTAACTCCTTAAAAGTCAATTCCTCATCACTAGATTCTCCCTCAGAAATACATGTTCCTGTCAATGCCCTAACATGCTTGGCAGACTCTTCTTCACTTTCACTTTCAGTATCAGACCAGGAAACAACCATGCCCTTTTTCTGCTTCTTTAGGAATGTAGGACATTCTTTCTTGACATGACCATAGCCTTCACATTCAAACCATTGAACTCCTTTGTCTTGACCATTCTTCTCTTCATCCTTCTCTTTTGACTTGTTGATGTCAGAGGAGATGTTCTTAACATTAGGTTTGTAGTTTTTATTCATCCTCTTAAACACCTTGTTAAACTGTCTTCCCATCAGAACAATAACCTGAGACAGCTCCTCCTGAGACTCAGCACCATTCCCTTTCTTCTCTTCTTGAGTATTAGATACCAAAGCTATACTCTTGGTCTTCTTTTCAGGTTCCTCTTCACTCAATCCTAACTCAAAAGTTTGAAGAGATCCAATCAGCTCATCAACCCTCATTTTGCTGATATCTTGAGCTTCTTCAATTGCAGTCACCTTCATCTTATATCTCTTGGGAAGGGATCTAAGAATTTTCCTCACCATCTTTTCTTCAGTCATCTTCTCTCCAAGAGCACAAGATGCATTGGACAGCTCAAGAATATTCATGTGAAAATCATGAATAGTTTCCTCTTCCTTCATCTTTAGACTTTCAAACTTTGATGTCAAAAGTTGAAGTCTTGACATATTAACCCTTGAAGTTCCTTCATGAGTAGTCTTTAAAATGTCCCAAGCATCCTTTGCCACTTCACAAGTGTTTACCAGCCTGAAGATGTTTTTATCAATCCCATTAAAGATGACATTCAAGGCCTTAGAATTGCCAAGTGCTAGCTCATCCTCTTCCTTGGTCCACTCTTCTTCAGGTTTCAGCTTGGTGTTTCCTTCTTTATCAGTAATAATAGGGTGCTTCCACTCTTTTAACACAGCCTTCTAAGCCCTGTTGTCCAAGGACTTCAAGAAGGTAACCATCCTTGGTTTCCAATAATCATAATTAGAACCATCCAGAATAGGGGGTCTATTCACAAATCCACCAACTTCCTTGTCCATCTTACCAGAAAGTATCAGCCCAAGATCTCACCCAGATGCAGAGCAGGATGCCTGCTCTGATACCAATTGAAATTCTGGTATCAGATGTGTGATGTTAAGGTGTGATGTCACAACAACACACTCTGCTATATGAACAAGGTAAAAGCAACAGTAAATAACTCAAAGAATTGTTCACCCAGTTCGGTCTAACTACATACGTCTGGGGGCTATCAAGCCAGGGATGAATTTCACTATCAGTAGAATTAATTTACAGACTAAACAACCCAGTTGACATCTCCTAAACTTAATCACTACTTAATGAACCTTCTACCTAAGAGACCACATAGGTATGAGAACACCACTCAATCCCTAAATCACTTCAGTGATATAATTCAAAGATCACACACTTTGAAAAACACAACTTGATTCTACTTCACAACTTTGATCAAGAACAACTCAAAACAACAACACCAATTCACACTAGAATGGTTTACAACACATACACGAAGACACAAACGACTCTCAGTCTTTAGCTCTTTTTCTTCGTTACTTTTCCTTCAGGATTGATGCACTTTATATAGCTATTTGATTTGGGCTTGGACCTGCTACAATATCTGACCGGATTTGTTATTTAAAACTGAATCTTCAAACAAATTTTCTCTCAAAATCTTCTTAAATCTTCAGCCTTTAAACACTCCTACAAATTTGCATCAAATCTGTTTGCAACAGAAAATATCTCCTCCAAGATATTCGCATCCAATAACTCTAACAACTCTCCCAAAATCAAGCTAATACGCTTAACCCTAAAAACATCTCAAACCTGATGTTTTAATGATCTGCATATCTGATGTCATGACATCGCATGTGACATCAGACTTCAAAACTTCAACAACTTAAACACTTAACATTATCCAATGTTAAGACTCAATGTTAAGACATCACCCATGTGACATCAACATTGAACAACTTTGTTTTACCAAAATTCTAGCCAATCCAAGAACGAATAGTGGGGAATTCATAAAACATGGGCACTTTATGCCTAAGGCTAACAACTCTATTGGATAGAATAGACAAACCCAGTCACTTGGGGAGGTAAACGCCAAAGTGAACAAAACAGGTAAGCACCAGAAAGGGAAGCAAAAATGCTAAGATAATATGCACATGAATGCTTATGCCATGCTCATGCCATGCTTATGCTTATGCTGACAAAACAGACAAAGAAGCGAAACTGGAGATGAAATAAACATCTCGACAAGGATACCCAGCCAAACTCATCAGATTGGACCATTATTATTGGATGAATCTGCAGAAATCAGTAGTTCTACTTCAAGATTACAACTTCTCTGGGGAAAAAGTGATCCACTTTGGGGTATAGCGTCATGAATTCACTAGGATTGCCATCATGAGCGTCATCTCTTTATTGGAGGGAAATCCAGGGAGAATTTCCAAGATTAGCTAAAGTAACAGCTTACTGGGGAGCTGGCAAAAGAAATCACAAAGCTGAGTGGTTCTGCATAACTTATCTGCCCCAGATTACATGGTCTGTCAGGAGAAAAATATGAAGAGGATTTTACAGAAGAATTGGCATACAAGGTGTTTCAATATCTTCAAACTCTTGGGGAGATTCATGAATTTCGGCCTAACTGCCCCTGCTCAACTGTATTTACACAACAATGTCCTTGAACTTTGTGCTTCAGACTGATTATTTGAGGACTGGGGGGAAAATTTTTCCCTGTCAGCTTGGTTGATCTGTGAAGGAGATGTCGTTGACTTTTAGAGATTTACCGAATCTCGACTTGACCGCATCTGATTGACGGGTCTGTGAGAATAGGTCATCAAAAGGATTTTACAGAAGAATTGGCATACCAGATGCTTCAATATCTTCCAACTTTTGAAAAGGTTCACGAGCCTCGACATAACTGCCCCTGTTCAACTGTATTTGCAATACAAAGTACTCAGACTGGGGTAGAAACAATTGGAGAACAAACTTGCCCCCTATTGGTGGGTCCTTGGAATCCTTGCCTTGAAACATACTTGTCATAAGATGGCCTCAAGAAGGCTTGCCCCAATATTCTAAACTTTGGAAGAGTTCTGCCCCTGATTCAATAACAACTTGGAACAGTGGATTGTTAAATCCCTCCACTTGGTTGCCCCTGACTGAGCTTCCCTTATCAAGTCAAATTCCCTAGCTGGCTGCATTTATTGGGATTCCTTTGACATTGAATTGTCTTTGCAAACAAGTATTGTTCATTAAAAATTGTAAATTTTAATGCAAAATTCATGCAAGCTTTTGAAAACAAAGTTTATTGGTGAAACACACACGGTGGAATGGTTAAATAAAAAATAAAATGGATCTAGCCATTTACAAAATGCCAGATGAAGTGATCAATACACACACATCACAAAGATTATTAGGAGTCAGGTTAATCAACCTTGCTGTAGTATGCTTTCAAAACAACCTTACCTCAATTAGGTCTTTTAAGGGTTGTAACGTGGCCTGGTTCACGGTTTTATGAAACAAAGGATAAAGGCTCAAAGTTTATTTGTCCCCACCCATCTTTGTGATGAACTCCAATCCTACACTCAGTTAACTCAAGCTATACGTTCAAGTTTCCAAAAGATAGGAAACTAATTGATGATATTTGACTATGATTCAAACACCTTGGTAGTCATTACTCCCTTTCAGAATTTGGTTATCCTTTATTGCTGAGGTTTTGAGACCTCTTCTTGTCTTTGCTTGAGGTTTTGAGACCTCTTCTTGTCTTCACTGAGGTTTTGAGACTTTCTCTTTTTTTTTGTCTTCACTGAGGTTTTGAGACCTCTTCTTGTCTTTGTTGAGGTTTTGAGACCTCTTTTTTTTTTTGCCTTTGTTGAGGTTTTGAGACCTTCTCTTTTTTGCCTTTGTTGAGGTTTTGAGACCTCATCTTTTTTATTGTCACTTGATTTGAGAGAGTTGACTGGTGTCTTGTATGAAGCGCTTGCATTCGAATGCATAACCAAGTTAAACTGAGAACTACCCTGCCGCAAGGTTGAGATTTAAGGGTTTTTTGTGTAAGAAAATAACACTCCTACTTCGAGGCTCGAAGGGTTAACGAGGGATTATCTTCCTTATTTCTCCAGTGTTTAGGAATTGAAACAATGCCTTACAACCTCGGCGAGGTTTAATCGAAAGCATACCACATCAATTACGGATAATATTTTCATCATCCTCCCCAATCTTTAATCAGTTTTGATAAATGGGAAGAAACAAGATAAAGATATATTTTTTTCATGAACATAAAAGTAGATGAGTGTAACGAATTGACTTAATCAAAAGGTGCACAAACATTCCATTAATCTTGCCAATTTGAAAGTACAACAAAGCTTATAAGCAAAAACAAATTCAACGCAAAGGAAATAGAATTAAAAATGCTGAAATGAACAAAATACAGCCAACTTTGGCGAATTGATTTCAGAAGATTTCAGTTTTCGGGTCCAAGCGGAGGAACACCTTTGCCATCAATCAATTGTTCCTTGTGATATAGAATCTTGAGAGGTCTGGAAAGTCTTTTGCCTTTTGCTTCAAGAGTCGAGGTAATGACATCTGACGTACCTTCCTGAGGTTGTAGTGTTTTTAGCAGGCTTAGCAGTCTTGTTTCAAACTCTTTGCATTCTTCAATGGGATGCCCCATTGTCCTAGTGTGGAACTTGCATACAATCTCTGGGTGATCTTCTTCGAAGATTGAATCTTTGTCGTGGATCAGATTTTGCACAGTAGATTCTAAGGCTCGACAACCATCCAAGTCGTGCCCTTCGGATCCCTTATGGAATTCACAATTCAGATTTGGGTTGTGCCAAAGTCCTAGCACAGGGTTGAGAAGTCGAGGAGTTACCAATTTGTTCTGCATCAATAGTGGGAAGAGTTTGTTTAATGGCACTGGAATGGGCTGGTAGTGAACCTTGCCCCTTTTGGCAAAGTACTTCTTCTTATTTTGATTTTGGGAACCTCGAGGAGGAACAACCGTTGGAGGCTGGAATACCCTTTCGGTAGACACTTAATGAGGAGTATATTATGGCGCAAGACCAAGACCAAAGGTTGGCTGGTATGAAGTTTCCCCAAAGGCAGATCCTTGGCATGAGAGAACCACAGAAGATGATGAACTGATAACTTCTCTAGGAGTGACAGGGTGAGCATACTCCTCTTTCTTCATTAGAGCTTGCAAAGTTTCTAGAACCCAACTCATCTGGCATTTGAGGATTCTGACCTCCTCTTTCAAGTCTTCCTGGTTCTTTAGAATCTCATTCATTGTTGCCATTGTCTTCAATCGGTGCTAGGTATCCTTCAGACATAGAGGGTGAGACTCAAGACCGAGAAATGCAAATGAGATGCGAATGCGCATAGAATGTAAATGCATGCCAAGTGGTTTCAAGGAACTCAAAGGCAAGTTGAAAAAAAAATTTTGTGGAAAAAATGAAGAAGTTTTTGTTTTTAAGATCCAGACCCTGTTGATTTTGTTTTGCAAAGGAATGAACGTTTGAATTCCTTGAAACCAACAATGGATGCAATGAGATGTTTGCAATGCACAAACACGGGCACACATAAACACAGGCATATGTACATACAACGAAGCACACAAGTCCTAGGTTTAGAGGTCTCATGAATGGAGCCATGGTCTACCCATCCCAACAAGGTGTGGACTATAAGTTCATCAACTCTAGAACAAGGTTCTAAAAGTTCCCAGAGTCTACGTAAATCCTTCGGATATTATCGGCCTGCATGACTACTCACGCGAGTTAATAATATTCTCAAGATAAACTCGTTTGAGTGTAGTATCGCATAACAACTACTTGGGACTTACTCCCTCATAGCCACCGCACTACATCCTAAAAGCCAAGTGGGGTGAAGGTAACTACGGTCCTCAGAATCCCTGGCTCCCATTTGGAAGAGTAATATCAATGTGACTGCTCACATCAGACATCAACAATCCCAAAGGGCCTCATCTGAGTGTGATCATCATATGCCCTAAATTATTAGGACTACTCCCAACAACCGACTATTGATTACACCACAATCCTATCATATGTGCTCTCGAGTCTGGGTTAGGAATTTATCTCACTACTCAATGGTACCATGCCAATAGAAGATCTCAAGCAAAATAGAATAGACAGATATACAAATATGTACAAGTAAGCAAGCAAAACATATAACAAATACAAGTAAAAACAAGGTGGGCTTAACCCTAAAAAATATGTATATCCCCAGTGGAGTCGCCATTTCTGTTGCGGTGAGAATCGGATAACAAGCTATTTATTAGCTTGCATCACAAAACTATGAAATTCACCACCGAGCTTTGATTTATCCAAAGGAAAAGGTAAAGATCGAAAGAAAAACCTTTTGCGCCATGTAAAGACACGGCTAAGAGATCGGGGATCGGGGGTTGGTTATACTAAGGGAAGGTATTAGCACCCTTAATATCTGTAGTACTCTACAGGAACCTCTTGTTTAGTTTGTGTTATGTTTGTTTGCTTGCTAAGGTAATCTGCTAAAGGTAAAGACCTAAGGGTATATACACTAAGTTTGCTCGCCAAGACGTCGCATCTTGTGCCTACGTATATGACTAAAGAATCAGAGCAACCGTAGTTCACCTAACTAGGGGTGAGAGAGGAACCATTGACTATGGCCAAAGTTCCAAGGAGAATGAGTATGAGCTCATATAGAGTTTAAGAAACTTTCTAAGTCTAAGTTATGATGGGGAAAGTGAATACTCAAGGTGATGAGTCTCACATAGAGTCCAAGAACTCTAACTTAATTCTAAGTTGTGATTGGATGGCTATGAGGCCAAGGGAAAGTATCCTATGACTGTGAGGTCAAAGAGAGGGTGGCCATGACTATGAGGTCAAGGCTGATATCCTATGACTATGAGGTTAAGGAGGGAAGTGGCTATGACTATGAGGTCAAATCTGGTTTATGAGTTATCTATGACTTTGAAGTAAATAGAATGACTTTCCTTTGGAAGGAGGGGGAATGACAATTTCTTATAGCCAGAATATTACAAGGGAGTTGAGATTAATATGAACACTATGAGTTCAAGAGTTCGAGTAGGATGTACAACCATTAAGCATAATCAAAAGTGTGACTCAAACATCAATATGGTGAGACATAGTAATATGATTACGCACATAAAAATACATACATATCATCATCAAGCTTGAAATTAAAGGCAAAATACCCAAAGCAAGAGATTTATTAACAAAGTCACACAAAGTCTTAGTGAAATGAGTTTATCCAAGTTTAACGAACCCTCTCGAGATATTCCTCCTATGTACCAACAATTGTCACAAAAATTTTCAAAGAAAAGGCGATTTTTAAGTAGAATACAAAATTTGATAAAAAAAAAAGTGTTTTATATGTGTTTTTTGTGAAATTTTAATTTAATGTGAAAATAACATAAAATGAAAACTTAAATTATGAAATATTAATTTAAACATTAAAGAATAAATATGACCTTTTTTGGGAGTTTTTTTAGTTTAAGGAAAAATATTTTAAGAAAAGAAATTGAAGTGAAAAAGAAAATAAAATGTTTGAAAGAGAAAATATAACATAGGGGGGTGCATTAGTAGAGCAAAAGTGGACTGAGTTGTGTTGTTTCTCGCTTGGGCCTCGCAGGTGGGGGGTGTAACTAGTGATTCTGCGCAGGGCCCAAGTCCAATGGAGAGTGGGAGTTGGAAAGAAAAAAGAAAAAAATAATAAAAGGGTCTGGGGCGAGGGGGATTCGAACCCCAGACCCCAAGGTTACAAGGAGCGTCAATGACCACTGGGGTGGCTATACATCCATTGTATAAGCCACCCCCAATTCCATTTAAACCAACAGGCGAACGAAAACTTGGAAAGAAACACGTGCGAGGAGGAAAATTTCATAGTGGTTTTGGGTCAACCAGTCTTAAGTTACTAAAGTCCAAAATAGTTCTGGGCCAACCAAAACACCATGCTACCACTTCCTTATGCATACCTCGTAAATCATCAACCATGCAGCAAATGGAAATGACTTCATTTCAGCATTGTTTCACACAATTTTAAACCCACAGGTCTGAGCTAAGAACCTCAGCATGCAATGTTTAAAACGAAGGGATTCCAAACATCTCCCCATATGTCAGGTCAAAACAGCAATGAAGAGGAAAAACACACATTATCATGAACAAATCAAGGTCACAGTCAGGTTATTGTTACACCAACACACTTGAACCTCAGGATAATATTTGAAATAACAAGCAGTGGGTGACTTGAGAATTTCCTGAGGCTTTAAGATTTCAGCATAATAGTGCATACACAATTCGTATCAGAATCCCAAATATGGTTATGCAAAGATTTCTCATACATTTAATCACTTTCAATTACTTCATTACACCTCAGAATACCACTACACATTCACCCTATGACATTGTTTTAAAATGAACTGATCATAACAATAACACAATCTTATCAAACAAACTGAACATATACACACAAAGTCTTGAACCTGAAAGCATAGACCATAGTGGAAAACTTACTCAAAAACAGATGATCAATAATAAAATCTCATCCTTACATTTCATCATGTCAGTATGATTCCTAATCTAACTTTTCATGTGGTTAAAAAAGAGTAACCTCATTTGATTCAAACTCAAAGTCAAAACATGAACATCATCATATCAGGGGTTAATATTGCAAAAGCCACAAACATATAGACTATATACTTCACATGGCCTCCTGTCTCAAAAGCAGCTAGTCATACTTAGGGCATGGTAAGGACATAGCTAGGAATTTATCAGTACAAGAACAAGAGCCTGTCATCAGCATGACTTCAAAACTAAAACTTTCATGCCATTTAAGTTAAGCATAACATGGATACCAACATACTTAGCACAAAGCAAAATATCCTGGGACGTTTTCCAAATGATGTTATTTCAAACCAAATGAGGGAAATGTTTAAACAATAAGAAAATAAACGAATGAGGGAAATATTTCAAACCAAATGGCTAACAATATCATGCGCAGATAAAGGTAAAACAAGCTGGAAAGCTCCAAGCACACCATTCCTTTATTCTCCTGCCATCTCCATGTTAACAAAACTTCAGATTATCATTTTTCAAGAGTCATTACCAACCATGCCAACAGAAATCCAAGCAAGTGAACATGTCATAAGAAAATAGACATGTTGAAAGCAGTTTTAAACATACACTAAAAATGACATGATGTATTCCAACTTTACTCAACAGCAAATGTTATTATACGAGCACATCCAATGTTAATAATCGAGCAGGATAACAGTGTAGACATTCAATTGAGTATGGTTATGACATGGAATGGAACATAAACAAAGGAGAAAAATAAGAATACCTAGTGAAGCAACTACACTTCAATAGAACAAAACTTCCTTCTCCTTGCAGCAACCTTGCTCCAACCTTCCTCAAAACTTCTTCACTTGCCTAAGCTAGAACTTTAGAGATTTTCTGAGTTTTCTAAGTGAATTCTTGGTACAAAACTGAGTGGACAGTCTTGCTATTTATAGGAAAAGGCCAAGAACTCAAAGTATGACCAAAATACACATTATGCCAACATTACCCTTCTTCCCTCGTGTGAAGCCTTACACTTGCTGAACCACAATCTTCTAATATCTTCTGAACATCTGAACCAAGTTGGTGTGAAGTGATTGGTGAGAGGCTCAAGGAATAAACAATACTTTCCTCCCTTGAAAAGTTTCTCTCACCTCTTGATCAACTTGCCTTACCTTTGCATAACAAATGTTATTTTAATGTTACCACTTGCAAGGAAACGTGGAAGAGGTTCTAATCACCCTAATCTGGTCTTTAAACAACAAAAAATGGAAGTTTTGGTGATTAGAAGTGGTTTTGTATCATTATGTACAAGTTGGTTGTTTAAAATTCAAGAAATGAACCCCTATCTTCCAAACTTCGTATCTCTCAGCCCACTCAATGGTTTGAGGAGTTCTAGTACTTTTTGGAAAGCCCTCAATGCCCTATACAACTTTCATGTTAGACCCAAGTTCTGAATCACAAGGGAACTTAGCGAAAAATGAGGTTGAAGTTGGTTGTTTATTAAGGCAAAAAGTGCTGAATTTTCACCAAGTCTTGGGTCAGTTTGACTTCCAAGCTTCATAACTCACAAACCATGCATTTTTAGGAGAAAAGTCATATTTAACACTTTGAAGACCTTGGAAAGAGCTTCCACTTGGGCTTTGAGTCACTCCATTTGGATGTGTGGTTTGGAAGTTATGACCATTTCAAGTTAGCACAAGAGAGGGAAATTTCACATATGAAAAGTTTTATGATCAAAAACTTACTTCCTTTGCGAGAAACTCCTTGAAACTTGATCTTGATACTTTGAATCACTCATAAGACAAGTTATGATGAGTGGAGACCTTGGAAGTTCCATTTGGATCAAAATCCCAAAGATTAGGGTTTCAGTCAAAACCCTAATTTTGATTGTGAATGCACTGAGATAAACCTTTGTGATCTTGCTTCTTTCTTCACATCCAAAGCTCATAGAAGACCTCTAGGGATGTTTACTAACTCATGGAGTCATGGTTTAGGGTTTGAGGGCACCTCCTGATGAAAATCAAGGTCAATGATCCATATGTCTTACAGAAACCCTAATTTGGAGGCAGGGTGAGATTGGGGCTCAAAACTTCTCATGATGAGAGCCAGATGACCTTGCATTCTTATTGAGTGAGACCTCTTGGATGTAGGTAACTCAAATGGTTGATGAACCAGGAAAATCTTGACTTGACAGGGCAAAATTCTTCAATGATTCCTCAGGTTAAAGCCCTAATCCTACACTTTAGTCTGGTGATCTTTTGTTGACTTGACTTGATTCAAAGTCTTGAGATTTTGGTTCCAAACAACTAGTGAGGCTTTGTGATGATTGTATGGAGCCAGAGAACACCTTAGGAGGCCTTGAATCCCCCTGTGTAAACCCTAATTTCAAACATAAGAGAAACAAACTGCAAGATATGGGTTAGTTAAATAGTGCATATATGATTGATCCTAAATGTCTATGCAATATGTTATGACATCTAAGGGGTAAAATTTGGGGTACAACATCGGGCTATAACCAAATCAAAATGGCGCCAGAAGATATGGAGAAAACTTCATTCATCACCCCATCGGGCACCTTTTATTACAAGGTAATGTCGTTCGGTCTGAAGAACGCAGGGGCAACCTATCAAATGGCCATGACAACTCTGTTTCACGACATGATGCACAAAGAGATTGAAGTGTACGTCGATGACATGATTGCCAAATCTAAAATAGAAGAAGAGCATGTGGAACACCTATCAAAGTTATTCGAGCATCTGAGAAAGTACAAACTCCGCTTGAATCCTAATAAGTGCACATTCGGTGTTCGCTCCGGAAAGCTCTTGGGATTTATCGTCAGCCAGAAAGGAATTGAGGTTGATCCTGACAAAGTCAAGGCCATTCAAGAAATGCCTTCACCAAAGACTGAAAAGCGGGTCAGAGGATTTTTAGGACGTCTGAATTACATCTTAAGATTTATATCCCTCATGACCGCGACATGCGCGCCGATCTTCAAACTACTCAGAAATAACCAAAACTGTATATGGACAGAAGATTGCCAAAAAGCTTTCGACAGCATCAAAGAATATCTGCTGAATCCACCGATTCTATCTCCTCCAGTGGAAGGAAAACCACTGATCATCTACTTAACTGTCTTGGAAGACTCTATGGGCTGTGTGCTTGGCCAACAAGACGAGACAAAAAGAAAAAAGTCTGCCATTTACTACTTAAGCAAAAAGTTCACGGAATGTGAAACTCGATACACTATGCTCAAGAAAACTTGTTGCACTTTAGCTTGGGCAGCCAAACGTCTTTGTCAATAATTGATTTATCACACTACTTGGTTAATCTCCGAAATGCATCCAATCAAGTACGTCTTTGAAAAGCCTGCTCTCACGGGAAGGATTGCCCGTTGGCAGATGTTGTTATCTGAATATGGCATTGAGTACCATGCTCAGAAAGCTGTCAAAGGAAGTATTTTAGCCGATCATTTGGCTTATCAACCGATTGACGATCAGGAATCAGTCGGATTTGACTTCCTGGACGAAGACGTCATGTACCTGAAAATGAAAGATTACGATGAACCGCTACCCAGCGAAGGGCCAGAACCAGGTTCCCAATGGGGACAAATATTCGACAGAGTCGTCAATACTTATGGAAACAGAATTGGGGCAATCATCGTAACACCTCAGGGTACCTATATTCCTTTCACTGCCAGATTAACATTCAAATGCACAAACGATGAGGCCGAATACGAAGCTTGTATCATGGGTCTCGAAGAAGCCATTGACCTAAGGATAAAAAACTTGGATGTGTATGGAGACTCAGCCCTGGTTATCAATCAGATCAAAAGAGAGTGGAATACATACCAATCAGGACTAATTCCTTACAAATACTATGCAAGAAGGTTGTTACCATTCTTCAACAGAATCGAGTTTCATCATATCCCTCGTGAAGAAAATCACATGGCTGATGCATTAGCCACCCTGTCCTCCATGATAAGTGTGAGTCAATGGAACAACGTACCTAAGATTGACATAATGCGCCTTGAAAAGCCCACTTACATCTTCACAATTGAAGCAGTCATAGATGACAAACAATGGTATCATGATATCAAGTGCTTCCTTCAAAGACAAGAGTACCCACCTGGGGTATCAAGAAAAGATAGGAAGACTCTCAGAAGATTGGCTGGAAACTTCTTCCTGAACAGTGATACACTCTACAAGAGAAACTTTGACATGGTTTTGCTCAGATGCGTAGACAGACAAGTAGCAAACATGTTAATGAAAGAGATTCACGAAGGATCCTTTGGCACTCATGCCAATGGACATACAATGGCAAGAAAAATTCTGAGAGCAGGATTTTATTGGCTAACAATGGAATCCGATTGCTACAAGTACATGAGGAGGTGTCACAAATGTCAGATATACGCAGACAAAATCCATGTACCGCCAACGCATCTCAAAGTTCTTTCTTCTCTGTGGCCTTTTTTTATATGGGGAATCGACATGATTGACATGATTGAACCCAAAGCTTCAAACGGACATCGGTTCATCCTAGTAGCCATTGACTACTTCACCAAGTGGGTCGAAGCAGTATCATACACCAATGTGACTAGAGAAGTAGTGGTCCGATTTATCAAGAACAATCTCATTTGCCGTTATGCTGTTCCAAGCCAGATCATTACGGACAATGGATCCAACTTGAACAACAAGATGATGAAAGAGTTTTGTTCTGAGTTTAAAATCGAACACCATAACTCATCTCCCTACCGACCTAAAATGAATGGAGCGGTAGAAGCGGCTAACAAGAATATCAAGAAGATCATTCAGAAAATGGTCGTAACCTACAAAGATTGGCATGAGATGCTACCCTTTGCTCTTCACGGTTATCGCACATCTGTCTGCACCTCAACAGGGGGCAACCCCTTTCTCTCTAGTATATGGTATGGAAGCAGTGCTCCCCATAGAAGTAGAGATCCCGTCAATAAGAATATTGATGGAAGACAAGCTAACAGAAGCTAAATGGTGTCAGAGCCGACACGACGAACTGAATCTGATTAAAGAGAAAAGATTGACGACTTTATGCCATGGTCATTTATATCAGCAAAGAATGAAGAAGGCGTTTGATAAAAAGGTCCGACCCCGTGTCTTCAGAGAAGGATACCTTGTGCTCAAGAAGATACAATCATTTCTCACTAATTCCAGGGGCAAATGGACTTCGAATTACGATGGACCTTATGTTGTTAAGAAAAACTTCTTAGGTGGTGCCTTAAGACTCGCAACCATGGATGGAGAGGAGTTTACCTACCCCACAAATGTTGATGTAGTCAAGAAATACTTTGCCTAAAAAATTGTCTCGGTGGATTGAAAACCAGAAAGGGTTGTCCAGGCAAAAATTAGAGACATGAACAATGATCATCCCGGTGGATTGAGAACCTGAAAGGGCAATCTAGGCAAAAATTAGGGATTCATAGCAAGTAACTGCATCCGACAAGTTTAGCTCCTCAAAGGCAATGTCATCTGTTAAGAAATTCTTGATCAAGGCCATCTTCGACAGAAGCTCAGAATGTCCAGAATTCAAAGTTGGTAGAAGGATAGCGATCATTATGTTTCAATGTAGCCCCTTTCCCTTTAAATTACCATTTTCTAAACTTTGTAATGCTCCATGGGATCATGCATCTGGCTGATTACCATTCTATCAATAAAATTCGAGCCTGTGTACCTTTTATTTGCAATTCTCAGTTATTCTGCTTTACAAAATGACATTTTTATATGATCAACGATTCTTGAAACAAAAAAAATGAATTTTTACTTTTGATTTCAAATTTTACTCCTGCTTTTAAAACAAAGATGACCATTTCCTTTTGATTAATAAACACAAAAAGGAATATCGACTACTTCTCCAGTAGTGATCTAAAATACAGAATCAAAAGTACTTCCTAGATAAAGGATCAACTACTTCAGACGGAATGATCCATCTATCGTCCCTGACAGAGTTCTCACCTCTGAAAACCAATTGTTGGTTTTTCTCCCCAGTAGGGTCCACCTTTGAAAAACAAGAACGGATTTCTATCCCTAGCGGGTTTATACCTCCGAAAACCGAAACAAACGCGGAATCCCGTGCTCAAACAAAAGTACAACTCCAGTGATACCCCCGTCTCTCAGAATGGCCGAGTATCTAGTTGAACTCATCGTAAATCCGTATGTCATGTCTGTTTTGTCAGCATAAGCATACATACATCATGTATAATTGATTCATATTCATACTCACATTGCATTATTATCACTCTGGTCATACTCATCCCCGAGTGATAAACGTCTTCTCTCCGATAGAGTTGTCAGTTTTCCTTACCACGTCAGATAGGACAAAATTCCAGTATAAGTTCTTTCCTCGTTAGGAAAATATACCATCTAAACAATCTCTCTCCAGTGTATTCCTGGATTGAAATCGGTCCTCAACCACTTTGATAACTTAGACCTCTTAAGGGCAAGAAGCCATTTGGATATGGACATTTTGGGACTTCATTCTTCACCATTGAAGATGAATATTTTGCTTTCTCGGATTAAGGAAAAAATCCCCGGAGAAAGCCTCTCAACAGAGGACTCTCGGCAATACGGCAGTTTCTCCCCGAAAAAAAAATAGTTGTCAATAAAGTCATCAACACCTCAAAAATGAATTACGTCGTATGGCGTCTCTTCGAGAAAGTCTCGAGGGGAAGTATGATGTAATATCTCTCCAGAAAATGGAATCTCCAATAGAGAAGTTTGCACACCTTTGCAGTTCAGACCAATGGGTTTCCCCATCAGGTCTGACATCAAATCGTTTTTCCATCAAATGGCATCTCTCCAACGAGAAGTTTGACAAAAAACCATCATAGATACATTCCTTGTCAAGGAAAGGACTTGACAAGAAGAAACTAAGACCAGTTCCATGGCTGAATACCAGGATCGAGGGGAATTTTATTTCAAGAAGAAACTAAAACCAGTTCCATGGATGAAGGCCAGGATCGAGGGGAATTTTATTTCAAAAGAAGCTGACACCAGTTCCATGGTTGAAGACCAGGATCGAGGGGAAGTTTATTTCAAAAGAAAACTGAGACCAGTTCCATGGCTGAAGACCAGGATCGAGGGAAAGTTTTACCCTTTTCTAAGTAGCCTTGATTAGCAAAAGAAGATGGATGAGCAAACAGCTACCATTCATAACCACCATCAAAATTTCGGGTATTCCGATATTTAATCCTCTTTTACCTTGAATGTCCAAACGTCTTCGCCATTCATACCTTCAGGTCCAAGAAGATTAAATATGGGCATCTATCATACCCTAAATTTTCACCACAAGATTTCCCATCATTGTGCAAATCATCACCACAATATTGATGTACCTTCATGCCTCATCAATCCTCTCAAAGATTGTTGAGCATTCACTACAATCAAGAAATAGGGTTTTGAGCCCTCTCGGAGTACTCAGACAAAGGATCAATCAAGAATGGACATGATCCTCAACTTGTCAAGCCTCTCAGACATCCATGAAGGATCAAGAGGTTTCCCACATCAAGAATCAAGCATGAAAATGCAACATATCAAGTTGATCAAGCCTCAAGATCATCAGTGTCACCAAATTAGGGTTTTGGTCGACCAAGGTCTCTAGAAGGAAAATTTCATGTGGACATGAGCTAATACTTCAAAACATGATCCAAGAAGCTCAAATGAGCCTCATGGACCCAAACACAAGTTCAAAGTAGCCTCAGGGGATGCTTTCATCAAAAATCAGGAATTAGGGTTTCTTGACCTAATTCACCCCTAAGTTGACTTTTGGATAAAGACATGAGCCATGACCTCAAGAAGTGTTTTGAAGACCTCCAATACATCATATTGATCCATTTACAAGATTGGATTAAATCAAAGAACTTGGTTTATAAGCAATACAAGGATTCAAATTCATCTGGACCAATTAGGGTTTCTGATGAAAAAGTCAACTGTACCTTTGGCTTTTGACCAAGACATGATCCCAAACCTTGGGACATGATTCAAGACACTCTAAAACACCTATGGAATCCATCCATTAGGTTTGAATTAGGTCAAGGACTTGATTTCATAGAGGATCACAAAGTTTGAATTTCATCTGACAAAAAGTCAACTGTGTCAAAATCAAGTTTGACTTTTTGAATTTCTTGATAAACAAGGCTTCCCTAAGCCAAAAAAAATGTTAAATTATGGTTTGGATCATCATCCATCAAGAAAAATCAAGAAAAGTGGGGTTACTTGCAAAAGGGGAAACCATAGGAAACTTGAAATTTCACTAAGTTATGGAAAAAGTGATTTGTACCCAACTTTGCAAGACCATAACTTGTGATCCAAGCAACCTTTTTCTTCCATCCAAAGCTCAAATGAAAACTCTCATTACATACTTAAATATTGTCAACTACAACAGATTCCAAATCCTCATGGATTTTGAGTTATGGATTGATCAAAATCACAAAAAATGGAAAATGGACACTTTTTCAACACTTAGTGAAATTTTGGACATAATCTGTTTTGTGTTTTCACCAACTTTGAGGCCATTTTTCATTATGATCCAAGATGATTTAAGACCAAAGTTAAACATCAAATTTGAAGTATGTTATAGGGGATTTCCAAAAAGTACAAGAGCCTCCCATGATTCAACTTGAGCAAGGAGTTATGAGCCTCCAAAAATGGCATTTTTCACCCTGCCTACACAAAGGCATGAAAACCAAACTTGTGCCACACGATTTTGTCACTCAAGTTTTGCCATTTTTCCAACTTTGTCATCTTCCAAAAGCACAAAACATCTGATGACTCACTTGTTTCTTGATCAAGGAGTCAAGAATTCAACTTGGCATGTACAAAACCATCATGATATGAACTTTGGAATTCAACTTTGGCAAGGTAACATCAATGCAATACATTGAGGTGTGATGAATCAGACCATAACACTTCAAGCCAGTCAAGATTCAAGTCCAAACTCTGAGCATTCAAACCTGCAGAATTGAATGGAGTCAAGATAAGAGAGTTGACTTGGAACTTTTGGATTATCCAAGTCAATGGCTACAAGCTACATGCCATGTTCAGCCTCCAATCACTATTGCTCCCAAAACAAACTTCCTCTACTATAAATAGAGGTCATGTGTGACTGATCAAAACACACCAAAACATAACAACTCATGTTTTTCTTCAAATCACTCTAAAAAACCAGAATTTACTTCTCTTTCAAGTCACATTCAAATTTTCAAATAGAGAGAAATTCCATCCTAACACCTCACATATGTCATATATAAGTGATCCATAATCTCAAAACACATCTGAAACACCAGAATCACAAAGTCACCATCCATTTGCTCAAGCTTTTTGGCCTATTTGCAGTTGGGGTACCACAACAAATTCCAGGTTGTTCCAATCCATTCCAAGCTTCCAAACACCTTACATAAGGTCCATTGAAGTTGTCCAGATCATCAAACAACATCTGTAATACCTCTACATCAGAATTCGATTTCTTCATGCAAGAGGTAAGCCTGAACTCTCAAACTCTATGATCCATGCATCATAAATGTGTTTTCAAGTTACAAACATGTTTCTGCACTTATGTAGAGTGTTTCCCCTCAATCAATTGCTTTGTAGCAATCGTGTATAGGATTTCATAGTGTTCTTGCAGAAATTAGGGTTCATGTGTTCATCTTTTGATTTCTCACTTTACACTTAATATAAATGCAATTAATTTATATCACTCAAATCCTTGTTTAAAAACACACAACTTTCATGTTTACAAAAGTCAAAACCATTACGTATTGAGAGAGATATGTGAGGTTTTGCAAAACGGCCATGGAGGGAAGTTGCGAGGAAGAAGATGACGGTTGGCACCATAATTTGAATTTTTGAATTTTTGATCATTTTCTTAATTGATTTCAAAAATTAATTTCTCTCTCAATTTTTATCATTTTTGATTAATTCTTTTTTTTAAAATTCACAAAAATGTTAAAATATTTTATTTTACAATAAAATCAAATTTATATTATTTATTTAATATATTTTGAATTTTTGTAAATAATTTCATTTTATTTGTTTTTAAACATTTTTAAATGGAATTTCCACCTTGATTTTTCAAATTCAAATGAATTCCAAGTTTTCATGTGATTAAACATGAATTTTCAAAACATTTTTCAAAGTTTACAACTTATTTTTGAATATATTTGATATTTTATATCACTTTTTTATTTAATTTCCTTTGAAAATTGTGTTTTTTAAATTAAAATTAGGGTTTTTCTTCATTTTAATTTTTCAAACTTCATTTGAAACACTTTTGGGCCTCTAATAGAGTGTAAGGCCCATCCCCTTTGTAAATATAATTTTTTTGGGCCTCAGTCATTCTATAAGTCCCGATACAATAAACGGTTCGATCGTTGTTTTTCATTTGGACATCTCCTTGAGCTATAAGCTTCATATGTTGTATAAAAATAATCTTTTGGGAATCCAATAGAGTGTAAGACCCATTATTTCTTTGTACATAAAATATTTGGGCCTCAGTCATTATATAAGTCTCTTTGTGGTTTTCAAAATCACGGCGCGACCGTCGCCTTTTCAAATAAATCATCTAGGCCTCTCCTTGAGTATAAGCCCCATTTTTCTTTCTTTACAAACACTTTTGGACCTCTATTAGAGTGTAAGACCTAACCCCTCTTTGTACAAAAACAAAAACAATTTTGGGCTTCTGCCATAGTATAAGTTCCATAACGTCTTTCGGTATCACAGTGCGATCAATGTTTTCAAATAAGTCATCTGGGCCTCTCCTTGAGTATAAGCCCCAACCTTTTGTACATAAAACTTTGATTTTAACAATAAAAAACTTCCATGGGCCTCTCCTTTAGTTGTAAGCCCCATACCTCTGTTTTCAAAATCATCTGTCAGTTTTAAATTGGTGCCAAGAGGAGCATTATTTCCGGTGAAACTGCTCTTAGACCACTTGGGCCTCTCTTTGAGTTATAAGCCCCAAACTTTATTTTCTTTTTAAACAAACTTCTTTTAATGCAAAAATTCAAAATTCAAAGTTTTCTCAAAACTTTCTTCAATTTCTTGAAACCTTAATCAATCATACAGTTGTAATCAATACAACAGATCACAATACACTTGGGCTTCCTCTCAGAATGTAAGTCTTAACATCTTCTTTTTTAATGCCTATTTGTTTATATAACTGTCAATTTACTTATCTGTATATATACTTATGCATATCTGTTTAGAGTTTCCCCAGCAGTTAGGTCTACACTTAGGTCAAATCAGAGGTCACTTTCAACTTAGTCAAAACTAGTTCCCTCATAGGAAATTCCCTATACAGTCTGCCTCCTCTTGGGCTTATTCAATATGGAACAGAGAAAGGCATTATTCCTGGTGAAACTTTTCTCAAGACTGTCAAAACTTAGTGTAGTACCCTAAATTTTGACCAGGTTTTTTCACTTATTTTTGGATTCTTGTGCTATGGGGGGTGTCATTTAGATGTTTTTGGGCTTCTAAGGTTGTTAGCACTTTTAGGTCCATTTCTGTTTTAATCTTGTATAAGGGTTTTATTTTGGGAGTTTGGTCTTTTCATTATTGACAAGTGTAACCATTTTTAGTTTCTTTAATTATTTTATTAGGGTAGATATAAATTTTTGTATATATTTTGGGTTATTTTAATTTATTTTAGAAATATGTAGGTTTAGATTTAAAGATTTTTTTATTATTATTTAGGGGTTAAAGTATTAAGAATTAATTATGTTGAGTTGTTTAATTTACTTATTTTAATTAGGCTTAAGGTTATTGGGTCATTAGAATTAACCAAACTTTTTATTTAGGCTACGTAGGAAGAGGTTTTATCAGGTTTTAATTTAGGGACCAATTTTGGTGAATAGGATAGGAACCAGTTTTATTTTTATGTTAAATAGTTATTGTTTTTCCTATTTATTTATTAATCAGTTTGGTGTTATATCAATAATAATGCTTAGGATTATTGTTATTTTTATTAATTAGGTTCATTATGTTTTATTATTATTATTAGATATTAGCTAATACTATTCTCTTTATGTTCAAATCTTAAAAAATCACAAAAAATTGTTTTTTTTTTTCATTTTTTATTATTAATTTTCGTATTTTTAAATAGGCATTTTTTAAAAAATATTAATTTTTAACTTTTTTCCATCTTATTCATAAAAATACCTAAAAATTCATAAAATATAAAATATTAGAAAATATTTTGTTCTTTTTACTTTTTGGATAATATTGTTATGTTCTAGAATCAATATGATTAATAAAAAAAATCACAAAATAAAAATCAATTTTTGAGCTTTTGATTATGTTGATAGATCATTTTTTTTTAAAATATAATTGTCATCTATAAATAAGACAGATTTACACACTTTTGGGGGGCAATTTTACAAACCATACGATAAAAAGTTGTTGTTCTTCACATATCGAAGAACAACAACAATAAAACCTTCAACACCAATAAAACCCTAAACCTTCAACATATCTAGGACAACACCAATAAAACCCTAAACCTTCAACATCCCTCGAAGGAAAAAAAGGAAAACCCTAAACCTTCAATATCCCTCCGAGTCAAAAGGGAAAAGGAAAGGAAAATGAGATCTCACACCAAAAGAGAAACAGGATACAAAGAAGTCACCACCAAGAGAAAAAGGAATATACAAAGAAGGGGAAAAGGCAAAAGAAGGGGAAAAGACACAGGGGAAGGGAAAGAAGGGAAAGAAGGGAAAAAGGAAAAAACATACAAAGGCAAAGGAAAGAAACGAAGGATGAAGCAGCTTAAATTGGTCACGGCAAGGGGAGGTAACTCGAATACTTCGCTTATTTTTATTGTTGTGTGTTGCTATGGATTGATTAGGTTTTTAGGGATATTTCTGGAAAAGTTAGGGCTAGGGTTCTTAGTTCGTGCTAGAGGGTTAGGGTTCTTGGGGGAATAGGGTTAGGGTTCGTATTGAACCATTGGGATTTTAATTAATTTAATTAAATTAAATCCTTAATTTAATTATTAATTGGGGATTAAGGGATTAATTAGGGGACTATGGCTTGTTATTATGGAAGAATATAATTAGGGACTTTAAAATTGTTATATTATTTTCTAGATACTTTATTTAGGTTTTTTTTATAATTAAATTGATGACTCAGTTTAATTATGTAATTAGGTTTTAAATTTTTAATTTAGGTTTGTTATAATTAAGTTAATTACTTAACTTAATTTTTTAATTAGGTTTTAAATTTTTAATTTAGGTTTTTGGTTATAATTAAGTTAATTACTTAACTTAATCATTTATTTTGGTTTTAAATTTTTAATTTAGGTTTGTTATAATTAAGTTAATTACTTAACTTAATTTTTTAATTAGGTTTTAAATTTTTAATTTAGGTTTTTGTTATAATTAAGTTAATTCCTTAACTTAATTATCTATTTAGGTTTTAATTATTTAATTTAGGTTTTTGTTATAATTAAGTTAATTACTTAACTTAATTATTTCATTAGGTTTTAAATTTTTATTTTAGGTTTTTGTTATAATTAAGTTAATTCCTTAACTTAATTATCTATTTAGGTTTTAATTATTTAATTTAATTAAGTTAATTACTTAACTTAATTATTTCATTAGGTTTTAAATTTTTAATTTAGGTTTTTGTTATAATTAAGTTAATTCCTTAACTTAATTATCTAATTAGGTTTTAATTCTTTGATTTAGGTTTTTGTTATAATTAAGTTAATTACTTAACTTAATTATTTTATTAGGTTTTAAGTTTTAATTAGGAAATAATAATCAATTTGGGAGATTGGAGTTAATTCTTTTTGGGATAATTTTAGGGATAATTTTGTGATATTAATTAAATTGGAAAATAGGGTTAATTCTTTGGGTTACTTTTGGGATAGTTTTAGGGATAATTTTTAGGATAGTTAATATTTAGGGATCTATTATATTTTTAATTTTGAGGATTAATAGGGTTTAATTGATATTCTTTATTTTGAGATTTTATTTTCTATAATAATTTCGAGTTATTTCTAAACTTGAGATTTATAAAATAATGTTGGGTTTAATTTTGGGATTGTCATGAAATTTTGTAAATATGGGTTTGCTCCTGGGTTTATTTTTTTTAAGATATGGATTCATTTACTTTGGGATTTAAAAATGTGGATTTATAATGTATATACAATTTTGTGGAATTTAAAAATATGGGTTTATTATATTGGAAATAAGGGTTCATTATTTTGGTATTGGGTTTTAATTTTAATCTTGGATTTTTAAATGGGGATTTATTTGGGAAAAGTTATTGTTATAATTTTATTTAAGAATTAATTGGATAAAAGATATTTCTTTTGGATGTTTTTCTTGTGGATAATTAAAGGAGTTTTTTGGGATAAGGGATTTATAATAAAATTATAATAATTATAATCTAAACATTAAGGGATATTATAAGGAATTAAAAAGGATTTTTAAGGAATTAAAAAATGGGGATAAAACTCTTAGGTTCCAAGAGTATAAACATAGGCCAAGGGATCAGGATTTAATGGATAAAACTCTCCATCCGAGAGTAAAAACAATGGATAAGGGATAAAACTCTCCATCCGAGAGTATAAACAATGGATAAGGGATATAACTCTCCATCCGAGAGTATAAACAATGGATAAGGGATAGAACTCTCCATCCGAGAGTATACATAATGGATAAGGGATAGAACTCTCCATCCGAGAGTATAAACAATGGATAAGGGATAGAACTCTCCATCCGAGAGTATAAACAACGGATAAGGGATATAACTCTTCATCCGAGAGTATAAACAATGGACAAGGGATATAACTCTTTATCCAAGAGTATAAATAGTGGATTGGGTTTAGGATTAGGAATGGGAATAGGATTAGGGGGTAGGAATAGGGGAGGTGAACTACGGTTACTCTGATCCTTCAAAAATGAAGGTACGTAGGCATAGGGTTGTAAACCCTAGCGAGTGCAATAATAAAAAACTTAGGATTCTTTTGTAAATAAATCATTTAGACAAACAAACAAGCATACCCTAAAATCTAAGGAGGATCCCATTGAGTACAATGGAAGTGAGGGGTGCCTAACACCTTCCCCTCACTTAACCGACTCCCGAACCATAGGAATCTCTGCCCTTGGGGTTAGGATCTTAGGTTTATCATTTATTTCCCTTAGAAAAAATATGATGGCGACTCGATATTTTTGCCGGCCGCGACAGTTGGCGACTCTGCTGGGGATTCCTTCCTAGAGAGAGTCCATCCTAGCCTTAGGATTTAGGGTCTTGTTTGTCTTGGGTGTTTTTGTTTTGTTTTTTTTTTATGTTTTTTATTTTGTTTTATTTTATATATTTATTTATTCTACTTAACCTCTGTTTTTTTATTTTTGTCATAATGCATTGGATTGGGGCAAAAAAAAAAGTGTGAAGCTAAAGCCCAAAGCTTGGAGGATAACCCTAGAACAAAACGTGGAACGGAAATGTTTTTGGGGGGGATGCGACATCCCCAACAATGCATTGATTCCACGCTCAGAATAGATCCTTCCAAAGGTGTCCTCACGAAAGGGCTAGCCCCTGACGTAGAGGATGATTTGGATGTGGTCCGAGACTCTGAGAACCTTTAACCTACCCTACACCAATTCATGGAGACCCTATGTATTCAACCCTCAAGGGCTGTTACTAGGCTCCTACCCCAAATGAGACTTATCCTGAAGGATTACTGTAGGAAGGCTTGCTCCTTCTCATGGTAAAACAAGGGTATAGTCCTTACATTATAAGGCCGTTATGTTGTCCAAAATTTTATAGCCTACATGTGAGGGGATTGGGTAGACAAGACATAGATCTAACCTATCATAGGGAGCCTACCTAGTTAGGGCCATGCTTGTATTTTCACCTTACCCTAACCTAATAAAATGCTTAATTAAAACATTCATTCATCATTTTCACGAAAATATTTTTTAAAAAAAGAAAATATTGTTGCATACTCCATGCATTATCATACATTTGCATACATACACATACACTTGCATATCCTTTCCGCTTTCGCCCTTGTCCAATTACCAAGAGCTAAGAGGTTTCCCGATACTCATGAACAAACTTAAAGGATACCTCAAGAATCTATGGAGGAATTCAAGAGGGTCAAGTATCATTGAGGAATGAAGGTAACCCTTCACCATGTCTACCAGAGGATTGCTTAGAGCCTCAAATACAATAACCTTGGATGATGCCCATACAACAAAGGAAGTTTGGAAGGGAACTAGATCCTATACCAATGCCTCATGACTTAATTGGAGGTGCCTTAGTGAAGCTGCAATTACTTGACCCTATTCAGACACTACAAGCTATGAGCTCAAAGCACAAGACCTGCAACCGAATTTCAAAGGGGGAGTTCCATGGATTAAAAGTCATCCATTACTTTTACAAGTGGAGGGACATCAAGAAGTCTCCCAAAATTGGTTGGACCAACAAGGAAGCTTACCCCTAGGATCATTAGGCCTTTATCATTTCCAGTTGTATTTTCCTTTTGCTAAGTGTTGTTTGTAATTAAAAGATGTACTTTTTGGGAAATAATTTCAATAAGATGAGCATACATGTTTTTGGAATCAATCCATTCGTTTACACTCTCTTTTATGCCATCACCATGAAATAAATCACACCTTTTCTTTTCACTTCTCACCTATTGACAAACTTAGGAGGAGAATGAGGTAAATTAAAACAATCAAATTTGCTGACGTATGCTTTTAATAGTAAGACCTGGCTGACGATGTAAGGCATTGTTTCACTCCCTAAACACTGGAGAAATAAGGAGATAATCCGTAGTCAACCCCTCGAGCCAGAAGTCGGTGTTCTTTATATTTTCAAAAAACCTTAATCTTAACCAGGGGCAGGGTAGATTTCAATTAACTCAATGATGCATTCTAATCTCAAGGGAATCAATCTATCTAAGCAAAAGGTTTAAAGCACATCTTCTTCCTCACACCATTCAACATTGAAGAAGAAAAAGGGATAATAGCTCATAATATCTAATATGGCAGTCACACCCTTTCTAAGTCAAAAGAAGATCACTCAAGAATTGTTCCAAAAAAAAAAGAGAAAAAGCCCGCTAAGTCAAGAAGAAAAGGAAAAAGCTGAAAAACAGTGGACTTTGACTTAGACAAAATAAGGGTATCCTGATGGACTACTAAATTCAGAAGAATTGGTCCATGAAAAAATAAGGGATTAAAAGAAAGGAAAAAGGAAAATAGGGAACAATCTTATAAACAGGAGTGGGTGACTGCACCTCAAAAAAAAAATCTCATCAAGTGCTTAAACCAGTATACCTTTTAATCACCGTGACTGAAAAGGTTCTTTTGCAGGATGAACACGTCTGTTGGGTTAATTGGATTTAGGAATGGAGAACATCAAGGAGAATGGGGTGGGTTAAATTTCAAATTTTGAGCCTTGTATCCTTTGTTTCTTAAACCGTGAACCAGACCACGTTACAACATATAAAAGTCCTAATTGAAGCTAGGGGCACTATAAAAGCATACTCGGCAAAGTCGTTGTTAAACTGACTCCGAATCCGAATGTTTGTTGGAACATCGCTAACCATATTCTCACATCTTCATTTGTGCCAACCTTATGAACAAATATCATCTGTATACGCCGTAAATTTTTTTTTCTCGATTTCAAAACTTGCATGAGCATTGAGTTAGAATTACTTTTCAAAGGGAATAATTTTACTCTCAAATCAATACTTAGCACCAAGGAAATATCAATAATGGTCTAATCAGGGGCATATCATTTCAAGGAATTTCGGACTAGGGGCAAGTCACATAAGGATCCTCCCAATCAAGGGGCAAATCCTAATGATCATAGGAGCATATTATCTGGAAATCCTACTAACTAGGGGCAAAGCATCCCAAGATTTGACACACTGATGCTGAATCACCTCCATGACTTTAATGATAAGCGGTGGACCTTTCAAGACGTTCACGCTGGGGCATACCAACTCAAGGGTGCATTGAGGCCAATCACTCTAGGAGTCATCTAATCAGAGGCAAAGACATGACAATGGGGCAGTTCATATTAAGGTCATATCATAGCATGGTAGGATCCAAGTTCCTTTTCAGGCTACTCCTCCATACCCAATTAATTAAGGGGCATATCTTTTGAAGATTCAAAATCTGGGGCATATTTTAAAGGTTGAAATACTGGGGCAGTTCATCTCAAGGTCGTATCAAGGCATGGTGGGATCTAAGGTCCCTTTCAGGCATAATCCTTCGAAACTCAATCAATCAAGGGCAAACCCTCTTCATGCTTCCAAGAGGAACATGTAAGCTCTGTCCAACATCAAGAATCGTCAAGTTCAGAACAAGTATCGGGATATCAGGCTAGCTCAGTGCACCCTACCATATCAGTTGACAAATATTATGGAGACATCCAACACTGGGGCACTTATGGAAACATTCAAATCATTGTCATGCATTAATCATGTCGCTACGCTCTAGCATCTAATCATACATATATAACACAACATCACATACATACATGAGCATACATACATGCACTCATGCATACATACATAGGGTTCATAATTACTCTTAGGGGTTTAATTCCCAACTATATCATTGAAACATCGCTTCAATAAAGGATTTTACAGGATTATCATCCAGCTGTGAATAGGTCTTCATCTCTCACATGCCTAACTTGGCAACATGGCCTGCATAAGGGATATGTTTCATCCAGTATCTAAGGATTTTCATTAGGGGTTCCATCAATGGGTTCTACCATATTTTAACAAAAGGGATTGACCAAAAGGATTTCACCAGGATATTTTATCAAATGGGTTTGATCTAGGTTTATCAAAAGGGATTTCATCAAGGGATTTATCAGGGGTTCTACAAAAGTTTCTATCTAGGGATTTTTTCATTCAGAAGGGTTTTTAGTAGAATTCAAAAGAAGGGTTCTACCGGAGTTTTATAAAAAAGGAGGGTCTATTGGGTTTGTCTTCAAAAGATTCTATCTAGGAGTGTCACCGTTGCATCAATAAGTATTATCAAAAGGGGTTTCTCGGAAGGTATTTATCAAGGGGTTCAATAGGATATTTCACTACGGGATTGTTGCTAAGGACCTTAGGGTCCTTCTTATATTTAATCATCTCCTCTTCAAAAGAGGAAGACATATCGACTTCCTTTTTCTGATTCGAAGACGATTAAATAGGGGCAGTTGTAGTACCCTAAATTTTGACCAGGTTTTTTTCACTTATTTTTGGATTCTTGTGCTATGGGGGGGTGTCATTTAGATGTTTTTGGGCTTCTAAGGTTGTTAGCACTTTTAGGTCCATTTCTGTTTTAATATTGTATAAGGGTTTTATTTTGGGAGTTTGGTCTTTTCATTATTGACAAGTGTAACCATTTTTAGTTTCTTTAATTATTTTATTAGGGTAGATATAAATTTTTGTATATATTTTGGGTTATTTTAATTTATTTTAGAAATATGTAGGTTTAGATTTAAATATTTTTTTATTATTTTTTAGGGGTTAAAGTGTTAAGAATTAATTATGTTGAGTTGTTTAATTTACTTATTTTAATTAGGCTTAAGGTTATTGGGTCATTAGAATTAACCAAACTTTTTATTTAGGCTACGTAGGAGGAGGTTTTATCAGGTTTTAGTTTAGGGACCAATTTTGGTGAATAGGATAGGAACCAGTTTTATTTTTATGTTAAATAGTTATTGTTTTTCCTATTTATTTATTAATCAGTTTGGTGTTATATCAATAATAATGCTTAGGATTATTGTTATTTTGATTAATTAGGTTCATTATGTTTTATTATTATTATTAGATATTAGCTAATACTAGTCTCTTTATGTTCAAATCTTAAAAAATCACAAAAAATTGTTTTTTTTTTCATTTTTTATTATTAAGTTTCGTATTTTTAAATAGGAATTTTTTTAAAAATATTAATTTTTAACTTTTTTCCATCTTATTTATAAAAATACCTAAAAATTCATAAAATATAAAATATTAGAAAATATTTTGTTCTTTTTACTTTTTGGATAATATTGTTAGGTTCTAGAATCAATATGATTAATAAAAAAATCACAAAATAAAAATCAATTTTTGGGCTTTTGATTATGTTGATAAATCATTTTTTTTAAATATAATTGTCATCTATAAATAAGACAGATTTACACACTTTTGGGGGGCAATTTTACAAATTATACGATAAAAAGTTGTTGTTCTTCACATATCGAAGAACAACAACAATAAAACCCTCAACACCAATAAAACCCTAAACCTTCAACATATCTAAGACAACACCAATAAAACCCTAAACTTTCAACATCCCTCGAAGACAAAAAAGGAAAACCCTAAACCTTCAACAACCCTAAACCTTCAATATCCCTCCGAGTCAAAAGGGAAAAGGAAAGGAAAAGGAGATCTCACACCAAAAGAGAAACAGGATACAAAGAAGTCACCACCAAGAGAAAAAAGAATATACAAAGAAGGGGAAAAGGCAAAAGAAGGGGAAAAGGCACAGGGGAAGGGAAAGAAGGGAAAAAGGAAAAAGAAAGGAAAAAACACAAAGGCAAAGGAAAGAAAAGAAGGGATGAAGCAGCTTAAATTGGTCACGGCAGGGGGAGGTAATTCGAATACTTTGCTTATTTTTATTTTTGTGTGTTGCTATTGATTGATTAGGTTTTTAGGGATATTTTTGGAAAAGTTAGGGTTATGGTTTTTAGTTCGTGCTAGAGGGTTAGGGTTCTTGGGGGAATAGGGTTAGGGTTCGTATTGAACCATTGGGATTTTAATTAATTAAATTAAATTAAATCCTTAATTTAATTATTAATTGGGGATTAAGGGATTAATTAGGGGACTATGGCTTGTTATTATGGAAGAATATAATTAGGGACTTTAAAATTGTTATATTATTTTCTAGATACTTTATTTAGGTTTTTTTTATAATTAAATTGATGACTCAGTTTAATTATGTAATTAGGTTTTAAATTTTTAATTTAGGTTTGTTATAATTAAGTTAATTACTTAACTTAATTTTTTAATTAGGTTTTAAATTTTTAATTTAGGTTTTTGGTTATAATTAAGTTAATTCCTTAACTTAATCATTTATTTTGGTTTTAAATTTTTAATTTAGGTTTGTTATAATTAAGTTAATTACTTAACTTAATTTTTTAATTAGGTTTTAAATTTTAAATTTAGGTTTTTGTTATAATTAAGTTAATTCCTTAACTTAATTATCTATTTAGGTTTTAATTATTTAATTTAGGTTTTTGTTATAATTAAGTTAATTACTTAACTTAATTATTTCATTAGGTTTTAAATTTTTATTTTAGGTTTTTGTTATAATTAAGTTAATTCCTTAACTTAGTTATCTATTTAGGTTTTAATTATTTAATTTAATTAAGTTAATTACTTAACTTAATTATTTCATTAGGTTTTAAATTTTTAATTTAGGTTTTTGTTATAATTAAGTTAATTCCTTAACTTAATTATCTAATTAGGTTTTAATTCTTTGATTTAGGTTTTTGTTATAATTAAGTTAATTACTTAACTTAATTATTTTATTAGGTTTTAAGTTTTAATTAGGAAATAATAATCAATTTGGGAGATTGGAGTTAATTCTTTTTGGGATAATTTTAGGGATAATTTTGTGATATTAATTAAATTGGAAAATAGGGTTAATTCGTTGGGTTACTTTTGGGATAGTTTTAGGGATAATTTTTAGGATAGTTAATATTTAGGGATCTATTATATTTTTAATTTTGAGGATTAATAGGGTTTAATTGATATTCTTTATTTTGAGATTTTATTTTCTATAATAATTTCGAGTTATTTCTAAACTTGGGATTTATAAAATAATGTTGGGTTTAATTTTGGGATTGTCATGAAATTTTGTAAATATGGGTTTGCTCCTGGGTTTATTTTTTTTAAGATATGGATTCATTTACTTTGGGATTTAAAAATGTGGATTTATAATGTATATACAATTTTTTGGGATTTAAAAATATGGGTTTATTATATTGGAAATAAGGGTTCATTATTTTGGTATTGGGTTTTAATTTTAATCTTGGACTTTTAAATGGGGATTTATTTGGGAAAAGTGATTGTTATAATTTTATTTAAGAATTAATTGGATAAAAGATATTTCTTTTGGATGTTTTTCTTGTGGATAATTAAAGGAGTTTTTTGGGATAAGGGATTTATAATAAAATTATAATAATTATAATCTAAACATTAAGGGATATTATAAGGAATTAAAAAGGATTTTTAAGGAATTAAAAAATGGGGATAAAACTCTTACGTTCCAAGAGTATAAACATAGGCCAAGGGATCAGGATTTAAGGGATAAAACTCTCCATCTGAGAGTATAAATAATGGATAAGGGATAAAACTCTCCATCCGAGAGTATAAACAATGGATAAGGGATAAAACTCTCCATCCGAGAGTATAAACAATGGATAAGGGATAAAACTCTCCATCCGAGAGTATAAATAATGGATAAGGGATAGAACTCTCCATCCGAGAGTATAAACAATGGATAAGGGATAGAACTCTCCATCCGAAAGTATAAACAATGATAAGGGATAGAACTCTCCATCCGAGAGTATAAATAATGGACAAGGGATAGAACTCTTTATCCAAGAGTATAAATAGTGGATTGGGTTTAGGATTAGGAATGTGAATAGGATTAGGGGGTAGGAATAAGGGAGTTGAACTACGGTTACTCTGATCCTTCAAAAATGAAGGTACGTAGGCATAGGGTTGTAAACCCTAGCGAGTGCAATAATAAAAAACTTAGGATTCTTTTGTAAATAAATCATTTAGACAAACAAACAAGCATACCCTAAAATCTTAGGAGGATCCCATTGAGTACAATGGAAGTGAGGGGTGCCTAACACCTTCCCCTCACTTAACCGACTCCCGAACCATAGGAATCTCTGCCCTTGGGGTTAGGATCTTAGGCTTATCATTTATTTCCCTTAGAAAAAATATGATGGCGACTCAAAATTTTTGCCGGCCGCGACACTTAGAAATATATTTATACAAGAAATTCATTTCCCCAGAGAGGATTAATTCCCGGTGAAACCTCTCTTGAATTTCTTCAAACCTTAGAACTGTTCAACAAAGAAATGACTAATTCCCGGTGAAACCTTTCTTGAACTTTTCTTAGGCTTGGACCCACAGGCTTCCTAGATGTATCCACAGCCTCCTCTTGGGCTTAGTACAAGAACCAACAGACTTCTTAGAAGTTCCCCACAGCCTCCTCTTCGGCTTAGTATAAGGACCCAAAGGCTACCTAAAAGCATAGGATAGAAATTAGTCATCACTGCTAGTCCAATCCCCTGGAGAGTCAAAATTTCAGAACATCAGACCATTCTAGGGCTGATCTTCATCCCTTAAACCCTCGGCCTCCTCTTGGGCATCATTCAAAGACCTTTCTCCAACCAGAGTCTAACAATTCTTGAGAGACTTTGACAGTCTCTGCCTTCTCTTAGGCATCATTCAAGTAGACTTGGAAAGTCTCATCTCCTCTTGGATCTCACACAGAGACCCTCAAGTTTCCTAAAAGCACAGGAAGAACCCTGATAAGTTTACCAATGTACTAATCTCCAGCAGAGTTAAAAACCCCAACAAGGATTAACTTTCGCCTTAAATATCCTAGCCAGGGTCAATCAATTATCAACAAATCTCTAATAGAATCAGGGCCTCATGGCATCTGATATTTCAACCTTGGGCTTTGATCAAGGCACCCAAAAATCAACATCCCCTCAGATGAGACCATGAGTCCACTCTGTAGGAGGATATTTCCTCTATACATCACATATCAAAACAAACAATCAAAACCTTTGTCTAGATAATTGTTGTAAGTGGCACACTTGATGATTCAAAATCTAAGCTGGAGTCCTTCTCTTATCTTGGCTAAAATTCATCTTTCATCTAACAGCTATAAGTGGCAAGCCTCTGGATCCCTAAACATCTAAGCCAATGTCCCTCTCTTAGCATGAAAGATTAATAAGGGAAAAAATGGCATTGCTCTACACTGAGTTAAAGTTTTCTTCCTTCATGACATCTCTCTTATAAAGGAAATTATGGCATTGCTGGATTCCACACATCCCAGTTAAAGTAATTTCCCTTATAACCAATCTCTCAACATTTGTTATGAATAGTTGAGACATCTCTCTTTAGAGATGACAAATTCTCTCTCAGTCAACCTTTTAGCTTCAATCTTGGGCTTTTAACAAGACACCAAATATCCTTCCTCCCATAGAATAGGAGGAACTACGATTGCTCTGATTTCCCAAATCTCTTTGCGGGAATACGTAGGCATAATATTGTGAAATCTTAGCGAGCACACAAATCAAAAACCTTAGGTCCAGTACCTTCCCAAAAACAACAGAAAACCAAAAAACCACAAAAATATTCCCTCAATTCTCCGAAAGGAGAAACTTTCCCAAACCACAGCAGATAAACATGAGAAAGCATTTTAAGTTAATAGAAAAACATGCAATAAAAGGTTCCTATGGATTACCATAGATACACTGGGTATTAATAGCTTCCCTTTGTATAACCAGACCCCGATCCCCGGTCTCTTAACATTTGTTAAAGAAAACATTTGTGTGCAAGGTTAGTTTTAGATATCTTCCCTTTCCTTTCTAGCTTCATAGGATAAATACAGAAATCAGAAAGTAGCACTCAAATCCCAATCCTGCGGTAAGGTGGTCGCGTCACCGACAAAAATAGTATGCTACAACTAATACAATTTAATTAATACAAATTGATATTCAAGCACATCCATTTAATCACTGCATCAAATGATCTTCAGGCTTCATCTTGATCATCATATCTTGATCAACATATTTTAATCTTCATGCACCATAACATGATCATCATATCGAGCCCTATCACTTAAACCACATATCAAGCACGATGAATACTTCTCTTAAGAGTGTTGTCATTGTCAAAACCAAATAGATCACTGCAAACTCCATACTTGTACGCACAAAGATCCATATTCTCCTTCCTTTTTGATGATGACAACGAATCTCTCAATGAGGTAAACAAACAAAGAGTCAAAGGTGAAATAACTTGGAGTGGTTAAACTCCCCTAGAAAATATAGAGTATACCCCACTCCCCATGAGAGTATATTTATCCCTTTTTGGCATTATCAAAAAGGTGGGGAAAAATACACAGATAGACAAATATTGTAAGTACTCAAGCAAATAGATTAACAAAGACACACCTACATTTTAGTGAAAACATATTTCATCAAATGAAATAACATGATTCAAGTACAAAAGGTAAATAACAAGGAATAAAAAACTCTAAAATGCAAGAAACGCATATGTGAGACAACTACTTGTTATCATTAATATCATCGTATCTGGTTACAAATTTTCTTGATGTGTTGCAATTGATTATAGCCATGTCATTCACCAAGTTTTGAATAGCCATAGTGTTTTATTGATAGATATCTAGAAGGTTATTGATGATTGTATCGTTTGCTGTAGGTGGATTGACTAAATCTTTGTCTTCGTCCATGGAATCGTTCCTCAACTCTCCTCAAAAGATATGAACCCTCATATTTCTGAGATATGAGTGGTTAATCTTAGAGTATATTTTATACATTAACTACCCCCATAGTGTTGACTTCAATGGTAGCTAAAATATTGTTAAATAGAGCTCCATATGGTAACCCTGCTGATTGAGCTTGCTTGTAGAAGATCATATGAAGAATCATCCCGTCAACCCATTTGTTTGAAATTGTTGGGCTAGGAGCCACAAACGGACCACATATTCTATAATAATGAATTAAAGATTATCTTGAATGGGGAGGAGTAAACATGTGAGCAAATAGCGTGCCACACAAATCTTGACCTTCAAGGAACTTACTTTGAAAGGGAACTTCTTTTCTTCCATATGATTCATGACAAAGGAGAGGATGGAGGTAGAGAGTTTGGAATTATTAAACTTTATTGGTTCATCATAGGTGTAAGATACTCCATAGAAGATAATTCAAACATTCTACCAAATTGATATGTATGAATATAAATCTATGTTCCTTTACTGAAGTCTTTAAGGATATATCATCAATCTTGATATTTGAGTAGAATTCTTTGATAAGATCCATGATAAACTTGATTGGCATCTTGGTGATGAATTCTTTTATTAGACCTCGACAAATGTTCTTGTAGGGCTTGAATTCTCTAAGAAGGGCCCTTTCCAAAGTGAAGGTATTCTCCGAGATGTTGCTTAGTGAAAGAAAATCCAATTCGAGATAACCTCTATAGGCGTAGGGTGAAGCTTGATCCTAATTTCATTTAGTAATCTTTTTGTCTCTTGAAAAATGACAACTTTCAATTGGTAAAATGTCTCTAGGTGACTTGGGTAGGAATCAGTTTTGCCTAGGATTATTGGGTTGATCTTATAAATTGTGATATCCCATAGATCTATCTTTAAAGTTAGTCTTGTTTTATCTCTGGTTTGACACTCTGTATGTTGTGGCCCATTTAAAGTCCTGAAATGAGATAATTTTTTCTAGGTTGACATATACTAAAGAGCAGTTGTTGAATATAGCATTCATTTGGTCAGGGAAATCGTTTTTTGATAAAAATTATTATGTTTCATGCACCTACTCAGAGTGGAGGGTGAACCATGTTTTTTTTGCATGCATTGATAGTTGGTTTTATGGGTTTTAAGTCCTAGTTTTTGTTGTGGTGTTCTAGTTTGGGTGGCTTCTTAACGTTTTTTCCTTTTATCTTCTATTATGTGATTCTAGATTTTTCTATTGTACTATCTTATAGGGGTTGTATGGTGTCTCTGGCTATTTGTCTATATCTATTTCTGTTTTTATATTTGTCGTTTGTTTTTTTTCTAGTTTTTGGTTTGCGGGACACCTCTTGTTTTCTGTTGCTTACATTTATACTATTGTACTTTATATTCTTAATGACCTTTTTCGTCCTGTGTCTTGTAATATGGATTTATTTCGGTCCCTTAACTTAAAAAAAACCATTTGAGTCCCTTAACTATACACACTAGACAATGTTAGTCCTTTCTGTTGATTATGTTAGTCCAAGCCAATCAGTATTGCTATGTGGAAGTGATGTGTAAAGCCATATGGATTAGACCAACTTATGTAATTAATTTGGCTATAGAAAAATATGTTACTAAAAATTATTTATAACTTTTGATTGTTGTATCTTCTTCCCCCAAAACCCCAAAACATAATTTTTTCAAATGACTTGAGGTTTGTAATCACAGTTTGTTTTTATTGAACAAGTGACTCCAAACACAAGAGGGAGGGGGTTGAATTGTGGTATTCAAAATTCTTGATTGATTTAAAGATAATTACTAAAAACAACACTTTATCTTAGTATAGTTGAAAATAGAGATAACGGGGGAAAATGGAAGGAAAGCAATGTAAAGGAAAGTAAATGACTCAAAGTAAATAGAGAGAGTTGAGAGAGATGACACCATTATTTATATAGGTTCGAATGATATCTTAGCCTAATCCTCTCCCTAAGAAACAAATTTCTTGAGTTTCACTAATAAGATCTTTTGAGTTTTTGCTAGGTTATGACAACAAACCTTATCTTATTACAATCAATTGTGAGATTTTCACAGGTTGATCCATCAAATCAAGTTAAGCTTTTCATAGAATAATTTTCTGAACCAAGAACGACATCTTGATAGGCTAATATTGGAAACGAAATAGAGGTTTTACAACTATAACCTCAAATTTTGGTGGGAGAAATAGTGAAGAGTCGCTTTCCTTATATATGAGAAAATGTATCTCAAAATGGAAAAATGATCCAAGAAATTTTTAATGCTTATAATTGATAATGCATATCACATAATCGATTATGTAGTGAAAAAATGGAAAGTTTTCAAAATGCGTCATTAATAATCGACTGCAAACCCTAATAGTCGATTATGAGGTGAAATAATCGACTAAGCATAAAGGATAATTGATTATCCAATAAATGATTAAGCATAAAGGAAAATTAATTATCCAATAATCAACTAAGCATAAATGATAATCTATTATCCAATAATATATTAAACCTAAAGGATAATTGGTTATCCAATATAAATCCCCCCGTCACTATTTGTGCTAGTAGCCAAATATCTATTGCGTAAAACATTTTCTAGTGATTTTGATGAAACGAGAGTATCCTCAAAATTGTTTTATGAGTGTGTGAGAGTTTCCTTAATAACTTATGAGTGTGTGAGAGTTATTCCAATATATGTAGGTTTTCTTTGCTTCTCTCTGAGGTTTATTGATTTTTCTCTAATTAGTTTTATGGAAAAATTGATATATGAGTGCAACATGAACAACAAGAAACATGTAACAGATTAAGGATGGACAAATAATCCATTTCAAAGCAAATCCGATAGGCCCGTTGGATATTTATAACTTTAAAACGAGTATGTATTGGGTATCGGATTAACAGATGAAATACATTCAAATTTAAACAGGTGGTCATAGACGGTTCCGGATGTAGAAAGTAAATCCAACGAAATCCAGAACCAACTGATATTATAGGGATTATTAATTCTATTTATTTATTGAACACCATCATGTGGAAAAATAGGTTTGTTGTGACAATCGCTGCACCGGGAAAGAAGCAATGCTGTGAGATAGAGAAAGTTTCTTGAACAAACACAAGAAACCAATTCATTTTACGAAGGAAGAGAAGAGAGAGAAGAAACGGAGTTAGTTATAACAATTTTTCTATTTAATTTCTCAATTAGAATTTACAGATTACAAGTGAATAACATCCAATCTTCTTATATATACATACATATATATATATATATATATATATATATATATATATATATATATATATATATATATATAGAGAGAGAGAGAGAGAGAGAGAGAGAGAGACTCATAGTATATGTATGTCATGTATGATGATAGTGATGATAGTGCTCATACATGTCATACATAACTATTACATAACAAAATGCATAACTAACTTAAGTCACTGCATGCTAGATCATACTTTGACTATAACACACACCTCTTCGACCATTGCATGCTAGACCAGACTTCGACTACAACATGCACATCCCAGTCAAATCATGAAGTTACCCCTATCGAGACTAAAGTTTGATCCAAAATACCACAAATCTCCACCTTGGAACAAACTATACAAAATTAAGGGAACAAGCAAGCTATCATCCTGCAGGTTTATCATTTGCATATAGTGAAAGAACTTTGTACTAGGCAATGACTTGGTGATCATATCAACAACAATATCTTCATTCGAAACCTTTAGGACTTTCACTTCTCCTTTATCAATTTCTCTCTGACGAAATGCATCATAACGTCAATGTGCTTGATTCTCCCATGATATGTTGAATTCTTCGACATATGTAGGGAAATTTGACTATCACATTTAACAGTGATAACTTGGCCTTGATGTTTCATCTCCTTAGCAAACCCTTCAAGCCACAATGCTTCTTTCACAACTTCATTAAGGGAAATGTATCCACCTCCAGTGTTTGATAAGGTTACAATCTTCTAAAGTGAAACTTTCTAACCGATTTTGTACCAAACGTAGTGAAAAGATATCTAGAAAGATATTTTTTGGTATCCATACATCCTGCATAGTCAGAGTCAATAAATCTTTCGATTTAGACTTTTCCCTCACTTGTGGGTCCACCATAAACTAGGACCCTACTCAGGGATCATTTTATGTATTCATAATCCACTTCAAGGCTTGCCATTATGTCTTCCCAGGATTAGCCATATACCTGCTTACAAGGCTCACTCCATACGGTATGTCTGACCTCGTACATACCATATCATACATCAAGGAACCTATTATACTAGCATAATGATTTAAAACTAGTATACATATGCTCATATGTTGTTAACAAAATATCTTGCAATGTATAAATATTGGAATATCCCATTTGCTTACTTTAATGGTGTGAGTCATCCTATGGAATTTAAGACCGCATAGGACACCCCTCTTAATGTTCTGAAATTCAAATTGGATAATATCTTGCGCTACCCAAATAATCGAAGGGTGATTAAGATCGAATACTTCTCACCATCGATTGATACTAGAGGGAATATTAGGTTCAATAAGTTTGAGCTAAAGATGAATAAAGATCTAAGTGTTATATGGAGCACATTTCACTGATACGAAACAAATGGCCAATCGATGTGGATGCGATAGTTGCAAGATCTAATGACAATATTCTGAAGATGTTGAAACATCTTGAATTATCTACCAATTTTTAATTTATGTTCATGTTATGTAAATTTATGGTAGGTTATGTTCATGTTAAGTTATGTTAAGTTAATTTCATCCCGCAGTACTGTAATGCTAATTTTCATGTAATACAATGTTAAGATAAAGTGTTAACAAAATACAAATAATTCAGTACAAACCCAAAATAGTGTAAGTAACAATAAATAATGATCAAACAAAAAAATCTACTGATCTACCAAGGGAAATATGTGCTATCTGCGATAACCCAATATATATACCTCACCATATGGATTTACAAAACCCATGTGGTTATAAAAAAAAAAGAAGTATTATCATCTATAGCTGCTGTTGGTCAGTCATACCAGGTGGAGGTAATGACAGGTCATCTGAATGTCCTCTATCATGTGAAGGTCCAACATCATCTACAAGGTGAACATGTGGGATCATGCGAGGGTGTGATACTCTTAAGTACCACCCTAAATAACCATATAGACATTGTCTAGGAAAACATACCTCTGCTACTTTTTTTTAATATCAATGACACTTCTCACAATTTTAGACCTAAACCATCTATCAATTCCCCATATGGCATAACATGAGCTGGTATAGGGATTCCCTGAACAGGGCCAAACTGGCGCAGATATCTCTCAGGTAAATATAAAACCACAAAACTCTCCTATCACAAATAACCCAAAAAAAGGAAATGTCATCAAACTCCCAATGCACTATATGGTATCCATATGAAATAATCCCTAGTCAGAACATTAATCCCCCATCTGTACTCAAGAAGACTGCTTGAATAAGAATTCCTCATAGTCCATCTGGTGGCCCATGGGGAGCCATCTGTGATAGGACCACGATTGCACTTGCCACAAATGGAAGGGAAATGCTTGTATATCCAACATTGTAGTAAAATAAAGCATAATAAAACAAATTAGATATAGGAAATGTATTTGATAAATAATAAGAAAATAAATAAAATATAATGAATATTCATACCTAATATAGACTCAAATAACCAGCAAGTTGTCTCATCTCAAAGGCACTCGCCTCTCCAAGGGTAGTATATATGTTGAAATAGTATTAGTGGGGGTTTTCGTTATCGTTTCCACAGGGATTGGTTGATACTACCGCCGTTCTATAGTTGGAATTGTTTTAAACATAAAACATTAAAGATGTTTGTTTTTGTTTCATAACGTGACGATCGCATAAAAGGTTATAAGCAACGGTAAAAGAGTTTCGATTTTAAAACGATTGTTAAAAACATGTCAAGATTAGGGCTCGATAATCCATTTCGTGCGTATATTCTTAATAAAGCATATGAACTCATTAAAAATCAATATAATCACAAATCCTCTCAAGATGTTTTATCTCTAAAACAAGTTGTGAGTTTTATCATATTGATCTTTAGATGATCTTTCAATCTAACTATCAATATGATAACATTAAAGGATTGATATTAGTGAATATCAACTCACAAAACTATCTCTAAACTTTGTTTATTGATAGATGAAAAATCTAGGTCAAGAGTTGAAACATATTTCTCAATAATGATCCAACACAAATATAAACCATAAAAACAAGGTTTTTCACCATATATTCATCATCAAATTGTTCATATACAAAATATCAAGAGAAATACATACAAAAGTGAGGATTATCTACCTCTAATCTTGACACAAGGAGAGGTTTAGCTACCCATAACCATGGTAGCTTGAGCAACAAGTAATAAACAAAGCTTTTGGAGCATCAAACTTGAAAGGATCAATGATTGAAGCTTAAAAGCTTTGATTTCTAAGTGAAAATGAAGAAGATGACTTTTTTCTCCACACAAGTGTTTCTAGGTTACAAAAATTCTATGAAAAGTAAAAAGTAGTTTAAAAAATATCAACAAGTGCTAAAATACACTTTTTCTTTCCAGGAAAATTTGTCGGGAGAAACCCTTAAGTCAAGACACGTGACAGCTACAGTGCCAGTGGACTAGAGAAAATATCTTCATTCGCCAGGCGAGACAAAGCTTCGTCGGGCGAATCCCTTTCGCTCCTTATTTGCCTGGAGAATTTGCCAGCGAACCAATTCCAGTAGCTACTGGAATTTTAACTTTGTTTTGCCTGGTGCTTCGCTAGGCCTTCGCCAGGAGAAACCGTTCCTTCGCTTCTTCTTCGCCAGGCGAAGGTGTTTTTGTTCTCTGACACGCGAATTTCTTCGATTCTTTAGTTTTTCTTCCGACTTTTGCTGCACCCTTTTGCCATGAAATATTGAAAAACTAGCAAACACATTAAAACTACAAAATATGTACATTGATGCATTAATCACTTATTAAATAAGCTGTTTCAGTATCAGAAGCATGGAAAAGTGCTTAAAAGTGCCGCAAATGGATACGAAAACTATTCTATACTTAACACTTATCAAACTCTCCCCAACTTGCATCTTTGTTTGCCCTCAATCAAAGGTAAATTTCAAAATCCACAAGAAAACTTTCAAAACACCAAATCAATCGGAAAACATACATGGTTCAAACTCGACAATCGCACGCACAAGACATTCTCAATCACTTGCATAGAATCAAAACATGATTATAAATTAAGTTCTAAACACAAACATCACACAATGCAAAATCAAGTACCCACAAGTTCAAGTTGAATCACCTAATTCACTCATTATCCCAAACATGAGCACTATGTACATAAATTTACAAGGGACAAAACACTATCACAAGTAATCGTTCCACATCCAAAATAATTCATGCATTCATCTCAACAAGCTATTATAAAATCATGGAAACAAAGATCACTAAGGGCTTTTATGGTTGTAACTTGGCTTGGGTTAACAACAAAGGATAATATATACACGGCCATTGAACAAAAACAGGTAAAAATCATGTAGAGCATATCAATTTTTCAAAAGTTTATTCTTGCTCAATCATTCTTTTCCATCCTTTGATTTCTTTTCTTACAATGCATCCTTTCCTTTTTTTCTTGATTCTTTTTTTCTTTTTGTGTTCTTTTCATAGACTGCATTGTACCGCCTATTCTTTTTCGTCTTTTTTCCAATAAAACAACTCTCCCCAACTTTCAACATTTCTTTCTCTTTAGGCAAAAATGCACTTCATACAAGGTTAATAATTTGTTGGGATCTTGTTTGATTCATTCACACAAAAAAATTCTTTGTAAGGCTCAAGAGGGGTTACTAATGCGCGCACACTAACAAGGTGAATTGAAGTCTTTTTGGAATAGTAGTTATTCTCATAGTACACAAAAAATGCCTTGATCCTTTCTAAGTTTCCAAAATTTAAAAACAAGCTTGCAAGATTAAACATGAACTAAACGAGTTAAACAATAATTACTTGAATCCTACTTTTGGTGAACAATGGAAAGCACCTTGCTTTTGTGGTTTTGTCCTAATTGATTCAAACATGAACAAGTGCTTACAAAACAATGCATTATCACTATTTTGCATAAAGCACTAACTTTACAATCATGCTATAAATCTACAAATCAATTATTCAACACCTTGATTGTGCACATCAACAAGATTTTTATCATCACCATCACATGTTAGAGTTGACAAAACATTCTTTTAAGACTTCTTGTGCTAGCACAATTTTTTTCAAAATCAAGGACAAACACAAAACTAACCAAAATAATTTCTTTGCACAAACATAAACTTAAACACACTAAAAAAACTGAAATTTAACATAAACCGAACTGAAATTTATCATAACCATTGTCTTGGTGTAAACACACTAAAAAAGTACTCGCCGAAGCGCCAAAATTCTAACAACAAAAAGTATTCGCTGAAGTGACACAAAAGTACTTAACTACTATTAAATAAACTGAAATAAAATGCTGAAAATAAATGAAAAAAATAAAGATATTCTTCACTTTGTAGTTCAACCCCTAATCTAGCAAATCTTGCATATCATCATGCATCTCCTCATCACCATCACCATCTGCTCCAGCTATTGCCCCCTCCGAAAAGAAAGGACGCCTGCCCACATGCCAATTAGCATAGTTATCGTAATCCTCACGAGTAGGAAATGAAGTGACCTCCTGTGGAGCCGTCTGATAATGGTACAATTTATGCATACAATCAAAGTTAAACTCGGAGGATCTTCGGTAAGCTTCAGCCATATCCACTGAGTAGTTGAACGCTGCTCTCATCCTCGGGTCCCAAGTAGAGAAATAGAGAGCCTCAGATGGTTCACTTGCTTATGCACAAGACGATTCACCACCACTTGCATTTTTCTTCTTCTGACTAAACTTTCCTTTACAATATCTTTCAATGTAATCATCATTAATAATCCCCCTCACTTTCTCATTGATCACATCCGGCATGAGAACCTACTTTTTGAACCACAAAGCGGTAACCAGACAAGGAAAAATGATGGGAGCACTAGAATGTACCTCAGGTCGTCGGGTGTTTTAAATGAACAACTTCATCTCATTTGCAATGACCCGAGCCACATCCACCTCTTTGTCTTCCATGATGTAATACAAGAGTAAAGCAACGTCAAGCAAAACCATGGATCTATGCATCTTTGGCTTGACGTTGTATAAGATCAGAAGAAGTATGACTTGGACTTCCGGTGGCATATCTTCCCTTCGATATCTGATCACCTCCCCCACATTGTTCCGCTCCACACTCTTTCCTTCAGACATAATTGATTTTGCGATTTTCACGTAATCAAGGTGCGTACCAAGCTCCTTGGTGTAATCATCTTTCTCAAGAACACCCAGAGAAATTGGCTTACCAAAAAGGTCATTGATGTCTTCTCGGTCAAACCTCACTTCTTTCCCTCGGACAAAAATTTTGTACCTGAAAACTTCCCCCTCGGGCTGCAGAGCATTTGCGTAAAATTCCCTAATGAACTCATAGCTTATCCTATCAACCGGGTTAATCAGGTGTCCCCATTTCCAGTGCTGAAAAATTCCTGCAATTTTCCGGTAAGTGCCTTTCGGATTGATAGTGAACCTTCGCTCCGAGATAATCTGCCTATCCTCCAGCATGTTGTACCTGGCTGCATGATCCTCACTAATGAAACGACTCGGATCAAATTTCCTTGGCTGGCCAGAGCTACTTCCAACAGTTGTCTTTTATTTTTTCGAACCGGTAACCTTGGTCTTTGGAGCCATCTGCACAAAAAGGATACAACAACATACAACAGAAGAACACCTTTTTTGTCAGCACCACAAAAAAGAGCAAACCATAACAAAAACACAACAATAATAATAATAATAAAAGAAACTGTACAAATAAATATAAACAGCAAAAACTGTAGTTTTTCACTTTCGCGCCTAGCTTGCCCGACGAAGCTGGAGCGAAGCTTCGCCTCTCAGTCGCCAGGTGAAACTTACGTAACCCAGAAAATTTTGCAAAACACAGGGTCTGCTTCCACAACCCAAAAATTCACAACAAGAATAGCAACAATTCACAAATTCACAACAAGAACAACAACAATTCAAGGAAGAACAATCCTAAATGCTAATGTTGCAAAATCATCAACCCTAACCACATGCATCTAACCCTATGGTAAGAATTTCTAAAGAAGAGATTAAAGAGAAATTAACAAAAGACATACCTTGGAATGAGAGTAAGAGAGTTGAAATGAGTGAGAGTGAGAGTGAGTTAGGGTTTTTGCTTTTGTTGACAAAATGAGAACGATGTGGAAAAAGAAGGTTTTGAGAATGACTTAAAGAAAAAGGTGGGTCAAAAGAAGATGGGCCCAAGTGGACGCAAATAATAATAAAAAACATTTTTCCCTTTTTCAACAACCAAACAGTAGACCTCTTTTAGTGCCCACGCACGCTTCACCTGGCGAAGCTGATGCGAAGGGCCAACAAACCAAAACTCGCCCGGCGAAGCAGCATTTTGTCCGATGAATTACACCAGAACAAGAAAATCGGCTGCTTCAAGGATGTTTTGTTTTCAACTGATTCAAATGATTTTTTCACACGATTAAAGACTTAAAAAAACAAAAATCAAATACTTACAACGTTGGGATGCCTCCCAACAAGCGCTTTGTTTAACGTCGTTTGAGTTCGACAGTCCATGGTGACTTCACGGATCACCATGAAAAATGACGCAAATTTCGTGATTAACTTCACCTCCAAGGTAGATTTTCAACCTTTGTCCATTTACAATCCAACTTTATTTTGTCTTTGGATCCTCTAGCACAATTGCTCCATAATGCTTTACTTCCTTGATCAAGAATGGTCCAGACCATTTAGATTTAAATTTTCCCATAAAAAGCTTTAATCGGGAATTGAAAAGAAGCATCATTTGGCCAACTTGAAATTCTTTTTGACGGACCTTCTTGTCATGAAAAACTTTGATCTTTTCTTTGTAAAGCTTGCTTGAATGATATGCATTGTGTCTCATTTCCTCCAATTCATGAATTTGGTCTTTTCTTTTCTCACCGGCCAAGTTAGGATCAAAATTCAACAATTTTAATGCCCAAAGAGCTTTATGCTCCATTTCAACCGGTAAATGACAAGTTTTTCCGTATACCATTTGAAACATAGTTAAACCAATGGGAGCTTTGTAAGCGGTATGGTATGCCCACAAAGCTTCATCCAGCTTTTGAGACCAATCCTTTCTCGAGCTTGACACAATTTTTTCAAGAAATTTCCTCACTTCTCTATTTGATACCTCGGCTTGACCATTCGTTTGTGGGTGGTATGGGGTTGCCACTTTATGCTTTACACCATAATGTTCCAAAACTTTTTCAAGTGGTGTATTACAAAGGTGCGAACTGCCATCACTTATTAACACTCGAGGTGTGCCAAAACGGGAAAAAAAGTTTTTCTTTAAAAATTTAATTACCGTTTTTCCATCAGCCTTTTGTGAAGCTATTTCTTCCACCAACTTCGAAACATAATCAACCGCTACCAGAATGTATTCATTGGAAAAAGATGGAGGAAATGGTCCAACGAAATCTATACCCCAACAATAAAAAACTTCAACTTCCAACATACTTTGTAAGGGCATCTCATCTCGTTTCCCAATTCTGCCACTTCTTTGGCAAATATCACAATTCTTCGCATGTAGGTTCGTATCTTTAAACAGAGACGACCAATAAAAGCCCGATTGGAGGACTTTCATTGTCATCCTCAAACCATTATAATGACCTCCATACGGCGAATTGTGACAGTTCCAAAGAATGCTTTTAGCTTCCTCACTTGTAACACACCTTCTCAAGAGATTATCACTACCAAGTTTAAAAAGGCAAGGTTCATCCCACACATTAAAAATTGCATCCGACAAGAATTTCCTCTTTTGGTTCCAAGTTAGATCTTCCGGTATTAATCCGGTTGCCTTTTGGTTGGCTAAATCAGCAAACCAAGGTCTACCTTGGACCATAAACAGTTTTTCATTGGGAAATTCTTCTCTTACGTCACTTTCTTGATTTGTCACTTCCACATTGACCAAGCGGGATAAGTGATCCGCCACCAAGTTTTTAGAACCCTTTTTATTGCGAATTTCTAAATCAAATTCTTGCAATAAAAGAATCCACTGGATAAGTCTTTGCTTTGAATCCGATTTTATGAGAAGATACTTAATCACCGAATGGTCAGTGTACACCACGACCTTCGAACCAATAAGGTAAGACCTAAATTTCTCAAGAGCATACACTATTGCAAGTAATTCTTTTTCGGTTGTTGCATAATTCACTTGAGCTTCATTTAAAACCTTACTCGCATAGTGTATGGCATGAAAGTTTTTTGTCTTCCTTTGGCCAAGCACTGCACCAACCGCATAATCACTTGCTTCAAACATTAACTCAAAATTGAGAGTCTGATTTGGAGCTATTATTATGGGTGCGGTGATCAATTTTTCTTTCAAAATTTTAAAAGCTTTTAAACAATCATCATCAAAGAGAAAAGACTTATCTTTGTTGAGCAAACTGCTCAAAGGTCTTGCTATTTTTGAGAAGTCTTTGATGAATCTCCGATAAAATCCCGCGTGATCAAGGAAACTTCCGATTCCCTTCACATTTGTTGGTGGTGGCAACTTCTTTATGACTTCAATCTTTGCTTGATAAACTTCAAGGCCTTTAGAGGAGACTTTGTGTCCGAGCACAATTCCTTCCGTAACCATGAAGTTGCATTTTTCCCAATTAAGAACCAGATTAGTTTCCACACACCTTTCTAAAACGGTTTCTAAAATTTTCAAGCATAACTCAAAAAAAGCCCCGAAAACGGAGAAGTCATCCATGAAAACTTCCATAGTCTTTTCAGTAAGATCAGAAAAGATGGCTTCCACGCACCGTTGAAAAGTGGCAGGTGCATTGCACAAACTAAATGGCATCTTTCTATATGCAAAAATCCCAAAAGGACAATTAAAAGCCGTTTTCTCATGGTCTTCTGGATTAACCGTAATTTGGTTATACCCGGAATATCCATATAAAAAATAATAGAACTCTTGACCCGATAACCTTTCGAGCATCTGATCCATAAAAGGTAATGGAAAGTGATCTTTTCGTGTTGCTTGGTTAAGCCTCCGATAATCAATGCACATCCGCCAACCTGTTACGGTCCTTGTCAAAATCAATACATTCTTATCATTTCTTATCACAGTCATTCCTCCTTTCTTTGGAACCACTTGTACCGGACTCACCCATGTACTATCGGAAATCAGATAGATCATCCTGGTATCCAATAGTTTCATTACTTCCTTCCTCATAACCTCTTTCATTGTAGGATTCAAGTGGCACTGAGGTTGAGCAGCCGACTTGAAATCCCTTTCCATCAATATTTTATGCATGCAATAAGCCGGACTAATCCCCTTCAAATCGGATAGAACCCAACCTATAGCTCTTTGATATTTTTTTAAAACTTGAATTAAACCGTGTTCCTCTTTTTTGGAAAAAATGTTACTAATAATAACCGATTTGTTACAACCATCATCAAGAAACGCATATTTCAAATGAGGAGGCAACATCTTCAATTCAAGTTGGGATTTTTCATCGCTCACTTCCTTTTTAACACTTCCCCTTCATTTTTCCAAGGTTGCAATTCTTCCAAAATCTCAAGTTCATTCAAGCATTTTTCAAGTTCCCTTTCTTCCTCTTCGGTAAGAACTTCGAATGCATCACCAAGAGCTTTTTCAAAGGGAGTTGACATGTGGACTTGCCTTGTTACTTCCATTATAGCTTCATCTGTTGCATCAATTTGAAAGCTATCATGTGTATCTTTGGAGTGCTTCATTGCTTCGAAAAGATTAAAGGAAACTTCCTCATCTTGAACACTCACTTTCATTAGACCATCATCGATATCAATCATCATTTTAGCAGTCTTCATAAAAGGCCGCCCAAGAATCAATGGAGTATCATGGTCTTTCTCCATATCAATAACAACAAAGTCAATTGGAAAGAAGAATTTATCCACCTTGACTAACACATCTTGAGCTACTCCATGAGGATGAGTTATAGACTTGTCGGCCAATTACAATGTCATTCTTGTTGCTTTCATCTCAATGCTTCCCAACCTCTTAACAATAGATAACAGAATCAAATTGAAGCTTGAGCCTAAATCAATCAAGCCTTTACCAACATAAACATCTCCTATGGTAACCGACAAAGTAACCCAACCCGGATCACTTTCCTTTATCAGTAGAGTTCTTTGAATGATTGCACTACAACTCGCATCAAGCGTGATTGTTTCCTGGTCAGCAAATCTCCTCTTCTTGGTAAGGATATCTTTCATGAACTTTGCATATTTGGGCATTTTTTCAAGAGCCTCAGAAAATGGAATATTAATTTGTAATTGACGAAATATATCCATGAAAACTAGCATAATTCCTAACATTGTTCTTCTTGGTGGGAGCATGAGGATAAGGAAAATTTTGAATTGGAATTGGATTCAACTTCTCTTTCCTTTTCTTGATTTTTTTCTTTTTCTCCTCTACATCTTCTTTCTCATGATTCTCATTTTCAACTAATTTCTCTTTTTCATTTTTTTCAACTTTTACCTCATCATTTTTCAACTACAATCTCATCATTTTTTTCTTCCTCCACAATCTCATCATTTCTCCTTTCATCATTTTTATCGTCATTTTCTTCTCCTCCACCTACCTCTCTTCCACTCCTAGTTAAAATGGCTTTGCAATGTTCCTTTGGATTGGTTTGAGTGTTAGCGGAAAAGGATGGCCCCGGTTGTTGATCGGCTAATTGTTTAGTAAGTTGCCCAACTTGGTTTTCAAGATTCTTGATTGATTCCTCATTACTTTTTTGGTTGGCCATCGACATTTACATGAATTGATTGAGAGTAGCTTCGAACTTTGAAATTCCACCTTGAGGTTGTGTAGGTTGATAAGGATTTTGACGGTTTGATGTTCCGGAATCTTGTCTCCAACCTTGTTGATAACCAGGATTATTCCCTCTTTGTTGGTAACCTTGGTTGTTTTGATAAGGTTGTTGAGAGTTGTTTTGATAAGGTTGTTATCTTCCTTGATAGCCTTGATTACCCATGAAATTTGCTTCTTTGTTCACCGGAGGACAATACCGGTGGGGTGATCTCCTTTGCATAATTCACAAATTGCTATTTGTACATTCTTGCTCGACATTTCTTGCATCTCTTTTAGTTTTTGTGGGAGTTTTGACAATTGTTGAGTCAATAACTCCATTGTTGGGATAACAATTTATTTTGAGCAAGAATAACATAGTTAGTCCCAAATTCAAGCATTCCCGGTTTTTTTTAATTGTACCTCGATTGTGTTGGCCTTGAAGATCATTGACTGCCATTCTATTGATTATATCAACCGCTTCCTCAACACTCTTTGACAATAAATACCCTCCCAAAGTAGCATCCAATAAAGTTTTGTGAGTAGATTGGAGTCCATTTTGGAAAATATGGACTTGTGTTAAATCATCGAATCCATGGCCTTTGCACTTCAAAGTCATATATTTGAACCTCTCTCACTCTTCGTTGAGAGATTCATGTGTACCCTGAGAAAACACGAAAATTGAAGTTTTTGCATCCATGAATCGATAGTGAGGGAAAAATATTTCCAAGAACTTCTCTTCCAAAATATTCCAATCAATCATAACAACAGTGGGTTGGTCAAGATACCACTCCTTCACTTTTCCAATCAAGGAATGAGGAAATAGTCTCTTGAACAATTGTAATTCTTGATCTTCATCGACTCCAGCCACTCCCGCAATCTCATAGAATTTAGTAAGATGAGCAAAAGGATCCCCGTGATCCATCTCGGTGAAAGGATTTCCATATAAGAGTTGGAGAATCCCCGTCTTCATCTCAGCTTGCCTTCCATTATTCAAATTACAAGCGAATTATGCGGTGTGTCGTGGACTGCTGACACAAGGCGTTGAAATAGGAAGTGGTGGTGGTGGTGGAACTACCATGTTTGGCGTAAACTGTGGTGTTGGTGTACAAATAGAACTTTCTCCTCTCTCTCTCTCGTCTTTCCTTGGCAAATTGCCTCCTCCGTCTAGTTTTTCTATTCAACTTATGTACACTTCTCTCAATCTCCGGATTGAAAAGAAGTTGATCTGTAGGTAACTTTCCTCGCATAAACAGAGTCTGCAAAACTTAACCAAACAAATTAAGAAGCTCAAGAAAAGAGAACTGAGGTAAACAAAGTTTAAAACTTATCAACTATTGCAATGCTTGCAATATCAAACAACAATCCCCAACAACGGCGCCATTTTGTTGAAATAGTTATTAGTGGGGGTTTTTGTTATCGTTTCCGCAGGGATTGGTTGATACTACCGCCGTTCTATAGTTGGAATTGTTTTAAACATAGAACATTAAAGATGTTTATTTTTGTTTCATAACGTGACGATCGCATAAAAAGTTATAAGCAACGGTAAAAGAGTTTCGGTTTTAAAACGATTGTTAAAAATATGTAAAGATTAGGGCTCGATAATCCATTTCGTACGTATTTTCTTAATAAAATATGTGAACTCATTAAAAATCAATATAATCGCATATCCTCTCAAGATGTTTCATCTCTAAAACAAGTTGTGAGTTTTATCATATTGATCCTTAGATGATCTCTCAACCTAACTATCAGTATGATAACATTAAAGGATTGATATTAGTGAATATCAACTCACAAAACTATCTCTAAACTTTGTTTATTGATAGATGAAAAATCTAGGTCAAGAGTTGAAACATATTTCTCAATAATGATCCAACACAAATATAAACCATAAAAACAAGGTTTTTCACCATATATTCATCATCAAATTGTTCATATACAAAATATCAAGAGAAATACATACAAAAGTGAGGATTATCTACCTCTAATCTTGACACAAGGAGAGATTTAGCTACCCATAACCATGGTAGCTTGAGCAACAAGTAACAAACAAAGCTTTTGGAGCATCAAACTTGAAAGGATCAAAGATTGAAGCTTAAAAGCTTTGATTTCTAAGTGAAAATAAGGAAGATGACATTTTTCTCCACACAAGTGTTTCTAGGTTACAAAAATTCTATGAAAAGTAAGAAGTAGTTTAAAAAATATCAACAAGTGCTAAAATTCACTTTTTCTGTCCAGGCAAATTCTTCGGGCGAGCTATAAGCTTTGCCGGGCGAAACCCTTAAGTCAAGCCACGTGACAGCTACAATGCCAGTGGGTTGGAGAAAATATCTTCATTCTCCAGGCGTGACAAAGCTTCGCTGGGCGAATCCCTTTCGCTTCTCATTCGCCTGGCAAATCTGCCAGCTAACCAATTCTAGTAGCTACTGGAATTTCAACTTCCTTTTGCCTGGTGCTTCTCCAGGCCTTCACCGGGCGAAACCGTTCCTTCACTTCTTCTTCTCCAGGCGAAGGTGCTTTTTTCTCTGACACGTGAATTTCTTCGATTCTTTAGTTTTTCTTCCGACTTTTGTTGCACCCTTTTGCCATAAAATGCTGAAAAACTAGCAAACACATTAAAACTACCAAATATGTACATTGATGCAAGAATCACTTATTAAATAAGTTGTTTCAGTATCAGAAGCATGGAAAAGAGCTTAAAAGTGCCGCAAATGGATACGAAAACTATTTTATACTTGACACCTATCAATATACCATCGTCAAGATACCACAACCGCATGCCCAATGGAGAGTCTTAAAGTCTGCAAACTAGGATATTCATCTGACATCGATGTATACATGAGACTTATCCACTAAAATAGTACATCTTACAAGATGCAACACATATACCCTAATGACCACCTCATATATAGAGTGCTCCACTTGTGACTGATTAACATTCTAGAGTCAAAAGGGACAGAAATAAGCTCCCTCGTTAGCTCTGACCTCCTCAAATACTGACTCCGGTGAAATTCCCATGTATGTTTCAGCAGCCATACATGCAATCTGCTGGTTCATCAGCGGAGAGGGGGGGGGGGGGTAGAAATTACTAGCAAGGGGGAAATGGAAGAGGATGGAGACATCATCCAGGATATTCGTCATCTCACTAAATGGAAGATGAAAGGAAAATGTTTCCTTATTCCACCGCTCAACAAAAGCATACAACAAGGGAGCATCAAGCCTGGTGAGAGAACAATCCACTAATGACAACATGCCAATATCAACAACAATTGCCCTGACCTGATAAGGCATCTACAGTGTCAGGAATTTCTTCAACTTCAAACCATGAGCGGGGACCTTCAATAGAGCGTGTTCCTGTAACAATTAAAGCATAAATTATCAAGTACATTTAGTTAACCACTAATAAATAAAACAACTTAAATTAAAATATTTATACCTCTCTTTGCCATAATCTAAATGCCACATGATCAGAGTACCTAGTGAGTAAGGCGGGGTTAGGGGGCCCTCCAAGGAACTGCCCATTTGTGTAAGTCTGAACAAATGCCTCCATATCAGTCTAAGTTGGCACCTTCGTATCGGCCAAAACACGAACCTCCATCACAGTTTAAACAGGAACGACAACATTTGGCTTAACCTCATGATCTCTGAGATGAGGACTATTATAATCGCTCTAGTCTCTAGATGATTGTCTCTTCCGCCGCCTCCACCAAAGCTTTTTGAACTACTTTCTCTCTCAATCTAGGTATGACTTTGACATTTCTGTCTCTTCTCCCCACTACACAAAAAACCCAAAATATTTTAAAAAATATTGACCTACTAGATTTATTGAAATATCATACTACACCCCTATATATATCGCCAATTTTTTTTAAAAAAAAAACCTAGTATACATGTATGTTTTTTTACTAACAATTTGTAAATATCTAGTATAAATATATGCATTTTTATCTATAATTTCAAAATTGTCGATAAAAACACTTATTATCTATACCAAATATTTCTAAACTATCGGTAAATATGCAAGTAAAATTTAGAATTATACTGGATATTTCTAAATTGCGAATATAAAATCATAAATTTGGTATATGCAATTTCAAAAATTGGTAAAAAGAATGTTTTTTCCTAAATATATCAAATAAAAATATTTGATAAAAATATATAATTAAAATGAAAAATAGCACTTGTAAAAATGAGCTATTTCAAACCAATCTTTAGTACAAAACGTTTTTTTTAAAGAAAAGAAATGAAGGCTAAAACAAAGTGACAAAATAAAATAAAAAATGGAATATAAGATAAAGAAGCTAAAACACATTATAATGTGTTATGAGATCTAGAACTAAATCATGTATTATAATAATATGTACCTTTTTTCTCTTAAATGTATTTAAACATTTAAAGTTTTATATTGCTTTTATTTATTTTTTATTTAAATTATACTTTATTACATTTTTAAAGAGAATATAAGTTTATATATATATATATATATATATATATATATATATATATATATATATATATATATATATATATATATATATATATATATATATATATATATATATATTTTTTTTTTTTTTTTTTTTTTTTAAATTTTAAATTTTAAATTGTTTAGTCATTGCAAAAATATTTAATATTTACTATACACTAGTGTAAGATAAGGGATTTAACACCAGTTTTTTTAGAGATTTAATACCTAATTTTTTTCAGTGTTGTTGCTACCGGTATTGTAAGTATGAATTTGACATCGGTTTTAAAAAAAGTATGGTAAATCGATTTAACACCGGTGATAAACTGGTGTTATAAGTGCTACATATTGGTGTTAAAACTAACATTCTACACCTTTTTTCTCATTCAAAGAGGTGTAAACACTTATAAAACGTACCTATTTTTTCCAAAAACCGGTGTTAAAGTTTAATGGAGAGTAGTTTGATTAGAAACCAATTTATGACACCAATTTTTACCTTAAAAAAGATGTGAAACATATATATCATATCAACTTTCTCCAAAATTTGGTGTTAAAAGTTTAACGGAGTTATCTAGTCAGAAACCAAACTTTCACACCTGCTTTTTTTTCTTAAATTAGGTGTATAAATTTTTCTTATAATATTTCTATAGTGTATGTATCACACATGTTCTTTACTAAAGTTAGTGTTATAAATGACATGTGATTTAATTTAAAATGAACTATCAATAAACATTATTCTCTAAAATGGATGACAAAAAATACATAACACAAATGTTTAATCTTAAATAAAGTTGAGGTCACATATGACAACTGCAAAATTTTTATTATTGTTTCAACTGAACAAAATTAAACTCACAAATTTTGGTTTAAATTTAACAAATTATACGAAAGAGTATAAATCCAAATTCAAAAACAAAATTATACTAAAAAACAATTTTAATTAATAGTTCAATATTAATTCTTATAAAACGTCATCTTTTATTGAATTCTCTGTTTCTTTCTCTTAAAGTTGATGTTGTTCTTCAACTATTTGCAAAAAGAATTGAGCCCAAAGTTGTCGGATATTATCAATAACATCCTTGTCATATGATGGTGGATCATCAAATATCTACAAATGCAACAATACAATAAATTAATGAGAACATGTTAAAACATGAAGTGATGTGATTTACATATTAAGCATTGAAATCTTTTGTTATTACCTCATGTAATCCTTGAAATATGCTCGTCTGGATAATGTCAAACATATTTTTCATTACATAATAACCACAAGTTCAACTATTGTCTTGTTGATGTGCCTACAAATTAAATAAATAAATTAAACACACACACACACACACACACATATATATATATATATATATATATATATATATATATATATATATATATATATATATATATATATATATATAATTCATATGAAATATCAATAAATTTAAGACAATTAACTTACCTTAATAGATATAAAATTAGGCTTTTTATTCATAAAATAACCTTTCTGGATGTTATAATCTCCCATAGCCCTAACAAAAAAAAAATATTTAACAAAAATCTAATTATGTTTAGTAAACATATAAAGCTAAACAATAAAGAAATCTCAATATATATATTTTGAAAGAGACATTTTACCTTAGAAGTGTGTCTTTAAAGGACTTGTTTGGTTGATTTCCAAGTGAACAAAATCAATCAATAATATTATCATCTGGACAAATCACAAATAATTGTCAGTGATTTCTGTGATTTTACAAAAAATTGTGTTAGAAGCACATATACAACAAATATAACAAAGTACAGTATCTTAAATATCCAAAACTTGAGTTAGATGTCATAACTTAAAAATAATATAAAAAGGATTATGCCTTAAATTACATGACATTTTTTTATACTATACTCAAATTATTATATTATAAATATTTTATTTTTATTCAGAAAATATAAATAGAAAATTTAATAGCATTTAACTCTTATTATTATCATTATTGTTTTGATTTTTGTTTAATTTCTTTTTCAATGAGGCAATAACTAAGGTTAAATGTAAATCTAATTAAAATATAAAATTAATCATTGATCTATTAAATAGTGTGTAAATCTAATGTTTCACACTCTTATATTTTTTTTGAAGATAAAGTCCACAACTATATAAAATAAATGTGAAAATTATAATTAATTATTGAAAAAGACAATTAAATTTTATTCATCTAACCTCCCAATTTAATTTAAAATATTTTTATTTGTTTAGTTGATTTATTTGTAAATTTTTATTTATTATATAAAATTTTATTCTATTAAGAATCATACCAACTCAAAATTTTGTATATGAAATTCAAAACTAAACAAATAAATAAATCAGAGAGTTTAAGTTTTAATTAAACCATAAAAATAGAATTATAGATAAAATTATTGAAAATAAATATAAAAGCTATATTTGAAAATTTAAATAATTTTTCTGCCCAATAAATATGTTAAAAGTGTAGATATTAACAAGTATAGATATAAATAAAAATAAAAACAACAATTTTTTAGTAGAAATTGAAGATATAAAAAAATTAACATTTTTTATAACAATGAAAATCTAAATGGTAGCTTATTAGTAAAAGACAAATAAAAATATCTTATTAATATGAATTTTAAATAGGATTGATAGAATAATATTAACTTCCAATTAATTGTATAACAATTAAAGTTGATTAAATTTTATTTAATAGAAATAATTTTTCAATAAAGATGAAATTTATTGATTTTATTATCAATTAAATATTAAATAAATTGATAATGATAACATTTTTTAGTACGAATTTATAAGTTTAATTTAATAAATGATTTTGCATGTTAAAAATTTATTATTATTTTTTAAAAATTTTATTAATAACTTAAATTTTTTATATTATATCTCAAACAAATTTGTGTGACTTATTTCTATTCTATTTCGATTCTAACAAATTTAAAATGTGTAAAATATAAAAATTTTGCAAAAAAATCAAAATTTAGGTTTCTTAGTTTGCATGATAAAAACTCAATTATTAATTTATTAGGGTGATAGAGTAGTTTGGATAATTTATTTAAATTGTAGTGATGGGTGAATTTTTTGGAGCAGTGGTAAAAAATTTCCACTTCCATAGTTTTGGGGAAAACAGCTCAGCATGACCGGACGAGGGATTTTGTAAACATTTTATCTATACAAATTTTCGCTACAAAAAATAAAGTGATTAAAAGCAATTAAATTTGACCTATTAAAGAAAATAAATTATTAAAATTGAGTTTTAAACCTAAATATTTTGCATAACCATGTTTAAAACTTCATACTGTGTGTTGGTTCAAATTGACAATTTGTTTCTTCGATTTCGTTAGAATACTACAGAGGTTAGATATATGACGGACGAAATGAAGCTGCATTACAAAAACAAATCAAAATAAAATAATTATCCCAATCCATGACAAATGGATTTTAAATTAGTAAAACACATTATCATGAAAATTAAAATATGTTATCATTACTTAAGAACTAATCACAACAAACAATACATAGAAATCAAGTATCAAATAACATAGTCAATCTCAAATAATAGAGTTATAACTTTGAATTAAAGTGATATGAAATTTTATTTTCAAAGAACACAAATTAAACAAAACTAACTAAATTAGAGTGAGGGTTTAAGAAAAATAATTATAAGTCAAAGAACATACCACGAGGATCTTGACACGGTGGCATGTGGCAAGCAGAAGACAACACATTCTAATTTGATAGTTAAATTGATCAATAAAAGATTGAAACCTAAATGAAAGAGGTTACGTTTATGATTATTCAAAACTGATTTGGAGAAAGTATTTTATTCTGAGCATTTTTTTAGAGGATTTAAAGTTTGATTGATTCAGAGAAGAATTGAGACAAGATGCAATGGTCGTGAAATCCTAATATGTTTACAAGCGTAGGTTTTACAAACGGACTTCTCTAAATTTTAGCAACAATTTTAATTATTTATTTATTATGTATATCATTTTTCCAAATCAAATCAGGTACAGACTTAAATTTTGGTATCACATTTAATATTTCTAAAAGCAAGTATGAATTTATATATATATATATATATATATATATATATATATATATTGATCAGATTGGATCGTCGTGGCCTTCGTGTAGGACAGATGAGGATGCTTGTAGGAGAGAAAAATGGGGGTTGTACCTGCAAGGTACTCCGATGCCAAAGTAAGCGATTAGACAAGAGAGAAAATACAAGTACTAAAGTATGATTTCAAGTATTGAATAGTGATCAAACCTGCCCCTCTCAAGTGAGAGGGTAGTTATAGGAGTAACCCCCAGCGCGGGGCCAAGGTCTCCCATGTGGCCGAAATGTCTAGTCGACCAATGGGAGACTGCCTGGTGGAGGGTCAGGCGCGTGACCCTTTGACCTGGTCCAACTATTTCCATTAGATCCGGGGAAACAGTTGGTCACGTGAACTGCCAAGCGAGTGAGGGGGGACATTCCCAACGGTCATATTCTGCCCAATGGCTAGTTTCTGCCCAACGGCTAGTTTCTGCCCAACGGCTAGTTTCTGGCTATTAGGCCTGGCCAAGAGCTGGACTGGATTGGGACTTTCCCTATTGTGGGTCATGCGCCTGCCCAGTCCAGAACAGGAGCCCCCCAAGTCTTTGCTCTGAGGAAGAGTGATGACTTGAGATAGCCTCGTAGACTGCCACCTTTGGGTGATAATGTTCGGGGATATTCCCTCACCTGTCAGGTGGTTAATGTGATCGACGCTGGTTGCTCAGCAGCCCGACAACCTTTCTTATGCGAGGACGTTCCCGCTGAAGTAGCGTGTTTATGTCGACCAACTTTGGAAATGTTCTCGCGGAAACGGCGTTTTCTGTCGACCAAGTTTAGGAAACGTGCCCGTGAAACCTGTGTTTTTTCATGTCGATGAGCCCTGACGAGGATATGACTTGGTGAATGTAGCTTCTGGCTTTGGGAATGCCAAAAAAAGATTCCCTTTCTGACACGTGGTGGAGCATTCAATTCTTGTCAGGCCTAGAGACCCAATTGAGGAAGTGCTTATAAAAAGGGCGAAGAGAGGATTCATTTGAAAATTTCAATCAAATTCTTCTCCCCAAACCTCTTTGCTCTGCAAGTTGTGCTCTCGTCGGAGTTATAGTGCCACCGTCAATCTTCATCTTCTACCTCCGTACTTATCAAGTAAGTTCTTTATCCCTTTAGGATTTTTTGTGGCGTTCTTCATTTCTGGAAATTCTCATGAGTTTTCCGGTGAGTTATGAACTTTCTGGTGAATGTTCATGTGTTCTTCGATGAACACATGGATTTCTGGAAAACTCATGAAGATCATGAAGAACATGAAGAACATAGGATGAATGTCCATGAACATGGCGTAGGATTATGTAGACCTTCCTAAATTTTGGTTGGGATTAGTTTTAGGTTTGTAGTCGGGCATTAGGCATGCTCGACGTGAGACTTTATCTTTCACGCGACGAGCTTATCTTGTCGAGTAAGCTCCTCCTCGCAGGGTCTTCGTAGAGTCGCGGAGACTCGTCCCCGTTGTCGGGGGAAAGTTAAGTTGCCGTATTCTGTCGTGGTCGACTAGGGCTCGAGGTTATCCTTGACTTATTCCTTTCCCTTTCACTTGATTAGTGGTAAAGGGTGGATTTGATCTTTTTTGTCGAATTCACTTTTTCTTCCTCTGCTTTTTAGGTGAAATGGATGATCAGCGCGAAGGGATTGTGCCCGACGTTGGGGCCGTGCACGAGGATGTGGAGCAGTCCTTAGATTATGCCAACGTCCACGTAGCTAAAGGGGACCTCAAATGGATCGCCGAAGAACCTCTATCGACAAGATCGACGTTTACTGTAGAGGAAGTTTGGGAGTTTCCCTATCTAGAAGACCGTGCTAAGGGTGCGCCGGTGCACTGGAGAGCTATTTGCCCGACAGAGAACGATCAAATCTATTTGGTATATTCGGGGATGCGGTTCCCCATGTACGAGTTCGCCTTTGTGGAGGCAAAGTATCGCCTACCTTTCACCGACTTTCAGGAGGCCATCTTCTGCCACTTAGAGCTGTGCCTTGCCCAACTCCATCCGAACGCACTGGCGTTTATTCGCGCTTTTGAGCTGGTCTTCCGATACTTGAGGATCGGGGTTGACCGTGGATATTTTCTTCTGCATCTTCCAGATCCAGCAGAGCACGGCGGACCCTAAGCAAAGCTGGGTGTCTTTCAAGCAGCAGAGCAGGCTTTTCTGGTCGCATTCAGAATCTCTCTGGCATTTCAAGGACAGGTTCTTGGTCGTGAAACCTGTCTCTGAAGTGTGTTGAGCAGGGAAAATGGCGAACATGAGGGAGCGTCTGGTGAGGTCCGCGACGGGAAAAAACATGAAGAAGGTGCCCCCAATGCCGAAGACTCGTGCTGCGAAGCAGCAAGTAACGTTGGAAAAGTTTATGGGCGGCACTGGCTCTGCTCTGGGGACCACTTCAACTCCCCCAACTCCGAACACGACCCATAAAAGGAAGCGGGACGATGACGGCTCTTCGCCGTCTGGTTGCCCGGGTGGTTTTGTCAGGGGGAGATTCGTTCTGCCTCCGTTCTATCTTCAGGGGAAACTTTTCGACGGGGAGAGCTCTGTCGGTGTTCCTGAACTTGACGCTTCGGCCATCCTGTCCGCGGACCCTCAGGTGCGGAGGAAGCTCCTCTGTCAGGATGCGACGGCCATGATCAGGGTGTTGGAGGAGGCGTTGGCCCTTGGGGACGCGGAGATGGTTCTGCTTGCTGACCTTAAGAGGGCGAAGACTAAGATCACCGACCTATAGCTGGAGAACGCATAAATTTACAACCACCTGAAGAAGCTTCAAGGCAACCTGGAGGCCAAGATAGAGCTTCATAAGGAAGTAACTCAGATGAAGGGGGAGGTGACCAAAGTCAACAAGGAGAATGCCTGCTCGAAGCTGAGGATAGCTGAGCTGGAGGGATCGTCGGTGGTTGGTCAAGATGAGACCGACGACGAAAAGGCTCTGAAGACGCAGAAGGACCTGGTCGAGAGGATCCGTCTTCTTGAGCAGGATAATCTAGGGGCAGCTGAGTTTGGTTTCAACGCTGCTTTGGAGCAGTTGAAAGCCCTTAATTCTGACGTCCAGCTGTTGACCGAGGGGATGGGTGTTCTCAGCGTGGTTGTCAACGGCGAGGTGGTTCCCCTGGAGGTTCCTGGCAAAGCAGTTTAGTTTTTGTTTTGAAGTTGTATTTGAATTTTGTGGGCCTGCGTGCCTTTTGATATGTAACATTTTGTCGGGCACATCCCTTGTACTGATGACTTATTCTGGCCTTGTGGCCGAAATTATATGAATATTTTTCGTTTAGCATTGTCTTCGTTGCATTTATCTGTGTATGCTTTTATTGTTTAAATGCTAAGTGTGGACACTTTGCTCGACTTGTTCTTGTTATGCTCGGTAGCTCGGGAGACTCGTCGAGGAGGCGAAGTAGTTTCGCCGGCGATGGGACTAGGATATCGGTCGAGATACTAATCCCATAGGCCTGGACTGTTCTCATCGCGAGCTGGGCGTCCTGCCTCAATGGTGCGGCAATGGCGGAGCTCGATTGAGGTATCCCCGTTGTGCGCAGAGTCTGCTCGTCCCATGAGCAGAAACTAGCCGACGTTGTAAGGTGAGGGATCGTGCTTGCACCGGTGCATGGTCCCGTGGCCGAGTCGTCTCCCCGTTAGGGGTAATCTCGTTGGCAGTTAGCCCGACCTAGTGGTTGGTCTTAACTGTAATATTGTTTGAGCTTTTCAGCGTTCCATGGTCGAGCAAATGGTTCTCCGTCCAGAGTTTCTTGGTAGTAGGCTCCAGTGCCTGTTTTTGACTTGACCCTGTATGGTCCTTCCTAGTTTGCTGCCAGCTTGTCCTCGCGTGAATCCTTTTGGTTTCTGCGTAGGACCAAGCTACCAACGGGGAAGTCGCGTTTTATGACCTTAGCGTCGTGGCGCAAGGTTATTTTTTGTTTTAACGAAGCCTCGCGGAGAGCTGCTCCTGACCGTATTTCTTTGACCAAGTCGAGCTCTTCTCTTAATGCCTCGTCGTTCATCTCCTCGTCTAGAGGAGCTTCCGTTCGCCTAGAAGGCTCTCTGATCTCCACCGATATCACCGCCTCAGTTCCGTAAGCTAGTCGGAAAGGGGTTTCCCCGATGGTGGAATGTGGGGTTGTTCTGTAGGCCCAGAGCACTCCGTGTAACTCCTCGACGCACCTCTTCTTGGCTTCGCCTAGCCTTTGTTTTAGACCTCGAAGATTCCCCTGTTAGCAGCATCTGCTTGCACGTTAGTCTAGGGGTGCTCGACGGAAGTGAAGTGTTGCTTCGTTCCTAGTTTGGTGACGAAGTCTTGGAACTTCCTGTCTGTGAATTGGGGTCCATTGTCGGTCACAAGGGCCTGGGGTACTCTGAATCGCACGAGGACGTTCCTTTTGTAGAAACGGAGAATGTTGAAGGCTGTGATCTTGGAGAAAACTTCGGCTTCGATCCATTTCGTAAAGTAATCGACGGCCATAATCAGAAATTAGTTTTGATAAGACCCCATTATGAAGGGGTCGAGTATATCCATCCCCCACCAGGCGAAGGGCCAAGGCGAGGATAGAGTCTTCAACTCGTTAGGGGGCGCCAAGTGCATGTCCCCGTTGCGCTGGCACCGGTCACATTTTTGGACATCCTCCTTAGCATCGTGCTGCATGGTCGGCCAATAGTATCTTGCCCGCAGGGCCTTTCGTGCCAATGACTTCCCTCCCAAGTGCTGCGCGTTGATGCCCTCATTAATTTCTTGGAGTATTTTGGGGACCTTGTCCTCCTCAACACATTTCAGGAGGGGAATGGAGAATCCTCGTCGATAGAGTTTGTCTTCGATCAGCACGTACGAGCAGGCTCTTCTTTTTCTCACGCTGGCCTCCTTGCTGTCCTCGGGCAGTTCCCCCGTGGTGAGGTAATTGTACACTGGGGTCATCCAGCAGCGTCTGTCTCCAATGGCGTTAACGTCGAGCAGCTCTGATGGCTTCTCGATACTTGGGCGAGCGAGTATCTCTTGTACGACGGATTTGTTACCACCTTTATTTCTGGTGCTAGCCAGTTTCAACAAGACATCTTCCCGCGTGTTTCATTCGCGAAGGATGTGCTGGACTTCCTACGTGTCGAACTTAACAATTCTTTCCATTACTACCGTCAAATACTCGACCAGCTGATCATTTTTTGCCTGATACTCCCCTCGTACTTGAGATGCCACGAGCTGGGAATCGGTAAAGATTTTTACTTCCTTGGCGCCAAGGTCTTCGGCCAGCCGTAATCCTGCGAGGAAAGCTTCGTATTCGGCTTGGTTGTTAGACGTAGGGAAGGACAAGACTAACGACACTTCGGTTAGGATTCCCTCCTCGTTCTCGAGGATGATGCATGCGCCACTACCCGTGGGACTGGATGCCCCGTCCACGTAAATGGTCCATCTATGTGTACCGAGCGATTTTGGACGTGGTTGGGAAGCACTACCGCTCTGGTATCTACAGTTCGATTCATTTTTTATCCTATTAAAGCTGATGAAGGAAGGGAAATAGATGTCTCCAATTAACCCTGCTTGCAAACTGAGTTTGAACAGATGACTGTTGGTTTACAGATGCTACAAACATTGTGGGTCTCTTTTAGGTTTATTTTGTTAAAAAAAGTGTCCGGTCGATTGGTGGGAGAGTAAGACTGATGCTTTTCGATTGAGATGTGAAGGTATGGAATTTTGGGTTTTGGATTAGTGTGCTCGCCAAGATTTTTCTTTCAATCTTATGCCTACGTATTCCCGTTTTTCCGAAACAGGGAAATCAGAGCGATCGTAGTTCCTCCTATTCTATGGGAGAAAGTGGTGTTTTGGTGTCTTGTTCAAAGCCCAAGATGTGAAGCGAAAGGTAGTTTGTACCTTGTTCAAAGCCCAAGATGTGAAGCTAAAGGGTTTGTCTTTAGAGAGAATTTGTCATCTCTAAAGAGGGATTTGTCTGTCACAACTATTTATAAAGGAGAATTACTTTAACCAGGATGTGTGAATCCGGCAATGCCATAATTTCCTTTATAGGGGATTTCCAACCTAAAGGAGAAGACTTTAACTCAGTGTAGAGCAATGCTATCTTTCCTTAGGAATTTCTCTCATGCTAAAAGAGGGACAGTGGCATAGATGTAGATGAACCAGAGGCTTGCCGCTTACAGCGATTAGATGAAGGGGAAGGAGTTGTTGATGTTTGTGTACTGTGAACGAGGCACAACTTTGATGCTAAAAGGTTGATTGGATCAACCAGTGGTTTTCTTATACAAAGCTTAAGAGGAGGCTAGTGGCCCAACAAGAGGGTGTTTTTTATGTGTCTCGTACGAAGCCCGAGAAAGAGGCTAAAATGTTGTTTTATACTCAACAAGGGAGTGATTTGTGTCTTGTACAAAGCCCAAGACGGAGGGTAAAAGGGTTGACTCTACAGGAGAATCTTTTATATGTGTCTTGTACGAAGCCCAAGACGGAGGCTAAAGGTTGGACTCAACAAGAGAGTCTTTTATACTCAACAAGAGAGTGTTTTTGTATCTCGTACAAAGCCCGAGATGGAGGCTAAAAGGGTTTTGACTCAACAAGAGAGTCTTTTATACTCAACAAGAGAGTGCTTTTGTATCTCGTACGAAGCCCGAGATGGAGGCTAAAGGTTGACTCAACAAGAGAGTCTGGAAAGGTTAGCTCCATTGGGGAGAATCATTGTACAAAGCCCAAGAGAGAGGCTATGGTGCTGTTTCAGTTGAGTGACAGGTCCAGTATATGGGTTCAAAGAGTAAATCAGTTCTTATATAAGTAATGTTGTACTCATGGATTTGTTCCAAGGATCGGGGTTATTTCCTGTTCTTTAAGGAAATGGGAAATCCAAAGGGTATTGAGACTGTCCGAGTCTACGAGGTTCCTTCCTATTCTTGAAGGGTGCTTGAGAATGTCTTTGAGACTCAAGGAAATTAGACTGTCCAAGTCTAGAGTTTCATTTTTTGTACTATGCTTTGAGAAACAATAGTAGACTCTTGGAAAGACTGTTCTATTAAGATGACTGATTTCTGTTCCTATACCTTTAGGAGGTCGTCGGGAAAATTTGTACGAAGCCCAAGAGGAGGCTGGAAACTTTTAAGAAGCCGAGGGATAATTTGTACTAAGCCCAAGAGGAGGCTATCATTCCCAGAGGAAGAAATCATTTATACGAAGCCTAAGAGGAGGCTGTGAATACTTCTAAGAAGCCGACGGGTCCTTGTACAACGCCCAAGAGGAGGCGGGGATGCTTTTAGGAAACCTGTGGGTCCCCAAATCCCGTGAAGTTCAAGACAGTCTATTCACAGAGAATAGATCAAGCCAGGAAAGTTCGAGAATTTGGAAGAAACTCAAGAGATGCAATTCACGGAGAAGAGATCATCTCTGGGGAGTAGAGTTTCTTGACAATTCCGAAGGTGCTTTTAAGAAGCCTGTGGGTCCCTAAATCCCGAGAAGTTCAAGACAGGCTATTCACAGAGAATAGATCAAGCCAGGAAAGTTCGAGAATTTGGAAGAAACTCAAGGGATGCAATTCACGGAGAAGAGATCATCTATGGGGAATAGAGTTTCTTTGACAACTTCTACGAGTGACAGTCTGAGAAAGGGTTCAAAAAGAATCTGTCTTTCACATCTCCATATTGTTTAACCCCAAGAGGAGGGAAGACTGTGTCTGGTAATCCTATGGGGATCTAGTTTTGACTATTTAAGAGTGATCAACGGGCTTAATGCTAGACGTAGTTGTCGGGGAAACTCTAAATATCTATACTATTATTACACAGTTGATATGAGTTTATGAAAGAAGACTTACAGTGAAACAGCCCCACAATACAGTTATATGTATATGAAAGCGGTAAATGAAAGCGGATAAACACTTACTCGGTTGTAGAGCTTCCATGCTGTTTAGTTAGTTGTTCAACAAAGAAAGATTGAAAACAACAGTATATTTCAAAATCAAAGGAGAAAGTGCTTTGAAAAAGAAAGATTTGGGGCTTACAGCTCAAGGAGAGGCCCAGGGTTTTACCAGTGATTGCACTATTGAATTTATACAGAGGGACTTATACAAGTGACTGAGGCCCAAAAATGGTTTGCTGTACAAAGGGGTTTGGGTCTTACACTCTCTCAAGAGGCCCAAAAAAAGTTTAAAGAAAAAGAGTGGGGCTTATAACACGAGGGTAGGCCCAGATGATTTTTCGTTTAAAATGGAGGTCGCGCCGAGATTTTCTTTTAACGCGAAGGGGCTTATACAATATCTGAGGCCCAAAGTTGTTTTGGTTAAAAGGGGATTGGGTCTTACACTCTAATAGAGGCCCAAAAGTTTTTAATGGGTCTTATAGCTCGAGGAGAGGCCCAATTGATTTTTAAAAGGCGGCGATCGCGCCGTTTGCTTGTACAGGGGGACTTATACAATAAGTGAGGCCCAAAGTGGTTTGTACAAGGGGGTTTGGGTCTTACACTCTATTAAGAGACCTAAAAAAGTTTTAAAGAAAATAAATGGGGCTTATAACACGAGGGTAGGCCCAAGATTTGTTTTCCAACGGACGATGATCGCGTCGAACTTTTTGAAATACAACGGGACTTATACAATAAGTGAGGCCCAAAATAGGTTTGTATTTACAAAGGATTGGGTCTTACACTCTATTAGAGGCCCAAAGTGTTTTTGAAAATGATTTATGAGGGTTTAATTAATCAAAAACCCTAATTTGTTTTTAAAATGTGTTTTAATTGAATAAAATATTCAATTAAAATGATCAAAATTGTTTAACATGTGGAAAACAAATTGTGATCTTGGATTAATGCTTCATAAATCAAGTTTTGCCCTACAAAACGATTAGAAATCATTAAAATCTGAAAAATCAAGCAGGAAAAAATATTTTAAATGTCAAAAACAATTAAAATATTAATTCTTTGCAAAAATATCAATTATATGAAATAAATAATATTTTTGGGATTTTTTGGGAAAATAAAATATTTTAACATTTTTGTGAATTATTATAAAAAGAATCAACTCAAAATCATTAAAATTCAGAGAGAAATTAATTTTTGAATCAATTAAATAAAATCACAAAATTCAAATATTTGAATTTGAGAGAAATGGCGCCAAGAACAGCTGAAGAACACGCGCGTTTTTCAGCTTTGCCCAAATTTGCATTTTCTATCCAATCTCACTGAATACTTGATTATATCATGCAATCCACATATCAATATGCTCGTCTCAACCTCACGATCATGTTTATGACAATTAATTTCATTTAAATTAAGCATAAAACAAGAAATCACGATAAATCTTCAAGAACCCTAAATTCTGCATGAAGGCTGAGATTTTTGATACACGATTCAAACAAAGCAATTACTTGAGGGAAAACATTCCATGCATGATTATGAACATTTGGCAAAAGTATTGTGCGAGGAAATATGCATAGATTGAGAGATGACCAAGTTTAGGCTTACCTCTAGGTCGTGATAGCAAGAGCAAATTGATTTCTGAGTTGGAGGTGTTACAGATGAGTTGTGATGTTCTGAACAGCTTCCCTACACCCTATGGAGTGTGTTTGAATGCTTGGACTTGATGGAAATTGGCTGGATCATTTCATGGCATCTCAACTGCAACTTGGTTAAAACCTTGAGCAATTGACTGGTGATCCTGAGAAATCAGTGTTCCAGATGTTGTTTAAGTGTTTGATCAGCTCACATATGATGTATATGAGGTGTGTGTGTGTGATTGGTTTGAGTGGAATTGCTCTCTAATGAAAATCCCGATAGTGACTTGCTAAGAAAAGCATTTTTGAGAGTGAGATGTGGATTTTGAGAAAGGCAAGTGTTATAGGCCTTTGGTGTACTTAAACTGATCACAATTGAGCTCTATTTATAGTAGTGCAAGTTTGTTTTACAAGGAATAGTGAATGGCAACTGCTGAGTAGGGTTGGCCAATGTTGGCAAATGAAAATCCAAGTCTCCTCTAGCCATTGACTAGAGATTAGGACACAGGCTGCTGGTCCCCTTGGTCTTGGATAAGTCTTGACTGAATTCAGTTGCTAATGGCTCAGTCCATGTCACCTTGGTGCTTCCATTAAATGCTCCAATCCAAAATTGGAGTCTTGTCCCTATTTTGGGCAATTCAAGGTTTAACATGCTATTTCTTGTTCCAAGGACTTTGGAGGCTTGGCTCAGTGATTGTCCCCTTTAGATTCAATCCTCAGATGTGTCCAAAGTGATGACAAGGCTTGAAATTGGCTGATTTTGGCAAATCGAGCAAAAGTGCAAAATTCTGTCTTGCCTTGGCTGATTTCAACAAGGCAACTTGCCAATGTCATATCTCATGGCCCAAATTGAATTTGGTGATGTTCTTGGCCATTTTGGAAAGCCCTTATATGATACAACAACTGTTTAATCATATTTGGTTTTGATACTTTTTGGATCCAAGTGAAAAATCCCCCTACATTTGAAAAAAAGTAAGGCAAATTCTGACTTAGTGAAATTTTCACCAAGTGTTGGAACAAAGTGACTTTTCTTGATTTTGATCACCCCATAACTCAAAATCCATGAGGAATTTGGACATAGGTCAGTATGAAGGTTTTGTAGAGGGCAATAAGATCTACAAATCAAGCTTTGGATGGGGAAGAATGGCTTTGTGGTTTAGGAGTTATGATCCTCCAAAGTTGGTACATTTGTCACTTTATTTCATAACTTAGAAAATTTTCTAAGTTTTTATGGTTACCCCTTTTACAAGTTATCCCAATTTCTTTGATTTTTCTTGATGAATGATGATTGAAATCATACATTAACTTCATTTTAGGGTTAAAAATCCATTTTTGTGAAAAATCTCAAAAAGTCAAAGTTGACTTTTGTGCAATCCTTTAGGAAATCATGTCCTTGACCTAAATCAAACTTGATGGACATGTTCCATGGGTGTTATAGGGTATATTGAATCATGTCTTAGGGTTTGGGAGCATGTCCTGGTCAAAAGTCAAAGTTACAGTTGACTTTTCTCGCGAAACCCTAACTGTGGTTCAGATAAAATTGAAACTTGTTGCTCAAGCTTCTTGGATCAATCCATTGTTCCAAATGGATCAATATGGTATATTAGAGACCCTCAAATCATCTCTTGAGGTCTTGGTTCATGATTTATCCCAAAAGTCAACTTAGGGGTGAATTAGGTCAAGAAACCCTAATTCTTGATTTTTTATGTATGCATCCCCTGAGGTCAAATTGACTTGATGATTGGGTCCATGAGGTTCCATGGAGTATATTAGGTTATGTTTTGAAGCATTGGCTCATGCCCAGAGGAAAAATTCCATCTGGAGGCCCTGGTCGATCAAAACCCTAATTTGGTGACACTGGCGATCTTGAAGCTTGATCCATCTAGAAGGGAGCAACCTTGTGCTTAATCCTTGAAGTGGGAGTCCTTTTGATCCATTGTGGATGTTTGAGAGGTTAGACAAGTTGAAGATCATGTCATTCCTTGATTGATCCTTTGTCTAAGAACTCTGAGAGGGCTTGAAACCCTAATTTTGATAGTAGTGAATGCTCACACATCTTTGGGGAGACTGATGAAGTATGATGGTTCATCCATATTCACTACAACAAAAGTAAGTTATAACATCGCACCTTAGACAGCGCTTTAATACAAAAGCGCTGCTATAAGTTAAAAACAAGGAAACTATTCATTTAAAAAAATAAAAGCGCAAAAAAATATAAGACCTTAGACAGCGCTTTGGTCAAAAGCGCTTTATAAGGTCTTATAAATTTTTAAAAAAAAATTAATGGAAAATATTAGACAGCGCTTTAGTTAAAAGCGCTTTCTAAGGTCTTATAAATTTAAAAAAAATATAAGACCTTAGACAGCGCTTCGGTAAAAAGCGCTTTCTAAAGTTTTATTAATTTTAAAAAAAAAATTAAAGGAAAATATTAGACAGCGTTTTCCTTAAAAGCGCTTTCTAAGGTCTTAAAAAAAAAAAAAAATCAAAAGCACTGTCTAAGGCCATCCTTAGAAAGCGCTGTCTAAGGTCCACCTTAGAAAGCGCTTTTATGAAAAGCGCTGTCTAAGGTCTAATTAAATTAAAATATATGAATAGTCAGTATTCATTTTCATATTTCCGCTCTTTCTTCTCCCCTGCATGCAAACTGAGCTCAAAACCCTTGTGAACTCAAACCTTCACCGTCAACCGTCCTCCACCGTGTCGTCGTTCGTTGTTGCCGTCGTTGCATTGCCGTCCGTCCGTTGCCGTCGTTATATTGCCGTCCGTTGCGAACTCATTGTCGTCGTTCATTTCTGCTCTTTGTAACTGATACATTTCGTTCTTGCATTGCCGTTGTTACCGTCGTTAAAGGTACTTCGTTGTTGTGAAGAATAGGGTTTTGTTGCTTTACATTGTTGTTGTAGGGTTTTGTTGCTTTACAATGTTGTAGTGAATGAGTATGTTTGATGAGTTTTGTTAATGAAGTTATGTTGGACTGTTTTATTAATGAAGTTTTGTAGTGAATGAGCATGTTTAAAGTTTTGTTAATGAAGTTTTGTAGTGAATGAGTATGTTTGATGAGTTTGTTAATGAAGTTTTGTTAACCATCTCTTCATCAACCAAGTTAGTTTATTTTGGGACCGAGGCAGTATATGACAAGCACGACACATTAAATTAATCAGTTTCAATATCAGGGTCCATATGTTACTGGATCGTCTTTCATCAATGAAGTCACATTTGACTCACTCAGGTAACAATTGTTGTTATTACATATAATAAGGAAATGAATAAATTCAAACACAATCTGAAGCAATACTCTATTGTACGTGTTTCTCCGTGTTGCAGGGTGCTCCTGATTCCACTATAGATCTTGCAGATGTGAAGAAGTTTTTTTACCGGCCTTCCACTCACAACTATCATCGGTATAAATTTGCTAGAACCTGAATATACTAATTTACTTCAGGAGTTGTTGCCTTATCCTGCATGTGTTCAAGCATAGATGTTGGTTTCACGTCTGAATTTTAAGACTGAACCTGTTGTGATGTTATCGCCTCTGGATTCTATTTTACAAGGTATATAGCTACTCTTGGTACATAGTACATCATATTAAATCATATATGTATAAATTTCACAAAGTTTGACAAGGTAACTTGTAATTGTTTACCACCTTTGTCAGATGAGGGTGATCTGAGTGCTGGTTCAGACTTTTTTCAAATCTTTTAGAATCCTAGTAAAGTATGGAATTGTCCATGGGGTTTTACAATGGTTGATGACATTGCACTAGCCATCAAAACCATTTTGAAAGAAAATTACTTGTCATTGCTACTCATTAATCAGTATAGGTCTGACTTCTGGTAGAGATTGTTCAACTTCAAATTGCATTGTGAATCTATCATCGCTTCTTGTCTACTTCTACTCATTAGTCTTAACTTAAGATTGGTTTAGATTGGCTTATTTGAGATTGTTTGAGAGAGGTTATGGAAAAAGCTTACAACATGGCAGTAAGTTGTTTTTAATTCATTTTCATAAACTCTTCATCAAAGCTTATACTTTTGCACTTATGTGATAAGCACTTAATTCAATTGTTTATCCAAACAGGATTTTGGACTTATTTTGGATGAGCTTTTAGCCTTTCAAAGCTTCTCAATAAGGTATCTAAATCCCGCTTGAAATGCTCATAGATCTTAATTAAAGTTTTTATTTTAGTCTTTATCCCAGAATGAGGTAGAACACTAATATTTTATATACTGTCTGCATCACTCTAGAGTCAATGTATTTAACTTTGCATTTATTGCCATGGTGAATACAAGACAATATAATCGATAAGGTTGGTTTAATAAAATTATACTATTGTCTTTCTTTCATTTCCAATATTCCCTTAATATATGTCATTTATTGTGAGATGGATGGATTATTTTAATCTGACAAAATTCAGATGTATTTCGTTATGTGTTTTTGGTTAATAATGTTTTTATGAAAGTTTGACAAAAAATGGATATTTTATATCCTAATAGAAGAAGTCATTATAATTATGAATATGTTAAGTGAATATTTGTAGTAGATATATATCTAAATCCACATAATTAATTAATCTGATGTTCTTGTCTTCTATCCACTTTTCCACTCTTAAACTTTATTCTCTCTACTTATAGGCCGACAGTGTTAGTTGCATCATTCTTCATCACAACCAAAGGTTACCATCACAAGATGAATTTTCAAAAGGAAGGCCGACACACGGACGAACTCAGATTCAAACACAAAGGTAGGCCGACACACGAGCGGTCTTATAACCAAACACAAAGGTAGGCCGACACACGAGCGGTCTCATAACCAGAGGTCACCATCACAAGATGGATTTTCAAAAGGAAGGCCGGCACACGGGCGGACTCAGATCCAAACACAAAGGTAGGCCGGATTTGAAGAAGTGTATTGACATGTTGAGGTTTATGAGAGACACTCTTTTGTTGGATCGAATAGAGATTCCATCCGATGTATGTATTTCTAACTTATGAGTTATTTTAATATTAACACATATCTCTCATGTCTAATGAAATTGTTAAAACTAAATCAAACTATGTTATATTATTATGTAGTACTTTGAATAATGCAAGTGTGCTCATTACTCAATTTCTCAATTGGATGAAATTAAAGAGGATTGGTGTCAATACATTATGGAGCTCGGAATTTTACAAGGTATAATATTGTACTCTTACTTTAATTGATGAGAATTTAAATATGTGTAACGTTGTTTATGTATTCTTTTAATTGAATTAAAATCTTTGTGTTTTCAGGACCTATAATGTAGATTTGAAGCAATGTTTTGGTTGGATGCAAAAGTACTAGTATAAGTAATATGTGCATTTGTAGAAAAAATGTAATGATTTGTAATTATAAATAGGTGTATATATAATTTTGGTTTGTAATTTTAAATATATATATTGGTTTGAATTGCCAATTGTTTTGGATATATAATTTTGGTGTAAATTGGTATATTTAAATAGAATAAATTGGATTGATTTGAATCTCCAAATTGTGGTATTTTTCTGAAAAAAATTGCTGGTTGAAAAACAGGTCAAATTCTGGTTGAAAAAACCTGGTAAAAATTGTGGTTTAAAAAAATTTATATAAAATTTTGCGCATACCTTAGACAACGCTTTTGGTGAAAGCGCTGTCTAAGGTGGGGATTAGAAAGCGCTTTTGACAAAAGCGCTGTCTAAGGTGGACCTTAGAAAGTGCTTTTACCAAAAGCGCTGTCTAAGGTATACCTAAAAAAGTTCAAAAAGGTTGACCTTAGACAACGCTTTTGGAGAAAGCGCTGTCTAAGGTATACCAAAAAAATGTCAAAAAAGGTAGGGCTTAGAAAGCGCTTTTCCCAAAAGCGCTGTCTAAGGTATACCTTATAATGTCAAAAAACGCTGTCTAAAGGTACCATAGACAGCGCTTTTCATTAAATATACCCCCCTTTAGACAGCGCTTTTGGTATTACCCAAAGCGCTGTCTAAACCTATAGCAGCGCAGGTTTAGACAGCGCTTAAAAGCGTTGTCTAAGGGTAAAAAAAGCGTTGTCTAAGGGTAAAAAAAGCGTTGTCTAAGGTCTTATCTGTTGTAGTGATTGTGATGATGATTTGCACAATGATGGAAAATCTTAGTGGTCAAAATTTGGGGTATGACATATGCCCCTATTTAATCTTCTTGGACACGAAGGTGTGAATGACGAAGGTATTCGGGCATTCGGGGTGCAAGAGGATTAAATATCGGAATACCCGAAATTTTGATGGTGGTTATGAATGGCAGATTGCATTCATCTTCTTTTGCTAAACAATAATGCTTAGAAAAGGTAAATTTCCCCTCGATCCTGGTCTTCAGCCAAGGATCTGGTCTCAGTTTTCTAGAATAAACTTCCCCTCGTTCTTGGTTTCCTACCAAGGAACTGGTCTCAGTTTCTGATTTAAACTTCCCCTCAATCCTGGTTTCCTACCAAGGAACTGGTCTTAGTTTCTGGAATAAACTTCCCCTCGTTCTTGGTTTCCTACCAAGGAACTGGTCTCAATTTCTTTTGTCAATAAACTTTATTGACAAGAAATGCTATTCGTAGCGGTTTTCCTTCAAACTTCTCGCCGAATTTTCCTGGGGAGATGCCATTTGAAGGAAAAAGTTTTGATGTCAGACTTGCTGGGGAACCCATTCGTCTGAATTGTAGAGGCACACAAACTTCCCTGTTGGAGACGCCATTTGTTTCTACTGGGGAAGACGAGTCTCCTGAAAGACTGCCTTCATTTGGGGTCTTACATCATACCTTTCTCGGGATCTTCCCGGAGAAATGCCATATGATGGGATCCAATTTGAGGTGCCGATGACCTTTTCATCAGTGGTTTTTTCGGAGAAAAACTGCTGTACCACCAAATCTCTGATTAGGAGGCTTTCTCTCGGGATTTTCCTTAATCCGGGAAAGCAAGGATATCATCTTCAATGGCGAAGAGTGATGTTGACCGAGGGCTCTCTGGTTTTTCAGAGGTTCAAGTTATCAAAATGGTCAAGGAGCCAACTTCATTCTAGAAATAAACTGGAGGAGGGAGATTGTTCAGACGCAACATTTCCTGACGAGGAAAAAACTGACAACTCGATTGAGAAAACTGTTATCACTAGGGGACAAGACCGACCAGAGTGATAGCGATGCAATATGAATGCAAATGCAAATCAAATGCATGATGTATGTATGTATATGCTGACAAAACTGACGCGACATACAAACTAATGGATGAACACGACTGGATACTCGGCCATCGCGGGGCGAAGAAGTACCGTTAGTCCAATAAGTAGCAATTCTACCTTGCCTAGGAGAAGTAATCCTCGCGGGGAACTAAGTTGGTCGGGCTTAGGAAATGAGAACTCTGCCGGGGCGTGTCAGACGAAATAAGGTCTCTGACACAGTTGATCCCTTCATTCAGGCGTACTGGGTTAGAAGGAGTACTTTGATTCTGCACTTTGAAGTTCGCTTACTTCTGGAGAAGCGGTTGATGTTCTTTTGATGTTTAACAGTAAAAAGAAATTGCCATCTTTATTTTAAAGCAGGAAATTTTTTACAAGTAAATACATTTTTGTTTTATTTCAAGAATCGTTAATCATATTTAAAATGTCGTTCTGTAAAGCTAAAACAAATAATAATTAGAAACAAAAGCACAAGGGCTCAAATTTTATTGATAAGATGGAGATCAGCCAAACGCGTGATTCCAAAGATTATCTACAAAGTTAGAAAATTGTAATTTACAGGGAAAAGGGCTACGTTGAAACATAACGACCACTATCCTTCTACCAACTTTGAATTCGGGACATCCTGAGCTTCTTATCAAAGATGACCTTGACTGGAGTTTTCCTCCGATGGATGGTGTAACTGTTACTGAGGGACTTGCCTCTTTGTCAAATGTAGTTACTTGCCATTATCCCTAATTTTTTCCTGGATTGTACTGTGATGTTTCCAATCCACCGGGATGATTTTTGATCAGGTCTCTAATTTTTGCCTGGACCGCCCTTTCGGGTTTTCAATCCACCGAGACATTTTTTTTTTAATTTTATTTAGGCGAAGTATTTCTTGACTACTTCAACATTTGTGGGGTAGGCAAATTCCTCTCCATCCATGGTTGCGAGTCTCAAGGCGCCGCCTGAGAAAGCTTTCTTGACCACATAGGGGCCGTCATAATTCGGAGTCCATTTTCCCCGAGAATCAGTGAGAAATGATTGTATCTTCTTGAGCACAAGGTCTCCTTTCCTGAAGACACGGGGTCGAACCTTTTTGTCGAACGCCCTCTTCATTCTTTGTTGATATAACTGACCGTGGCATAGTGCCGTGATTCTCTTTTCTTCAATCAGATTCATTTCGTCGTGTCGAATTTGACACCACTCAGCTTCGGTGAGCTTAGCTTCCATCAATACCCTGATTGATGGGATCTCTACTTCTATGGGGAGCACTGCTTCCATGCCATATACTAAAGAGAAAGGGGTTGCCCCAGTTGAAGTGCGGACAGATGTGCGATAACCGTGAAGAGAAAAGGGTAGCATCTCATGCCAATCTTTGTAGGTTACAACCATCTTTTGAATGATCTTCTTGATGTTCTTATTAGCCGCTTCTACCGCTCCGTTCATCTTGGGTCGGTAGGGAGATGAGTTATGGTGTTCGATCTTAAACTCTGCGCACAACTCTTTCATTATCTTATTGTTCAAGTTAGATCCATTATCAGTAATGATCTGGCTCGGAACACCATAACGGCAGATGATATTATTTTTGATAAATCGGACCGCCACTTGTCGGGTTACATTGGCGTACGATGCTGCTTCGACCCATTTGGTGAAGTAATCAATGGCTACCATGATGAACCGATGTCTGTTTGTAGCTTTGGGCTCAATCAAGCCAATCATGTCGATTCCCCATATGGAAAAAGGCCATGGGGAAGAAAGAACTTTGAGATGCGCTGACGGTACATGAATTTTGTCGGAGTATGTCTGACACTTGTGACACCTCCTCATGTATTTGTAGCAGTCGGATTCCATGGTCAACCAGTAGTACCCTGCCCTTAGAATTTGTCTAGACATTGTGTGTCCGTTGGCATGAGTGCCAAAGGACCCTTCGTGAATTTCCTTTATCAGCATGTTTGCTTCTGGTCTGTCTACGCATCAGAGCAAGACCATGTCAAAATTCCGCTTATAGAGTGTATCACCGCTCAGAAAGAAACTGCCAGCCAGCCTTCTAAGGGTTTTTCTGTCTTTTCTGGATGCCCCAGGTGGATACTCTTGTTTCTGAAGGAAGCATTTGATATCGTGATACCAAGGTTTGCCGTCTATGACTGCTTCAATTGTGAAGACGTAAACGGGTCGTTCAAGGCGCATGATGTCGATCTTAGGTATGTCATTCCATTGACCTACACTAATCATGGAAGAGAGAGTAGCTAGTACATCAGCCATGTGATTCTCATGACGAGGGATGTGATGAAACTTGACTCTGTTGAAGAAAGGTAGCAACCTTCTTGCATAATCTTTGTAAGGAATCAGTCATGATTGGTATGTGTTCCAATATCCTTTTATCTGATTGATAACCAGGGCTGAATCGCCATATACGTTCAAGTTCTTGATCCTTAAATCAATCGCTTCCTCGAGACCCATAATACAAGCTTCGTATTCGGCTTCGTTGTTCGTACATTTGAACGTAAGTCTGGCAGTGAAAGGAATGTGGGTACCCTGAGGGGTAACAATTATTGCCCCAATTCCGTTTCCATAATGATTAACTGTTCCGTTAAAGATAAGTCCCCATTGGGAACCTGGTTCTGGCCCTTCATTGGGTAGCAGTTCGTCGCAGTCTTTCATTTTCAAATACATGACATCTTCTTCTGGGAAGTCGAACCCGATTGGTTCCTGATCGTCAATCAGCTGATGAGCCAAATGATCGACTAAAATACTCCCTTTAACGGCTTTCTGAGTGTGGTACTCTATGTCATATTCTGATAGCAACATCTGCCAACGGGAAATCCTTCCCGTGAGAGCGGGTTTTTCAAATACATACTTAATTGGATCCATTTCTGAGATCAACCAAGTAGTGTGACAAATCATGTACTGGCGAAGACGTTTGGCTGCCCAAGCCAAAGCACAACAAGTTTTCTCGAGCATCGTGTACCGAGTTTCACAGTCGGTGAACTTCTTGCTCAGATAGTAAATGGCAGACTCCTTCCGTTTGGTTTCGTCTTGTTGGCCAAGTACACACCCCATTGAGTCTTCCAAGACTGTGAGGTAGATGATCAGTGGTCTTCCTTCCACTGGAGGTGATAGAATCGGAGGATTCAACAGGTATTTCTTAATACTGTCGAAGGCGGTTTGGCAATCTTCTGTCTAAACGCAATCATGGTTCTTTTTGGGTAATTTGAAAATCGGCGCACATGTCGCGGTCATGAGTAATATGAATCTGGAGATGTAGTTCAAACGTCCCAGGAATCCTCTGACTTGTTTTTCAGTTTTCGGAGAAGGCATTTCATGAATGGCCTTGATCTTGTCAGGATCAACCTCAATTCCTTTCTGGCTGACGATGAACCCTAAGAGTTTCCCTGAACGGACACCGAAGGTGCATTTTTTGGGATTAAAGCGGATTTTGTATCTTCTCAAACGCTCGAATAGTTTTGACAGGTGGGTCACATGCTCCTCCTCTGTCTTAGATTTTGCAATCATATCATCGACATATACCTTGATTTCCTTGTGTATCATATCATGAAACAAAGTAGTCATGACCCTTTGATAGGTTGCCCCGGCGTTCTTCAAACCGAACGGCATTACCTTGTAACAAAAGGTACCCCATGGGGTGATGAATGAAGTTTTCGCCATGTCTTTCGGTGCCATTTTGATCTGGTTATAGCCCGAGAATCCATCCATGAAGGAGAAAACTTTAAACTTTGCTGTACTGTCTACCAGCATGTTAATGTGTGGTAAAGGAAAGTCATCCTTTGGACTAGCCTTGTTTAGATCCCTGTAATCTACACACATTCTGACCTTTCCATACTTTTTCGGAACGGGTACGATGTTGGCTAACCATTGAGGATATTCTGATGTGGCGAGGAAACCCGCGTCAATCTGTTTCTGTACCTCCTCTTTGATTTTGATGGCCATGTCCGGGTGAGTGCGTCTCAACCTCTGCTCTACTGGAGGACATTCCGATCTTAATGGTAAGTGATGTTCCACGATGCTGGTATCCAACCCTGGCATATCCTGATAGGACCAAGCGAATACATCGGGGAATTCTTTGAGAAGCTTTATCAAACTCTCTTTGGCAGTTGGACTGAGCAGTGCCCCAATCCTGATTTCTTTTCTCTCTTTTTCTGAACCCAAGTTTACCGTTTCCAACGGCTCTTTGTGAGGTTCAATAGACCTTTCCTCTTGTCTGAGTAATCGGGAGATCTCTTCTGGAATTTTGTTGTCAACTTCTTCTTCAGCCCCAAATACCGGGAACTCAAAGTTGGGAAAAGGCATCGGATCGTATGTTTCAACGCGGTTTAAAACAAGCAATCTGTATGACGTGATGATTCGTGTTTAGAAGAGATAGAGAGAATGCAAAAGTGTGTGCAGTGTATTTTTTTTATTACTGCTTGTTTTTATTAGTGAATTGTTTTTTATGATTACCATTTTCTGAGAAAGAGCAAAAAGAGAAAACAACAATTAATGCGGAAATTACAGAATGACATTATTTTTTTAATGAACAAGTCGATTCTTGAAACTACAACCCTATAAAACAAAACTCTGTTGCTTTGGGCAAAGCGAAGAGGGAAAATTTATAGAAAGCGAGCCCTATCAAAACATCCGTTTCACCTGGGCAGGGTGAAAGGTTAAAGATGGCAATTACTTTGACTGGCGAACAACCGTCGGAACATCGACAACAACCCATTGGCGGCGAACTCCTCGGTGAATCACAAAGTCTGGAACCTTCCTTGATTTGTCTTCAGAAATGACGTTGATTTCTAGTGGAGCAGGATCATTGGAATCTGTCTCCCAGGCAGAGTTGTCGTAGGAGGATTCCTCTGTTGTATTTTGCATAGCATTTGTGCTCTCAGCTGTATCTCCCCATCCAGTTGGCTGGATATCTTCGAGCCTGATACGAGAGCTTTCGGGAGCGATGTACTTGACCATGAAGTCGTACTTTCCACTCGGTTGTCCCAAGGTGTCCCACACTTCTTTGGCACTGGAGGAGTCATCTCTCTCGATGACGTTGACCTCGGGAAAAGCATAGTTGATGAATTCTAGTCCTGCAAACGTTGCGAATTCATCGTCATGTTGAGTAGTTTCTGAATGACCTAAGTGTTGATCCCATGACATGGTGGGGACACAGGTATTATGTTCAATGATGCTCAGCTGAGTTTCATTACTCAGCTGACTTTCTTGCCCCAAGTTTCCTGGGTAAGGCTGCCACATTGGCAGACCGTCCATCGGGCCATAGTAATTGTGGTCAAAGTTGTCTTTCATTAGAGTGTTCTCCTCTAATGAATTTGGCGGAGCACGACATCCTTCCGGATCACAACCTCCATATATCATTTCGACATCTGACCGTGGTATAAATATCGGACTCTGTGCGAGATAGCAAAATGGCGTAGGCACCTCTTCCTGAGACATATAACCGTCCTCGTTAAGATAGGACTTCCATTCTTCATCTGTGTCAGAGGAATCATCTTTATTGATGGTATGCACTTCCTGAGTCACTGGTTGAAGGAAACCTCCACTGTGGAAGAAATCCTGAATGGGATAAAGACTTTCATCGTTAGCAGCTGTCTGGGTACAAGTTGCAGAAAAACCAAGACCATTCTTTGTTTTATTGTCCGTAGGAATGACAAGCTGTCCCCATCCTATTGTATCGGTACCCTCGACTGCTTTAATAGCATCTTTGTATGAGGAAATCGAAGTTCCTCCTCCAGATTGATCGTCCTTGTGTAGCGAAAGCGCTTGGAACTGGGTTCCGATTATCCCTTCTGGTTCCACATAAGTGGATGACGATAAATTGCTGACGAGCAAGGCCTGTTCCCCACAAACTGTGATGAGTTGGCCGTTCTGGACGAACTTTAGCTTTTGGTGGAGGGTCGAGGTGACCGCTCCAGCCTGATGTATCCAAGGTCTTCCTAATAAACAACTGTATGTTGCCCGGATGTCCATGACCTGGAAATTGACTTGGAAAGTGTGAGGACCAATAGTTATGGGAAGGTCAACTTCGCCGATAACCGTTTTTCTGGATCCGTCGAATGCTTTGACGACGACCTCACTGGTTCTCATCGGAGGACCTTTGAATGATAATTGCATCAAAATGGACTTCGGCATAACATTCAGGGCTGACCCTGTGTCTACCAGTACGCTGGCTAAAGCATCGTCCTGGCAGTTAACTGTGATATTGAGCGCCATGTTATGACGGCGACCCTCTTCGGCTAATTCTTCATCACTAAATCCCAAATTATTGCAAGAAGTGATGTTAGAGACAATACTATCGAACTGTCTGATTGTTACATCCTGTTCCATAAAGATAATACAGAGTAATAGAGATAATACAGATAGTTTTGAAGGAGTTTGTAACAGTTGATCGACAATGTTGTATTTACTCCTTTGGATGAGCTTCAGCATCTCATCATTGTTTTTCAAAAGGTCGGGATTACTGGATTGACCGACTGATGGATCAAGAGCTTCTGTCTGAAGTTCCTTTTCTTTGTTGGACTCTCCAACTCCTCTGTTGAAGATTCTACCACTTCGTGTTACACGACTGATGTCTGCAATATTCACGGTGGAGGGTAATGGAATTTTCTTTCCATTTTCAATTATCGTTGCACCGTATTTGTAAGGGATTGCCTTAGCTGATTCATACGATAGTGGTCCCGGCAGATAGATGACTGTGGGAACCTTCGGGTTTTTTTGACCATCGTACGTAATCTCGATCCGTTCCCGGTTGGGAATTCTTGATTCATCAAGCAGAGGGATAATGGCAAAAACATTCTTGGTCCTCTGATGATCAGAGATGACGACAACGTCCTCAATTTGATTGGCAAGGTAGTTCGGCGACCAATTGATGGGTCCGGAATCTGGATATGGGCGAATCTCTCCACGATCCACCTGCCCCTGGAGAGCTGCTTGCACAAGGTAGCACCCTTGGTTACTTTCCGAACAGACTCCACAACGTTCATAATTGTGTGGTGGCTCCTGGCCACGCCCACTTTGAATACAATGTAACCTCACTAGGTTAGCTTCCACGGATCGGACATCCTGACTTTGACGCCGAGTGGGGTTTCTGTTATTGATACTAATTTGCTGAGTATCTTCATCCATGTAGATTGGCATCCACCAATGATTTAACAAGTGCTGAAGTGCTTCCTGGACAAGGCACATCCCTGATCGTTTTCGCAACCCGCTTTACAGCTGTGATAATTATGTGATATCAGGAATCCTAGTCGGACCTGCTCAGCATGCAGCTCTACCAAGTTGGTATTCATCAAGCGAATATCAAAGATCTGAACCATATTGATCTGATAGGGATTCCTATCATGGTAGTCTTGGATCCATCCAAGACCCATCTGACGCTGGAGGGCCTCCTGTATGAAAGAGCATCCCTGTTTGTTTACCGAGCAAGTCAGACAAGAACTATAATCGTGCCACGGAAGATTATGATACTGGCTTTGCCTTGAGTGCATTGTCACCAAGTTGGCATTCATCGCACGGATGTCGTGGTTCTGAATGACGTTGGAATTCGTGTAAACCATGTTAACTCCACGAACTCGGTGCTCTTGGATCCATCCGAGATCCAATTGTTCCTGTAGAGCTGCTTGCGCCACAGAACATCCTTGATTGCTTTTAGAGCAGATATCACACTGATGATAATTATGAGGTGGCACATGGCCATATCCACTCTGTCTACAATGCATCTTGACCAGATTGGTCCTCAACAAGAGTACATTGTGAATTTGATAGACATTGTTAAGTTCTTTCTCAATCAGGTTGACTGCAGCTTTCTCATGTTGAGGCAGCGGGTTTGTGAGAACATTGGGATTCGTATCTTTGAAAGATAAGAGCCCGCTCCTAACAAGCTTTTGCACGTCAGATTTGAAATTGAGACAGTTTTATATGTTATGCCCTGGTCCTCCTTGATGATAAGGGCATGTCTGATCCACCTTAAACCAAAAAGGCGGATTTTCCGGTACTGTAAGAGGAGACTTAGTCTGGATGTGCCCCTTAGCCAGTAGTAACGGAAATAGTTCTATGTACAACATGGGTATAGGATCAAACCCTGGTGGCCGCGTTGTACGGTTGTTATTGTATGGAGGACAAGCCTGCTGAAGAGGCTGTTGTGTTCTTTGCTGATTAGGTTGGCTTTGAGCAACCTGAGGTTGATACGTAAGAATAGGCGCAGGGCTGATAATAGGAGTTACAGCTGCTACCGGTTGGTACCGTCGCCTTTTCTTTCCGAGAGAGATATTCCCAATATCTTGCTCTTTTTTCTTAGGGAGAGCACTACCGTATCGTTTTGTACTACTCGATGATCCAGCGTCTTTTATTAGACGTCCTTCTCGGACGGCTTCCTCAAGACGAACTCCCATACCGACCATCTCGGTGAAGTCACTGGGCGCACTGGCAACCATTCTGTCGTAGTAAAACGAGCTTAAGGTCTTTAAGAAGATCTTTGTCATCTCTTTTTCCTCAAGAGGTGGACAAATCTGAGCGAAAATTTCGCGCCATCTCTGAGCGTACTCCTTAAAGGTTTCCTTGTCCTTTTGTGACATTGATCTGAGTTGATCTCTGTCTGGTTCCATGTCCTGATTGTATTTATATTGTTGGATGAAGGCAGTGCCAAGATCTCTGAAAGTGCTGATCGTAGCACGTTTTAAACCCATGTACCATTTGAGTGCGGCACCGGTTAAACTATCCTGAAAGTAGTGAATCAGTAGGTCCTGATTCTCCGTCTGAGCTGACATTCACCGAGCGTACATCACCAGATGGCTTTGAGGGCAAGAGTTACCCTTGTATTTTTCAAAGTCGGGCACTTGGAACTTGTGCGGGACTTTCACATTGGGGACCAGACAAAGGTCTACGGCGTCCTTTCCAAATAAATCCTGACCGCGGATGACTTGCAATTCCTTCTGCATTTCCAGTAACTGTTCCTGGAATTCATCTATTCTATCGAACATAGTTTCCTTCTTACCAGAAGGTATTGGTGGAACCTGTCCTTCCGGGACAGTGTGCACCACAGGGGGTGGTACCATGACTACGGCAGTGAATCTTGGCGTTTCCCGAAGTTTGTAACCTTCAGGAGTCTTCAATATGCCCCTGGCATCTTCGCTTTCCCGAAGTTTATAACCTTCAGGCCCAGCGGCTTCGGTTATGATTCCCTGATCTTCAGTGATCGGCGGAACAGATCCTTCCGGGATATAGTTAACAGGCATGCCCCAAGGACGATCTTTCGGCATTTGATACCTAGGATCATATTTCCCCACTATGGGCGTTGAGGTGATCTCTGAGATCATAGTCCTTTGTAGCTGAGCTTCTGCCATGGCTTGCATATCGTTACGAAGCTTTCTCATATCCTCTCTCAGAGCGTCGATCTCTTCTTTCAACTCTGTATTCTCTTCCTCAAGATCATCCATATTTTTCTGACGATTGGCCCGAGTATTGTATGAATGAGACAATTTGACTCTAGAACCGAGACACAAACATGAGATTCGTAGGTAAGAAGAATACACGATGTGAGAATGATGAATGCAATGATTATATTAATTGTTTTTTGGTTTAATCAAAATAAACTTCGACAATTAGATTGCAAATATCAAACAGTGGGGAAACCCCTTTTTATTGAATTCAAAGGATTACAGAAACGGAAATACAGTAGATTACAAGGTGCAGAAACAAAAACCTAAGCTAATGGGTCCCGAATCCTCTCTGAAGAGAAATCGGGTGCTGACTCTGGTACTTTCCTTTTCTTTGACCGGGGCTCTTGGGCCGTTGTTGGGTTGTCATTCCTTTGCCAGGTGAAAGGAGTGAGAAAATTCCTTTGGTCATCTTGATTCTCTATAGCATGTTGCTCCAAAATTTCAATCAGAGCGTCCTTATCTTTCAGTAGTTGCTGTATTTTGATGCACTCCACGTTGAGGGTGCGGTACTTGTTCTTCCAAGACCTCCTCTCATGCTGAACTTTGTTCAGAGTAACCTGAAGCTTTTCAGTCTCAGTCATGAAGTACATGACAGACTCCCTCGGTGGAAGAACTCTGTGACGAGGATAAGGCGTCTTCAGCTTGAGAGCTCTAGTTTGTACCCAGTGGAGATAAGGCTCCACCGAGACACAATCCAGTTTTCCTAGAGACTCCCGTCCTTTCTTATGAACATGTTTCCAAGCATGCACTATTTCTGTCTTTAGTGCTCTGTCATTTTCTCCTTCCTTGAAGAAAAGACCTTCCAGATGAACACTCCGTGGGACGTGCCTCATCGGGTATCCAAATTGACGACAAACAAGAACTGGATGATAATTGATTCCTCCCTTAGTTCCTATAAGGGGTACATTGGGGAAGTTTCCACAATGGTTAATGATCCCGATCCCATCATAAATCCTATTACACCAATCAATGTCAGAGTTGGTGAGGGACATGATTTTCTGCGACCAACTTAAGGCACTCTTGTGATCCCAAAAAGCAGCAGACTTAGGCAAATGGGAGATAAACCATTTATAAAGCAGAGGTATGTAGCATGTGATCTCCCCTCCGCTGTACAAATTTCCCAAGTGTACAGAATGATACGCATCTGCGAGCAAAGTTGGCACAGGTTTTCCAATGAGAAAAACCTTAATGGAGTTGATATCGACGAAGTTATTAATGTTGGGCAACAAAAATAACCCGTAGGTGAGTAAAACAAAGATGCTTTCAAAAGCAGTCACGTTCCCGATACTGGCGAAGTACAGGGCTTTCTTTGTCAAGAACTGGGCTGGCAAACCTTGTATGCCACCCTTAGCGGTCATGTGAGTCCTGACCTCAGACTCGTCCAAATGAATTTCTTTCGCAATGGTCTGATTCTTTGGAATTTCTTCCAGTCCAGAAAATGGAGCTTGATCTGTAATGTGTAGATCAATCAGATGAGAATATTCCTCCAGCGTTGGTGCTAGCTAGTAATTCGGGAATGTGAAACAATGATAGACCGGATCGTAGAATTGAATGAGCGCATCCATGATTCCCTCAATCACATGGACTCTTAGCAGAGATAGCAAACCTCCGTACTTGGCTCTGAAAGCCTCTTGGTTTGTGATCATCCTCGCCAAACATCTTAAATCCTCTAGTTTTGGAATCCTGAAGGTGTACTTATGAGTTCTCCTTCTACCGAAATCCATTAGCGCAATCCTTTTCTCTGATATTTGCAATCACAGTCTTAGTTTATTTTGAAAAGACAGAGAGACTAGAAGAGAAATTTTTTTGAATGTTTTAATGTTTTTTAAATGAATGCATGAATGCAGCACACAAAAACATAGGAAAAAACATGGGGTCAAAGGGTCGTTGTCATGGAGTCAAGGCTCTACCCATCCCCAAAGGTTTATACTAGGGTGATTTTTTGTACCTGTACTCAAAATCATCAGCTCCTCCCAGGATAACAAACAACAAGCGGATCGCCAGCGAGCTGTATGAAATCTTAGAGTAAATGCTATTCACCGAGAATAGATCATCAGCCTCAAATGAGGGTAGTATCGCGTGACAACTATTTCCGAAAGTCTCCGCACTACAAAAGGGTTGGCTCCTCAGCTTCTCAGACTTCACAATCGGCCCATTGCCTATGAGAGGGAATGGGTTGCATTGGGAAGCCTCCACTGAGGTTGATGGTCGACCTTGTCGCCATCACTTATCTTAAGTGTATACTCAATCTTTCCACATGCGGCATCACACGCATTCCCATTAGCAGAAAAATAAACACAAATATCAATTAGGAAAAGCAATATATATTTGTCCTAATGTCCTAGACTTTTTTTAAAAGCTACGAATCTTATGTTCCTGACAGAAAATAGCTCCCCAGCGGAGACGCCACTCTGTGGTATCTTCCCCACTTAAAGGGTTTTGACCTAAGATCCTAGTGAAGTCAACAAAAGGTCCTATCCCAGAAAAGAAAGAAAGAAAGAAAGACCGGTCCCATGGTGGGAGCCACCTTTTTTAGGTTTCCACCTAATAGATGGGAAGAGAACAAGATCTCGTTCTCCCCAGTGAAGTCGCCATTATTCTGTAGCGAGCAATTTTAGACGTGGTTGCGAAGCACTACCGCTCTGGTATCTACAGTTCGATTCATTTTTTATCCTATTAAAGCTGATGAAGGAAGGGAAATAGATGTCTCCAATTAACCCTGCTTGCAAACTGAGTTTGAACAGATGACTGTTGGTTTACAGATGCTACAAAGATTGTGGGTCTCTTTTAGGTTTATTTTGTTAAAAAAAGTGTCCGGTCGATTGGTGGGAGATTAAGACTGATGCTTTTCGATTGAGATGTGAAGGTATGGAATTTTGGGTTTTGGATTAGTGTGCTCGCTAAGATTTTTCTTTCAATCTTATGCCTACGTATTCCCGTTTTTCCGAAACAGGGAAATCAGAGCGATCGTAGTTCCTCCTATTCTATGGGAGGAAGTGGTGTTTTGGTGTCTTGTTCAAAGCCCAAGACGTGAAGCGAAAGGTAGTTTGTACCCTGTTCAAAGCCCAAGATATGAAGCTAAAGGGTTTGTTGTAAGTTCTTGTAATTGGCTAAAATTTTGTTAAAACAATGTTGATGTCATGGTTGATGTTGCACCATGAACTGCTAACAGTCCGGTTTGTAAATAGTGTTGAAGAGTTAAAGTGCTGAAGAGTGATGTCACATGTGAAGTCTTAACATCACTATACCAGAACAGTACAACATCAGGTCTGGGATGATTAATTAGGGCTGCACGTGTTTCTGGTGTGAATGAGATATTCTGCTAAAGAGAATCAGAGAATGCAGGCGAAGATCAAGGGAGAGATATATTCTGTTACAATCAGTTATGAAGATCAGTTTATTGCGCATTTAATGCATAAAGATATGGAGAATATTCAAAATTAATAATTGAAGATTTAATTGAAGATATGATTGAAGATCTATTTAGTAGCAGATTTGTTACAGAAGATATGATATGATTTGAAGGCCCAAATCCAGTTGGGATTATGTTATAAATAGAATGCTTGTAACCTAGAATAGGTACGGGTCCAAGATGTAGTTCTTTAGGGCTTTGTCTAAGTGAACCACTCGGGTTGTGAGATGGTCACTGTGTGTAACTCAGAAACCTGTAGGTAATGAGTTTGGTATTGTTCTTGGAGGAAGCTTTGAAGCAACTCCAAAGGGTGTCATGAAAGGGTATCATGGAAAGGTGTCTTATATGGTGGTACAGTTGTTGGTAATCAAGCTGTTGATGCAGTGACGGTATAGTTGACTGCTAGACATCATTGTGAAGATAGGAAGTGAGATGGAGTCTCTTACCTAGGGAGGACTTAGGTAGAAGGGTCATTGGGTAGTGATTAAATTAGGTAGATTGTCAACTGGTCTGTTGAGTCTGTAATTTGATACTATTAATAGTGGACTTCCTTCCTAGCTTGGTATGCCCCCAGATGTAGGTTGTTGAACCGAACTGGGTGAACAATTCAGTGTGTTATTTACTGTTTCTATTATTGCCTTGTTCAGCAGATTGCGATGTTGTGACATTGCACAAAGACATCACACATCTGTACCAGAATTTTAGTTGGTATCAGAGCAGGCATCCTGTTTGTTTCTGGATGAGATCTAGGGATGATACTTTCTGGTTCGTGAGCAAGGAAGATAGATTTGCTGAGTCGTGGAATTGTTCAGGATGGACTATTCATGATAGAGATTGTGTAGGATCTGGAGAACTACTTGAGAGTTTGATTTGTTGGCACTTGGTCTATGGTGATGAAGGATTAGTGAGTAGTGCCTGAAGGCTGTTGAGGAGTTGTTGTGTATTCCGTTGCATGGTATCTGATGTAACCCTGGTTGGTTCTTGTATCTCTGGTGGTAAGATGCTAGGAAGATATTCTCTTGGAAAGACATTAGGGTTTGGTCTCCTCAGCAGGATATTCTGTGATGTTGTAGTCAACTTCAACCGTTTGGCCACAGATACTTGAGGATTATCTCATATCTATGTGAATGGATCTTGTTAAAAACTGAATGACATGGAAGTTTATGTCTTTGGAAAAAGAATGTATTGAAGACCACTTTGTCCAGAACATTGATTCCTTCTTTGTCAAGTTTCTTGATGGTATAAGAAGAGGGTGGAGCCAAAGCAAAAGAGTATCATTGTCAATTCTTTCATGCGGGAGTGAAGATCTCGATAAGTTATCTCTTGAGCCTTGTGGTGGTAACCTTAATAGGAGGATCTTCCTGGTTATGATAAAATACATGAACTGGAGAAAGATTCATCAAGAAAGAAGCTGAGCTTATTATGTCAAATCTAATGTCTCGACATCGTGCTTCACATTAGCAGTTTATGGTAAATGTTAAGTCAAGACCTATTGGAGTGTAGCTGCTTAGAAGGATCACTGAAGCTATGAAGATGAACAATTGTTGAAGTGCTATTCAGCAGGTTCTGGTTAAAGGCATCCAAGAGTTTTGTGGTAGTCATGATGAGAAGATTCAGCAGATGGCAGTTACCTTGACTGGATTTGAGTATGTGCTTGCAACTAATGACAAAATACATAGACGGGAGACTATGTACTGTTGAAGTGTTGAGAATATACTTTTCTCTGTGTGGCTCTTTATTAGTGCTGTTGAAGACTTCATAATCTTGAGAGTTTCAGCTTGGATCAGTTTATCTAAGTGGTTGGGAGCATGGTGTTTGCTCTGGTTGTGAAGGTCGAGGATAAGTGGAAGTTATCTCTGGCTTTCTATTGACGACTCTACTAAGGAAAGTGGCAGTCTTTGGTATTGCTATGAGGTAGTCTTGGATTACCTATTTTCTGAAGATTCAGATGTGGTAGGATTGAAGTCTTTGGAGTTTCTGAGCAGGATGAAGGTTGTTTACTCAAACGTATCAAGTCTATGAGAGCATGGAAATCTGGTTCTGCAAAGGGAGGAGGTTCTTCTAAGTGGCAGAAGGAAGAGCTGAATTCAACAGCTGGATATCATAATGTTCTGACATGCTTTTGGCAGAAGTTCAAGGTTGAGGATGGAAGTATACCTTCTTTTGGTGAATGAGAGTTTAGTCCTCTCTGGCTTTCTGAGGCTCTGTAAGCTCAGTAGTGAAGCATATCTAGAACCATGGTGTGTCAAGAATGTCCTAACAGATGTTAGAACATTGTTTTTTTTTTGTTGGATATCCTTGGGAAAGGATGATTTTGTTCTAGTTCTGTAGTTTGGTGCATACATTATGCCTAAGGAGCATCTACATAGTCATACGGGAGAATGATGAAGTAGAAGGTCTTCCTTGGATGGAGAATGTAGAGAAGACTAAAGTAGATCAGGTATTGTCTGCTTGGAGATCTGAAGATGAAGAGTGTGATAGGTAATGACTGTGTTATGATCAAGGAGTGCATTGTGATCATTCATGTGGATATTTCAGAGAGAAGTTGATCAGCTTGGCAAGATGTGAGTTTTGGTGTTTGGAGTGTTTGAGGATCAAGCATTAAGTGAATGCGTTTAGCAGGTGTGTTGAACAAAGGGTGCACTCTCGAAGACATGAAAGAGAGTCTTATAGTCTTGTCAGTTAAGGTGTTAGTCTTGCAAAGGTGTTCTGGTTATCCTTGAAAGGGGGAGAATAGTATTTTGTGCTCTTGGAAAGTTGTTTACATCTTGTACAGTTGTGTAAATAGAACAGATGAAATTTATTGTATTGCATTAAAGCTTACAAGATTAGTAAAAACAACATATATAGAGCCTAAAGATTATCCCAACCCCCAGAGTCAAGAAAAGTCTTCCAATCTTCATCCCATTCATCATCAGATGCTTGAAGCTGCACTTGGTTTTTCTTGATAGTCTTCATCCTGGTTTCTGATGTCTTGCGTGTTCTTGTTGCTCCAGAAGATGCTCCAGCCTTGGACAGTGTTGTGTCCTTCAACTTCTGAGGATCTGGCGTCGTGTCCTCCAGCATGTGTCTCTCTGCTCCACTCTTGTTAGACTGACTCATGCTTCCTTCCTTGGGTTGCTGATATGAGCAAGGAGGTTTGGTATTTATAATGGATAATATGGCATTGTTTGTATCGCCTGACCAGTCAGAGTAGTCTTTGGTGTGGGAATCTGTTTTTCTTGGGAACCTGCTTTTCTTGACATATTGGTTGCCAGAGTTTCGTTCTTGGTGCCTGGGTGGAAGTCTTGTCTAGTTGTGTGATGTTATTCCTTCTAGTATAACTCTGGTGTTGATTAAGTAGGGATGGTCGTTTGTCTCGTGCTGATGTCCTACATGTTGTTACAACATTATAGTTGGGTATGCACCATACTTATGGAGTTTGAAGAAGCAGCATTATAGTCTGAAGTGGCAGTTCTGACATAGTGTGGATTAGAATGGGCAGATTCTAATCTTGATGGCAAGTAGTTCAGGAAATATATGGCTACTTTCATGTTGAAGACTTCATTAGGAGCTGGTGAATGTAAGGACAGAAGGGTGTTTATCTTGTGTGAGATATTTCCAATCAAATGGGCCTTTGGTTATTGGACTTGGCATATCTTGTATCTAAAATCTGCATGAGGAATGTGGCATTTTTGATGGGATCTGTCATAGCCGTGTGAAGATAGTGCCTATAAAGGAGAGGTCTGAAAAGAAAAAGTGGTGTACTTAGCTGGTGGTTGGAAGCAATCTAGAAGAAGTAGTGAGAAGTTGTATCAATACTGATTAGATAAGAAAATGTGTTTGTAGAGTCTTGGGTTAATGAGCCAGCAGGCAATGTCTGAAGAGATGTCAGAACATGATATAGGACATGCTTTCATTGATCCAAACAAGGAAGTATTTTGGACGGGGGTGTAAGGATAAAGTGCAACACGTGGCTTCGACTGTGCATGAAACTGTTTTGGTACAATTTATGGGAAAAATCAGTTAGGAAATTATAAAAGTGGTCAAGACTGTTTAGGACAGAGGCATTGAATTTGGAAGGAGTTTTGAGTACCTAAAATAGTGTTTCCCTTGACTGATAACCTTGAAACATTCAAAGCTCGTTAATTCCTAAGTAACTAATCTGCTATATATATAGGAGTTATTCTTCTCTCCTTCAGCCAGTGAGTGTTCTCTTCTCATAAGTTCCTATGGCGTTTATTCGTGTTTGGGTGAGCACATCTTGGGTCTGGTTCTATGAGGGTTTTCTTTGTCAATTTGTGGCTAAAAAAGGGGAGAAAAGGAAAGTTTGGGGGGGGGGGGGGGGTAAATGGTTTGTGCAGATGTCATGTCTGGAGGTTGCAGTTCCAGTTGTTGCAGAAGGAGGTCATACCCTTGAGTTGGTAGTGAGTTTTTGTGACTTGTGTCCTGAGTTATGAACACAGTTGTGACTTGTGTTCTGAGTTACCTGGGCAGGCAGAATGGCACTTCTCAACGTGTCAGGTTATGCCACAGATTGACCAGGGGGCCTGATCAAAGAAGGTGAGCAGAATTCTCTTATGCCACCATTGGTCTTTGATGAATAGGTGAACATTTCTTTTCTGGAGGAGTCTTCTACAATCACTCCGGGTCTGAGTTGAAAGGAAAAAGAAATGTGTTACATTAAGGGGGAGTGTCTGAAATCTTCTTCCTCATGTACACCAGATTTCTGTAATCTGAGTGCATAACTTCGGGACTGTCTACTTCTTCCTCCTGATGTGCTGCCTGAAGTGATTGTGGTGGGCTGTGCTGCCAAAAGAAGTTGTCAGACATGATGTCTTAACATCATTCAAATATTCCCTAGAAGATGTTTCTCCAGGATTGCTGCTCATAGTAGCTACTGATGGTTCTGTTAGGTTCAGTGGTTACTGATAACGACTGACAGTAGTGTAGAGTTGTAATTACTGTTGTAATCTGAGTTGTAATGTTTATATAGTTGTTTTAGCCAAAATTAGCCAAAGGGGGAGATTGTAAGTTCTTGTAATTGGCTAAAATTTTGTTAAAACAATGTTGATGTCATGGTTGATGTTGCACCATGAACTGCTAACAGTCCGGTTTGTAAATAGTGTTGAAGAGTTAAAGTGCTGAAGAGTGATGTCACATGTGAAGTCTTAACATCACTATACCAGAACATTACAACATCAGGTCTGGGATGATTAATTAGGGCTGCACGTGTTTCTGGTGTGAATGAGATATTCTGCTAAAGAGAATCAGAGAATGCAGGCGAAGATCAAGGGAGAGATATATTCTGTTACAATCAGTTATGAAGATCAGTTTGTTGCGCATTTAATGCATAAAGATATGGAGAATATTCAGAATTAATAAATGAAGATTTAATTGAAGATATGATTGAAGATCTATTTAGTAGTAGATTTGTTACAGAAGATATGATATGACTTGAAGGCCCAAATCCAGTTGGGATTATGTTATAAATAGAATGCTTGTAACCTAGAATAGGTACGGGTCCAAGATGTAGTTCTTTAGGGCTTTGTCTAAGTGAACCACTCGGGTTGTGAGATGGTCACTGTGTGTAACTCAGAAACCTGTAGGTAATGAGTTTGGTATTGTTCTTGGAGGAAGCTTTGAAGCAACTCCAAAGGGTGTCATGAAAGGGTATCATGGAAGGGTGTCTTCTATGGTGGTACAGTTGTTGGTAATCAAGCTGTTGATGCAGTGACAGTATAGTTGACTGCTAGACATCATTGTGAAGATAGGAAGTGAGATGGAGTCTCTTACCTAGGGAGGACTTAGGTAGAAGGGTCATTGGGTAGTGATTAAATTAGGTAGATTGTCAACTGGTCTGTTGAGTCTGTAATTTGATACTACTAATAGTGGACTTCCTTCCTGGCTTGGTATGCCCCCAGATGTAGGTTGTTGAACCGAACTGGGTGAACAATTCAGTGTGTTATTTACTGTTTCTATTATTGCCTTGTTCAGCAGATTGCGATGTTGTGACATTGCACAAAGACATCACACATATGTACCAGAATATCAATTGTCTTTAGAGAGAATTTGTCATCTCTAAAGAGGGGTTTGTCTGTCACAACTGTTTATAAAGGAGAATTACTTTAACCAGGATGTGTGAATCCGACAATTCCATAATTTCCTTTATAGGGGATTTCCAACCTAAAGGAGAATACTTTAACTCAGTGTAGAGCAGTGCTATCTTTCCTTAGGAATTTCTCTCATGTAAAAGAGGGACAGTGGCATGGATGTAGATGATCCAGAGGCTTGCCGCTTACAGTGATTAGATGAAAGGGAAGGAGTTGTTGATGTTTGTGTACTGTGAACGAGGCACAACTTTGATGCTAAAAGGTTGATTGGATCAACCAGTGGTTTTCTTATACAAAGCCTAAGAGGAGGCTAGTGGCCCAACAAGAGGGTGTTTTTTATGTGTCTCGTACGAAGCCCGAGAGAGAGGCTAAAATGTTGTTTTATACTGAACAAGGGAGTGATTTGTGTCTTGTACAAAGCCCAAGACGGAGGCTAAAAGGGTTGACTCTACAGGAGAATCTTTTATATGTGTCTTGTACGAAGCCCAAGACGGAGGCTAAAGGTTGGACTCAACAAGAGAGTCTTTTATACTCAACAAGAGAGTGTTTTTGTATCTCGTACAAAGCCCGAGATGGAGGCTAAAAGGGTTTTGACTCAACAAGAGAGTCTTTTATACTCAACAAGAGAGTGTTTTTGTATCTCGTATGAAGCCCGAGATGAAGGCTAAAGGTTGACTCAACAAGAGAGTCTGGAAAGGTTAGCTCCACTGGGGAGAATCATTGTACAAAGCCCAAGAGAGAGGCTATGGTGTTGTTTCAGTTGAGTGACAGGTCCAGTATATGGGTTCAAAGAGAAAATCAGTTCTTATATGAGTAATGTTGTACTCATGGATTTGTTCCAAGGATCGGGGTTATTTCCTGTTCTTTAAGGAAATGGGAAATCCAAAGGGCATTGAGACTGTCCGAGTCTACGGGGTTCCTTCCTATTCTTGAAGGGTGCTTGAGAATGTCTTTGAGACTCAAGGAAATTAGACTGTCCAAGTCTAGAGTTTCATCTTTTGTATTATGCTTTGAGAAACAGTAGTAGACTCTTGGAAAGACTGTTCTATTAAGATGACTGATTTATGTTCCTATACCATTTTATATAAATTTTACATATTTTTTTAATAAATTGGGTGTTATATCAATAATTCTAATGTTATTTCTGTACTAGTGATATAATCTTATAAAATAAAAAAGTTAAGATACAAAATTCATTTTTAAAATAAAATATCTACACCATTTAATTATAAAAGACAAAATAATATTAATAATGACATAAAAAAAAGTATATTATAAACATTTTTATGATTACAAAACTTGAAACAAAATATTTGAACTGTTTGCATAATTTGGTAGCCATATTCAAAAAGCAAGGCATTAACTTAATACTTTTCAACAAATGACTTTTTATAATTATATACTCCAAAATAATATATTTAATAATACATATCAAATATATTAATAAATCCATACATTAAATTACTATTTTATAGATTTTCATAAACCTCCTATAAATACATGTTCTTCATTTAACAATTATCTTAACTTATTTGACAAAGATTATTCTTCCAAAAGAAAGATTAACCAAAGGAGAAATGTCTCCATTTACTCAAAAAATATTTTTGCTATGTGTGTTGACATTGTTATCACCACACACTACTTTAGGAGTGCGTGTGAGTATTCTTAACAACTTAGAACAAAATCTGGACTTAACCGTTCACTGCAAATCTGCAGATAATGATTTGGGAGCTCATCTTCTTCATCATGGTGAAAGTTTTGGTTGGAATTTTAAAATTAGCATTGTTGGCCACACACTATATTATTGTTCCTTTCAATGGAATGGGGGGTTCCATTATTATGACATATATGTAGCAAGTAGAGATTATAATGTATGTGATCCTTGCAATTGGTATATAGTAAAATCTGGACCGTGTAGGGTTCTTTCTCACGGTTCTGCTGTTTGTGACTTTTGGAAAAAGTAAATGATAATGTAATGCATATATTTTATCTTAATAAATAATGTACTTAAGTACTGAGAATTTTATATTTTACCTATTTTAGATATTTTAAATGGAATTTTTTAATAAGTATTTATATCAACAAGGGTACTAGGGGTATACTAGGGGTACTCCAATCTCCTACAAACAAGATTCAAACTTGCTTACAACAAGGACATATCAACATTTATAGAAAATCACTACTACAAAACATTAAAACAACGCCAGGCTTACAACGCATCCTTTTACGCCGTTGTAATAGGTTAAAAATTTCGCGTCCAGGCAAAAGCTGAGTCATTTAATGACGGTTGACTTAAACAACCGTAGTAATAAATAAAATATAACAAGCTTCGATTTCCTGCAACTACATTTTTTCCATTTTTTAGAGTACAATTAGCGTGTGTCACTTAAGTCCATTATTTAAAAAATAAATTGTAAATGATTTTACAACGGTTAAGATGAACAACCGTAGTAATAAATGAAATGTAACAAACTTCGATTCCCTGCAACACATTTTTTCCATTTTTTAGGATATATTTAGCGTGTGTCACTTAAGATTCCACTACGGTTTGTTTCTCCAACCGAGATTAAAAGCTTTACTGATAAATTAAAACAACTTATTATGTATTTCTTTCATAAGACGCCCTAATCGAACAAGTGAGCCAGAGATGCCCTAACCTTTACCCTCTTCGTATCCATTCATTTGGAGCTCAAATATTGACCGTCTTCATTCATTTGCTTCTTCAGCTTCGAAGTAAGGTACTCTTCAACATCTTCATTTCTTTTTTCTTGGTTTATGCTCAAATATTGATCGTCTTCATTCATTTGCTTCTTCAGCTTCGAAGTAAGGTATTCTTCAACATCTTCATTCCATTTTTTCTTGGTTTATGCTCAAATATTGACCGTCTTCGTTCATTTGATTCTTCAGCTTCGACGTACGGTACTCTTCAACATCTTCATTCCTTACGTTCATTTGATTACAGCTTCGAAGTACAGTATTGTTCAATATCTTCATTCCTTTTTTCTTTGTTCATATTGTATATGCTCAAGTCAGAATGAGATGTTTCATATGCTTTACGTTTAGTATGAGAGTACATCTTCATTGATTTTTTTCTTTGTTCATATTGTATATGCATATGCTAGAGTTTTTGGATTAGATTTTGGTGTGTCATTCACATTATTATACATGTATAAATTTCAGAAGTTGTAATGGATCGTAGTTGGATGAAAGCCAATAGATTAAGTCTGGTTTATGAGAACGGAGTTCGTGAATTCCTTGAATACGCTGATAAACATCTTCCCGGCAATAATGGTATCTTTTATTGTCCTTGTGTTGTTTGCGCGAATATCAAAAAGGGTACAAAGAAAGAAATACACAATCACCTTTGTTGTGATGGTATATGTCAAAATTATATAATATGGACGTGGCATGGTGAGGTGGATAATAAGGAAAGTCGGGCGTCACAAAGTCAAAGAGTGGAGGAAGATGAATATATGGAAGAACAACTAGAGGATATGTTCCGTGATATTGGGGAATCTTTTTTTATGAATGCTCATATTTATGATAATTTATGTAGTGATAAAGACACCCCTTTATATAAGGGATGCACAGAGTTCACACGATTGTCGGCGGTGTTAAAGTTGTTTAATCTGAAGGAAAAAAATGGATGGTCGGATAAAAGTTTCACGGAATTACTTGAATTGCTACAGCAAATGTTACCAGAAGATAACAAATTGCCGGATCGTTGCTATGAGGTCAAGAAGATATTGTGTCTACTGGGTCTGGAGTATATCAAGATACATGCTTGCCCTAATGATTGCATATTATACCGGAAAGAGTATGAAGACTTGTTTCAATGTCCGAAATGTGGTGTGTTGCGTTACAAGCTGAAGGCTAACAATGGTGATGACTATGATCACTATGACAATGTTAGTAGGAAGCATCCTCCTGCTAAAGTGTTATGGTACTTGCCAATAGTTTCACGATTAAAGAGACTTTTTTCTAATTCGAATGACGCAAAGAATCTTAGATGGCATGTAGATGAAAGGATTCGTGATGGAAACATTCGCCATGTAGATGATTCGTTGCAATGGAAGAAAATTGATTCGTTGTTTCCAGATTTTGGAGTCGAGCCAAGAAACCTTAGGCTTGGGCTTGCCACCGATGGAATGAACCCCTTTGGTAATCTGAGCACTAATCATACTTCGTGGCCTGTTCTTCTCACTATTTACAACCCATATCCTTGGCTGTGCATGAAGTGCAAGTATATACTGTTAAGTATGATGATTTATGGACCACGACAACCTGGTAACGACATAGATGTTTATCTAAGTCCATTAATTGATGATTTATGACTTTTGTGGGATGAAGGCGTTGAAGTTGATGATGCATATTCTGGGGAAAAGTGTAATATGCGTGTAATGTTATTTTGCACAATTAACGACTTTCCGGCTTACGGTAACTTGGCTGGATACAGTGTCAAAGGACATAAAGCGTGTCCTATATGTGAAGATGATAGTTGTTATTACCAAATTGAGTTTGGTAAAAAGACCGTTTAGCTTGGGCATCGAAAATTTCTAAAATCGGGTCATCCTTATCGTAGATTGCGAAAGGCTTTTAATGGAGAGCAAGAGTTTGGTGAGGCTCCTAAACCTTTAACTAGGGATGAAGTTTATCAACGACAGGAACACATTAATGTTGTCTTTGGGAAGAGAGAAAAAGAAAAAGGTGGGAAGAGAGAAAAAGAAAAAGGTGGGAAGAGAGGAAAAGAAAAAGGGGCAGTTGCGAAAAATATATGGAAAAAGAGGTCCATCTTCTTTGATCTTCCATATTGGTCAAGTCTTGATGTTAGACATTGTCTTGATGTGATGCACGTGGAGAAAAATATGTGTGAGAGTTTGATTGGCACACTTCTAAACATTCCGGGCAAGACAAAAGATAGTACGACTTCCCGTCTTGATATGCAGAAGATGGGTATACGAAAACAGTTGGCTCCAATAGCGAAAGGAAAAACAACTTATCTGCCTTCACATTGTCACACTCTATCTAAAAAGGAAAAGAAGATGTTCTGCCAGTGTTTGCAAGGTATTAAAGTTCCGCAAGTGTCATACCCCAAATTTTGACCACTAAGATTTCCCATCATTGTGCAAATCATCATCACAATATGGATGAACTATTAGTCTCCCCAAAGATGGGTGAGCATCCACTACAATCAGGCTTAGGGTTTCAAGCCCTCTCAGAGCTCTTAGACAAAGGATCAATCAAGAAATGACATGATCTTCAACTTGTCTAGCCTCTCAAACATCCACAAAGGATCAAGAGGACTCCCACTTCAAGGATTAAGCACAAGGCTACAACATTCCAAGTGGATCAAGCCTTAAGATCGTCAGTGTCACCAAATTAGGGTTTGGTCGACCAGGGCCTCCAGTTAGAAATTTTCCTCTGGGCATGAGCCAATGCTTCAAAGCATAACCTATGATGCTCCAAGGGATCTCATGAACCCAATCATCAAGTCAATTTAGCCTCAGGGGATGCATTCATAAAAAAAATCAGGAATTAGGGTTTCTTGACCTAATTCACCCCTAAGTTGACTTTTGGGACAAAACATGAGCCAAGACATCAAGAGGGGATTTGAGGTTCTCAAATACATCACATTGATCCATTTGCAACAATGAATTGATCCAAGAAGCTTGAGCAACAAGTTTCAATTTCATCAGAACCACAGTTAGGGTTTCGCGGAAAAAGTCAACTGTATCTTTTACTTTTGACCAGGACATGCTCCCAAACCCTAAGACATGATTCAATACACCCTATAACACCTATGAAATCAATCTATCAAGTTTGATTTAGGTCAAGGACTTGATTTCATAGGGGATCGCACTGTTTGGAATTCATCTGACAAAAAGTCAACTGTACACAAAAGTCTAACTTTGACTTTTTGAGATTTTTCACAATTATGGTTCTTTGACCCCAAAATGATGTTAATGTATGATTCGAATCATCATTCATCAATAAAAATCAAGAAAAGTGGGATAACTTGTAAAAGGGGTAACCATAAAAAACTTAGAAAATTTTCTAAGTTATGGAACAAAGTGGCTAGGGTACCAACTTTGGAGGATCATAACTCCTAAACCACAAAGCCATTTTTTCCCATCCAAAGCTGGATTTGTAGCTCTCATTACCCTCTACAAAAGCTTCAACTACACCCCATTCCAGTTCATCATGGATTTTGAGTTATGGAATGATCAAAATCACAAAAAGTGAAAATGTCACTTTTTTCCAAAACTTAGTGAAATTTTCACTAAGTCAGAATCTGCCTTCACTTTTTTCCAAATGTAGGGACATTTTTCACTTGGATCCAAAAAGTATCAAAACAAATTATGATCAAACAGTTATTGTATCATATGAGGGCTTTCCAAAATGGCCAAGAACTCCATCAAATTCCACTTGAGCCATGAGATATGACAATGGCAATATGCCTTATTGAAAACTGCCAAGGCTAGGGAGAATTTTGCACTTTTGCTCGATTTGGCAAAATCAGATAATTCCAAGCCTTGTCATCACTTTGGACACATCTGAGGATCAAATCTAAAGGGGACAAACACTGATCCAAGCCTCCAAAGTCTTTGGAACAAGAAGTAGCATGCCAAACCTAGAAATCCCTAAAAGAGGGACAAGACTCCAATTTTGGATTAGAGCATTTAATGGATGCACCAAGGTGGCATGGACTGACACATTTTCAATTGAATTCAGTCAAGAATGATCCAACAACTAGGGAACCACAGCTCTGTGCCCTAACCTCTAGTCAATGGCTAGAGGAGACTTGGATTCCTATTGATCAACATTGGTCAAACCTCTGCTGCAGTTGCCATTTACTATTGATCCCAAAACAAACTTGCTCTACTATAAATAGAGCTCATTTGTGCTCAGTTTGAGTACACCAAAGCCATCAAACGATGCTTTCCTCAAAATCACCTTCTCACTTCCAAATTTTCCTTCCAAAGCAAGTCACTATCGGGTTTTGAGTTTGAGAGCAATTCCAACCAAACCAATCATACACACACCTCATAAACATCATATAGAAGTGATCCAAACACTCACATAACATCTGGAACATCAAAATCACAAAATCACTAGCCAATTGCTCAAGCCTTTGACAGATTTGCAGTTGGGGTACCATCTCAAGTTCTAGATCATTTCAATTCATTCCAAGCATCCAGACACACTCCATGGCACCTAGGGAAGCTATCCAGATCATTGGAACCTAGCTGTAACACCTCTAACCCAAAACACGATCGCCAGCTGCAAGAGGTGAGCATGAGCTCTTCTAACTCTATGATCCATGCATTTTTTGCTGCACAATAATTTGGCCATATGTTCATAATCATGCATAGAGTGTTTACCCTCAATCAATTGCTTTGTATGAATCGTGTATGGAATTTCTGAACCTTCATGCAGAATTTAGGGTTCTTGAGGTTTCTCTTTAATTTCTTATTCCATGCTTAAAATAAATGAAATTAAAGACCATAGACATGATCGTGAGGTTGAAACGAGTAGATTGATATGTAGATTGCATGATATAATCAAGTATTCAGTGAGATTGGATAGAAAATGCAAATCTGCAGAAACAGAGGGTGACGCGTGTTCTTGCCCTTGTTCTTGGCGCCCTTTTTGAAAATTCAAATATTTGGAGTTGATTGATTCAAAAATTAATTTCTCTCTGATTTTTAATGATTTGGAGTTGATTCTTTTTTTAATAATTCACAAAAATGTTAAAATATTTTATTTTACCAAAAAATCCCAAAAATATTATTTATTTAATATAATTGATATTTTTTCCAATAATTAATATTTTAATTGTTTTTGACATTTAAAATATTTTTTCCTTCTTGATTTTGCAAATTTTAATGATTTCTAATCATTTTGTAGGTCAAAACATGATTTTTGAAACATTAATCCAAGATCACAATTTGTTTTCCACATGTTAAACAATTTTGATCATTTTAATTGAATTTTTTATTCAATTAAAATACATTTTGGAAACAAATTAGGGTTTTGATTAATTCAACCCTCATCAAACCTTTTTCAAACACTTTTTGGCCTCTAATAGAGTGTAAGACCCAAACCCCCTTTTAACCAAGACTTTTGGGCCTCAGATATTGTATAAGTCCCTATGCGTTAAAAGAAAATCTTGGCGCGATCGCCAGTTTAAAAACCAATCTGGGCCTCTCCTCGAGCTATAAGACCCATTCAAACCATTTTGGACCTCTAATAGAGTGTAAGACCCAATCCCCTTTTGAAACCAAAAACTTTTGGGCCACAGTCATTGTATAAGACCCATGGTGTTTTCAAAACCTCGGCGTGATCGTCGCCCTTTTCAAAATTAACCACTGGGTTTCTCCTTGAGCTATAAGACCCATCTTTGTTCACTTTCAATCATTTTGGGCCTCTTGAGAGAGTGTAAGACTCATCCCCTTGTATAGAAAACCTTTCTTGGGCCTCAGTCACTTGTATAAGTCCCTGTACAAAACGACAGTGCGATCACTGATAAAACCCTGGGCCTCTCCTTGAGCTGTAAGCCTTAATTTTCCTTTCAAAAGCACTCTCTCCTTTGATTTTATAACATACTGTTATTTTCAATTTCTTTGTTGAACAACTAACCAAACAGCATGGAAGCTCTACAACCGAGTAAGTGTTTTTACCGCTTTCATATGTATATAACTGTATTATGGGGCTGTTTCACTGTAAGTCTTTTTTCATAAACTTATATCGACTGTGTAATACTAGTATAGATATTTAGCGTTTCCCCGGCAACTACGTCTAGAACTAGACAAAACCTCGTCTCCTTACATCCGACGTTCTCCCGGATATTTCAACATAACCTAAACCATGAGAATTTTCTTTTACAACAATTTTAGATAACTAGATCTAAGAAATCTCCCCCTTGAACAGTTCATATACAGAAGGTCAATGTTCCAAGTGAAACCCCTTCTGGAACTGTTCATCAGCCTCCTCTTGGGCTTAGTGCAAGGACCCACAGGCTTCCTAAAAAGCATCCCCGCCTCCTCTTAGGCGCTGTACAAGGACCCGTCGGCTTCTTAGAAGTTTTCACAGCCTCCTCTTAGGCTTCGTATAATGATTCTTCCCCTGGGAAGATAGCCTCATCTTGGGCTTCGTACAAATTGTCCCTTCGGCTTCTTAAAAGTTTTTCTCGCCTCCTCTTGTGCTTCGTACAAATTGTCCCGACGACCTCTTAAAGGTATAGGAACATAAATTAGTCATCTTAATAGAACAGTCTTTCAAAGAGTCTAGATCTTCCTACGGCGAACATACTGTCTCTGGATCTCTCTTAAGCATAGTACAAAAGATAAAACTCTAGACTTGGACAGTCTAACCTCCTTGAGTCTCGAAGACATTCTCAAGTTCCTTTCAAAAATAGGAAAAACACCCGTAGACTTGGGCAGTCTCAATGCCCTTCGGATTCTCCGTTTCCTTAAAGAACAGGAAATAATCCCGGTCCTCAGATCAAATCCATGAGTACAACATTACCCATATAAGAACTGATTTTCTCTTTCAACCAACATACTGGACCTGTCACTCAACTGAAACAATAACCCTAGCCTCCTCTTGGGCTTTGTACAACGATTCTCCCCAGCGGAGTTAACCTTTTCAGACTATCTTGTTGAGTCAAACATTTTTAGCCTCTATCTCGGGCTTCGTACGAGATACAAAAACACTCTCTTGTTGAGTATAAAAGACTCTCTTGTTAAGTCAAACACCTTCAGCCTCCATCTCGGGCTTCGTACGAGATAGAAAATCACTCTCTTGTTGAGTATAAAAGACTCTCTTGTTGAGTCAATCACTTTCAGCCTCCATCTCGGGCTTCGTACGAGATACAAATCACTCTCTTGTTGAGTATAAAAGACTCTCTTGTTGAGTCAATCACCTTTAGCCTCCATCTCGGGCTTCGTATGGGATACAAAACACTCTCTTAGTGAGTATAAAAGACTCTCTTGTTAAGTCAAACCCTTTTAGCCTCCATCTTGGGCTTCTACAAGACACATATAAAAACACTCTCTTGTTGAGTCAACCCTTTTAGCCTCTATCTCGGGCTTCATACGAGACACAAAAGCATCCTCTTGTTGGGTCAATAGCCTCCTCTTAGGCTTTGTATAAAGAAATCCCCGTTTGATTCAATCAACCTTTTAGCATCAAATCATGCTTTGGTCACAGCATACGAACATCAACAACTCCTTTTCCCTCGTCTAATTGTTGTAAGCGGCAAGCCTCTGGATTATTTACATCCACGCCACTGTCCCTCTTTTAGCCTGAGAAATTCCTAAGGAAAGATGGCATTGCTCTAAACTGAGTTAAAGTCTTCTCCTTCAGGTTGAAAATCCCCTATAAAGGAAATATTAGCATTCCTGGATTCACATATCCTAGTTAAAGTAATTTTCCTTTATAATCAGTCACCTAACAGTCGTGCCAAACAGGCCAAATATTCCCCTTTAGAGATAACAAATTCTCTCTAAATTCAACACCCTTTTAGCTTCACATCTTGGGCTTCGAACAAGATACAAATAGACCCTTCAGCTTCATATCTTGGGCTTTGAACAAGATACAACCCACCTTTAGCTTCATGTCTTGGGCTTTAAACAAGACACCAAAACACCATTTCCTCCCATAGAATAGGAGAAACTACGATCGCTCTGATTTCCCTATCCCGGGAATACGTAGGCATAAGATTGAAAAAGAATCTTAGCGAGCACACTAATAAAAAAACCCCAAAGTCCCCTACCTCCATCCAATCTGGCGTAGTATCCCAACAAATTCCCCATGAACAATCCAGGTATTTCGTTCTGAACAAAATAAGCAGAGAGAGACCCACGAACTAAAGCCGCATCTGTAAACCAACAATTTTGACTGTTTAACCTCAGTTTGCAAACAGGATTAATTGGAGACATCTATTTCCCTTCCTTCATCAGCTTCAATAGGATAAAAAATGAATCGAACTGTAGTACCAAAGCGATAGTGATTCGAAACCACAAAAACCGCACTACAGAAAAATGGCGACCACAGTGGGAGAGACTTGTTCTTCTCCCGTCTCTTAGGAGGAAACCTTAAGTTTAGACAATTTCACGGGAAAAATGGCGCCCATCGTGGGGCCAAACAAAGGAATCTTGTCTCTCTTATCTCTCTGGTTGAAACCTTCTCTTATGACGAGTCCTTGGGTTCACAAGGTATCACCGAATGACAGTTCCATCGGGGAATGTCATTATAGCTAGGATCGGCCCTCACTAGGATCTTAGGTCAAAAACCTTTAAGTTGGGAAGGTACCACAGAATGGCGACTCCGTCGGGGAGCCATTTTCTGTTAGGATCATAGGATTCATAGCTCTTAAAAAGTCTAGGACATTAGGACAAATATATATATTGCTTTTCCTAATTGATATATGTGTTTATTTTTCTGCTAATGGGAATGCGTGTGATGCCGCATGTGGAAAGACTAAGTATACACCTAGGAAAAACCTCTTTCAGTAGTGCGGAAGCTATCGGAAATAGTTGTCACGCGATACTACCCTCTTATGAGATTCTTCGAAATAAATCACCTAGCACGGTTCCCGACCCACTGATGTTATCTCGACAAGAATCAATGATTTTGAGAGACAGGTACAAAAATCACTAGTATAAACCTTTGGGATGGGTAGAGCCTTGACTTCATGACACCGACCCTTTGACCCCATGTTTTTTCTATGTTTTTGTGTGCTGCATTCATACATTCATCTAAAAAACATTAAAACAAAGAAAAATTTTCTCTTCTAGTCTCTCTTTATCAAATTAAACTAAGACAATGATTGCAAATGTCAGAGAGAAAAGGATCGTGCTAATGGATTTTGGTAGAAGAAAAACTCACAAGTATACCTTCAAGGTTCCAAAACTAGAGGATTTGAGAGGATTAGCAAGGATGATCACTAACCCTGACGCTTTCAGAGCCAAGTACGGAGGTCTGCTACCTCTGTTAAGGGTCTATGTAATTGAAGGAATCCTGGAGGCACTCATTCAATTTTACGATCCGGTCTATCACTGTTTCACATTCCCGGATTACCAGCTCGCACCAACGCTGGAGGGTATTCTCATCTGATTGATCTACCCATTACTGATCAAGCTCCCTTTTCTGGACTGGAAGAAATTCCAAAGGATCAGACCATTGCAAAAGCAATTTATTTGGACGAATCAGACGTCAGGACTCACCTGACCACCAAGAGAGGAATCCCAGGTTTACCAGCCAAGTTTCTAGTAAAGAAGGCTCTGTACTTTGCTAGTATAGGGAACGTGACTACTTTCGAGAGTATCTTTGTTTTGCTCACCTACGGGTTATTTTTGTTTCCCAACATTAATAAGTTTGTCGATATCAACGCCATTAAGGTTTTTCTCATTGGAAACGTCGTACCAACCTTGCCCGCAGATGCGTATCATTCTGTACACTTAAGGAATTTATATAGCGGAGGAATGATCACGTGCTGTGTACCCCTGATATATAAGTGGTTTATATCCCATTTGGCTAAGTTTGCTGCTTTTTGGGATCATAAGAGTGCCTTACGTTGGTTGCAGAAAATCATGTCTCTTACCAACTCTGATGTAGATTGGTACAATAAGATTTATGACGGGATCAGAATCATTGACCGTTGTGGAAACTTCCCCAACGTACCCCTCATAGGAACTAAGGGAGGAATCAATTACCATCCAGTCTTAGTTCGTCGTCAATTTGGATACCCGATGAGGCATCTCCCGCGTAATGCTCATCTGAAAGGTCATTTCTTCAAGGAAGGAGAAAATGACAGGGCACTAAAGATGGAAATAGCGCACGCTTGGAAACATGTTCATAAGAAAGGACGGGAGTCTCTAGGAAAACCAGACTGTGTCTCGGTGGAGCCCTATCTCCATTGCGTACAAACTAGAGCTCTCAAGCTGAGGATATCTTACCCTCGTCAAGAAGTTCTTCTATTAAGGGACTCTGCCCTTTATTTTATGTCTGAGACGGAAAAACTTCAGGTTACTCTCAACAAAGTTCAACAGGAGAGGAGGTCTTGGAAGAACAAGTACCGCATTCTCAATGTGGAGTGTACCAAAATACAACAACTACTGAAAGATAAGGATGCTCTAATTGGGATTTTGGAGCAACATGCTGTAGAAAATCAGGATGACCAAAGGAATTTGCTCGCTCCTTTCACTTGGAAAAGGAATGACAACCCGACAACGGCCCAAGAGCCCCGGTCCAAGAAAAGGAAAGTACTAGAATCAGCACCCGAGTTCTCCTCAGAGAGGACTCGGGACCCATTAGCTTAGGTTTCTGTTTCCGCACCTTGTAATTTACTGTATTTCCATTTCCGCAATCCTTTGAATTCAATAAAACGGGGGTTTCCCCATTGTTTGATATTTGCAATCTAATTGTCGAAGTTTATTTTGATTAAACAAAAAAAAACAATTAATATAATCATTGCATTCATCATTCTCACGTCACGTATTCTTCTTACCTTCGAATCTCACATTTGTGTCTCGGTTCTAGAGTCAAACTGTCTCATTCGTACAATACTCGGGCCAATCGTCAGAAAAAGATGGATGATCTCGAGGAAGAGAACAGAGAGTTGAAAGAAGATATCGACGCTCTAAGAGAGGATATGAGAAAGCTTCGTAATGACATGCCAGCCATGGTAGAAGCTCAGCTACAAAGAACTGTGATCTCGGAGATCACCTCAACGCCCATAGTGGAGAAGTATGATCCTAGGTACAAGATGCCGAAAGATCATCCCTGGGGCATGCCTATCAACTATATCCCGGAAGGATATGTTCCGCCGATCACTGAAGATCAGGGAATCATAGCAGAAGCCGTTGGGCCTGAAGGTTACAAACTTCGGGAAAGCGAGGATGCCAGAGGCATAATGAGGACTCCTGAAGGTTACAAACTTCGGGAAGCGCCAAGATTCACTGCCGTAGTAACGGTACCACCCCCTGTGGTGCACACTGTCCCGGAAGGACAGATTCCACAGATACCTTCTTGTAGAAAGGAAAGTATGCTCGATAGAATGGATGAATTCCAGGAGCAGTTCCAGGAAATGCAGAAGGAACTGCAAGCTATTCGCGGTCAGGATTTATTTGGAAAGGACGCTGCAGACCTTTGTTTGGTCCCCAATGTAAAAGTCCCACACAAGTTCCAAGTACCCGATTTTGAAAAGTACAACGGTAACTGTTGCCCTCAAAGCCATTTGGTGATGTACGCTCGGCGAATGTCAGCTCAGACAGAGAACCAGGATCTACTAATTCACTACTTTCAGGATAGTTTAACCGGTGCCGCATTAAAATGGTATATGGGTTTAAACCGCGCTACGATTAGCACTTTCAGATATCTTGGCACTGCCTTCATCTAACAATATAAATATAATTTGGACATGGCACCAGACAGAGATCAACTCAGATCAATGTCGCAAAAGGACAAGAAAACCTTTAAGTAGTACGCTCAGAGATGGCGTGAAATTGCCGCTCAAATTTGTCCACCTCTTGAGGAAAAAGAGATGACAAAGATTTTCTTAAAGACCTTGAGCTCATTTTACTACGACAGAATGGTTGCCAGTGCGCCCAGCGACTTCACCGAAATGGTCGGTATGGGAGTGCGTCTCGAGGAAGCCATTCGAGAAGGACGTCTAGTTAAAGACACTGGGTTGACAAGCGGTACTAAAAAATATGGTAGTGCTCTCCCTAAGAAAAAGGAGCAAGATATTGGGAATATTTCTCTCGGAAAGCAAAGGCGACGATACCAACCAGTAGCAGCTGTAACTCCTGCTATCAACCCCGTGCCTGTTCCTACGTATCAACCTCAGGCTGCGCAGAGCCAACCAATTCAACAACAATATCAGCAAAGGACACAATAACATCTTCAGTAGGCTCGTCCTCAATACAACAACAACCGTACAACGCGGCCACCAGGATTTGATCATATACCCATATCATACGCAGAACTATTTCCGTTACTACTAGCCAAGGGGCACATCCAAACCAGGTCTCCTCTTACAGTACCGAAACATCCGCCTTTTTGGTTTAAGGTGGATCAGACTTGCCCTTACCATCAAGAAGGACCGGGGCATAACATAGAAAACTGTCTCAGTTTCAAGTCCGATGTGCAAAAGCTTGGTAGGAGCGGGGTCTTATCTTTCAAGGATACGAATCCTAATGTTCTCACAAACTCGCTGCCTCAACACGAGAATGCTGCAGTCAATTTGATAGAGGGAGAGTCTAACAACCCCTATCAAATTCACGATGTACTCTTATTAAGGGCCAACTTGGTCCATATGCATTGTAGACAGAGTGGATATGGCCATGTGCCACCTCATAATTATCACCAGTGTGATATCTGCTCTAAAAGCAATCAAGGATGTTATGTGGTGCAATCAGCTCTACAAGAACAAATGGATCTCAGATGGATCCAGGAGCACCGAGTTCGTGGATTTAACATGGTTTATACGAATTCCAACATCATACAAAACCACTATATCCGTGCGATGAATGTCAACCTGGTGGCAATGCACTCAAGGCAAAGCCAGTATCATAATCTGCCGCGTCACGATTATAATACCTGCCTGACTTGCTCGGTAAACAAACAGGGATGCTCTTTTGTACAAGAGGCCCTCCAGCATTAGATGGATCTTGGATGGATTCAAGACTACCATGATAGGAATTATTATCAGATCAACATGATTCAAATCTTCGATATTCGCTTGATGAATACCAGCCTGGTAGAGTTACATGCTAAACAGGTCCGGCTCGAGTTCCTGGTATCACATGATTATCAGGGCTGTAAAGCGGGTTATGAAGACAATCAGGGTTGTGCCCTTGTCCAGGAAACACTGCAGCACTTGTTGAACCACTGGTGGCTTCCAATCTATATGGATGAAGACACCCAGCAAATTAATATCACTAACGGGAATCCTACTAGATATCAAAGTCAGGATGTTTGGTCGATGGAAACAGACCTATTAAGGTTACACTGTATTCAAAGTGGACGTGGCCAGGTGCCACTACACAACTATGAGCGGTGCGGAGTTTGCTCAGTGGATAATCAAGGATGCTACCTCGTGCGAGCAGCCCTTCAAAGTCAGTTGGACCGCAAAGAGATTCAACCATGGTCAAGTTCTAGATCAGTCAACTACTTCGCTGATCAACTCGAGGACGTCGTCGTGATCTCTGATCATCAGAGGTCTAGGGATGTTTGTGCCATCATCCCTCTACTTGACGAATCGAGAGTTCCCAACCAGGAACGGATCGAAATTACTTATGATGGTCAGAAAAATCAGAAGGCTCCCATATTCATCTATCTATTAGGACCGCTACCGTATGAATCAACTAAGGTTATCCCTTACAAATACGGTGCAACAACAATTGAGAATGGAAAGGAAATTTCGTTACCCTCCATCATGAATATTACAGACATCAGTCGAGTAACACATAGTGGTAGAATCTTCAATAGAGGAGTTAGAGAACCCAGCATAGAAAAGGAACCTCAGACAGAAGTTCCCAATCCACCTGTCGGTCAATCCAGTAATCCCGACCTTTCAAAAAATGATGATGAGATGCTAAAGCTCATCCAAAGGAGTGAATACAGCATTGTTGATCAACTGTTACAAACTCCTTCAAAGATCTCTGTGCTATCACTTTTACTCAGTTCTGAAGCCCACAGAGAGGCTCTATAGAAAGTCTTAGAGTAGGCCTTTGTGGAACAGAATGTGTCAATGCGACAGTTCGATAGCATCATATCTAACATCACTTCCTGCAACAACTTAGGATTCAGTGATGAGGATTTGCCGGAGGAGGGCAAAAGTCATAACATGGCGCTCAACATTACAGTCAACTGCCAGGACGATGCTTTAGCCAACGTACTGGTAGACACAGGGTTAGCCCTGAATGTTATGCCGAAGTCCACTTTGATGCAATTATCATTCAAAGGACCTCTGATGAGAACCAGCGAGGTCATCGTCAAAGCATTTGACGGATCCAGAAAAACGGTTATCGGCGAAGTCGACCTTCCCATAACTATTGGTCCTCACACTTTCCAAGTCACTTTCCAGGTCATGGACATCCGGGCAACATACAGTTGTTTATTAGGAAGACCTTGGATACATAAGGCTGGGGCGATCACTTCGACCCTCCACTAAAAGCTAAAGTTCGTCCAGAACGGCCAACGTGTCACAGTCTGTGGAGAACAGGCCTTGCTCATAAGCAACTTATCATCATTTACTTGTGTAGAACCCGAGGAGGTTGTTGGGACTCAGTTCTAAGCACTTTTGGTGAGCAATGAGAATCAATCAGAGAAAGGAACCTCTATTTCCTCATACAGAGATGCTCTCGAAGTGATCGAGAATAACAATGCCAAAGGATGGGGACAGCTTGTCATTCCTACTGATAATAAAACAAAGAAGGGTCTTGGTTTTTCTGCAACCTGCACCCAAACAGCTGCTAACGATGAAAGTATTCATCCCATTCAGAACTTCTTCCACAGTGGAGGCTTCCTTCAACTAGTGACTCAAGACGTGCATACCATCAATAAAGATGATTCCTTCGATACGGAGGAAGAATGGAAGTCCTATCTCAACGAGGACGGTTATACGTCTCAGGGCGAAACACAGACTCCCTTTTGCTATCCCGCACAGAGTCCGAGATTTATATCGAGGTCAGATGTTGAAATGATATACGGAGATTGTGATCCGGAAGGATGTCGCGCTCCCCCAAACTCATTAGAGGAGGACACTCTGATGAGGGATAACTTTGACCACGACTATTATGGGCCAATGGATGGCTTGCCTATCTGGCAGCCATATCCCGGAGACTTGGGGCAAGAAAGTCAGCTGAACAATGAAAATCAGCTGATCATCATTGAAAAGAATACCTGCGTCCCCACCATATCATGGGATCAACACTCGGGTCATCCTGAAAATACCCAGCACGACGATGAATTCGCAACGTTTGCAGGACTAGAATTCATCAACTATGCTTTTCCCGAGGTCAACGTCATCGAGAGAGATGACTCCTCCAGTTCCAAAGAAGTGTGGGACACCTTGGGACAACCGAGTGGAAAATACTTCTTTAAGGTCAAGTACACCGCTCCTGACAGCTCTCGTATCAGGCTCGAAGACATCCAGCCAACTGGATGGGGAGATACAACTGAGAGCACAAATACTATGCAAAATACAAGCGAGGAATCCCCCTACGATAACTCTGCCTGGGAGACAGATTCCAATGATCCTGCTCCACCAGAAATCAGCGTTATTTCTGAAGACAAATCAAGAAAGGTACCAGATTTTGTGATTCACCGAGGAGTTCGCCGCCAATGGGTTGCTGTCGATGTTCCAAAGATTGTTCATAAGTCTAAGTAATTGCCATCTTTACTTTAACCTTTCACCTTGCCCAGGTGAAACAGATGTTTTGATAGGGCTTACTTTCTGTAAATGTCCCTCTTCGCTTTGCCCAAAGCGACGGAGTTTTGTTTTATAGGGCTGTAGTTTCAAGAATCGACTTGTTCATTATTAAAATAACGTTGTTTTGTAATTTCCGCATTTATTGTTGTTTTCTCTTTTCTCTTTTTTCAGAAAATGGTAATCCTAAAAAACAAATCAATAATAAAAACAAGCAGTTTTCCAAAGAAAATACACTGCACACACTCTTGCATTCTGTCTATCTCTTCTAAACACAAATCATCACGTCATGCAGATTGCTTGTTTTAAACCCCGTTGAAACATAAGATCCAATGCCTTCTCCCAACTTTGAGGTCCCGGTATTTGAGGCTGAAGAAGAAAATGACGACGAAATTCCAGAGGAGATCTCCCGACTACTCAGACAAGAGGAAAGATCCATTGAGCCTCACAAAGAGTTGTTGGAAACAATCAACTTAGGATCGGAAGAAGAGAGAAAAGAAGTCAAGATTGGGGCACTGCTCAGTCCAACTGTCAAAAAGAGTTTGACAAAGCTTCTCAGAGAATTTCCCGATGTGTTTGCTTGGTCCTATCAGGATATGCCAGGGTTGGATACCAGCATCGTGGAACATCATCTACCGTTGAGATCAGAATATCCGCCGGTAAAAAAAAGGTTGAGACGGACTCATCCAGACATGGCTGTCAAAATCAAAGAGGGGGTACAGAAACAGATTGACGCGGGTTTCCTCGCTACGTCAGAATATCCTCAATGGTTAGCCAACATAGTACCAATTCCAAAAAAGGACGAAAAAGTCAGAATGTGTGTCGACTACCGAGATCTGAACAAGGCAAGTCCAAAGGACGACTTTCCCTTGCCACGTATAGACATGCTGGTAGACAGTACAGCAAAGTTCCAAGTCTTCTCCTTCATGGATGGATTCTCGAACTATAACCAGATCAAAATGGCGTCGAAAGACATGGAGAAAACTTCATTCATCACCCCCTGGGGTACCTTCTGTTACAAGGTAATGTCGTTCGGTTTGAAGAACGTCGGGGCAACCTATCAAAGGGCTATGACTACTCTGTTTCACGATATGATGCACAAAGAAATCAAAGTGTATGTCGATGACATGATTGCCAAAACTAAAACAGAGGAGGAGCATGTGACACACCTGTCAAAACTATTCGAGCGTTTGTGAAAGTACAAACTCCGCTTAAATCCCCGCAAGTGCACGTTCGGTGTCCATTCAGGGAAACTCTTAGGGTTCATCGTCAGCTAGAAAGGAATTGAGGTTGATCCTGACAAGGTCAAGGCCATTCAAGAAATGCCTTCTCCAAAGACTGAAAAACAAGTCAGGGGATTCCTGGGACGTTTGACCTATATTTCCAGATTCATATTCCTCATGACCGCGACATGTGCGCCAATTTTCAAATTACTCAAAAAGAATCAGGACTGCGTTTAGACAGAAGACTGCCAAACCGCCTTCGACAGTATCAAGGAATACCTGTCGAACCTGCCGATTCTATCACCTCCAGTGGAAGGAAGACCGCTGATAATCTACCTCGCAGTCCTAGAGGACTCCATGGGTTGTGTACTTGGCCAATAAGACGAAACCAAAAGGAAAGAGTTTACCATCTACTATTTGAGCAAGAAATTCACCGACTGCGAGACTCGGTACACTATGCTTGAGAAAACTTGCTGCGCTTTGGCTTGGGCAGCCAAACGTCTTCGCCAGTACATGATTCGTCACACTACTTGGTTAATCTCAGAAATGGATCCAATCAAGTATGTCTTTGAAAAGCCTGCTCTCACGGGAAGGATTGCCCGTTGGCAGATGTTGTTATCAGAATATGACATAGAGTACTACGCTCAAAAAGCCGTTAAAGGAAGTGTTTTAGCCGATCATTTGGCTCATCAACCGATTGACGATCAGGAATCATTCGGATTTGACTTCCCAGATAAAGATGTCATGTATCTAAAAATGAAAGACTGCGATGAACCACTACCCAGTGAAGGGCCAGAACCAGATTCCCAATGGGGACTTATTTTTTACAGAGCTTGATGCGGTGTTTTCGCAAGTATACGAATCACGTTAGAGTAATATAAAAGATTATCGATCCCATAGAGACCAAACGTCAATCTATCGGTTTCTATTGTTACGATGTTTATCTAAGGCAAATCAATCGGGAGTTCGTGAGTGCACAGTAAAAGCGAAGTAAAGTACGAAGATATAAAATTCAATTTAAAACAACAGGCCTGAATGTAATTCACACAGTCGGATAGTATTCCAAATGCTTGTAAATAGAACCACTTATGGGGTAATGTTTTCTACTTATGAAAAGAACTAATTTAACGGGAACTGTCGCTTTCGCGTATTCAGAACCGAGTTTATCCCTTAATCAAACCCTCTTATCGTCACTTATAAAAAGGCGCGCATTGCGTTGAAGTAATAAACCTATTTTTAAGAAATATAGTTTCTTGACTTAGTTGAAAAGTATTTTGACTTGGAACTTTTAACAAAAAGAGGTTCATGCGAACCGGACTTTAAACCCATAAACGTATCCGAAAATAGTTTTAAAATCGTTTTTCTAAAGTATTAAAAACTCCTACTTAACTAAACAAAGTGCTTTCACTTCCTTTGAACAGTTAAGACTAACCAAGTTTAACCAAAGGTTGGACGGCTTTCGATCTTACCCAATAGAAATAAAGTGCAGAAAACTTGTGTTAAAAATCAGAATAACCCCTAAGCATTTCTATTGACACCTTGTATGGAATACTACTTTAACTATGATCCTTACATTCTAACCTTTAAAATTTAGCCGGACATGGAAATGTAAATAGACATGTTGAAATAGATCATGTTAAAGTAGATTCTTTTAAGTAAATAGTGCGAGAAAATAAATGGTGCGGGAAAGTAAATAGTGCGGGAAAATAAATGGTGCGGGAAAGTAAATAGTGCGAGAACATAAATAGTGCGGGAAAATAAATGGTGCAGGAAAGTAAATAGTGCGAGAACGTAAATAGAAACCTACTCCAAATCGGAGGCTTTAAATCTGGTACAACTGGAAATAAATGACTGGAAATGAAAATGGCGGCAGGATTAACTTCTACCAGAGTGCTCCAAACTCGATCGAACAGTGTGATAACTCCCCGATGTGAAAAGTTTATCACTTTACAATACTGAAAATATATGGCTTGAGTTCTGAAACTAAGCTTGGATGAAGAAAAAGGATCAAGGACTCATCTATTTATAGCCTAGGAAAAACTATGGAAAGACCAAAGTGCCCCCCAACTTCTTTTGGGAGGGAAACCATACGACAAAGGTGGCGCCCGCAATCCCCTCATGGCGTCCGCCATGTGAACCAAGGGAAAAAGAAGTGGAGATCATGGCAGTTGACAGTAGTTGACTTCTATCCAAGTCATGGCCTACCCTATGGCGCCCACCATGGTGGATGCCATGTGCACAATTTCCTCAAAAACTGGCTTTCTTGCTCGTTTTTCTTCATTTCTTCACGAGGAGCTCTGGGAATACAAAGAACCTGAAAACAAAACAAAACATAAGCATAACACAAGAAAATAGCAATAAAATCCTAAGAATCATGTGCAATCCGAGTCAAATACGTAGTGTGATTCAGTGTTATCAAATTCTCCCACACTTAGACCTTTGCTTGTCCTCAAGCAAAACACTTTATAGCTCATGACAGAAAAAGGTGGTATCAACGAAGGATTTTGGGCTAAAAGGGCTTCTAAGTTCAAGCTAGGATTAAGTGATAGGTACTAACTAAGTGAACCAAGGATATCGTAATGACACTTTTCCGCAGACACGGACATAAACTTCGTTCCTATACAAACCAATCCATACTACCCCACTGTACCTAGGCCTACCTTTTGCATCTCTTTTGGGTCCTCTTCATTCCGGTGCAATCACATTAAGCCCGTTATCCGTACATACTCAAAGTAAAGTGACCGGTTAGTGATTCTGATCTCAAGCATGGGGCTCTGGTACACAAACTGGTGTAACCCCTTTTATTGACCCAATTGTAGTTGTGGGGGATCCGGTCGTAACCTGCCCTACCAAGTCCAGCACCAGATACCTCTGAACCAACCAACAATGGGCAAATTTTATTCTCTTTTTTTTTATATTTTTTTTTTACAAATTTTTACAACTTTTTGGGTTAAATGACCTTGTGAGGGTTACCTATACCCGAGTTGCATTTTTATGAAGCAAAACATACATATCATTCACTTATATTCATCGGTCCCTTACGTAGAGCATGCTTAGGCCAGAGCTGACTGCTAGGATAAACTACTAAGGACCTACTCTAAAAAGATAATTAAGGCCATGGTATATGGGGTATCGGGGTCGATTCCTATAATCACGAAGCCTATGGTGTTAAAACGATACCGATGTTTCAAAAAAGTTTTCCCAAGTCATCTGCATCCTAACTCAAACCTGTCTCAAAGCCCAAATTTTTAGAACAATACACTTTCTTTTGTCAAAAAATTATTTTGGCAAGGCTAAGGAAATGGGGAAATAGGGATACACTACACAGATGACTCGTCAAGCACATGCATATTCTAAAAACAAACTAAAAACAAGATAAATAAACTAGAAAGCAATAAAAAAGTAAAAGGAAAGAAAATGCAAGTAAAACAGATAAAGTCACCTCCCACACTTAAATCGAACATTGTCCCCAATGTTTCGAAATAAGATAGGGGAAGAGTAACCTGGAAGTCCTATGACATGCTACTGGTACTGTCGCCACCGTGCGGTGAGCGCCTAGGGTGACGAGATCTGCTGCGGCGACGATCGCTCTGAGAAGCTGCAAACTCGTCAAATCTGGTGGTCAAAGTAGCCTGAGATTGCATGATACTTTGAATGGAGCGGTCTGTCTGCTGCTGTGTCATCTCTGAAAGCGACGTGCATGTCGTCGAAGGTCTGCATCCTGAAAAGAAGGGTTAGAGTATGGGACCTGAAAACATAAACATTATAAAAGGTCAGTCTATACAAACAAACTAATAAAAACAAAATGTAAGACATGGAAAGTAATAAACATAAAAGAAAAAATAAAGAAAACCGTGGGTTGCCTCCTATGTAACGCTTGTTTAACGTCGTTAGCTTGACGAGTAGAACTCATGTAGCTGAAGTAGGTAGTGGTGGATCGATCAGAGTGTGGCTGGAGTAGTCAATGGGAATGTCACCTCCTTCGTAGTGTTTTAACCTCTGCCCATTTACAATGAATGGACTACAAGAATGGTTCTTGATCTCAACTGCTCCTGATTTTAGGACCTTAGAAACTTCGAAAGGACCTGTCCATCTTGAATGAAGCTTGCCAGGAAAAAGTCGCAACCTGGAATTAAAGAGGAGAACAGGATCTCCTATATTGAAATCTTTCTTTATAATTCTTTTATCATGCCAAGCTTTGGTTATTTCTTTATATATTATGGCATTTTCATAGGCAGACTGGCGGAGTTCTTCTAGTTTATGAATGTCAAGGATGCGCTTTTCACCAGCAGTCAAATAATCTAAGTTTAAGGTTTTAATGGCCCAATAGGCCTTGTGTTCTAACTCAAAGGGTAGGTGACAAGACTTTCCATAGACCAATTGGTAAGGAGTTGTTCCAATAGGGGTTTTAAAGGCAGTTCTGTAGGCCCATAGTGCTTCTTGTAGCTTCTGAGACCAATCTTTTCTAGTTATTGAAACAGTTTTATCTAAGATTTATTTAATCTCCCTATTAGATGCCTCTACTTGGCCGCTAGTCTATGGATGGTAAGGTGTTGCTACTCTATGCTTAACTCCATATTTGCTTAAAAGTTTATCAAAAATCCTTGATATGAAGTGCGATCCACCATCGCTTATAACAAGACGGGGTACTCCAAATCTAGGGAATATATAATTCCTAAACAGCTTAATCACTACTCGTGTGTCATTTGCGGGTGAGGCTATGGCTTCAATCCATTTATACATGTAGTCAACAGCCACTAAGATATATTTATTTCCTAATGAGGATGGAAATGGTCCCATAAAATTGATACCCCAAACATCGAAAAATTCTACTTCCTGAATGTTCCTTAAAGGCATTTCGTCACGTCTGGAGATGTTCCCAGTGTGCTGGCACCGATCACATTTGACTATATAAGCATGAACATCACGCCACATTGTGGGCCAGAAAAGGCCAGCTTGAAGAATTTTAGTGTGTTTCTTGGAGGTGCTAACATGTCCTCCGTAGGGTGCAGAGTGACAGTGTTCTATGATATTTCTTACCTCTTCTTCTGGAACGCAACGACGAAAAATACCGTCTGTACCTCTTTTGAAAAGAAGTGGCTCATCCCAATAAAATTGTCTTACATCGTTAAAGAACTTCTTTTTCTGTTGATAGTTAAGGTCAGGAGGTATGATATCAGCGGCTAGGTAATTAACAAAATCGGCGTACCAAGGTACGCCACTTACCGCCAAAGATTTTTCAGGGTTCTTATAAGGATCTAGGTTATTTTGTTCAATGGCTTCTATCTTAGCTATTAACCTGTCTTAGGCAAAATCATCATTTGTAGGCACTAACTCGGGTTTCAGGTACTCAAGTCTAGAAAGGTGATTAGCAACTACATTTTCTGTGCCTTTCTTGTCTCGAATATCTAGATCAAACTCCTGCAATAAAAGGATCCATCGAAGTAACCTAGGTTTGGCATCTTTCTTGCTTAATAGGTAACGAATAGCAGCGTGGTCTGTGTAAACTATAATTTTAGCTCCTAACAGATAAGATCGAAATTTTTCCATAGCAAAAACCACGGCAAGGAGTTATTTTTCAGTGGTTGCGTAGTTAAGCTGAGCAGCATCTAGGGTTCTATTAGCATAATAAATTACATGTAATTTCTTATCCTTTCTTTGACCTAGAACAACTCCTACAGCGTAATCGCTCGCATCGCACATGATTTCGAAAGGTTCGGCCCAATCCGGGGGTTGCATAATGGGTGCTGAAATTAGCGCTTGTTTCAAAAGGTTAAATTCTTCAATGCATTTTTCATCAAAATTAAACTCGACATCTTTCATCAGAAGGCCAATTAAAGGTTTGGTTATTTTAAAGAAATCCTTGATAAAACGCCGGTAGAAACCAGCATGTCCAAGAAAACTTCGAACTTATCTAATGGTCTTAGGGGGTTTTAGGTTTTCTATTACCTCTATCTTGGCTCTATAAAAATGAGAGCATACGGGATTGGAGTATTATAGAGTGGTCTTGTGTGATTTTTTATGGACAATGAGCAAAATGGAGGTGTGAGAATCATAGAATGAGGTAGTACCATATGGAAACAAGTTTGGTGAGTTTTGTAGTTTTCCACTTTTTGCCATTTATTTGAAATATGGTGCATGGTGTATGTTTGATCATTTATGGTAATGTTTTGAGTGGTATTTTGGAGTGAAAATGTGATGAGTGTGTGCTGCTTGAAAGGGTTACCAAATGCATGGCAATATGGTATGAAAAACATGCTTGGCATAATTCCATCAAGCCCACCTTGCACCATCACAACTTAATGAATTTCAATCTATTTCAAGAGATCTTTTATTCAATGCAAAGCATGAAGATTATGGAGCATTTCTCATTTGGACATCATCTTGAAATAATACGTGGAAAGTGGAGGAAAAATGCCATGAAATCATGTCCACAAATATGTCATCAAAAGGAAACTTAGAAAAATTCTAAGTCATGAATTAAACATTTTGTGACACCATCTTTTAAGCAACATAACTCTTACCACAATGATCCAAATGACACAAACTTGGATTCTTTTGAAAGAGGGGATTGCATTCTACAACATTCATATTGGAGATTTCTCATGATAAAGCTTGGAAGTCATTCAAAATCAACCATGAACATTGATGTACCAAGCTGTCAAAAGTAACTTAGAAAAAAATTCAAAGATTTCCAATTTTCCAGTTTGAAAGCTCCATCTTTACAACATCATAACTCTCTCAAAAATGATCCAAATGGGACAAACTTTACATGGTTGGAAAGCTTGGAACAAACTCTACAACTTTCGTGTGAAAAAGATTTCCAAATGGAGCTTGTATCATAATGTAAAATGGCCATGAAAATGACTGAATTCATGTTAGAACTTTCCCAAAATAGAAACTTTCTAAAAAACTAGATTTCCAAAAATGGAAACTTTCACAAATTCTTGATTTTTTGATGATTCCTTGAACATTTCTTGATCAAATCTCTTCCATGGGCCATATTTGACTTGAAAATCATGATGTTGACCTCAAAAAGTCAGGAGTTGACTTTTTCACTGCATAGTTGACTTTATCCCCAATTCTCCTTATTTTGAATCTTCTGATCAATTGAAATCCTTCTGAACCAAATCGATGGACAATTCTACAATCCTAGACACTTGGGGACATGAGGAATACCATGGGGTCAAGTCTTGCCCAAAAAATTTGAAATAAACTGATTTTATGGCAAACCCTAATTTTGGTGCTCTCAGTCTAGGAGGAATCGGCTCATCCTCCAAATCCAAATTCCTCTGAGTAGGATGTGTATCCTCTCAAACAATGATGAGATGTGCCATTTGGTGGTGATAAAAGCTCAAAGATCTTGCCCATTGGGGGATTAAACCCAAGAATTCCAAAACCCTAATTTGAACCATCATGCTAGGAGAATGTGATTCTTTTGAAATCTCTTGTCAAGATTGATCATATGATGAGGTGATGGATCAATTAAGATACCTTGAGGCCCAAGACTCCTTTGTGGCTCAACTATTGATAGTATCAAGAACTTTCTCTCCTCTAGCTCCTTGGACAATACACATGAACTTTTGCTTGACCTCCTGGAAAACATCTTCTTCCTTAAAGTTGGTTTAGATGCCTTGATCCCATGCTAAGAACTAATGATATGCAAAGATGATAATGCAAGAATGAAATGAAACATAAGCCAGTTAGTACTAAAAGTAAGAGGGAAAATTTTGAGGTGTTACACCTATCCCGACTCATAATTATAAGGATAAACTCTATATTTTAGGATGCTACTCAAATATAGCATGCACATACTATAAATATTTTCAAAACTCGCAAGGGAAATCAAATAAATAATATAATTTCAATTAACTCAATAAATTGAAAATACTCAATCAAAATAACATAATCCAATGATTTACTCAAAACAAATAACACGCATCGGTCCCAATGTTACAGATCAGAGCATATAAATCAACTAAATAGAGATAAACAATAAAGTAAACAAAGAAAAACTACAAGCCCATCTTCTAACTCACAACATCACTTACTCCTCCTAAGTATTTGTACGACAATGTATAAATCAACACAAAACAAACAAGAAAGGGGTGAGAATATGGTCAAATATATTTACAGTGTAAAAGAATGCAAGAGTAACTTAAATCACACAATTATCAACATTCACATTAAATTACACAACAATACAAAAATTCAATTCGCATAGCCTTTATGTATGCAATGTGACTTACAACTCGACTCTATGCATGTGGTGCCATTTTGGAGATCAGAGGTATGTTCCTGATCTCGTCCATTCAATAATGGTTCTTCATTCGAACCGGCTCCCCACTTCTGAACCCCGGGTCCCCACTTCTGAACCACGGACGATCACCGATCCCCACTTCTAAACCAATGACATGCCTCTTTCAACACATAAAAAAAATGATGCATTACATACAAAGCAATGCAACAACAACAACATTTACGGTTCCAATTCTAAGCACAAACAACATGCAACATAACAATCACAGTATTCCCCACTTTTAAAATACACACCTCAACACAACATTTATAATTGCATGCACAACACTTATAATCACAATCACAATACATCAATACATAATCGATTCGACTATCAAGTCAATCTCCAATTACCGTAGTATTTTCATCTTGATCAATTAACCATTCATAACATAACACTTTATGAAAACATTTCCTTCATGTTATTTAATCACATCCGTCCTCTTAAAGAATTACCATATGATAGTATTACGCGTTAACTTTCCAATGCTTCGAACCGCGCCTCAAATGAAGTTAGGAATTTCAAGTTATGCCATTTTTAGTTTCACTTCAAAAAACTTCCCTGCCAGCGTGCAGTTATCGATTACCAATACGTGGTTATCGATTACCAATACGTTTTACTAATCGACTACCATTAAGTAGTAGTCGAATTCCACATAACCCATGACGAAAATACTCAGTTCCTACAGTTAATAACCCTTCCAAACCCATCTAATCATGCCCTAACATACCCAAACATCTTATATCAACAATCCAACATTACATATCATTCATACACCACTAAAACAACATATATGCATCAGACATCATACAAATCCATCAATTTTTGTTTTCCATTGATTCAAGCTTTTATTTATAACACCGAACACATAATAGTGGAGGCAACACCATTCAGATTCAATTGCATTCGTCAAGCATAAAGATCAGCAATATAAGGAGCACAAAATTACACATCAATTATCACAATTATCATCGAATATTCATAATCACATAAATCTTAAGAAACACAACAATAGAGGAAAAACCTAGAAAAGAGTGAGGATCCCTCTCTACCCTTAATGCAATAACACCTTCATTAGAGTTGTCCCCCCCCCCCCCCTTACATGAAGCAATTCTCAAGCTCTAGCTATGGTGATTTTCTCCTTCCTTAATCCATTTTTCTTCTCTTCACACTTTGCCTCTTTTTCACTTTTGCAACTTTTACGTATCAGTGAAATTTGCCCCCATCTCCATTTACTTCTTATTTTGACCTAAATTATAATTAACTCACTTTCACACTATTACCCCTCAACTCACCTCTACTTCCATCATTTTCCCTTATTTTTCTAATAATTATACTTTTTCCCCAATATCATTGTTCCTCTTATTTTTCTATTTATTTAATTAATATTTCACTATTTTAATTAAATAAAATAATTAAAATTCTAATAATCCCAAAATACCACATAACACATTATCACTAATTATAAACATTTTAAATAACTTGAATAATGATATAAAAGCGACAAAAATTCAATCAAGTATTAATTGAATTCATTGTGTTACAGTTGCAGCACCAGCTTTGCGTGGGCAGATCTGTTAGCTTTAAATCAAACATACACCGAAAATTGTAGGAACTAGAGATCTGAAACTCTAAAAAACATAATCGAGATTATGCTTGGATGAATCAAGATGTTATGGATCCTTGTGCTTGATCGCCAACGCTTTCGTTTTGGTGATTGGAGGAAACATAAATTCGTGGAAATCGTAGGGATGAGAAGTCGATAAAATAAACGGCAGTGATGGTGGCTCGTAGCTTCCAATGTGGTGGAGTGGGGACTTTGTAAGGTTAGCACTCTAATGCTTAGACAGTATATGTGAAAGAAGAATGAGTTTTAAACCCGTTACCTCAATTTTAAAAAAAACTTGAAATATTTTAAAAACTATTTTTTGTAAAAATCACATTTTTTTATAAAAAAAATCTATTATTTTAAAATTAAAATGAACAGATCCATAATATTATTAAATAGAGCATGATACATAAACACTGAAATTTTAAGAACGTATCATACACCGTATACCGTATAGAAATATATGTATTTCTAAAATCAGTCTCATTATAATTAAATGAAAAATAAAAAAAATATTATAAAAACAACAACTGTAATTTTATTCGGTGTTTGTGTTTACACTATTTTAGTTATCAAATTAACATTAGGCCTCTTGACTTCTATTAAATGGGTTTAAGAGGTAGGGCCGGACAATGTGGATTTTGAGTTGGATGTTAAAAGTGTAGTAGATAATATAAACATTTAGCATGTAAATGATTTGGATTTTGGTGCTATTATACCAAAGATAACTTTTCCTTCCATTCAATCCCGATCAGTCAAGAAGTGCTTTCTACTCCTTTGCTAGAGAAGGTGTTTCAAGATGTTTTTCTGTAACGAATTCGGAGGTGGGGCAAGGCAACAAGAGGTTTTGGAGAGAGATGGAGCTCAAAGTCTCAAACACGGTTTGGGATATTATTTCTTCTATGGGTATCTCTGGAGAAGAGGGAAGAGAAGTCTATGAGGCTCAAATTTGGGAGATGGAGACTAGGGATAAAGAAGGAAAGAGCAAGAGGGCGCCTAAAGATTTGAGTTATACATGAATATTGTCTCACTCAATATCAGGGGTTGTGGTTTGCCAGCTAAGAGGAGACAGGTGGCTAACCTTATTCAATCTGGGAGTTTTGATGTTTGTTTTCTGCAGGAGAATAAGCTTAGAGGGCTGGGTGATCGTGAGGTTGCTGCCTTCTGGGGAAATTCTAAATTCGAATGGACGGAGAGTGGAACGGTAGGTGCAGCAGGAGGTATGCTAATCCTTTGGAGGAAGAGTTTCCTCAACCTTTGTTGTATCTTTATAGGGAGATGATTCGTTGGAGTCAAAGCAGAATGGAAGGGGGAGGTAATCTTCTTGGTCAATGTCTATGCTCTGTGTAGCTCTATTCTCAAGAAGAACCTCTGGAGGGATTTGATGGAGGTGAAAAGGAGATTTTCTAGAGGTGAATGTGTGATAGGAGGACTTTAACTCTGTCTCTAGAAGAGGGGAGCGTGTTGGTATGTCTGTTAGTAGTAGAGCAGGAGATATAGAAGAGTTTTGTGGGTTCATTGCAGATATCGACTGTGTCGACGTTCCACTTGTTGGAGGCAGTTTTACTTGGTTTAATAGGCCGGGTTCCGCTATGAGCAGACTGGATAGGTTTCTAGTCTCTGAAGGGCTTGCGGACAGCTGGAGGATTATGGGGCAATATGTGGGTAAAAGGGAGATCTCAGACCATGCTCCGATATGGTTAAAAGCGAGCACTATAGACTGGGGTCCTAAGCCTTTCAAATTCAACAACGGGTGGTTTTCTAACAAGCAATTTTATCAGTTCGTGGCAGGGGTGTAGAGCTCTTTGGAAGTTTTAGGAAGAGGAGATTTTATTCTCATGGAAAAGCTGAGATTGTTGAAAATTAGGTTGAAGAGCTGGAACAAAGAGGTGTATGGGTGGCTAGACTTAAAGATTGATGAAGCTGTCAGAAATCTCCATAGTCTTGACATCGAAGTTGCTGCTCAGGTAGAGGAATTTTTTGAGCCGCTGGTTGTGAGGAGGGAGGAGGCCACTGGAGATGTTTGGGAGAGTATAATGGCAAATGAAAGGTTTATTAGACAGAAGTCCAGAGTGCCGTGGCTTAAAGATGGAGACAGAAACTCTAAGTTCTTTCACAGAGTGATGAAGGCTAGGTTCCGCAAAAATCATTTAGCCTTTGTTAGGACTGAGGAAGGGATCAAGGAGGAAGTCCTAGAGATTAAAAGTGAGATTTGTAAGTTCTTTAAGGATAACTTTTTGGAGGCGGAGTATCATAGACCGGTGCCCAATGGGGTGTGTTTCAAAATTCTTTCTCTAGAAGATAGCAGGTCTCTTGATAAGGAGTTCTCTGTTGATGAAATCAAAGTTGCGGTGTGGAGTTGCAATGGAGAGAAGAGTCCGGGCCCGAACGGTTATTCATTTACCTTTTTCCAAAAATGTTGGGAAATTGTTAAAGTGGATATTGTGAGGTTTGTGAATGATTTCTATTCTAAGCCTAAACTGTCGAAGGCTGCTATCGCCCCCTTCCTTACTCTAGTCCCGAAGGTGATTAGTCCAACTTCTCTAAAGGACTATAGGCCCACTTGTTTGGTTAGCTCACTGCAGAAGATATTGGCTAAAATTTTGGCAAATCGTCTAAAAGTTGTCATTGGGAGTTTAGTTTCGAAGGAGCAAACTGCGTTCATGTCGGGAAGAAGAATGTTTGATGGAGTGGTGTTGTTAATGAAATTCTTGATCTTGCTAAGAAGAGTAACAAACTGTGTTTCGTCTTGAAAGCTGATTTTGAGAGAGCTTACGATTGTGTAAGCTGGAATTTTCTGAGGTTCATTTTGTGCAAGATGAATTTTAGCAATAGATGGTTGAGTTGGATGGAGGCTTTAGTGTTCAGTGGTTCGATGTCTGTTTTGGTGAACGGAAGTGTGACTAATGAATTCCTGGTTGGCAAGGGGCTTAGGCAGGGTTACCCTTTGTCACCCTTTCTCTTCATTCTTGTAATGGAATGTCTCAATAGGTTGATGGCTAAAGCTGTGGAAGTCTCCTTGTTTAAAGGGTTCAGACTTGTGGATTCCATGTCTTTTAGCTTGGTTCAGTTTGCTGATGACTCGGTCTTTTTAGGAGAAGGAAGCTAGGGCGACCTTTGGTGTTTGAAATTAGTGCTTAGGGGTTTTGAGATAATTTTTGGGCTCAAGGTTAATTTCTGTAAGAGTCGCATCTACGGAGTGAACCTTAGAGAAGGCTTCTTAGAGGCATCAGCGGAGTTTTTGTCTTGTAAAGTTTGTAGTTTGCCTTTTAACTTTCTTGGGATTGTTGTAGGAGGTAATCCTAGGAGGCTGAAGTCCTGGACGCATGTCGTTGATAAGCTAAGAAGTAGGTTATCCGTGTGGAAAGGCAAAAGCCTCTCGATCGGGGGAAGAGTCGCCTTGATAAACTCTGTGTTGAACGCTTTGCCTATTTTCTCCTTGTCTTTCTACAGAGCCCCTGTTAGGATAATCAAGGAGATTATTAGAATCCAGTCCAATTTCTTGTGGGGAGGTTTGGATGGGAAGAAACATATCCATTGGGTGAGTTGGCAGAAAGTGTGCAAGCTTAAAAGTGAAGGGGGGCTGGGTGTCAAGAATGTGGCAGCTTTCAATAATGCCCTTGATAACACGAAAATATATCATGTTTTTACTTCGATTTATGTTAGTTTCTTATTCTGTTTTTCGTCTAATATCTGATTTTCTCGAGATTATTTAAGTGTTTTTGCAGGTAATCCCATTTTCCAAGTCAAAGTATGCTAAGTGTGGAAAAGAACCAAAACATGCAAGAAAAGAGCAGAAAAGAGAATAAAAATTGCAGAAACCAAACTTTGCTGATGTGACGATCGTCACAGGTACACCACGACCGTGGCAGCTTCAAAATACATCACGACCGTCACAATGTCTCACGATCGTCATGCGCTCAATTTTACACATTGAAGCAGAAACGTGATTACGAGGTTTCAGAGAGCCAGTTTGTTACACGATCACATTTTCCTCCGAAGAATACTAGGGTCAAAGTCACGTAACTGTCAAGAGGAGTGCCTACATTCTCTCCAACCTCCATCTGAATTCAGTCTATAAATACGAGAGTTTTCAAAAAACAAAGGGTGGCATTTTTCTGCATTCTGAAGTACCGTTTTGCTGCCAAATTATTTCCAGATTTTGCTTTGCTTTGTTTACATTTCCATTCCTTGTTACCTATTACCGAACAAAGTAATAGTTTCTCACATTGAGGAACTATTACAACTTAGTTTTAGTTTTTGTTTCATTACCTTCATCATTTGCCAATTACTTTATTCAAGCAAGAACCTACCAGCTTGTGGAGGGATTGCTATTGCTGTTATTACGAATTATCAGGTTTCCATTATTCAATTCAAAGCATTGTTTATTTCCTTGTTAATTATGTCTATGTCTATTTATCTCTTTGCCTTTACGATTAATTTCATAATTATCTTATCGGTATGTAATGAAGTAACTAAAATGGATCTAATTTCTCTAAGCTAAAATCAATAATCAATTCTTCTTCTGGCTTCGATTTCTTAATTTTATACCCAACTTTTATTACGAGAGTAAAAAAGTAACAAAGGTTAAAGTCGAGACCACGGGAGTGTGAGGCTTTACCCGGATAGCTGAAATCGGGCATTAGTTTTAAAAGCAGCGGAAGCGCTTTAAAGTTGATTAGGTTTAACTAGTTTTCAAAAAGTATTTTTAACCTCATACGGGCTAGCGAGAGCAGACGTATTAACTTAGAAGTATAGTCTGAAGCAATAACCATGGGAGTGTGAGGTGAGGGCTTTTAAAACGGTTTTTCCTACAGATGCATAGGGTGATAAATCTTTATACGCTTAGGTTTAATTAATTCCACGTAGGTTTACTGAATTATATACCGATAACTTATTCATAACTAGTATTCCCGAATTTTGATTTCCCTTTAATTTCCCATTTGAACTTAAAACCCAATTCTGCTTAGCCTTAGATAAACATAGTAACGATAGATAACGGTGCGTTCGATTTCTAGTCTCTGTGGGATCGATAATCTTTTAAAACTACGCGATACGACTGTATATTTGTAGTTAGATTTATTTAGGCACACTAAATAGAGCGATCAAGTTTTTGGCGCCGTTGCCGGGGACTAATTCAGTCGACATCGTAATTCCTTTGTTACGTGGTATAGACTAAGGCAAAAAACCAAAATTCCCTTTCTGTTGATTGTATGCCAAGTACTCGCTCTTCTGGCGAAGACCTCATACGACCGACAAACGAACCTGAACGTCTTCTTACCGTAAAAAGACGTATCCAAGAATACTGCTTAGCTCACGATATCCCTTTTCCTTTATCAGAACCTGAATCTCAATCAGATCCTGAACTCGAATCTGAATCAGATTCCGAATCAGAAACAGACATGGCCGACCCACCACAAAACCGACCTCTTAAGTATTATGCTGCCGCATCTCAACAAGAACCTCACAAAAGCATTGTCGCTCCAGCTATCAACCGAAACGATTTCGAGTTGAAACCCTCGCTGTTATCTGCTGTGCAACAAAATCAATTTTTTGGAAACCCAACAGAAGATCCGAACGAACATCTGACCAAGTTTGTGCAGTACGCAGACACAGTGAAAGCAAATGGTGTAACCGCAGATGCCATAAGACTACGTCTTTTTCCTTTCTCATTAAGAGATAGAGCTTGGGCTTGGTTGTAATCCTTGCCATCAAATTCTATTACTTCTTGGGAAGATTTAAAGAAGGTCTTTCTGGCACGATATTTTTCGCCAAGAAAAACAGCTATGCTGAGAGCCCAAATCAACAGCTTCAGACAAAAAGACAACGAATCTCTATATGATTCTTGGGAAAGATACAAAGATATGAGGAGGATATGCCCGCATCATGGTCTTGAGGATTGGTTAATTATCCACACGTTTTACAATGGTCTCTTGTACAATACAAGATTGACAATAGATGCCGCCGCTGGTGGTACACTCATGGATAAACCCTATGATGAAGCCCAATACTCATCGAGAGCATGGCTCAGAATCACTGCCAATGGGGAGGTGAAAGAACTCAAGTGGAGAAATCCTAACCAAAAGGAGGAATGTACGAAGTTTCTAGCCTAAATCATGTCCGTGCTAAGGTAGATGCAATCGCTCAAAAGATAGACAACTTGACCATAACACCCACAGCCACCGTGGCTGCTGTAGCGCCAAACTGCGAATTATATGGAACAGCTGGACACGCTGCCCCTGAATGCCAAGTTTTAGCAGGAGCCTCTACAGATCAAGTGAATTATGCTCAAGCAAACCCTTATGCAAATACCTACAATCCTGGTTGGAAGAATCACCCAAACTTCTCTTACAAAAACAACAATGCACTGTATACACCTGGTGAAGCACCTGCTGCGCCACCAGGTTATCAAAAGGCTGCAACAGCTACTCCAAATGTTCCTAGGAAGTCTAACCTTGAACTGATGATAGAAAACTTCATAGCTACCCAGACTCAAACAAACAAAGAGTTCCTGAATCAAAACGTACACACTAGTGAACAGATTAAGCAGTTAGCAAAAAAAGTAGACGCTTTGGCCACTCACAACAAAATGCTTGAAACGCAAATTTCCCAAGTGGCTCAACAACAAGCACCTACTGCTGCTCCTGCTGGAACATTTCCTGGACAGCCACAACCTAATCCTAAAGGACATGCAAATGCTGTTATACTGAGAAGTGGAAAAGAGTTAGATGAACCCATTGATCCAAGACTTCAAAATCCAGCCATGTACCAAAAATCTGCTAACGACCCAACAACTGAGAAGGAGAATGAACCCAAGGAAAAGGAAGATAATGACCAAGAGGCTGTCAACAAAGAAAAACCTTATGTGCCTCCACCACCTTATAAACCACCTATTCTGTATCCTCAAAGATTGAAAAATTCCAAAACTGCAGGGAAATTTAAGAAATTTGTTGAACTTCTGAAACAATTAAACATCACTATACCTTTTACAGAAGCCATCACTCAGATGCCCTCATATGCTAAGTTCGTAAAAGAAATCTTATCCAATAAGAAAAAGATTGAGGAAAATGAAACAGTTACGCTTACTGCTGAGTGTAGCGCAATAATTCAAAACAAAATGCCTCCTAAGCTGAAAGACCCAGGTAGTTTCTCCATACCTTGTGTAATTGGGAAGTTCGTCATAGACAAAGCTCTATGCGACTTAGGAGCCAGTATTAGTGTTATGCTCTTATCCATATGCAAGAAGCTTGATATGGGAGAATTAAGACCAACTAAGATGTCTGTTCAATTAGCTGACCGCTCTGTTAAATACCCAGTTGGTGTACTAGAAAATGTTCTAGTTCGTATAGGACAATTCTATATCCCTACCGATTTCATAATCATGGATATTACAGAAGACTCTACTACTCCTATCATATTAGGAAGACCATTCTTGGCTACTGCTGGAGCAATTATAGATGTAAAGAGAGGCAGACTAACTTTTGAAGTTGGTGAAGAGAAGGTCGAATTTATTTTGACACAATTCTTACAAGCTCCAGCTATAGATGACACATGCTATCTACTAGATGTCATAGATGAGTGCGTAAGAGAAATAGAGATGGAACCGACCACATATTCAGATATTCTAAAAATTCCAATACCTCCGATTTTCGAAGATGATAACTGGCGTGAACCTTATCAAGATGATAGCCTAAGTGAATGCTTAGCACTTACACCAGATCATCTACCTTGCTCGAAGAAACCTGCCCTAGAACTGAAAACATTACCCAGAAATTTAAGGTATGAATTCCTAGATGAAGCTCTCGAACGACCTATAATAGTCAATGCAGACTTAGGACATACCGAAACTAAGAAACTATTAGATGTCTTAAGAAAATACCCCATTGCGTTAAGCTATAACATCGCTGACCTTAAAGGAATAAGTCCTTCTATTTGTATGCATCGCATTATGCTGGAGGAAGACTGTAAATCCTCTAGGGAACATCAGAGAAAGATCAACCCGATCTTGAGTACTGTAGTCAAAGACGAAGTGAAAAAACTTTTAGAAGCAGGAATTATATACCCGATATCAGACAGTAAATGGGTTAGCCCAGTACATGTCGTTCCAAAAAAGGGAGGTGTTACAGTTGTTAAGAACGAAAAAGATGAATCTATAACAAAAAGGGTTGTAACTGGAAGTAGAATGTGCATCGATTACAGGAAGTTAAACAAAGCCGCTCGTAAAGACCATTTCCCATTGCCTTTTATTGACCAAATGTTGGAAAGATTGGCTAAACATTCATACTTCTGCTATTTAGACGGTTATTCAGGATTTTTTCAAATTCCTATTCATCCTGATGACTAAGAAAAGACGACCTTCACATGTCCCTATGGAACATTTGCCTATTGACGAATGCCGTTTGGACTATGTAACGCACCTGCCACGTTCCAAAGATGCATGATGTCAATCTTTGCTGATTTTATATATGACATTATGGAAGTGTTTATGGATGACTTTTCTGTTTGTGGGCAGAGCTTTGAAGGATGTCTATCGAACCTAGAAATGGTACTGGAAAGATGCGTAAAAGTTAATCTCGTATTAAACTGGGAGAAATTCCATTTTATGGTGAATCAAGGAATCGTACTTAGACACGTTGTGTCCGATAGAGGAATTGAAGTTGATAAAGCTAAGATAGAAATTATAAAAAATCTTCAACCTCTGAAAACCGTACGAGAAATACGAAGTTTCTTAGGACACGCCGATTTCTACCGACGATTCATAAAGGATTTCTCGAAAATTACTAAACCTCTTACCAGTCTATTGATGAAAGACGCTGAATTTATCTTTGATGAGAAATGTCTAAAAGCGTTTGAACAGCTGAAAACAGCTCTTATTACCGCACCTATCATGTAACCACCATATTGGAGATTACCTTTCGAAATCATGTGTGATGCAAGTGATTATGCTGTAGGTGCAGTCTTAGGATAGAGGAGGGATAGAAAACTTCATGCCATTTACTATGCAAGTAGAACCTTAGATTCTGCCCAAATGAACTATGCTACCACAGAAAAAGAACTTTTAGCCGTGATCTTTGCCCTTGACAAATTTCGTTCCTACCTAGTGGGAGCTAAGATCATCATTTATACAGACCACGCAACTATTAGATATTTACTTAACAAAAAGGATGCAAAACCTAGACTGCTAAGGTGGATCCTACTTTTACAAGAATTTGATTTAGAGATCAAAGATAAGAAAGGAACTGAAAATGTAGTAGCATACCACTTATCCCAATTAGAGGGCATTAAACCAGAGCCAGTACCCATTAATGAGGATTTCCCATATGAACGACTCATAGCCCAACTAGAAAGTGATATGTCTACTCTACAGTTGAATGACCCAAAGATGGAAAAAATCGTGGAAGAAATTAACACACACACAACCTTGCCATGGTATGCTGACATAGTCAACTACTTAGCAGCTGGAGTACTTCCACCAAACTTATCTTATCAACAAAAGAAAAAATTCTTTCATGATCTGAAACATTATTATTGGGATGAACCTTTGCTGTTTAAGAGAGGAGCCGACGGTATCTTCCGTCGTTGCGTCCCCGAAGAAGAAATAGAAAACATCATCTCTCAATGTCATTCTGCTCCTTACGGAGGACATGCTAGTACCTCAAAGACATGTGCTAAGATCTTGCAATCCGGCCTATTCTGGCCCAACCTTTGGAAGGATGTCCACATTACAATACTAAACTGCGACCGGTGCCAACGCACCGGTAACATATCAAAACACGATGAGATGCCTCAAAAGGGTATATTAGAAGTAGAAGTCTTTGATGTATGGGGGATTGATTTTATGGGACCTTTCCCATCATCCTTAGGAAATAAATATATACTCGTAGTTGTCGATTATGTTTCAAAATGGATTGAGGCAATAGCTTCTCCTACAAATGACGCACGAGTAGTCATAAAGCTCTTTAAAAACACAATCTTTCCCAGATTTGGTGTGCCGAGACTTGTCATAAGTGACGGTGGCTCTCATTTCATATCTAAAGTATTTGACAAATTACTATCAAAGTATGGAGTAAGACACCGCGTAGCAACACCATATCATCCACAAACAAGTGGACAGGTTGAGGTCTCGAATCGAGAGATAAAACAAATTCTAGAAAAGACCGTAGCCACCTCTAGGAAAGACTGGTTATCTAAACTCAACGAAGCTTTATGGGCATATAGGACAGCCTACAAAACACTAATCGAAACTACACCTTTCAAGCTGGTCTATGGTAAATCTTGCCATCTACCAGTGGAATTAGAACATAAAGCCTATTGGGCTATTAAAACATTGAACTTAAGGTATGATTCCGCAGGTGAAAAACGTATCCTAGATCTGCATGAACTAGAAGAGTTAAGATTAGACGCTTACGAAAATGCTAAAATATATAAAGAACGAACTAAAAGGTGGCACGATAAGCGCTTATCTAGAAAAGAATTTAGTGTGGGAGACGTTGTACTCCTATTTAACTCAAGATTAAAACTCTTTCCTGGGAAATTAAGGTCTAGATGGTCCGGTCCTTTTGAGATTACAAAAATTCTGCAAAGTGGAGCGATAGAAATAAAGGGGAGGAATAGTAATCCATTTTTAGTTAATGGACAACGTCTAAAACACTATCACAACATTGAAAATAGAGATTATTTGAACTGCCTAAGACTTTTAGAGTTGCCCACCGAACCCCCTAAATAAGCATCTAATTGAATTCGTCGGGCTTTCAACGTTAAAAACAGCGCTTAATGGGAGGCAACCCATGATTTTTGTTTTTCTTGTTATTTCTTTACGTTTCCTATGTTTTATTTTTATTTTGCAAATTCTTAGTTTCATTTATTTTGCAAATTCTTAGTTTCATTTATTTTGCAAATTCTTAGTTTCATTTATATCATTTTAAATTTAATTTGAAAATGTTGTGCTGATCTTAAAATTGAAAAACTACAGGATTATAAAGTCTCTCTACTCTTTCTGTTCTCCTCTTCTGCTTAAATTTTTTGCAAAAAGTACTAATTAATGGCAAACGAGGATAACTTGTTAGTAGAATTCAGAGATGGAGCACAGTGGCATCGCTATGAGGCTTTATCTCTTAAACCATTTGCCTTGACAAAATTTGCCCACAGACCCACCATGACCGCCTTAGGTGTAGGTGAGAGCGTAGACCTTCTGTTTAGCCAATTAGGTTGGGAGGGTTTTGCCAACAAGAAACATAAATGCTACCGTAGGTTGACTTTAGAATTCCTGAGCTCTTTAAGCTATAACCCTCACTGTGGAAAAGGTTTAACCAGGGGAAGAATTACCTTTAGACTATTTGGATACAGCTGCCAGGTCACCATAAAGGAACTGTCGGATCTTTTAGGATTTCCTGAAGGACCTAATGTTTTCTCTGTGGTTCAAGAGGACTTAGTGTTGGTTGGAGAGCTGAGTGATTTTTGGGGTAGAATTTCAGGGAAACCTGATTTTGACATGGACCCTATGCTTTCAACAGAAATACATACCCCGCTTTCCATTACTTTCATATGATTATGGCCTATACTCTATTTGGTAAACCTGAGAATGATAACACTGTTTCGAGGGATGAGCCTTTCATTATGTTTTGTGCTTCTCAGTCTAGAGAGGTTAATGGACTCACCTTTATGCTGAACAACTTTTGCAAACTCATTAATAATGATAACAGTCCAATTCTGATAGGTAGCCTAGTTACAAAAATAGTCGATGCTATGGGATTCAGAACCCGACTTTCTAAGATTAACCCCTTTGGAGAATTTAGACCCATGAATATCACTTTTTGTTTCAATAGGGCTATGATTAGGAACCAAGGTCCGAACCATTTTCAGCTTTTGATTAACAATGTTGTCGTACCACACTTTACACTTCCAAATCATGAACGCACAAGTGTGCACAATCAACATAATTGGCTATATGACCTTAATGAACCCGTGCCTGAACCGGAAGAAACCTTTCCTGAACCTGAGATCGACCCAAAAACACCCCCTCATTATCATGACCTTGATTATATGGAATTCCAAGAAGACATTGACATTCCTAAAGTTGATGCCACTAACTATGCTGCTAATCTGAATTCTATTCTAAAGACTATGGATGAGTATCATAAAGAAATCACTTCAGTGAAGGATGAGCTAAACACTGTGCGACAAAACATTGTTGGACTCATGGATTTGACTGTTGAACAATTTGATCATTTAAATCAAGCCATCACATCTTTGAAGAAACGCCTTGGCTAGATTTATGAAGCACTTTATTTTCAAGCTTTTTATGCATTTACTTTAGAACAATTTTACATTATTTCAGCTTTCATTTTTCATGTCGGGAATAATTTGATCTTCATACAGTTTTGATACATTGCTAGTATTTTACTAGCACCTCTTTGGTTTTAAAGGATAATTTCATTTGCTGCTAATGTTAACTCTTTATGATTTCAATTTCATTCCTGTTCATACTTTTAATTCTGTTTTAATTTATGTTGTCATGTTACTTATCTCTGTGTATGCGATATAATGTTGTTTCTATATGCTTACCATTGCCTGTTACTAAAATATTATGTTTGGAATTGTTTCTGTCATAAACTATTTCACCACCCAGAAATTGCGAACGCCACGATCGTGATGACCGTCACGCGGGTTTGGAACAGGTTCTGCGTTAAAACATAACTGCTTCATTCGTCTCCCTCTTCTTTCCCTCATTCAAAACCCAGCCGTCCCACTTTCTTTTCCAATTCCATAACCGTCCCACCATTACCATTTGACCCACATTAATCATTTTCCGTAACCATTCATCTTACCCATTCACTATATAATCAAACCATACACCCTTTCTTTTCACAAACCCTCATTCTCCTTAACCTTTTTTCTTCCCTAATTTCTCTGTAACCAAACAATGGCACGACAAATTCCAGACAGATCAACATTGAACTTCAGAGATAGCGAACGAGGAGAACGTCAAAGGGCTAGGTACATCCATTACTACCAACGTTCCGTACAACCAACCCGTTACATAGACGTTGCATGTCTAGAAGAACTCGGAATGCTTGAGGGAGTCAAATGGATGTTACAAAATTCCGGCCTATGGCAACTCTGCACTCAGAGCCGGCCTACTTACGAAGCCCTAACGCTCGAATTTCTCAGTTCGTTCACCTACGTAACGCCTTCTGGCGAGACGAATCAACTCACCGGCGTAGCTACATTCCGTATGTTCGGTACTGTGTATAAAATCGGCCAAGAACAACTTGCCGGAATGCTTGGTTTCCACCATGGTGAGGATGTGCACCGCCGAGTACCACATGAAACTTTCTTTCAAGCAGCATTTCAATTATGGAATCAGTTGACAGGAACAACAGTTGACAGCTGGGATAGCCTTAACGCAACATATATCCACAACCCCGCCGTCAGATATGTTCAGCGTACATTAGGAAGCACCATCTTTGCACGGGATAGTAACCACTAGGTAAACTCTAAGGAGCTATTTTTCCTCCATTGTATGTTTTATCTAGAGCTAATCAATGCCGCACCATTTTTACTAGCACACATACAATCAAACTGTGCTAGAGACTCCAAACCCTTCTATTTTGGAGGGATTGTCACCTCTATTGTACTCGGTTTGAATTTGGAAAACGACCTTGCTAGACTACCCTCCATACCTCCAGTGTTCCTTGACATAGACTATTGCCGAAACTCTCAGCTCATCAAGTTACGACGAGATAGGAAATACCATCCTATGGTCCGTGCCAAAACCGTAAGAAGTATCATTATGCCGTACAGGAGCCGCATTGACCCTCAGAATATGGCCAATTGGCTTTTTGATCTGAATGCTCCTGAGCAAAATGCGCCTGCCCCTGATGATCAAAATCAGGACCCTGTTGATGAGATGGAGCAAGAGATGGATAACACCCCAGAAAACCAACCACCGCCTGCCAATGATGCTCCTTCGACCTCCAGATGTCGTCGCCGCCCTGACCAAGACCCAGTTACTAATGAAGAAATCTTAAGGGCTATATGGCAACAAAACCAGCAACAGAATGAAATGATGACTCTTATGCGTCAAATCCAGCAAGGGCAAGTTGACCAAGGTCAGAGGCTTGACGGTGTCATCGATGAGATGGGTGCATTGACACTGCGAGTGCAGAGCCTATATGAGTACATCCATCACGTGGACATTCCTGATCACGTCGCGCAGCATGGAAGAGGACGCTCTAGAGGCAGAGGACGTGGAGCTCCCTGATTTTATTTTGTTTTTCTTTTTAGTTTTTCTTGTTGTTTCCCTTTATATCGCAACATTGAGGACAATGTCCGATATAGTGTGGGAGAGTCAGTTTATTTCCGTTTTATTTCCCTTTCTTGTACTTTCTTTTTCCTTACCAAAGTTAATATATGAATATTTTCGTTCAGTAATCCGATTTCCCCATTTTATTCTGCCATAACGAAAAAAATTTTACGATTAATGCACACCGTGCGATACCAAGCTTTAAATTATGTTAGGAAGCTGGGAAAGTGCTAACAAGATCGATACCGTCTTGACACCTTAGACCTCTTGCGTATGCGATATCAGTTTCGATACTTATTATACGATACCTTGAGTTTAGTCCTAAAGTAACCCTTAGTAGTTTATATCAGCAGTCAGCACCGTCTAAATCAAAAACCACGTGGGGAGCCGATGAATATAAGTGTTTGATGCCCAATCAAGAAAAGAAAAAAAATCTTTCTTATCTATATGCCGAGAAAAATAGAATATGCAACAACTTGCACAGTTGTGAAAATTTACAAGAAAAGAAAGAAAATCCGTTGTCGATTGGTTCAGAGGTACCTGATTTTGAACTTGGTAGGGCGAACTATGGTTCGATCCCCCGCAATCTACGAACGAGATGCATAAAGGGTTACCACACTTGTGTATCAGGCCCCGTGAGAAAAAGAGATCAAAGTCACTAACTGGTTGCTCCACTACGTGCGTGAATAAGGCAAAGGGCTTAATGTGATTGCGTTGGAATGAATCCGGGTGAAATAGACACGAAAACTTTTGGTTGAACTATAATAGAATGATTAGAACTGGATTGTACAAAAGAGAGGTCTATGACAAGCTTGTTGCTTTGTGTCATCATTGTATCCTTAGTGTTTTACACTAGTACCTGCCTTACTAACAAGAAACTCTTTTTCAAATCCATTGGTATACCAGGTATGTGCATTTGATGAAGTTTGTCCGTTTTAATAGATTGATTGCTTGAGGACAAGCAAAGATTCAAGTGTGGGAGAGTTTGATAACACGAAAATATATCATGTTTTTACTTCGATTTATGTTAGTTTCTTATTCCGTTTTTCGTCTAATATCTGATTTTCTCGATATTATTTAAGTGTTTTTGCAGGTAATCCCATTTTCCAAGTCAAAGTATGCTAAGTGTGGAAAAGAACCAAAACATGCAAGAAAAGAGCAGAAAAGAGAAGAAAAATTGCAGAAACCAAACTTTGCTGATGTGACGATCGTCACAGGTACACCACGACCGTGGCAGCTTCAAAATAGATCACGACCGTCACAATGTCTCACGATCGTCATGCGCTCAATTTTACACGTTGAAGCAGAAACGTGATTACGAGGTTTCAGAGAGCCAGTTTGTTACACGATCACATTTTCCTCTGAAGAATACTAGGGTCAAAGTCACGTAACTGTCAAGAGGAGTGCCTACATTCTCTCCAACCTCCACCTGAATTCAGTCTATAAATACGAGAGTTTTCAAAGAACAAAGGGTGGCATTTTTCTGCATTCTGAAGTACCGTTTTGCTGCCAAATTATTTCCAGATTTTGCTTTGCTTTGTTTACATTTCCATTCCTTGTTACCTATTACCGAACAAAGTAATAGTTTCTCACATTGAGGAACTATTACAACTTAGTTTTAGTTTTTGTTTCATTACCTTCATCATTTGCCAATTACTTTATTCAAGCAAGAACCTACCAGCTTGTGTAGGGATTGCTATTGCTGTTATTACGAATTACCAGGTTTCCATTATTTAATTCAAAGCATTGTTTATTTCCTTCTTAATTATGTCTATGTCTATTTCTCTCTTTGCCTTTACGTTTAATTTCATAATTATGTCTAGCTAAACCGATCTTATCGGTATGTAATGAAGTAACTAAAATGGATCTTATTTCTCTAAGCTAAAATCAATAATCAATTCTTCTTCTGGCTTCGATTTCTTAATTTTATACCCAACTTTTATTACGAGAGTAAAAAAGTAACAAAGGTTAAAGTCGAGACCACGGGAGTGTGAGGCTTTACCCGGATAGCTGAAATTGGGCATTAGTTTTAAAAACAGCGGAAGCGCTTTAAAGTTAATTAGGTTTAACTAGTTTTCAAAAAGTATTTTTAACCTCATACGGGCAAGCGAGAGCAGACGAATTGACTTAGAAGTATAGTCCGAAGCAATAACCACGGGAGTGTGAGGTGAGGGCTTTTAAACCGGTTTTTCCTACAGATGCATAGGGTGATAAATCTTTATACGCTTAGGTTTAATTAATTCCACGTAGGTTTACTGAATTATATACCGATAACTTATTCATAACTAGTATTCCCGAATTTTGATTTCCCTTTAATTTCCCGTTTGAACTTAAAACCCAATTCTGCTTAGCCTTAGATAAACATAGTAACGATAGATAACGGTGCGTTCGATTTCTAGTCTCTGTGGGATCGATAATCTTTTAAAACTACGCGATACGACTGTATACTTGCAGTTAGATTTATTTAGGCACACTAAATAGAGCGACCAGCCCTTCTGTTGAAGTCGAAGTGGCGTTTTTTAACAGATAAGAATGCCTTATGGTATGACATTTTACAGCACAGGTACGGACAGAGACATGGCAATTTATCATTGTGTGTTCTTCATTATGCTGGTTCTTCTGATAGTAAGAGGGGTTGGACGTGGTGGAGAGATGTCATGGCTGCCAGGTGAGCAAAGGCAAAGCTTCCGATATTTTTTCTGTGGCGCTTGAGGGAAAGATTGGGAATGGTAAACTCATCTCCTTCTGGACGAATAGGTGGTTAGGCAATGAGGTACTGAGGGATGCCTTCCCAATTCTGTTTAGTAAGATAGGTGAGAAGGAGAAGGTTGTTGCAGATTTTGGGCAGTGGATTGAAGAGGTTTGGGTTTGGAAGAAATGGAGGGTTAGGGAGGAGGGCAGTCCGGAGATGCAGAGTGAGATAGAGAGGTTAAGTGGCTTGTTATTTGATGCTAAGTGTTTGGAGTGTCAGGAGGATACGTTCATTTGGAGTCTTGAACCTGAAGGTGGTTTCTCGGTGTCGTCCTGTTATGCTTTGCTAGTTGAGGCAGATGTTACGCCTCCAGGTTCTGTAACTGAGTTGAGGCTTTGAATTTTTTGTGGAAAGCGCCCATTCCGTCTAAAATCCAAGTTTTCGTCTGGCGTTTAGTTTGGAACAGAGTAGCTACTATGGATCAATTGATGAAGCGAGGAATACAACCGAATGGTAGCAGCGGTATGTGCGTGTTATGTGGTTCTTAAGTTGAAACTTCTGAGCATCTGCTGTTGAGTTGCCCTTCTGCTATTGTTGTCTGGTGTGAAATTGAGAAGTGGACTGGTCTTGAATTTCTTAGAGGAGTTAGCTGCAGTGAGGCGTTTATCCACTTTGGTTGGAGCTGTAGGAGGTTGGGTGGACAAGATGTGGGGTTTGTTATTTGGTCATTTTCTGTTTGGCGTTTATGGTGTAGGAGGAATAATTCTATCTTTAGGAATACTATTACAAGTGTAGAAGAGGTTGTGGATGCTGTTAAGGTGCAGGCTTGGACCTGGTTAGGGTCTCATTTCCTTCTAGTGAAACCTTATACCTTTTATGACTGGATCCATAATTCTATTTTGTGTGTCAAGTAGTCTTGGTTTGTGTTGTTGTAGGGTTGAGTACCCCTTGTACTCATGTTTGCTTAATTCCATTGTCTTTTTAAAAAAAATGAAAATGTAATCGCTTGTTAGCTCTTTTATATAGGAACTTTCATATTATGTTAAGTTCATTAGGAGACAAATTAATAGAATTGCTCTGTTTTAACTCGGATGGCTCTGATTAGTTTTCAAATTTTTAGTGATGTACCAACCTTATTCAAGGTCTTATTATTAATAATGACGGCCATAAGGAAGAATCACGAGTATTATTGAAAGTTTAGAATCTTAATTTGCAAACTTGATTTTAGAATCATGAGGGTAAAAGTAATTTAATTTCCACTATAAGATGAATTTTCTTTTTAGGTGCCTTAATTACATTAATTTGTTGTTGACTTTGACCCTTAATTTGCAAAATCAGGACTTTTTTGTTTACTACATTAATTGTATATTTTTACACAGATAGTAGTTTGTTGTTTAGAGGCAATTTTAAGTATTAGAAAATCATTTATGAAAATACTTTGAGACAATTTTCGTTTTTTTTTTTCAAATTTGATATAAAATACTATTATCAAAATTTTTAAACGACCTTTGTTTGTTTAAATAAATAAAACCAAAGAGTTATATATTGATCGTATAGAGAATTAATATTGTTTTATTTATCTGAAAACTCTAAGTATCTATATTTGTAAGATTTTAAAATGAGAAAACCTAATGTCGACCACAAAGTTGATATAACCTACTATTATCAAAATTCAAAGTACCCTATATTTAATTTATCATTAATTTAATAATCATTGATTTTGCAAATCAATTTAATAAAATTAAGGGAAAAACATTAATATCTTGGGAATTTTAAACAAAAACTTATTATCTTTGAATTTTTTTATTAATATCTTTAGTCAACACGTTCTCTAGTAAAAATTAAATAAAGAATATTAATTAATATATTTGAATGTCTTGAATTTTTTAATAATTATCTTTATTAGTCTCTTTGAATTAATTATATTCTCTGTATATATTAAATTAAATTCAATGTATCCAATATATTAATACATTTAATTTGCGTTTTATATTTGTATTATTTTCCAAAAGTTTCTTATAAATATGCGTTTCTCATTTAAAAGTTATTGTAAGTTTGCATACAACAAAATATAACTACTTTCAAAGAAAAATATGTCTCAATCTACCAAAGAATTTCTTTTTCTATTTGTCCTGATGTTTCTATCAATTCACAATGTTCTTGGAGATTATGTCATTATCTCTAACTCTTTGAAATATGGTGGAGACTTAACTGTTCATTGTAAATCAAAAGACGATGATTTGGGAGTTCATCTTCTTCCTCATGGTCAGAGTTATAGTTGGAAATTTGGACGTAACTTATTTGGAAATACATTATTCTACTGTTCTTTTCAGTGGAGTGATGATTTTCGTTGGTTTGATATATACAAACAAATAAGAGATAGTGAGAGATGTACTTCTTGCTACTGGTTTATAAAACAATCAGGACCGTGCCTGGTTCTCAATCTAGAGGTACAGATTTGCTATAATTGGAATGATTAGATTGTATTGTAGTCTTTTTTTAGTTTTGGCATTAGGTTTTGGTTTTCTTGGTGTTTTTTCTTGGGACTGTTTGAAACTTTTATTTGTAAGGGTTAGATACCCTAGTGCTCTTCTTATTATCATATTGCTTATAAAAAAAGTGAATCTTACGTAAACTAGTCTTTTACATAGGCCGGTGTGTGACACTTATGATTGTGAGCAAAAATTTTAATTGCTTTTATTTTTTATTTATATTGAAAGTAAAAGAATGACAAGGATACAGCTATTAATAATTCCTAAGATGAAGTAATTTCATACAAATATACAAAAGCCCAAACATGCCATTGTATGAGTATGGTTTGAAGAAAATACAAAACAGTGTTTCCTTAACCTTGGTATGTATCATTTCGTAAAAAGAATAGTCTATAACATGAGAATTCATGTTTGCATTGTATTAAGTGTTGTATGATAATAATGTGTTCACTTGACATCTAAAATGAAGAAAATGATAACACGAGTTCGAGAGAGAAAGCTGGAGCATGGATTTCTATTCTCTTTTCTTCTTCTTCAGTAAGAAACTTAAATATAAAATAAAATTTACTCTTATTCTCTTAAAACCCTAGCGTCGTTGACTACGCTCCTCTATTTTGACTGCCAGAACTCTAAAAGGAAGAATGAAGAAAAATTTTGTGCTCCTCATCATCTTTCCTTTCATTTGAGTATTCTGACTATTTAACTTGCTTCCCTCTACCTTAGATCTGCTCCATTTTGTATCAATCCATTTAGTCTAGTTATAATTTTAGATAGCTGACACATGTCTAGAAATATAATTAATGGCTGAGATTTAATATTAAAATATTAATTATTTTAAACAAAATTAAACATGCTATTCATTTTCTCTTTCGTTAGTTTTTTCTCTCTGCCAAAATCAAAATCTTTCTCTCCTCATAAACAAATAATCTCTATATCCACCTTTAATAACACACTCATGAATTTCTTTCTCTCATTTAAATCCATTCATATCAGCACGTACAAACAACACCATAATTATAGCTTCAACACTAATCTTAATTCCCTTTATTTTTATCAACTTAAACAACTCCATAGTTTTATCGTAAAGTCCACATACAACGTGACTTATTAAAAGAGAAGTCCAATTTCACAGCGGTGGCGAAAAATCTGAGTTTACAGCGACCGAGAAAAAGAAAAGTTTACGGCGGCAGAGAGAAGAAAAAGTTCACGGCGGCAGAGAGAAGAAAAAACAATTGAGGTAAGGTGAGGAAGAAGAACAAATACAAGATCTGAGTTCTTTTTAGCATGTTTTAGGTGTGGAAGAAAAACAAAATGAGATTTTGGTATTCCTTGTTAAAAAACACTTACTTTAAATTTTTAATCTGCACCATTAAAAAAATTAATTAACATGTGTTGCATATCTAGCGAAATAACCGGATAACCGTGACTTTTACTACCCTCTATTTGGTACTTTCATTAAAAATTTATTTGTTTTTACTGAAAATTTATAGTATGTATCCAAAACGTTTGAATTTTTATTTTCTTTTAGCAAAAATTTCAAAATTTTCAAAAAAAAAATATATGAAGAATATCAGGAATTTAAAAAAAAAATCATAATTTTTGAATTTTTTTTTACGGTACCGTAAATTTTAAAATTTTCTGTACACTACCAGAAATTTTGAAAATTCTGGTATTGTTAATTTTTTTTATTGAACTTGAACTATCGACAATTTTATTTTAACTAAAATTTCTGGTTTAAAATGAAGCATATAGAATTTCGATAATATTTGTAAGTTCACGTAAATTTCAGAAAATTTGTTTCAAATTTTTTTAACAATTTTGGAATTATGGAACTATGAGGGGGTAATAGGTTCAAGTTGGGGGTGACAAGTTAAATGCTCGAATATATTTGGTTTTATTTTTTATTAACACCATTAGGTCGGCCTGCCCATTCAAATTTAAAAAACTGTCCCAAATTTTTTATGCAATTGTAATAAGAGTTTAAAGATATTGTCCCGCCAGTGTAAAGAAATAATACACAGACATCCAATCAGAATATTTTATGTTGTCAAATCATAATTATATTTTAAAAATAAAAGTATGATGTGACGGAATACACGTCTCTCATTAACTGACAGTGTAAAAATAGTTTACACTCAATGTATATTCTTTTTTCTCTAACAATTAAAAATGACATATAAAAAATAATTATATATTAATAAAAAAAATTAATTATAATTCTTTTATCTTTTGATCAATCTCATTTTTTTATATATTGGGTTTTTATTGTAACTTTTTTTAATTTATTGAATTTTTATTATAACATTTTTTATGCCTAGTAATATAAATGAAAAAAATTTAAACTTTCTAAAATTTGGGGCCTCTCAAAGTTTGGGACCATGTACTGTAGTGCTTGTTGCTCATGCACAGGATCATCCCAGACACCACTAGTAAATTTGTGTTGTCAATAATCTTATAAATGTTTTTCTTGAAAACATAGTATCCCTTACCTTGTGATAGATAAATAAAATTTTCCATAAACATGATTCTTGGAGCAAAGCCAATCTCAATTTATCCTTGTCGAATGTCACCCCTTGAACTTGTCATATCTTAATTTTGTTCTAAGTTTTTTTCTTTCATTTTTTGCATACATGGTTTGTTTTTATATTTTAATCATATGTATTTTTATCATAAAATAATTGATTATTTTCCTTAATTAAGAATAATCATGTACATGTGCATTCATTTGATTATTTCATCAAGTCTCTAGTTTTCACATTAAAAAAAATGCATTTTAATTCATTTATTCTCATGGTAATTCATGCACCATTCATTCATTCACATCATAATCAAAAGTCAATAAAAAGTCAATATTTTTGACATTAAAAACAAAACTTGATCACACTTTGTTTGCCTCATTCACGCATCACTTGATCTCATCCAATTACACAATACACCAACACAAATTCACACTACAATACATATACTTTCACTCAAATGCAAATTCGAATCAAATTACACCAAATGAAATTCAAATTCACAGTCATACTTTATGCATTTTCTCACAATCTCTATCCTATCCTTTAACCTAATTCTAAGACCTATAAAAAAGTCACATTCTCATCAGCAAATTACATAAGAATCATACACAAAACACACTCAAATCCTTGCACAAATTACTCTCAAAATTTCCAGTTTCTTCATCTTTAAGAAACTTTAAATACTTGCACAAACAACCTCCTACCTTCAGTAATCTTCATCATTTTCCATTGAAGTATTGCTCAGCATCATCACACCTCACAAACACCTGCAAATCACAATGCAATTTGCTCAAATTCAATTCAAATAAATTGAATTCAAATTTGAAAAAGGTGTCCAAACAAGATTAGTTGTACTAGAAAATAGTAGAGGAGATCAAAAGGAAGCTAAAACAGTAAAGAAAAATGGATTTTGTACGTGATTTAAGCCACATTGGAGCTTTGTCGAAAAACTCATAGAGCCGTCAGTTTCTGGAAATTTGTAGTGCTCCGGTCAAGTACTTTTTCATGGCGTTTTTGTACTTCTTCATTTGAACCATGTTTCTGCATTTGTTACGCGTTGTATACTTAACTTGATTTCTCGCAAACAACCTTAATTAAGCCAATTGGAAGATTAGGGTTCTTGAGCTCAAGAATGCTCAAGAACACTAAAATTCAGATTTCTTGAATCCTAACACATTTTAAGAGAAACAACCTTTCCATATACAGCGCAACATGAATGTAAACACAATTACATGATTAATTTCATATAAAAACCGTGTGAATGGACAGATCGAACACTTTTAATAATGCATCGGATGAGCAATTTCGTCCAATTTTTACTGTTGATGCACAATATTTGTGAAGGTGTGAAAAGTATATAAGAAGGGGGGTTGAATTGTGTTTCGCGTTTTCTTATTATTTTGCCTCTGATCAGAGTTTCAGAATCAGAACCGATGTTCAGATTCTGAGTTAATTCAGTTGGCAATTATTTGATCTTGTCACTCCTTCAACAGAAGAATCCTTGTTAAAATTTCAGGCTTGAATCTTTAGCCATATATATAGCCTTTCTAGAAACTAGCCGTTGAGAAGGTTACTTGATCAAGTGTCTTTGCTTCTGCTCCAAAGTACAAGAGGTGTTGAAGATGGATTCACAGCATATACAGCAGAAGTAAATAAAATAACAACAGAAGATACAAAAGATTTATACTGGTTTCTCCTCTAACTGAGAGTAGTTCAGTCCCCTTGCCTCATAAGAGCTTTTCATTATAACCACTTTATGATTCCAATCGCTTATGCTTCTGCATAAGACTTTTACAACTGCTCAGACCAACTGTCTGAGACTTCCCTTGCTTAGAGCTTGTGTCTAAGACTTACCATTTGCTCACACCGTCAGACTGAGCCGCCTGCTCATATTCTCTCTGGTTGAGACTTTCCTTTGCTTAGAGCACTTGTCTAAGACTTTCCATTACTCACACCATCAGACTGAGCCGCCTGCTCATTTGTTTTCTGGCTGAGACTTTCCTTTGCTTATAGCACATGTCTAAGACTTTCCATTGCTCCCACCATCAGACTGACCCGCCCCTCATCTGTCTTCTGGATGAGACTAACCTTTTTTTAGAGCACATGTCTAAGACTTTACTTTTGCTCAATCAGACTAGTTGAAGAAGACTTTCACATCTCAAGCACTAAAGCAATGAGACTTAAGTGGCTTAAGCATCCTGGCTCAAGACTTGTTGCTTGAATCCCAATGAAACAAGACTTTTGGCTCTAGCACATAGCATGAGACTTAATCTAAACTACTGAAGGCTCAACAGAATAGAAAACAAGGTGTACATGATGCAAGTATCAGAGATACGGGAGATCACCATAACAAAGACCTAAAGCACTTAAGATTTCTAAATATATCCTGCGGTGGGAAATCTTAAGACTTTTACAATTACAACCTACAATAGAAAATCTTCCTATTACATAGAGTTGATAATTGCTTGATCTTGTCACTCCTTCAACAGAAGAATCCTTGTTAAAATTTCAGGCTTGAATCTTCAGCCATATATATAGCCTTTCTAGAAACTAGCCGTTGAGAAGGTTACTTGATCAAGTGTCTTTGCTTCTGCTCCAAAGTACAAGAGGTGTTGAAGATGGATTCACAGCAGATTTCATAATCCATTGTGTAACATGTTTAACCTTTGAGTCTTCAGGAGGTTTTGTACTAATAGAGCCGCTGGGAGTAGACATCCATATAACGTACCAGCTTTTCTTGAGCCTTGCAATACTGTAGACTCGAGCTGACAGGCTTATAAGACAATACAACATGCTTTCAGTAGTACGGGTAGTCCACAACTTTATCACCAACTCTGAATGGTACCAGAAGTTGATATACAATTACTAAGTGTAGAAACTCGTCTGAATGTTGAGGCCTTCAGTTCAGAGTCGGCATTAAGCCACACTAGAAATTGTTCTTCAGACTCTGCCACCAGAAACTAGCAATGAAGCAACTCCAGGTGTATCTTAGATAAACAGATTCTGATTATTTATGTACAAGAACAAGAACTTGCATAAATATAACACACATCAAATCAACCATTGTTCTTTTAATACTTTTGTTATCAATGTCATCAAAACTAAAAGAGAAAATATGAAGAACAAATTTTGTTCTAACAATCTCCCCTTTTTTAATGGTGACAAACATAACTATTTAAAGGACAATGTTAGACATTTAATTTTCTTTGCAACAACAGGTTATGAGGTTTGTAAGCTCCCCCTGAGTCTAATAGTTCACAGCAAAGCTTGTTCTAGCATGAAGAACTATTTCTCAAGAAAAATAAACTATTCTTTTTAACAACATCAGGGTCTGAGGTTTTTAAGTTCCCCATGAGTCAATCAGTTCCAAGGTTGAGTTTTGTAAGCTCCCCCTTAGTTCCATAGTTAAAAACACCAAAATGACTGCATTTTAACTCCTTTTGGAACACCAAAATACGAGGTTTGTAAGCTACTTCTGAGTCTCATAGGCTAAGTCAGAGGTTTGTAAGCTCTATCTTAACACAATGTACAAGAGAGTTAAAATATGTTGCCCTTTTTTACTTTCTTTGGAAACACCAGAATATGAGGTTTGTAAGCTCCTTCTGGGTCTGATAGGCTAAGTTTGAGGTTTGTAAGCTCATACTACGACCTATGTACAAGAAAGTCAAAATGTGCCACCATGGTAAGTAACAGAAAAATAAATGACAAGAAAATAAATGACCAATATGTATTCAATGGGTTCAGTTTCCACTTAAATACTTAATATTATTTCTCCCCCTTTTGTTACATCAAAAAGAATAAAAAGAAAAAAAGGAAAGAGAAAAAAATATCACCAATAAATGTAACTCAGATCATCATTACAAGATCAGTTTCCATGAAGCAAGAGTAATCAAGTAATAAGAGTCATTATGGTTTGTAAAGTGCACGCATTGAAGTCTTAGTGGTCGTTACTTGTTCCAAGAATTAAGCAAGGATTAATTTTAGACGCTTGGTATCCACAAAAGTTTCTATAAAAACCTCTAACTCCTAAATCAATTTCATCAATCACCCATCCTAAGAATATAGAGTCGATAATTGAGAGTCATAAGGCATCTGTCATAACAGACACAACTGAGGGCTCTACAAGCATGCCAATCCAATCCCCTCAGAAGCGAGCTACTTCTTAGTCCTCTATAACTATTACAGTGCTCTCAACACAACTTGCTTCTGAAGAAGCCACTTCAGCAGCACCTGAACGACCTTCAAAAGGAGGTTCAACAATGTCTGCTTTGAAGCCTCAGAGAAGAAGCATGAAGAGATCAAGTAAGAAGAAAAAGAGGGCAAACAAGAGGTTTTACAGCTCTCTTCTAGACATAGAAGAGGAAGAAGTGATTGATTCAGAAGATGAGGAGGTAGACTACAACAACAGTGGACGCCGTTGGGCGCGCAATTCAATGGCTATAGATAAATTCTAGGACATATTGTGTACCCCTTTTTTGTTGTTAAAAAGTTGGAATCCTCATTTAATTAATGAAAAGTTTATTTCAGTCAATACTTCTTTATCACGCATTTACATTGCAGAAATTTAATTTAGATAATCTGAAGGTACACTTAAAATAGTGAAACTGACACAGAAACAGCAGTTAGAACAGACCAGTCATAAACTCATACTAATTCAGAGAATCTTAATAGATTAGATTACATTACCAAGAGTCATTATTAAAATGCTGACTTAATCAATACTTAAATAATATTAAACTCAAGATAATAAATGTAATACGTCTATAAAAGGAATCAAGTAAGCTTTCTTCCATCATCACTTAATCTCTAAAACACTAAGATGTATAAGCAGAAGCAGATCTGGGTTCCAAAGAGAGATTTCAGGAAGGCAACAACTCAAGCAAATCAAAGCAAGACACCGGCTAAAGAACCTGCAAGCAAGCAGACAGCTTCATAAGTGCTCTCCTCTTCAGCATCCTTTGTGAAGACACACAGAAGAAAGAAGTCTTCTGGATCCAAACGCATAAACAAACTGAGGAAGGAGGCTTTGGAGTTTGCTAAGGAAGAATGGCAAGATTTCTTAGACAATCTTGACATGTCAGATGATCCTAGGGATTTCCTTAGGACACATCCATTAGACTAGAAAAATATAATTGTCTTGTAATAGCTTTCTTTTTCATTAATAAAATAAGTTGCAAACATTTGAGTTCTTTCATCTATTTCAGATACTCAGTGAACATTGCGAGTAAATATTAATCAGTTAAAACTGAACACAAGCATGAACAAACTTCTGAATTTATTAATAAGATACTTAATACGAAGATTTCATCAATAATACAAGGCATAACTATGCAGAAATCTAACATCAGAATCTTTCATATATAACTTTAAACTTTTCTCTCCAAATCTTGGAAGAACTAGCCTCAGAACTTATGTTAACCCCTTGCTGAACAAATAATTCAGAAATAACTTGTCCAAAAGGTATGGAGAAGGTATTTCCCTTTTTAAAAGAAGAAAGAGACCTCTTCAGATGGTCGAACATAACATGAGGAAGATCAATCTTCAAGTCTGAATTAAGAAGTAAAAGCAGATCTTTTTCAATAGGGTCCACTTGGTCTAAATCTTGATCCTTTGGCAGTAAGTTTGAATTCAGAATCTGACTCCAAACAACAGCATCAGGAAGAAGATTAGAAACCACTGATGTATAAGATGGATCTACAAAGATACGCCAAGTAGGAAGATAGTGTTCCCAAACAAGAGTTCCTGTAATTTCTCCAATCTCCTCAGAATTGATCACATTTGCAATCACTTTAGAGGTTACTGTAATAGAAACACTAGTTACTCTAGACAAAATAGCATACTCAGAATTCAGCTCAACGATGGAGGCATTAATCCAAAACTCTTTGACAAGACTCGGATAAATGAAACCACAGAGCATCTCAAAGTAGTCACTCCACCTTTGCTTAGACACAGTCTCCCAAAAGTTGAAACCAATCTTAAGCAACTCATCAAAATCCACAAACTTTTCATTGATGACAACCAGCTGATTCAAAGGAGAATAAACTAAAGAACTCATTTCAAGTTTGGTTTGATCAGCACGTACACAAGAAGAAAAGATGAAAGAGAAGAAGAAGAAAAAGAAAAAGAAACTGAACAAGAATCTCACAAAAATAAGAATATTGTCAGAAAAGGACACAATGATGTTTCACAAGACAGGGAATAGTAACAGCAAGTACTAAAAGAGAAAACATCATTACCCAAAGGTTCTTTATCCAGTAGATAATTCAATTCCACCAGATAAGTTTCACCTTTATGAAAGATTAAGTATTATAAAAGCTTTTAGAAAACTCTTCTTCTGAATCTCAGAAACTGACAGCTTTCAGAAGCTATCAACCATCAAAGTCTAGTAAGTCTAAACTAAGATAGAGATATCATCTGTCAGTCACAAGTCTCTAAGATTCTATTCAGAACTAGCACTTTATCTTGAAACAAGAGCTATGAGTGATAGACGAATATTGAATTGTCTTCTTTAGACTGCTAACAAGCAACAATATCAACACAAATGTGAGAAAGTTGTTTTCATAAATGTGATCATCATCTGGCTTGATAAGACATTCAATATAGACAAACATAACAGAGTTTCCTCGTAAAGATCTATGAAGTTCTCCTTTTTCAAAAGAAAAACTTCTCTAGAGATCTAACAGAAACTTTACATTTATATCTAAATAAATATCTTATTGAATCAAAAGATAAGTTAGACAAGAACAAACATACCACATAATTTGTTTTGTTCTTTTAGACTCGATTCAATATTCAGACTTGACTAATAGAGTCTGAACATAGCTTTGAGTGGATTCTGATTCAATGGTTGTCTAACCACTGATTCCACTACTCTCACCAAATTCAGTACGACCAGTACTTGAATCTGGGCTGTTGGCTCTTCTCCTAATCAATGTTGTAAACAACCTTATGGAAGATGCCTCTGCTTCTTTCCTTGATATATGTAGCAGATACATTATAATACTCATATTTCTATAAGACCATACATGTAAGTACAAACAGACTCTTCTGTGCCTTACATCTCAATCTAACACCAGATCATAAGTTACTCCAGAGTGTATGTATAGAATGAGATATGAACATAATCTTGTTCTAAGAAATGGCAATAATCTCATTATCTTGGAATAAGTCTTTTGACTTTGAAATCACTGACAAGCTCAGAACCAGATGGTGATAGCTATCAGAAATGGACATAAAGCAGATAAGAGTACTATCTTAGTACATTTAATAGAGCTCAAAGAGAAGTTGAAGATTTCTTATAAAAGTGTCTTTTAAAAGAACTTCCATGATGGTCCTCAACCAAGAAGCAATGGAGTTTCTTAAGATATCACCTTAAAGAACAAACTCCATATAATCAAATATTTTGAAACAAGATAGCTTTAACAACATCTCTTGCTTTTCAATACTTTATTTTTATTTCAGAACACAAATGCTTTTTTTCATCTGCATCCTGCACCAATATCAGTTTCAAACAATTAAGCATTGAACAACATCTGATATTAGGTTCTGGTAGAATTTTCTTCTTGCATTTTGATTTGGAAAATCGGTTGAAATACACATATTTCAGAAGCTCTTGAAGTTACTCTTCTATCAACAGAAATCACAATCCATTCAGCCAGTATGAAAGTCCTTCTGACAAGAAACCTAAGTTTCTCATCACTAGTCATTCCAAAGAATTTAAGCTAAAGAAGAGAAGATGATCTGTTGATTAGTTTTTCATCATCCAACTTCATTTATTTTCTTTAAAGACTGCCAAACAAATCTTCAGAACACGGCAGATTTTGGATGTAAACATAAAAAAAATTGTGACTTTACATTTAAGTCAAGAAACAATCCTCTCAGAATTTGCTTGAAAAGATTAGATTAAGTGTAAGTACTTCAAGCTTCATAAACTGATTCCCACAAATCCAGGCACAAGACTTCGAAGATAGTCCAAGCATCAGACATATCAATGATGTTGACATACTCAGAAGTGAGATAATGCATCTACTAGAATGCAATTATCTCTGAAGATATTCAATATGCATCTTCTGAGTTGGTGAAAGAGATTTTCAAAATGATCATATATAAAACCATCAACTTCTATTGTAATACCTTTTTCAAGGATATTTTATAGACCTTCAACAACCCTTTATCAAATCCAATGATTTAAAAATATGTTTAGCTTTTCCATCATTTAAATTCAACGGAATCAGCCATTTGAATATTGTAGGAAAAGCCGTATGATATTTTTCATGTGGCAATTGATTCCTTCTTGAAGAAGAGATATACTTTTCTTATTGGATAAATATCTGCACCACTATTAAGTGTTAAGCATAGACCAGACTCTGATACCAATTAAAGGTGTGAAAAGTACACAAGATGGGGGGCTTGAATTGTGTTTCGCGTTTTCTTATTATTTACCTTCTGATTAGAGTTTAAGAACCATAACTGATGTTCAGATTCTGAGTTAATTCAGTTGGCATCGGATACAACAGAATTAAATAAAATAACAGCAGAAGACACAAAATATTTATATTGGTTCCTCCCCTAACTGAGAGTAGTCCAGTCCCCTTACCTCACAAGAGCTTTTCATTATAACCACTTTAAGATTACAATCGCTTATGCTTCTGCATAAGACTTTTACAACTGCTTAGACCAACTATCTGAGTCTTCCCTTGCATAGAGCTTGTGTCTAAGACTTACCCTTTGCTCACACCGTCAGACTGAGCCGCCTGCTCATCTTCTCTCTGGTTGAGACTTTCCTTTGCTTAGAGCACATGTCTAAGACTTTCCATTGCTCACACCATCAGACTGAGCCGCCTGCTCATATGTCTTTTGGCCGAGACTTTCCTTTGCTTATAGCACATGTCTAAGACTTTCCATTGCTCACACCATCAGACTGAGCCACCTGCTCATCTATCTTCTGGCTGAGACTTACCTTTTCGTAGAGCACATGTCTAAGACTTTACTTTTGCTCAGTCAGACTAGCTGAATAAGACTTTCACAGCTCAAGCACTTAAGCAATGAGACTTACGTGGCTTAAGAATCTTAGCTCAAGACTTGTTGCTTTAATCCTAATGAGACAAGACTTTTTGCTCTACCACATAGCAGGAGACTTAATCTAAACTAATGAAGGCTCAACAAAATAGAGAACAAGGTGTACATGATGCAAGCATCAGAGGTACGCGAGATCACCATAACAAAGACCTAAAACACTTAAGATTTCTAAATATATACAGGGGTGATAAATCTTAAGGCTTTTACAATTACAACCTACAACAGAAAATATGCCTATTACATAGAGTTGATGATTGCTTGATCTTGCTACTCCTTCAACAAAAGAATCCTTGTTCAAAATTCAGGCTTGAATCTTCAGCCATATATATAGCCTTTCCAGAAACTAGTCGTTGAGAAGGTTACTTGATCAAGTGTCTTTGCTTTTGCTCCAAAGTACAAGAGACAATGAAGATGGATGCACAACATATTTTTGAATCCATTGTGTAACACGTTTAACCTTTTAGTCTTCAAGAGGTTCTATACTAATATAGTTGTTGGAAGTAGACATTCATAGAACGTATCGGCTTTTCTTGAGCCTTACAATACTGTAGACTCGAGCTGACAGGATGATAAGACAATACAACATGCTTTCAGTAGTATGGATAGTCCACATCTTTATCAACAACTCTGAATGGTACCAGAAGCTGATATACAATTACTAAGTGTAGAAACTCGTATGAATGATGAGGCCTTCAGTTCAGAGTCTGCGTTAAGCCACACTAGAAATTGTTCTTCAGGCTCTGCCACCAGAAGCTAGCAATGATGCAACTCCAAGTGTATCTTAGATAAACCAATTCTGATTATTTATGTACAAGAACAAGAACCTACATAAATAAAACACACATTAAATAAACCATTGTTCTTTTAATACTTTTGTTATCATAAATAATAAAAGAGAAAATATCATGAACAAATCTTGTTTTAACAATTTTTTGTTGTTTCATGTTTATGATGATCCATAGATGATTTATGCATATTTTATTTGTCAATCCCATGTGCGTTAATAAATCCATGATTGAAGGTTGTTTTAACTTTGTCTGCTTTTACGTTTGGGGGAAGAAGGAAATGATGTCTCCATATCCTTCAGCAACCATTGGATCAATCTCTCTTAGATTTTTTTTTGTATTTTTTTCCTTCTCTAGCTGGCTACGTTTTAGCCCATGATTGGGCTTTGGTTTAAAATGTGAAGAGGATCCTATGTAGCATTCCCATGAGTCCCCACCATAAGCTGATAAGTCTTAGCCACTTGATCCTGATCTAATGGCCCTGATTGTTTGATCACGAGTTTCGTTTAGGGCCATCTGATCACAATCAGATGGCCACTCACTAAGGAGCTCCTATTCCCTTCTTGTGGACCATTGGGCCTCAAATATGACAGGCCTCCTGCATTTTTGCTAACACATACCCCCACATTCATGCATACACATCTCTCCTTTCTTTGTTTTGTTTTGTTTTTTTTTCATTTGTTCTTTATTTTATATTTTTTGGGCCTTAGGCCCATCTTTCATTGCTTCCACTCTACCATCGTATAGTATGCACCCCCTTCCCTCTAATTTATTTCTTTTTTATTTTATTTCATTAGTTAATTGTTTAATTGCTAAATGTTAATAAAATCAAAAGCTATTAAAATCAATCCTTCCAAACAAAAATCAAATACTTGATCAACATCAAGTGATTTTCAAAAACATTTCATCATTTCACCATCAATTCAAAACCAAATTTCACCAATTTCAAATGAATATGATCAAATAATTGTTCAACGTCAAGTCCTTTTCAAATAAATCAAAGCCATTTAACTTTATTATTTCAAACATTTTCATAAAAATCAGGTTAAAAAGGACTAGTTGGACGCAATATCTAATCCTAGTCTCGAATACTTGGGTACACATCGTAATTAGCTTGCCCGCTTGAGTATTTGCCTTCTGCTTAAAATTTATCTTACGCTTTGAAGCCCTTTTCACAATAAAGCCGGATTAAAAAGGACTAGTTGGAAGTAATATCTAATCCTAGTCTCGAATACTCGCATACAAGTCGTAATTAGCTTGCCTGCTCGAGTATTTGTTTTCTACTTAGAATTCATCTAATATATTTCAAACCTTTAGCAATCAAAAATTGAATGAACAAAAGATTAATTGGGTGTATGCATATTTCCTCCCCGAGTATTTAGATATAAGATGTATAGCTTGACCATTCCGATACTCGTCATCCACGTAAAAATATCCAATCAATCAAACTATCATTTTCCTCTTTAGAACAACCATAAACTTTTCACAAACGAACAATGATTTATCCATTCTTCTGCGATACAGACAAACACATAAGCCTCCCATGCACGAGCATATAAGCAACATTTAACCGCTAGAATGCAATCAAACAGAACCCATTTTACCGCAATATAAACCAACGCTTAAGCCTCCCATGCGCGAGCATACAAGCAACGTAAAATGCTAGAATACGATCTAAACATTGTTCATTAAAAATAGCCAACACACAATCACTTGCTACCAAGAACTATGTAGCTTTAAATTTCTCATCGCACCAAAGGATACATAGGAGCGAGATTCAACGTCTCATCAAGAAATATAATAAAAAAAAAATCCAAAAATATCTTTTTCTTTCTAATAACCACGTAGCTTTAAATTCCTCATCGCAACTGAAGATACCGTAAGAGCAAGGCTTGCAATCTTGTCAAGCACCCTAATAAAAAAATCTATTTTTAGTCCCTCTTTCTTTATTCACATAATGCATAATAATAATAAGAAAAAAAATAACATCATGCTAACACTTTATTCACAAAACTAAATAAATGGCTCCCATTGAGCACAATGGATGTGATGAGAGCTAATACATTATCTTTTTTCTTTAAGGGTTTTATCGATATTTTCCATTTCCTTTTGGAATAAATAAACTTCGATGGCGACTCTACTATTATTTCAAGCGTTCATTACGCCCGGGTATTTTTCACACCGCGACAGCTGACAACTTTGTTGGGCACATCTAGAGAGTCAAACCTAGTTTGGTTAGACTTGCGATGAGTGTTAGCATGCTTTCTTCTACCTTTTTTTTTTATCTCTTATGTGTGAAATAACACCCAGAATCTTCCTACCCTAAGAAACCGTACGTGGATTGTTCAAAGTCGCATTATGCATTCCCTTATGCATCCATACACGACATGACATTACATCTTTTGCATAACCGGTCTTTTTTCCATAACCAGCAAGCTGATTAATCGACATACGCTTAGAACGTGAAGCATGTCTCGAAAAACTATGAACGAACTTCAGTGAGGTTAGTAATTATTGAGAGAGGAGTCGATCAGTTGAAGAGTCAGATGGGCTTGGTCATGGAAATATTAAAAGAGTTGTAGTAACATGAAGGTTTTCCTATGTTAAACATTAAAATCAATTGAACCCAGAGTTTTATTATGTATGTGTTGCCTACTTAATGATTAATTGAACCAACCGATTTAAGTGAATAACCTAAAGACAAACTAGGAATAAGTTAGTGATGAGTACTCAAGTGTGTCGTCGTACTCCAAGATGGTAAGTATTGTTAACCTTGACCCTGCGTCTGTGCTTCTGCTGCAGAATTTACTGCATTCTGTTCACTTGCAGCGCCATCAAACTGATACCTGGGCTTGGCTGCTGGAAAATTCTAAAGTTTTCTCTATCAGGTACTGTTATAAGTCTCTTAATGATGCTGTAGTGGGAATACCATTTGAGGAAAATCAGTTGCTAGCAATTAAAGTCTTGTGGAGAACTAGTATCCCTTTGAAAACTAAAGTGTTCGCTTGGAGGTTAGTCTTAAATAGATTGCCGACACGGATGAATCTTGTTTCTATAGGTATTGTGGCCCCTCCTCACAAGACGGTGTGCGTTCTTTGTTTTCGTAATGAAGAGGATATCGTGCACTTATTCCTTAATTGCCCAAAAGTTCAAAGAATTTGGAACAAGGTTTTTGTGTGGATCGGAGTTTCTAGCCTTAACTCCGACTCTTTGCGTAATCATTCTCATTTGTGGTTCTTGGCTTTGGTTGATAAGTGAAAGGAAGACATGAGTTGCCTCATTTGGTTTATTACGATGTGGTGTATTTGGAATGAGTGGAACAACATTATTTTTGGTGACGAGTTTTGTGATGTCGATCAAATTTTTCACTGTATCCTTTCTTTGTCTTGGAACTGGTTGGAACTAGGCCGTAACAATTGTAGTTTTTAGGATTGGGTGAAATCCCTGCTTGACTTTATGTAATACTGTTTTGGGGGGTTTGTCCCTCTTCTTTCCTAGTTTTTCCTTTTGTATTGGGTTGGAGAATCCCTATTTCTCCTATTAATACAAATATGCTTATAAAAAAAGTATATACATTTGATGAATGCCATGACACTCTGGGCATACTAGGATTGTATATTGTAATCAAGAAGCTAGTCTAGACAAAGACCGGTCACACTGTAAAACTAGCCTTAGTGGAAAAGTTTAGTAGGAAATATGTGATCCAAGTCGAGGCTTATGCGAGAAACAGCTGATAGGAAAAAAATGCTTCATGTAGCTATCTGTATCTTGAAGCGTACATGGTATGTAAAGCATTTGTATAAATATTCACACATTGTATAAGACTAATTAAGTCTTGATCCCATTTTTATTTAAATTATAAACACAAGTGTTTAATATAATAGGATAGGATAGTATTAAAACCTATTTGGCTGAGTGAACTTATCATTTAGTAACGCTACACTGAGATAGAAATATCTCACTTCATTATAGTTTAATTTTTTCAATTGATCCGATACCGAAAAAAGGAAAAGGCAAAAAAGTTTAATGAACTTTGAAGGCCTTGATGTTATGTTTATTTTCGATGTGTGCTTTTGATCTTAGTATTGCTAGAACATACACAAAAATAACTTGGTGAATTAATGGAAAAATGTGAATTAGAGAGGATGAAGATAAGAATTGAGAGAGATTAGAGAGAAAGATATTGAGGATGAGTAAGAATTGGCATTAACAATAATAGGAGAATTACAAGGCCTTATATATGGCAAGTCCAACTAATGTGGGATATTACAAAACAGCTTATTTCAATAAGCTGAAACTGAAACACAACTAAAACAAAAAATTTGTGATCTACTGTATCAGACCAAGATGTCATGACATCTTCTTTCGACATCATGTATGACAGCAAAACAGCAACACAACTGAAATGCCAAAAACATAATTTCAACACACCACCTCATTTCAGTTGTTCCAAGTTCAACATGCTCAAGCTTTTCCTCAATCTCTTGAACACTTCATTTGTCACCTCTTTGGTCAACAAATCCGCTACTTGGTCTTCGCTCCGACAAATATCCCAATCGCAACTTGCCTTCACTCACTAGCTCCCTCAAATAATGAAACCGCATCTCTATATGGTTGTTCCTTCCGTGTGCAATCGGATTCTTCGCAAGATTAATAGCAGAAACATTATCCACCAGAAGTGTAGTAGCCTCACCCTCATTGCTACCTAACTCCTTCAATAGATTCATAAGCCACATCGCTTGACACGCACACAACGAAGCCGCAATGTACTCGGCCTCACAAGACGAGAGTGCCACCACCGGTTCCTTCTTCGAACACCAAGAGATTTGTGTCATACCAAACATAAAGATGTATCCAGCCGTTGACTTTCTATCATCCTTATCACGACACCAATTGGAATCGGTGAAACCAAGTAAATTGCATTTTTGCACCGTATCCGATGCAGGAAAAAGAATTCTGCAGCCAAGAGTCCCTTTAACATAACGAAGGATTCTCTTAACTGCTGGCAAGTGAGATACCTTTGCTCTCTCCATGAATCTACTAGCAATACTGACACTAAATGCCAAGTCTGGTCGCGTATTGCACAAATACCGCAATGATCCAATCAACCCCCTATATTGAGTTGGATCTACATCTTGTTCATCTTCACTTTTGGACAACTGTAGTCTTGCCTCACATGGTGTAATGGCAGCATTACAATGCTCCATTCCACACTTCTTCGAGATCTCAAGAGCATATCTCCTTTGATGTATGAGCAGTCCCGTTTTTTACTTTTGGAACTCTATACCAAGGAAATATGTCAGTATGCCGAGATCCATCATCTCAAACTCAGCCATAAGTTCACTCTTGAACTTTGATATGCTCTTCTCACAGCTGCCGGTAATCAACAAATCATCCACATATAAGCAAAGAATTATCATACCATCATTTTTATTCGATCTCACATAAACACCATGTTCGGACACACGCCGCTTGAAACCAATGTCAACAAGAAAGCCATCAATGCGTTTGTTCCAAGCTCTTGGAGCTTGTTTCAAACCATATAATGCTTTATGCAATTTGTAGTACTTCATTTCTTGGTTCTGCACTACAAATCCGGGGGGTTGCTCTACATAAATCTCTTTATCAAGTGGACCGTTCAAAAACACAGATTTGACGTCCATTTGAAATATGTTCCAATTGTTGTTGTTTGTAATCGCAATAACCAATCGGATGGTTTCAAGACTAGCCACAGGTGTAAACACTTCTTCAAAGTCTATTCCTTCACGTTGCAAAAATCCCTTCACTACCAATCGAGCCTTGTGCTTGATTACCTCGCCTTTGGGATTTGCCTTCACTTTATAACCCATCGCACACCTATCGACTTCTTTCCAAGTGGTAAATCGACCAACTCCCAAGTACCATTCTTCTCAATAGATTCCAGCTCCTCCTTCATTGCACAAATCCACTTTGGATCGCTTAGAGCCTCTTCCGTGTTAACCAGTTCGGATTCAGCCATAAGCGCAAAGTGAATAAAATCACCATCATCATTGATTTCATTATCCCAGAATACTTCACAATCTTGAAGTCTTTGAGGCAAAACTCTTTGCCTTGTTGGCCGTCTACTACTTTCTCCGCTTTCGGTTCGAATCTACTGCTGTACCACACTTTCAGGAGGCTGGAAATTCAAATTTTCTCCCAGGAAATCGATTTCTACCTCTGCATTTTGACTTCCAGCAGCTCTAGGAGGCAAAATCTCTTGTAGGAAATCAATTTCCTGAACTTATATGGCAGTTTTTTCATCTGTCAAACTGCCGTATCTCATCCACGATCACATCTCGACTTATCACAATCTTCTTGTTACTCATATAAAATAACTTGTAGCCTCCAGTAGGACGATAACCAACAAGCAACAACATTTCACTCTTGTCATCTAACTTCTTTCGAAGCTGTCCCGGAATGTGTCGAAATGCTATCGAACCAATGATTCAAGCTTGTTTTAATTCCAGAACTTACCTCTTCTGGAGTTACTCTATCAAGCCTCTTTGTAGGACATCTATTCAACAAATATACAGCTGTAGAAACAGCTTCTCCCCAAAGTTCTTTCGGCAAATTTTTCCCTTTCAACATGCTACGCACCATGTTCATAATCGTTCGATTTTTCCTCTCGGCAATACCATTTTGTTGTGGCGAATAGGGTGGTACAACCTCACACACTATACCCTCATCATCACAATAATTCCCGAATTCACTCGAATTAAATTCACCTCCACCATCGGTTTTGAGAATTTTGAGCTTGTGACCGCATTGCCTCTCCACCATGGATTTAAATCGATTGAACACTTCAAACACCTCATCCTTCCTCTTAACAAGGTAAATCCATAGTTTCCTACTATAATCATCAATAAAAGTCACAAAGTACCTATTGCCACCATACGAGTTGACTTGCATTGGTCTGCACACATCTGAGTACACCACCTCAAGATGAACCTTGGTCCTATGACCCGCATCCTTGCTGAAACTCTTCTTATGCATCTTCCCTTGCACACACTCTTCACATATCTCAGCTGGAATATTGATGTGTGGCAGCCCGGTAACCATACCATTCTTTTGCAATGCGTTGAGACCTCGAAAATTTAGGTGACCAAGACGGTAGTGCCACAACCATTCTTCACGACTTGCCGCTGTAGCTAAGCACTTATGCTCCATGACTTTCAACTCAATCTTGAAAGTCCTATTTGCATCCATAGGAGCTTTAAGGATCAAAACACCGTTTCGGTCCAAAACGTGCAAAACCTTGTTTTCAATCCGAATCAAGTAATCCTTCTCAAGCAATTGGCCAATACTCAAGAGATTACACTTGATTCCTGGAATGTACAACACATCCTTGATCAAGGAATGACCACCATCCCTTCTCATGTTCAAAACATCACCGACACCGTTGGCCGCTAAAGTAGTGTCGTCTGCGAATTTAACTCTACTTCGCGTGGCTTGATTGATCTTCACGAACCAATCCTTTCTACCCGTCATATGAGTTAAACAACCTGAATCCAAGTACCAGTCATCACTCCCTTGGACTCCATCTCGAACGCTTACCATTGCGTTTTTCTCCGAATGCGTTTTGTCAACTTTTTCTGCATTGCAGTAGCTGCTGTCCAGCAACTTTCTACTGTCGTAATTGTTGTCCAACACCTCTCTAATGCCATGATTCTCTTCCGTAATCACTATAAGCAGCGTGTTATCATCATCCACGTCTTGCCTAGCAACCTTGGCCTTATCCGCATGATTTTCTCTTCGTTTCGCGTAGCAATCTTTTGCGAAGTGCCCAAGCTTTTGACAATTGTAACACTTCACAGTACTTTTGTCGAACAGCTTGTTGTAGCTGCCTTGACTACCTTCTTTGAAGCTTCCCTCACCTTTTTGCCCCATTGAACTCTTTGAATTTTGTGGATCTTTTCCACCAAAATTCTGAAAATTCTTCTTTCCTCTAGAAGACCATTTCCCTTTCGATCTCTTATTCTTCTCATTGAAACATGCTTGTAAAACAACCTCCGCTTTAGCCTTATCGTTTCCTCTTTCGTCCATCCTTTTTTCATGAGCTTCTAGGGAGCTTTGAAGCTCATCTTTCGTCATCGTCTTGAGAGCTTTCGATTCTTCAATCGCAACCACAATATTATCGAATCTTGGCGTTAAAGAACGCAGTACTTTCGACACAATATTCTGCTCTGTAACAGTTTCACCACACGATTTCATTTGATTCACCAAGCGTGTCACACGTGTCACACGCGTCACATAATCGTTAATCGTTTCTTTTTCTTCCATTTGAAGTAACTCGAACTGTCGCTTGTGAGTTTGTAACCTCACCACATTCGCCTTGTCAGCCCCTCCATAATCTTTCTCAAGAATCTCCCATGCCTTCTTCGCCGAATCACAATCGCCAACTTTCTCAAAATTATCGCCGTTGACGCAAGAATGTATCAAGAAGAGAGCTTTATAGTCTTTCTTCTTCTCTTCCTTGAATGTAGCTTGTTGTGCAGCTGTAGCCTCTGCAACAAGTGGAGTAATGCCATCGGTAATCACATCAAGAACATCTTGATACCCAAACAAAACTTTCATTTGATTGCACCACTTGTCATAGTTCTTCGAATCAAGAATCGGAAGGTTGGTAGGGATTTTCTCATTGGAAACAGACATGTTTGCAGCGGAATTGGATCACAACCAAAACTCTTGATGCCAAATGTTAGAACATACACAAAAATAACTTCGTGAATTAATGGAGAAAGGTGAATTAGAGAGGATGAAGATAATAATTGAGAGACTAGAGAGAGAGATATTGAGGGTGAGTAAGAATTGACATTAACAATAATAGGAGCATTACAAGGCCTTATATATGTCAAGTCCAGCTAATGTGGGATATTACAAAACAACTTATTTCAATAAGCTGAAACTGAAACACAACTAAAACAAAAAACTTTGTGATCTGCTGTATCAGACCAAGATGTCATGACATCTTCTTTCGACATTATGTATGACAGCAAAACAACAACACAACTGAAATGCCAAAAACAAAATTTCAACATGTATTTGTATACGACAAATTATAGATATAACTTAAAGTATTCAATTTTAAATTTTAGAGACATCAAAATAACCATAAACACATATTTAATTTTCTAAACCTTCTCTCATTTTCTAGTCCACGTGATATTGTAAAAATTAAATCATTTTTGGATTTATAATCTCTCTTTTCTTAATTTTTTTTTATTTTATCTAAATAAATAACTTTCAAATAGATTTATTTTTTTTGTTTTTTTGTTATTTCTATTTTTATATTTGTAGCGAATTATCTGTTATAGACAATTAACATGTGACCTATGAGTTTTCTGGCAACGTTGAGTTTTTTCAAGATCGATGTACTAGATTTATTTATAGGATCAAAACCTAATATAAATATGTGCTTCTCTATTGAACAAAATATTGCATCCATCATATAAAAACACGTTTCGCTTTTTAAAAAAAAAAGATTAATTGAATGCAATGTCGCCATTCACCCAAAAATTCATCTTGCTTAGTTTGTTGACATTTCTATCCGTCCATAATGTTCTTGGAAAGAAACATGTGAAGGTTGCTAATCTCTTAGAAGACAGATCGGATTTAACTATTCATTGCAAATCTAAAAATGATGATATTGGAGCTAATCTTCTTCATTATAGTGATAGTTATAATTTTACATTTAAGGATAACTTCTGGGGAACAACACTATTTTTCTGTTCCTTTCAGTGGAAGAATGAGTTCAAATGGTTTGATATTTATGTAGCACAGAGAGATTCTGATTTTTGTGATCAATGCATATGGTACATAAGAAAATCAGGACCATGTCGAATTAAATCGGATAATCGTGCTACTTGTTATACATGGAATTGATTATTAATATAATAGATAATGTATCATAATAAATGTTGTATATATGGGTTTCTAAGAAACCATTATTTATAATTGTTGTATCATAATAAATGTTGTAAGTGGGTTTCTGTGAACCCGTTATTTATAAATGTTGCATCATATACGAACTAACTCAAAGTCTGCAATTTTTCGATTTTAAATACATGATAATGACCATAAACACACAAAAATATTTTGGGTAACGCTAACTTGTGTCCCAAGGACACAAGTTAAGAGATAAATATAGTAAAAAAATCTTAAAAATTGTGTTGCGAATTTAATACAACTTTATAATTAATGATGTTATTGGTCTTTTGCATAAAAAATTTCTATATATGAATTTTTTAACATGTGTCCCAAGGGCACAAGTTAGTATTACTCAAATAAATGACTTTTAAAATCAGGACCATGGGGTAATTCTGATTTTAGTGATAGTTATAATATTGAATTTAATAATAACTTTCTTGAACAAAATTATTTTTCTCTTTTATGTTGAATACTGAGTTACATTGGTTTGATATTTGCATAGCAAACATGGAATTTGATTTATCTGATCAATGTACATAGTACATTATGAATCAAGACCATGTCGGGTTAGATATGATGATTGTGCTTCAAGTTTTACATGGAATTGAATACCAATTGAATACATGTTCAATATTAATAAATGTTGTATGTGAGTTATTGAGAATACATTATTTCTATTTCTAAGAACTTAATTTTAAAGAACTTAATTTTAAATTGTTGAATAACGTATCAGTATAAGTGAAAGCCCCTCTAAGATGGGGGAACAAGAACTCTCTCAGAATAGGCGATGTAGCGCGTGTCTATGTGATAGACACCCTAGCCGCCTATTATTTGAGATGGGCGACCATTTCTTAATTATGTCGCTCGTTTCCTAGATTACTATTTTGTTTGTTAGAACATGGGACGTGGTGTGTCCTAATCCACAACGATACGAGCCAAGGAGTCAAAATATGAAGATCACATTCTCCTGAATAATAGTTGACTTTCCATTTTCCACGTTCTTAAGAGCGGCTATCACTCTCTTGGAGCCTAAGGTCAAGGCCTAAGTATTTAGATAAATACTTCAACCTTGAGGTTGAGAAGGACATTTAATTTATTAAGAAAATACCATATACATAGCTTCTCACCATCCATGTCTGAGCTTGCACTAACACAACAACAACCCTAAAAATCTTTGACAATCCTACTCTACAAGGGGTTATCTCGTATTTTGATTTTTACACATGAAATTAGGGCTCATCGTGGGGCCTGGTAAAACTTACATGAGCCACACTCTTCATTACTCACCATTATTTTTCACCATCTTCCCTTAGAAGATTCAAAAACAAAGTTTTGAGATCAATGCCAACACTATTGCCCGAGGTTTTGTTGGCATAGGAGAGCATAATTCCTCTCGAATAAAATATGTCAGGAAAGTTTTGATGACACACATCATACCCCTGGTACCATAGAAACCCTGGAATATATATATATATATATATATATATATATATATATATATATATATATATATATATATATATATATATAGAGAGAGAGAGAGAGAGAGAGAGAGAGAGAGATAGAGAGAGAGAGGGGGGGTAGGGAGAGAGAGAGAGAGAGAGAGAGAGAGAAAGAGTCCATAATCACCTTCTCCAGTAAAGATGTCATTGGCATTCTCTCTCACAACAAGGACCACATGGTTATCACGGTGCAATATGATGATTGAGATACAAAGAAAGTATTGATTAACCCTGAAAGTTCAGAAAATGTTTTATTCTAGAGTGCCTTCCAGGGCCTGCAGCTTGACTTCCAGGGCCTGCAACTTGACTTATATGTTATATGAGCATTCCAAGGTTCTCTGATTGGTCTACCAGGTGAACGAGTACAAGTGAAAGGCCACATAAAGCTTGAAATGACATTTGGCTCAGAGGCAAGTGTGAGAGAAATTAAAGTAAAATATTTTGTGGTAGACACCTTGTCCCCATACAACACCACATTGGGGCAACCCACCCTCAACTTATTAGGGGCAATCTTGTCTATCCTTCATTTGAGCCTGAAGTATTTGTTACCTAACGAGCAAGTTAGATTAGTTCAGGGGGGCTAGAAGGTTGCCCATGAATGTTATGATAACAACTTGGAAATAACAAGGGAGGATGTCGCAACAAACGCTGCTCTTCGTCCAGAAGCCTGAGAGGTAGATGTCGCATGGTGTGAACCTATATTAGGGACTGAAAACTAGAGGCTCACTTCCATAAAGGACTTGAAGGAAGTTCGAGTTTGACCATTCGAACATTAAGTCACCAGTAAAGGCACCTTCTTATCCAATTCTGATTTGGAATAGGCGGTCTCACTATTAAGGAGGAACATATAATTGTATGCCTGGGCTCCCTCTCGCATGCTAGGAATAGATTCAATAATGGTCTGCCATTGCCTCTCCATTGATTCCACAATCAAGACAATGTCTTAGAGGGAACACAAGGTAGGCGAGGAGAAGAGAATAACCATTGATGAATAAGTTTAGAAGTTGAGAACCATCAACTTTATTACTATGATGAAATACCCATGTTGGCTAGCTAAAGTAGTTTTAATGAGGAAGTCATCAAATGAATGACGCATGTATGTTAACTTCACTGGCTTTAACGCCACATGGCCTAAAGACCCATATCCCTTACCCAACCTAGATTGTCCGTTTGATGGATCCTCGGGATACAAAATCTCAAGCTTCATAGACGTCTATTCCGGATCAAATAAGATCTAGATGGATTTTGTAGACACACCTAAGATAACATTCATGTACAATTACAACAACTATTACAACGTCGCACCCTTTGGGCTAAAAAATGCAGGCAACGCTTATCAAAGACTCATGGACGCGATATTATCATAGCAGATAGGGCGTAACTTGGAAGTCTATATTTAAGATATGATAGTAAAGACATCAGAAGAGAAGAGTCTCACTACATACCTATAAGACATACTAGAGTCAGTCAGGAAATATAACATGAGCATAAATCTGACTAAGGGTTCCTTTGGCATACAAGCACAAAAGTTTTTAGGTTTTATGTTAACAAAGAAAGGTATATAGGAGAAGCCACATAAATTTTAGGCCACCATCGACATGATGAACTCTTCCAACTTTAAAGAGATTCAAAAACACACAAGGCGTTTAGTTGCCCTGTCTCGTTTCCTTTTTTATGGAGGTGACAAGGCTTTTCATTTATTTGTCACTTTGAAGAAAAAAGAGAAATTTTAATGCAAGAGTGAGTTCAAATAGGCGTTATAAAACTTATAGTGTTGTGAAGTTTTCTTCTGCCAAATTTTGCTTCTAATCGATAAACATAATCTATTTTATGCTAAAGTTTGCTTCCGTCGCGCAAAATCATTTTTATTTTAAAACTCAGATAAAAAGTTTTAAAAACAATTTTTAACAAAAGAATTTTTGGGAGGTATGTTCACCCCTACTAGATCGTTTCTTATCCATATTCTCACCCTAACAATTGGACTCAGAGTTGGTCTGTTGATCAGATTTAAGTGACTCAAAAGTTTGAGAATATGGTGACAAAAATCCGAAGGGAGCGTATAATAGAACAACACTTTTCAAAGTAAAAATTATGCTTATTGGAAGGAAAATATGTATGTATACTTAATGTCAGTTGATAATGATGCGTGGGTAGCAATATCGACGTGCCTTTCAGTGCCGGAAACAAAGTTGATAATTTTGTTAAACTCCTAAAAGATTGGATCGATGATGAAACCAAAAAGGCATCATATGATTTAAACGTGAGGAATATAATTATGTTTGTTTTAAGTGCTAAAGTATAATATTATATCTCACATCATAAGAGTGCACAAACAATGTGGGTCACTTTTTAAATTCTTTACAAAGGAACTGAAGATGCTAAAGATTCTAAAATCAATATGTTGACAAAGGAGTATGAACTTTTCTGTATGGAACCTGGTGAATTCTTAGAATCTATGCAGACTCGTCTTCTCCATATAATCAATAAGTTAGACAACTTGGGAAAAGGGACGATCATCAAAGAATCAAATGATCTTAATGATTTGGATATCATAAAATTGGTTAGAAAGTTAACCAAACATGAGAATGAATTGAAATAACTCCCTGAAAGTAAAGTATAGTAAAAAAAATAGAATTTCAATGAAAAAAGCATGATATTTCCTTGAAATCTTCATCATCTAGGACAAAGAAAACCAAGGACGAAGGTGATAGTTCTGACGACGAATGTTCTAATGAAGAAGAAGAAGAAGAATAAGAGATGGGGTTACTTGTCAAGCGCTACAATTGATATATGAGGAAACATAAGCTTAAACATTCTGACAAAAATATGATTAATTTTAAGAAGTCTCATCGCACAAGAAGTTACATAAGAAAAAGGAAGAAGATGTCACATGATTTGAATACGAAAATTCAAATCATTCTGGAATGACATGTCCGAGTCTCAACAAACATCATAAGAAAAAGGATAAGGAATTCTACAAGATGAATGACAAAAATACCAAAGGTCGTAGGGCATATATTGCTTGGGAAGAAGGAAATGAGAGCTTCTATTCATCTTCCAGTTTAAGTTCAGATGATGAATATGCTAACATATGCTTGATGGCACATAAGAAAAGTGAAGACTCAGAGGTATACATTTCTGACCTTAAAGTTAAACCTTCTTATAAATAATTGTCGAAAGCGTTTAGTGAAACGTATGTAGACGCATTAAGCGATTTTAAGAAAATTTCTCTAAAAAAAAAACTTGAAAATGAGATTAATAATCTTAATAATTCTTTATATTCCTTAAAGGGAGAGCATGCATCTCTCATTGATGAGGGTTTTAATACTTCTGATACTTTAGCTGAAAAGGTAGTAAAAAAGGATTACATTACTTGTCCAAATTTAAAATTTGAAAATGAAAATCTTAAAGGACAATTAACACAAGCTATTTCCCTACCTACTACTAGTTATACTTCTTCAAGTGAAAGAGGGATCAATTATAAGAAAAACTCTTGATTTACTATAAGAAATAGAAAGAGTATTTCATCTAAAGCAGCATGTCATTATTGTGGTGACAAAGGTCACATTAGGCTTCTTTGCCACATTAGAAATGTTAAAGCTCTTAATGTTACAATGACATGGATACCTAAGTGTTCTTTAACTAACCCTCTAGGACCCACTAGTTGGGTACCTAAATTACCTGTTTGATTGTTTGTAAGAACCTCTTGTCTCTACAAAAAAGGTTGTGGTTCCTAGATAGCGGATTCTCAAGACAAATGAAGGGAGACGCTTCAATGTTTATCAAGTTTGATCATAAAGAAATTGGTCACGTCATATATGGATACAATAGAAAAGGTAAAGTATTAGGAGAAGGTGTTGAGTGCAATCCCTCCACATTTACCATTGTAGGTTTTTTATTGGTTAAAAGACTTACACACAATTTACTTAGGACAAGTGAATTATATGACAATAGGTATTCTATTATTTTTGATACCTTAATTTTCTTAATTAATAATAAGGACAATAAAACTCTTGTGTATAAGGGTTCTATGGTTGGTAATATCTATTTGCTTGACTTGGATGATGTGTCAATGTATGGTACTAAATATTTAGTCATTAAGAATGAAGATTCTTGGCCATAGCATAGAAGTTTAGTACATGTACATTTTTACTTAATAAATAAGATAGAATCTAAGAATCAAGTACTTGGTCTACCAAAGATAGAGTTTTCTAAAGATAAACTATATGATGTTTGCCAAATGGAAAAGCAAACAGGAGTGTCTTTTCAATTGAAAAAAGGTTGTTTCAACTTCAAAACATCTCGAGCTTCTCCATCTAGACTTATTTAACCCTTCGAGGACAAAAAGTTTAGGTGGTAAATATTACGTGTTTGTAGTTGTAGATGACTATTCTAGATTCACTTGGACTTTATTCCTAGCCCATTAGGAATAAACCTGTAAAGCTTTCGTTAAGTTTGTTAACCTTGTCCAAAATATTTTTAATTTGAAAACCGTCTCACTTTGCAATGATCGAGGTGGTGAGTTTGTAAACCATTAATTTGAAACTTTTGTAACAAAAATGGGATTACTCAAAACTTCTCATGTTCGATAACTCTACGATAAAATGGTGTTGTTGAGCGCAAAAAATTGCATTTTAGAAGAACTAGCTCGGACTATGATAAGCGAAACGAGTTTTCCTAAGTACTTTTGGGTGAATGCGATTAATTTCACATACCATGTCTTAAATAGAATGGTCATTCGACTAATCCTAGAGAAGACACACTATGAGTTACTAAAAGGCAGGAAACCTATCATTTCCTATTTTTGCATTGTCGGCTGCAAATGTTTTATTTTAAATAACTAAAAATTACAATCTTAGTAAATTTAATGCTAAATATGATGAAGGGATATTTCAAGGGTAAGCATCTTTGAGAAAGATATATAGAGTTTACAATCATGAAACGTCATCTGTTGAAGAGTCGGTTCATGTGGATTTTGATGAATCCTCTCCCCAAAAGATGGGTAAAGGTATTTGTTATGATATTTTAGATGTGATAACGGAGAACTTGATCGATGACAAGATTCCCAAAGAGGATCCTCCTTCAACAACAATCGAAGGGGACATTGTTGAAGAAAAAGAGGAAGATAAATAAAATACCTCACCTCAGTTACCTCTAGAATGGATTATTGTAAAGGATCATCCGTTGGAACAAATACTACGAGATATCAAGAAAGGTTTAAGTACAAGATCTCTGGTTAACAATTTTTATAAGTATTAAGCTTTCATCTCTCAAATTGAACCTAAAACCATATATGATGTCTTACTTCACGAAGAATGGATCCTTTCTATGCTATAAGAGCTCATTCAATATAATTGAAATGACGTTTGAGAGCTTGTTCCATGTCCATCTGATAGAACCTTCATAGGCACTAGATAGGTGTTTAGGAACAAATTGGATGAAAATGGCATAATTATTAGAAATAAATACAGGCTAGTGGAAAAAGGGTATAGTTAGACTGAGGAATTAACTATGAGGAGAATTATGTTCATGTAGCTCGTCTTGAAGCAGTTAGACTCCTTTTGGCATTCTCTTATTTTCTGGTTTTTAAGTTGTATCAAATGGATGTTAAATCAACTTTTCTTAACAGCTATATAAATGGAGAAGTCTCTGGCTCTCAACCTCCTGATTTTGAAGAACACAAAATTTTGAATTACATGTTTTTACTTAAAAGAGCCCTCTATGGTCTCAAACAAGCTCCTGGAGCTTGGTATGAGTGCCTTAGTGGATTCTTAATCAAATAAAGATTAAATTATGGTAAAGTAAATACTGTAGCGGGAAAATTTGAGATTAAGCTATTGATTAACTTAACTCATAAGGCAAGAGTCATCACCGCACTTTTATTTTTTCGAAGGAATGAGGAAAAGAACGAACAAAACTAATAAAACAGAGAGACAAAGGGTATGAGGGTTGGTTATGCAATGGGAAGGTGTTAGCACCCAAAACATCTATAGTACTCTATAGGAACCTCTTGAAAATCTATGTTTGGCTTAAAAGGTGTTGTTTACAAAAGATTGGGGAGATGAGAAGTGAAATATTTTTTAGGGTTTTTTGTGTTTAACAAGACTTCCTGAGCCTCGTGCCTACGTACCCACAAAGTACAATGGAGGATCAAAACCTCGTAGTTCATGGTAAAAATTGTAAGTTCTGTGGTTTTTGGATTGGCAACATTTTGGTAAAACAACATGTTGTTAGCAAGATGTTGAACCAGTTGTTCTGCCATGACACTCAGACATCATGTTCACTATGATGTTGTGACATGTACCAGAACATGTTATACCAAAAAGTTAGGGCATGGTTGTTTTGGTATTTTTAATGTGATTTTTTAGTGTGTTTTAATTCACACGTATGCGTTATCCAAGGAGGGATATTATGGGAACTTCTGTTTTGACAGATTGTGATGTTTTTCTTAAAAAGGATCGTTGAGCCTTTTTAGGAAAATTTGTATTTTGTTCTTATTTTTGTGGAGGAGCTTATTCTTATGATTCTAAGCTGATTCCTGATGAATTCCGCTTCAAGATACCAAGCCCACGAGGTCTGAAGACTATTTAAAGAAGACCTAAACCTAATGTATTTCACGAATTTCACTTTTGTAAAAATTAGGGGAGGTTTTAGAATCTTAGGTTTTGAGAGTCTCTTTAGTGTGACTTTGTAAGTCACCCTTTGTATCTTTTGATACATTGAGGTTGGCGGATTGTGTACTGTTTATTGTCCACTCTAAAGCTTTTAAGCAAGAGTGCATTGTTCTTAGTTGAAACTTGTAAGAAAAACTAAGTATTGTAATTAGAGGAGTGTTCTTCTTCATTTTGGTTTCTTGAGGTATTGTCACTGAGTCTGTGATTGATTAGGAAGTGAGAGGGGGATCTCATATCTAGAAGGTTTCTAGGTAGAAGTTGCACAAGTTAGTGATTAGGCAAGAAGTTGTAAACATGGGAGTTTAGCTTTGAACTAATACTATCATAGTGAATTTCCTTCCTGGCTTGGATGCCTCCAGATGTAGGTGTTGTTGCACTGAAATGGGTTACTAATTGACTGTGTTATTTATATTTCTGAAATTTATTTTCAGTTTGGTTTATTTGTTCTGTCAAACAGAAGATGTTGTAACATCTGTCTTGACATTATGTTCTGATGTGAGGACATTGTAGCGTGCGATTTTTGTCGGTGACACGACCATCTTACCGCAATGGTTGGAATTGGGTGCTACTTTCTGATTTCTTATTTATCCTATGAAGCTAGAAAGGAATGGGAAGCTATCTAAAAATAACCTTGCATGCAAATGTTTTCTTTAACAAATGTTAAGAGATTGGGGGGTCGGGGTCAAGTTATACAAAGGGAAGTTGTTAATTACCCGATGTATATATGGTTATCCATAGACCTTTTATGGCATATCTTTCTAATACTTTCTGGTGTTTATCTGTTATGGGTTGGGAAAGTTTCTCCTTTGGGAGTGTTGAGAGAGTGTCTTTGTTATTTTAGGGTTTTCCTGTTGTTTTTGGTAAGGTATTGGACCTAAAGTTTTTGATTTGTGTGCTTGCTAAGATTTCACAATCTTATGCCTACATATTCCCGTAAAGATACTCGGGAAATCAGAGCAATCATAGTTCCTCCTATTTCTATGGGAGGAAAGATGTTTGGTGTCTTGTTCAAAGCCCAATATTGAAGCTAAAGGTTATTTGTGTCTTTTTCAAAGCCCAAGATTGAAGCTAAAGGTTATTTGTGTCTTGTTTAAAGCCCAAGATTGAAGCTAAAGGTTTGACTGAGAGAGAATTTGTCATCTCTAAAGAGAGATATCTCACCTGTTCATCACAAAATGTTGGGTAACTGATTATAAAGGAAAATTACTTTAACTGGGATGTATGGAATCCAGTAATGCCATAATTTCCTTTATAAGGGAATTGTCCTGAAGGAAGAAACTTTAACTCAGTGTAGAGCAATGCCATTTTTCCTTTGGAGTCTTTCTATGCTAAGAGTGGGACATTGGCTTGGATGTAAATAATCCAGAGGCTTGCCACTTACAGCAATTAGATGAAAGAGGAAGTTTACCAGGATAAAAGAGGGACTACAACTTGGATTTTTGAATTAACAAGTGTGCCACTTACATCAGTTATCTGGAATTAGGTTTTTTGATTGTCTGTTTTGATATGTGATGTACAGAGAAATATCTTCCAACAGAGTGGAATCTTGATTTCCTCTGAGGGGATGTTGATTTTTGTGTGCCTTGATCAAAGCCCAAGGTTGAAGCTGAAAGGATAACTCTACTTATGGAGTTTTATATTTGTCTTGTACAAAGCACAAGATTGAGGCTAAAAAGGGAATTGACTCAGCTGGAGAGTGTTTTATATGTCTTGTACAAAGCCCAAGATTGAGGCTGACTCTACTGAAGAAAATCATTATACCAAGCCTAAGAGGAGGCTGGTTGGGGAAATTCTTATATGAAGCCTAAGAGGAGGCTGGCTTCTGCTGAGGATTATTGAGATCCAGAGACAGGTCCAATTATATTGGGGAATCAACTCTTGCTGAGGATTGAAGGAGAGTTGAAATATCAGATGCCCTGAGGCTCTGATTCTGTTAGGGTTTTATTGAAGGTAAATTGACCATGGCTGGGTATTTTAAAGGTGAAGGTTTAAACCTTGAGTTTGAAAACCTATAGAGGTTTTTAACTTTGCTGGAGATTAGTGTGTGGATGAAATGATCAAGGCTTTTCCTGTGCCTTTAGGAAACTTGAAGGTCTTTTTGAGATCTAAGAGAAGATGAGACTTTCCAAGTTTACTGGTATGAAGAGGTTGGATATTAATTGGAGAATGATCTTTATATGCTGCCCAAGAGGAGGCTGAGACTGTCCAAGTCTATTTGTATGAAGCCCAAGAGGAGGCTGAGGGTTTAAGGGATGAGAAACAACCCTAGAATGGTTTGATGTTTTGGAATTCTGACTTTCCAGAGGATTGAACTAGTAGAGATGACTAAGTTCTATCCTATACCTGTAGGAGGCCTTTGGATCCTTGTACTAAGCCTAAGAGGAGGCTGAGAACTTCTAAGAAGCCTGTGGCTCGTTGTACAAAGCCCAAGAGGAATGAAGCCTGTGGGTCCAAACCTAAGAAAAGTTCAAGAAAGGTTTCACCGGGAATAAATCATTTCTTTTCAGAACAGTTCTAGGATTTGAAGAAATTCAAGAGAGGTTTCACCCAAAATTAATCCTCTCTTGGGAAATGAATTTCTTATACAAATATTTCTAAGTTGTGACAGTCTTGAGAAAAGTATCACCGGGAATAATGTCTTTCTCTGTTCCATATTGTATAAGCTCAAGAGGAGGCAAGACTATATCTGGAATTTCCTATGGAGAACTAGTTTTGACTGTGTTGAAAGAGTAACCACTGGTTTGATCTAAACCTATACCTAATTTCTAGGGAAAACTCTAAGCAAGTATGTACAAGCATATATATACAGATGAAATATATAAACAAGTATATTGAGAAGATGGTGGAACTCACAGTTGTGCAAGCCCGAGCATAGTAACTACAACTGTATGGTTAGTCATTCAAGAAATTGAAGAAAGTTTTGATAAAACTTTGAATTTGAATTTGAATAAAAAAGAAAGTTGTTTTAAAAGGCAGTTTGGGGCTTATACTCAAGGAGAGGCCCAGATGATCTCTTTTGAAAAGACGATAATCGCGTCGTAGTTTTGAAAACCACAGAGGGACTTATACAATGACTGAGGCCCAAATTATGGTATTTACAAGAAAGATGAGTCTTACACTCTATTATAGGCCCAAAAGTTTATTTTTATACAAGAGATAGGACTTATAGCTCAAGGAGAGGCCCAGATGAAAAACAACGATTGCACCGTTATTTTGAAAATTGTATAGGGTCTTATACAATGACTGAGGCCCAAATTATTTATGTACAAAGGGGTTGGGTCTTACACTCTATTAGAGGCCCAAAAGTGATTGAGAAGAAGAAAGATGGGGCTTACAACACAAGGGAAGGCCCAGATGAAAATTGTTTTGAAAACGGCGATCGCGCCGAGATTTTTAAAATTGTATCGGGACTTGTACAATGACTGAGACCCAAAAATGGTTTATTTACAAAAGGATGGGACTTACACTCTATCAAGAGGCCCAAAAGTGTTTTGAAAAATGTTTGTGAGGGTGAAAATAATTAAAATCCTAATTTGATTTAAAGATGCATTTTTATTTGAATAAAATTAATTAAAATGATAAAAATGATCAAACATGTATGAAAAACAAGTTATGATCTTGGATTAATGTTTGAAAAATCATGTTTTATCCATAGAATGATTTGAAAATCATTTGAATTTTGAAAAATCAAGAGAAAGAAATATTTTAAATGCTTAAAAACAAATAAAAATAAATTCTTTACAAAAATATTAAATATATAAAATAAATAATATTTTTGTGAAATTTTTGTAGAATAAAATATTTTAACATTTTTGTGAATTTTGAAAAAAACGAATCAATTCAAAAACATTAAAATTCAGAGAGAATTAATTTTTGAATCAATTAATAAAAATATCAAAATATTCAAATATTCAAAAATTTGAAAAAGGGCGCCAAGAACAAGTCATCTTCTTCGCGCGAGCTCTGGTTTTCCAGATTTGCAAAACCTCTCATATCTCTCTGATTACTCAATGAAAATGACTTTTGTAAACATGAAACTTGCTCGTTTTTGAACAAGGATTACAACCATATAAATTAATTGCATTTATATTAAGTGTGGAGTGAGAAATCAGAAGATGGACTCAAGAACCCTAATTTTTGCAAAAACATCATGAAATCCTATACACGATTCATACATAGCAATTGATTGAGAGGAAACACTCTACATAAGTTCAGAAACATGTTTGTAACTTAAAAACACATTTATAATGCATGGATTATAGAGTTTGAGAGTGTCAGGCTTACCTCTTGTAGCTGGTGATCGAATTCTATGTTGGAGGTGTTACAGATGTTGGGTAATGATCTAGACTGCTTCAATGGACCTCAAGTAATATGTTTGACAACTTGGAATGGATTGAATCAGCTCAGAACTTGTTGTGGCATCTCAACTGCAAACAAGCTAAAAAGCTTGAGCAAATGGGGGGTGACTTTGTGATTCAGGTGTTCCATATGAGTTTTAGGGTCATGGATCACTCATATATGATGCATGTGAGGTGTTGGCATGATTGGTTTTGATAGAATTGCTCTCAAATGAAAATTTTGAAAGTTGCTTGAATGAGAAGAAAATTTTGGGTTTTTGTGAGTGATTTTGAGGAAAGCATGTGTTATGGTGCTTTGGTGTACTCAAACTGACCACAAATGAGCTATATTTATAGTGTGTCAAGTTTGTTTTGGCAGCCATAGTGAATGGTGGCTGGGACAGTCCATTGTCCATTGGTTTTCAAAAGGAATCTCAAGTCTTCTCTAGCTATTGACTAGAGTCAATCTTGCAGGCCTATGGTCTCCTGCTGCAGGGATAAGGCTTGACTCATTCAGTTGGATTTGCTTCAGCCCATGCCACCTTGATGCATCCATTGAATGCTCAATGACAACTTTGAAGTTTTTGGCTTTTGCATTATTAGATATCGCATGCATACATGATGATCTTTTGTCTTGGAAGGCTTGTGGCTCAGAGATCTTTTTCCTTGATCTGATCCTTAATGTTTCTAGAAGGATTACAAGACTTGTAATTACACAAATTAGCCAATTCGAGCAAATGACCTATAATCTATCTTGGGGAGAAAACAGTTTTTGGTGCCATGTTCCAAGGGTTGTAACTCCCTGCTCAAATTGAATTTGGAGATGATCTGGTACTTGTTAGAAAGCTCTCATAACATACTTTAACTTTGATGTCCACCAATGGACCTAGTTCAGCTTGGATTAAGGTGAAAAATGGCCTCAAAGTTGGTGAAAATTCAAGACAGATTCTCTCCAAAATTTCACTAAGTGTTGGAAAAGTGGTCATATTCATCTTTTTGTGATTTTGATCAGTCCATAACTCAAAATCCATAGGTGTTTTAAGGTTTCTTGAATCATGTCCCAATGTTCGGGAACATGTCTTGGTCCAAAGTCAAAGGTAAAGTTGACTTTTCCTTCAAAACGCTAATTGTGGTCCAGATGAATTTGAAACTTGTGAATCAAACTTCTTGGATAAATCCATTATTGTAAATGGATCAATGTGGTGTATTTGAGGCCCTCGAATCATGTCTTGAGGTCTTGGCTCATGTTTTGCCTCAAAAGTCAACTTAGAGGTGAATTAGGTCAAGGAAACCTAATTCCTGATTATTGATGAATGCTTCCTCTGAGGCTATTTTTACTTTATGATTGGATCCATGAGGCTCCTTTGAGAATTTTGGATCATGTTTTGAAGTATTGGCTCATACCCAGAGGAAAATTTTCATCTGGAGGCCTTGGTCTACCAAAACCCTAATTTGGTGACACTAGCGATCTTGAGGCTTGATCCACTTGGAATGTTGCAACCTTGTGCTTGATTCTTGATGTGGGAGATCTCTTGATCCTTTATGGGTGTTTGAGACGCTAGACAAACTGAAGATCATATCATTTCTTGATTGATCCTTTGTCTAAGTGCTCTGGGAGGGCTCAAAACCCTAATTCTTGATTGTAGTGAAAGCTCAACAATCCTTGAGGAGATTGATGAGGTATGATGGTACATCTATATTATGGTAATGATCTTCACAATGATGGGAAATCTTGTGGTCAAAATTTGGAGTATGACAGAAGCCCCTATTTAATCTTCTTGGACCCAAAGGTGTGAATGGCAGAGATATTCGGACATTCAGGGTGCAAGAGGATTAAATATCGGAATACCCAAAATTTTGATTGTGGTTGTGAATAGTAGTTTGCTCATCCATCTTCTTTTGCTAAGTAATGTTACTTAGAAAAGGGTAGAACTTCCCCTCGATCCTGGTTTTTAGCCACAGAACTGGTCTCAGTTTTTTTTGATATAAACTTCCCCTCGATCCTGGTTTTCAGCCACGGAACTGGTCTAAGTTTCTTCTTATCGAGTTCCTTCCTCGACAAGGAACGCTATTTGTAGCAGTCTTTATCAAACTTCTCACCGAGTTTTACTGGGAAGACGCCATTTGATGGGAAAAATTGATGTCAGACTTATTTGGGAAACCCATTATTCTGAGCTGTAGAGGTGTGTAAACTTCTCTGTGGGAGATGCCATTTTTCAATTCTACTGGGGAAAACGAGTCTCTTGAGAGACTGTCTTTCACTTGGTGAGGTTACATCATACTTTTCTTTGAGATCTTTCTCGGAGAAATTCCATGTGATGTAATCCAAATTTGAGGTGCTGATGGCTTCATTAACATCGAATTTCTTGGGAGAAAAGCTGATGTATTGCTAATAGTTTTCTGTCGAGAGGCTTTCTCTAGGGATTTTCCTTAATCCGGGAAAGCGAAAATATCATCTTCAATGGTGAAGAGTGATGTTCCAAAGGTGTTTGTCGAACGTCTTCTCACCTTTCAGAGGTTCAAGTTATCAAAGTGGTCAAGGACAGACTCCAATCCAGAAATAAATTGGGGAGAGATTGCTCAGACGATACATTTCTGGATGAGGAAAGAACTGACAACTTTACCGGTAGGAGAACGTTTATCACTTGGGGATGAAAATGACCAGAGTGATACTAATGCAACATGAATATGAATATGAATCAATTATGCATGATGTATGTTTGTTTATGCTGACAAAATAGACACGATATACAGACCGGTGAATGAACACGACTAGATACTCGGCCACTGTGGGGGATAAAAAATATAATTGGTTCAAGATAGTAATCATTTCCTGCTTAGGAGGGGTAGACCCTACTGGGGAAGAAAACCTATCAATTGGTCTTTAGAGGTATGAACTCTACTGGGGATATCAGATGGGACATTACATCTGAAATAGTTGATCCTTTTTCAGGGGTACCGGCATAGAAGGAGTACTTTGATTCTGCATTTTGAGGTTTGATCACTTCAGGAGAAGCCATCGATGTTCCTTTTTATGTTCAGTAGTCAAAAAGAATTGCCATCTTTATTTTAAAAGCAGAAAAAAATTTGAAATTTTAGTTTTGAAAACAAAAGTAAATTCATTTTTTTTGTTTCAAGAATTGTTGACCATATTAAAATGTCATTCTGTAAAGCTAAATAAATGAGAATTGCAAACAAAAGCACTAAGGCTCAAATTTTATTGATAGAATGGTAATCAGCCAATCGTGTGATCCCATAGAGCATTACAAAGTTTAGAAAATGGTAATTTAATGGAAAAGGATTACATTGAAACATAACGACCGCTATCCTTCTACCAATTCTGAATTCTGGACATTTTGAGCTTCTGTCGATGGTGACCTTGCCTGAAGCTTCCTGACAGATGCCATTACTACTAGGGATCTGAACTTTATCAGACGTAGTTACTTGCCATGAATCCCCTAATTTTTTCCTAGATTGCCTTTTGAGCTTTTCAATCCATCGGGTTGATTTTTGCTTGTGTCTCTAATTTTTGCCTGGACCGCCCTTTCGGGTTTTCAATCCATCGAGACGTTTATTTTTTGTTTAGGCGAAGTATTTCTTGACTACATCAACATTCATCGGGTAGGTAAACTCCTCTCCATCCATGGTTGCGAGTCTCAAGGCGCCGCCCGAGAAGGCTTTCTTGACCACATAAGGCTGTTATAATTCAGAGTCCATTTTCCCCTAGAATTAGTGAGGAATGATTGTATCTTTTTGAGCACAAGGTCTCCTTTCCTGAAGACACAAGGTCAGACCTTTTTGTCAAACGCTTTCTTCATTCTTTGCTGATACAACTGACCATGGCATAAAGCCTCCATTCTATTTTCTTCAACCAGATTTAATTCATCGTGTCGGCTTTGACACCATTCAGCTTCTGTTAGCTTGGCTTTCATCAATACTCTGATTAACGGTATCTCTACTTCTATGGGGAGCACTGCTTCCATGCCATATACTAGAGAGAAAGGGGTTGCCCCTGTTGGAGTGCAGACAAATGTGTGATAACCGTGGAGAGAAAATGGCAGCATCTCGTGCCAATCTTTATAGGTTACAACCATCTTCTGAACGATCTTCTTGATATTTTTGTTAGCCGCTTCTACCGCTCCATTCATCTTAGGCCGGTAGGGAGATGAGTTATGGTGTTCAATCTTGAACTCAGCACACAACTTTTTCATCATCTTGTTGTTCAAGTTAGATCCATTATCCGTAATGATCTAGATTGGAACACCATAACGGCAGATGAGATGGTTTTTGATAAATTGGACCACCACTTGTCGGGTCACATTAGTGTATGATACTGCTTCGACCCATTTGGTGAAATAGTCAATGGCTACCAGGATGAACTGATGTCCGTTTAAAGCTTTGGGTTCAATTATGCCAATCATGTCGATTCCCCATATAGAATAGGGCCATGGAGAAGAAAGAACTTTGAGATGCGTTGACGGTACATGATTTTGTCTGAATATATCTGAAACTTATGACACCTCCTCATGTACTTGTAGCAATCAGATTCCATTGTCAGCCAATAATATCTTGCTCTCAAAATTTTTCTCGCCATTATGTGTCCGTTGGCATGAGTGCCAAAGGATCCTTCGTGAATTTCTTTCATCAACATGTTTGCTTCTTATTTGTCTACGCATCGGAGCAAGACCATGTCGAAGTTTCTCTTATAGAGTGTATCACTGATCAGGAAGAAGCTGCCAACTAGCCTTCTGAGGGTTTTTTTGTCTTTTCTGGATGCCCCAGGTGGGTACTCTTGTTTCTGAAGGAAGCATTTGATATCGTGATACCAAGGTTTATCGTCTATGACTACTTCAATCGCGAAGATGTAAGCGGGCCGTTCAAGGCGCATTATGTCAATCTTAGGTATGTCGTTCCGTTGACATACACTAATCATGGAAGAGAGAGTGGCTAATGCATCAACCATGTGATTCTCTTCACGAGGGATGTGATGAAACTCGATTCTGTTGAAGAATGGTAACAACCTTCTCGCGTAGTCTTTATAAGGGATCAGTCCTGATTGGTATGTGGGGTGGTGATACATCCGTGTATCAAAACCATCCCATAAATATATAAGGGGTGCCTTGTTTTAGGCCTGGCCAAGGCAAGGCAAGGCAAGTTCTTGAGCCAAAACGTAAAGGTTGTAACTTTCTCATTTCTTCATGGATTTGGACAAAATTTAGGTCTATCCTGCCTAGAATTTCACAAGGAATCCAATGGTGCCCTTGGTTTTTTCAGATGCGCTCTCCATTTTAAAACCCGATGATGGTTTTGAAATAGGCCATGATTTGCATTTTCTATGCTACCTCATGTTACAGGAAAGAATTACATGATGAATTGGTTCAAACACAACATATACAACATGTATGAGATGTTCATGATCAGTGGACTTCAAAGCAATGGATAATTCAAAGAGTTCAAGTTGTGATGCTTACCTCTTTGGGAGCTTTTTGTGCTACCTTCCAAGTTTCTTGTGACAGAAGTAATTTGATGCTTTAGACACTCTCAATTGATCCCTTAGAAGTTTTTAGAATGATCACCACCAGCTGGAATCCTCAGGAACAAGTTTGAGCTCTTTCTTGCAAAAGGGGTAAAAGTGACCGATATGGCAACTCTATCAAATGGTGTTCCAGATGAGGGGAATCATTTGGGACAGTTCAAGGATGATATTTGAAGTGTGTTTGAGGTTTTATCTAGTTTTGAAAGTGACTGAATCAAGACATGGCTTGAAAAATACAAAAAGTCCAATTTTGAGGTTTTGGAAGTGGACTTTGAGATTTTGGTGTTACGGGTCACATGTTAGTGTTTGGACAGCTTAGATACAATATATTAGAGGTGTTTGGATCATGAGCTGTGATGGAATTGCTCTCTAACTCAAAATGGATCAATGTAGTGTATTGGAGACCCTCAAAACATGTCTTGAGGTCTTGGCTCATGTTTTGTCCCAAAAGTCAACTTAGGGGTGAATTAGGTCAAGAAACCCTAATTCCTGATTTTTGGGTAAATGCATCCCCTGAGGTTAAATTGACTTGATGATTGGGTCCATGACGTCCCTTGGAGTATCTTGGGTTGTGCCTTGAAGCATTGGCTCATGCCCAGAGGAAAATTTCCATCTGGAGGCCTCAGTCGATCAAAACCCTAATTTGGTGACACTGGCGATCTTGAGGCTTGATCCACTTGGAATGTTGCAACTTTGTGCTTGATTCTTGATGTGGGAGTCCTCTTGATCCTTTATTGGTGTTTGATAGGTTAGACAAGTTGAAGATCATGTCATTTCTTTATTGATCCTTTGTCTAAGTGCTCGAAGAGGGCTTGAAACCCTAATTCTCGATTGTGGTGAATGTTCAAACATCTCTGAGGATATTGATGAGGCATGATGGTTCATCCATATTGTGGTAATGATTTGCATAATGATGAGAAATCTTGGTGGTCAGAATTTAGGGTATGACAGATGCCCCTATTTAATCTTTTTGGACCCGAAGGTGTGAATAGCGAAGGTATTCGGGCATTCAGGGTGCAAGAGGATTAAATATCAGAATACCAGAAATTTTGATGGTGGTTAATGACGGAAGTTTCCTCATCCATCTTCTTTTGCTAAGCAATGATGCTTAGAAAAGGTAAAAACTTCCCCTCGATCCAGGTCTCTAGCCAAGGAACTGGTCTTAGTTTTGAAATAAACTTCCCCTCGATCCTGGTCTTCAGCCAAGGAACTAGTGTCAGTTTCTGATATAAACTTCCCCTCGATCCTGGTCTTCAGGCAAGGAATTGGTCTCAGTTTTCTGATGTAAACTTCCCCTCGATCCTAGTCTTCAGCCAAGGAACTAGTCTTAGTTTCTTTTGTCAATAAACTTTCTTGACAAGGGGCGCTATTAGTAGCGATTTTCATCAAACTTCTCACCGAATTTTCCTGGGGATATGCCATTTGATGGGAAAAAGTTTCAGTGTCAGACTTGCTAGGGAAACCCATTTGTCTGAGCTATAGAGGTGTACAAACTTCTCTTTTGGAGACGCCATTTGTCGACTCTACTGGGGAAAACGAGTCTCTTGAGAGACTGTTTCCTGCTTGGGGATATTACATCATGCTTTTCCTCAAGATCTTCTCGGAGAAATGCCATGCGATGCAATCCAACTTGGAGGTGCTGATGACCTTTTCGTCAGCGAATTTTCCGAAGAAAAACTGATGTATTGCCGAATCTTTGATTAAGAGGCTTTCTCTAGGGATTTTCCTTAATCCGGGAAACCGAAGATATCATCTTCAATGGCGAAGAGTGACGTTTGTCGAAAGTTTTCTTGCTTTTCAGAGGTTCAAGTTATCAAAGTGGTCGAGGACCGTCTCCAATCCAGAAATAAACTGGTGAGAGATTGTTCAGACGCAACATTTCCAGATGAGGAAAGAACTGATAACTCGAGTGAGAGGACTTTTATCGCTTGAGAACAAGACCGACTAGAGCGATATTGATGCAGTATGAATATGAGTATGAATCAATAATGCATGATGTATTTATGTATATGCTGACAAAACTGACGCGACATACAGACTAGTGGATGAACACGACTGAATACTCGGTCACTGCAGGGGACGAAGAAGTACCATTTGGTCCAAAATAGCAATTCTGCCTTGCTTAGGAGAGATAGTCCCTGTGGGGAAAACGTTGGTCGGGCTTAGGAGATAAGAGTTCTGCCGGGGATGTCAGACGAAACACGGTCTCTGACACAGTTGATCCTTCATTCAGGCGTACTGGTTTAGAAGGAGTACTTTGATTCTGCACTTTGAAGTTCGATCACCTTTGGAGAAGCCATCGATGTTCTTTCGACGTTTAACAGTCAAAAGAATTGCCATCTTTATTTTAAGAGCAGAAAAATTTTTGACAAGTAAAATTCATTTTGAGTTTATTTCAAGAATCGTTAATAATGTTAAAATTAGTTATGTAAAGCTAAAACAAATAAGAATTGCAAACAAAAGCACTAGGGCTCAAATTTTATTGATAGGATGGAAACCAGCTAAGCGCGTGATCCCATAGAGTATTTACAAAGTTAGAAAATGGTAATTTAAGGGAAAAGGGCTACATTGAAACATAACGACCACTATCCTTCTACCAACTTTGAATTCTTTACATCCCGAGCTTCCGTCGAAGATGACCTTGACTGGAGTTTTCCTGACGAATGGCATGACTGCTGCTGGGGGATTTGCCCCTTTGTTAGACGTAGTTACTTGCCATTATCCCTGACTTTTTCCTGGATTGTACTTTGATATTTCCAATCCATCGGGATGATTTTTGATCATGTCTCTAATTTTTTCCTGGACCGCCCTTTCGGGTTTTCAATCCACCGAGACGTATTTTTTATTTAGGCAAAGTATTTCTTAACTACGTCAACATTTGTGGGGTAGGCAAATTCCTCTCCATCCATTGTTGCAAGTCTCAAGGCGCCGCCTGAGAAGGCTTTCTTGACCATATAAGGGCCATCATAATTCGGAGTCCATTTTCCCTGGGAATCAGTGAGAAATGATTGTATCTTCTTGAGCACGTGGCTCCTTTTCTGAAGACACGGGGTCAGACCTTTTTGTCAAACGCTTTATTCATTCTTTGCTGATACAACTGACCATGGCATATTGCCGTTATTCACTTTTCTTCGATCAGATTCAGTTCTTCGTGCCGATTTTGACACCATTCAGCCTCTGTTAGCTTAGCTTCCATCAATACCCGGATTGATGATTGATGGAATCTCTACTTCTATGGGAAGTACTGCCTCCATGCCATATACTAGAGAGAAAGGGGTTTCCCCTGTTGAAGTGCGGACATATGTGCGATAACCGTGAAGAGCAAAGGGTAACATCTTGTGCCAGTCTTTGTAGGTTACAACCATCTTCTGAACAATCTTCTTGATGTTCTTGTTAGCCGTTTCTACCGCTCTGTTCATCTTGGGTCGGTAGGGAGATGAGTTATGGTGTTCGATCTTGAACTCAACACACAACTCTTTCATCACCTTATTGTTCAAGTTGGATCCATTATCAGTAACGATCTGGCTTGGAACACCAAAACGGCAGATGAGATTGTTTTTGATAAAGCGGACTACCACTTGTCTGGTACATTGGTGTATGACGCTGCTTCGACCCACTTGGTGAAGTAATCAATGGCTACCAGGATGAACCGATGTCCGTTCGAAGCCTTGGGTTCAATTATGCTAATCATGTCGATTCCCCATATAGAAAAAGGCCATGGAGAAGAAAGAACTTTGAGATGCATTGCCGCTACATGGATTTTGTCTGAGTATATCTGACACTTGTGACACTTCCTCATGTACTTGTAGCAATCAGATTCCATGTCAACCAATAGTACCCTGCTCGCAAAATTTTTCTCGCCATTGTGTGTCCGTTGGCATGAGTGCCAAAGGATCCTTCGTGAATTTCTTTCATCAGCATGTTTGCTTCTGGTCTGTCTACGCATCGGAGCAAGACCATGTCGATGTTTATCTTATAGAGTGTATCACCGCTTAGGAAGAAGCTGCCTACAAGCCTTCTGAGGGTTTATTCTGTCTTTTCTGGATGCCCCAGGTGGGTACTCTTGTTTCTGAAGGAATTATTTGATATCGTGATACCAAGGTTTGTTGTCTATGACTGCTTTAATCGCGAAGATGTAAGCGGGCCATTCAAGGTACATTATGTCAATCTTAGGTATGTCATTCCATTGACCTACACTAATCATGAAAGAGAGAGTGGCTAATGCATCAGTCATGTGATTCTCTTCACGAGGGATGTGATGAAACTCGATTCTGTTGAAGAATGGTAACAACCTTCTCGCGTAGTCTTTATAAGGGATCAGCCCTGATTGGTATGTGTTCCAATCTCCTTTGATTTGATTAATAACCAGGGCTGAGTCTCCATATACATCCAAGTTCTTAATTCTCAAATCGATCGCTTCTTCGAGACCCATGATACAAGCTTCGTATTCGGCCTTGTTGTTTGTACATTTGAATGTCAGTCGGGCGATGAAAGGAATGTGGGTACCCTGAGGTGTTATGATGATTGCCCTAATTCCGTTTCCATAATGATTGACAGCTCCATCAAAGAGTAGTCCCCATTGGGAACCTGGTTCTGGCCCTTTGCTGGGTAGCGGTTCATCGCAGTCTTTCATTTTCAAGTACATGACATCTTCGTCTGGGAAGTTAAATCCGACTGATTCCTGATCGTCAATCGGTTGATGAGCCAAATGATCGACTAAAACACTTCCTTTGACGACTTTCTGAGCATGGTACTCGATGCCGTATTTTGATAACAACATCTGCCAACGGGCTATCCTTCCCGTGAGAGCAGGCTTTTCAAAGACGCACTTGATTGGATCCATTTCGGAGATTAACCAAGTAGTGTGACAAATCATATAATGGAGAATACGTTTGGCTGCCCAAGCCAGAGCACATCAAGTTTTCTCAAGAATAGTGTACAGAGTCTCGCAGTTGGTGAATTTCTTGCTCAAGTAGTAGATGGCAGACTCTTTCCTTTTGGTTTCGTCATGCTGGCCGAGTACACAACCCATTGAGTCTTCCAAGACTGTTAGGTAGATTATCAGTGGTCTTCCTTCCACTGGAGGTGATAGAATTGGTGGATTCAACAGGTATTCTTTGATACCGTCGAAGGCGGTTTGGCAGTCTTCTGTCCAAACGCAGTCCTGATTCTTTTTGAGTAATTTGAAGATTGGCGCACATGTCGCGATCATGAGGAATATAAATCTGGAAATGTAGTTTAGACGTCCCAAAAATCTCCTGACTTGTTTTTCAGTCTTTGGAGAAGTTATTTCTTGAATGGCCTTGACCTTTTCGGGATCAACCTCAATTCCCTTTTGGCTGACGATGAACCCTAGCAGTTTTCCTGAGCGAACACCAAATGTGCACTTATTAGGATTCAGGCGGAGTTTGTATTTTCTCAGACGCTCAAATAACTTTGATAGGTGTTCCACATGTTCCTTTTCTATTTTAGATTTGGCAATCATGTCATCAACGTACACTTCAATTTCTTTGTGCATCATGTCATGAAACAGAGTCTTCATGGCCCTTTGATAGGTTGCACCTGCGTTCTTCAGACCGAATGGCATTACCTTGTAGCAAAAGGTGCCCCATGGGGTGATGAATGAAGTTTTCTCCATATCTTCAGCCCCCATTTTGATTTGATTATAGTCTGAGAATCCATCTATGAAGGAGAAGAATTTGAATTTTGCTGTGCTGTTTACCAGCATGTCAATGTGTGGCAGGGGGAAGTCATCCTTCGGACTTGCTTTGTTCAGATCCCTGTAGTCTACACACATTCTGACTTTTCCGTCCTTTTTCAGAACTGACACTATGTTAGCCAACCATTGAGGATATTCTGAGGTGGCGAGGAAACCTGCGCCGATCTGTTTCTGCACTTCCTCCATAATTTTGATGGTCATATCTGGATGAGTCCATCTTAGTCTTTGTTTTACTGGAGGACATTATGATTTCAGCGGTAAGTGATGTTCCACGATGCTGGTATCCAACCTTGGCATGTCCTGATAGGACCAAGCAAACACATCTGGAAACTCTTTGAGAAGTTTTATCAAGTCTTCTCTAACAGTTGGACTGAGCAGTGCTCCAATCTTGACTTCTTTCTTTTCTTCCTCTGAACCTAAATTGACTATTTCCAACGGCTCTTTGTGAGGCTCAATAGACCTTTCCTCTTGCCTGAGTGGTCGGGAGATCTCTTCAGGAATTTCTTCGTCCTCTTCTTCTTCAGCTTCAAATACCTGGAATTCAAAGTTGGGAGAAGGCATTGGATTGTATGTTTCAATGGGGTTTAAAACAAGCAATCTGCATGACGTGATGATTCATTTTTTAGCAAAGACAGAGAGAATGCAAGAGTGTGTGCAGTGTATTTTCTGAAAAATGCTTGTTTTTATTTTGGGTTATTTTTAGGATTATCATTTTCTGAAAAAAGGAAAATTGAAAATAGCAATAAATGCGGGAATGACAGAATGACGTTATTTTATTTATGATTTTGTCGATTCTTGAAACTACAGCCCTATAAAACAAAACTCTGTCGCTTTGGGAGAAGCGAAGAGAGACATTTACATAAAGTGATCCCTATCAAAACATCCGTTTCACCTGGGCAAGGTGAAAGGTTAAAATAAAGACGACAATTACTTAGACTTATGAACGAATTTTGGAACGTTGACAACAACCAATTGGCGGCGAACTCCTCGGTGAATCACAAAGTCTGGTACCTTCCTTCCTAGCTTGTCTTCAGAAATGACACTAATTTCGGGTGGAGCAGGATCATTGGAATCTGTCTCCCAGGCAGAGTTGTCGTAGGAGGATTCTTCAGCTGTATCTTGCACAGTGTTTGCACTCTCAGGCGGATCTCCCCATCCAGTTGGCTGGATGTCTTCGAGCCTGATACGAGAGCTTTTAGGAGCGGTGTATTTGACCATGAAGTCGTATTTGCCACTCGGTTGTCCTAAGGTGTCCAACACTTCTTTGGAACTAGAAGAGTCATCCCTTTCGATGATGTTGACCTCGTGAAAAGCATAGTTAAGGAACTCTTGTCGTACAATCTTTGCATATTCATCGTTGTACTGGATATCTTCTGAATGCCCTGAGTAATGATCCCATGATTATGTGGGGATGCATGTATTCTTTTCAATGATGCTCAGCTGATATGCATCGTTGGGATGACTCTTTTGCCCCAAGTCTCCTGGGTACGGCTGCCAGATAGGCAGGCCATCCATTGGACCATAATAGTCGTGGTCAAAGTTGTCTTTCATCAGAGTGTCCTCCTCTAATGAGTTTGGTGGAGCGCGGCATCCTTCCGGATCATAATCTCTGTATATTATTTTGACATCTGACCTTGGTATATATCTTGGACTCTGTGCGGGATAGAAAAATGGCATAGGCACCTCTTCCTGAGACATATAACCGTCTTCATTAAGATAGAACTTCCACTCTTCATCGGTATCGGAGGATTCACCCTCGTTGATGGTATGTACTTCTTGAGACACTTGGTGAAGGAAACCTCAATTGTGGAAGAAGTATTGAATATGATGAACACCTTCATTGTTCGTAGCAGTCTGGGTACAGGTTGAAGAAAAACCAAGACCTTTCTTTGTCTTATTGTCAATAGGAATGACAAGATGTCCCCATCCTTTTGCATTATTACTTTTGATTACTTCGAGAGCATCTTTGTACGAGGAAATCGATGTTCCCTTTTCTGATTGGTTGTCGTTGCTCACCGAAAGTGCTTGGAACTGGGTTCCATCAACCTCCTCTGGTTCTACATAAGTGGACAACGATAAGTTGCTCACGATCAAGGCTTGCTCTCCGCAGACTGTGACTAGTTGGTCATTCTTGACGAACTTCAGCTTCTGGTGAAGTGTCAAAGTGACTGCCCCAGCTTCGTGTATCCAAGGTCTTCCTAACAAACACCTGTATGCTGCCCGAATGTCCATGACCTGGAAAGTGACTTAGAAAGTGTGAGGACTTATAGTTATGGGAAGGTCGACTTCGCCGATAACAGTTTTTCGATGACCTCACTGCCTCTCATCGGAGATCCTTGAAATGATAGTCGCATTAGAGGAGACTTTGGCATAACATTCAGATCTGATCCGGTGTCTACCAGTACACTGGCTAAAGTATCGTCCTAGCAGTTGACTATAATATTAAGTGCCATGTTATGATTTTGGCCCTCTTCCGGCAGTTCCTCATCACTGAACCCCAAGTTGTTGCAGGAAGTGATGTTGGAGATGATGCTGTCGAATTGTCTTATTGTTACATCTTGTTCCACAAAGGCCTGCTCTAAGACTTTTTGTAGAGCCTCCCAGTGAGCTTCGGAACTGAGTAAAAGAGACAGCACAGAGATTTTTGAAGGAGTCTGCAACAGTTGATCTACAATTTTGTACTCGCTTTTCTGGATGAGCTTTAACATCTCGTCGTTGTTCTTTGAAAGGTCAGGATCACTGGATTGACCGACTGGTTAATTGGGAACTTCTGTCTGAGGTTCCTTTTCTCTGGTAGGTTCTCCAACTCCTCTATTGAAGATCCGATCGCTCCGTGTTACTCGACTGATGTCTGCAATATTCACGATGGAGGGTAATGGAATTTCCTTTCCATTCTCAATTGTGGTTGCATCATACTTGTAAGGGATAGCCTTATCGGATTTGTACGATATTGGTCCCGGTAGATAGATAACTAAAGGAGACTTTTGATTTCTCTGACCATCATAGCCAGACTCAATTGGTTCGAGGTTGAGAATCTTTCTACTATCAAGAGGGACTCTTGATTCATGGAGTAGAGGGATTATGGCACACACAACTTTGGTCACTTCTCTTTTAGGTATTAAAACAACATCTTTTCCTTGATGATAGCCTGACATTGAACCAGAGCTCGACCATGGTTGAATCTCCATGTGGTCCAACTGACTTTGAAGGGCTGCTCGTACGAGGTAGTGTCGCTCCTAGGATTTTCATCCAAGTACAAACGCGAGAGTGGCGCGGAAAACAGAGTCGCCAGCCGTGTAAATTTATCCCAAGAGAGGGAAAGGGAACACTGCATAAACCTGAGGAAGAGGGAAAGGAATGGTCATCGCAACCATAGCCTGGGTTCGGGAGTCGGTTACGCGAGGGGAAGGTGTTAGCACCCCACGCGTCCATCGTACTCGATGGGATCCACGCTTGTTGTCTATTCTAAAGGTGAGTTATCCTATCATCTATGGTTGTATTAAGACGGGAGAGGGGAAAACAAAGACAGACTCGGTAGGACGTCGTCGTCCTAGGCCTACGTACCCCCTTTGTGCAATGGGGAATTCAGAGTCAACGTAGTTCGGACCAAGTTCTTTTTGTGTTTTTTAGGAGCGACGTTAAGTTCGCGTCCGGCAGTTAGGGTCGATGTCTGTTTACGACTCAGATGGAAGGTAACGTGCCCTTTTTGAAAATAGCCTTTAGTTTGACGATCCCGAAGGACAAAAAGGTTTGAGGTTGGTTTGTATTTTTTAGGACAGAAGTGGCTTAAGTCAATTCATAAGTTGCATTGCACCAAAGTCTAGGGCACAGGGGCGAATACTTAACGAATCGTCCCAAGACATGACGCTCGCTAAGCACTCTAGAAATGAGAGGAAGCCCCTCATTTCTCATTCCCCACGCTTAAGGCTCGTGCGCAATACACTTTATCCTTATTAAGTGTTTTCAAGAAGTTTTGAGATGAGAAGAGAAAAGACACAAAGGAAACTCTAAAGGGAAACTAAGAGTCCTAATGTTATCATGCATGGGTGACCTACGGTTAGTGAGGTTTGACGACAACCTAAGCCTAAAGAAAAGAAAAGATGAGAGACAGAAAGAGTGAGAGTGGACATGGGTAACTTATCCACACCCTTAAATAACTTACCTCAGCCCCTGCATAAAAGGTTAGTACAAAACAGACATACGTAAAAGAAATGAGATAAGTGAAATCCAGGCAATGACATATAATAACAATCTAAACATGGTTTATGAAGTCAAGGACACAATCCCAAAACAATGGCACAAGTGCCTTTTCAAATAGGTAACCAGACATGATCAGAGATATGCATACAAGAAGACCTCAAATAAAAGCAATCAAACAATTAGCAAAACATCTTCTAAAATCACCAAATTAATTATCAATATATCTCAACCAGAAGCAAACAACATGTCCAAAACTCATGCAAAAATTCAAGATATAAGTCACTCAAACAATTATGCAAATTCAGATGAGAACTATGGTTCAATATGCAAAAGAGGAGGACTAAAATGCAATATGAAAAAGTTTAGAAATGAAAGAAAAATATTTTAATGCATTTCAATGTATTGGTGAAAGAATGCAAAAAGAATGAGTTCAAAAGGTTTTGTATGCTATGAGAACAAAATTCTACAAGTTTAGGTATGCATGATATGAATAATTCAAAAAGAAAATAAACAAATATTTATTTCAGATGCTAAAAATAAAATAAAATAATAAAATAAAATTTGTGAAAATTTTATAAAATTATAAATATGATGCTTGATATTTTTGGGAATTTTTTAATGCAAGAAGCTATTTTTAAAAAATAAAAATGAGATGCAATAATTAATAGAAATAAAAATGAAGAAATAAGCATGGGGGTGTGAATAGGAATAAAAACATGTAAAAAATGATAGTGGGCTGAAAGGGAGGGGTGTGAATAGAAGGCCCAGATATTAAATCCAATCAGCAAAAATAAAATAAAAAAAGAACACACGTGGGCTCAGTCAACTGATTTGACTCACTATTAACCATTGGATCGATCCTGCGCTTCATATCAAGTCAAAGCAATCAACAAGTATTTATGATTAACGGCCATGATTAATACGCACACTGTAACTAACATACGCACGCATACACCAAAGCACTCAGCATACCATAGAATTCCATGTGATAGGCACGTGATTATTTTAATGTGTTATCAAATTAATATCCACAAGATCAATCACACGCACCCTAATTAGTCAACATAATAATAATCACGCATGATGAATGGCTATGACCAGAGGGTATATGATAACAACCATGGGTGAGCAAACACACAATTAAATAAAATAAAACAAAATTAAAAGAAACATGGCAACATGATGACCGTAGGATCAAACAAATGAATGGCTGAGATTTCGTCTTCCTAATTCAAACCCTACCTTCGCCGGAACCCTTACTAGCCGCCGGAGCTAGGGTTCCGGCCACCTGCAATGAAAAACAACCCAGAACACGCACACGAATATACTACCTTGACCAGAATTCCGCGAGGATCTCAAATATGCAATCAAAATTCACAAATAACCAATGCATAAATTAAAACGAATGAAACATGGATGGATCCAAAATCTTTAAACTCACCATACAATCAATACACGCATCCAAACTAAAAAAAACCTACATCAGAATGATCAGTGGGCATCACACATTAACATGCACGTTTAAAAAGAGAGTTTTATGATCATAAAAAATATCACTAGCCTGAGATTGTGTAACGTGTACCCTTGCTGTTAGCTTCAAGTGGTGACTGATTTGTGTTCTATGGATCCTCAAGAGGAAGGTTGTGAAGAAATTTTGTGAAAAGCCCTAATGGATTGAGAGATGCGAAGGAATCAAGCTTTAGGGTTGAAAGTTCTTGTTCTCCTCAAAATCACGTGTCTCTCCAATGAGTGTATGAGTTTTGGTTTTTTGATCTTGTGAGAGTTGAGAGAAAAATTTGAGAGAGTTTTTGGTGTTTGTGAGAATGAGTGAAAATTGGAGAGAAATGAGAGATAATTTGAATATATAGTGTGGTCTAAAATGAAGGGCAAAAGGTAGAATTTTGGCTTAAGTGAAAATAACACCGTCTTCGGCAAGAAATTTCGACTCTGAGCCTTCCACAACATCGTCCGCCTCTGAATCGCGGTTGCAACGCAAAAAAAAACAGACGTCATACGATCAAAATCGAGTGTGATCGATATGTTTAAGCTGCAAGACGTCACTGAATAAGTTGTTTTTTTCAGCTTATTCGGTGTCCGCTACTCAAAAACGTGACGAGGTCAACCTCTTCGGAGCATAATCTCGACTCAACTTTGTCAGAAAAGTTATAGATCTATGAGTCAGTGACCTCTTGTCAAAATATGAGCGCGATCAGACAAAAACCGAGTGAGATATGAATTTTCCCGTGAAACAACTTTCAGCCTTTTTCTTCGGTTCAGCACTTCTGTTTTGCGAAATAAACCAAAACGATGATCTCCGGAGCATCGTTCGAACTCGAGCTTGTCTTCAATATTAAAGAGTACAAAGTTTGTGAACCATAGCTTCGAGAACGGACACAATCCGATAAAAATTGACGGAGTTATGAATTTTCCAATATCTGACAGACAACGAATTGTTCCAAAGAATTCTTCTAGTAATTCACACTTTCGGGGTTCTTCCGCTTGGACCGGACTCATACTGAACTTACGTCACGAAGATGGCATCGAAACGGAATTTTAGGCACCGGAACGACATCAATCTGATAAATGAGCTGAGAGTTATGAATTTTTTAGTGTCCGAAATACACCGGTTCAGCACTATTTTTCACTGTTTTTTGCACTGTATCGACTCTGAAAACTCGCGTGTTCGGAGATCTTCCTCAAAGAATCAGCCCTCGGTCCAAACACAAAAGTTGTAGATAATTTCAATATGGAATTTTTTGGCATAGAAATATCTCAGAAATGATGATCCAATCAGAAGTTAAGCCCTTTTGAATACCACTGACGCAATTATCCAGCGAAACCGAAATTCCAGAAACAAGTAATTCCCACCACTTTCCTTGATGAATTGACTTCCGAGCCGAACATAAAAGTTGTAGAGAATACCAAGACGGTTCTAACTGTTGAATATCTAGCCAAAACGAGTTTCAGAGCAAGATTTATGAATTTTGCAAATTTGCACAGCAAACTGATTTTCTGCTCAAACTGTTCTGAATCGGCTGAAAACTTCAACTTCCTCTGAGATTCTTGACATGAAAAATTATGTTTGATAATAGCTTTGCTGACCCGTTGATTACGTAACTCGGAGAAATACTTTGCGTATATGTCGAGTGACGAAATAAACGTCTGTTGCAACCTGACGATGCTTGAACAGAGAACCTTGATCCCATAACCACAGAGCCAAATGATATGCACACATGATAATGCAAAATGAGATGAAACATAAGCCAGTTAGTACTAAAGTAAGGAGGGCAAATTTTGGGGTGCTACAGGTAGCATCCTTGATTATTCTCTGAGCAAACTCTACAGCGCTCATAGTTGTGTGGTGGCACCCGACCACGTCCGCTCTGTATGCAGTGTAACCTTACTAGATTTGTCTCCATTGATCTAACATCCTGATTCTGATGCCTAGTAGGGTTCCCGTTAATCATACCAACTTGTTGTGTGTCTTCATCTAGATAGATCGGAAGCCACCAGTGGTTTAACAAGTGTTGCAGTGTCCTTTGAACGAGTGCACATCCTTGGTCACTCTCACGACACACTTTGCAGTTTTGATAATCATGCGAAGTCAGAAAATCGAGCTGGACTTGTGTAGCATGTAGTTCCACCAAGATGGTATTCATCAAGAGAATATCAAAGATTTGAATCATATTCACTTGATAATTACTTCTATCACGGTAATCCTGAATCCATCCAAGATCCATCTGACTCTGGAGGGCCTCTTATATAAAAGAGCATCCCTGATTGTTTACCGAGCATGTCAGACAGGAACCGTAATCGTGCCGTGGCAGATTATGATGTTAGCTTTGCCTTGAGTGCATTGCCATCAAGTTGACATTCATTGCACGGATTTCAGGTTTTGAATGATGTTGGAATTTGTATAAGTCATGTTGACTTCACAGATTCGGTGATCTTGGATCCACCCGAGATCCATATGTTTCTGTAGAGCTGATCGCACCACAGAAAATCCTTGATTATTTTTAGAGCAGACATCGCATCGATGATAGTTGTGAGATGGTACATGCCCGTATCCACTCTGTTTGCAATGCATCTTGACCAGGTTGGTTCCCAATAAGAGTACATAGTGAATTTGATAGTTGTGCTTAGACTCTTCCTCTATCAAATTGACTGCAACTTTCTCGTGTTGAGGCAACAGGTTCGTCTGAACATTTGGATTTTTATCTTTGAAGGATAGGACCCCATTCCTGACAAGCTTCTGCACATCAGATTTGAAGCTGAGACAGTTTTCTATGTTATGCCTTGGTCCTTCTTGATGGTAAGGCCAAGTCTGATCCGCTTTGAACCAAAAAGGCGTATTTTCCGGTACTATAAGAGGAGACCTGGTTTGTACGTACCCCTTGACCAGTAGTAGTGGAAACAGTGCTACGTACAACATTGGTATAGGGTCGAACCCTGGTGGTCGCGTTGTACGGTTGTTGTTGAACTGAGGCCGAGCCTGCTGAAGAGGCTGTCGTGTCCTTTGCTAATATTGCTATTGATTCAGTTGGCTCTGAGCAAACTGAGGCTGATACTTTGGAACAGGCGTAGGGTTGATAGCAGGAGTTACAGCTGCTACTGGTTGGTACCGTCGCCTTTGCTTCCCGAGAGAGAGATATTACCAATATCTTGCTCTTTTATCTTAGGGAGAGCACTACCGTATCTTTTGGTACTGCTTGATGATCCTGCATCTTTAACTAGACGTCCTTCTCAGACTACTTCCTCAAGACGAACTCCCATGCCCACCATTTCGGTAAAGTCATTGGGCGCACTGGCGACCATTCGGTGGTAGTAGAATGGGCTCAAGGTTTTCAAGAAGATCTTTGTCATCTCTTTTTCCTCAAGAGGTGGACAAATCTGGGAGGCAATTTCACGCCATCTCTGAGCATATTCCCTAAATGTCTCTTTGTCCTTCTGTGACATGGCTCTGAGTTGATCTATGTCCGGTGCCATGTCCAGGTTATACTTATACTGCAGAACGAAGGCAGCGCCAAGATCTCTGAAAGTGACGATCTTACTGCAGTTCAAACCCATGTTACATTTGAGTGCGACACCGGTTAAACTATCTTGGAAATAGTGGATCAGTAGCTGTTGGTTCTCTGTCTGAGTTGACATCCTTCGAGCGTACATCACCAAATGACTTTGAGGGAAAGAGTTAACCTTGTATTTTTCAAATTCGGGCACCTTGAATTTGTGCGGAACTTTCACATTGGGGACCAAACAAAGGTCTGCGGCGTCCTTTCCGAATAGATCCTGACCGCGAATGGCATGCAGTTCCTTCTGCATTTCCAGGAATTGCTCCTGGAACTCATTCATTATGTCGTACATACTTTCGTTTCCACCAGAAGGTGTCTGTGGAATCTGTCCTTCCAGGACAGTGTGTACCACGGGTGGTGGTATAGTCATTACGGCCGTGACTCTTGGTGCTTCCCTCTCTCGAAGTTTGTAACCTTCAGGAGTTGCTGTCATGCCCCTTGTATCTTCGCTTTCCCGAAGTTTGTAACCTTCAGGCCCATTGGCTCCTACTGCAGTTTCTGGATCTTTTGTGATCGGCGGAATATATCCTTCTGGGATATAGTTGAGTGGCATGCCCCAAGGACGATCTTTAGGCATATTTTACTGAGGATCATACTTTTCCACTATGGGCGTTGATGTGATCTCTGAAATCACAATCCTTTGTATCTGAGCTACTGCCAGAGCTTGCATGTCATTGTGAAGTTTCCTCGAATCTTCTTTCAGAGCGTCGAGTTCTTCTCTCAACTCCCTGTTCTCTTCCTCGAGATTATCCATCTTCTTTTGTCGATTGGCCCGAGTATTATACGAATGAGACAACTTGACTCTAGAATCGAGGTACAAATGTGAGATTCGTAGGGAAGAAGAATGCGTTATGTGAGAATGATGAATGATATGCAATGATTATACTAATATTTTTTTTTGTTTAACCTAAAGAAACTTCAAAAATTGGATTACAAATATCATACAGTGGGGAAACCCCATTTTATTGTATTAAAAAATTACGGAAATGGAAATACAGTAATTTAAAAAGTGTTGTAAAAGGAAATGTCTAAACTTTTGGATCCTGAGTCCTCTTTGAGGAGGGCTCAGGTGCTGCTTCTGGTGCTTTCCTTTTCTTTCACCGGGACTCTTGAGTTGTTGTCGGGTTTCCATTCCTTTGCCAAGTGAATGGAGCGAGCAAATTCCTTTGGTCTTCTTGACTTTCTACAATATGTTTCTCTAAAATTTCGTTCAGAGCGTCTTTTTCTTTTAACAGTTGCTGTATTTTGTTATTGTTAGTTCTTGGATTGGCTGGAATTTTAGTAAAACAAAGTATATTCAATGTTGATGTCAAGGTACTGATGTTGCAACATTGAGGTCTTAACACTGGGCTGTGTTAACTTTGTATTTGCCGAAGTTGGATATCTGATGTCACATGGCGATGTTGTAACATCAGATCTGCAGAATTAACAACAGTAGGATGTGATGTTGTTAGGGTTGCGTGTTAGCTGGAATTGTGGAGAGCAAGCTGTCTCATTGGATGCGAATATCTTGGGATAGATATTTCCTGCTGCATAGGAGATCTGGTGCAGATTTGTAGGAGATTTAAAAGGTTGAAGATTTAAAAAGATTTTAGGAGAAAATCTGTTTTGAATATTCAGTTTTAAATAACAAATCTGGGAGATATTGTAGCAAGTCCAAGACCAATTCATGGAGCTATATAAAGCACACAAGACCAAAGGAAAAAGCGACAGAAAACATTCAGAAGATCAGGAGCTGGAGGCTTAGTATCTAGAGTTTGTTTAGAGTGCTTGTATTTACACTATTCTAGGGTTTGAATAGGTGTTGTGTTTCTGTCCTCTCTAGAAGTTGTGAAGCAATAGAGAGTGGTTGCTTGATCGAAGCTAGGAAGCAAGATCAAGGGTACTCAAAGTGGTTTCTTTGAGTGGTTTGTAAGGGATTGAGTGGTGTTCTCATACCTAGGTGGTTTCTTAGGTAGGAAGTCATTAGTAGAGTATAAGTTTAGGAGATTGTCAACGGGTTGTTGAGTCTGTAAATTATATCTACAAGTAGTGAATTCCATCCCTGGCTTAGTAGCCCCCAGAGTAGGTTGGTTGTAACCGAACTGGGTCAACAATTCCTTGTGTTGCTTTGTTATTGTTTTTGCTGTCCATTGTGCAGAGTGTGTTGTTGTGACATCGCACCTTAACATCACACATCTGATACCAGAATTTAAATTGGTATCAGAGCAGGCATCCTGTCTGTCTCTGGGTGAGATCTAGGGAAGTTACTTTCTGGTGTAAAGATGGACAAAGAAGTTGGAGGATTCATCAACAGACCCCCTATTTTGGATGGATCCAATTATGATTATTGGAAGCCAAGGATGACTACCTTATTAAAATCCTTGGACAGCAGAGCATGGAAGGCCATTATTAAAGAATGGAAAGCACCTGTTGTGTGTGAGAAAGACGATACTGGCAAAGATAAAGAAGGCACCTCTAAGCCAAAGCCAAAAGAAGAGTGGACTAAGGAGGAAGATGAGCTCGCCCTTGGAAATTCCAAAGCTCTAAATGCAATCTTTAATGGAGTGGATAAGAATATCTTCAGGTTAATCAATACCTGTGAAGTTGCTAAGGAAGCGTGGGATATTTTGCAGGCTACACATGAAGGAACATCTAGAGTTAAGATGTCAAGACTTCAGATTTTAACATCAAAATTTGAAGGCCTGAAGATGAAGGAAGATGAGACCATTCATGACTTCCACATGAATGTTCTGGAGCTGGCTAATGCATCCAGTGCTCTTGGTGAGAAGATGTTAGATGAAAAGCTTGTTAGGAAGATCCTTAGGTCCCTACCTAAGAAGTATAAGATGAAGGTAATTGCCATTGAAGAATCACAAGACATCAGCAAGATGAGAGTTGATGAGCTCATTAGATCTCTTCAAACTTTTGAGCTTGGGTTGAATGAGGAAGAACCAGAAAAGAAGCCAAAGAGTATAGCCTTGGTGTCAAATGATGCAGAAGAAAAAGGAAAGAGTTTTGAATCTCAGGAGGATCTATCTCAGGCCATAGTTATGTTGGGAAGACATTTCACCAAAATATTCAAGAGAATGAATAATAACTCCAGGCCTAATGTCAAGAACATATCTTCTGACATCAGCAGGTCAAAAGAGAAGGATGAAGAGAAAACTGCCCAAGATAAAGGAGTTCAGTGCTTTGAGTGTGAAGGGTATGGACATGTCAAGAAAGAATGTCCCACCTTCTTGAAAAAGCAGAAGAAGGGCATGACAGTTTCCTGGTCAGACTCTGATAGTGAAAGTAAAGGTGAGTCAGCAAAGCATGTTAGAGCTTTAATAGGAGCTGTTGGTTCTGATGATGATTCAAGTGATGGAGAAATAACCTATGAGGAGTTAGCATCTACCTATCAAGAGCTGTGTTTATAAAGTGCTGAGATTTGTCAAGAAAACAAGTGCCACAAGCAACAGATTGCTCAACTAGAGAATGAAAAAGCTGACCTGGAAAATGAAGTTGTACTTGTTAGAGCTCACCTTGATCAAATGACCAAGTCTGTTAGGATGCTGAGCTGTGGAACAGACACACTTGATAAGATCCTTCAGACAGAAAAAGCTGCTGGAGACAAAGCTGGGATAGGTTATGTGGCTAAGGATAAGGGAACTTCAGAAGAAAGCACTTCAGGTTCAGAAAAGGGAGTGTCACAACTTCTGTCTCAACATCAGCCAGAGAAGCAGGATCCTACACCTAAGAAAGCTGATGTCTCACAACCCAAGAAGATTGAGAAGAAGACTGGTCCTAATCAGAAGAGAAAGCAGCCACAAGGAGCTGGTCAGTATATGCCCCCACAATACCACAAGAGCATGCAAGCTGCTCAGTTCAAACAACACATGTCTCATCAGGTGTCTCAACATCAGGGGTATGGTTACACCAATGCTGTTCCTTATATCTATGGAAGAAGAAAGCTACACCATCATGGGAGACAATCCAGGAAACATCATTCTCAGCCTTCTTATGGAAGAAGATACCAGCATAATAGAAGGCATGCCAGTTATGGTAGGAGGAGACCACATTATGGATGACAGCCTACGCAATCTCATCATGGCAGAAGATTCAGAGATGAAAGGGTGAGATTCTTTTATTATGGAAGGTTTGGACATATGTAGTACTCATGCTACAAACTGCATGGATTCCCTCAGCCTCAAAACAGATGGAGAAAGTACAGACCCAAAGTTGTTAAACAATGGGTACCTAAGGAGAAGGTGAAGTGCTTATTGGCTCACATGGCTGACAAAGAGTTTAAAGAAGGAACATGGTATTTTGACAGTGGGTGTTCCAAACACATGTCTGGATGTAGATCCATGTTTGCTGAAGTCATTCATTATCCCTCTCATGAGGTTATGTTTGGCAATGGAGAAAAAGGTGTTGTTGCAGGAGTTGGGAAAGTGAAAGGTGATGGTAGACCTGAACTTGACAATGTTTTGTTTGTCAGTGGTTTAAATGCAAATTTGATCAGCATAAGCCAGTTGTGTGATGAAGGTTACAAGGTAAACTACACTAAGCATGAGTGTGTGGTTTCTGATGAGCATAATCAGGTTGTTATGAAGGGTGCCAGAACCAAGGATAACTGCTATCAGTGGATTTCTCTTGAAGGAAATTCAACTAATGATGTTCAAGTTGATGTTATAACTTCAGACTATGACATCAGGATGCAGAAAGATCACTCAGAGTTAATGAGTTATGATGTGAATTGTTTATGGAGGGAGAAAATTTGTAATTAGTCTTTCAAAATTACACAAAATCAAGCTCCTTGCCTCAGACCCCCATTCCCTGGTACTACAACATCACGCTTCTTCAAAGCCCCGTTCTCGCAACGCATTAACTTCTTCGCCTTCAAGAATCAACCCTCACTGAAAGGATTCATGGCGTCTCCATCCAAGAAATCTGAGTGTCAGAGTTCCACAAACGGAAGAGCTAGGGTTTCCACTGATGAAGGTTCAGCACCCGATCCTATGGACATTGAGCCCCTCTCAACCATTCTTCTTGAATCAGGTACTACGAGACCCACTAAACTAACTCCCAAGAGACCTGCTACTGTCTTTAAGAATCTTGAAACAAAGAAAGTTGTTACTAGTGTGTTATTTGGAGACAAACCTAGAACTGCCAACCCGCGTCCACAAACTGTTGAGGAAAGGGTAGATGTTGACAAGTGCATGGGGCAGATCGTAGACAAAATTCTTGAGAAAGGACTTCCTATTAAGGGTATATCTAGACCCCTGAGACAAATGGCTGCTGATCAGGGTACAAGAGAAAAGAGTGACATACAATCTACTGATACAAATCTTCACAGATTAGCTGTCTCCGTGATCGAAGATGCTGAGAAGGAAGTTGAAGTTAATGCTGAAGCAGATGATACTCATGTTGAAGGGGATGTCAGAACATCGCCTAGTAGGGATACTGAGACTACTCCTGGAGGAGAAAAGAGTACTAATGTGATTAATGTTGATGACTTATCTGATGATGAAGTCATTGGAAGAGCAGTGCCTGGTCTGGCTAAGAGACTAAGGACAAGGAAAGAAAAGCAGGGTGAATCGTCTCCAAAGAAGTCTTCTGATGATAAGAAGAAACAGACGGTTGTTGGGCCAACAAAAGCTTGGAGCAAGGTCGAGGTGACTCCAAGAAAGAGGAAGATTGTGGAACAATCTGAGTCTGAGCATGATGATGAGGATGATGTTCAGAACATCACTCATGTCAGAAAATCTATAGCAAAAAGGATTGCAGACAAAATCCCAGATGTACCTATGGATAACATCTCCTTTCACCTTGCAAGCAATGCCTATATGTGGAAATTCATTTGCCAAAGGAGAATTGCTCTTGAAAGAGAGATTGGCAAAGAAGCCATGGAGATTAAAGAAGTGATGGAGGGAATTTAAGCTGCTGGGTTAATGAAAACTGTGTGTGGATTTTTAAGGTGCTATGATGGCCTGGTAAAGGAATTCATAGTAAATCTTCCTGTAAATATCTCTGACAAGAGCAGTCCAGATTATATGAAGGTCTTTGTCAGAGGAAAATGTGTTGAGTTCTCACCTAAGATTGTCAACAGCTACTTAGGAAGAGAGGATGCCAAGTATACAGAACTAGAGGATACAGATAATGAAGTGTGCTAGGAAATTACTGCTGGACAGGTTAGAGTATGGCCATTAAAAGAAAAGCTACCAACTAGCAAACTGAGTGTGAAGTATGCTATACTACACAGAATTGGAGCTGCAAACTGGGTGCCCACGAATCATAAAACCACCACAGCTGTGGGATTAGGAAGGCTTATCTATGCTGTTGGTACACAGAAAAAGTTTGACTATGGCACATACATATTTGATCAGACTGTAAAACATGTAACAACAAATGCTATTAAAATGCCAATAGCATTTCCTTCTCTCATTAGTGGAGTCATTCTGAGTCAACAACCAGGAATATTGATTTGTGCAGATAAAGCCTGCAATAGGAAGTCTCCACTATCCTTGCATCAGAAATTGTTTATGGGAAGCCATGTTGCAGATATTGTGTCAACATCAAATGCATGTAGCAAGAAGAAAACTTCCAAGGCTGATTTGCTAGCAGAGCTGAAGGCAACCCGCAAAGACTTAGATGTTGTGATTAATACCAGTCTGGCTAGAAAAGAAAAGATTGAGAAAATGATCCAAATTTTGGAACAAGATGATCATGCTGACTCAGAAGATGATGGACAAGATAGTGCAGATGATGCAAGTTCAGAAGAAGACTAACTTATTTACTTTTGCGCCTAGTAGTTTTAGTTTTTGGCACTTAATGTACTTGGTTATGTAATTTGAATATTGTGCTGTTATATGCACTGGTTATGTTTTTCTATGATTTGTTTTGCCTGGTTGCTAACTGTGAGGCTAACAATGAGAGCTAGGGTGTACTGACTGTAGTTATTAGGGCTTCTGGTTGAAGCTTGTCTAATTGTGGCTAAAAAGGGGGAGATGGTAAATGGTAGCCAAGAGAGTCTAGAGTATCAAAGTATGCCATATGCTGCTAATGTGAAGCAGATATTAAGGGGGAGAAATTGACTGCTGCTATGCTGGTTGTTGCATTGAGGGGGAGCAACATTGAATGGTGTTACTGTTGAAGATAGTGCTGCAGCAGAGTTGTGGAGGCTGAAGGCTGCTGCTAGATGCTGAAGTAAAGATGCAGCTGTAGTTGAAGATAATATGTGTAGCTGTTTGAAGAGTGTAACTTGATTGCAGCTTAATGATATATGCCTGAAGTTTATGGGAGCAACAGAGTTTTGTGAATTGAAGATGTTGCTGATGCTGCTGCATGGAGTCTCTAGTTTCAAGATTATTGATTGAAGTTTTTCTGCTGCTGAAGTCTCTGAAGGTGCAGAGTGCAGAGATTGTTTTAGCCAAAATTAGCCAAAGGGGGAGATTGTTAGTTCTTGGATTGGCTGGAATTTTGGTAAAACAAAGTATATTCAATGTTGATGTCAAGGTACTGATGTTGCAACATTGAGGTCTTAACACTGGGTTGTGTTAAGTTTGTATTTGCTGAAGTTGGATATCTGATGTCACATGGCGATGTTGTAACATCAGATCTGCAGAATTAACAACAGCAGGATGTGATGTTGTTAGGGTTGCGTGTTAGCTAGAATTGTGGAGAGCAAGCTGTCTCATTGGATGTGAATAACTTGGGATAGATATTTCCTGCTGCATAGGAGATCTGGTGCAGATTTGTAGGAGATTTAAAAGGTTGAAGATTTAAAAATATTTTAGGAGAAAATTTGTTTTGAATATTCAGTTTTAAATAACAAATCTGGGAGATATTATAGCAAGTCCAAGACCAATTCATGGAGTTATATAAAGCGCACAAGACCAAAGGAAAAAGCGACAGAAAACATTCAGAAGATCAGGAGCTGGAGGCTTAGTATCTAGAGTTTGTTTAGAGTGCTTGTATTTACACTATTCTAGGGTTTGAATAGGTGTTGTGTTTCTGTCCTCTCTAGAAGCTGTGAAGCAATAGAGAGTGGTTGCTTGATCAAAGCTAGGAAGCAAGATTAAGGGTACTCAAAGTGGTTTCTTTGAGTGGTTTGTAAGGGATTGAGTGGTGTTCTCATATCTAGGTGGTTTCTTAGGTAGGAAGTCATTAGTAGAGTATAAGTTTAGGAGATTGTCAACGGGTTGTTGAGTCTGTAAATTATATCTACAAGTAGTGAATTCCATCCCTGGCTTGGTAGCCCCCAGAGTAGGTTGGTTGTAACCGAACTGGGTCAACAATTCCTTGTGTTGCTTTGTTATTGTTTTTGCTGTCCATTGTGCAGAGTGTGTTGTTGTGACATCGCACCTTAACATCACACGTCTGATACCAGAATTTCAGTTACACTCCACATTGAGAATGCGGTACTTGTTCTTCCAAGACTTCTTCTCCTGTTGAACTTTGTTAAGAGTGACCTGGAGTTTTTCCGTATCAGACATAAAATAAAGGACAGATTCCTTTAACGGAAAAACTTCTTGGCGAGGGTAAGGCATCCTCAGTTTGAGAGCTCTAGTTTGTACCTAGTGGAGATAAGGTTCCACAGAGACACAGTCTGTTTTTCCTAAAGACTCTCTTCCTTTCCTGTGAACATGTTTCCAAGCATGCACTATTTTTGTCTTTAGTGCCCTGTCATTTTCTCCTTCCTTGAAGAAAAGACCTTCCAGATGAACATTACGTGGGACATGCCTCATCGGGTATCCAAATTGATGACGAACTAATATTGGATGATAATTGATTCCTCCTTTAATTCCTATGTGGGGTGCATTAGGGAAGTTTCCACAACGGTCAATGATTCTTATCCCATCATAGATTCGATTGTACCAGTCGATGTCAGAGTTGGTAAGAGACATGATTCTCTGTGACCAATGTAAAGTACTCTTATGATCCTAAAAAGCAGCAGACTTAGGTAAATGGGAAGTGAACCACTTGTATAGCAGAGGTATACAGCATGTGATCATTTCTCTGCTATTTAAATTTCGTAAGTGTATAGAATGATAAGCATCTGCGAGCAGGGTCGATACAGGGTTTCCAATCAGAAAAATCTTAATGGCATTGATATCAACGAAGTCATCAATGTTGGGAAATAGAAATAACCCGTAGGTGAGTAAAACAAAGATGCTCTCGAAAGCAGTCACGTTCCCTATACTAGCAAAGTACAAAGCCTTCTTTGTCAAAAACTTGGCTGGTAAACCTTGGATTCCACCCTTAATGGCCATGTGAGTCCTGACTTCTGACTCGTCCAAATAGATTGCTCTTGCAATGGTTTGATCCTTTGGAATTTCTTCCAGTCCAGAAAAGGGAGCTTGGTCAGTGATGGGTAAATCAGTCAGCTGAGAGTACTCCTCCAGTGTTGGTGCAAGTTGATAATCCGGGAATGTGGAATAGTGATAAACCAGATCATAAAATTGTATTAGCAGCCATGATTCCTTCAATTACATGGACCCTTAACAGAGACAACAGTCCTCCGTATTTAGCTCTGAAAGCATCCGGGTTGGTGATCATCCTTGCCAACCCTCTCAAATCCTCTAATTTCAGAACCTTGAAGGTGTACTTATGAGTCTTCATTCTACCAAAATCCATAACACAATATCTCTCTCTGATATTTTCAATCATTGTCTTAGTTTAATTTGAAAAAGAGAGACTAGAAGAGAAGATTTTTTTCTTTGTTTAAAGTTTTTTTAATGAGATGAATGCATGAATGCAGCACATAAAAACATAGAAAAAACATGGGGTCAAAGGTTCAGTGTCATGAAGTCATGGCTCTAACCATCCCCAATGGTTGTACTGGTGATTTTTTGTACCTGTCCTCAAAATCATTGACCCCTCTTGGAATAACAACAGCAGGCTGGTTCACCCGAGCGAGCTGCAGTATCTTAGAGTAATCTCAAATGAGGGTAGTATCGCATGACAACTATTTCCGATAGCTTCCGCATTACAAAATAGTAACATGGACTCAACCTACTAATCCTCAATTTCATAGACACCACAATCGAACAATCTGCTTTCGTCAATCGAAGTCGTTTAGGCATTGAATCCGCAAAGGGTCTCTCCACTGATTCAATGGTCTACCGGGACCTCTTATTCGAGAGTCACTCCCTGCAAGATTACCCGTCTAATTCCATCACTTATCTTAGGTGTCACTCAAACTTTCCAGATGCGGCATCACCGCAGTCCCATTAGCAGAAAAATAAACACGCATATCAAGTAGGAAAAGCGATATATATGTTTATTCCTAAAACTAACATCCTAGACCTCTTAAGAGCTATAATCCTAGTCCTAAACAATCAAAATGACTCCCCAGCAGAGTCGCCATTTTACTGTGGAAAATGGGGACGATGATGACTAAGGTAAGACAGATCATACAGTGACTCCCCAGCAGAGTCGCCATTATACTGTAGCGAGCGATTTTTGTCGGTGACGCGACCACCTTATCGCTAGCTGTTGGGTTTCTCCTCACAATGAGGAAGGGGTGTTACTTTCTGATTTCTTATTTATCACATGAAGCTGGAAGGGAAAAGGGAAGCTATCTAAAACTAACCTTGCACGCGATTGTTTAACTGAACAAACACTTAAAGAGATTCGGGGAGTCTGGGGTCAGGTTATACAATAGGGAGTTGTCAATTACCCATCCTATATGTGGTTATCCACATGATATTAGCTTTAGGTTTCGCTTTGTACTTGATGGTGTTTATCCGTTAATGGGTTGGGAAAGTTTCTTGGGAAGTATGAGTGAGTTGATGTTGATGTTTGGGTTTTCCCGATATTTTTGGTAAGGTACTAGACCTAAGTTTTGATTGATGTGTGAAGGTACTGGACCTAGAGTTTTTGTTTAGTATGCTCGCTAAGATTTCGCAATCTTATGCCTACGTATTCCCGCTTAAATGAAACAGGGAAATCAGAGCAATCGTAGTTCCTCCTATTCTAAGGGAGGAAAATGACGTTTTGGTGTCTTGTTCAAAGCCCAAGATTGAAGCTAAAAGTTTTGACTGAGAGAGAATTTGTTATCTCTAAAGAGGGATTGGACTTCCTCTGAGGGGATTGTTGATTTTTGTGTGCCTTGATCAAACCCCAAGGTTGAAGCTAAGAGGTTGATTGACTCCACTGGGGAAGTCCTTATACAAAGCCTAAGAGGAGGCTGGAAATGACCGACTCAATAAGAGAGTGTTTATATGTCTTGTACAAAGCCTAAGATTGAGGCAAAAAAGGGACTGACTCTTTGGGGATGTCATTATACAAAGCCTAAGAGGAGGCTAAAAGTTTGACTATTCCAGGGAAAATGTTCTATCTGTCTTGTACAAAGCCCAAGATTGAGGCTAAAAGGGATTTTGACTCCGTCAGGGAGGTTTGTATGTGTCTCGCACAAAGCCCAAGATTGAGGCTGAAATGGGAAATTTAACTGATTCGATTGATGATATTTCAGGTGTCTTGTACAAAGCCCAAGATTGAGGTTGAACTGAGTTTGACTCTGCGAGAGAGTATTATCTGTCTTGTACAAAGCCCAAGATTGAGGCTGAAAAGAGTTTGACTCGGCTTAGGGAATTCATTTCTCGAAGCCTAAAGAAAGCTAGGAGGAATTGATTCCGTGGAGGATGATATTTGTCCCAAGCTTAAGAAAAGGTTATGAAGATTTATGTCTTGTACAAAGCCCAAGATTGAGGCTAAAAGGTTTTGACTCAACAAGAGAGTGCTTTTATCTGTCCTGTTCAAGGCCCAGGATTGTGGCTGAACAAGCTGGAGAAATCATTATACAAAGCCTAAGAGGAGGCTAACTACCCTAGGGGAAATCTTTATACCAGGCGTACGAGGAGGCTGGAAAAGATTGACTCAACAAGAGAGTGATTTTATCTGTCTTGTACAAAGCCCAAGATTGAGGCTAAATGGTTGACTCAACAAGAGAGTGCTAAAAGGTGATTGACTCAACAAGAGAGTCTGAAAAGTGATTGACTCAACAAGAGAGTCTGAAAAGGTTAGCTCCGCTGGGGAGAATCATTGTACAAAGCCCAAGAGGAGGCTAGATATTGTAGTACGATTTTTGTGGTTTCGAATCACTATCGCTTTGGTACTACAGTTCGATTCATTTTTTATCCTGTTGAGCTGATTAAGGAAGGGAAATAGATGACTCCAATTAACCCTGCTTGCATACTGAGTTTAAACACTCAAAACTGTTGGTTTACAGATGCTATCAAAAGGGGGGTCTGTCTAAGGTTATTTCGTTTAAGAACACAGTGTCGTGACTGTACGGGAGGATTTTGGTAAGGTACTAGGTTTGATGGATGTGTGAAGGTACTGGATTTTGAGTTTTTTATTAGTATGCTCGCTAAGATTTTGCAATCTTATGCCTACGTATTCCCGTTTAACATAACAAGGAAATAAGAGCGATCGTAGTTCCTCCTATTCTATGGGAGGAAAGAAATGTTTTGGTGTCTTGTTCGAAGCCCAAGACATGAAGCTAAAGATGATTTGTATCTTGTTCAAAGCCCAAGATATGAACCTAATGGGTATTTGTGTCTTGTTCAAAGCCCAAGATTGAAGCTAAAAGGTTCGACTGAGAGAGAACTTGTCATCTCTAAAGAGGGATTTGACTTCTTCTAAGGGAATTATTGATTTTTGTGTGCCTTGATCAAAGCACAAGTTTGATGCTAAGAGGTTGATTGACTCAACCGGGGGTTTCTTTATACAAAGCCTAAGAGGAGGCGGGAAGTTTGAATTTTCTGGGGAAAATGCTCTTTCTGTCTTTTACAGAGCCCAAGATTGAGGGTAAAATGGATTTTGACTCCGTTGGGGAGAATGTATCTTGTATAAGGCCCAAGATGGAGGTTGAGAGGGTTTGACTCAATAAGAGAGTACTTTTATCTGTCTTGTATAAAACCCAAGACGGAGGCTAGAAAAGGTTGACTCAACAAGAGAGTCTTGAACGGGTGATTGACTCAACAAGAGAGTCTGAAGGGTGATTTGACTCAACAAGAGAGTCTTTTATACTTAACAAGAGAGTGATTTACTGTCTCGTACGGAGCCCGAGATTGAGGCTAAAAGGAGATTTGACTCAACAAGAGAGTCTTTTATACTCAACGAGAGAGTGATTTTATCTGTCTTGTACAAAGCCCAAGACGGAGGCTAAAAGTGGTTGACTCAACAAGAGAGTCTGAAAAGGTTAGCTCCGCTAGGGATAATCATTTGTACAAAGCCCAAGAGGAGGCTGACTTATTGCTAAGGATTCTTGAGATCCTGAAGCGGGTCCAAGTGTGGGGAACTCTCATGAGAGAGACCGGGTTTCTGCTGGAGATTGATCCAGAGTGATCGGTGTTTTTTCCTATGTTTGAAAGGAACTTGAGAATGTCTTTGAGACTCAAGAGTTTTAGACTGACCAAGTCTAGAGTTTTATCTTTTGTACAATGCCCAAGAGGAGGCACGGGCATTAAAGGATGAGTATCAACCCTAAAATGGCCGGAGGTTTGATGCGGGAAAGACTGCTCTAGCAAAGGAAGACTAAGTTTTGTCTTATAACTTTAAGAGGTCGTCCGGGTCCTTGTATTAAGCCCAAGAGAAGGCATGAGAACTTCTAAGAAGCCGAAGGGTCCTTGTACAACGCCCAAGAGGAGGCGGGGATGCTTTTAGGAAGCCTGTGGGTCCCCAAACCAAGAGAAGTTCAAGAAATGCAATTCACAGAGAAGAGATCATTCCAGGAAAGTTCGAGAATTTGAAAGAAAATTAAGAGATTCCATTCACAGAGAAAAGATCATCTCTAAGGAGTTAGAGTTTCTTTGACAATTTCTAAGGGTGACACTCTGAGAAAAGGTTCACCGAGAATACTACCTTTCTCTTTGTTCTATAATGTTTAACCCCAAGAGAAGGGAAGATTGTGTCTGGAATCCTACGGGGGATCCATTTTGTTTGTATTTAAGAGTGACCAACATGGTTTTACCTAGTGCTAGACGTAGTTGCCGGGGAAAAATCTAAATAACTATACTAGTATTACATAGTGGATATGTGACAAGTATATAAAAGGATGTGAAAGAAGACTTACAGTGAAACAGCCCCACAATACAGTTATATATATGAAAGCGGTAAGTGAAAGCGGATAAACACTTACCCATTGTAGAGCTTCCATGCTGTTTGGTTAGTTTTTCAACAAAGAAATTAAAGAAAGTTTTGATGACAACATATATTTTAATTCAAAATCAAAGGAGAAAGTGTTTTGAAAAGATTGTTGGGGCTTACAGCTCAAGGAGAGGCCCAAGTTTTAACGATGATCGCACCGTTGTTTTGTAAACTGTACAGAGGGAATTATACAATATGTGAGGCCCAAAAGGTTTTTATGTACAAGGGGATGGGGCTTATAGCTCAAGGAGAGGCCCAGGGTTTTTGTTTAAAAAAGGCGACGATCGTGCCAAACTTTTTTGACGGTATCGGGACTTATACAATACCTTGAGGCCCAAAATGGTTTTCCTTTATGAAAGGATGGGACTTACACTCTCTCAAGAGGCCCAAAGAGTTATTTAAAGAAAAGAAATGGGGCTTACAACATGAGGGTATGCCCGGATGATTCTCGTTTTGAAATGGCGACCGCGCCGAGATTTTTGAAATCGCAGTGGGTCTTATACAATAACTGAGGCCCAAAATATTTTGGTTTCAAAAAGGATTGGGTCTTACACTCTATTAGATGCCTGTGAGTGTTTGAAAATGATTGATGAGGTGGAATAAATCAAAACCCTAATCTCATTGTTTTTAAAAGTGAATTCTTTAAAGAAAATCAGTAAAAAATGATAAAACACCAAATAAGCTTGAATAAACAACTTGTGATTTTTGGCTAAGGTTTGAAAAATGAGGTTTTAACCACAAGATGAATTAAAACTCATTTGGTTTCGATTTTTCAAGATGAATATTCACTTTTAAAATGTTTTAAAACAATTAAAAATGAATTTATTCATTAAAATACCAACTATATTAAATAAATAATATAAATTTGATTTTTTTATGGAATAAAATATTTCAACATTTTTTTGATTTTTTGCAAAAAGAATCAATAAAAAATAATTAAAATTGAGGGAGTTATTAATTTTTCAAATCATTAAAAATAATAAGAAAAATAATAGAAAAATGGAAAAAACATTAAAAATGGGTCTGGGGCGAGGGGGATTCAAACCCCAAACCTCTTGTGTGCAGTGCCCGCCTCCTACCACTGGGGTGGTGATACATCCATGTATCAAAGCCCACCCACAAATATACAAGGCTTGCCTTGTTTTTGGCATGGCCAAGGCAAGGCAAGGCAAGGTTTTGGCTAAAAACGTGAAGCTTGTAACTTTCTCATTTCTCCATGGATTGGGACAAAATATAGGTCTATCCTGCCTAGAATTTCACAAGGAATCCAATGGTGGTGGTGGTTTTTTTAGATGAGGTCCCCATTTTAAAACCCGATAGTGGTTTTGAAATAGGCCTCCATTTGCATTTTCTGTGCTACCTCATGGTACAGGCTTGAATCACATGATGAATTGCTCCAAACACAACATATATAACATGTATGAGATGTGTATGATTAGTGGACTTCAAAGCAATGCATATTTCTAAGAATTCAAGTTGTGATGTTTACCTCTTTAGGAGATTTTTGGGCAATCTGTCAAGTGCCTAGTTCCAGAAACAATTTGATGTTTTGGACACCCTCAAATGATCCCTTGGAAGATTTTAGGATGATTGGAAACAACTGGAAACCTCAGAAATGGAAACTGGCCCTTTCTTGCAAAAGGGGCAAAAGTGACCAAAATAGCAACTCTCTCAAATGGTGTTCCAGATGTGGGGAATCATTTAGGACCATTCAAGGATGATATTTGGAGTGTGTTTGAGGCTTTATCTGGTTTTGAAAGTGACTGAATCAAGACATGGCTTGAAAAATGCAAAAAGTCCTATTTTGAGGTTTTGAGAAGGGACTTTGAGATTTTGGTGTTACAGGTCACTTATGAGAGTTTGGATAGCTTAGATATGACATATTGGATGGGTTTGGATCATGAGCTATGATGGAATTGCTCTCTAACTCAAAAACTCAGAGTTACCTAGCTAAAGAAGGCATTTTTTCCTAGAGAAAGAGATTTTGAGGAAAGCAAGTGTTGTAGTGCTTTGGTGTACTCAAACTGAGCAAAAATGAGCTCTATTTATAGTAGAGCAAGTTTGTTTTGCAAGCAATAGTGAATGGAGACTGCTGCAGACCTTTGGCCAATTGGACCATTTTAGAATCTCAAGTCTCCTCTAGCCTTTGACTAGAGGTTAGAGCACAAGCCTTTGATTCCCTTGTTCAGAGATCATCCTTTACTCATTCAGTTGGAAATGGCTCAGTTCATGCCACCTTGGTGCATCCATTAAATGCTCTTATGGATAAGTGTTTGTCCCTCCTTGGTCTCTCTCTGAGGTGTTCAGATGGATAAACTTGTTTGTTATTTTCACAAATTTCTCAAATCGAGCAAAATGCACAAATCTGCCTTGTTATGACAGTTGCAGCAAGGCATATTTCCACTGTCATAACTCTTAGCTCAGATGGGATTTGATGGGGTTCTTGGCTATTTTGGAAAGCTCTCATATGATACAACACACGTGTGATCATAGTTTGTGTTGACACTTTTTGGATCCAAGTGAAAAATGCCCCTACATTTTGAAAAAAGTGAAACAGATTCCGACTTAGTGAAAATATCACTAAGTGTTGGAAAAAGTGACATTTCATGTTTTCAGCCATTTTGATCCAACCATAACTCAAAATCCATGATGAATTGGAATGAGGTGTAGTTGACACTTTTAAAGTATGCCATGAGAGCTACAGATCCATCTTTGGATAAGCCCAAATGGTTGCTTGGATCTCAAGTTATGATCCTTGAAAGTTGGTACCCTAGCCACTTTGTTCCATAACTTAGAAAATTTCTAAGTTTTTTTATGGTTACCACTTTTGCAAGTTATCCCACTTTTCTTGATTTTTCTTGATGACTGATGATTCCAATCACACATTAACATCATTTTAGGGTTAGGGGACCATAATTGATCAAAAATTCAAACTTTGACTTTTGGGCACATTTGACTTTTTATCAGATGAATTCCAAACTGTGCGATCCTCTGTGAAATCAAGTCCTTGACCTAAATTAATCTTGATGGACTAATTTCATAGGTGCTATAGGGTGTATTGAATCATGTCCTAAGGTTTGGGAGCATGTCCTGGTCAAAAGTCAAAGGTACAGTTGACTTTTCTCGCGAAACCCTAACTGTGGTTCTGATGAACTTGAAACTTATGAATCAAGCTTCTTGGATCAATCCACTGTTGAAAATGGATCAATGTAGTTTATTAGAGACCCTTAAATCATGTCTTCAGGTCTTGGCTCATGTTTTGTCCCAAAAGTCAACTTAGGGGTGAATTAGGTCAAGAAACCCTAATTCCTGATTTTTGATGAATACATCCCCTGAGGCTAAATTGACTTAATGATTGGGTTCATAATGTCCCTTGGAGCATTTTAAGTTATTCTTTGAAGTATTGGCTCATGCCCAGAGGAAAATTCACAGCTGGAGGCCTTGGTCGACCAAAACCCTAATTTGGTGACACTGGCGATCTTGAGGCTTAATCCACTTGGAATGCTGCAGCCTTGTGCTTGATTCTTGATGTGGGAGTCCTCTTGATCGATTTTGGATGTTTAAGAGGCTAGATAAGTTGAAGATCATGTCATTCCTTGATTGATCCTTTGTCTAAGAGCTCTGAGAGGGCTTGAAACCCTAAGTTTGATTGTAGTGGATGCTCACCCATCTTTGGGGAAACTAATGAGGTATGATGGTTCATCCATATTGTGATGATGGTTTGCACAATGATGGGGAATCTTAGTGGTCAAAATTTGGGGTATGACAGATGCCTCTATTTAATCTTCTTTGACCCGAAGGTGTGAATGACGAAGGTATTCGGGCATTCGGGGTGTAAGATGATTGAATATCGGAATACCCAAAATTTTGACAGTGGTTATGAATGATAGTTTACGCATTCATCTTCTTTTGCTAAACGATGATGCTTACAAAAGGTAAACTTCCCCTTGATCCTGGTTTCCTACCAAGGAACTGGTCTCAGTTTCTGAAATAAAATTCCCCTCGATCCTGGTTTCCTACCAAGGAACTGGTCTCAGTTTCTGAAATAAACTTCCCCTCGATCCTGGTTTCCTACTAAGGAACTGGTCTCAGTTTCTTTTGTCAATAAACTTTCTTGACAAGTAACGCTGTTCGTAGCGGTTTTCCTCAAACTTCTCGCCGAATTTTCCTGGGGAGATGCCATTTGATGGAATAAGATTTGATGTTAGAGTTGCTGGGGAAACCCATCTTTCTGGGTTGTAGAGGTGTACAAACTTCTCTGGTTGGAGACGCCATTTGTCTCCTCTACTGAGGAAAACGATTCTCTTGAGAGACTGCTTCCGCTTGGGGTATTACATCATACTTTTCTCGGGATCTTCTCAGAGAAATGCCATATGATGTGATCCAATTTTGAGGTGCCGATGACGTTTTCGTCAATGAATTTTTTAGAGAAAAACTGCTGTACTGCCGAATCTTTGATTAAGAGGCTTTCTCTGGGGATTTTCCTTAATCCGGGAAAGCGAAGATATCATCTTCAATGGTGAAGAGTGATGTTTGTTGAAAGCTCTCTTGCTTTTCAGAGGTTCAAGTTATCAAAGTGGTCAAGGGACCAACTTCAATCCAGAAATAAATTGGAGGAGAGGTTGTTCAGACACGACGTTTCCAGACAAGGAAATAACTGACAACTCGACTGAGAAGACTGTTATCACTTGGGGATAAGACTAACCAGAGTGATAGTGATGCAATATGAATATGAATGTAAATCAATAATGCATGATGTATATATGTATGTGCTGACAAAACTGACGCGACATACATACTAGTGGATGAACACGACTGGATACTCGGCCACTGCAAGGGATGAAAAGTATCACTGGTCCAAAAGTAGCAATTCTGCCGTGCTTAGGAGAGATAGTCCCTGTGGGGAAAACGGTTGGTCGGGCTTAGGAGATAAGAACTCTGCCGAGGATGTCGGACGGAATATTCGCATCTGACACAGCTGACCCTTCATTCAGGTGCACTGGTTTAGAAGGAGTACTTTGATTTTTCACTTTGAAGTTCAATTACTTCTGGAGAAGCGATTTGTGTTCTTTAGATGTTCAACAGTCAAAAGAAATTGCCATCTTTATTTTAAAAGCAGAAAAAGTTTGACAAGTAAATTCATTTTTTGTTTTATTTCAAGAATCGTTAATCACATTAAAACGTCATTCTGTAAAGCTAAAACAAATGAGAATTGCAAACAAAAGCACTAGGGCTCAAATTTTATTGATAGGATGGAAATCAGCCAAGTGCGTGATCCCATAGAGTATTTACAAAGTTTAAAAAATGGTAATTTAAGGGAAAAGGGCTACATTGAAACATAACGACCAGTATCCTTCTACCAACTTTGAATTCTGGACATCTTGAGCTTACGTCGAAGATGACCTTGACTGGAGTTTTCTTGATGGATGGCATGACTGCTACTGAGGGATTTTCCCCATAGTTACTTGCCATTATCCCTAATTTTTTCCTGGATTGTACTTTTGAGATTTCCAATCCATCGGGATGATTTTTGATTATGTCTCTAATTTTTGCCTGGACCGGCCATTCGGGTTTTCAATCCACCGAGACGTTTTTTTTTATTTAGGCAAAGTATTTCTTGACTACGTCAACATTTGTGGGGTAGGAAAATTCCTCTCCGTCCATGGTTGCGAGTCTCAAGGCTTCGCCTGAGAAGGCTTTCTTGACCACATAGGGGCCGTCATAATTCGGAGTCCATTTGCCCCAAGAATCAGTGAGAAATGATTGTATCTTCTTGAGTACAAGGTCTCCTTTCCTGAAGACGCGAGGTCGGACCTTTTTGTCAAATGCCCTCTTCATTCTCTGCTGAGACAATTTACCATGGCATAGAGGCGTCATTCTATTTTCTTCGATCAGATTCAGTTCATCGTGTCGACTTTGACACCATTCAACCTTTGTTAACTTAGCTTCCATCAATACCCAGATTGATGGGATCTCTACTTCTATGGGGGGCACTGCCTCCATGTGTCATACCCCAAATTTTGACCACTAAGATTCCCCTTCATTGTGCAAATCATCATCACAATGTGGGTGTATCATTATGCCTCATTAGTCTCCTCAAAGATGGGTGAGCATCCACTACAATCAAAATTAGGGTTTCAAGCCCTCTCAGAGTTCTTAGACAAAGGATCAATCAAGGAATGACATTGTCTTCAACTTGTCTAGCCTCTCAAACACCCACAATGGATCAAGAGGACTCCCACATCAAGAATCAAGCACAAGGTTGCAACATTCTGAGTGGATCAAGCCTAAAAAACAACAATGTCACCAAATTAGGATTTTGGTTAACCAGGGCCTCCAGATGGAAATTTTCCTCTGGCCATTAGCCAATGCTTCAAAGAATAACCTAAGATGCTCCATGGAACATCATAAACCCAATCATCAAGTCAATTTAACCTCAGGGGATGCATTCCTCAAAAATCAGGAATTATGGTTTCTTGACCTTATTCACCCCTAAGTTGAATTTTGGGACAAATCATGAGCCAAGACCTCAAGACATGATTTGAGGATCTCTAATAAACCACATTGATCCATTTGAAACAATGGATTGATCCAAGAAGCTTGAGCAACAAGTTTAAATTTCATCAGAACCACAATTAGGGTTTCGCGGGAAAAGTCAACTGTGCCTTTGACTTTTGACCCAGGCATGCTCCCAAACCTTTGGAAATGATTCAATACACCCTATAATACCTATGAAATTAATCCATCAAGTTTTATTTAGGTCAAGGACTTGATTTCATAGAGGATCGCGCAATTTGAAGTTCATCTGACAAAAAGTCAACTGTGCACAAAAGTCAACTTTGACTTTTTGAGATTTTTCACAATTTATGGTCCCCTAACCCTAAAATGATGTTAATGTGTGATTGGAATCATCATTCATCAAGAAAAATAAAAAAAAGTGGGATAACTTGTAAAAGGGGTAACCATAAAAACTTAAAAAATTTTCTAAGTTATGGAACAAAGTGGCTAGGGTACCAACTTTGGAGGATCATATCTCCTAAACCACGAGGCCATTTTTCCCAATCCAAAGCTGGATTTGTAGCTCTCATGGCCCTCTACAAAAGCTTCAAACATAACTCATTCCAATTCCTCATGGATTTTAAGTTATGGAAGGATCAAAATCACAAAAAGTGAAAATGTCACTTTTTTCAAACACTTAGTGAAATTTTCACTAAGTCAGAATCTGTCTTACTTTTTTCAAAATGTAGGGGCATTTTTCACTTGGATCCGAAAAGTATCAAAACCAATTATGATCAAACATTTGTTGTATCATATGAGGGCTTTCTAAAATGGCCAAGAACTCCATCAAATTCCACTTGGGCCATGAGATATGACCATGCCAATATGCCTTGCTGCAAATTGTCATGGCAAGGCAGATTTGAGAGTTTTGCTCGATTTGCTCAAATTTTGTAAAGGGCAAGTAAATCTATCCATCTGAACACCTCAAGGGGAGACCAAGGAGGGACAAACACTGATCCATAAGCCTCCTAAGTCTTTAGAACTAAAAGTAGCATGCCAAACCTATAAATGCCTAAAAGAGGGACAAGACTCCAATTTTGGTTTGGTACATTTAATGGATGCACCAAGGTGGCATGGACTGAGCCATTTCTAACTGAATTCAGTCAAGACTTATCCAAGACCAAGGGAACCAGTAGCCTGTGCCCTAACCTCTAATCAATGGTTAGAGGAGACTTGGATTCTCATTGATCAACATTGGCCAAACCTCTGCTGTAGTTGCCATTCACTGTTGCAGCCAAAACAAACATACTCTACTATAAATAGAGCTCATTTATGATCCGTTTGAGTACACCAAAGCACTACAACTGATGTTTTCCTCAAAATCTCTTTCTCTTGGCAAAAATACCTTCTTTAGGAAGGTAACTCTGAGTTTTTGAGTTAGAGAGCAGTTCCACCACAACTCATGATCCAAGCACATCCAATATGTCATATCTAAGCTGTCCAAGCACTCACAAGTGACCTGTAACACCAAAATCACAAAGTCACCTCTCAAAACCTCAAAATAGGACTTTTGTGCATTTTTCAAGCCATGTCTTGATTAAATCACTTTCCAAACCAGATAAAACCTCAAACACACTCCAAATATCATCCTTGAACTGTCCCAAATGGTTCCCCCCATCTGGAACACCATTTGAGAGAGTTGCTATTTTGGCCACTTTTGCCCCTTTTGCAAGAAAGAGCTCAAACTTGTTCCTGAGGTTTCCAGCTGATTCCAACCATCCTAAAAGCTTCTAATAGATCATTTGAGGGTGTCCAAAGCATCAAATCATTTCTGGAATAAAGCACTTGGCAGATTGCGCAAAAGCTCCAAAAAGAGGTAAGCATCTCAACTTGAACTCTTTGAAATATGCATTTCTTTGAGGTCCACTGATCATGCACATCTTGTACATGTTATATGTGTTGTGCTTGAACCAATTCATCATGTAATTCATGCCTGTACCAAGAGATAGCACAGAAAATGCAAATCATAGCCTATTTCAAAACCACTATCGAGTTTTTCAATAGGAGCATGATCTGAAAAAAACACCACCACCATTGGATTCCTTGTGAAATTCTAGGCAGGATAGACCTAAATTTTGTCCCAACCCATGGAGAAATGAGAAAGTTATGGCCTTCACGTTTCTGACCAAAATCTTGCTTTGCCTTACCTTGGGCCAGGCCAAAAACAAGGCAAGCCTTGTATATTTGTGGTTGTGTTTCAATCAACGAATGTATCACCACCCCAGTGGTAAGGTGCACGCCCTATACACAAGAGGTCTGGGGTTCGAATCCCCCTCGCCCCAGACCCTCTTTATGCTATTTTTTCCACTTTTCTACTATTTTTCATATTATTTTTAATAGTTTGGAAAATTAATAACTCTCTCAATTTTAATTATTTTTGATTGGTTCTTTTTGCAAAAAATCACAAAAATTTTGAAATATTTTATTCCACAAAAAAATCAAGTTTATATTATTTATTTAATATAATTAGTATTTTTGTGAATAAATTCCTTTTTAATTGTTTTTAAACATTTTAAAAGTGAATATTTACCTTGAAAATCAAAACCAAATGAGTTTTAATTCATCTTGTAATTAAAACCTCATTTTTCAAACCTTAAACAAAAATCACAAGTGGTTTATTCAAACTCATTTGGTATTTTTATCATTTTTATTGATTTTCTTTAAATATTTACTTTTAAAGGAAAATAAAATTAGGGTTTCTTTGATTTCAAACCTCATCAATCATTTTTAAAACTCTTTGGGCCTCTTGGTAGAGTGTAAGACCCAATACTTTGTAAATACAAACCTTTTTGGGCCTCAGTGTATTGTATAAGTCCCGACACCATCAAAAAGTTCGGCGCGATCGTAGCTTTTTTAACAAAAACCTTTGGGCATCTCCTTGAGCTGTAATCCCCACCACTTGTACAAAAATAAACCTTTGGGCCTCTAATAGAGTGTAAGACCCATCCCTTGTAGCCAAAACCTCTTTGGTCCTCAATGCATTGTATACGATCCAGTATGTTAAAGAAACCTCGACACGATCGCCAGTTCAAAAATCAAATCATATGGACCTACCCTCGTGTTATAAGCCCCATTCCTTTTCTTTAAACCCTCTGGGCCTCTTGAGAGAGTATAAGACTCATCCCTTTGTACAGAAAACCTTTTTGGGCCTCAGTCACTTGTATAAGTTCCTGTACAAAACAACACTGCAATCACTGATAAAACCTTGGGCCTCTCCTTGAGATGTAAGCCCCAACAATCTTTTAAAAGCACTTTCTCCTTTGATTTAGAATATAATATTGTTATCAAAGCTTTCTTTGTTGAACAACTAACAAAACAGCATGGAAGCTCTACAACCGAGTAAGTGTTTACCCGCTTTCTTTATCCGCTTTCACACACACACACACACACACACACACACACACACACACACACACACATATATATATATATAACTGTATTGTGGGGCTGCTCAATGTAAGTCTTCTTTCACAAACTTTTATATACTTGCTATATATCCATTGTGTAATACTAGTATAGTTATTTAGAGTTTTCCCCGGCAACTACGTCTAGCACTAGGTAAAGCCCTGTTGGTCACTCTTAAATACAGTCAAAACTAGATCCTCATAGGATTACCAGACACAGTCTTCCCTCCTCTTGAGGTTAAACATTATGGAGACGTGAAAGGCAGCATTCTCAGTGAACCCTTTCTCAGACTGTCACCCTTAGACATTGTCAAAGAAACTCTACTCCCCAGAGATGATCTTTTCTCAGTGAATGATATATCTTGAGTTTCTTCAAACCTCGAACTTTCATGAAATGATCTGATCTTTTCGGTGAATTGCATTTCTTGAACTTCTCTTGGTTTGGGGACCCACAGGCTTCCTAAAAGCATCCCCGCCTCCTCTTGGGCATTGTACAAGGACCCTTCGGCTTCTTAAAAGCTCTCATGCCTTGTCTTGGGCTTAGTACAAGGACCCAGAGACCTCTACAGGTATAGGAACAGAACCTAGTCATCAATTTGCTAGAGCTGCCTTTCTGAGTCAAGTGTCAGACCAGTTAATGGATTGACCTTCATCCCTTAACATACCAGCCTTCTCTTGGGCATCATACAAAGATTATTCACTATCTGAGAATCAATTTCTCACAACACCAGTAGACTTGGACAGTCTCAATACCCTTTGGATTTCCCATTTCCTTAAAGAACAGGAAATAACCCTAATCCTCTGATCAGTGCCAAGGCACAACAATACCTTTAATCTTTCCTTCATAAGATCTGACTTTCTCTTTTATCCAACATACTGGACTAGTCACTAAATTGAAATAGTGACCAGCATAAATAGCCTCCTCTTGGGCATTGGACAATGATTCTCCCCAGCGGAGCTAACCTTTTCACACTCTCTTGTTGAGTATAAAAGACTCTCTTGTTGAGTCAACCTCTTTAGCCTCCATCTCGGGCTTCGTAAAAGATAGAAAACACTCTCTCGTTGAGTATAAAAGACTCTCTTGTTGAGTCAAACACCTTTAGCCTCCATCTCGGGCTTCGTACGAGATATAAATCACTCACTTGTTGAGTATAAAAGACTCTCTTGTTGAGTCAATCACCTGGTCAAGACTCTCTTGTTGAGTCAAACCTCTTTTGCCTCCATCTTGGGCTTCGTACAAGACACATAAAAACACTCTCTTGTTGAGTCAGTCACTTGTTAGCACCCTCTTATTGGGTCAATCGCCTCCTCTTAGGCTTTGTATAAAGAAAACCCTGGTTGAGTCAATCAACCTTTTAGCATCAAAGATGTGCCTTGCTCACAGCATACAAACATCAACAACTCCTCTTTAGAGATGACACATTCTCTATAAAGTCAAAACCCTCCAGCTTCACATCTTGGGCTTCAAACAAGATACAAATAGACCCTTCAGCTTCACATCTTGGGCTTTGAACAAGATACAAACCACCTTTAGCTTCATGCTTTGGGCTTTGAACAAGACACCAAAACAACCTCTTTTCCTCCCATAAAGTAGGAGGAACTACGATCGCTCTGATTTCCTTGTTTCATCAAACGGGAATACGTAGGCATAAGATTGAAAAAATCTTAGCGAGCATACTAATCAAAAACCTAAAACCCAGTATCTCCACCAAATCAACCCAAAAGCAGCAATTCTAAACACATTACCAAAAACCTCACAAATAATCCAGACATTGTGTTCTTAACAAAATAACCGAAGATTGGGCTCCACATCCACAGAGCATCTGTAACCTAACAGACCGCTGTTCAAATTCAGTATGCAAGCAGGGTTAATTGGAGACTTCTATTTCCCTTCCTTAATCAGCTCAATAGGATAAAAAATGAATCTAACTGTAGTGCCCAAGCGATCGTGACTCAAGACCACAAAAATCGCGCTACAGAAAAATTCGCGCCCACCGTGGGGCCCGTCTTCTCTTTATTACAATCTTCGGTGAAAACCTTGAGTTCACCAAAATCTCACAGAAATGAAAACTCTGCTGGGGAGTCATTGTCTGTATAGGATCATAAGACTAGAGGTCTTGGATGATTAAGACAAATATATATACTGCTTTTCATAATTGATATCTGTGTTTATTTTTCTGCTAATGGGAATACGTGTGATGCCGCATGTGGAAACATTGAGTATACACCTAAGATAGGTGATGGAAATGCGAGTAATCTTGTGGGTGTCGCTCCCAGGATTTTCATCCAGGTACAAACGCGAGAGTGGCGCGGAAAAACAGAGTCGCCAGCCGTGTAAATTTATCCCAAGAAAGGGAAAGGGAACACCGCATAAACCTTAGGAAGAGGGAAAGGAATGGTTGTCGCAACCATAACCTGGGTTTGGGAGTCGGTTACGCGAGGGGAAGGTGCTAGCACCCCACGCGTCCATCGTACTCGATGGGATCCACGCTTGTTGTCTAATCTAAGGGTAAGTTATACTATCATCTAGGGTTGTACTAAGACGGAGAGGGAAAGACAAAGACAGACTCGGTAGGACGTCGACGTCCTAGGCCTACGTACCCCCTTTGTGCAATGGGGAATTCAGAGTCAACGTAGTTCGGACCAAGTTCTTTTTGTGTTTTTTATGAGCGACGTTAAGTTCGCGTCCGGCAGTTAGGGTCGATGCCTGTTTGCGACACAGACGGAAGGTAACGTACCTTTTTTGAAAATAGCCTTTAAATTGAAGGTCCCGAAGGAAAAAAAAAGTTTGAATTTGGTTTGTATTTTTTAGGACAGAAGTGGCTTAAGTTAGTTCCTAAGCTACATTGCACCAAAGTCTAGGGCACAGGGGCGAATACTTAACGCATCGTCCCAAGACAGGACGCTCGCTAAGCACTCTAGAAAGATGAGAGGAAGCCCCTCATTTCTCATTCCCCATACTTAAGGCTCGTGCGCAATACACCTTATTATTATTAAGTGTTTTAAAGAAATTTGAGATGAGAAGAGAGGACACAAGGGTGACTCTAAAGGGGGACTATAGATCCTAAAGTTATCATGCATGGGTGACCTACGGTTAGTGAGGTTTGAAGGCAACCTAAATCCTAAAGGAAGAAGATGAGTGAAGGAAAAAGGTAAGGGTAACCATGGATGCTTATCCATACCCTTAAAGAACTTACCTTAGTCCCTGCATAAAAGGTTAGTGAGAAACAGATGTAAATAAGAGAAATGAGGTGAATGAAAATCAAGCAATGGCAAACAACAATGATAATAATCCAAACATGAATCAAATAAACAAATAACAGCCCCAAAGCAAATGGCACAAGTGCCTTTTCAAACAGATAATCATATAAGGTCAAAGATGCGCCTGCAAGAAAATCTCAAGTGAAAACAAACTCAGATAATTAGAAAAGTGACTCCTAAAATTCCCAAATTAAACATTAAGGTTTCTCAACCAGAGGCAAACAACATATAAAAAATTCCTGCAAAAAATCAAGATATTAGTCATTCAAATGGTTAGGTAAAGCTCAGGTGGGAATTAGGGTTCAGGGGGCAAAAGGGAAGGACCTAAATGCAATATGAAATAAATTTAAAAATGAAAGAAAAATATTTCTAAGCACTTTAGAATGTTAATGAATGAATGCAAAAAGAACGGATCAAAAATATTTTACGGATGCAGAGAAATAAAATAAAGAAATTTATGTATGCATGAGATGTATAATGTAAAAAGAACTTGATTTAAACAATTAATTTAAATGATAAAAATAAAATAAAATTAAAAAATAAAATTTGTAAAAATTTTATAAAATGATAAACATAATGCATGAATTTTATGAGAATTTTAAAATGCAATTTACTATTTTTAAATAATTAAAATATGAAATAATAATTGAAAATAAAATAAAATAAGAAACGGGCTGGGGGGTGTGATCAGTAAAACACTACGTTGGAAATGTGGTTGGGCCAAAGGGTGGGGGGTGCGCATAGCAACCCAGCCCAATTAATCATTCAGAAAAAAAACAAAAAAATGGGAGAGGCCACCGTGTTCCTACCACGTGCAAGGCGCGTGATATTTTTAATTCGCTGGCAGGCTGCTGTTCGTTTGATGCATCATGTGGCCCATGTTTGATCAACAAGAATAAAAAGTAAACAGAATAAAAAAAAATGGTTGGAGGAGCATGGTAATACTCGTGGGTGAATAAACATACGATCACAAATTAAAAAACTCAGAAAAAAAGAAAAAAATAAAAAAGGACACGCGGCCCTCTGACGACCACTCGATCAAAGGCCATCAACGGCCCAGACTCATCTTCTTCGTGGAACCCTTTAACCGGCCGGAGATTTCCCAGGTCGCCGGAGCCCTAGCTCCGGCCGCCTGCCACCACCACCTGCAACCTACAAAACGCCCAGAAAATGCCAAACCGCATACCATTCGAACCGGAATTCCAAGAGGATTCCAAATCCCTCGTCCAAAATCACAAATAATTAACACATAATGCAAATCGAAAGGATTAGTGTTAGGGCAAAAAATTTCAAATCAACATTACAAGCAATATACGCATCCAATCACCAAACCAATCATACCAGCATGATCAGTGACGACAACACAACAATATTCACGTAAAAAATTGGAGTTTTAGGATCCTCGGAAATCCTACCAACCTGAGATGGTTCCCCTTGTACACTTGCTTTTGGCTGCGAATAGTAGTTGATTTGCACTCTATGGACTACCAAGAGAAGCTTTATGGAAGAATTCTGGAGGAACTCCTTGTAAATCGTGAGTTTTGATGAAAAAGAGCTTTAGGGTTCAAGCTTGGATTCCTCTCCAAAATCACGTGTAACTTTTTCCTAGCCAGTGCATGGATGAGCTTAAATACTCTAGGGTTTTCTTCTGATGATGAATTGGGCTTGGGTAATCCATTGTTTGATGATTTTTGAATAATTTTGGAATTTGGCATTATGTTGAATAATTGAAAAATACATTCCCTCCATGCCCTTAAATTCATGATGGATCACTTGCCTCTGAGTTGCTAATCACACCACATTTAACTTGGGCCTTGAGAACAAATGATTTATGAGTTTTAGACATTTCGGGAAATTTGAATAATGAAAAATAGGTGAAAAATAAACCATGGAAATACTTCATTCATGGGCCCAAAATAATCCTCACGGAATGTGTTTTAATATTGGAATGTGGCATGAAGCAATGGAATTGATTATAGGTCACTATGCCCAAAATTATGAAAATGGCATCATGAGAAACCCTAAAAACCACTTTGCCTTCTTTTGATCATAACTGGAGTTTCACAAATGATATGGAGACCCACTAGTACTTGTTGGAAAGAGGAGAAAAATATCTTCAACTTTCATGTTGTAGAAAAATTCATCTGAAGCTTCTTTGATGGTGTAAAGTTAAGTTGAATTAAGTGTAGAAACTTGCCAAAAATGGAAACCTTTCATTATAGGTCACGTTCCAAATTTGGAAACTTTGCACCAACTCCTGATTCCTGACAAACATGTATGAAACTTGACCCCTGGAGACCATATGAGGGTGTAAGACCTTAGAATCCCCGAAGGGAACCTCAAAATTTCACAGTTGACTTTTCTCCTTTGACTGTTGACTTTTCCCCAAATTCAACTGATTTTCAATCTATTGGCCAATTGAACTTCTCCTGAACCAAACTGATGGACAATCTTCCACTCCTAGATACTTAGGGACTCAAGGAATACCATGGAATCAAGTCTTGCCCAAAAAATCAGAAATAAACTGACTTTATAGCAAACCCTAGTTTTGGTACCCTCGGTCTATGAGGAAATAACACAGTCTCCAAATCCAAATTCCTCTGAATATGATGTGTATCCTCTCCAACAAAGGTGAGATGTGTCATTTGGTGCTGATAAAAACCCAAGGAGCCTGCCCATTGGAGCAATAAACCCAAGAATTCCAAAACCCTAATTCATGCACTGGTTAGGAGAGAGTGATCCACTTGAGATCCCTTGCCACTTGTGAACCCTTGATGATGTAGTAGACCAGATAAGACTTTTCTGAACTGCCTCAGGCACCTTGACCCCATGCTAATGATATGCATACATGATAATGCAAAAAAAAGAAATGAAACATAAGCCAGTTAGTAAAAAAGTAAGGAGGGCAAATTTTGGGGTGCAACAGCTGCCCCTATTCAATCAACTTGGTCCTGAGTGTATGATAGCGACAGCTTTCAGATAATCAGGATACACGGAGATTGAATACCAAAGAACCCGGAAATTTGCAATCCTCTACTGAAGAATTATTCATAAATGCTGGTATGCTGGGTATAAAACAAACTTTCCCAAGTTATGTCATCTCTGCTGATAAAGAGAACCGACGAAGTAAATCTTCAAAAGGTTGCTATCTCTGCTGATAAAGAGAACTTAGCAAAGAAAAAGCCATCCCTGCTGATAAAGGGAAACTGATGAAGAACTATCCAGAAGATCGCTACCTCTGCTGATAAAGAGAATCTAGCAACATAAATGCCATCCCTGCTGACGAAGGGAAACTGACGAAAGAAAATCTTCAAAAGATCGCTGTTCTCTGCTGATAAAGAGAATCTAGCAACATAAATGCCATCCCTGCTGACAAAGGGAAACTGACGAAAGAAAATCTTTAAAAGATCGCTACCTCTGCTGGTAAAGAGATACTAGCAAACTGATGCCATCCCTGCTGATAAAGGGAAACTGACAAAAGAAAATCTTCAAAGATTGCTGTCCTCTGCTGATAAAGAGAATCTAGCAACATAAATGCCATCCCTGCTGATAAAGGGAAACTGACGAAAGAAAATCTTCAAAAGATTGATGTTCTCTGCTGATAAAGAGAATCTAGCAACATAAATGCCATCCCTGCTGACAAAGGGAAACTGACGAAAGAAAATCTTCAAAGATTGCTGATAAAGAGAATCTAGCAACATAAATGTCATCCCTGCTGATAAAGGGAAACTGACGAAAGAAAATCTTCAAAAGATCGCTACCTCTGCTGGTAAAGAGATACTAGCAAACTGATGCCATCCCTGCTGATAAAGGGAAACTGACGAAAGAAAATCTTCAAAGATTGCGGTCCTCTACTGATAAAGAGAATCTAGCAACATAAATGCCATCCCTGCTGATAAAGGGAAACTGACGAAAGAAAATCTTCAAAAGATCACTGTTCTCTGCTGATAAAGAGAATCTAGCAAAATAAATGCCATCCCTGCTGACAAAGGGAAACTGACGAAAGAAAATCTTCAAAAAATTGCTATCTCTGCTGATAAAGAGAAACTAGCAAACTGATGCCATCCCTGCTGATAAAGGGAAACTGACGAAAGAAAATCTTCAAAGATTGATGTCCTCTGCTGATAAAGAGAATCTAGCAACATAAATTCCATCCCTGCTGATAAAGGGAAACTGACGAAAGAAAATCTTCAAAAGATCGTTGTTCTCTGCTGATAAAGAGAATCTAGCAACATAAATGCCATCCCTGCTGACAAAGGGAAACTGACGAAAGAAAATCTTCAAAAGATTGCTATCTCTGCTGATAAAGAGAAACTAGCAAACTGGTGCCATCCCTGCTGATAAAGGGAAACTGACGAAAGAAAATCTCCAAAAGATTGCTATCTCTGCTGATAAAGAGATACTAGCAAACTAGATGCCATCCCTGCTGATAAAGGGAAACGGACGAATGAAATCTCCAAAAGATTGTTATCTCTGCTGATAAAGAGAAACTAGCAAACTAGTGCCATCCCTGCTGATAAAGGGAAACTGATGAAAGAAAATCTCCAAAAGATTGCTATCTCTGCTGATAAAGAGATACTAGCAAACTAGACGTCATCCCTGCTGATAAAGGGAAACTGACGAAAGAAAATCTCCAAAAGATTGCTATCTCTGCTGATAAAGAGATACTAGCAAACTAGATGCCATCCCTGCTGATAAAGGGAAACTGACGAACGAAATCTCCAAAAGATTGCTATCTCTGCTGATAAAGAGAAACTAGTAATACCAATGGCGACTTCACTGGGGATAACGTGAAACACAACTTCTGGTAAGAACGGGATTTCACAAAAGAGAAAGGCCGGACAAACTTCTGACGGGCCCATGATCCATAGATAAGATGACTCCGCTAGGGATAACGTGAAACAAAACTTCTGGTAAGAATGAGATTTCACAAAAGAGAAAAGGCCGGACAAACTTCTGACGGGCCCATGATCCAAAGATAAGATGACTCCGCTGGGGAAAGGAGAAGTCTAAATAAAAGACTCTTCCGGGGAGCACAAGTATGAGGAATACATCCCTCCAAAATCTCCTGAGTTGTGCCATCTCTGCTGAGCAAGAGAACTGGCAAAGAAAGTATCAAACCTGACTTATGCTTCGAATGCAAATGTTTGAATAATGGCGTAATGCTCCATACGATATGGAAATGTCATGCGTTTGAGGATGCAATGCGAATGCTTATGATATGCAAAAGAGCCCCTCCAGCAAAATAAATGCCGGAGAGAAAGGACCCGTTTAGCTGGGGACGACAAAAATAAATTGTCCTTTGAATCTAGGAACTCTGTTGAGAAGGGTCATACTGATCGACTCTTTGGATCAACAACTTCTGCTGGGGATGAAGTCCCGAAAGAACTACCGGGGGCCACACCTGTCCTTTACTGAAGGTAACATCCAAAACCTGAGATTCCTCCTCTGTTGGGGGAGTTGAGAATGAACGCCAATAACGGAACCAGAAGTCTGTTACTGAAAATCGCTAATGTCCGATTGGCTCAGAACCTGCTGGGGGATGCCAGCCCATAATACCATCCTGCTTGGGGGTACTGCTGAACTTAGCCTGCTGATGGGGAGAATGACTTTACTCCCTTCTTGCTGGGGACTAGATTAAGACATCGTCGGTGAGAGCACGCCTCCTGACGGGATGGGGAAGTGAGCACCATGATTCTGTGGGGAAATAACGTCTTGATTCGGAGAACATGCTTTCCAAGTCTTCTGCTGGGGAAAGTCTGCTCTGCTGAGAAAAGTGTAATTTCAATGCTGGGGAGAGCAAACTGCTAGGGATGTATAATCTGTTGCCCTGCAACCTGACTTGTCTTTATGGTCATAAGTGGTTCTTTGATCTTTTCATCTCAAGAGGATTTTACAGAAGATCGGGCGCTCGCACTGCCCCAGGGTCTTCAAACTCTTAGAGAGATTCATCATATCTCGACATAACTACCCCAGTCTTCATAATCCATGACGTACATTACCTCGAAGGGGATCGTAATGACTTGACAATACTCTGCTTTAGCATCTTGAACCTTGAGGAGGTGTTTTCCATTAATCATCTTCAGGAGTGGGCGATCTCCCATGCTCTAGAGGTGGCCTGCCCCACTATGGGCTTTGAAGTGACTTTTCCCCTGATCCTAGAATGAATGCCCCAGAATAACCGAATTTTGGAGAGTTTTCTCGACGTGACTGCCCCAGATTGGCTACATCTTAACACGACTTACTGGGGAGAACCCACTCTACACTGAGTCTCTTGGCAGCATGCTCTTTGATATGATTGTCCTTCGGAATTTTCAAGTATCCCAACTTGGCAGGATCAAGCTTCTTGACTGACGTTGACTGTGTAAGCTGCATTGATGCTTAGGCACATATATGCAAACAGAATAAGTTATTTATGAGAATGACAATCCTAATGCAACATTCATGTTAACCTTGAAGTTTTTTATGAAAATGTGTCGCAAAGCCTTGTGAATGAATCACTTGCTGGGATGCGACCTTGATTTTTGAATGGCAAAATAATGCGCACATGCAATACCAACAAACCTTATTAACACAACTCGTAGGAGTCAGGAACGTTATCCTGTTGAAGTGCGCTTTCGAAATAAACCCTATTTCAATTAGGACTTTTAAGGGTTGTAACGCGTTTTGGTTCACGGTTTCAGAAAAAAGGATTTATGGCTCAGAATTTATCGGTGCCCACCCACTCTCCGTGATGTTCTCCAGTCCTATGCTCAGTTAACCTGACCCAAGCGCTCATCTCTCGAAAGGTTTATGATTTTCAAGGAACCTATGCCACTAATGGTTTGGCACCTAAGGAGGTTTTGGAATGACAGTCACCCCTTTTTATCTTTTGTGCCTGTAATCACACGAATTTGTTCTTATCGAGGATTTTCTGTTGTAACGCTTTTTCTTTCGCCTTTTTCTTTTTTTGATCCCTAGTTTTTGCCTGGACTGGCTCTTTTGAGTTTTTCGATTTTTAAGTCCAACGGGATGCCCTAACTTTTGCCTAAGTCGCTTCGACTTAGCGGGCTTTTCTCTTTTCTTTCTTTTTATATTCCTCTTTTGAACAAAGCGTGTGACACTGGTTGTCTTACTTGCTTGACAGGGTTGCGACTGCCTCACTCCTTAGTTGCTGATGGATGACCATCATGGTTTCGCATCTCTTATTGGTAGGAAGAAGGTAATGGATCCTCAAACGCACACTCTCCTTGAAATTTGAACGCTCGGTCAAACTAACTGACGCCTACCCTGCCCCTGGGTTAATTATGAGGGTTTTTCGTACGAAGGAAACTCCTACTTCAAGGCTCAAAGGGGTTAACGAGGGTCTATCTCCCTTATATCTCTAGTGTTTAGGGGTTTGAAACAATGCCTGTACATCCTCAACAGGGTTCTATCCAAAAGCGTACCATTAGAAACCTGCGTTCTTATTTCGTCATCCTCCCTCAAGAGTTCTAAACAAAGAAAAATTGGTATTGCAGTGCATAAAAAAACATTTAAGAGTGAATACGAATGGATTACTTCAAGGAAAACATACTCATTGCATTAATATCGTCATAAAAAAGACAAACAAGTCTTGCATACATACGATGCTTTAACAAGAAATGAAAAACTACAAATGAAAATGCAAGTAAAGAAGCTGAAGGTTGCCATTGCTGAGGAAGCTTAATTCTGTCTGGACGTACTTGCAGACTGAGTGTTCATTTGAGAAAGGAGGCTTCCATTGATGTACATATCATCTTCAGTGAATACAATGATCTCTGAGTCTACCAGGTCTTGCACCTTGTGCTTGAATACATTACACTCATCAATTGTGTGCCCAAACGTTCCCGAGTGGAACTCGCACCTAGCAGTCATGTCATAATCGGGAGGAATAGGGTACGGTACCGGCGCGGTACCCCTTGTTTGAATCAGAGACTTCTTGAGCAGGCGCGTAAATAGCTGACTATAAGGGATAGGAACAGGATCAAATATCCTTTTGGGCCTTCTTGGTCTCGGTTGCCCCTGTTGCTGATAATTCTGCTGTCGGTGCTGATTTGGGCGCCCAGTCTGGCCCTGTACTTTCCTTTCTGCACTCGGCTGAGGCACAAACAAGGGTTGTGGAAGGGATCCCTGACGCGAGGTGGATCCTTTGGCGAAAGAGGGAGTCCTCGGTCCCTTTGCAACACCGGGAGTAACATCACTTTGTTTACCAGTGCCAACTGATGTAAACTTGATTGCCCCTGAATCAATGAGCTCTTGGACTTTGTACTTGAGCATCTTACAGTCTTCAACATTATGACCAGGTGCCCCTGAATGGAATTCACACCTATCATGGACGTTGGAACCCATACGAAACTTGGTGTGTGGAGGTCCCGCAGCAATCAATTCAATCAGCTGAAACTTGAGCAAGTGCTGAAGCAACTGAGCGTATGACATCGGAATCTGATCAAACTTCTTTTCAAGCTTTTCTGGATTAAGACCCTCAAGAAATGGTTGTTGATGAAAAAGCTCTGACGGTGGGGAGGATCCACGAGGCAGTTCATGGTCTAGAGGAGACCCCAAAGAGATGGGAGGAATGAGAACCTCTGCTGTGGAAGCGGGCACAGGACTGTCTTCCTTCTTCAACACTGTTTTCAGAATCTCCATGATTAAACCCATCTGAGTCTTCATCTGATTGATCTCCTCCCTCAGCATCCTCTGCTCCTGGAGCATGTCTTCCCCAAATTGCCCCATCTGGCTTCGCATTTCCCTCAACTCAGCTTGAACTTGCTCCATGATCAACCCTGAACGACCTGAGGAGTTAAATCTGCAATTCTGAGATGAGAACAAGATGAGAATACCGGAGATAAACACCTGTCATGCAAAATGATTATGCACAATGATTATGAATATGCAAATGCAAATGAACATGTTTGAATATTAGCAGGGCGATCCACCCCTTGATTCCGGTTTAATAACAAGATATAATGGAACTTCTGCTCATATATTAAGAAAACCAGAGAAAAGCCAAATGTCAACAATCACAACTCCGAGATAACAAGCCTGAATATAAAAACCCTAGGTCCCAACCTACAAGTCTGGTGGTGATCCACATACAATGAAAGAGAACAGAAAACTATGGCATATCGTCAAAGTTTACAAGCGTCAATCCCCCCCATCCATTATGCTTTCTGCACCAGTCTTGAATCTCCTTGAACAGCTTTCTGGTGTCGGGATGCTTCGGCCTCTGAATTAGCCCTTGAATGAGAAGGTCTCTCCTGTGTATGATCCCATCCAAGTATCGGCAATGTAACTCCCAAGCGTCTTCTCCAGAAACACCATCCATACTAGGACCCTCATGTCTAGGTTTCTTCACTTCAACTTGGACTTTCAGTTCTTCCATGGAGGCTATGGCTTCCTTGAGTCGATTTTCGACTACTTGTCTCTTGAATATCCCTGATAAGATCTCGGCGTCTTTCTTCTTGAGCGTAGACTTCAACTGATCAATCTTAGCTATGTAGTCGTCTTCCTTTCTCTTATTCTCAACCATGGCAGTTTCTTGGTGATCATTGAACCTGTGAATCTTTAACAAAGCCTTGCCTAATTCCTCCTCCTTGGACCTGAGAACGCTACTGAAACCATCCAAAGCTTGTTTCATTCTTTCTTTGGATGCGACCATGTCAGCAAGCTCTTTTTCTGCTTTAGCAAGGAGCTCTGTCTCCAACTTAGCGGTATGAACAGCCTCACCCCGCTCATGCTTCCACTGATAAATCTCTCTCTTTAGCTCACCATTTTCTTTCCGCAAACTTTCCTTTTCAGCCCATAATCTGTTATACTTCTCCAACTCAACGGTGGTAGGAGGCTCGATCACCAAAGGGTACAAAGGTGGTTCTACCGGGAATGGAAGAAGGTCCTCTTCTGCTCTCTTCTTAATCCACTCTTTATAGGAAGGGAAAGCCTGATTATTACTTTTCCCGAATGGAATCTTACCCTTCTTAGTCACCTGTTTCCAAGCATTCACAACTTTCCTTATCAACCCTTGATCCTCGATACCATTGAAGAACAAAGATTCTCGGACATCTCGCTCTTCGGGTGGATTCTTCAAAGGATAGCCAAACTGTCTGATAGCTAGGGAGGGATTATAATTAATTCCACCTTTCCTCCCTATCAAGGGAACATTAGGGAATTCTCCGCATTTGCAAATGATCTCCATTCCTAGCAAGTCACGATAATCCAAGCAATGTTGTCAGCAGTCAAGCCCATAACCCTCTTAGACCACTTCAGAGAATCTTTCGTATCAACAAAAGCGCCAGATTCAGGGAGACGACTCAGAAACCAAGTAGCTAAGAGCGGCGCACAACAACTCACAGTTTTCCCACGCCTATTCTCATTCTTATAGTGAACTGAATGGTACACATCACCTAGCATGGTAGGTATATGATTTTTCGAAATAAAGATCCTGACGGCGTGCATATCCACCAGATCAGGAATATTTGGAAACAGAACGATCCCATAGATACACACAGCTAAAATAGATTGGAAAGTAGTCCAGATCTTCTCTTTGACATGTATACAAGCTTGATCAAACAAGAACTTCAACAAGAAACCCTTAACTCCTTGTTTTTCTGCAATATTACTGTTAAGAACAGATTCATCAATATGAAGAGCAACAACCATATCTTTCACCCCGGGGTGTTCTTCAGAAAAGAAAACTATATCATGACTGATGAGAACTCCTCCAACGTCGGAGCCAAGATGTAGTCCGGGAAAGTGAAGCAACGCAGAGACGGGTCGTAAAACTGAAGAAGTGTGTGGATGGCATCCTTCTCATACTGGGAGATATTATAGACAAATTTCAGAAGTCTTCCATACCTTCCACTGAACTCTGTACGAACTCCGGAACCAGCCATATTAACCAATTTGTGAATCAGTGTCAAATTCGTCTCTGGGAATGAATAGGCGACAGTCTTCTTTCTCTGAACATCCATACTGAAGCGACCTCAGAAAACCGGAATCAAGAGTAAGATGCAAGCCCTGAAAAATGTCAAACACGTCAGAATGCAAGAAAAATGATATGCTCATGCAAACATGGGGTCACGGCACACTGCTGGATGTGCTGTGCTGTTAGCTGAACGAGAAACCAGAAAACCAGAACTCTGAACCACTGAGGAACCCAAATAATCAGACATTGATGAGAAATCCAGAAAATCGGGTAGGTTGAAAGTCTCGGTTACCTGCAAACCTGCAAACGCCCATCCCCTCTCACATGTGGGTACTAGGATGTTCAGTATCCTGGGCTCTCAGGTCGAAAAATGATGATACGTTCACCATTTCTGGTTTGGCATCATCATCAATCGAGGAGGCCTCAACTGATTCTCCAAAGCGGAAGGTCCTCAGCTTTGGCACTGAGGTCGAGAAACAATAGTACATTTATCCCTCGGGGTACAGTACTAAAGTCAATCGAGGAGTGCCTCCACTGATTCTCTTCAAAACGTAGGGGCCATCCTATGCGAGTTCCAAAGCGGGCCCTCGGGTGCGAATGGGTTTGCCACAGGATGTGGTCTGCCACTGTCACCACTAAAGAGGGATGTTTCCACTAAGGTCCTCAATGATCGGTCACCAGAGTCGACAGCTCTCTAGATCAACACCCCAACATGCGCAAGACACACACGTTAGAATGCATCCCAAGATAGCCTCGTCTGGTTGTGAATTTCGTGAACACACAAACGTACCAAGCGGGCACGAAGGTCCCACTACTTTCCACTCTAGTCCTAGGGTATTCTCAAGCCTTGGTATTGGGCTTATCTCTAGACCCACCCAACCTGCAAAACAAAGACAGCCAGCACAGCACAACAGCGTGACAGTAATAAAAAATGAAATGCAAAAAATGCGGTAAACATAAAAATAAAATACAACACATAAAGCAAAACAAAAACAAAGCACCCCAAAGAGAACAAAGACAAGCAATCGCTAGGATTGACTCGCTTAGGGATGGACCAGCATAGGTCAACCAGAGTCCCAAGCAGAGTCGCCAGCTGTCGCTCCCAGGATTTTCATCCAGGTACAAACGCGAGAGTGGCGCGAAAAAACAGAGTCGCCAGCCGTGTAAATTTATCCCAAGAGAGGGAAAGGGAACACCGCATAAACCTTAGGAAGAGGGAAAGGAATGGTCGTCGCAACCATAACCTGGGTTCGGGAGTCGGTTACGCGAGGGGAAGGTGCTAGCACCCCACGCGTCCATCGTACTTGATGAGATCCACGCTTGTTGTCTAATCTAAGGGTAAGTTATACTATCATCTAGGGCTGTACTAAGACGGAGAGGGAAAGACAAAGACAGACTCGGTAGGACGTCGACGTCCTAGGCCTACGTACCCCCTTTGTGCAATGGGGAATTCAGAGTCAACGTAGTTCGGACCAAGTTCTTTTTGTGTTTTTTATGAGCGACGTTAAGTTCGCGTCCGGCAGTTAGGGTCGATGCCTGTTTGCGACACAGACGGAAGGTAACGTGCCTTTTTTGAAAATAGCCTTTAAATTGAAGGTCCCGAAGGACAAAAAAATATTGAAGTTGGTTTGTATTTTTTAGGACAGAAGTGGCTTAAGTTAGTTCCTAAGCTGCATTGCACCAAAGTCTAGGGCACAGGGGCGAATACTTAACGCATCGTCCCAAGACAGGACGCTCGCTAAGCACTCTAGAAAGATGAGAGGAAGCCCCTTATTTCTCATTCCCCATACTTAAGGCTCGTGCGCAATACACCTTATTATTATTAAGTGTTTTAAAGAATTTTGAGATGAGAAGAGAGGACACAAGGGTGACTCTAAAGGGGGACTATAGATCCTAAAGTTATCATGCATGGGTGACCTACGGTTAGTGAGGTTTGAAGGCAACCTAAATCCTAAAGGAAGAAGATGAGTGAAGGAAAAAGGTAAGGGTAACCATGGATGCTTATCCATACCCTTAAAGAACTTACCTTAGTCCCTGCATAAAAGGTTAGTGAGAAACAGATGTAAATAAGAGAAATGAGGTGAATGAAAATCAAGCAATGGCAAACAACAATGATAATAATCCAAACATGAATCAAATAAACAAATAACAGCCCCAAAGCAAATGGCACAAGTGCCTTTTCAAACAGATAATCATATAAGGTCAAAGATGCGCCTGCAAGAAAATCTCAAGTGAAAACAAACTCAGATAATTAGAAAAGTGACTCCTAAAATTCCCAAATTAAACATTAAGGTTCCTCAACCAGAGGCAAACAACATATAAAAAATTCCTGCAAAAAATCAAGATATTAGTCATTCAAATGGTTAGGTAGAGCTCATGTGGGAATTAGGGTTCAGGGGGCAAAAGGGAAGGACCTAAATGCAATATGAAATAAATTTAAAAATGAAATAAAAATATTTCTAAGCACTTTAGAATGTTAATGAATGAATGCAAAAAGAACGGATCAAAAATATTTTACGGATGCAGAGAAATAAAATAAAGAAATTTATGTATGCATGAGATGTATAATGTAAAAAGAACTTGATTTAAACAATTAATTTAAATGATAAAAATAAAATAAAATTAAAAAATAAAATTTGTAAAATTTTTATAAAATGATAAACATAATGCATGAATTTTATGAGAATTTTAAAATGCAATTTACTATTTTTAAATAATTAAAATATGAAATAATAATTGAAAATAAAATAAAATAAGAAACGGGCTGGGGGGTGTGATCAATAAAAAACTACGTTGGAAATGTGGTTGGGCCAAAGGGTGGGGGGTGCACATAGCAACCCAGCCAATTAATCATTCATAAAAAAAACAAAAAAATGGGAGAGGCCACCGTGTTCCTACCACGTGCAAGGCGCGTGATATTTTTAATTCACTGGCAGGCTGCTGTTCGTTTGATGCATCATGTGGCCCATGTTTGGTCAACAAGAATAAAAAGTAAACAGAATAAAAAAATGGTTGGAGGAGCATGGTAATACTCGTGGGTGAATAAACATACGATCACAAATTAAAAAACTCAGAAAAAAAGAAAAAAATAAAAAAAGGACACGCGGCCCGCTGACGACCGCTCGATCAAAGGCCATCAACGGCCCAGACTCATCTTCTTCGTGGAACCCTTTGACCGGCCGGAGATTTCCCAGGTCGCCGGAGCCCTAGCTCCGGCCGCCTGCCACCACCACCTGCAACCTACAAAACGCCCAGAAAATGCCAAACCGCATACCATTCGAACCGGAATTCCAAGAGGATTCCAAATCCCTCGTCCAAAATCACAAATAATTAACACATAATGCAAATCGAAAGGATTAGTGTTAGGGCAAAAAATTTCAAATCAACATTACAAGCAATATACGCATCCAATCACCAAACCAATCATACCAGCATGATCAGTGACGACAACACAACAATATTCACGTAAAATATTTGAGTTTTAGGATCCTCGAAAATCCTACCAACCTGAGACGGTTCCCCTTGTACACTTGCTTTTGGCTGCGAATAGTAGTTGATTTGCACTCTATGGACTACCAAGAGAAGCTTTGTGGAAGAATTCTGGAGGAACTCCTTGTAAATCGTGAGTTTTGATGAAAAAGAGCTTTAGGGTTCAAGCTTGGATTCCTCTCCAAAATCACGTGTAACTTTTTCCTAGCCAGTGCATGGATGAGCTTAAATACTCTAGGGTTTTCTTCTGATGATGAATTGGGCTTGGGTAATCCATTGTTTGATGATTTTTGAATAATTTTGGAATTTGGCATTATGTTGAATAATTGAAAAATACATTCCCTCCATGCCCTTAAATTCATGATGGATCACTTGCCTCTGAGTTGCTAATCACACCACATTTAACTTGGGCCTTGAGAACAAATGATTTATGAGTTTTAGACATTTCGGGAAATTTGAATAATGGAAAATAGGTGAAAAATAAACCATGGAAATACTTCATTCATGGGCCCAAAATAATCCTCACGGAATGTCTTTTAATATTGGAATGTGGCATGAAGCAATGGAATTGATTATAGGTCACTATGCCCAAAATTATGAAAATGGCATCATGAGAAACCCTAAAAACCACTTTGCCTTCTTTTGATCATAACTAGAGTTTCACAAATGATATGGAGACCCACTAGTACTTGTTGGAAAGAGGAGAAAAAGATCTTCAACTTTCATGTTGGAGAAAAATTCATATGAAGCTTCTTTGATGGTGTAAAGTTAAGTTGAATGAAGTGTAGAAACTTGCAAAAAATGGAAACCTTTCATTATAGGTCACTTTCCAAATTTGGAAACTTTGCACCAACTCCTGATTCCTGACAAACATGTATGAAACTTGACCCCTGGAGACCATATGAGGGTGTAAGACCTTAGAATCCCCGAAGGGAACCTCAAAATTTCACAGTTGACTTTTCTCCTTTGACTATTGACTTTTCCCCAAATTCAACTGATTTTCAATCTATTGGCCAATTGAACTTCTCCTGAACCAAACTGATGGACAATCTTCCACTCCTAGATACTTAAGGACTCAAGGAATACCATGGAATCAAGTCTTGCCCAAAAAATCAGAAATAAACTGACTTTATAGCAAACCCTAGTTTTGGTACCCTCGGTCTATGAGGAAATAACACAGTCTCCAAATCCAAATTCCTCTGAATATGATCTGTATCCTCTCCAACAAAGGTGAGATGTGTCATTTGGTGCTGATAAAAACCCAAGGAGCCTGCCCATTGGAGCAATAAACCCAAGAATTCCAAAACCCTAATTCATGCACTGGTTAGGAGAGAGTGATCCACTTGAGATCCCTTGCCACTTGTGAACCCTTGATGATGTAGTAGACCAGATAAGACTTTTCTGAACTGCCTCAGGCACCTTGACCCCATGCTAATGATATGCATACATGATAATGCAAAAAAGAGAAATGAAACATAAGCCAGTTAGTAAAAAAGTAAGGAGGGCAAATTTTGGGGTGCAACATTGGGGAGTGAATCCCAGTTAAGAGTCCCCGATCGACCATCAAACTCAGTGGAGACTCCCTTTGCAGATACATTGCATATACGACTTCGGTTGTTAAAAGTAGTGTGGTCGACTGGGTTATCTGAGAAGCTGAGGTTTTTAATAAACTTAAGCCATTTTGTAGTGCAGAACCTATCGGAAATAGTTGTCACGCGATACTACCCTCATTTGAGATCGCTCTTAGATACATTAGCTCGCTAGCGATCCGCTTGCTGTTGTTATCCCAAGAGGGGTCAATGATTTTGCGGACAGGTGCAAAAAATCACCAGTATAAACCTTTGGGGGGGGGGGGGGGTAAAGCCTTGACTTCATGACACCGACCCTTTTACCCTATGTTTTTTCTATGTTTTTGTGTGTTGCATTCATACATTCATTAAAAAAAACACTCAAAAAAGAAAATCTTCTCTTCTAGTCTCTCTTTTTCAAATTAAACTAAGACTATGATTGCAAATGTCAGAGAAAAAAATTGCGCTAATGGATTTCGGTAGAAGGAAAACTCATAAGTATACCTTCAAGGTTCCAAAACTAGAGGATTTAAGAGGTCTGGCGAGAATGATCACCAACCACGAGGCTTTCAGAGCCAAGTATAGAGGACTGCTGTCCTTGGTAAGGGTCCACGTAATTGAAGGAATCCTGTCCACACTAATCCAGTTCTACGATCCGGTCTATCACTGTTTCACCTTCCCGGATTATCAGCTTGCACCAACACTGGAGGAGTACTCTCACCTGGCTGATCTACACATTAATGATCCAGCTCCATTTTCTGGACTAGAAGATATTCCAAAGGATCCAACCATCGCGAGAGCAATCTATTTGGACGAGTCAGAAGTCATGACTCACATGACCACTAAGGGTGGCATCCAAGGTCTGCCAACCCAATTCTTGATAAAGAAAGCTCTATACTTTGCTAGTATAGGGAACATGGCCGCTTTCGAGAGCATCTTTGTTTTGCTCACTTACGGGTTATTTTTGTTTCCTAACATTGATAAATTTGTAGATGTCAACGCCATTAAGATTTTTCTGATTGGAAACCCCGTACTGACTTTACTCGTAGATGCTTATCATTCGGTACACTTAAGGAATTTGTACAGCAGAGGAATAATCACGTGTTGTGTACCCTTCCTCTACAAATGGTTCACTTCTCACTTGCCCAAGTCTGCTACATTTTGGGATCAAAAGAATACTTTACGTTGGTCGCAGAGAATTATGTCTCTTACCAACTCTGACATCGATTGGTACAATCGAATCTATGATGGGATCAGAATCATTGACCGTTGTGGAAATTTCCCAAATGTACCCCTTATAGGAACTAAGGGAGGAATCAACTATTATCCAATTCTCATTCGTCGTCAATTTGGATACCCGATGAGGCATGTCCCGCGTAATGCTCATCTGGAAGGTCTTTTCTTCAAGGAAGGAGAAAATGACAGGGCACTAAAGACGAAAATAGTGCATGCCTGGAAACATGTTCACAGGAAAGGAAGAGAGTCTCTAGGAAAACCAGAGTGTGTCTCGGTGGAGCCTTATCTCCATTGGGTACAAACTAGAGCTCTCAAGCTGAGGATGCCTTACCCTCGCCAAGAAGTTCTTCCATTAAGGGACTCTGCTCTTTATTTTATGTCTGAGACGGAAAAACTTCATGTTACTCCCAGCAAAGTTCAGCAGGAGAAGAGGTATTGGAGGAACAAGTACCGCATTCTCAATGTGGAATGTAAGAAAATATAGCAGCTATTAAAAGAAAAAGACACTCTGATTGAGATTTTAGAGCAACATGCTATAGAAAATCAGGATGACCAAAGGAATTTGCTCGCTCCTTTCACTTGGCAAAGGAATGACAACCCGACAACGACTGAGGAGCCCCGGTCAAAGAAGAGGAAAGTACCAGAACCAGTACCTGAGCTCTCTTCAGAGAGGACTCAGGATCCATTAGTTTAGATTTCCTTTTGCAGCACTCTGTAAATTACTGTATTTCCATTTCCGCAATCCTTTAAATTCAATAAAACGGGGTTTCCCCACTGTTTGATATTTGCAATCCAATTGTTGAAGTTTACTTTGAATAAAAAAAAACATACAATTAATATAATCATTGCATATCATTCATCATTCTCGCGTAAACACATTCTTCTTACCTGCGAATCTCACGTTTGTGTCTCGGTTCTAGAGTCAAACTGTCTCATTCGTACAATACTCGGGCCAATCGTCAGAAAAAGATGGATGATCTCGAGGAAGAGAACAGAGAGTTAAGGGAAGAGATCGACACTCTAAAAGAGGATCTGAGAAAGCTTCATATCGACATGCAAGCTCTAGCAGAAGCTCAAATGCAACAACAAAGGACCGTGATCTCAGAGATCACATTAATGGCCATAGTGGAGAAGTATGATCCTAGGTACAAAATTCCGAAAGATAGTCCCTGGGGCATGCTACTTAATTATATCTCGGAAGGATATGTTCCTCCGATCACTGAGGATAAAGGAACCACAGCAGGAGCCGCTGGGCCTGAAGGTTACAAACTTCAGGAAAGCGAAGATGCCAAGGGCATGACAGCAACTCCTGAAGGTTACAAACTTCGGGAGACACTGAGAGTCTCGGCCATAATGACTATACCACCGCCCGTGGTACACACTGTCCCGGAAGGACAGATTCCACAGATACCTTCAGATGGAAATGACAGCATGTTCGACAGAATGAATGAGTTCAAAGAACAGTTCCTGGAAATGCAGAAAGAGCTGCAAACCCTTCGCGGTCAGGATTTATTTGGAAAGGACGCCGCAGACCTTTGTTTGGTCCCTAATGTGAAAGTTCCGCACAAGTTCCAGGTACCCAACTTTGAAAAGTACAAGGGTAACTCTTGCCCTCAAAGCCATTTGGTGATGTACGCTCGGCAAATGTCAGCTCAGAAAAAGAACCAGGAGCTGCTCATTCACTACTTTCAGGATAGTTTAACCGGTGCCACATTAAAATGGTACATGGGTTTAAACCGCGCTACGATCACCACATTCAGAGATCTTGGCGCTGCTTTCGTTTAATAATATAAATACAATTTAGACATGGCACCGGACAGAGATCAACTCAGATCGATGTCACAAAAGGACAAGGAAACCTTTATAGAGTACGCTTAGAGATGGTGTGAAATTGCCGCCCAGATTTGTCCACCTCTTAAGGAAAAAGAGATGACAAAGATCTTCTTGAAAACCTTAAGCTCATTTTACTATGACAGAATGGTTTCCAGTGCGCCCAGCGACTTCACCGAGATGGTAGGCATGGGACTTCGTCTTGAGGAAGTGGTCCAGGAAGGACGTTTAGTTAAAGACGCTGGATCATCGAGTAATACAAAAAGATACGGTAGTGCTTTCCCTAAGAAAAAAGGGCAAGATAGGTAATATCTCTCTCGGAAAGCAAAGGCGACGGTACCAACCAGTAGCAGCTGTAACTCCTTCTATTAACCCTGTGCCTGTTCCTACGTATCAATCTCAGGTTACGCAGAGCCAACCGATTCAACAGCAATATCAGCAAAGGACACAACAGCCTCTTCAGCAGGCTCGTCCTCCGTACAACAACAATTGTACAACGCGACCACTTGGGTTCGACCCTATACCCATGTTGTACGCAGAACTGCTTCCATTATTACTGGTCAAGGGCCACATCCAAACTAAGTCTCCTCTTACAGTACCGAAAAATCTGCCTTTTTGGTTCAAAACGGATCAGACTTGTCCTTACCATCAAGGAGGACCAGGGCATAACATAGAAAACTGTCTCAGTTTCAAATCCGATGTGCAAAAGCTTGTTAGGAATGGGGTCTTATCTTTCAGAGATACGAATTCGAATGTTCTCACAAACCCGCTGCCTCAACACGAGAAAGCTACAGTCAATTTGATAGAGGGAGAGTCTAACATCTATCAAATTCATGATGTACTCTTATTAAGGGGAAATTTGGTCAAGATGCATTGTAGACAGAGCGAATACGGCCATGTGCCACCTCATAACTATCACCAGTGTGATATCTGCTCAAAAAACAATCAAGGATGTTATGTGGTGCAATCAGCTCTACAGGAACAATTGGATCTCGGGTGGATCCAAGAGCATCGAGTTCGTGGAGTCAACATGACCTACACAAATTCCAACGTCATTCAAAACCACGACATCCGTGCGATGAATGCCAACTTGGTGGCAATGCACTCTAGGTAGAGCCAGTATCATAAACTGCCGCGGCACGATTACAATTCCTGTCTGACTTGCTCGATAAACAAACAGGGATGCTCTTTCGTACAAGAGGCCCTCCAGCGTCAGATGGATCTTGGGTGGATCTAGGACTACCATGATAGAAATATTTATTAGATCAACATGATTCAAATCTTTGATATTCGTTTGATGAATATCAGCTTGGTGGAGTTACACGCCAAGCAGGTTTAACTCGGTTTTCTCACTTCGCATAATTATCAGAACTGTAAAGGATGTTGTGAGAGTAACCAAGGGTGCACTCTCGTTCAAAAAACTTTGCAACACTTGTTAAACCACTGGTGGCTTCCAATCTATATGGATGAAGACACGCAACAAATCAGTGTGGTTGACAAGAACCCTACTCGGCATCAAAGTCAGGATGTTCGATCTATGGAAACTGACCTGGTAAGATTGCACTACATTCAAAGCAAACGTGGCCAGGTGCCACCACACAATTATGAACGCTGTAGAGTCTGCTCGGAGAATAACCAAGGATGCTACCTTATGCGAGCAGCTCTCCAAGGTCAGTTGGATCGTCAGGAGATTCACTCGTGTCCGAGTTCCGAGCCAATCAACTGGACGCCGGACTACTTCACTGATCAAATCAAAGATGTTGTCATAATCTCTGATCATCAACGGAACAAGGATGTTTGCGCCATCATCCCTCTACTTGACGAATCAAAAGTTCATAGCCAGGAACTGATTAAAGTTACTTACGACAGTCAGAAAAATCAGAAGGCTCCTATAGTTATCTATCTGCCAGGACCACTACCGTATGAATCAGCTAAGGCGATCCCTTACAAATACGGTGCAACAATAATTGAGAATGGAAAGGAAATTCCATTACCCTCCATCGTGAATATTGCAGAAATCAGTCGAGTAACACGGAGCGGTCGAATCTTCAACCGAGGAGTTGGAGAACCTAACAAAGGAAAGGAACTTCCGACAGAAGCTCCTGATCCACTAGTCGGTCAATCCAGTAATCCCGACCTTTCGAAAAACAATGATGAGATGCTGAAGCTCATCCAAAGGAGTGAATACAACATTGTTGATCAATTGTTACAAACTCCTTCAAAGATCTCTATGCTATCACTTTTACTCAGTTCCGAAGCCCACAGAGAGGCTCTACAGAGAGTCTTAGAGTAGGCCTTTGTGGAACAGGATGTGTCAATACGACAGTTCGATAGCATCATCTCTAACATCACTTCCTGCAACAACTTAGGATTCAGTGATGAGGATTTGCCAGAGGAGGGAAAAAGTCACAACATGGCGCTCAATATCACAGTCAACTGCCAAGACGATGCTTTAGCCAGCGTACTGGTAGACATAGGATCGACCATCAACGTTATGCCAAAGTCCACTTTAATGCAACTATCATTCAAAGGATCCCAGATGAGGGGCAGTGAGGTCATCGTTAAAGCCTTTGACGGATCTCGGAAAGCAGTTATCGGTGAAGTCGACCTTCCCATAACTATTGGTCCTCATACTTTCCTAATCACTTTCCAGGTCATGGACGTCCGGGCAGCGTACAGCTGTTTATTAGGAAGACCTTGGATACACCAGACTGGGGCAGTCACTTCAACGCTGCACCAGAAACTGAAGTTCGTCAAGAACAATCAACTCGTCACAGTCTGTGGAGAACAAGCCTTGCTCGTGAGTAACTTATCATTATCTACTTGTGTAAGTTCCTGAATTGGCTGGAATTTTGGTAAAACAACAAGGTGTTCAATGCTGATGTCATGGTGTTGATGTTGCAGCATTGAGTCTTAGTACTGGGCTGTACTAAGTTGTGAAGGTTAACTATGTTTGATGTCATGGGCTTAATGTCATAACATTGCACTTAACACTGGGTTGTGTTAAGGTTGCTAGTTGCTGAAGTAGATGTCTGATGTCACATAGGTGATGTTGTAACATCAGACCTGCAGAACTGAAGCTAATGACAGCATGGGCTTGTTGTTATTAGGGTCGCGTATTAGCTGGAATTGTGGAGAGTGTTGACTCGTTGGATGAGAATATCTTGGGCTAGATATTTTCTGTTACATGGGAGATTTGATTGCAGGTTTGTTGGAGAATTAAAAGGTGGAAGATTTAAAAAGATTTTGGGGATAAAATCTGTTTTAAAAGATTCAGTTTTTAATTAACAAATCTGATCAAATATTGTGACAAATCCAATCCAAATTCAAGGAGCTATATAAAGCGCACAAGACCAAGGAAGAAGGTACAAAAAACAGATTGAAGATCAAGATCTGGAGGCTTAGAATCTAGGGTTTGTTGAGAGTACTTGTAATCACACTATTCTAGGTTTGAATAGGTGTTGAATTTTCTGTCCTCTCTAGAAGCTGTGAAGCAATAGAGAGTTGTTGATTGATCAAAGCTAGGAAGCAAGATCAAGGGATCTCAAAGAGGGTGTTCTTTGAGTGTTTTAGGGGATTGAGTAATGTTCTCATATCTAAGTGGTTTCTTAGGTAGAAAGTCACTAGTAGAGTATAAGTTTAGGAGATTGTCAACTGGTGTGTTGAGTCTGTAAATTATATCTACAAGTAGTGAATTTCATCCCTGGCTTGGTAGCCCCCAGACGTAGGTAGTTAGACCGAACTGGGTGAACAATTCCTTGTGTTTTCCTGTTGCTTATTCTGTCCATTATTGCAGAGTGTGTTGTTGTGACATCGCACCTTAACATCACACGTCTGGTACCAGAATTTCAATTGGTATCAGAGCAGGCATCCTGTCTGTCTCTGGGTGAGATCTAGGGAAGTTACTGTCTGGTGAAAGATGGACAAAGAGGTTGGAGGATTCGTCAACAGACCCCCTATCTTGGATGGCTCAAACTATGAGTATTGGAAGCCTAGAATGACTACTTTTTTAAAGTCATTAGACAGCAGAGCTTGGAAGGCTGTCATTAAAGAGTGGAAAGCTCCAGAGGTATGTGAGAAAGATGAGGCTGGCAAGGATAAAGAAGGCACCTCAAAGCCTAAGCCTGAAGAAGAATGGACCAAGGAAGAAGATGAGCTTGCCCTTGGGAATTCAAAAGCCCTAAATGCTATCTTCAATGGGGTTGACAAGAACATATTCAGGCTGATCAACTCATGTGAAACTGCTAAGGCTGCTTGGGATATTTTGAAGGCTACTAATGAAGGCACATCTAGAGTTAAGATGTCTAGACTTCAGCTTCTAACATCTAAGTTTGAAAGCTTGAAGATGAAGGAAGATGAGACTATTCATGACTTCCACATGAGTGTTCTTGAGCTGTCAAATGCATCCAGTGCTCTTGGTGAGAAGATGACAGAAGAGAAGCTGGTGAGAAAGATTCTTAGGTCCCTCCCTAAGAAGTATAAGATGAAGGTAACAGCCATTGAAGAATCTCAAGACATCAGCAAGATGAGAGTTGATGAGCTTATTGGATCTCTTCAAACATTTGAACTTGGACTGAATGAGGAAGAACCAGAAAAGAAGCCTAAGAGTATAGCTTTAGTCTCCACTCCTGCAGCAGCTAAAGATGATGAGTCCCAGGAGGATCTACCTCAGGCTATAGTTATGTTAGGAAGACAGTTCAATAAAGTGTTCAAGAAGATGAACTATAGACCTAGTGTCAAGAACATCTCTTCTGACATCAGCAAGTCAAAAGAGAAAGATGAAGAGAAGATTACACAAGATAAAGGAGTTCAGTGCTTTGAATGTGAAGGGTATGGACATGTCAAGAAAGAGTGTCCCACATTCTTGAAGAAGCAGAATAAAGGCTTGACAATTTCCTGGCCTGACACTGATAGCGAAGATGAAAGTGAGTCAGCAAAGCATGTTACAGCTTTGACAGGAATTGTTGAATCTGATGATGATAGTGATGGAGAAGTCACCTATGATGAGCTAGCTTCAACCTACAAGGAGTTGTGTTTAAAGAGTGCTGAAGTTTGTCAAGAAAAGAAGTGCCACAAGGAACAGATTGCTCAACTTGAGAATGAAAAATCTGATCTGGAATATGAAGTTGTTCTAGTGAGATCTCAACTTGATCAGATGACAAAATCTGTTAGGATGCTGAACAGTGGTACAGCCACTCTTGACAAGATACTCCAGTCAGAACAGGTTATTGGAAACAAAGTTGGGATAGGATATGTGGCCGAAGACAAAGGTACCTCAAAAGCAAGTACTTCAGGTCTAAAGAAGGAAGAGTCACAAACTGTGCCTCAACATCAGCCAAAGAGGCAGAATCTTACTCCCAAGGAAGCTGATGTTTCACAACCTAAGAAGATTGAGAAGAAGACTGGTCATAATCAGAAGAGAAAGCAGCCACAAGGAGCAAGCCAGAATATGCCCCCCCAATATCATAGGAGCATGGAAGCTGCAAGGGTCAAGCAGACCAGGTCACATCCGATGTCTCAACATCAGGAAAACTGGTATGGACCTGGCCTCAACAATGCTGTGCTGTATAATTATGGAAGAAGGAAGCCTCATCACCATGGGAGACAGCCTAGAAGACAACATCCTCAGTTCAAACAACACGTGTCTCATCAGGTGTCTCAACATCAGGGGTATGGTTACACTAATGTTGTGTCTCATTATGGAAGGAGAAAGTCCCACCATCATGGGAGACAATCCAGGAAAAAACATTCTCAGCTTCCTTATGGATACCAGCATAATAGAAGGCAGGCAAGCAATGTTAGGAGAAGACCACATTATGGATGGCAATCTATGCAGTCTCATCAAGGCAGAAGATTCAGAGAAGAAAGGGTGAGATGCTTTTATTGTGGAAGGCTTGGACATATGCAATACTCTTGCTACAAGCTGCATGGATACCCTCAGACACAGAACAGATGGAGAGAATACAGGCCCAAAGTTGTTAAACAATGGGTACCTAAGGAGAAGGGGAAGTGCTTATTGGCTCAGTTGTCTGACAAAGAAGCAGAAGAAGGAACTTGGTACTTTGACAGTGGATGTTCAAAGCACATGACTGGATCCAAGGAGTATTTGGTGGAGATCATGTCTGGGCATGCTAACAAGGTTGTCTTTGGTAATGGAGAAGAAGGAGTTGTAGAGGGAGTTGGAAGAGTGAAAAATCTTGATGGACTCACTCTTGATAGTGTGATGCTTGTCCAAGGGTTGGATGCTAATCTGATCAGCATAAGTCAGCTATGTGATGAAGGGTACAAAGTCTGCTACTCAAAGGATGAGTGTCTGGTGACAAGTGAGAAGGATGAAGTGGTCATGAAAGGAGTCAGAACCAGAAACAATTGTTATTCTTGGATACCCATAAGGGTTAGCCCCACTGTGGATGACAAGACTGATGCTTTAACATTAGGTTGTGACATCAAGTATGAAGGGATACTGAAAGGTCAAACTGAGCTAATGAGCTCTAGGGTGAATCATTTTAAATTTTTAAAAGGAAAGGTTTCGTGGAGGGAAAACTTTAGTAATTGGAACCAAAATCAGGGGCCTTACCATATTAATATCACATCAAGACCTTCCAAAACCATCTCATCACAACGCCTCATCTTCCTAAATCTCAACAACATAGAGAGTTTTGTTCTAAACCTGGTCTGTTTCAAAGGAATGATGTCTTCCAAGAACTCTGAACTGGCACGAACTAGGGTTCCCTCCGAAAACGACCTAGGCAATGATGAACACGGTTCTGGTGCTCCTTCCGAGTCAGATAACCCTAAACCCTCCCCTACGAATAAAATTGAAGGCAGGACATCATCATCCCAAGCTGTTGAAGAGAAGTTTAATGTAGACTTGGAGTTGGAACAACTTACCACCAAAATCCTGGAGAAGGGGATACGCGTAAAAGGGATTTCTGTCCCTCTAAGGCAAATGGCTGCTGAGAAGGTCGCCACTCAAGAGGACAAAGATCTTCAAAAGGATGAGGGTAAAGATCCTGATGTCAATGGTAATGTCAGAACATCATCTCCTAGGGAAGCTAGTCACAAGGGTAAAGAGAAGGATCAGGTCGAGGTCATTGAGATTGAGGACTCATCTGGTGATGAGAAAATTGGAAGAAGAAAGGACAAGAAAAGGGCCTCAAGTAAAGATTCACCAAAATCGTGGAGCAAAGTTGACAAGGAGGGCAAAAAGAGGAGAATCAGTAAAGAGTCTGAGTCTGAGAGCGATGCTCAAGACATCGACCCAACTGATAATTAAGTGCAGAATCACTATGGAGCCATGTGGAATTATGTGCCTCAAAGAAAGATTGCACTGGAAAAAGAGGTAGCTGCAGAAGACACTAAAATTATTGACCTCATTGAGTGTGCTGGTCTGCGAAGGACTGTGACGGGGTTGACCAATTGTTATGATGGGCTGGTCAGAGAATTCATAGGTAATATCTCTGAATATATAAACAATAGCAAGAGTCGAGCCTTCAGAAGAGTTACCATCAGAGGCAAATGTGTATGGTTCTCTCCTAAAGTGATCGATGGCTACTTAGGAAGAAGTGAGGAAGAATGTGAAGAATTGGAAGTCTCCAACAATGTGATATGTAAAGAAATCACTGGTGGTCAGGTAAAAGTTTGGCCAGAAGATGGAAAGCTGCAAACCAGGTTGTTGAGTGTCAAATATGCCATTCTGCACAGAATTGGTGCTGTCAACTGGGTTCCTACTGGGCACAAGACCACAATTTCGGTTGAATTGGGGAAGATAATCTATGCTGTAGGGACAAAGTAAAGAATTGACTATGGCTCCTACATCTTTGATTACACTGTTAAGCATGCTGCTACTATGAAGATACCAATTGCTTTTCCCTCTCTCATTTGTGGGATTATCTTATCTCAACAGCTTGGAATTCTACAGCATTGGGATATAGCTTGCACAAGGAAGCCTGCCTTGTCAGTCCATTCCAAATTGTTTAAAGTGAAACATGTTTCTGACAATGTCAAGACATCTGCTTCAACATCACAACAGCAGCCAGCCAAGACAGGGTTAATTTCAGAACTGGAAGAGGCTTGCAAGGAGTTGGATGAAGTCATCAAAGTTAGTACTGAAAGGAAACAAAAATTTGAAAGACTTGTCATGACTCTGAAAATGGCAGTAAAAGAAAGTAGAGCAGTCAACACTAGCAAGGATGATGAAGGACCTGGTGATAAAGGAGAAAGTGAGGAGCTCAGCTCTGATGAAGACTAGCTTACTACCTTGCTATTTTTTGGTAGTTAGTAGTTTAGTTTTCTTGTTTTGTTGTTTTGCACTTAATGTGCTTGCCTGTGTAATTTGAATATTGTGCTGTTTTTTTTGCACCTATTTTTGTTCTATGATTTGTTTTGCCTATTTGCTGACTGTGAGGCTAACAATGAGGGCTAGTTTAGGACTAACTTTATTGGGATAATTGTCTAATTATGGATAAAAAGGGGGAGAGTTAAAAATTGCCATGAGGAGAAGAGTAGTTGCTGCTAAAAGAATAAAAATAAAAGGTGTTTAGTTGAAAAGTAATGATGCAGCTGTGGAGGGGGAGTATAGACAGCATAGTTGTGGAGCTGCTAGTGAAGTATTCATAGCATTAAGAGTGCAGAGTGCAGCAAAGCAGACATCAAGGGGGAGATGTGTTGCACATTGTGAGCTACTGAACAGTTGTGATGCTGGTTCAAGTTTTTGAGGGGGAGCACCAATTGGCTGTTGTCAATAATGAAGATGGTGCTGCAGCAGATCAAGTAATGAAGACTATATGAAGATTGTCAAACTGCTGCAAGTTAAAGTTTCAAAATATTGAAGATATTCCGCTGCTGAAGTCTCTGAAGATGTAGAGATTGTTTTAGCCAAAATTAGCCAAAGGGGGAGATTGTAAGTTCCTGGATTGGCTGGAATTTTGGTAAAATAACAAGGTGTTCAATGCTGATGTCATGGTGTTGATGTTGCAGCATTGAGTCTTAGTACTGGGCTGTACTAAGTTGTGAAGGTTAACTATGTTTGATGTCATGGGCTTGATGTCATAACATTGCACTTAACACTGGGCTGTGTTAAGGTTGCTAGTTGCTGAAGTAGATGTCTGATGTCACATAGGTGATGTTGTAACATCAGACCTGCAGAACTGAAGCTAATGACAGCATGGGCTTGTTGTTATTAGGGTCGCGTATTAGCTGGAATTGTGGAGAGTGTTGACTCGTTGGATGAGAATATCTTGGGCTAGATATTTTCTGTTACATGGGAGATTTGATTGCAGGTTTGTTGGAGAATTAAAAGGTGGAAGATTTAAAAAGATTTTGGGGATAAAATCTGTTTTAAAAGATTCAGTTTTTAATTAACAAATCTGATCAAATATTGTGACAAATCCAATCCAAATTCAAGGAGCTATATAAAGCGCACAAGACCAAGGAAGAAGGTACAGAAAACAGATTGAAGATCAAGAGCTGGAGGCTTAGAGTCTAGGGTTTGTTTAGAGTACTTGTAATCACACTATTCTAGGTTTGAATAGGTGTTGAATTTTCTGTCCTCTCTAGAAGCTGTGAAGCAATAGAGAGTTGTTGATTGATCAAAGCTAGGAAGCAAGATCAAGGGATCTCAAAGAGGGTGTTCTTTGAGTGTTCTAGGGGATTGAGTAGTGTTCTCATATCTAAGTGGTTTCTTAGGTAGAAAGTCACTAGTAGAGTATAAGTTTAGGAGATTGTCAACTGGTGTGTTGAGTCTGTAAATTATATCTACAAGTAGTGAATTTCATCCCTGGCTTGGTAGCCCCCAGACGTAGGTAGTTAGACCGAACTGGGTGAACAATTCCTTGTGTTTTCCTGTTGCTTATTCTGTCCATTATTGCAGAGTGTGTTGTTGTGACATCGCACCTTAACATCACACGTCTGGTACCAGAATTTCAACTTGTATAAGACTCGAGGAGGTTGTTGGGACTCAGTTCCAAGCACTTTCGGTGAGCACTAAGAATCAATCAGAGAAAGGAACCTCGATTTCCTCATACAGAGATACTCTCGAAGTGATAAAAAATAACAATACAAAAGTATGGAGACAACTTGTCATTCCTACCGATAACAAAACAAAGAAGGGTCTTGGTTTTTCTGCAACCTGCACCCAGACAGCTGCTAATGACGAAAGTCTTCATCCCATTCAGGACTTTTTCCACAGTGGAGGTTTCCTTCACCCAGTGCCTCAAGCAGTCCATACCATCAACGAGGAAGATCCCTCTGCTACAGATGAAAAGTGGAAGTCTTATCTTAATGAGGACAGTTATATGTCTCAGGAAGAGGTGCCTATGCCATTTTACTATCCCGCACAGAGTCCGAGATTTATACCCAAGTCAGATGTCAGAACGATATACGGAGATTGTGATCTGGAAGGATGCCGTGCTCCATTGAACTCATTAGAGGAGGACACTCTGATGAAATACCACTTTGACCACGACTATTATGGCCCAATGGATGGCCTGCATATCTGGCAGCCGTACCCAGGAGACTTGGGGCAAGAAAATCAGCCGAACAATGAAAATTAGCTGAGCATCATTGAACAGAATACATTTGTCCCCACCATGTCATGGGATCAACACTTAGGTCATTCAGAAAATATCTAGTACGACGATGAATTTGCAAAGCTTGCAGGACTAGAATTCATCAACTATGATTTTTCTGAGGTCAAAGTCATCGAAAGAGATGACTCCTCCAGTTCCAAAGAAGTGTGGGACACCTTGGGACAACCGAGTGGAAAATACGACTTCATGGTCAAATACACCGCTCCTGAAAGCTCTCGCATCAGGCTCGAAGACATTCAAGGAAGCTATTTCTGAAGACAAATCAAGGAAGGTACCAGACTTTGTGATTCACCGAGGAGTTCGCCACCAATGGGTTACTGTCGATGTTCCGAAGATTGTTCATAAGTCAAAGTAATTTTTGTCTTTAACCTTTCACCCTGCCCAGGTGAAACGAATGTTTCGATAGGGCTCACTTTCTATAATTATCCCTCTTCGCTTTGCCCAAAGCGATAGAGTTCTATTTTATACGGCTGTAGTTTCAAGAATCGACCGTTCATAAATAAAATAACGTCATTCTGTAATTTCTGCATTTATTGATGTTTTCTCTTTTCGCTTTTTTCAGAAAATGGTAATCCTAAAAAACAAATTCAATAATAAAAACAAGCAGTTTTTAGAAAATACATTGCACACCACTCTTGCATTCCCTCTATCTCTTCTAAAACAAATCATCACGTCATGCAGATTGTTTGTTTTCAACCACATTGAAACATACGATCCAATGCCTTCTCCCAACTTTAAATTCCCGATATTTGGAGCTGAAGAAGAAGTTGACGATGAAATTCTAGAAGAGATCTCCCAACAACTCAGACAGGAGGAAAGGTCCATTGAACCTCACAAAGAGCCGTTGGAAACGGTCAACTTAGGTTCAGAGGAAGAGAGAAAAGAGATCAGAATTGGGGCACTGCTCAGTCCAACTGTCAAAGAAAGTTTGACAAAGCTTCTCAAAGAGTTTCCCGATGTATTCGCTTGGTCCTACCAAGACATGCCAGGGTTGGATACCAGCATCGTGGAACATCATCTACCATTAAGGTTAGAATGTTCGCCAGTAAAACAAAGGTTGAGACGAACTCATCCAGACATGGCCATCAAGCCTTCTGAGGGGTTTCTTTAAATATTTACTTTTAAAGGAAAATAAAATTAGGTTTTCTTTGATTCAAACCTCATTAATCATTTTCAAAACTCTTTGGGCCTCTTGGTAGAGTGTAAGACCCAATCCTTTGTAAATACAAACCTTTTTGGGCCTCAGTGTATTGTATAAGTCCCGAAACCATCAAAAAGTTCGGCGCGATCGTAGCTTTTTTAACAAAAACCTTTGGGCCTCTCCTTGAGCTGTAAGCTCCACCACTTGTACAAAAATAAACCTTTGGGCCTCTAATAGAGTGTAAGACCCATCCCTTGTAGCCAAAACCTCTTTGGGCATTAATGCATTGTATAAGACCCAGTATGTTAAAGAAACCTCGGCACGATCGCCAGTTCAAAAATCAAATCATCTGGGCCTACTGTAACACCCCCAATCTATACCCCCAATTAAATAAAGCAGTAAAAGAAAATTCAAAATTTCATCAGAGTATATTTAAATTATCATCACATAGACGGGGGAATCACATTATAATGAAACAAATCATACAACACCTGCTCATAAAGATATGCAACAGTGGGGTAGCAATCAACAGAGGAACTCAGTTCCTTACACCCACATTTCAGATTTTAGAATAAAAGCGGAAAATCTAAAACTGAATATCATATATATATATATATATATATCACATGAAAAGTTCGTCATACATCAAGTTATACATGCACAAGCCAAAAGATATATATACATAATACACAATAATCACAAACGGCCTCCCTAACTACCCGGTGTCAAATATCAGAGCCGACCGACAAAAAAATGAAGTCCTAAGCTTCACAAAAGACCTCCGGCAACTCTAATCTGCAATGCCTCGTAGAGCATTATAAAATAGCAGAAGGGTGAGAAAAACAATCATAATATAATTGCATACAATTATATATAACACAAGAATACACATATATACGGTTCTCACCACAACTCACACCATAATTCAAACACAATACAACACAATGTATAATTCATATTTTCATCACCAAGGTATACCAATCATACACCGTACAAGTATCACCAACACATATCCATATATAAATTTACCAATTTAATCCACAATTCCACACATAAACAAACCGTTAATGGTTTATGCAAATGCAAGAGACCGACACAACGACTCTATGCATATGCACATGCGGTACCGACTTCCAATGTTTCTCATCACTAGTTCACTCAGGAACTCTGCTGGAATCATCGCTCGTTACATCACTATAACTCCCCGTCGGGCATACGATGTTCCCCGTCGCTCACACCCCACACGGGCACACGACGTTTATGGATCGCTCACACCCCACACGGGCACACGACCCGATCGCTCACACCCCACATGGGCACACGATCATCTATAACCATCGTTTTCGGTCCTTTTATTTTTAAGGCTATTCATACCTCTTATTTTTAAGGCTCACGATGTTATAGCAGATTCCCTCTGGAATCAAACCGTCACTCAGGACGTCACAACAATGCATATCATGATGCTTGGCATACAAGGACTCATGACATTCAAATACACACATATATGCAATCATCTCACTTAACATAAATCATGCTTTGCAATTTAAGCCCAAAACAATGCATTTATACTACATAACAACACGCAAGTCATACCATATCCATATCAACGGCACATTGCATGATACACACCAATTACACACAATTAAAACAACAAAATTCGACAAACGACACTATTCCAAATTTTTGACATAATTTAATCGGCTAACAATTTCAAAATCATCATAATAAGAAAGTACAGCTCAATAGCTTTCCAACGATACCAAGAATGTAAAAATCGGATAAACGGACCCCAAGTTACCAAAGAAAAACGAAAACGATATTTTGAAAAGTCCCATTTTACAATTCTCCTGGCCATACGCGTATTGCCCTGATTCCTCGCCATTCCATATGCGTAATGCCAATGGTCATACGCCTATGGGCAGAGACCATTTTTCCCCAAAATTCCCATTTTAATTTCAATACGCGTAGTGCCAACACCATACGCGTATTGCCCTGAAGTGTTACGCGTACCATACGTAAATGGACAGATGGCCGAGCAAAATGAGAATCCATACGCGTATTGGCCCAAAACACGCCCATGATACGCGTATTTCCAAGGCCCATACGCGTATGAACATGCCCCATACGCGTATGACCTGGAAAAACCAGAAAAAAATTCTGCAGAACTTGCTGCTACGGGTTTCAACCCAAAATCCTCCAAGTCATCATCCAATACTCAGAAAAACACCAATTTGAGGTATAACAATACATACCCAACATGTATAAACAACAAGGAACACAACAATATAAGTTTAAACACATTTGAAATCAATTCCTACCAATTTCTAAACATTATGATTTTTACTATATTTATCATTCCAATCCAATAACAATCACAAACACACATACATAATCATACACAAGCATATAATAATTGAGTTTCGCACCCTTACCCGATTAAATCGATTCTAGAAGTTGTTTTCTTTGATTTTCCAAGTTTTTCTCACTTTTCTTATCTTCTCCTCTTTTCTTCCCTTTTTCCTTCTTCTCTTTTTCTTTCTCTCTATTTTTCTCTCTTTCTATTTTCTATTCTTTCTACTTAATGAAAAATATCATGAAATGACCAAAATACCCCCACACTCAATTATCTCGCAAACGTTCCCAAAACCCGATAAAAAATCACAACATTGAAAAATAACATATTTCTAAATAAAAGTCGAAAATAAAATAAAATAATATTAAAATAATCAAAACGACTCGATTAAATAAAAACTGACAAAACTGGGGCGTTACAACTTTCCCCCACTTAGAAATTTTCGTCCTCGAAAACATACCTGAGACGAACAACTCTGGATACGACTCCCGCATCCGACTCTTCAACTCCCAAGTCAAATTGCCCTCAGCAGCGCCTCCCCACGCCACTTTCACAAGTGCAATATCCTTGCCCCTCAACCTCTTCACCTTGCGATCCAAAATCCTAACTGGTAACGCCTCAACCGTAAGGTTCTCCCTTACCTCAACCTCATCCATCGGAATCACATGTGACGGATCCGGAACATACTTCCGAAGCTGTGAAACATAGAACACATTGTGCAAATTCGACAGATTCGGCGGCAACGCCACCCTATAAGCCACAACACCCACTCTCGCGGATATCTGGTAAGGACCAATAAACCGAGAAGTAAGCTTCTTCGATTTCAATGCACGACCCACACCCGTTACCGGTGTAACTCTAAAAAATACATGATCGCCCTCTTGAAACTCAAGATCCTTCCGTCTCCGATCATGATAACTCTTTTGTCTGCTCTGAGAAGCCTTCATTTTCTCACGGATAAGCTTCACCTTATCTGTAGTCTGTGTAGCGAGCGATTTTGGGACGCGGTTCTTAAGCGCTGGTCGCTCTCTGCGGTTGAGTTTACTACAGGTCGATTCATTTTTTATCCTATTAAAGCTGATGAAGGAAGGGAAATAGATGTCTCCAATTAACCCTGCTTTGCATACTGAGTTTAAACAGCGATCTGTTAGGTTACGAATGCTATCAATGTGGGGGGACCTTTGTACTGGTTATTTGTATTTTCGCCAATATTGTTTTCTCTCTGGGATTTCTTGTGTTATTTTGACAGAAAGGTTTCTGGCGGGGAACAAGGATTAGGATGCTAGGACTGATGTTTTTTGATAGATATATGAGAGTATGGGATTTTGGGTTTTTTGTTTAGTGTGCTCGCTAAGATTTTTCTTTCAATCTTATGCCTACGTATTCCCGTTTACCGAAACAGGGAAATCAGAGCGTTCGTAGTTCCTCCTATTCTATGGGAGGAAATGGTCGTTTTTGGTGTCTTGTTCAAAGCCCAAGACGTGAAGCGAAAGGCGATTTGTATCTTGTTCAAAGCCCAAGATGTGAAGCTAAAAGTGTTTGACTTTAGAGAGAATTTGTCATCTCTAAAGGGGTCTGTTTGTCACAACTGTTGGGTGACTGACTGTAAAGGAGAATTATTTTAACCGGGATACGCGGATCCTAGCAATGCCATAATTTCCTTTATAAGGGGGTTTTTAACCTAAAGGAGAAGACTTTAACTCAGTGTAGAGTAATGCTATCTTTCCTTAGGAATTTCTCGTGCTAAAAGAGGGACAGTGGCATGGATGTAGATGATCCAGAGGCTTGCCGCTTATAGCAATTAGATGAAGGGGATTGTTGATGTTTGTGTACTGTGAACGTGGCACAGCTTTGAGGCTAAAAGGTTGATTGGATCAACCAGTGGTTTTCTTATACAAAGCCTAAGAGGAGGCTATTATGTGTCTCGTACAAAGCCCGAGAGAGAGGCTAAAAGGTTTTGACTCGACGATGGAATCTTTTGGTATCTCGTATAAAGCCTGAGATGGAGGCTATATGACTCAACAAGAGAGTTATTGTATCTCGTACAAAGCCCGAGATGGAGGCTGAAGGTTTGTTTGGCTCAATAAGAACCTTTTTGTATCTTGTATAAAGCCCGAGATGGAGGCGAAAGAGGTGATTGACTCAACGAGGGAGTCTCTTATGTGTCTCGTATAAAGCCCGAGAGAAAGGCTAAAGGACTTTTGACTCTGCTGGGGAGAATCATTGTACAAAGCCCAAGAGGAAGCTAACTTCACTGGAGAAGGATCATTATACAAAGCCTAAGAGGAGGCTATGGTTACCGTTTCAGTTGAATGACAGGTCCAGTATACTGATTTAAAGAGAAAATCAGTTCTTATATGAGCAATACTGTACTCGAGGATTTGGTTCGAGGATCCGGGTTATTCCTGTTCTTTAAGGAAGTGGGAAATCTGAAGGGTATTGAGATTTTCTGAGTCTACGGGCTCCTTCCTATTCTTGAAGGGTGCTTGAGAATGTCTTTGAGACTCAAGGATATTAGACTGTCCAAGTCTAGAGTTTTATCTTTTGTACCATGCTTTGAGAAACAGTAGTAGACTCTATGAAAGGACTGTTCTATGCAGATGACTAAGTTCTGTTCCTATACCTCTAGGAGGTCGTCGGGACAATTTGTACGAAGCCCAAGAGGAGGCTGGAAGCTTTTAAGAAGCCGATCGATCCTTGTACAATGCCCAAGAGGAGGCTATCATTCCCAGAGGAAGAATCATTATGTGAAGCCTAAGAGGAGGCTATGAGTACTTCTAAGAAGCCGACGGGTCCTTGTACTAAGCCCAAGAGGAGGCGGGGTTGCTTTTAGGAAGCCTGTGGGTCCTTGTATGATGCCCAAGAGGAGGCCGATGCTTTTAAGAAGCCCGTGGGTCCCCAAACCCCGAGAAATTCAAGGCAAGCTATTCACATGGAATAGATCAAGTCAGGAAAGTTCGAGAATTTGGAAGAAACTCAAAGATGCCATTCACGGAGAATACATTCATCTTTGAGAATAGAGTTTCTTGACAATTCCTAATGAGGACAGCCGAAGAGAAGACTGTATCTGGTGATCCTATTGGGGATCTAGTTGTCTATTTATATGATTAAACGAAACGGCGTCACCTAGTTCTAGACGTAGTTGCCGGGGAAACACGAAATATCTATACTATTATTACACAGTTGATATGAGTTTATGAAAGAAGACTTATAGTGAAACAGCCCCACAATACAGTTATATGTATATGAAAGCGGTAAATGAAAGCAATAACCACTTACTCGGTTGTAGAGCTTCCATGCTGTTTGGTTAGTTATTCAACAAAGAAAGATTGAAAACAACAGTATATTCAAAATCAAAGGAGAAGGTGCTTTGAAAAAGAAAGATTTGGGGCTTACAGCTCAAGGAGAGGCCCAGGGTTTTATCAGTGATTTTACTGTTGAATTCGTACAGAGGGACTTATACAAGTGACTGTGGCCCAAAAAAGGTTTTCTGTACAAAGGGGATGGGTCTTACACTCTCTCAAGAGGCCCAAAAAGTTTTAAAGAAAAGAAATGGGTCTTACTACACGAGGGTAGGCCCAGTTTGTTTTTTCCGTTTGAAATGGCGATCGCGCCGAGATTTTCTTTTAACACGAAGGGACTTATACAATAAGTGAGGCCCAAAGTTTTTGGTTAAAGGGGGTTGGGTCTTACACTCTAATAGAGGCCCAAAAAGTTTTGAATGGGTCTTATAGCTCAAGGAGAGGACCAAGGTTTGATTTTTGAATTGGCGAGCGCGCCGAGGTTTTTGAAAATACAGTGGGACTTATACAATAAGTGAGGCCCAAAATGGTTTGTATTTACAAAGGATTGGGTCTTACACTCTATTAGAGGCCCAAAAGTGTTTGAAAAAAGCTTGATGAGGGTGGAATTGATTCAAAACCCTAACTTATTTTCAAAATGTATTTTTTTAATTGAATAAAAATTCAATTAAAATGATCAATGTTTGTTAAATATATGAAAACAAATTATGATCTTGGATCAATGTTCCAAAAAAATCAGGCTTCTTCCTACAAAATGATTGAAATCAAATTAGGGTTAGCAAACAAAGGGAGAAAAAATATTTTAAATGCTAAAAACACATAAAACATTAATCCTTTGCAAAAATATCAAATATATGAAATAAATAATATTTTTGGGATTTTTTGGTAAAATCAAATAATTAAACATTTTTGTGAATTATTGCAAAAAGAACCAATAAAAAATGATAAAAATTGAAGGAGTTATTAATTTTTCAAATCATTAAAAATAATAATATGAAAAATAACAAAATAAACAAGTGATAAAAAGAAGTCTGGGGCGAGGGGGATTCGAACCCCAGACCTCTCGCTTGCCAATACACACAAAACCAGCTGATGAACCGCTGGGGCGCAATGCCAATTCAAATATAACATGGCAAGGGAAAAATATATAGAGAACTTGTTGGATTTTCTGAGAATGGGGCCATGGCCATCTTCTTCCTCTAGCTCGTGCATGAAGCCCTCTATCTCACTCATCTCTCAACCATTTGACATGATTCAAACACCAAACTCATGCATTTTTTCACAATGAAGAAGATGGCAATACCCAATTTCATTCATTTTCAGTGTATAACAAATTATATCATTGTGGCCGTATGAACCCTAATTTTGCAAAAGCAATCGAGTAGGCATGATTATGAGTGCTATGATCAAATTTTTTGAGGGAAAACAATCAACATATGATGGCAAGCAATTGGCAAAAATATCATGCGAGGAAATATGCATGGATCATGGAGTTGGAGTTTTGAGGCTTACCTTAATGCAAGCTGAAATGGAACTCTGCACAAACCTTGTTCCAGTTGTGAATTAATGATCCCTACAGCTTCAATGGATGTTATGGAGTGTGTTGCAAGCTTTGGAACACTTTGAAACCCTTTGGATCAAGCTGGAGACCGCCACCTGCATAATTGAGGCATAATGGCTTGTTGAAGAGTGATTTTGAGCCTGAGGTGTTACAGTCAGTGTTTAAGTGTTTGGACACCTCAAATACATCATATGTGATGTGTTTGGGCAATTGGAATTGATTGCTTAAGGCTGCAACTCAAAACCCGATAGTGGTTACTCAAAAACCAAAAAACTTGAGGTTTAAGGAAGAATGAGAGAAAGCAGTGTTGTAACTGGCTTTGGTGTGAGTTGAATGATCCATTGGAACCTCTATTTATAGGTGATCAACTTTTGTCTTGGAGGAATAGTGAATGGCTACTGGATCAGATCACATTTGCATGGATTGGCTTAGAGGATTTCTTCTCAAGCAAGGCAAACTAGCCATTCCCAAGAGCAGGGCTATGCCTTGACCAAATTCACATTCTTTAGATGTTTTTATTGTTGTTTAATCAGAGAACTTGACTAAGTAGAGTGACTTTGTTGAAAATGCACTATTCCACATTAATGCCCTTTGAATTCAAGGCAAAATGTGCCAAAGTGGATTAATTTCAAATTGGAAGATTCCTTGGCTTTTTGACTCAGCCTTATCAGTTGGATCAGATGCATTGTGATTGGTTTGAGTATATGTGACATGTTGATCCTCAGTTTTTGGTTCAAAATCGTGTGTGGCAAGCAAACATGCAAACTGATTTTTCCAAAACAGCTTGCAGCAGCATGGCTTTGGACATGGATTTCTCTTGGCTCAAGTTGAATCAATTCATGCTGTTAAGCTCTTTGAATTCTTGGCAACATTTGCAACAACATTAATGTTTATCTTTGGACTTGATTCAGCTTGCAACTATGTGAAAAGATCTCACAAGTTTTGGTGTTTCAACACAAAATCTGCCTTGCCCAGAATTTTTCTAAGTGTTGAAAAAGTTGTACTTTCATGTTTTTAGTGACTTTGATCACTCCATAACTCAAAATCCCCAATGAATTGGAATTAGGCCTAGTTGAAGTTTTTGTAGAGGGCAATGAGATCTACAAATCAAGCCTTGGATGGGAGAAAATGGCTTTGTGGTTTAGGAGTTATGACCCTCCAAAGTTGGTACCCTAGCCACTTTATTTTTAACTTAGAAAATTTTCTAAGTTTTTTATGGTTACCCCTTTTACAAGTTACCCAACTTTTCTTGATTTTTCTTGATGAATGATGATTCAAATCATACATTAACATCATTTTAGGTTTAAAAATCCATTTTGATGAAAAATCTCAAAAAGTCAAAGTTGACTTTTGTGCACAGTTGACTTTTTATCAGATGAATTCCAAATTGTGCAATTCTTCAGGAAATCATGTCCTTGACCTAAATCAAACTTGATGGACATGTTCCATGGGTGTTATAGGCTATATTGATGCATGTCATAGGGTTTGGGAGCATGTCCTGGTCAAAAGTCAAAGTTACAGTTGACTTTTTCCTTAAAACCCTAACTGAGGTGCAGATGAAATTGAGACTTGTTGTCAAACCTCTTGGATTAATCCATTATTCCAAATGGATCAATATAGTTCATTAGAGACCCTTAAACCCTCTCTTGAGGTCTTGGCTCATGGTTTGTCCCAAAAGTCAACTTAGGGGTGACTTAGGTCAAGAAACCCTAATTCCTGATTTTTGATGAATGCATCCCCTGAGGCAAATTTGACTTGATGATTGGGTCCATGAGGTTTCATGGAGTATATTAGGTTAGGTTTTGGATCATTGGCTTGTGTCCAGATGAAAAATTTCCATTTGGAGGCCCTGGTCGACCAAAACCCTAATTTGGTGACACTATCGATCTTGAGATTTGATCCACCTAGAAGGGAGCAGCCTTGTGCTTGATCCTTGATGTGGGGGTCCTTTTGATCCATTGTGGATGTTAGACAAGTTGAAGATCATGTCATTCCTTGATTGATCATTTGTCTAAGAACTCTGAGAGGGCTTGAAACCCTAATTCTTGATGGTAGTGAATGCTCAACAATCCTTGAGGAGATTGATGAGGCATGAAAGTACATCCATATTGTGATGATGATTTGCACAATGATGGGAAATCTAAGTGGTCAAAATTTGGGGTATGACAGATGCCCCTATTTAATCTTCTTGGACACGAAGGTGTGAATGACGATGGTATTCGGGCATTCGGGGTGCAAGAGGATTAAATATCGGAATACCCGAAATTTTGATGGCGGTTATGAATGACAGACCACATTCATCTTCTTTTGCTAAGCAATGATGCTTAGAAAAGGTAAACTTCCCCTCGATCCTAGTCTTCAGCCAAGGAACTGGTCTCAGTTTTCTTAAATAAACTTCCCCTCGATCCTGGTTTCCTACCAAGGAACTGGTCTTAGTTTCTTTCGTCAATAAACTTTACTGACAAGGGACGCTACTCGTAGCGGCTTTCCTTCAAACTTCTCACCGAATATTCCTGGGGAGATGCCATTTGAGTGGAAAAAGTTTTGATGTCAGACTTGTTGGGGAACCCAGTCGTCTGAATTGTAGAGTTGCATAAACTTCTTTATTGGAGACGCCATTTGTTTCTACTGGAGAAAGCGAGTTTCTTGGAAGACTACTTTCACTTGGGGTCTTACATCATACTTTTCTCAGGATCTTCCCGGAGAAATGCCATATGATGGGGTCCAATTTTGAGATGCCGAGGACCTTTTCCTTAGCGGTCTTTTCGGAGAAAAACTGGCATGCTGCCAAATCTCTGATTACGAGGCTTTCTCTGTGGATTTTCCTTAATCCGGGAAAGCAAGGATATCATCTTCAAGGGCGAAGAGTGATGTTAACTGAGGGCTCTCTGTCTTTCAGAGGTTCAAGTTATCAAAGTGGTCAAGGGCCAACTTCAATCCAGAAATAAAACTGGAGGAGAGAGAATGTTCAGACGTAACACTTCCTGACGAGGAAAGGGCTGACAACTCAATTGAGAGGACTTTTATCACTAGGGGACAAGACCGACTAGAGTGATAGTGATGCAATATGACTGTGAATGTAAATCAATAATGCATGATGTATGTATGTTTATGCTGACAAAACTGACGCGACATACAAGCTGACAGGTGAACACGACTGGATACTCAGCCATCGCGGGGCGAAGAAGTACCGTTGGTTCAGAATAGCAATTCCACCTTGCTTAGGAGAGATAGTCCCTGTTAGGAGCTATGTTGGTCGGGCTTAGGAGATAAGAACTCGGTCGAGGCGTGTCAGATGAAATAAGGTCTCTGACACACTTGATCCCTTCATTCAGGCATACTGGGTTAGAAGGAGTACTTTGATTCTGCACTTTGAGGTTCGATTACTTCTGGAGAAGTGACCGATGTTCTTCTGATGTTCAACAGTCAAAAGAAATTGTCGTCTTTATTAAAAAGCAGAAAAAGTTTTAACAAGTAAATTCATTTTGGTTTTATTTCAAGAATCGCTAATCATGTTAAAACGCCATTCTGTAAAGCTAAAACAAATAAGAATTACAATCAAAAGCACAAGGGCTCAAATTTTATTGATAAGATGGAGATCAGCCAAACGCATGATTCCAAAGAGTATATACAAAGTTAGAAAATGGTAATTTACAGGGAAAAGGGCTACGTTGAAACATAACGACCACTATCCTTCTACCAACTTTGAATTCGGGACATCCTGAGCTTCTGTCGAAGATGACCTTGACTGGAGTTTTCCTACGATGGATGATGTAACTGTTGCTGCTGAGGGACTTGCTTCTATTGAACATAGTTACTTGCCATTATCCCTAATTTTTGCCTGGATTGTACTGTGATGTTTCCAATCCACCGGGATGATTTTTTTTATGTCTCTAACTATTGCCTGGACCGCCCTTTCGGGTTTTCAATCCACCGAGACGTTTTTTTTTAGGCGAAGTATTTCTTGACTACATCAACATTCGTGGGGTAGGCAAATTCCTCTCCGTCCATGGTCGCAAGTCTCAAGGCGCCGCCTGAGAAAGCTTTCGTGACCACATAGGGGCCATCATAATTCGGAGTCCATTTACCTCGTGAATCAGTGAGAAATGATTGTATCTTTTTGAGCACGAGGTCTCCTTTTCTGAAGACACGAGGTCGGACATTTTTGTCAAACGCCCTCTTCATTCTCTGTTGATACAACTGACCATGGCATAGTGCCGTGATTCGCTTCTCCTCGATCAGATTCAATTCGTCGTCACGGCTTTGACACCATTCAGCTTCGGTGAGCTTCGCTTCCATCAATACTCGGATTGACGGAATCTCTACTTCTATGGGGAGCACTGCTTCCATGCCATATACTAGAGAGAAAGGGGTTTCCCCTATTGAAGTGCGAACAGATGTGCGATAACCGTGAAGAGCAAAGGGTAGCATCTCATGCCAATCTTTATAGGTTACAACCATCTTTTGAACGATCTTCTTGATGTTCTTATTGGCCGCTTCTACCGCTCCGTTCATCTTGGGTCGGTAGGGAGATGAGTTATGGTGTTCGATCTTGAACTCTGCACACAACTCCTTCATCATCTTGTTGTTCAAGTTAGATCCATTATCAGTAATGATCTGGCTCGGAACACCATAACGGCAGATGATATTGTTTTTGATAAATGGGACCACCACTTGTCGGGTTACATTGGCGAATGACGCTGCTTCGACCCACTTGGTGAAATAGTCAATGGCTACCAGGATAAACCGATGTCTATTTGAAGCCTTGGGCTCAATCATGCAAATCATGTCGATTCCCCGTATGGAAAATGGCCATGGGGAAGAGAGAACTTTGAGATGTGATGGCGGTACATGAATTTTGTCGGAGTATATCTGACACTTGTGACACCTCATCATGTACTTGTAGCAGTCGGATTCCATTGTCAACCAATAGTACCCTGCTCTCAGAATTTTTCTCGCCATTGTGTGTCCATTGGCACGAGTGCCAAAGGATCCTTCATGAATTTCTTTCATAAGCATGTCTGCTTCTGGTCTGTCGACGCATCAGAGCAAGACCATGTCAAAATTTCTCTTATAGAGAGTGTCACTACTCAGGAAGAAGTTTCCAGCCAATCTTCTGAGGGTTTTCCTGTCTTTTCTTAGTGCCCGAGGTGGGTACTCTTGTTTCAGAAGGAAGCATTTGATATCATGATACCAAGGTTTATCGTCTAGGACTGCTTCAATCGCGAAGATGTAAGCGGGCTTTTCAAGGCGCGTTATGTCAATCTTAGGTATGTCATTCCATTGACCTACACTAATCATGGAAGAGATAGTGGCTAATTGATAACACGAATTTATATCATATTTTTACTTCGATTTATGTTAGTTCTTATTCCGTTTTTCGTCTAATATCCGATTTTCTCGAGATTATTTAAGTGTTTCTGCAGGTAATCATATTTCACAGGTCAAAGTATGCTAAATGTGGAAAAGAACCAAAACATGCAAGAAAAGAGCAGAAAAGAGAAGAAAAATTGAAGAAATCCATTTTTGCTGATATCACGATCGTCATGGGAGTGCCACGACCGTGGCAGCTCTAAAGTTCACCACGACCGTCACATATCACCACTATCGTCATGCGCTTAAATTGCACGTTGGATGCAGAGACTCAACCACGAATTCTCAGATGAAGCAGTTTCACACGATGCCTTTTTCTCCGAAGTTTTCTAGGTCTAACATGGGATAACCGTTAACATGAATGGCTGATTTTTCTCCAACTTCCACCTGATGCTGAGCCTATAAATAGAGACACTCACGAAGAACAAAGGGTGGCCATTTCTGTTTTCAAAGTATACTGTCTTGCTGCCAATTTATTTTCAGAAGCTTTAGTCATTTCTTTTTACATTGCATTTCCATTTCCTTGTTAACCATTACCGAACAAAAGTGACAGTTTCTCACACTGAGGAACTGTTACAATTTAGTTTTAGATTTCTTTGTTTCATTGCCTTCAACCTTGCAATTTATTACTTTCAAGCAAGAACCTACCGATTTGTGGAGGGATTGTTGTAGCCATTACTACTGAATTCCAGGTTTCGTTATTAAATTCAAGCATTTCTTATTTATTTCTTAATTATGTCTATGTTTGCTTATTTTCTTGCTTTCGCGTTTAATTTCCAAATTATGTCGAGCTAAACCGATATTGTCGGTGTATAATAAAGTAACTAAAAAGAATTAATTTTCTCTAAGCTAAAATCAATAATCAATCCTTCTTCTGGCTTCGACTTCTTAATATAAAACCCAAACTTTTATTACGAGAGTAAAAAGGTAACATAGGTTAAAGTCGAGATCACGGGAGTGTGAGGCTTTACCCGGATAGCTGAAATCGGGCATTAGGTTTAAAAACAGCGGAAGCGCTTTAAAGTTAATTAGGTTTAATTAGTTTTCAAAAAGTATTTTTAACCTCATACAGGCTAGCGAGAGCAGACGTATTGACTTAGAAGTACAGTCCGAAGCAAGATCCACGGGAGTGTGAGTTGAGGGCTTTTAAACCGGTTTCTCCTACAGATGAATAGGGTGATAAATCTCTACAGGCTTAGGTTTAATTAATTCTACGTAGGTTACCGAATTATATACCGATAACTTATTCATAACTAGTATTCCCAAATTTTAATTTCCCTTTAATTTCCCGTTTGAACTAAAAACCCAAATTCTGATTAGCCTTATATAAACATAGTAACGATAGATAGTTGTGCGTTCGATTTCTAGTCTCTGTGGGATCGATAATCTTTTAAAACTACGCGATACAACCGTATACTTGCAGTAACCCTCATTCGACTCATAAAGTCGCGATCAAGTTTTTGGCGCCGTTGCCGGGGACTAATTGAGTCGACATCGTAATTCCTTTGTTACGTCGTATAGACTAAGGCAAAAACCAAAATTCCCTTTCTGTTGATTGTATGCCAAGTACTCGCTCTTCTGGCGAAGACCTCGTACGACCAACAGACGAACCTGAATGTCTTACTGTAAAAAGACGTATCCAAGAATAATTCTTAGCTCACGATATCCCTTTTCCTTTATCAGAACCTGAATCTCAATCAGAACCTGAACTCAAATCCGAATCAGATTCCGAATCAGAACCAGACATGGATAATCCACCACAGAACCGACCTCATAAGTATTATGCTGCCGCATCTCAACGAGAACCTCACAACAGCATTGTCGCTTCAGCTATCAACCGAAACGATTTCAAGTTAAAACCCTCGCTGTTATCTGTTGTACAACAAAATCAATTTTCTGGAAACCCAACGGAAGATCCGAATGAACATCTAACCAAGTTTGTGCAGTAGGCAGACACAGTGAAAGCGAATGGTGTAATCGCAGACGCCATAAGACTACGTCTTTTCCCTTTCTCATTAAGAGATAGAGCTTGGGCTTGGTTGCAATCCTTGCCATCAAATTCTATTACTTCGTGGGAAGATTTGAAGAAGGTCTTTCTGGCAAGATATTTTTCGCCAAGTAAAACAGCTATGCTGAGAGCCCAAATCAACAGCTTCAGACAAAAAGACAACGAGTCTTTATATGATGCATGGGAAAGATACAAAGATATGAGGAGGATATGCTCGCATCATGGTCTTGAGGATTGGTTAATTATCCACACGTTTTATAATGGTCTCTTGTACAACACAAGATTGAAGATAGATGCCGCCGCAGGTGGTACACTCATGGATAAACCCTATGATGAAGCCCAACAACTCATCGAGAGCATGGCTTAGAATCACTACTAATGGGGAGGTGAAAGAACTCAAGTGGAGAAATCCCAACCGAAAGAAGGAATGTACGAAGTATCTAGCCTAGATGCCGTCCATGCTAAGGTAGATGCAATAGCTCAAAAGATAGACAACTTGACCATGACACCCACAGCCACCGTGGCTGCTGTAGCGCCAAACTGCGAATTATGTGGAACAGCTGGACACGCTGCCCCTGAATGCCAAGTTTTAGCAGAAGCCTCTACAGATCAAGTGAATTATGCTCAAGCAAACCCTTATGCAAATACCTACAATCCTGGTTGGAAGAATCACCCCAACTTCTCTTACAAAAACAACAATGCACTGTATGCACCTGGTCAAGCACCTGCTGCACCAGCAGGTTATCAAAAGGCTGCAACAGCTGCTCCAAATGTTCCTAGGAAGTCTAACCTCGAACTGATGATAGAGAACTTCATAGCTACCCAGACTCAAACAAACAAAGAGTTCCTGAATCAAAACGTACACACTAGTGAACAGATTAAGCAGTTAGCAAACAAAGTAGACGCTTTGGCCACTCACAACAAAATGCTTGAAACACAAATTTCCCAAGTGGCTCAACAACAAGCACCTACTGCTGCTCCTGCCGGAACATTTCCTGGACAGCCACAACCTAATCCTAAAGGACATGCAAACGCTGTTATACTGAGAAGTGGAAAAGAATTAGATGGACCCATTGACCCAAGACTTCAAAATCCAGCCATGTACCAAAAGTCTGCTAACGACCAAACAACTGAGAAGGAGAGTGAACCCAAGGAAAAGGAAGATAATAACCAAGAGGATGTAGACAAAGAAAAACCTTATGTTCCTCCACCACCTTATAAGCCACCTATTCCGTACCCTCAAAGATTGAAAAATTCTAAAACTGCAGGGCAATTTAGGAAATTTGTTGAACTTCTGAAACAATTAAACATCACAATACCTTTTACATAAGCCATCACCCAGATGCCCTCGTACGCTAAGTTCCTAAAAAAAATTCTATCCAATAAGAAAAAGATTGAGGAAAACGAAACAGTTACGCTTACTGCTGAGTGTAGCGCAATAATTCAAAACAAAATGCCTCCTAAGCTAAAAGACCCAGGTAGTTTCTCAATACCTTGTGTAATTGGAAAGTTCGTCATAGACAAAGCTCTATGCGACTTAGGAGCCAGTATTAGTTTTATGCCCTTACCCATTTGCAAGAAGCTTGATATGGGAGAATTAAGACCGACTAAGATGTCTGTGCAATTAGCTGACCGCTCTGTTAAATACCCAGTTGGTATACTAGAGAATGTCCCAGTTCGTATAGGACAATTCTATATCCCTACTGATTTCATAATCATGGATATTACAGAAGACTCTACTACTCCTATCATCTTAGGAAGGCCATTCCTAGCTACCGCTGGAGCAATTATAGATGTAAAGAGAGGCAGGCTAACTTTTGAAGTTGGTGAAGAGAAAGTTGAATTTATCTTGACACAATTCTTACAAGCTCCAGCCATAGACGACACATGTTATTTACTAGATGTCATAGACGAGTGCGTAAGATAAATCGAGATGGAACCGACCATATATTCAGATATTCTAAAAATTCCTATACCTCCGATTTTCGAAGATGATAACTGGCGTGAACCTTATCAAGATGATAGCCTAAGAGAATGCTTAGCACTTACACCAGATCATCTACCTTGCCCAAAGAACCCAGCTCTAGAACTGAAGACATTACCCAAAAATCTAAGGTATGAATTCCTAGACGAAGCTCTCGAACGACCTGTAATAGTCAATACAGACTTAGGATAGACCGAAACAAAGAAACTATTAGATGTCTTAAGAAAATATCCAACTGCGTTAGGCTATAACATCGCTGATCTTAAAGAAATAAGCCCTTCTATTTGTATGCACCGCATTATGCTGGAGGAAGACTGTAAATCCTCTAGGGAACATCAGAGAAGGATTAACCCGATCTTGAGCACTGTAGTCAAGGACGAAGTGAAAAAACTTTTAGAAGCAGGAATCATATACCCGATATCAGACAGTCAATGGGTTAGCCCAGTACATGTCGTTCCAAAGAAGGGAGGTGTTACAGTTGTTAAGAACGAAAAAGGTGAATCTATAACGAAAAGGGTTGTAACTGGAAGTAGAATGTGCATCGACTATAGAAAGTTGAATAAAGCCACTCGTAAAGACCATTTCCCATTACCTTTCATTGACCAAATGTTGGAAAGATTGGCTAGACACTCATACTTCTGCTATTTAGACAGTTACTCAGGATTCTTTCAAATTCCTATTCATCCTGACGACCAAGAAAAGACGACCTTCACATGTCCCTATGGTACATTTGCTTATCGGCGAATGCCGTTTGGACTATGTAATGCACCTGCCACATTCCAAAGATGCATGATGTCAATCTTTGCTGACTTTATAGATGACATTATGGAAGTGTTTATGGATGACTTCTCCGTATGTGGGCAGAGTTTCGAAGGATGTCTATCGAACCTAGAAATGGTATTGGAAAGATGCGTAAAAGTTAATCTTGTATTAAACTGGGAGAAATGCCATTTTATGGTAAATGAAGGAATTGTACTTGGACACGTTGTGTCCGATAAAGGAATTGAAGTTGATAAAGCCAAGATAGAAATTATAAAAGATCTTCAACCTCCGAAAACTATACGAGAAATAAGAAGTTTCTTAGGACACGCCGGCCGACGATTCATAAAGGATTTCTCGAAAATCACTAAACCTCTTACCGATCTATTAATGAAAGACGCTGAATTCATCTTTGATGAGAAATGCCTAAAAGCGTTTGAACAGCTAAAAACAGCTCTTATTACCGCACCTATCATGCAACCACCAGATTGGAGATTACCTTTTGAAATCATGTGTGATGCAAGTGATTATGCTGTAGGTGCAGTCTTAGGACAGAGGAGGGATAGAAAACTTCATGCCATTTACTACGCAAGTAGAACTTTAGACTCCGCCCAAATGAACTACGCTACCACAGAAAAAGAACTTTTAGCCGTGATCTTTGCCCTTGACAAATTTCGTTCCTACCTAGTGGGAGCTAAGATCATCATTTATACAGATCACACAGCTATTAGATATTTACTTAACAAGAAGGATGCAAAACCTAGACTGCTAAGGTGGATCCTACTTCTACAAGAATTCGATTTAGAGATCAAAGATAAGAAAGGAACCGAAAACGTAGTAGCAGACCACTTATCCATATTAGAAGGCATTAAATCAGAGCCAGTACCCATTAATGAGGATTTCCCATATGAACGGCTCATAGCCCAGCTAGAAAGTGATATGTCTACTCTACAGTTAAATGACCCAAAGATGGAAGAAGTCGTGGAAGAAATTAACATGCACTCAACCCTGCCATGGTATGCTGACATAGTCAACTACTTAGCAGCCGGAGTACTTCCACCAGACTTATCTTACCAACAAAAGAAAAAATTATTTCATGATCTAAAACATTACTATTGGGATGAACCTTTGCTGTTTAAGAGAGGAGCCGACGGTATCTTCCGTCGTTGCGTCCCAGAGGAAGAAATAGAAAACATCATCTCTCAATGTCATTCTGCTCCTTATGGAGGACATGCTAGTACCTCAAAGACATGCGCTAAGATCTTGCAATCCGACCTATTCTGGCCCAACCTTTGGAAGGATGTCCACATCGCAATACTAAACTGCGACCGGTGCCAACACACTGGTAACATATCAAGACATGATGAGATGCCTCAAAAAGGTATATTAGAAGTAGATGTCTTTGATGTATGGGGGATTGACTTTATGGGACCCTCTCCATCATCCTTTGGAAATAAATATATACTCGTAGCTGTCGATTATGTTTCAAAATGGATTGAGGCAATAGCTTCTCCTACAAATGACGCATGGGTAGTCATAAAGCTCTTTAAAAACACAATCTTTCCCAGATTTGGTGTGCCGAGACTTGTCATAAGTGACAGTGGTTCTCATTTCATATAAAAAATATTTGACAAATTACTATCGAAATATGGAGTAAGACACCGCGTAGCAACACCATATCACCCACAAACAAGTGGACAAGTTGAGGTCTCGAATCGAGAAATAAAACAAATTCTAGAAAAGACCGTAGCCACCTCTAGGAAAGACTGGTCATCAAAACTCAACGAAGCTTTATGGGCATATAAGACGGCCTACAAAACACCAATCGGAACTACACCTTTCAAGCTTGTCTATGGTAAATCTTGCCATTTGCCAGTGGAATTAAAACATAAAGCCTATTGGGCTATTAAAACATTAAACTTAAGGTATGATTCCGCAGGAGAAAAACGTATCCTAGATATGCATGAACTAGAAGAGTTAAGATTAGAGGCTTACGAGAACGCTAAGATATACAAAGAAAGAACTAAAAGATGGCACGATAAGCGCTTATCTAAAAAAGAATTTAGTGTGGGAGATGTTGTACTCCTCTTTAACTCAAGATTAAAACTCTTTCCTGGGAAATTAAGGTCTAGATGGTCCGGTCCTTTTGAAATTACAAAAATTCTACAAAGTGGAGCAGTAGAAATAAAAGGGAGGAATAGTAATCCATTTTTAGTCAATGGACAACGTCTAAAACACTATCACAACATTGGGAATAGAGATTATTTGAACTGCCTAAGACTTTTAGAGTTGCCCACCGAACTTCCTAACTAAGCATATAATTGAATTCGTCAGGCTTTCGACGTTAAAAATAGCGCTTAATGGGAGGCAACCCATGATTTCCGTTTTTCAAGCTTTATATTTGTTATTTCTTTATGCTTTTTATGTTTTGTTTTTATTTTGCAAATTTTCAGTTTCTTTTGCATCGTTTTAAATTTAATTTGGAAATATTGTGCTGATCTTAAAAATTGAAAAAACTACAGGATTATAAAGTCTTTCTACTCTCTCTGTTCTCCTCTTCTGCTTTCATTTTTGCAAAAAGTATTAACTAATGGCAAACGAGGATAACATGCCAGTAGAATTCAGAGATGGAACACAGTGGCGTCGCTATGAGTCTTTGTCTCTTAGACCTTTTGCTTTGACAAAATTCGCCCACAGACCCACCATGACCACCTTAGGTGTAGGTGAGAGCATAGACTTTCTGTTTAGCCAGTTAGGTTGGGAGGGTTTTGCAAATAAGAAACATAAGTGTTACCGTAGGCTGACCTTAGAATTCCTGAGTTCTCTAAGTTATAACCCTCACTGTGGAAAAGGTTTAACCAGGGGTAGAATTACATTTAGATTGTTTGGATACAGCTGCCAGTTCACCATAAAGTAACTGTCGGATCTTTTGAGATTTCCTGAAGGACCCCATGTTTTCTCTGTGGTGCTAGAGGACTTAGAGTTAGTTAGAGAGCTGAGTGACTTTTGGGGTAGAATTTCAGGGAAACCTGATTTTGACATGGACCCTATGCTTTCAACCGAGATACATAACCCCACTTTCCAATATTTTCATATGATCCTGGCCTATACCCTGTTTGGTAAACCCGAAAATGATAACACGGTTTCGAGGGATGAGCTTTTTATTATGTTTTGTGCTTCTCAGTCTAGAGAGGTTAATGGACTTACTTTTATGCTGAATAACTTTTGCAAACTTATCAATAATGAAAACAGTCCAATTTTGATAGGTAGCCTGGTTACTAAGATAGCTGATGCTATGAGATTTAGAACCCGACTCTCTAAGATTAACCCCTTTGGAGAATTCAGACCCATGAATATCACCTTTTGCTTCAATAGGGCTATGATTAGGGACCAAGGTCCGAACCACTTCCAGCTTTTAGTTAACAATGTTGTCGTACCACACTTTACACTTCTGAACCATGAATGCACAAGTGTGCATGATCAATATAACTGGCTGTATAACCTTGATGAACCCGTGCCTGAACCAGAAGAAACCTTTCCTGAGCCTGAGATTGACCCAAAAACACCCCCTCATTACCATGATCTAGACTATATGGATTTCCAAGAAAATGTTGACATTCCTAAAGCTGATGCCACTGATTATGCTTCTAATCTGAATTCTATTTTAAAGACCATGGATGAATATCATAAAGAAATCAATTCAGTGAAGGATGAACTTAACACTGTGCGTTAAAATATTATTGGACTTATGGACATGACTGTTGAACAGTTTGATCATTTAAATCAAGCCATCGCATCTTTGAAGAAACGCCTTGGCTAGATTTGTGAAGCACCTTATTTTCAAGACTTACTTTTTATGCATTTTACTTTGGAACAATTTACATTAATTCTATTTTCATCTTTTCATGTTGGGAATAATTTGATTTCATACATTTTTGATACAGTGCTGGTAGTTTAACTAGCACCTTTCTGGTTTTAAATAATAATTCCATTTGCTGCTGCTATTAAATCTTTGTGATTTCAAATTCCATTCCTATTCTTTTCATTCTATATTAATTGGTGTTATATTGTTACTTATCTATGTGTATGAAATTACTGCTATTTCCATGGGTTTTTTATGCCCTGATATTGAATTAAGATGTTTGGAACCGTGTCTGTCATTAAACTAATTCACCATCCAGATTTTGTGGGCGTCACGATCGTGACAACCCCGTGACGACCGTCACGCGGGTCTGAAACGAATTCTGCGTAAAACCAGAATTGTTTCATTCGTTCCCTCTTCTTCAGTCATTCAAACCCAGCCGTCCACTACCTTCTGAAATTCCAAACCGTCCCATTATACATTGAACCGTATTACTCATTTCAATAACCATTCAACCTCCCATTGCACATATAATCACATTATACCCAATTCTCTTTTCACAAACCCTAAAAAATTCCATAACCCACTTTCTTCCCAAAACCCTCTCTAACAAAACAATGGCACGTGAAGTTCCGGACTTATCTACACTAAACTTCCGTGATGGAGAGGCAGGAGAGCGCCAGAGAGCTCGGTATATCGACTTCTACCGCCGTTCCGTTCTACCGACCCGCTATGTCGACATTGCATGCTTAGAAGAACTAGGATTACTTGAGGGAGTTCAATGGATGTTACAGAATGCCGGTCTTTGGCAGCTTTGCACTCAGAGCCGGCCCACTTACGAAGCCCTCACTTTAGAGTTCCTCAGTTCCTTTACCTACATAACCCCTCCGGGCGAAACGAACCAATTATTCGGAGTCGCAAAGTTCCGCATGTTCGGCAAAGAATACTTAATCGAACAAGATCGTCTTGCCGGGATGCTTGGCTTCAAACATGGCGAGAATGTCCATCGTCGAGTACTGCAGGACACTTTCTATCAAGCGGGGTTCGAACTTTGGAATCATTTAACCGGAACAACAGTTGACAGTTGGGATAGCCTTAACGCTACATTTATCCACAACCCAGCTGTCAGATACGTCCACCGCACACTTGGAAGCACCATCTTTGCACGAGATAGTAACCATAAGGTGAATTCTAAAGAGTTGTTTTTCCTTCATTGCATTTTTCATCTGGAGCTAATAAATGCCGCACCATTCTTACTAGCACACATACAGTCAAACTGTGCTAGAGGCTCAAAACCCTTCTACTTTTGAGGGATTGTCACCTCTATTGCACTCAGTTTGAATTTGGAAAACGACCTTGCTAGATTACCCTCCTTGCCTCCAGTCTTCCTTGATATAGATTATTGCAGAAATTCTCAGCTCATCAAGTTACGACGAGACGGAAAATACCATCCTATGGTCCGAGCCAAAACCGTAAGAAGTATCATCATGCCTTGCAGGAGTCGCATTGACCCTCAGAATATGGCCAATTGGCTTTTTGATCTTAATGCTCCTGAGCAAAATGCGCCTGCTACAGATGATCAAGCACAGGGACCTCTTGATGAGATGGAGAATGAAATGGATAACGCCTATGAGGACCAACCACCGCCAGCTAATGATGCTCCTTCGACCTCCAGACGTCGTCGCCGCCCTAACCAAGACCCAGTTACTAATGATGAAATCCTGAGGGCTATATGGCAACAAACCCAGCAACAGAATGAAATGATGACACTTATGCGTCAAATCTAGCAAGGGCAAGTTGACCAAGGGCAAAGACTTGACGGTGTCATCGAAGAGATGGGTGCATTGACACTGCGAGTGCAGGGCTTACACAAGTACATCCACCACGTGGGCATTCCTGATCACGTAGCACAACATGGGAGAGGACGCTCTAGAGGCAGAGGACGTGGTCCACCTTGATTTTATTTTGCTTTTTGTATTTTGTTTCCCTTTTTAGTTTTCCATTTCCCCTTTATATCGCAACATTGAGGACAATGTCCGATATAGTGTGGGAGAGTTAGAGTTATTTCCGTTTATTTCCCTTTCTTGTACTTTCTTTTTCCTTATCAAAGTAATATATGAATATTTTCGTTCAGTTATCCGATTTCCTCACTTTATTCTGCCATAACGAAATTTTTTTTACGATTAATGCATGTTGTAGCGAGCGATTTTGGACACGGTTCTTAAGCGCTGGTCGCTCTCTGCGGTTTGAGCTTAAAACTACAGGTCGATTCATTTTTTATCCTATTGTGAGCTGAAGGAAGGGAAATAGATGTCTCCAATTAACCCTGCTTTGCATACTGAGTTTAAACAGCGGTCTGTTAGGTTACGGATGCTATCAATGTGGGGGGGCCTTTGTACTGGTTATTTGTATTTTCGCCAATACTGTTTTCTTTCTTTTTATCTAGACAGAAGGTTTCTGGCAGGGAACAAGGATTAGGATGTTAGGACTGGTGCTTTTGATAGATACATGGGAGTATGGGATTTTGTTTAGTGTGCTTGCTAAGATCTTTTCTTTCGATCTTATGCCTACGTATTCCCGTTTATCCAAAATAGGGAAATCAGAGCGTTCGTAGTTCCTCCTATTCTATTGGAGGAAATGGTTGTTTTTGGTGTCTTGTTCAAAGCCCAAGACGTGAAGCAAAAGGTGGTTTGTATCTTGTTCAAAGCCCAAGATGTGAAGCTGAAAAGTCAATTTGTGTCTTGTTCAAAGCCCAAGACGTAAAGCTGAAAAGGTTTGTTTGTGTCTTGTTCAAAGCCCAAGACGTGAAGTTGAAAAGTTTATTTGTGTCTTGTTCAAAGCCTAAGACGTGAAGCTGAAAGGGTTTGACTTTAGAGAGAATTTGTCATCTCTAAAGAGGGGTTTGTCTGTTACGACTGTTTATAAAGGAGAATTACTTTAACCGAGATACGCGGATCCTAGTAATGCCATAATTTCCTTTAAAGGGGATTTTAACCTGAAGGAGAAGACTTTAACTCAGTGTAGAGCAATGCTATCTTTCCTTAGGAATTTCTCATGCTAAAAGAGGGACAGTGGCATGGATGTAGATGATCCAGAGGCTTACCGCTTACAGCGATTAGATGAAGGGGAAGGAGTTGTTGATGTTTGTGTACTGTGAACGAGGCACAGCTTCGATGCTAAAAGGTTAATTGGATTAACCAGTGGTTTTCTTATACAAAGCCTAAGAGGAGGCTATTATGTGTCTCGTACAAAGCCCGAGAGAGAGGCTAAAAGGTTTTGACTCTACGAGGGAATCTTTTGGTATCTCGTATAAAGCCCGAGATGGAGGCTATTTGACTCAACAAGGGAGTTTTTTGTATCTCGTTTAAAGCCCGAGGTGGAGGCTGTTGCTTGTTTGGCTCAATAAGAACCTTTTTGTATCTCGTATAAAGCCCAAGATGGAGGCGAAAGGGGTGATTGACTCAACGAGGGAGTCTCTTATGTGTCTCGTATAAAGCCCGAGAGAGAGGCTAAACGTTGTTTGACTCTGCTGAGGAGGATCTTTGTATCTCGTACGAAGCCCGAGATAGAGGCTAAACGTTTGCTTCGCTGGGAAGAATCATTATACAAAGCCCAAGAGGAGGCTATTGTAACTGTTTCAGTTGAGTGATAGATCTAATATACTGATTTTAAAAAGAGAAAATCAGTTCTTATATGAGCAACACTATACTCAAGGATTTGATTTGAGGATCAGGGATATTTCCTTCTCTTTGAGGAAACGGGAAATCCAAAGGGTATTGAGACTGTCCGAGTCTGCGGGTTTCCTTCCTATTTAACGAAGGGGTCACTTGAGAATGTCTTTGAGACTCAAGGAGATTAGACTATCCAAGTCTAGGGTTTTATCTTTTGTACTGTGCTTTGAGAAACAGTAGTAGACTCTATGAAAGGACTGTTCTATGGAGATGATTAAGTTCTGTTCCTATACCTTTAGGAGGTCGTCGGGACAATTTGTACAAAGCCCAAGAGGAGGCTGGAAGCTTTTAAGAAGCCGATCGGTCCTTGTACTAAGCCCAAGAGAAGGCTATCATTCCCGGAGGAAGAGATCATTATACGAAGCCTAAGAGGAGGCTGTGAATACATCTAAGAAGCCGTAGGGTCCTTGTACTAAGCCCAAGAGGAGGCGAGGTTTGCTTTTAGGAAGCCTGTAGGTCCTTGTACGATGCCCAAGAGGAGGCCGATGCTTTTAAGAAGCCCATGGGTCCCCAAACCCCGAGAAATTCAAGGCAATGCTATTCACCGAGAATAGATCAAAGTCAGAAAAGTTTGAGAATTTGGAAGAAACTCAAAGATGCCATTCACGGAGAATACATTCATCTCTGGGAGTAGAGTTTCTTGACAATTCCTAATGAGGACAGCCGAAGAGAAGACTGTATCTGGTGATCCTATTGGGGGATCTAGTTGTCTATTTCTACGAATAAACGAAACGGCGTCACCTAGTTCTAGACGTAGTTGCCGGGGAAACTCTAAATATCTATACTATTATTACACAGTTGATATGAGTTTATGAAAGAAGACTTACAGCGAAACAGCCCCACAATACAGTTATATGTATATGAAAGCGGTAAATGAAAGCGATAACCACTTACTCGGTTGTAGAGCTTCCATGCTGTTTGGTTAGTTGTTCAACAAAGAAATATTGAAAATGACAGTATATTCAAAATCAAAGGAGAAAGTGCTTTGAAAAAGAAAATCTTTGGGACTTACAGCTCAAGGAGAAGCCCAGGGTTTTATCAGTGAGCGCACTGTTTGAATTTGTACAGAGGGACTTATACAAGTGACTGAGGCCCAAAAAGGTTTTCTGTACAAAGGGATGGGTCTTACACTCTCTCAAGAGGCCCAAAAGGTTTAAAGAAAAAGAGTGGGGCTTATAACACGAGGGTAGGCCCAGTTGACTTTTCCGTTTAAAATATGGGGATCGCGCCGAGGTTTTCTTTTAACGCGGAGGAACTTATACAATAAGTGAGGCCCAAAATGTTTTGGTTAAAAGGGGATTGGGTCTTACACTCTATTAGAGGCCCAAAGTATTTTTGAATGGGTCTTATAGCTCAAGGAGAGGCCCAAGGTTATTTTTCAAAAGGCGATGATCGTGCCGTTTATTTAAAAATGTACAGAGGGACTTATACAACGAACGAGGCCCAAAATATTTCTGTACAAGTGGGTTGGGTCTTACACTCTCTCAAGAGGCCCAAGAGGTTTTGAAAATGATTTATGAGGGTTGAATTAATCCAAAAACCCTAATTTTTTTTCAAAAATGTATTTAATTGAATAAAAATTCAATTAAAAATGATCAAAATTGTTTAACATATGAAAAACAAATTGTGATTTTGGATTAATGCTTCAAAAATTAAGTATTGACCTACAAAATAATTAGAAAGCAGTAAAAGTTGCAAAATCAATGTAGAAAAAATATTTAAAATGTCAAAAACAATTAAATTATTAATTCTTTGCAAAAATATCAATTATATGAAATAAATAATATTTTTGGTATTTTTTGATAAAATAAAATATTTTAACATTTTTTGTGAATTATTAAAAAAAGAATCAACTCAAAATCATTAAAACTCAGAGAGAAATTAATTTTTGAATCAATTAAACAAAATCACAAAATTCAAATATTTGAATTTGTGAAAAAGGCGCCAAGAACACAAGCAAGAACACGCGCGTTTTTCTGGGTTTGGCTGATTTGCGTTTTCCATCCAATCTCACTGAATACGTAATCATATCATGCAATCCACATATCATTATGCTCGTCTCAACCTCACGATCATGTCTATAACACTTAATTTCATTTAAATTAAACATAAAACATGAAATCACGAAGAAACCTCAAGAACCCTAATTTCTGCATGAAGGCTAGGATTTTTTATACACGATTCAAACAATGCAATTAATTGAGGGAAAACATTCCATGCATGATTATGAACATATGGCCAAATTATTGTGCGAGGAAATATGCATAGATTGAGAGATGACCAAGTATATGCTTACCTCTAAGCCGTGACAGCAAGTGCAATGTGATTTTGGATTTGGAGGTGTTACAGATGAGTGGTAAGGATCTGAACAGCTTCCCTACATCCTATGGAGTGTGTTTGAATACTTGGACTTGATTGAAATTGGCTGGATCAACTTGTGGTACCTCAGCAGCAACTTGATTGAAAATTTGAGCAACCAGCTGGTGATTTTGTGAAATTGGTGTTTTAGAAGTGATCTAAGTGTTTGATCAGCTCATATGTGATGTATGTGAGGTGTGTGAGTGATTGGTTTGATTGGAAAAGCTCTCAAACTCAAAACCCGATAGCTACCTTGCTAAGAAAGGCATTTTTGCCAAGAGAAAGAGATTTTGAGGAAAGCATCTGTTAGATGGCTTTGGTGTACTCAAACTGATCATAATTGAGCTCTATTTATAGTAGAGCAAGTTTGTTTTACAAGGAATAGTGAATGGCAACTGGTAAGTAGGTTTGGCCAATGTTGTCCAATGGGAATGCAAGTCTCCTCTAGCCATTGACTAGAGGTTAGGGCACAGAGCTTTGGTTCCCTTGGTCTTGGATAAGTCTTGACTGATTTCAGATGAGAATGGCTCAGTCCATGCCACCTTGATGCTTCCATTGAATGCTTCAATCCAAATTTGGAGTCTTGTCCCTATTTTGGCCATTCTAGGTTCAACATGCTATTTCTTGTTCCATGGACTTTGGAGGCTTGGCTCAGTGATTGTCCCCTTTAGATTCAATCCTCAGATGTGTCCAAGTGGATAGGAGCATTTGAATTTGGCTGATTTTGGCAAATCGAGCCAAAATGCAAAATCTGCCTTGCCTTTGACAGATTTCAGCAAGGCAACTTGACAATGTCATATCTCATGGTGTAAGTTGAATTTGGCAATGTTCTTGGCCATTTTGGAAAGCCTTTACATGATACAACAACTGTTTGAACATGTTTGATTTTGATCTCTTCTGATTCCAAGTGAAAAATCCCTCTACATTTGGCAAAAAGTGAAGCAAAATCTGACTTAGTGAAATTTTCACCAAGTGTTGGAACAAAGTGTTATTTCTTGATTTTGATCACTCCATAACTCAAAATCCTTAATGAATTGGACTTAGGTCTAGTTTAAGTTTTTGTAGAGGGTAATAAGGGCTACAAATCCATCTTTGGATGAAAAAAATTGGCCTTGTGGTTTAGGAGTTATGGTCCTCCAAAGTTGGTGCATTAGTGGTACTTTTTCCATAACTTAGAAAAATTTCTAAGTTTTATGGTTACCCCTTTTACAAGTTATCCCACTTTCTTTGATTTTTCTTGATGAATGATGATTCAAATCATACATTAACATCATTTTAGGGTTAAAAATCCATTTTGGTGAAAAATCTCAAAAAGTCAAAGTTGACTTTTGTGCACAGTTGACTTTTTATCAGATGAATTCCAAACTGTGCAATTTTTCAGGAAATCATGTCCTTGACCTAAATCAAACTTGATGGACATGTTCCATGGGTGTCATAGGGTATATTGGGGCATGTCCTAGGGCTTGGGAGCATGTCCTGGTCAAAAGTCAAAGTTACAGTTGACTTTTTCCTTAAAACCCTAATTGTGGTGCAGATGAAATTGAGACTTGTTGCTCAAGCTTCTTGGATTAATCCATTGTCCCAAATGGATCAATATAGTTCATTAGAGACCCTCAAACCCTCTGTTGATGTCTTGGTTCATGATTTGTCCCAAAAGTCAACTTAGGGGTGAATTAGGTTAAGAAACCCTAATTCCTGATTTTTTATGTATGCATCCCCTGAGGCAAAATTGACTTGATGAATGGGTCCATGAGGTTCCATGGAGTACATTAGGTTGTGTTTTGGATCTTTGGCTTGTGTCCAGATGAAATTTTTCATCTGGAGGCCCTGGTCGACAAAAACCCTAATTTGGTGATACCGGCGATCTTGAGACTTGATCCACCTAAAAGGGAGCAGCCTTGTGCTTAATCCTTGAAGTGGGAGTCCTCTTGATCCATTGTGGATATTTGAGAGGCTAGACAAGTTGAAGATCATGTCATTCCTTGATTGATCCTTTGTCTAAGGCTCTTAGAGGGCTTGAAACCCTAATTTTGATTGTAGTGAATGCTCAACAACCCTTAAGGCATTTGATGAGGCATATTGACTCATCCATATTGTGATGATGATTTGCACAATGATGGGAAATATTAGTGGTCAAAATTTGGGGTATGACAGATGCCCCTATTTAATCTTCTTGGACACGAAGGTGTGAATGATGAAGGTATTCGGGCATTCGGGGTGCAAGAGGATTAAATATCGGAATACCCGAAATTTTGATGGTGGTTATGAATGGTAGCTTACACATTCATTTTCTTTAGCTAAGCAATGATGCTTAGAAAAGGTAAAACTTCCCCTCGATCCTGGTTTTCAGCCAAGGAACTGGTCTCAGTTTTCTTTAGAAATGAACTTCCCCTCGATCCTGGTTTCCTACCAAGGAACTGGTCTTAGTTTCTGATGTAAACTTCCCCTCGATCCTGGTTTCCTACCAAGGAACTGGTCTTAGTTTCTTTTGTCAATAAAATTTATTGACAAGGGACGCTATGCGTAGCGGCTTTCCTTCAAACTTCTCGCCGAATTTTCCTGGGGAGATGCCATTTGACGGAAAAAGGTCTGATGTTAGACTTGCTGGGGAACCCAGTCGTCTGAGTTGTAGAGGTGTACAAACTTCTCTGTTTGGAGACGCCATTTGTCGAATCTACTGGGGAAAACGAGTCTCTTGAGAGACTGCTTTCGTTTAGGGTCTTTACATCATACTTTTCTCGGAGATCTTCTCGGAGAAATGCCATATGATGTGATCTAATTTTGAGGTGTCGATGACCTTTTCATCAGTGGGTTTTTCGGAGAAAAACTGTCGTACTGCCGTATCTCCGATTTAGGAGGCTTTCCCTCGGGATTTTCTTTAATCCGGGAAAACAAGGATATCATCTTCAATGGCGAAGAGTGATGTTAACTGAGGGCTCCTCTGGTCTTTCAGAGGTTCAAGTTATCAAAGTGGTCAAGGGCCAACTTCCTTCCAGAAATAAACTGGAGGCGAGGTTGTTCAAACGCAACGTTTCCTGACGAGGCAAGAATTAATAACTCGATGGAGAGGACTCCTATCACTAAGGGACAAGACCGGCTAGAGTGATAGTGATGCAATATGAAATGTGAATGCAGATCAATAATGCATGATGTTTGTATGTATATGCCAACAAAACTGACGCGACACACAAACTAAAAGATGAACATGACTGGATACTCGGCCATCGCGGGGCGTGTAGAGATATCGCTAGTTTAAGATAGCAATTCCACCTTGCTTAGGAGAGATAGTCCCTACGGGGAATACCGTTGATCGGGCTTAGGAGATAAGAACTCGGCCGAAGCGTGTCAGACGAAACAAGGTCTCTGACACAGTTGATCCCTTCATTCAGGCGTACTAGGTTAGAAGGAGTACTTTGATTCTGCACTTTGAAGTTTGCTTACTTCTGGAGAAGCGGTTGATGTTCTTTTGATGTTCAACAGTCAAAAGAAATTGTCGTCTTTATTAAAAAGCAGAAAAAGTTTTAACAATTAAATTCATTTTTGTTTTATTTCAAGAATCGTTGATCATGTTAAAATGTCGTTCTGTAAAGCTAAAACAAGTAAGAATTACAAACAAAAGCACAAAGGCTCATATTTTATTGATAAGATGGAGATCAGCTAAACGCGTGATTCCAAAGAGTAATTACAAAGTTAGAAAATGGTAATTTACAGGGAAAAGGGCTACGTTGAAACATAACGACCACTATCCTTCTACCAACTTTGAATTCTGGGCATCCTGAGCTTCTGTTGAAGATGACCTTGACTGGAGTTTTCTGACAGAGGATGTAACTGCTGCCGCTGAGGGACTTGCCTCTGTTGAACATAGTTACTTGCCATTATCCCTAATTTTTGCCTGGATTGTACTATGATGTTTCCAATCCATCGGGATGATTTTTTTTATATGTCTCTAACTTTTGCCTGGACCGCCCTTTCGGGTTTTCAATCCACCGAGATGTTTTTTTTTTATTTTTTTTTAGTTTAGGCGAAGTATTTCTTGACTACATCAACATTCGTGGGGTAGGCAAATTCCTCTCCGTCCATGGTTACAAGTCTCAAGGCGCCGCCTGAGAAAGCTTTCGTGACCACGTAGGGGCCATCATAATTCGGAGTCCACTTGCCCCGAGAATCAGTGAGAAAGGATTGTATCTTCTTGAGCACGAGGTCTCCTTTCTTGAAGATGCGGGGTCGAACCTTTTTGTCAAACGCCCTCTTCATTCTCTGTAGATACAGCTGACCATGGCATAGTGCCGTGATTCGCTTCTCCTCGATCAGATTCAGTTCGTCGTGTCTACTTTGACACCATTCGGCTTCGGTGAGCTTAGCTTCCATCAATACTCGGATTGACGGGATCTCTACTTCCATGGGGAGCACTGCTTCCATGCCATATACTAGAGAGAAAGGGGTAGCCCCTGTTGAAGTGCGGACAGATGTACGATAACCGTGAAGAGCAAAGGGTAGCATCTCGTGCCAGTCTTTGTAGGTTACAACCATCTTCTGAATAATCCTCTTGATGTTCTTGTTAGCCGCTTCTATTGTCCCATTCATCTTGGGTCGGTAGGGAGATGAGTTATGATGTTCAATCTTAAACTCTGCGCACAACTCCTTCATCATCTTATTGTTCAAGTTAGATCCATTATCAGTAATTATCTCGCTTGGAACACCATAACGGCAGATGATATTGTTTTTGATAAATCGGACCACCACTTGTCGGGTTACATTAGCGTATGATGCTGCTTCGACCCACTTGGTGAAATAGTCAATGGCTACCAGGATGCACCGATGTCCGTTTGAAGCCTTAGGTTCGATCAAGCCAATCATGTCGATTCCCCATATGGAAAAAGGCCATGGGGAAGAAAGAACTTTGAGATGTGATGGCGGTACATGAATTTTGTCGGAGTATATCTGACACTTGTGACACCTCCTCATGTACTTGTAGCAGTCGGATTCCATGGTCAACCAATAGTACCCTGCTCTCAGAATTTTTCTCGCCACTGTGTGTCCGTTGGCATGAGTGCCAAAGGATCCTTCATGAATTTCTTTCATAAGCATGTCTGCTTCGGGTCTGTTTACGCATCGGAGCAAAACCATGTCGAAATATCTCTTATAAAGTGTATCGCCGCTCAGGAAGAAGTTTCCAGCCAGTCTTCTGAGGGGTTTCCTGTCTTTTCTGAGTGCCTCAGATGGGTACTCTTGTTTCTGAAGGAAGCATTTGATATCGTGATACCAAGGTCTGTCATCTATGACTGCTTCAATCGTGAAGACGTAAGCGGGCCGTTCAAGGCGCATTATGTCGATCTTAGGTATGTCATTCCATTGACCTACACTAATCATGGAAGAGATAGTGGCTAATGCATCAGCCATGTGATTCTCCTCACGAGGGATGTGATGAAACTCAACTCTATTGAAGAAAGGTAACAACCTTCTTGCATAATCTTTGTAAGGAATCAATCCTGATTGGTATGTGTTCCAATCTCCTTTTATCTGGTTAATAACCAAGGTTGAGTCGCCGTATACGTCCAAGTTTTTGATCCTTAAATCAATCGCTTCTTCGAGACCCATAATACAAGCTTCGTATTCGGCCTCGTTGTTCGTACATTTGAACGTAAGTCTGGCAGTGAAAGGAATGTGGGTACCCTGAGGGGTAACAATGATTGCCCCAATTCCGTTTCCATAATGATTAACTGCTCCGTCAAAGATAAGTCCCCATTGGGAACCTGGTTCTGGCCCTTCACTGGGTAACGGTTCATCGCAATCTTTCATTTTTAGATACATGACATCTTCGTCTGGGAAGTCAAACCCGATTGATTCTTGATCGTCAATCGGTTGATGAGCCAAATGATCGGCTAAAATACTTCCCTTAACGGCTTTTTGAGCATGGTACTCTATGTCATATTCTGATAACAACATTTGCCAACGGGCAATCCTTCCCGTGAGAGCAGGTTTTTCGAAAACATACTTGATTGGATCCATTTCGGAGATTAACCAAGTAGTATGACGAATCATGTATTGGCGAAGACGTTTGGCTGCCCAAGCCAAAGCGCAGTAAGTTTTCTCAAGCATCGTGTACCGAGTTTCGCAATCGGTGAATTTCTTGCTTAGATAGTAAATGGCAGATTCTTTCCGTTTAGTTTCGTCTTGTTGGCCAAGTACACATCCCATTGAGTCCTCTAGAACTGTGAGGTAAATGATCAGTGGTCTTCCTTCCACTAGAGGTGATAGAATCGGAGGATTCAACAGATATTCCTTAATACTGTCGAAGGCAGTTTGGCAATCTTCTGACCAAACGCAATCCTGATTCTTTCTGAGTAATTTGAAAATCGGCGCACACGTGACGGTCATAAGGAATATGAACCTAGAGATGTAGTTCAAACGTCCCAGGAATCCTCTGACTTGTTTTTCAGTTTTCGGCGAAGGCATTTCTTGATGGCCTTGACCTTGTTAGGATCAACCTCAATTCCTTTCTGGCTGACGATGAACCCTAGTAGTTTCCCTGAACGGACACCGAAGGTGCACTTGTTAGGATTCAAGCGGAGCTTGAACTTTCTTAGACGTTCGAACAATTTTGATAGATGTTCAACGTGCTCACTCTCTATTTTTGATTTTGCAATCATATCATCGACATATACTTCGATTTCTTTGTGTATCATGTCATGAAACAGAGTAGTCATAGCCCTTTGATAGGTTGCCCCGGCGTTCTTCAAGCCGAACAGCATTACCTTGTAACAAAAGGTGCCCCATGGGGTAATGAACGAAGTTTTCTCCATGTCTTTCGGTGCCATTTTGATCTGGTTATAGCCCGAGAATCCATCCATGAAGGAGAAGACTTTGAACTTTGCTATACTGTCTACCAGCATGTCAATGTGTGGTAAAGGAAAGTCGTCCTTTGGACTTTCCTTGTTCAGATCTCTGTAATCAACACACATTCTGACCTTTCCGTCCTTTTTGGGAACGGGTACGATGTTGGCTAACCATTGAGGATATTCAGATGTAGCGAGGAAACCTACGTCGATCTGTTTCTGTACCTCCTCTTTGATTTTGATGGCCATGTCTGGGTGAGTGCGTCTCAACCTTTGCTTTACGGGCGGACATTCCAATCTTAACGGTAAGTGATGTTCCACGATGCTGGTATCCAACCCTGGCATATCCTGATAGGACCAAGCGAATACATTGGGAAATTCTTTGAGAAGCTTTATCAAACCCTCTCTGGCAGTTGGACTGAGCAGTGCCCCAATCCTGATTTCTTTTCTCTCTTGCTCTGAACCCAAGTTTACCGTTTCCAACGGCTCTTTGTGAGGTTCAATGGACCTTTCCTCTTGTCTGAGTAGTCGGGAGATCTCTTCTGGAATTTTGTTGTCATTTTCTTCTTCAGCCTTGAATAGCGGGAACTCAAAGTTGGGAGAAGGCATCGGATCATATGTTTCAACGGGGTTCAAAACAAGCAATCTGCATGACGTGATGATTCGTGTTTAGAAGCGATAGAGAAAATGCAAGTGTGTACAGTGTTTTATTTTACTGCTTGTTTTTATTTTTAATTGTTTTTTAGGATTACCATTTTCTGAAAAAGCAAAAAGAGAAAACAACAATTAATGCAAAAATTACAGAACGACGTTATTTTATTAATGAACAAGTCGATTCTTGAAACTACAGCCCTATAAAACAAAACTCTGTCACTTTGGGCGAAGCGAAGAGGGATATTTATAGAAAGCGAGCCCTATCAAAACATCCGTTTCACCTGGGCAGGGTGAAAGGTTAAAGACGACAATTACTTTGACTGGTGAACGACCTTTGGAACCTCGACGGCAATCCATTGGCGGCGAACTCCTCGGTGAATCACAAAGTCTGGTACCTTCCTTGATTTGTCTTCAGAAATGACGCTGATTTCTGGTGGAGCAGGATCATTGGAATCTGTCTCCCAGGAAGAGTTGTCGTAGGAGGATTCCTCTGTTGTATTTTGCATAGCATTTGTGCTCTCAGCTGTATCTCCCCATCCAGTTGGCTGGATATCTTCGAGCCTGATACGAAAGCTTTCGGGAGCAGTGTACTTGACCATGAAGTCGTATTTTCCACTTGGTTCTCCCAAGGTGTCCCAAACTTCTTTGGAACTGGAGGAGTCATCTCTCTCGATGACGTTGACCTCGGGAAAAGCATAGTTGATGAATTCAAGTCCGGCAAACATTGCAAATTCATCTTCATGTTGAGTAGTTTCTGAATGACCTGAGTGTTGATCCCATGACATGGTGGGGACACAGGTATTCTGTTCAATGACGGTCAGCTGAGTTTCGTTGTTCGGCTGACTCTCTTGCCCCAAGTTTCCTGGGTAAGGCTGCCACATTGGCAGACCATCCATTGGGCCATAGTAGGTGTAGTCAAAATTGTCTTTCATCAGAGTGTCCTCTTCTAATGAATTTGGCGGAGCGCGGCATCCTTCCGGATCACAATCCCCGTAGATCGTTTCGACATCTGATCTTGGTATAAACCTCGGACTTTCTGTAGGAAAGCAAAAAGGCGTAGGCACCTCTTACTGAGACATATAACCGTCCTTGTTAAGGTAGGACTTCCATTCTTCATCCGTGTCAGAGGGATCCTCCTCATTGATAGCATGTACTGCTTGAGACACTGGGTGGAGGAAACCTCCACTGTGGAAGAAGTTTTGAAGGGGATGAAGACTTTCATCGTTGGCAGCTGTTTGGGTACAGGTTACAGAAAAACCAAGACCCTTCTTTGTTTTATTGTTAGTGGGAATGACAAGCTGTCCCCATCCTGTTGTATCGGTACTCTCGACCGCTTTGATAGCATCTTTGTATGAGGAAATCGAGGTTCCTCCTCTTGATTGATTATCCTTGCTCACTGACAATGCTTGGAACTGAGTTCCAATAACCTCCTCGGGTTTTATACCAGTAGATGATGACAAGTTTCTTACAAGCAAGGCTTGTTACCCACAAACTGTGACAAGTTGATCGTTCTTGACGAACTTTAGCTTTTGGTGGAGGGTCGAAGTGACCGCTCCAGCCTGATGTATCCAAGGTCTTCCTAATAAACAACTGTATATTGCCCGGATATCCATGACCTGGAAAGTGACTTGGAAAGTATGAGGACCGATAGTTATGGGAAGATCAACTTCGCCGATAACTATTTTTCTGGATCCGTCGAACGCTTTAATGACGACCTCGCTGATTCTCATCGGAGGGCCTTTGAATGATAATTGCATCGAGGTGGACTTCGGCATAACATTCAGGGCTGACCCTGTGTCTACCAGTACGCTGGCTAAAGCATCTTCCTGGCAGTTAACTGTAATATTGAGCGCCATGTTATGACGGCGACCCTCTTCGGGTAATTCCTCATCACTAAATCCCAAATTATTGCAAGAAGTGATGTTAGAGGCAATGCTATCGAACTGTCTGATTGTTACATCTTGTTCCACAAAGGCTTGCTCCAAGACTTTCTGTAGAGCCTCCCTGTGGGCTTCTGAACTGAGTAACAATGATAATACTGAGATCTTTGAAGGAGTCTGTAACAGTTGATCGACAATGTTGTATTCACTCCTTTGGATGAGCTTCAGCATCTCATCATCATTTTTCGAAAGGTCGGGATTACTGGATTGACCGACTGATAGATCGGGAGCTTCAGTCTGAAGTTCCTTTTCTTTGTTAGGTTCTCCAACCCCTCGGTTGAAGATTCTACCACTCCGTGTTACTCGACTGATGTCTGCAATGTTCACGACGGAGGGTAATGGAATTTCCTTTCCATTTTCAATTATTGTTGCACCGTATTTGTAAGGGATCGCCTTAGCTGATTCATACGGTAGCGGTCCTGGTAGATAGATGACTACAGGAGCCCTCTGATTTTTATGACCGTCGTAAGCAATCTCAATTCGTTCTCGGTTGGGAACCTTAGACTCGTCAAGTAGAGGGATGATGGAAAAAACATCCCTGGTCCTGTGATGACCATATATTGTGACAACATCCTCAACTTGCTCGGCAAGGTAGTTCGGCGTCCAGTTGATGGGTCCGGAACCCGGATATGGACGAATTTCTCCACGATCGACCTAACCCTGAAGAGCTGATCTCACAAGGTAACACCCTTGGTTACCTTCCGAACAGACGCTACAACTGTCATAGTTGTGTGGTGGCACCTGGCCACGCCCACTTGGAATACAATGTAACCTCACTAGGTTAGCTTCCACTGATCGGACATCCTGACTTTGACGTCAAGTAGGATTCCTGTTATTGATACTAATTTGCTGAGTATCTTCATCCATGTAGATTGGCATCCACCAATGATTTAACAAGTGCTGAAGTGCCTCCTGGACAAGGGTACAACCTCGATCGTTTTCGCAACCTGCTTTACAGCTTTGATAGTCATGTGATATTAAGAATCCGAGTCGGACCTGTTCAGCATGTAACTCTACCAGGTTGGTATTCATCACGCGAATATCGAAGATCTGAACCATGTTAATTTGATAAGGGTTCCTATCATGGTAGTCTTGGATCCATCCAAGATCCATCTGACGCTGGAGGGCCTCTTGTATGAAAGAGCATCCCTGTTTATTTACCGAGCAAATCAGACAAGAACTGTAATCATGCCACGGCAGATTATGATACTGGCTTTGCCTTGAGTGCATCGCCACTAAGTTGACATTCATTGCACGGATGTCGCGGTTCTGAATGACGTTAGAATTCGTGTAGACCATGTTAACTCCACGAACTCGGTGCTCTTGGATCCATCCGAGATCCATCTGTTCCTGTAGAGCTGCTTGCACTACAGAACATCCTTGATTGTCTTTAGAGCAGATATCACACTGATGATAGTTATGAGGTGGCACATGGCCATATCCACTCTATCTACAATGCATCTTGACCAGATTGGTCTTTAACAAGAGTACATTGTGAATTTGATAGACATTGTTAGTCTCTTTCTCTATCAGATTGACTGCAGCCTTCTCATGTTGAGGCAGCGGGTTCGTAAGAACATTATGATTCGTATCCTAGAAGGATAATACCCCGCTCCTAACAAGCTTTTGCACATCGGACTTGAAATTGAGACAATTCTCTATGTTATGCCCTGGTCCTCCTTGGTGGTAAGGGCAAGTTTGATCCACCTTAAACCAGAAAGGCGGATTTTTCGGTACTGTAAGAGGAGACTTAGTCTGAATGTGCCCCTTAGCTAGCAGTAATGGAAACAGCTCTGCATACGTCACGGGTATAGGATCAAATCCTGGTGGCCGTGTTGTACGGTTGTTGTTATATGGAGGACGAGCCTGCGGAAGAGGCTGTTGTGTCCTTTGCTGATCAGGTTGGCTCTGCGCAACCTGAGGTTGATACGTAGGAATAGGCGCAGTGTTGATAGCAGGAGTTACAGCTGCTACCGGCTGATATCGACGCCTTTGCTTTCCGAGAGAGATATTCCCAATATCTTGCTCTTTTTTCTTAGGGAGAGCACTACCGTATTTTTTAGTACCGCTCGTCGATCCAGTGTCTTTTACCAAACGTCCTTCTCGGACGGCTTCCTCAAGACGTACGCCCATGCCGACCATTTCGGTGAAATCACTGGGCGTACTGGCAACCATTCGGTCATAGTAAAATGAGCTTAAGGTCTTTAAGAAGATCTTTGTCATCTCTTTTTCCTCGAGAGGTGGACAAATTTGAGCGGCAATTTCACGCCACCTTTGAGCATACTCCTTAAAGGTTTCCTTGTCTTTTTGCGACATTGATCTGAGTTGATCTCTGTCGGGTGCCATGTCCAAATTGTATTTGTATTGTTGGACGAAGGCAGTAGCAAGATCTCTGAATGTACTAATCGTAGTACGGTTTAAACCCATGTACCATTTGAGTGCGGAACCGGTTAAACTATCCTGAAAGTAGTGAATCAGTAGGTCCTGATTCTCCGTCTGAGCTGACATCCGCCGAGCGTGCATCACCAGATGGCTCTGAGGGCAAGAGTTACCCTTGTATTTTTCAAAGTCGGGCACTTGGAACTTGTGCGGGACTTTCACATTGGGGACCAAGCAGAGGTCTGCGACGTCCTTTCCAAATAAATCCTGACCGCGAATGGCTTGCAGTTCCTTCTGCATTTCCAAGAACTGTTCCTGGAATTCATCCATTCGGTCAAACATAGTTTCCTTTTTACCAGCAGGTATTGGTGGAATCTGTCCTTCCGGGACAGTGTGCACCACAGGGGGTGGTACCGTGACTACGACAGTGAGTCTTGGCGTTTCCCGAAGTTTGTAACCTTCAGGAGTCTTCAACATGCCCCTGGCATCTTCGCTTTCCCGAAGTTTGTAACCTTCAGGCCTAACGGCTTCTGTTGTGATTCCCTGATCTTCAGTGATCGGCGGAACATATTCTTCAGGGATATAGTTAACAGGCATGCCCCAAGGACGATCTTTCGGTATCTGATACCTAGGATCATACCTCTCTACTATGGCCGTTGAGGTGATCTCTGAGATCACAGTTCGTTGTAGCTGAGCTTCTGCCATGGTTTGCATGTCGTTACGAAGCTTTCTCATATCCTCTCTCAGAGCGTCGATCTCTTCTTTCAACTCTCTATTTTCTTCCTCAAGATCATCCATCCTTTTCTAACGATTGGCCCGAGTATTATATGAATGAGACAGTTTGACTCTAGAACCGAGACACAAACGTGAGATTCGTAGGTAAGAAGAATACGCGATGTGAGAATGATGAATGCAATGATTATATTAATTGTTTAATGGTTTAAGCAAAATAAACTTCGACAATTAGATTGCAAATATCAAACGGTGGGGAAACCCCTTTTTATTGAAATTCAAAGGATTACAGAAATGGAAATACAGTAGATTACAAAGTGCAGAAACGGAAACCTAAACTAATGGGTCCCGAGTCCTCTCTGAAGAGAAATCGGGTGCTGATTCTGGTATCTTCCTTTTCTTTGACCAGGGCTCTTGGGCCGTTGTCGGGTTGTCATTCCTTTGCCAAGTGAAAGGAGCGAGCAAATTCCTTTGTTCATCTTGATTATCTATAGCATGTTGCTCCAAAATTTCAATCAGAGCATCTTTTTCTTTCAGTAATTGTTGTATTTTGATGCACTCTATGTCGAGGGTGCGGTACTTGTTCTTCCAAGACCTTCTCTCCTTTTGAACTTTGTTAAGAGTAACCTGAAGCTTTTCAGTTTCCGTCATGAAGTACATGACAGATTCCCTCGGCGGAAGAATTCCGTAACGAGGATAAGGCATTTTTAGCTTGAGAGCTCTAGTTTGTACCCAATGGAGATAAGGCTCCACCGAGACACAGTCCGGTTTTCCTAGAGACTCTCGTCCTTTCTTATGAACATGCTTCCAAGCTTGCACTATTTCCATCTTCAGTGCTCTGTCATTTTCTCCTTCCTTGAAGAAAAGACCTTGCAGATGAACACCCAGTGGGATGTGTCTCATCGGGTATCCAAATTGACGGCGAACCAATATCGGATGGTAGTTGATTCCTCCTTTAGTTCCTATAAGGGGTACGTTGGGGAAGTTTCCACAACGATCAATGATCCTAATTCCATCATAAATCCTATTACACCAATCTATATCAGAGTTGGTAAGAGACATGATCTTCTGCGACCAACGTAAGGCACTCTTGCAATCCCAAAAAGCAGCAGACTTGGGCAAGTGAGAGATAAACCATTTGTAAAGCAGAGGTACACAGCATGTGATCTCCCCTCCGCTGTACAAATTTCCCAAGTGTACAAAATGATACGCATCTGCGAGCAAAGTCGGCACAGGGTTTCCAATGAGAAAAACCTTAATAGCGTTGATATCAACGAAGTTATTGATGTTGGAAAACAAAAATAACCCGTAGGTGAGCAAGACAAAGACGCTTTCAAAAGCAGTCACATTCCCGACACTGGCAAAGTACAGGGCTTTCTTTGTCAAGAACTGGGCTGGCAAACCTTGGATGCCACCCTTAGCGGTCATGTGAGTCTTGACCTCAGACTCGTCCAAATGAATTGCTCTTGCAATGGTCTGATTCTTTAGAATTTCTTCCAGTCTAGAAAATGGAGCTCGATCTGTAATGTGTAGATCAATCAGATGAGAATACTCCTCCAGCGTTGGTGCGAGCTGGTAATCCGGGAATATGAAAAGTGATAAACCGGATCGTAAAACTGAATAAGCACATCCATGATTCCCTCAATCACATGGACTCTTAACAGTGGTAGCAGACCTCCGTGCTTGGCTCTGAAAGCCTTAGGGTTAGTGATCATCCTCGCTAACCTTCTCAAATCCTCTAGTTTTGGAACCTTGAAGGTGTACGTATGAGTTCTCCTTCTACCGAAATCCATTAGCGTAATCCTCTTCTTTGATATTTGCATTCACAGTCTTAGTTTAATTTGAAAAACAGAGAGACTAGAAGAGAAGTTTTTTGAATGTTTTAATGTTTTATTAAATGAATGCATGAATGCAGCACACAAAAACATAGAAAAAACATGGGGTCAAAGCGTCGTTGTCATGAAGTCAAGGCTCTACCCATCCCCAAAGGTTTATACTAGGGTGATTTTTGTACCTGTACTCATTATCATCAGCTCCTCCCAGGAAAGCAAAACAACAAGCGGATCGCCAGCGAGTTGTAGAGCAATCTTAGAGTAAGTGCCATTCACCGAGAATAGATCACCAGCCTCAAATGAGGGTAGTATCGCGTAACAATTATTCCCGATAGTTTCCGCACTACGAAAGGGTTTGGCTCCTCAGCTTCTCAGACTTAACAACCGGCCCATTGTCTAGGTGAGAGAATGGGTTGCGTTGGTCAGCCTCCACTGAGGTTGATGGTCGACCTCGTCGCCATCACTTATCTTAAGTGTATACTCAATCTTTCCACATACGGCATCACCCTCATTCCCATTAGCAGAAAAATAAACACGTATAGCAATTAGGAAAAGCAGTATATATATTTGTCCTAAATATCCTAGACCTTTAAAGTTATGAATCCTAAGTTCCTGACAGAAAATGGTTCCCCGGCGGAGGTCCCAATCTGTGGTATTCACACAAGAGGTGAAAAGGAAGACCGTGCCTAGATCTAACTTTGAAAGGCCCCACGGTGGGCGCCATTTTTCTGTAGCGAGCGATTTTGGACGCGGTTCTTAAGCGCTGGTCGCTCTCTGCGATTGAGCTTAAACTACAGGTCGATTCATTTTTTATCCTATTAAAGCTGATGAAGGAAGGGAAATAGATGTCTCCAATTAACCCTGCTTTGCATACTGAGTTTAAACAGCGGTCTGTTAGGTTACGGATGCTATCAATGTGGGGGGCCTTTGTAATGGTTATTTGTATTTTTGCCAATACGGTTTTCTTTCTTTTTACCTTGACAGAAGGTTTCTGGCGGGGAACAAGGATTAGGATGTTAGGACTGATGTTTTTGAATTACTGCTTTTGATTGATGGAGATATGGGATTTTGGGTTTTTGTTTAGTGTGCTCGCTAAGATTTTTTCTTTCAATCTTATGCCTACGTATTCCCGTTTATCGAAACAGGGAAATCAGAGCGTTCGTAGTTTCTCCTAGTCTATGGGAGGAAATGGTGTTTTTGGTGTCTTGTTCAAAGCCCAAGACGTGAAGCGAAAGGTGATTTGTATCTTGTTCAAAGCCCAAGACGTGAAGCTGAAAAGTCTATTTGTGTCTTGTTCAAAGCCCAAGACGTGAAGCTGAAGGACCTCGACTTTAGAGAGAATTTGTCATCTCTAAAGAAGGGTTTGTCTGTCACAACTGTTTATAAAGGAGAATTACTTTAACCGAGATACCTGGATCCTAGCAATGCCATAATTTCCTTTATAGGGGATTTTAACCTGAAGGAGAAGACTTTAACTCAGTGTAGAGTAATGCCATCTTTCCTTAGGAATTTCTCATACTAAAAGAGGGACAGTGGCATGGATGTAGATAATCCAGAGGCTTGCCGCTTACAGCAATTAGATGAAAGGGAAGGAGTTGTTGATGTTTGTGTACTGTGAACGAGGCACAACTTTGATGTTAAAAGGTTGATTGTATCAACCAGTGGTTTTCTTATACAAAGCCTAAGAGGAGGCTAATATGTGTCTCGTATAAAGCCTGAGAGAGAGGCGAAAAGGTTTTGACCAGACAATGGAGTCTTTTGGTATCTCGTATAAAGCCTGAGATGAAAGCTATTTGACTCAACAAGAGAGTTTTGTTGTATCTCGTACGAAGCCCGAGGTGGAGGCTGTTGTTTATCGGGCTCAATAAGAACCTTTTTGTATCTCGTATAAAGCCCGAGATGGAGGCTAAAGGGGTGAGTGACTCAATGAGGGAGTCTTTTATGTGTCTCGTATAAAGCCCTAGAGAAAGGCTAAATGTTGTTTGACTCCGCTGGGGAGAATCATTGTACAAAGCCCAAGAGGAGGCTAAGGTTACTGTTTCAGTCGAGTGACAGGTCCAGTATACTGATTTTGAAAGAGAAAATCAGTTCTTATATGAGCAACACTGTACTCAGGGATTTGATTTGAGGATCAGGGATATTTCCTTTTCTTTGAGGAAACGGGAAATCCAACGGGTATTGAGACTGTCCGAGTCTACGGGTTTCCTTCCTATTTAATGAAGGGGTCACTTGAGAATGTCTTTGAGACTCAAGGAGATTAGACCGTCCAAGTCTAGAGTGTCATCTTTTGTACCATGCTTTGAGAAACAGTAGTAGACTCTATGAAAGGACTGTTCTATGAAGATGACTAAGTTCTGTTCCTATACCTCTAGGAGGTCGTCGGGACAATTTGTACGAAGCCCAAGAGGAGGCTGGAAGCTTTTAAGAAACCGATTGGTCCTTGCACGAAGCCCAAGAGGAGGCTATCATTCCTGGAGGAAGAGATCATTATACGAAGCCTAAGAGGAGGCTGTGAATACTTCTAAGAAGCCGTAGGGTCCTTGTACTAAGCCCAAGAGGAGGCGGGGTTGCTTTTAGGAAGCCTGTGGGTCCTTGTACGATGCCCAAGAGGAGGCCGATGCTTTTGAGAAGCCCGTGGGTCCCCAAACCCCGAGAAATTCAAGGCAAGCTATTCACAAGGAATAGATAAAGTCAGGAAAGTACGAGAATTTGGAAGAAACTCAAAGATGCCATTCACGGAGAATACATTCATCCCTGGGAGTAGAGTTTCTTGACAATTCCTAATGAGGACAGCCGAAGAGAAGACTGTATCTAGTGATCCTATTGGGGATCTAGCTGTCTATTTCTACGAATAAACGAAACCGCGTCACCTAGTTCTAGACGTATTTGCCGGGGAAACTCTAAATATCTATACTATTATTACACAGTTGATATGAGTTTATGAAAGAAGACTTACAGTGAAACAGCCCCACAATACAGTTATATGTATATGAATGCGGTAAATGAAAGCGTATAAACACTTACTCGGTTGTAGAGCTTCCATGTTGTTTGGTTAGTTGTTCAACAAAGAAAGATTGAAAACAATAGTATATTCAAAATCAAAGGAGAAAGTGCTTTGAAAAAGAAAGATTTGGGGCTTACAGCTCAAGGAGAGGCCCGGGGTTTTATTACTGAGCGCACTGTTGTTTTTGTACAGAGGGACTTATACAAGTGACTGAGGCCCAAAATGTGTTTTGTACAAATGGGTTGGGTCTTACACTCTAATAGAGGCCCAAAAAGTTTAAAGAAAAAGAGTGGGGCTTATAACACGAGGGTAGGCCCAATTGATTTTTCGTTAAAAATGGCGATCGCGCCAAGGTTTTCTTTTAACGCAGAGGGACTTATACAATAAGTGAGGCCCAAAATGTTTTTGGTTAAAAGGGGGTTGGGTCTTACACTCTATTAGAGGCCCAAGTGAGTTTTAAGAAAAGAAATGGGTCTTACTACTCGAGGGTAGGCCCAGATGGTTTTTCAAAAGACGATGATCGTGCCGTTTATTTGAAAATGTACAGAGGGACTTATACAACGAATGAGGCCCAAAAGGTTTTCTGTACAAGTGGGTTGGGTCTTACACTCTAATAAAGGCCCAAAGTGTTTTGAAAATGATTTATGAGGGTTGAATTAATCCAAAAACCCTAATTTGTTTTCAAAAATGTATTTAATTGAATAAAAATTCAATTAAAATGTTCAAAAATTGTTTAACATGTGAAAAACAAATTCTGATCTTGGATTAATGCTTCAAAAATTAAGTATTGACCTACAAAATAATTAGAAAGCATTAAAAGTTGCAAAATCAAGGTGGAAAAAATATTTAAAATGTCAAAAACAATTAAAATATTAATTCTTTGCAAAAATATCAATTATATGAAATAAATAATATTTTTTGGGATTTTTTGATAAAATAAAATATTTTAACATTTTTGTGAATTATTAAAAAAAGAATCAACTCAAAATCATTAAAACTCAGAGAGAAATTAATTTTTGAATCAATTAAATAAAATCACAAAATTCAAATATTCAAATTTCTGAAAATGGCGCCAAGAACACACCAAGAACACACGCGTGTACTGGGCTTGGCCAGATTTGCATTTTCTCTCAAATCTCACTGAATACTTGATTATAACATGCAATCCACATATCATTATGCTCGTCTCAACCTCACGATCATGTCTATGTCCATTAATTTCATTTAAATTAAACATATAACAAGAAATCATGAAAAATCCTCAAGAGCCCTAATTTCTGCATGAAGGCTAGGATTTTTGATACACGATTCAAACAATGCAATTAATTGAGGGAAAACATTCCATGCATGATTATGAACATATGGCCAAATTATTGTGCAACAAAAATTGCATGGATCATAGAGTTAGAAGAGCTCATGCTTACCACTTGCAGCTGGTGATCGTGATTTGTGTTGGAGGTGTTACAACTTGGTTCCAATGATGTGGATAGCTTCCCTAGGTGCCAAGTGATGTGTCTGAGTGCTTGGAATGGATTGAAATGGTTTGGAGTTGAAGATGGTACCTCAACTGCAAAACTGTCAAGAACTTGAGCAATTGGCTGGTGATTTTGTGAAATATGTGTTCCAGATGTTATGTGAGTGTTTGGATTACTTCTATATGATGTATGTGAGGTGTGTGAGTGATTGGTTTGATTGGAAAAGCTCTCAAACTCAAAACCCGATAGCTACCTTGCTAAGAAAGGCATTTTTGCCAAGAGAAAGAGATTTTGAGGAAAGCATCTGTTAGATGGCTTTGGTGTACTCAAACTGATCACAATTGAGCTCTATTTATAGTAGAGCAAGTTTGTTTTGCAAGGAATAGTGAATGGCAACTGGTAAGTAGGTTTGGCCAATGTTGGCAAATGAAAATCCAAGTCTCCTCTAGCCATTGACTAGAGGTTAGGGCACAGAGCTTTGGTTCCCTTGGTCTTGTATAAGTCTTGAATGATTTCAGATAAGAATGGCTCAGTCCATGCCATCTTGATGCTTCCATTGAATGCTTCAATCCAAATTTGGAGTCTTGTCCCTATTTTGGCCATTCTAGGTTCAACATGTTATTTCTTGTTCCATGGACTTTGGAGGCTTGGCACAGTGATTGTCCCCTTTAGATTCAATCCTCTGAGGTGTCCAAATGGATAGGAGCATTTGAATTTGGCTGATTTTGGCAAATCGAGCAAAATTGCAAATTCTGCCTTGCCTTGGCAGATTTCAGCAAGGCAACTTTCCAATGTCATATCTCATGACTCAAATTGAATTTGGTAATGTTCTTGGCCATTTTGGAAATCCCTTACATGATACAAGAACTGTTTGAACATGTTTGGTTTTGATCTCTTTTGAATCCAAGTGAAATATCCCCCTACATTTGGCAAAAAGTAGGGTAAAATCTGACTTAGTGAAATTTTCACTAAGTGTTGGAACAAAGTGACTTTTCTTGATTTTGATCACTCCATAACTCAAAATCCTTAATGAATTGGACTTAGGTCTAGTTGAAGTTTTTGTAGAGGGTAATGAGGGCTACAAATCCATCTTTGGATGAGAACAAATGGCCTTGTGGTTTAGGAGTTATGATCCTCCAAAGTTGGTACCCTTGTCACTTTATTTTTAACTTAGAAAATTTTCTAAGTTTTTATGGTTACCCCTTTTACAAGTTATCCCACTTTTCTTGATTTTTCTTGATGAATGATGATTCAAATCATACATTAACATCATTTTAGGGTTAAAAATCCATTTTGGTGAAAAATCTCAAAAAGTCAAAGTTGACTTTTGTGCATTGTTTCTGTGGTACCATGTAATGGTTGCGTGTTGGGTTTTGCTTGTGGACGAATCAAGTATGAGTGGTGGCTTAAACCTTAGAATGTCATCATCATTTAGCTTCCTGCTAGCGTAGTTGTATGAGCAGGGAATGAACTATTCCGCCAAAGATTTGTCGCGTGACCGCGTCGGAATTTGAAATTCTGCCTTGTCACTTGGTTGGAGTGTGTCATCCGCATGTTTTAACTTTGTTCGGCATTACCTTGAGTGAATCTTGGTTAGTGAATGTTATACAAGTTAAGGAGTCACAAGTTGAGAATGATATTTAAAGTTAGAACGAACCGGATTGAGGGTTTTGAGTTTGGATGGCTTTTGACTTGTGAGAAACTGGTTTTTTAGCTTCTGCAGCAGCGTTAACTGATTAACACAGTGTGGTTAACCGAATAACACGTGCAAGGATGGTGTTTACGCTGAATTTTGAGGTGTTAACCGATTAACCTCAGGCAGTTAATCGATTAACATGTGTAAATTGTGGAATCCCTTAGGAAACGACATCTGCATTTTGTTTTCCGATTGATAAGTGTTGTGAGAATGGAAAACGGGATTGCAAGTAAATAAAAGACGGATTTGTGTTTTTGAAATCGTAACTTCAAGAAAGGTGTTGCGTAGTCGATCATTTGTTTAGACGACAAGGAAATTTGACTTGGGGAAGTAATCTTGTGAATTGTGTTGAGTATGAGAAAGTCTTAAGTGTATTACTGTTGAAGGTCTTAAGAACGAAGTTAGAAACTACTCACGAAGTATTAATCTTGTAAACATCGTTTTGGTATTTTAATTTTTGGTGTTAGTAAGGTATGAGCGGTTGATCAGAGTTTAATAATCGATTAACCTCTGTGAGTTCATGGTATTGGATTTAGGCTCCGTGAGAGGGGTGCCAGTTGTGTGCACTTGTGTTTTACCCAGAGAAGGAAATTTGAAGGTTATCCTTCCAAGTAAGAGTGAGAATTGGGTGTTCCGAAGTTGAGCATGTAAATTGGATTGTATGTGAAACAAAATGATTGAGAGAAGTGGACTTTGAAAGTGTGGGTGTATGTGGAGTGTTGTACGTGAATTAGTGAGAGGTACGGAAACTCACCATTGTGCATTGGATGGTTTGAGTTTTGATAAGTGGTGACTCGCATATGATTGAAGTTTCGTGATGGTGTTACATGTTATGGATTGAGATCTCGAATCAACAAGAAACCTTGAGTAAATCGGAGACCCCTTAAGAAGAATTGATTTGGAATGTGGTAACCAGAACCAGAGGTTGTTAAACTATTTTGGATATATTGGTTCGAGTTTAGAATGGATTGAGAGTTGTGTGGTTATGGTTGTAACAGTGTAACTCCTGTACCTTTATCATCTGGAGGGTGTTGGACAGATGTTATAATATTGTGTGTCGGCAAGGAAATTATTCTACCATATGACGTCAGTAAGTTCTTGTACTGTTGGTTAGTAAGGATCCCAGTGGATAAGTGTGTTTCTCCGTGGATTGTTAGCTACCTGGTAGTACTTAAGAATTTGTGGTGTTCTACTGTTAGAATTTGGGTTACGCAGTGGAAGGTGACAGATGAAAGAGTCCAGTCAGAATAATAAGGATTTGAGGATTATTGCTTACAAATATGAAAGTAAGAAGATTTCGTTCTAAGTGTGTTACCTTTTGGTGTGATACGAAAGAAGTGAAATATCGGATGTGATGGGTATAATGTATAACATCAGATCAAGTGGAACTAGTAAGAAGTCGTTTGACGAATTATGAAGTGGTTTTGAATGTTAAAGGATTTATGAAAGGATAGTAGTCAGTGATTGTATGAAGTTAAGGAATCACCGAATTACCTCATTGGGATTTGATGAGTGTTTGTTAACCTGAACCAAGATAAGGTGTTACGGTTTTGTTTGTGACTCAGTAGAGGAATATGGAATGGTACATTCTTTCTGAAAGTAGAATGCGACTAAGTATTTTATTATGGGACAACAGATGAATTACGGAAAAAGCAAAGTTAGAAGTTAACTCGATATTGGAACAAGAGTATAATTAAGGACGCGACGTTTGATAAATTGTGAAAATAAGGATTTTGGTCTGAGAAGTCAAGTTGGAATTGGAATACGTCAGAAATTTGATTCGAAGTAAAGATTAAGTGTGGATCTAAGACAATGATACAAGTTGTGATTACTGTTGAGTGGAGGAAATTCGGGGGCGAATTTCAATTTAAAGGGGGAGGGGGGGAGAGTGTAATACCCCATATTCTCTAAACGCCGAATTGGATATCAGATGAGATCAGATGAGCTTTTGTGTACTCTATCTTTGGTCCATTAGATTTATGGAATCCTCTAAGTGTTTTATGTATTGTCGATTGGGATCAATAGAGCAACTAGTGAGCTCTGAAGAGATCAATGATTGATGAAAAAGACAGATTAATTATTTTAATTCAAGAGAGGACTTTAAGGTAACTCTAATAATTGATCAATTGGCATGAGACGTTAAAATATCAATTGGAGATATTTTACTCTATTGGTTTATATTATATAATAAGTTTATATATATATGCATTTGTTAGAAAAGAAAAGGAAAAGAAGAAGAAACATAGTAAGAGAAGAGAAAGAAGAGAAGAGGAAAATAAAGGAAAAAGAGAAGAGAAGAAGAAGTTCATGGAAGAAGAAGAAGAGAAAGCCTGGATCATGGTTCATCATCATCTTCAATCTCATCTTCTTCATCAAGGCGAGTTCCATTAGATAACATAGCATTGGATGGGAAGAATTTCATGTTGGGGTTTAGGTTTTGTTGTGAAAACATGCCAAATTGTGAATTGTATGTTGATGTTTGGTTGAAATTCTTGTGGTGTGTGAGTATAAGAATGGTGTAATTCATGGTATGAATGTTTGGTAATGATGGGTTATGATTGGGGTTGATAGAGTATGGTTTAGAAGTGTTTTAGAATAAAGAAAAATGTGATTTTTGGCTCTGTTTCAGTAGTAACCAATTACCCTATTGAGTGTAACCGGTTACCTTTGAAAAAATCACGTTTCTGGGCTGTTTTCGAGCATGTAACCGGTTACCCATTTTTGAGTAACCGATTACCACTGCTGTGTGAAAAATTCTGAATTTGAAATGGGCGTATCTTGAGAACCGTAACTCCGTTTGACGCGCGGTCGGAAGCGTTGGAAATCTAATTTTTTGCTGTATGGGATGCTGAGGTAGAAACATGGTTATATTCCATGGATTGTTAAGATAAATATAGAAATGTAATGTATGTAATTTTGTTTCCACCAAAACTCAAGGATCAGGGATCCGATTGATACGAGTTCAGAGCCTTTGGAAAGATGGTCCAATAAGGTAGTAAATGGTAATGTTAGACCATGATTTAACCAAGGATGCTTGTTAGAGAATAGTAGTGGCTTGTATGCCTTAAAATGTGTGTGAACTACTATATGGATTATGTTTGACATGTTATGCTATTATATGTGTTTCATGATTGATATTGTTATATGCCAATGTGTATGATATATGTATGATGTGATTGTGTGATAAAATGCTTAAAAATTAATTAGGAAGAGTGAAGAAACTTTACCCCAAAACAAAATGGTATGATTCTAGGTTATGACAATGCTCGTGCATTCGATGTAGTAAGGTGCATCTTTGACAAGTAATAGTCTATAGTAGAGAATCTAGATGACGATGCTCGTGCATTCGATGTTGAAACGTGCATCCTTGCCGAGTAATAGTCTAGAAAAGAATAAGACACTAGTATGGAACATGTGTGGACTCTTGTATTTGTGAGGAAAAGGCGTAAGGGCCTTAAGGCGAATGTGGCTTATGATTGTCGAGTAGAATCCGCAGGAGAAAAACGTATCCTAGATCTGCATGAACTAGAAGAGTTAAGATTAGATGCTTACGAGAACGCTAAGATATACAAAGAAAGAACTAAAAGATGGCACGATAAGCGCTTATCTAAAAAAGAATTTAGTGTGGAAGACGTTGTACTCCTCTTTAACTCAAGATTAAAACTCTTTCCTGGGAAATTAAGGTCTAGATGGTCCGGTCCTTTTGAAATTACAAAAATTCTACAAAGTGGAGCAGTAGAAATAAAAGGGAGGAATAGTAATCCATTTTTAGTCAATGGACAACGTCTAAAACACTATCACAGCATTGGGAATAGAGATTATTTGAACTGCCTAAGACTTTTAAAGTTTCCCACCGAACCTCCTAACTAAGCATATAATTGAATTCGTTAGGCTTTCGACGTTAAAAACAGCACTTAATGGGAGGCAACCCATGATTTCTGTTTTTCAAGCTTTATATTTGTTATTTCTTTATGCTTTTTATGTTTTGTTTTTATTTTGCAAATTTTCAGTTTCTTTTGCATCGTTTTAAATTTAATTTGGAAATATTGTGCTGATCTTAAAAATTGAAAAAACTACAGGATTATAAAGTCTTTCTACTCTCTCTATTCTCCTCTTCTGCTTTCATTTTTGCAAAAAGTATTAACTAATGGCAAACGAGGATAACATGCCAGTAGAATTCAGAGATGGAACATAGTGGCGTCGCTATGAGGCTTTGTCTCTTAGACCTTTTGCTTTGACAAAATTCGCCCACAGACCCACCATGACCGCCTTAGGTGTAGGTGAGAGCATAGACTTTCTGTTTAGCCAGTTAGGTTGGGAGGGTTTTGCAAAAAAGAAACATAAGTGTTACCGTAGGCTGACCTTAGAATTCCTGAGTTCTCTAAGTTATAACCCTCACTGTGGAAAAGGTTTAACCAGGGGTAGAATTACATTTAGATTGTTTGGATACAGCTGCCAGTTCACCATAAAGTAACTGTCGGATCTTTTGGGATTTCCTGAAGGACCCCATGTTTTCTCTGTGGTGCAAGAGGACTTAGAGTTAGTTGGAGAGCTGAGTGACTTTTGGGGTAGAATTTCAGGGAAACCTGATTTTGACATGGACCCTATGCTTTCAACCGAGATACATAACCCCGCTTTCCGATACTTTCATATGATCCTGGCCTATACCCTGTTTGGTAAACCCGAAAATGATAACACTGTTTCGAGGGACGAGCTTTTTATTATGTTTTGTGCTTCTCAGTCTAGAGAGGTTAATGGACTTACTTTTATGCTGAATAACTTTTGCAAACTTATCAATAATGAAAACAGTCCAATTTTGATAGGTAGCCTGGTTACTACGATAGCTGATGCTATGGGATTTAGAACCCGACTCTCTAAGATTAACCCCTTTGGAGAATTCAGACCCATGAATATCACCTTTTGCTTCAATAGGGCTATGATTAGGGACCAAGGTCCGAACCACTTCCAGCTTTTAGTTAACAATGTTGTCGTACCACACTTTACACTTTCGAACCATGAACGCACAAGTGTGCATGATCAACATAACTGGCTGTATAACCTTGATGAACCCGTGCCTGAACCAGAAGAAACATTTCCTGAGCCTGAGATTGACCCAAAAACACCCCCTCATTACCATGATCTAGACTATATGGATTTCCAAGAAAATGTTGACATTCCTAAAGCTGATGCCACTGATTATGCTTCTAATCTGAATTCTATTTTAAAGACCATGGATGAATATCATAAAGAAATCAATTCAGTGAAGGATGAGCTTAACACTGTGCGTCAAAATATTATTGGACTTATGGACATGATCGTTGAACAGTTTGATCATTTAAATCAAGCCATCGCATCTTTGAAGAAACGCCTTGGCTAGATTTGTGAAGCACCTTATTTTCAAGACTTACTTTTTATGCATTTTACTTTGGAACAATTTACATTAATTCTGTTTTCATCTTTTCATGTTGGGAATAATTTGATTTCATACATTTTTGATACAGTGCTGGTAGTTTAACTAGCACCTTTCTGGTTTTAAATAATAATTCCATTTGTTGCTGCTATTAAATCTTTGTGATTTCAAATTCCATTCCTATTCTTTTCATTCTATATTAATTGGTGTTATATTGTTACTTATCTATGTGTATGAAATTACTGCTATTTCCATGTGTTTTTTATGCCCTGATATTGAATTAAGATGTTTGGAACCGTGTCTGTCATTAAACTAATTCACCATCCAGATTTTGTGGGCGTCACGATCATGACAACCCCGTGACGACCGTCACGCGGGTCTGAAACGAATTCTGCGTAAAAACAGAATTGTTTCATTCGTTCCCTCTTCTTCATTAATTCAAACCCAGTCGTCCTCTACCTTCTGAAATTCCAAACCGTCCCATTATCCATTGAACCGCATTACTCATTTCAATAACCATTCAACCTCCCATTGCACTATATAATCACATCATACCCAATTCTCTTTTCACAAACCCTAAAAAATTCCATAACCCACTTTCTTCCCAAAACCCTCTCTAACAAAACAATGGCACGTGAAGTTTTGGACTTATCTACACTAAACTTCCGTGATGGAGAGGCAGGAGAGCGCCAGAGAGCTCGGTATATCGACTTCTACCGCCGTTCCGTTCTACCGACCCGCTATGTCGACATTGCATGCTTAGAAGAACTAGGATTACTTGAGGGAGTTCAATGGATGTTACAGAATGCCGGTCTTTGGTAGCTTTGGACTCAGAGCCGGCCCACTTACAAAGCCCTCACTTTAGAGTTCCTCAGTTCCTTTACCTACATAACCCCTCCGGGCGAAACGAACCAATTATCCGGAGTCGCAAAGTTCCGCATGTTCGGCAAAGAATACTCAATCGAACAAGATCATCTTGCCGGGATGCTTGGCTTCAAACATGGCAAGAATGTCCATCGCCGAGTACCGCAGGACACTTTCTATCAAGCGGGGTTCGAACTTTGGAATCATTTAACCGGAACAACAGTTGACAGTTGGGATAGCCTTAACGCTACATTTATCCACAACCCAGCCGTCAGATACCTCCACCGGACACTTGGAAGCACCATCTTTGCACGAGATAGTAACCATAAGGTGAATTCTAAAGAGTTGTTTTTCCTTCATTGCATTTTTCATCTGGAGCTAATAAATGCCGCACCATTCTTACTAGCACACATACAGTCAAAATGTGCTAGAGGCTCAAAACCCTTCACCTTTGGAGGGATTGTCACCTCTATTGCACTCAGTTTGAATTTGGAAAACGACCTTGCTAGATTACCCTCCTTGCCTCCAGTCTTCCTTGATATAGATTATTGTAGAAATTCTCAGCTCATCAAGTTACGACGAGACGGAAAATACCATCCTATTGTCTGAGCCAAAACCGTAAGAAGTATCATCATGCCTTGCAGGAGTCGCATTGACCCTCAGAATATGGCCAATTGGCTTTTTGATCTTAATGCTCCTGAGCAAAATGCGCCTGCTACAGATGATCAAGCACAGGGACCTCTTGATGAGATGGAGAATGAAATGGATAATGCCCATGACCAAGACCCAGTTACTAATGATGAAATCCTGAGGGCTATATGGCAACAAACCCAGCAATAGAATGAAATAATGACACTTATGCGTCAAATCTAGCAAGGGCAAGTTGACCAAGGGCAAAGACTTGACGGTGTCATCGAAGAGATGGGTGCATTGACACTGCGAGTGCAGGGCTTACACGAGTACATCCACCACGTGGGCATTCCTGATCACGTAGCACAGCATGGGAGAGGATGCTCTAGAGGCAGAGGATGTGGTCCACCTTGATTTTATTTTGCTTTTTGTATTTTGTTTCCCTTTTTAGTTTTCCATTTCCCCTTTATATCGCAACATTGAGGACAATGTCCGATATAGTGTGGGAGAGTTAGAGTTATTTCCACTTATTTCCCTTTCTTGTACTTTCTTTTTCCTTATCAAAGTAATATATGAATATTTTCGTTCAGTTATCCGATTTCCTCACTTTATTCTGCCATAACAAAATTTTTTTTATGATTAATGCACGTTGTAGCGAGCGATTTTGGACGCGGTTCTTAAGCGCTGGTCGCTCTCTGCGGTTTGAGCTTAAAACTACAGGTCGATTCATTTTTTATCCTATTGTGAGCTGAAGGAAGGGAAATAGATGTCTCCAATTAACTCTGCTTTGCATACTGAGTTTAAACAGCGGTCTGTTAGGTTACAGATGCTATCAATGTGGGGGGGCCTTTGTACTGGTTATTTGTATTTTCGCCAATACTGTTTTCTTTCTTTTTATCTAGACAGAAGGTTTCTGGCGGGGAACAAGGATTAGGATGTTAGGACTGGTGCTTTTGATAGATACATGGGAGTATGGGATTTTGTTTAGTGTGCTCGCTAAGATCTTTTCTTTCGATCTTATGCCTACGTATTCCCGTTTATCCAAAACAGGGAAATCAGAGCGTTCGTAGTTCCTCCTATTCTATGGGAGGAAATGGTTGTTTTTGGTGTCTTGTTCAAAGCCCAAGACGTGAAGCGAAAGGTGGTTTGTATCTTGTTCAAAGCCCAAGATGTGAAGCTGAAAAGTCTATTTGTGTCTTGTTCAAAGCCCAAGACGCGAAGCTGAAAAGGTTTGTTTGTGTCTTGTTCAAAGCCCAAGACGTGAAGCTGAAAAGTCTATTTGTGTCTTGTTCAAAGCCCAAGACGTGAAGCTGAAAGGGTTTGACTTTAGAGAGAATTTGTTATCTCTAAAGAGGGGTTTGTCTGTTACGACTGTTTATAAAGGAGAATTACTTTAACTGGGATACGCGGATCCTAGCAATGCCATAATTTCCTTTAAAGGGGATTTTAACCTGAAGGAGAAGACTTTAACTCAGTGTAGAGCAATGCTATCTTTCCTTAGGAATTTCTCATGCTAAAAGAGGGACAGTGGCATAGATGTAGATGATCCAGAGGCTTGCCGCTTACAGCGATTAGATGAAGGGGAAGGAGTTGTTGATGTTTGTGCACTGTGAACGAGGCACAGCTTCGATGCTAAAAGGTTAATTGGATTAACCAGTGGTTTTCTTATACAAAGCCTAAGAGGAGGCTATTATGTGTCTCGTACAAAGCCCGAGAGAGAGGCTAAAAGGTTTTGACTCAACGAGGGAATCTTTTGGTATCTCGTATAAAGCCCGAGATGGAGGCTATTTGACTCAACAAGGGAGTTTTTTGTATCTCGTATGAAGCCCGAGGTGGAGGCTGTTGCTTGTTTGGCTCAATAAGAACCTTTTTGTATCTCGTATAAAGCCCGAGATGGAGGCGAAAGGGGTGATTGACTCAACGAGGGAGTCTCTTATGTGTCTCGTATAAAGCCCGAGAGAGAGGCTAAATGTTGTTTGACTCCGCTGAGGAGGATATTTGTATCTCGTATGAAGCCCGAGATGGAGGCTAAACGTTTGCTTCGCTGGGAAGAATCATTGTACAGAGCCCAAGAGGAGGCTATTATAACTGTTTCAGTTGAGTGACAGATCCAATATACTGATTTTAAAAAGAGAAAATCAGTTCTTATATGAGCAACACTATACTCAGTGATTTGATTTGAGGATCAGGGATATTTCCTTCTCTTTGAGGAAACGGGAAATCCAAAGGGTATTGAGACTGTCCGAGTCTGCGGGTTTCCTTCCTATTTAACGAAGGGGTCACTTGAGAATGTCTTTGAGACTCAAGGAGATTAGACTGTCCAAGTCTAGGGTTTTATCTTTTGTACTGTGCTTTGAGAAACAGTAGTAGACTCTATGAAAGGACTGTTCTATGGAGATGATTAAGTTCTGTTCCTATACCTTTAGGAGGTCGTCAGGACAATTTGTACGAAGCCTAAGAGGAGGCTGGAAGCTTTTAAGAAGCCGATCGATCCTTGTACTAAGCCCAAGAGAAGGTTATCATTCCCGGAGGAAGAGATCATTATACGAAGCCTAAGAGGAGGCTGTGAATACTTCTAAGAAGCCGTATGGTCCTTGTACTAAGCCCAAGAGAAGGCGAGGTTTGCTTTTAGGAAGCCTGTAGGTCCTTGTACGATGCCCAAGAGGAGGCCGATGCTTTTAAGAAGCCCGTGGGTCCCCAAACCCCCGAGAAATTCAAGGCAATGCTATTCACCGAGAATAGATCAAAGTCAGGAAAGTTCGAGAATTTGGAAGAAACTCAAAGATGCCATTCACGGAGAATACATTCATCTCTGGGAGTAGAGTTTCTTGACAATTCCTAATGAGGACAGCCGAAGAGAAGACTGTATCTGGTGATCCTATTGGGGGATCTAGTTGTCTATTTCTACGAATAAACGAAACGGCGTCACCTAGTTCTAGACGTAGTTGCCGGGGAAACTCTAAATATCTATACTATTATTACACAGTTGATATGAGTTTATGAAAGAAGACTTACAGCGAAACATCCCCACAATACAGTTATATGTATATGAAAGCGGTAAATGAAAGCGATAACCACTTACTCGGTTGTAGAGCTTCCATGCTGTTTGGTTAGTTGTTTAACAAAGAAAGATTGAAAACGACAATATATTCAAAATCAAAGGAGAAAGTGCTTTGAAAAAGAAAATCTTTGGGACTTACAGCTCAAGGAGAAGCCCAGGGTTTTATCAGTGAGCGCACTGTTTGAATTTGTACAGAGGGACTTATACAAGTGACTGAGGCCCAAAAAGGTTTTCTGTACAAAGGGATGGATCTTACACTCTCTCAAGAGGTCCAAAAGGTTTAAAGAAAAAAAAGTGTGGCTTATAACACGAGGGTAGGCCCAGTTGACTTTTCCGTTTAAAAAATGGCGATCGCGCCGAGGTTTTCTTTTAACGCGGAGGGACTTATACAATAAGTGAGGCCCAAAATGTTTTGGTTAAAAGGGGATTGGGTCTTACACTCTATTAGAGGCCCAAAGTGTTTTTTAATGGGTCTTATAGCTCAAGGAGAGGCCTAAGGTTATTTTTCAAAAGGCGATGATCGTGCCGTTTATATGAAAATGTACAGAGGGACTTATACAACGAATGAGGCCCAAAATATTTCTGTACAAGTGGGTTGGGTCTTACACTCTCTCAAGAGGCCCAAGAGGTTTTGAAAATGATTTATGAGGGTTGAATTAATCCAAAAACCCCAATTTGTTTTCAAAAATGTATTTAATTGAATAAAAATTCAATTAAAAATGATCAAAATTGTTTAACATATGAAAAACAAATTGTGATTTTGGATTAATGCTTCAAAAATTAAGTATTGACCTACAAAATAATTAGAAAGCAGTAAAAGTTGCAAAATCAATGTAGAAAAAATATTTAAAATGTCAAAAACAATTAAATTATTAATTCTTTGCAAAAATATCAATTATATGAAATAAATAATATTTTTGGGATTTTTTGATAAAATAAAATATTTTAACATTTTTGTGAATTATGAAAAAAAGAATCAACTCAAAATCATTAAAACTCAGAGAGAAATTAATTTTTGAATCAATTAAACAAAATCACAAAATTCAAATATTTGAATTTGTGAAAAAGGCGCCAAGAACACAAGCAAGAACACGCGCGTTTTTCTGGGTTTGGCTGATTTGCGTTTTCCATCCAATCTGACTGAATACGTAATCATATCATGCAATCCACATATCATTATGCTCGTCTCAACCTCACGATCATGTCTATAACACTTAATTTCATTTAAATTAAACATAAAACATGAAATCACGAAGAAACCTCAAGAACCCTAATTTCTGCATGAAGGCTAGGATTTTTGATACACGATTCAAACAATGCAATTAATTGAGGGAAAACATTCCATGCATGATTATGAACATATGGCCAAATTATTGTGCGAGGAAATATGCATAGATTGAGAGATGACCAAGTATATGCTTACCTCTAAGTCGTGACAGCAAGTGCAATGTGATTTTTGATTTGGAGGTGTTACAGATGAGTGGTGATGATCTGAACAGCTTCCCTACACCTTATGGAGTGTGTTTGAATGCTTGGACTTGATTGAAATTGGCTGGATCAACTTGTGGTACCTCAGCTGCAACTTGATTGAAAATTTGAGCAACCAGCTGGTGATTTTGTGAAATTGGTGTTTCAGAAGTGATCTAAGTGTTTGATCAGCTCATATGTGATGTATATGAGGTGTGTGAGTGATTGGTTTAATTGGAAAAGCTCTCAAACTCAAAACCCGATAGCTACCTTGCTAAGAAAGGCATTTTTGCCAAGAGAAAGAGATTTTGGTGTACTCAAACTGATCACAATTGAGCTCTATTTATAGTAGAGCAAGTTTGTTTTGCAAGGAATAGTGAATGGGAACTGGTAAGTAGGTTTGGCCAATGTTGTCCAATGGGAATGCAAGTCTCCTCTAGCCATTGACTAGAGGTTAGGGCACAGAGCTTTGGTTCCCTTGGTCTTGGATAAGTCTTGACTGATTTCAGATGAGAATGGCTCAGTCCATGCCACCTTGATGCTTCCATTGAATGCTTCAATCCAAATTTGGAGTCTTGTCCCTATTTTGGCCATTCTAGGTTCAACATGCTATTTCTTGTTCCATGGACTTTGGAGGCTTAGCTCAGTGATTGTCCCCTTTAGATTCAATCCTCAGATGTATCCAAGTGGATATGAGCATTTGAATTTGGCTGATTTTGGCAAATCGAGCCAAAATGCAAAATCTGCCTTGCCTTTGACAGATTTCAGCAAGGCAACTTGACAATGTCATATCTCATGGTGTAAGTTGAATTTGGCAATGTTCTTGGCCATTTTGGAAAGCCCTTAGATGATACAACAACTGTTTGAACATGTTTGATTTTGATCTCTTCTGATTCCAAGTGAAAAATCCCTCTACATTTGGCAAAAAGTGAAGCAAAATCTGACTTAGTGAAATTTTCACTAAGTGTTGGAACAAAGTGTGATTTCTTGATTTTGATCACTCCATAACTCAAAATCCTTAATGAATTGGACTTAGGTCTAGTTGAAGCTTTTGTAGAGGGTAATGAGGGCTACAAATCCATCTTTGGATGAAAAAAATTGGCCTTGTAGTTTAGGAGTTATGGTCCTCCAAAATTGGTGCATTAGTGGTACTTTTTCCATAACTTAGAAAAATTTCTAAGTTTTATGGTTACCCCTTTTACAAGTTATCCCACTTTCTTTGATTTTTCTTGATGGATGATGATTCAAATCATACATTAACATCATTTTAGGGTTAAAAATCCATTTTGGTGAAAAATCTCAAAAAGTCAAAGTTGACTTTTGTGCACAGTTGACTTTTTATCAGATGAATTCCAAACTGTGCAATTTTTCAGGAAATCACGTCCTTGACCTAAATCAAACTTGATGGACATGTTCCATGGGTGTCATAGGGTATATTGGGGCATGTCCTAGGGCTTGGGAGCATGTCCTGGTCAAAAGTCAAAGTTACAGTTGACTTTTTCCTTAAAACCCAAATTGTGGTGCAGATGAAATTGAGACTTGTTGCTCAAGCTTCTTGGATTAATCCATTGTCCCAAATGGATCAATATAGTTAATTAGAGACCCTCAAACCCTCTCTTGAGGTCTTGGTTCATGATTTATCCCAAAAGTCAACTTAGGGGTGAATTAGGTCAAGAAACCCTAATTCCTGATTTTTTATGTATGCATCCCCTGAGGCAAAATTGACTTGATGAATGGGTCCATGAGGTTCCATGGAGTACATTAGGTTGTGTTTTGGATCTTTGGCTTGTGTCCAGATGAAATTTTTCATCTGGAGGCCCTGGTCGACCAAAACCTTAATTTGGTGATACCGGCGATCTTGAGACTTGATCCACCTAAAAGGGAGCAGCCTTGTGCTTAATCCTTGAAGTGGGAGTCCTCTTGATCCATTGTGGATATTTGAGAGGCTAGACAAGTTGAAGATCATGTCATTCCTTGATTGATCCTTTGTCTAAGGCTCAGAGAGGGCTTGAAACCCTAATTTTGATTGTAGTGAATGCTCAACAACCCTTAAGGCATTTGATGAGGCATGATGACTCATCCATATTGTGATGATGATTTGCACAATGATGGGAAATCTTAGTGGTCAAAATTTGGGGTATGACACACGTCTGTGACATACCAAGCTTTAAACTATGTTAGGAAGCTAGGGAAGTGCTAACAAGATCGATACCGTCTTGACACCTTAGACCTCTTGCGTATGCGATATCAGTTTCGACACTTATTATACGATACCTTGAGTTCAGTCCTAAAGTAACCCTTAGTAGTTTATATTAGCAGTCAGCACCGTCTATATCACAAAACCACGTGGGGAACCGATGAATATAAGTGTTTGATGCCCAATAAAGAAAAAGAAAAAAAAATCTTTCTTATCTATATGCCGAGAAAAAATAAATATATTATGCAACAACTCTCGCAGTTGTGAAAATGTGCAAGGAAAGAAAGAAAGAAAATCCATTGTTGATTGGTTCAGAGGTACCTGATTCTGAACTTGGTAGGGCGAACTACTGTTCGATCCCCCGCAATCTACGAATGGGATGTATAAAGGGTTACCACATTTGTGTATCAGGCCCCGTGCGAGAAAATGGGATCAAAGTCACTAACCGGTTACTCCACTACGTGCGTGAATAAGGCAAAGGGCTTAATGTGATTGCGCTAGAATGAAATCAGGTGAAATAGATACGAAAACTTCTTGTTGCTTCGTGTCATTATTGTATCCTTAGTGTTTTGCACTACTACCCGTCTGACTAACAAGGAACTCTTTTTCAACACCATTGGTATGCCAGGTATGTGCATTTGATAAAGTTTGTCCGTTTTAATAGATTGATTGCTTGAGGACAAGCAAAGATTCAAGTGTGGGAGAGTTTGATAACACGAATTTATATCATATTTTTACTTCGATTTATGTTAGTTCTTATTCCGTTTTTCGTCTAATATCCGATTTTCTCGAGATTATTTAAGTGTTTCTGCAGGTAATCATATTTCACAGGTCAAAGTATGCTAAATGTGGAAAAGAACCAAAACATGCAAGAAAAGAGCAGAAAAGAGAAGAAAAATTGAAGAAATCCATTTTAGCTGATATCACGATCGTCATGGGAGTGCCACGACCGTGGCAGCTCTAAAGTTCCCCATGACCGTCACATATCACCACGATCGTCATGCGCTTAAATTGCACGTTGGATGCAGAGACTCAACCACGAATTCTCAGATGAAGCAGTTTCACACGATGCCTTTTTCTCCGAAGTTTTCTAGGTCCAACATGGGGTAACCGTTAGCATGAATGGCTGATTTTTCTCCAACTTCCACCTGATGCTGAGCCTATAAATAGAGACACTCACGAAGAACAAAGGGTAGCCATTTCTGTTTTCAAAGTATACTGTCTTGCTGCCAATTTATTTTCAGAAGCTTTAGTCATTTCTTTTTATATTGCATTTCCATTTCCTTGTTAACCATTACCAAACAAAAGTGACAGTTTCTCACACTGAGGAACTGTTACAATTTAGTTTTAGATTTCTTTGTTTCATTGCCTTCAACCTTGCAATTTATTACTTTCAATCAAGAACCTACCGATTTATGGAGGGATTGCTGTAGCCATTACTACTGAATTCCAGGTTTCGTTATTAAATTCAAGCATTACTTATTTATTTCTTAATTATGTCTGTGTTTGCTTATTTTCTTGCTTTCGCGTTTAATTTCCAAATTATGTCGAGCTAAACCGATATTGTCGGTGTATAATGAAGTAACTAAAATGAATTAATTTTCTCTAAGCTAAAATCAATAATCAATCCTTCTTCTGGCTTCGATTTATTAATATAAAACCCAAACTTTTATTACGAGAGTAAAAAGGTAACATAGGTTAAAGTCGAGATCACGGGAGTGTGAGGCTTTACCCGGATAGCTGAAATCGGGCATTAGGTTTAAAAACAGCGGAAGCGCTTTAAAGTTAATTAGGTTTAATTAGTTTTCAAAAAGTATTTTTAACCTCATACGGGCTAGCGAGAGCAGACGTATTGACTTAGAAGTACAGTCCGAATCAAGATCCACGGGAGTGTGAGTTGAGGGCTTTTAAACCGGTTTCTCCTACAGATGAATAGGGTGATAAATCTCTACAGGCTTAGGTTTAATTAATTCTACGTAGGTTACCGAATTATATACCGATAACTTATTCATAACTAGTATTCCCAAATTTTAATTTCCCTTTAATTTCCCGTTTGAACTAAAAACCCAAATTCTGATTAGCCTTAGATAAACATAGTAATGATAGATAACGGTGCGTTCGATTTCTAGTCTCTGTGGGATCGATAATCTTTTAAAACTACGCGATAACCCTTTATACTTGCAGTAACCCTCATTCGACTCATAAAGTCGCGATCACTAATGCATCAGCCATGTGATTCTCATCACGAGGGATATGATGAAACTCAACTCTGTTGAAGAAAGGTAGCAACCTTCTTGCGTAGTCTTTGTAAGGAATCAATCCTGATTGGTATGTGTTCCAATCTCCTTTTATCTGATTGATAACCAGGGCTGAATCGCCGTATACGTCCAAGTTTTTGATCCTTAAATCAATTTCTTCTTCGAGACCCATGATACAAGCTTCGTATTCGGCCTCGTTGTTTGTACATTTGAACGTAAGTCTGGCGGTGAAAGGAATGTGGGTACCCTGAGGGGTAACAATGATTGCCCCAATTCCGTTTCCATAATGATTAACTGCTCCGTCAAAGATAAGTCTCCATTGGGAACCTGGTTCTGGCCCTTCACTGGGTAACGGTTCATTGCAATCTTTCATTTTTAGATACATGACATCTTCGTCTGGGAAGTCAAACCCGATTGATTCTTGATTGTCAATCGGTTGATGAGCCAAATGATCGACTAAAATACTTCCCTTAACGGCTTTCTGAGCGTGGTACTCTATGTCATATTCTGATAACAACATCTGCCAACGGGCAATTCTTCCCATGAGAGCAGGTTTTTCGAAGACGTACTTGATTGGATCCATTTCGGAGATTAACCAAGTAGTATGACAAATCATGTATTGGCGAAGACGTTTGGCTGCCCAAGCCAAAGCGCAGCAAGTTTTCTCAAGCATCGTGTACCAAGTTTCGCAGTCGGTGAATTTCTTGCTCAAATAGTAAATAGCAGACTCTTTCCATTTGGTTTCGTCTTGTTAGCCAAGTACACATCCCATTGAGTCCTCTAGGACTGTGAGGTAAATGATCAGTGGTCTTCCTTCCACTGGAGGTGATAGAATCAGAGGATTCAACAGATATTCCTTGATACTGTCGAAGGCGGTTTGACAATCTTCTGTCCAAACGCAATCCTGGTTCTTTTTGAGTAATTTAAAAATCGGCGCACATGTGGCGGTCATAAGGAATATGAATCTGGAGATGTAGTTCAAACGTCTCAGGAATCCTATGACTTGTTTTTCAGTTTTCGGAGAAGGCATTTCTTGAATGGCCTTGATCTTGTCAAGATCAACCTCAATTCCTTTCTGGCTGACGATGAACCCTAGTAATTTCCCTGAACGGACACCGAAGGTGCACTTGTTAGGATTCAAGCAGAGTTTGTACTTTCTCAACCGCTCGAATAGCTTTGACAGGTGGGTCACATGCTCCTCTTCTGTCTTAGATTTTACAATCATGTCATCGACATACACCTCTATCTCTTTGTGTATCATGTCGTGAAACAGAGTAGTCATGGCCCTTTGATAGGTTGCCCCAGCGTTCTTTAAACCGAACGGCATTACCTTGTAACAAAAGGTACCCCATGGGGTAATGAATGAAGTTTTCTCCATGTCTTTCGGTGCCATTTTGATCTGGTTATAGCCTGAGAATCCATCCATGAAGGAGAAGACTTTGAACTTTGCTGTACTGTCTACCAGCATGTCAATGTGTGGTAAAGGAAAGTCGTCCTTTGGACTAGCCTTGTTTAGATCCCTGTAGTCGACACACATTCTGACCTTTCCGTCCTTTTTGGGAACGGGTACGATGTTGGCTAACCATTGAGGACATTCAGATGTGGCGAGGAAACCCGCGTCAATCTGTTTCTGCACCTCCTCTTTGATTTTGATGGCCATGTCCGGGTGAGTGCGTCTCAGCCTTTGCTTTACTGGCGGACATTCTGATCTCAACGGTTAGTGATGTTCCACGATGCTGGTATCCAACCCTGGCATATCCTGATAGGACCAAGCGAATACATCGGGGAATTCTTTGAGAAGCTTTATCAAACTCTCTTTGGCATTTGGACTGAACAGTGCCCCAATCCTGATTTCTTTTCTCTCTTGTTCTGAACCCAAGTTTACCGTTTCCAACGGCTCTTTGTGAGGTTCAATGGACCTTTCCTCTTGTCTGAGTAGTCGGGAGATCTCTTCTGGAATTTTGTCGTCATTTTCTTCTTCAGCCTCGAATACCGGGAACTCAAAGTCGGGAGAAGGCATCGGATCGTATGTTTCAACGGGGTTTAAAACAAGCAATCTGCATGACGTGATGATTCGTGTTTAGAAGAGATAGAAAAAATGCAAGTGTGTGCAGTGTATTTATTTTACTGCTTGTTTTTTTTAATTGTTTTTTAGGAATACCATTTTCTGAGAAAAGCGAAAAGAGAAAACAGCAATTAATGCGGAAATTACAGAACGACATTATTTTATTAATGAACAAGTTGATTCTTGAAACTACAGCCCTATAAAAAAAAACTCTGTCGCTTTAGGCTAAGCAAAGAGGGAAAATTTACAGAAAGCGAGCCATATTAAAACATCCGTTTCACCTAGGCAGGGTGAAAGGTTAAAGATGGCAATTACTTTGACTAATGAACGATCTTCGGAACCTCGACGGAAACCTATTTGCGGCGAACTCCTCGGTGAATCACAAAGTCTGGCACCTTCCTTGATTTGTCTTCGGAAATAACGCTGATTTCTGGTGGAGCGGGATCATCGGAATCTGTCTCCCAGGCAGAATTGTCGTAGGAGGATTCCTCTGTTGTATTATGTAGAGTAGTTGTGCTCTCAGCTGTATCTCCCCATCCAGTAGGCTGGATGTCTTCGAGCCTGATACGAGAGCTTTCGGGAGCAGTGTACTTGACCATGAAGTCGTATTTTCCACTTGGTTGTCCCAGAGTGTCCCAAACTTCTTTGGAACCGGAGGAGTCATCTCTCTCGATGACGTTAACGTCAGGAAAACCATAGTTGATGAATTCAAGTCCTGCAAACGTTGCAAATTCATCTTCATGTTGAGTAGTTTCTGAATGACCTGAGTGTTGATCCCATGACATGGTGGGGACACATGTATTCAGTTCAATGATGGCCAGCCGATTTTCGTTGTTCGGATGACTCTCTTGCCCCAAGTTCCCTGGGTAAGGTTGCCACATTGGCAGACCATCCATTGGGCCATAGTAATTGTGGTCAAAGTTGTCTTTCATCAGAGTGTCTTCCTCTAATGAATTTGGCGGAGCACGACATCCTTCCGGATCACAATCTCCATAAATCACTTCGACGTCTGACCTTGGTATAAATCTCGGACTCTGTGCGGGATAGCAAAATGGCGTAGGCACCTCTTCCTGAGATATATAACCATCCTCATTAAGATAGGACTTCCATTCTTCATCTGTGTCAAAGGGATCTTCCTCATTAATAGCATGTACTGCTTGAGACACTGGGTGAAGAAAACCTCCACTGTGGAAGAAGTTTTGAAAGGGATGAAAACTTTCATCGTTGGCAGCTGTCTGGGTACAGGTTGCAGAAAAACCAAGACCCTTCTTTGTTTTATTGCTAGTAGGAATGACAAGCTGTCCCCATCCTGTTGTATCGGTACTCTCGACCGCTTTGATAGCATCTTTGTATGAGGAAATCGAGGTTCCTCCTTTGGATTGATTGTCCTTGCTTACTGACAGTGCTTGGAACTGAGTTCCAATAACCTCCTCGGGTTCTATACCAGTAGATGGTGACAAGTTAGTCACAAGCAAGGCTTGTTCCCCACAAACTATGACAAGTTGATCGTCCTTGACGAACTTTAGCTTTTGGTGGAGGGTTGAAGTGACCGCTCCAGCCTGATGTATCCAAGGTCTTCCTAATAAACAAATGTATGTTGCTCGGATATCCATGACCTGGAAAATGACTTGGAAAGTGTGAGGACCGATAGTTATGGGAAGATCAACTTCGCCGATAACTATTTTTCTGGATCCGTCGAACGCTTTGACAACGACCTCGCTGATTCTCATCAGAGGGCCTTTGAATGATAATTGCATCAAAGTGGACTTTGACATAACATTCAGGGCTGACCCTGTGTCTACCAGTACGCTGGCTAAAGCATCGTCCTGGCAGTTAACTGTGATATTGAGCGCCATGTTATGACGGTGACCCTCTTCGGGTAATTCCTCATCACTAAATCCCAAATTATTGCAGGAAGTGATGTTAGAGACAATGCTATCGAACTGTCTGATTGTTACATCCTGTTCCACAAAGGCTTGCTCCAAGACTTTCTGTAGAGCCTCCCCGTGGGCTTCTGAACTGAGTAACAGTGATAAAACTGAGATCTTTGAAGGAGTTTGTAACAGTTGATCCACAATGTTGTATTCACTCCTTTGGATGAGCTTCAGCATCTCATCATCGTTTTTCGAAAGGTCGGGATTACTGGATTGACCGACTGGTGGATCAGGAGTTTCCGTCTGAAGTTCCTTTTCCTTGTTAAGTTCCCCAACCCATCGGTTGAAGATTCTACCACTCCGTGTTACACGACTGATGTCTGCAATATTCACGATGGAGGGTAATGGAATTTCCTTTCCATTTTCAACTGTCGTTGCACCGTATTTGTAAGGGATAACCTTAGTTGATTCATACAGTAGTGGTCCCGGCAGATAGATGACTATGGGAACCTTATAATTTTTCTGACCATCATAATTAATCTCGATCTGTTCCCGGTTGGGAACTTTAGATTCGTCAAGTAGAGGGATAATGGCAAAAACATCCCTGGTCCTGTGATGACCAGAGATCGTGACAACATCCTCAACTTGCTCGGCAAGGTAGTTCGGCGTCCAGTTGATGGGTCCAGAACCCGGATATGGGCGAATCTCTCCACGATCTACCTGACCCTGAAGAGCTGCTCTCACAAGGTAACACCCTTGGTTACTTTCTGAACAGACACTACAACGTTCATAATTGTGTGGTGGCACCTGGCCACGCGCACTTTGAACACAATGTAACCTCACTAGGTTAGCTTCCACAGATCGTACGTCCTGACTCTGACGCCGAGTAGGATTCCTGTTACTGATACTAATTTGCTGAGTATCTTCATCCATATAAATTGGCATCCACCAGTGATTTAACAAGTGCTAAAGTGCCTCCTGGACAAGGGTACAACCTCGATTGTTTTCGCAACCCGCCTTACAGCTTTGATAGTCATGTGAAAGTAAGAATCCGAGTCGGACCTGTTCAGCGTGTAACTCTACCAGGTTGGTATTCATCACGCGAATATCGAAGATCTGAACCATGTTGATCTGATAAGGGTTCCTATCATGGTAGTCTTGGATCCATCCAAGATCCATCTGACGCTGGAGGGCCTCCTGTATGAAAGAGCATTCATGTTTGTTTACCGAGCAAATCAGACAGGAACTGTAATCGTGCCGTGGCAGATTATGATACTGGCTTTGCCTTGAATGCATTGCCACCAGATTGACATTCATTGCACGGATATCGTGGTTTTGAATGACGTTAGAATTCGTGTAGACCATGTTAACTCCACAAACTCGGTGCTCTTGGATCCATCTGAGATCCATCTGTTCTTGCAGAGCTGCTTGCACCACAGAACATCCTTGGCTGTTTTTAGAGCAGACATCACATTGATGATAATTATGAGGTGGCACATGGCCATATCCACTCTGTCTACAATGCATCTTGACCAGATTGGTTTTCAACAAGAGTACATCGTGAATTTGATAGACATCGTTAGATTCTCCTTCTATCAAATTGACTGCAGCCTTCTCATGTTGAGGCAGCGGGTTCGTGAGAACGTTAGGATTTGTATCCTTGAAGGATAAGACCCCGCTCCTAACAAGTTTTTGTACGTCGGACTTGAAATTGAGACAAGTCTCTATGTTATGCCCTAATCCTCCTTGATGGTAAGGGCAAGTTTGATCCACCTTAAACCAAAAAGGCAGATTTTCTGGTACTGTAAGAGGAGATTTAGTCTGAATGTGCCCCTTAGCCAGTAGTAATGGAAACAGCTCTGCGTATGACACGGATATAGGATCAAATCCTGGTGGTCGTGTTGTACGGTTGTTGTTATATGGAGGACAAGCCTGCTGAAGAGGCTGTTGTGTCCTTTGCTGATCAGGTTGGTTCTGCTCAACCTGAGGTTGATACGTAGGAATAGACGCAGGGTTGATAGCAGGAGTCACAACTGCTACCGGTTGATAACGTCGCCTTTGCTTTCCGAGAGAGATATTCCCAATATCTTGCTCTTTTTTCTTAGGGAGAGCACTACCGTATTTTTTAGTACCGCTCGTCGATCTAGTGTATTTTACCAAACGTCCTTCTCGGACGGCTTCCTCAAGACGTACGCCCATGCCCACCATCTCGGTGAAATCACTGGGTGCACTAGCAACCATTCGGTCATAGTAAAATGAGCTTAAGGTCTTTAAGAAGATCTTTGTCATCTCTTTTTCCTCCAGAGGTGGATAAATTTGAGCGGCAATTTCACGCCATCTTTGAGCATACTCCTTAAAGGTTTCCTTGTCCTTTTGCGACATCGATCTGAGTTGATCTCTGTCGGGTGCCATGTCCAAATTGTATTTGTATTATTGGACGAAGGCAGTGCCAAGATCTCTGAATATACTGATCGTATCACGGTTTAAACCCATGTACCATTTTAATGTGGCACCGGTTAAACTATCCTGGAAGTAGTGAATCAGTAGGTCCTGATTCTCCGTCTGAGCTGACATCCACCGAGCGTACATCACCAGATGGCTTTGAGGGCAAGAGTTACCCTTGTACTTTTCAAAGTCGGGCACTTGAAATTTGTGCAGAACTTTCACATTTGGGACCAAGCAGAGATCTGCGGCGTCCTTTCCAAATAAATCCTGACCGCGAATGGCTTGCAACTCCTTCTGCATTTCCAAGAACTGCTCCTGGAATTCCTCTATTCTATCAAACATAGTTTCCTTCTTACCATAAGGTATCTGTGGAATCTGTCCTTCTGGGACAGTGTGCACCATAGGGGGTGGGACCGTGACTACGGCAGTAAATCTTGGTGTTTCCCGAAGTTTGTAACCTTCAGGAGTCTTTAGTATGCCCCTGGCATCTTCGCTTTCCCGAAGTTTGTAACCTTCAGGCCCAGCGGCTTTTGTTGTGATTCCCCGATCTTCAGTGACCGGCGGAACATATCCTTCCGGGATATAGTTAATAGGCATGCCCAAGCACGATCTTTCAGCATTTGATACCTAGGATCATACTTTTCTACTATGGGCGTTGAGGTGATCTCTGAGATCACAGTTCGTTGTAACTGAGCTTCTGCCATGGCTTGCATGTCGTTACGAAGCTTTCTCATATCCTCTCTCAGAGCGTCGATCTCTTCTTTCAACTCTCTGTTTTCTTCCTCAAGATCATCCATCTTTTTCTGACGATTGGCCCGAGTATTATACGAATGAGACAGTTTGACTCTAGAACCGAGACACAAACGTGAGATTCGTAGATAAGAAGAATACGCGATGTGAGAATGATGAATGCAATGATTATATTTATTGTTTTTTGGTTTAATCAAAATAAACTTCGACAATTAGATTGCAAATATCAAACGGTGGGGAAACCCCTTTTTATTGAAATTCAAAGGATTACAGAAATGGAAATACAGTAGATTACAAGGTGCAGAAACAGAAACCTAAACTAATGGGTCCCGAGTCCTCTCTGAAGAGAAATCGGGTGTTGATTCTGATATCTTCCTTTTCTTTGACCGGGGCTCTTGGGCCGTTGTCGGGTTTTCATTCCTTTGCCAGGTGAAAGGAGTGAGCAAATTCCTTTGGTCATATTGATTCTCTACAACATGTTGCTCCAAAATTTCGATCAGAGCATCCTTATCTTTCAGCAGTTGTTGTATTTTGATTCACTCTACGTCGAGGGTGCGGTACTTGTTCTTCCAAGACCTTCTCTCCTTTTGAAATTTGTTGAGAGTAACCTGAAGTTTTTCAGTTTCCGTCATGAAGTATATGACAGATTCCTTTGGCGGAAGAATTCTGTAACGAGGATAAGGCATTTGTAGCTTGAGAGCTCTAGTTTGTACCCAATGGAGGTAAGGCTCCACCAAGACACAGTCCGGTTTTCCTAGAGACTCTCGTCCTTTCTTATGAACATGTTTCCAAGCTTGCACTATTTCTGTTTTTAGTGCTCTGTCGTTTTCTCCTTCCTTGAAGAAAAGACCTTCCAGATGAACACCCCGTGGGACGTGTCTCATCGGGTATCCAAATTGACGATGAACCAATACCGGATGGTAGTTGATTCCCCCTTTAGTTCCTATAAGGGGTACGTTGGGGAAGTTTCCACAACGATCAATGATTCTGATTCCATCATAGATCCTATTACACCAATCTACATCAGAGTTGGCAAGGGACATGATCTTCTGCGACCAACGTAAGGCACTCTTGTAATCCCAAAAAGCAGCAGACTTGGACAAGTGGGAGATAAACCATTTATAAAGTAGAGGTACACAGCATGTGATCTCCACTCTGCTGTACAAATTTCCCAAGTGTACAAAATGATACGCATCTGCGAGCAAAGTCGGCACAGGGTTTCCAATGAGAAAAACCTTAATGGAGTTGATATCGACGAAATTATTAATGTTGGGAAATAAAAATAACCCGTAGGCGAGCAAGACAAAGACGCTTTTGAAAGCAGTCACGTTTCCTATACTGGCAAAATACAGGGCTTTCTTTGTCAAGAACTGGGCTGGAAAACCTTGGATGCCACCCTTGGTAGTTAGGTGAGTCCTAACCTCAGACTCGTCCAAATGAATTGCTCTTGCAATGGTCTGGTTCTTTGGAATTTCTTCCAGTCCAGAAAATGGAGCTTGATCAGTAATGTGTAGATCAATCAGATGAGAATACTCCTCCAGCGTTGGTGCGAGCTGGTAATCCGGGAATGTGAAATAGTGATAAACCGGATCGTAAAACTGAATGAGTGCATCCATGATTCCCTCAATCACATGGACTCTTAATAGTGGTAGCAAACCTCCGTGTTTGGCTCTGAAAGCCTCTTGGTTTGTGATCATCCTCGCTAACCTTCTCAAATCCTCTAGCTTTGGAACCTTGAAGGTATACCTATGGGTTCTCCTTCTACCGAAATCCATTAGTGCAATCCTTTTCTCTGATATTTGCAATCACGGTCTTAGTTTAATTTGAAAAACAGAGAGACTAGAAGAGAATTTTTTTGAATGTTTTAATGTTTTTTAAATGAATGCATGAATGCAGCACACAAAAACATAGAAAAAACATGGGGTCAAAGGGTTGTTGTCATGAAGTCAAGGCTCTACCCATCCCCAAAGGTTTATACTAGGGTGATTTTTGTACCTGTACTCATTATCATCAGCTCCTCCCAGGAAAGCAAAACAACAAGCGGATCGCCAGCGAGTTGTAGAGAAATCTTAGAGTAAGTGCCATTCACCGAGAATAGATCACCAGCCTCAAATGAGGGTAGTATCGCGTAACAACTATTTCCGATAGTTTCCGCACTACAAAAGGGTTTGGCTCCTCAGCTTCTCAGACATCACAATTGGCCCATTGTCTAGGTGAGAGAATGGGTTGCATTGGCCAGCCTCCACTGAGGTTGTGGTCGACCTCGTCGCCATCACCTATCTTAAGTGTATACTCGATCTTTCCACATGCGGCATCACACGCATTCCCATTTGCAGAAAAATAAACATGTATAGCAATTAGGAAAAGCAGTATATATATATTTGTCCTAATCATCCTAGACCTTTAAAGCTATGAATCCTAAGTTCCTGACAGAAATGGGTTCCCCGGCGAAAGCCCCAATCTGTGCTTTCACACAAGTGAAGAGAAAAAAGAAATAGAGCCCCACGGTGGGCGCCATTTTTCTGTAGCGAGCGATTTTGGGATGCGGTTCTTAAGCACTGGTCGCTCTCTGCGGTTGAGTTTACTACAGGTCGATTCATTTTTTATCCTATTAAAGCTGATGAAGGAAGGGAAATAGATGTCTCCAATTAACCCTGCTTTGCATACTGAGTTTAAACAGTAGTCTGTTAGGTTACGAATGCTATCAATGTGGGGGGGCCTTTGTACTGGTTATTTGTATTTTCGCCAGTACTGTTTTCTCTCTGGGATTTCTTGTGTTATTTTGACAGACAGGTTTCTGGTGGGGAACAAGGATTAGGATGCTAGGACTGATGTTTTTTGATATATATATGAGAGGATGGGATTTTGGGTTTTTTGTTTAGTGTGCTCGCTAAGATTTTTCTTTCAATCTTATGCCTACGTATTCCCGTTTACCGAAATAGGGAAATCAGAGCGTTCGTAGTTCCTCCTATTCTATGGGAGGAAATGGTTGTTTTTGGTGTCTTGTTCAAAGCCCAAGACGTGAAGCAAAAGGCGATTTGTATCTTGTTCAAAGCCCAAGATGTGAAGCTAAAAGTGTTTGACTTTAGAGAGAATTTGTCATCTCTAAAGGGGTATGTTTGTCACAACTGTTGGGTGACTGACGGTAAAAGAGAATTATTTTAACCGGGATACGCGGATCCTAGCAATGCCATAATTTCCTTTATAAGGGGGGTTTTAACCTGAAGGAGAAGACTTTAACTCAGTGTAGAGCAATGCTATCTTTCCTTAGGAATTTCTCGTGCTAAAAGAGGGACAGCGGCATGGATGTAGATGATCCAGAGGCTTGCCGCTTACAGCAATTAGATGAAGGGGATTGTTGATGTTTGTGTACTGTGAACGTGGCACAACTTTGAGGCTAAAAGGTTGATTGGATCAACCAGTGGTTTTCTTATACAAAGCCTAAGAGGAGGCTATTATGTGTCTCGTACAAAGCCCGAGAGAGAGGCTAAAAGGTTTTGACTCGACGATGGAATCTTTTGGTATCTCGTATAAAGCCCGAGATGGAGGCTATTTGACTCAACAAGAGAGTTTTTGTATCTCGTACAAAGCCCGAGATGGAGGTTGAAGGTTTGTTTGGCTCAATAAGAACCTTTTTGTATCTCGTATAAAGCCTGAGATGGAGGCGAAAGAGGTGATTGACTCAATGAGGGAGTCTCTTATGTGTCTCGTACAAAGCCCGAGAGAGAGGCTAAACGACTTTTGACTCTGCTGGGGAGAATCATTGTACAAAGCCCAAGAGGAAGCTAACTTCACTAGAGAAGGATCATTATACAAAGCCTAAGAGAAGGCTATGGTTACCGTTTCAGTTGAATGACAGGTCCAGTATACTGATTTAAAGAGAAAATCAGTTCTTATATGAGCAATACAGTACTCGAGGATTTGGTTCGAGGATCCGGGTTATTCCTGTTCTTTAAGGAAGTGGGAAATCCGAAGGGTATTGAGATTGTCCGATTCTACGGGCTCCTTTCTATTCTTGAAGGGTGCTTGAGAATGTCTTTGAGACTCAAGGATATTAGACTGTCCAAGTCTAGAGTTTTATCTTTTGTACCATGCTTTGAGAAACAGTAGTAGACTCTATGAAAGGACTGTTCTATGCAGATGACTAAGTTTTGTTCCTATACCTCTAGGAGGTCGTCGGGATAATTTGTACGAAGCCCAAGAGGAGGCTGGAAGCTTTTAAGAAGCCGATCGGTCCTTGTACAATGCCCAAGAGGAGGCTATCATTCCCGGAGGAAGAATCATTATGCGAAACCTAAGAGGAGGCTGTGAGTACTTCTAAGAAGCCGACGGGTCCTTGTACTAAGCCCAAGAGGAGGCGGGGTTGCTTTTAGGAAGCCTGTGGGTCCTTGTATGATGCCCAAGAGGAGGCCGATGCTTTTAAGAAGCCCGTGGGTCCCCAAACCCCGAGAAATTCAAGGCAAGCTATTCACAAGGAATAGATCAAGTCAGGAAAGTTCAAGAATTTGGAAGAAACTTAAAGATGCCATTCACGGAGAATACATTCATCTCTGGGAATAGAGTTTCTTAACAATTCCTAATGAGGACAGCCGAAGAGAAGACTGTATCTGGTGATCCTATTGGGGATCTAGTTGTCTATTTCTACGAATAAACGAAACGGCGTCACCTAGTTCTAGACGTAGTTGCCGGGGAAACTCGAAATATCTATACTATTATTACACAGTTGATATGAGTTTATGAAAGAAGACTTACAGTGAAACAGCCCCACAATACAGTTATATGTATATGAAAGCGGTAAATGAAAGCAATAACAACTTACTCGGTTGTAGAGCTTCCATGTTGTTTGGTTAGTTATTCAACAAAGAAAGATTGAAAACAACAGTATATTCAAAATCAAAGGAGAAGGTGCTTTGAAAAAGAAAGATTTGGGGCTTACAGCTCAAGGAGAGGCCCAGGGTTTTATCAGTGATTTTACTGTTGAATTCGTACAGAGGGACTTATACAAGTGACTGTGGCCCAAAAAAGGTTTTCTGTACAAAGGGGATGGGTCTTACACTCTCTCAAGAGGCCCAAAAAGTTTTAAAGAAAAGAAATGGGTCTTACTACACGAGGGTAGGCCCAGTTTGTTTTTTCCGTTTGAAATGGCGATCGCGCCGAGATTTTCTTTTAACACGAAGGGACTTATACAATAAGTGAGGCCCAAAGTTTTTGGTTAAAGGGGGTTGGGTCTTACACTCTAATAGAGGCCCAAAAAGTTTTGAATGGGTCTTATAGCTCAAGGAGAGGCCCAAGGTTTGATTTTTGAATTGGCGAGCGCGCCGAGGTTTTTGAAAATACAGTGGGACTTATACAATAAGTAAGGCCCAAAATGGTTTATATTTACAAAGGATTGGGTCTTACACTCTATTAGAGGCCCAAAAGTGTTTGAAAAAAGCTTGATGAGGGTGGAATTGATTCAAAACCCTAACTTATTTTCAAAATGTATTTTTTTAATTGAATAAAAATTCAATTAAAATGATCAATGTTTGTTAAATATATGAAAACAAATTATGATCTTGGATCAATGTTCCAAAAAAATCAGGCTTCTTCCTACAAAATGATTGAAATCAAATTAGGGTTAGAAAACAAAGGGAGAAAAAATATTTTAAATGCTAAAAACACATAAAACATTAATTCTTTGCAAAAATATCAAATATATGAAATAAATAATATTTTTGGGATTTTTGGTAAAATCAAATAATTAAACATTTTTGTGAATTATTGCAAAAAGAACCAATCAAAAATGATAAAAATTGAAGGAGTTATTAATTTTTCAAATCATTAAAAATAATATTATGAAAAATAACAAAATAAACAAGTGATAAAAAGAAGTCTGGGGCGAGGGGGATTCGAATCCCAGACCTCTCGCTTGCCAATACACACAAAACCAGCTGATGAACCGCTGGGGCGCAATGCCAATTCAAATATAACATGGCAAGGGAAAAATATATAGAGAACTTGTTGGATTTTCTGAGAATGGCGCCATGGCCATCTTCTTCCTCTAGCTCGTGCATGAAGCCCTCTATCTCACTCATCTCTCAACCATTTGACATGATTCAAACACCAAACTCATGCGTTTTTTCACAAGGAAGAAGATGGCAATACCCAATTTCATTCATTTTCAGTGTATAGCAAATTATATCATTGTGGCCGTATAAACCCTAATTTTGCAAAAGCAATCGAGTAGGCATGATTATGAGTGCTATGATCAAATTTTTTGAGGGAAAATAATCAACATATGATGGCAAGCAATTGGCAAAAATATCATGCGAGGAAATATGCATGGATTATGGAGTTGGAGTTTTGAGGCTTACCTTAATGCAAGCTGAAATGGAACTCTGCACAAACCTTGTTCCAGTTGTGAATTAATGATCCCTACAGCTTCAATGGATGTTATGGAGTGTGTTGCAAGCTTTGGAACACTTTGAAACCCTTTGGATCAAGCTGGAGACCTCCACCTGCATAATTGAGGCATAATGGCTTGGTTGAAGAGTGATTTTGAGCCTGAGGTGTTACAGTCAGTGTTTAAGTGTTTGGACACCTCAAATACATCATATGTGATGTGTTTGAGCAATTGGAATTGATTGCTTAAGGCTGCAACTCAAAACCCGATAGTGGTTACTCAAAAACCAAAAAACTTGAGGTTTAAGGAAGAATGAGAGAAAGCAGTACAGTAACTGGCTTTGGTGTGAGTTGAATGATCCATTGGAACCTCTATTTATAGGTGATCAACTTTTATCTTAGAGGAATAGTGAATGGCTGCTGGATCAGATCACATTTGCATGGATTGGCTTAGAGGATTTCTTCTCAAGCGAGGCAAACTAGCCATTCCCAAGAGCAGGGCTATGCCTTGACCAAATTCACATTCTTCAGATGTTTTTATTGTTGTTTAATCAGAGAACTTGACTGAGTAGAGTGACTTTGTTGAAAATGCACTATTCCACATTAATGCCCTTTGAATTCAAGGCAAAATGTGCCAAAGTGGATGAATTTTAAATTGGAAGATTCCTTGGCTTTTTGACTCAGCCTTATCAGTTGGATCAGATGCATTGTGATTGGTTTGAGTATATGTGACATGTTGATCCTTAGTTTTTGGTTCAAAATCGTGTGTGGTAAGCAAACATGCAAACTGATTTTTCCAAAACAGCTTGCAGCAGCATGGCTTTGGGCATGGATTTCTCTTGGCTCAAGTTGAATCAATTCATGCTGTTAAGCTCTTTGAATTCTTGGCAACATTTGCAACAACATTGATGTTTATCTTTGGACTTGATTCAGCTTGCAACTATGTGAAAAGATCTCACAAGTTTTGGTGTTTCAACACAAAATCTGCCTTGCCCAGAATTTTTCTAAGTGTTGAAAAAGTTGTACTTTCATGTTTTTAGTGACTTTGATCACTCCATAACTCAAAATCCCCAATGAATTGGAATTAGGTCTAGTTGAAGTTTTTGTAGAGGGAAATGAGATCTACAAATCAAGCCTTGGATGGGAGAAAATGGCTTTGTGGTTTAGGAGTTATGACCCTCCAAAGTTGGTACCCTAGCCACTTTATTTTTAACTTAGAAAATTTTCTAAGTTTTTTATGGTTACCCCTTTTACAAGTTACCCAAATTTTCTTGATTTTTCTTGATGAATGATGATTAAAATCATACATTAACATCATTTTAGGGTTAAAAATCCATTTTGGTGAAAAATCTCAAAAAGTCAAAGTTGACTTTTGTGCACAGTTGACTTTTTATCAGATGAATTCCAAACTATGCAATTCTTCAGGAAATCATGTCCTTGACCTAAATCAAACTTGATGGACATGTTCCATGGGTTTCATAGGGTATATTGATGCATGTCATAGGGCTTGGGAGCATGTCCTGGTCAAAAGTCAAAGTTACAGTTGACTTTTTCCTTAAAACCCTAACTGTGGTGCAGATGAAATTGAGACTTGTTGCTCAAACCTCTTGGATTAATCCATTGTTCCAAATGGATCAATATAGTTCATTAGAGACCCTCAAACCCTCTCTTGAGGTATTGACTCATGGTTTGTCCCAAAAGTCAACTTAGGGGTGAATTAGGTCAAGAAACCCTAATTCCTGATTTTTGATGAATGCATCCCCTGAGGCAAAATTGACTTGATGATTGGGTCCATGAGGTTCCATGGAGTATATTAGGTTAGGTTTTGGATCATTGTCTTGTGTCCAGATGAAAAATTTCCATTTGGAGGCCCTGGTCGACCAAAACCCTAATTTGGTGACACTGTCGATCTTGAGACTTGATCCACCTAGAAGGGAGCAGCCTTGTGCTTGATCCTTGATGTGGGAGTCCTTTTGATCCATTGTGGATGTTAGACAAGTTGAAGATCATGTCATTCCTTGATTGATCCTTTGTCTAAGAACTCTGAGAGGGCTTGAAACCCTAATTCTTGATGGTAGTGAATGCTCAACAATCCTTGAGGAGATTGATGAGGCATGAAAGTACATCCATATTGTGATGATGATTTGCACAATGATGGGAAATCTAAGTGGTCAAAATTTGGGGTATGACAGTCTGTTGCACCAACTCCGGCCCAACCACCAAACTCTCACCAGATTCGTGCCAACAGAACGGTGTTCGACACCTTCGTCCATACAGTGCTTCAAACGGTGCCATTCCAATACTCGAATGGAAACTATTATTATACGTGAACTCAATCAATGCAAGATAACTATCCCACGCACCACCTTGTTCAAGAACACACGCTCGCAACAAATCTTCCAACGAATGAATCGTCCTCTCCGTCTGACCATCCGTCTGCGGATGATAAGCCGAACTTAATCTCAATTTAGAACCCAACGCCTTCTGTAAACTTTCCCAAAATCTGGAAGTAAACCTAGGATCTCGATCAGAAACAATACTTAATGAAACTCCATGCAACTTCATAATCACACTGATGTAAATCTCAGCCAACCTCTCCAAAGAAAAACTGATGTCAATCGGAATGAAATGAGCCGATTTATTCAGCCTATAAACAACCACCCAAATAGCATTATGCCCTCGCTGTGTATTCGGTAACCCTATTACGAAATCCATGGAAATGCTATCCCATTTCCACTCAGGAATATCCAACGGTTGCAACAAACCACTAGGCCTCTGACGTTCCACCTTCGATTTCTGACAAGTCAAACATGCATAAACAAACTGAGCCACATCTCTCTTCAATCCAGACCACCAGACAATCTTCTTCAAATCTTGGTACATCTTATTTGCTCTCGGATGTATACTCAAGTTACTCCGGTGTCTTTCCTCCAAAATCATCTTTTTCAACTCCGCATCATCAGGAATACAAATTCTACCTCGGAACCTCAAAACACCATTAACATCCACTTGAAAATCACTATTCGCATATTTTTCTCCAACCAACATCAAATCCACAAATTTCACATCCAGCTTCTGTTTCTCACTAACCGTCATCAGAAACTCATTAGTAACCTTTAACATTCCAAGCCTCACACTATCCGACGACACTTCACAAACCAAACTCAAATCTCTAAACGATTCCAAAAGTTCCCACTCCTTAACCATCAAAGCGGACATATGTAACGATTTCTGGCTCAACGCATCGGCTACCACATTAGCTTTACCAGGATGGTAATTCAAACCAAAGTCGTAGTCTTTCAAGAATTCCAACCATCTTCGTTGCCTCATATTTAACTCTCTCTAATCAAACAAATATTTCAAACTTTTATGATCACTAAAGACTTCAAACCTTGCACCGTAGAGATAATGCCTCCAAATATTCAACACAAAAACCACAGCTGCTAATACAAGATCATGAGTAGGATAATTCTTCTCATGCACTCTCAACTGCCTCGAAGCATAAGCCACAACCTTACCTTCTTGCATCAGAACACCACCTAGACCAATAAAAGAAGCATCACAATAAACCACAAATGGTTCATTAGGATTCGGTAAAATCAAAATTGGAGTTGTCGTCAATCTTCTCTTCAGCTCATTAAAACTTTCTTCACACTGAATATCCCAAATGAACACTTGCCCTTTACAATTCAACTGGGTCAAAGGAAGTGCTAGCTTAGAAAAACCTTCAATGAACCTTCGATAATAACCGGCTAATCCCAAAAAGCTTCGAATTTCAGTAACAGATCTCGGAGCCTCCCATTGTAGAACTGCTTCTACTTTAGATGGATCCACAGAAATACCATTACCTGAAATTACGTGCCCAAGAAAACTCACCTCCGACAACCAGAATTCACACTTGGACAATTTGGCAAAAAGCTTTCTTTCTTTCAAAACCTGCAAAACAATACGCAAGTGCTCCGCGTGCTCCTCCTGAGACTTAGAATAAATCAAAATGTCATCAATAAACACAACTACAAATCGATCCAAATGCTCGTGAAAAATACGATTCATGTACTCCATAAACACACCTGGCGCATTAGAAACCCCGACGGGCATCACAGAATATTCATAATGACCGTAACGTGTCCTAAAAGTCGTCTTCTGAATATCTTCCTCTTTCACCCTTATCTGATGATACCCTGACCTCAAGTCAATCTTACTGAACACACAAGCACCAACCAACTGATCCATCAGATCATCAATCCTTGGAAGAGGATACTTATTCTTAATCGTCACCTTATTCAACTGGCGATAATCAATACACAACCGCATACTGCCATTTTTCTTTTTCACCAATAAAACTGGAGCACCCCAAGGAGAAACACTAGGTCTTACAAACCTCTTTTCCAACAACTCATTCAACTGCTTCTTTAACTCAACCAACTCAGATACCGACATACAATAAGGTGCCATAGAAACAGGTCTAGTACCAGGAACTAGATCTATAGAAAACTCCACCTCCCTCTCTGGCAGCACATCTGAAATATCATCAGGAAACACTTCCAGAAATTCACACACAACATGAAGCACATCAAGTGAAACTTGACTATCCACAGTCAAAGATGCAAACAACCCAAACAACTAAGCTTCATCCGCCAAAAGTCACTTCAACTCTTTGGTAGATAAGAAACTCGAGTCTTCGTCTTCCTCAAGAGAAGGAAACCTTACCAACTTATGATAACAATCAATATGAACCCTGTTGAACTGCAACCAATTCATTCCCGGAACCACATCTAAACCCTCCAACGGTAAACACACTAAATCCATCTCAAAGTCTTTACCATAAATGGTCAAAGGACAACTTAGACAAACCAAAGAAGTAGTTACTGACCCCATTGCTGGAGTATCAATAACCATCTTACCATCCATCAAAGACAACCCAAGATTCAAACGCTTCACGCACTCAGACGAAATAAACGAATGAGTCGCTCCAGTATCAATAATAGCAACTAAAGGAGTATTATTAATAAAACAAGTACCTCTGATCAGGCGATCTGCACTTGAAGTCTGAGTCCCTACCAAAGAAAATACCTTCCCACTAGCTGGAGCTTGCTTCGGTTTCTGACACTTTGTACTAATATGACCAGGTTCACCACAATTGTAACACTTCACCACATTTTTCCTGGCACAATCAGCAGCAACATGTCCTACACCTCCACAATTAGTACACTTCCTCATATCTTTCCTGCACTCAAACTGACGATGTCCCAACTCACCACATTTATAACATCTCAGAGGACCAGACATTCCTCCTCCACTTGACCTTTTCTCAAAATTTCCCCTTTGTTTACCCTTATCAGCTGGTGTTACATAAGGACCACCACGGAACTGTTGCTTCCCTTTCCTCTCGCTCACACTCTTATAGTGAGTAGAACGAGCCTTACTATCCTCTTCATAAATCCTACAACAATCCACCAAATCAGAAAACCTCCGAATCCTTTGATAACCAATTGCCTGCTTTATCTCAGGACGCAATCCGTTCTCATACTTTACACACTTAGAGAATTCCGCGGTTGCTTCAGCATAATGAGGATAAAATTGTACAAGTTCCACAAACTTAGCAGTATAATCAACAACAGACATATTACCTTGTTTCAGTTCCAAGAACTCGATTTCCTTCTTTCCTCTCACATCTTCAGGAAAATACCTCCTCAAGAACTCCCGGCTAAAAACTTCCCAAGTAATTTCTTCCTCTTCTGCAGCTTCCAACACATGACGTGTACCTACCCATCAATCATCAGCTTCTTCTAGTAACATGTGAGTACCCAGTCTCACCTTCTGATCCTCATCACAATCCATCACTCAGAAAATCCTTTCAATCTCTTTCAACCAAATCTGTGCACCATCAGGATCATATCTTCCCTTGATGAAAGGTGGTTTGTTCTTCCTGAACTCGTCATTACCTGTAGCATTAGGTGCACCCTGCACAGCACGAGCCATAGCTTGCATAGTAGCAGCCAAAGCAGCATCGTTCCTACCAGTCATATTCTGTTCATTTCCAATAACAGCACTTATGGTTAAACAAACAGCTCACCCAAACACAACGATCAACAAGGACTGACACAACTGACACGGACTGACACCAACTAGCTCTGATACCACTTAATGTAACACCCCCAATTAAATAAAGCAGTAAAAGAAAATTCAAAATTTCATCAGAGTATATTTAAATTATCATGGCATAGACGGGGGAATCACATTATAATGAAACAAATCATACAACACCTGCTCATAAAGATATGCAACTGTGGGGTAGCAATCAACAGAGGAACTCAGTTCCTTACACCCACATTTCAGATTTTAGAATAAAAGCGGAAAATCTAAAACTGAATATCATAAATATATATATATATATATATATATATATATATATATATATCACATGAAAAGTTCGTCATACATCAAGTTATACATGCACAAGCCAAAAGATATATATACATAATACACAATAATCACAAACGGCCTCCCTAACTACCCGGTGTCACATATTAGAGCCGACCGACAAAAGAATGAAGTCCTAAGCTTCACAAAAGACCTCCGGCAACTCTAATCTGCAATGCCTCGTAGAGCATTATAAAACAGCAGAAGGGTGAGAAAAACAATCATAATATAATTGCATACAATTATATATAACACAAGAATACACATATATACGGTTCTCACCACAACTCACACCATAATTCAAACACAATACAACACAATGTATAATTCATATTTTCATCACCAAGGTATACCAATCATACACCGTACAAGTATCACCAACACATATCCATATATCAATTTACCAATTTAATCCACAATTCCACACATAAACAAACCGTTAATGATTTATGCAAACGCAAGAGACCGACACAACGACTCTATGCATATGCACATGCGGTACCGACTTTCAATGTTTCTCATCACTAGTTCACTTAGGAACTCTGCTGGAATCATCACTCGTTACATCACTGTAACTCCCCGTCGGGCATACGATGTCCACCGTCGCTCACACCCCACACGGGCACACGACGTTTATGGTCGCTCACACCCCACACGGGCACACGACCCGATCGTTCACACCCCACATGGGCACACGATCGTCTATAACCATCGCTTTCGGTCCTCTTATTTTTAAGGCTATTCATACCTCTTATTTTTAAGGCTCACGATGTTATAGCAGATTCCCTCTGGAATCAAACCGTCACTCAGGACGTCACAACAATGCATATCATGATGCTTGGCATACAAGGACTCATGACATTCAAATACACACATATATGCAATCATCTCACTTAACATAAATCATGCTTTGCAATTTAAGCCCAAAACAATGCATTTATACTACATAACAGCACGCAAGTCATACCATATTCATATCAACGGCACATTGCATGATACACACCAATTACACACAATTAAAACAACAAAAGTCGACAAACGACACTATTCCAAATTTCTGACATAATTTAATCGACTAACAATTTCAAAATCATCATAATAAGAAAGTACAACTCAATAGCTTTCCAACGATGCCAAGAATGTAAAAATCGGATAAACGGACCCCAATTTACGAAAGAAAAACGAAAATGATATTTTGAAAAGTCCCATTTTACAATTCTCCTGGCCATACGCGTATTGCCCTGATTCCTCGCCATTCCATACGCATAATGCCAAAGGTCATACGCATATGGGCAGAGACCATTTTCCCCCAAAGTTCCCATTTTAATTTCAATACGCGTAGTGCCAACACCATACGCGTATTGCCCTGAAGTGTTACGCGTACCATACGCAAATGGATAGATGGCCGAGCAAAATGAGAATCCATACGCGTATTGGCCCAAAACACGCCCATGATACGCGTATTGCCAAGGCCCATACACGTATGACCTGGAAAAACCAGAAAAAAATTCTGCAGAACTTGCTGCTACGGGTTTCAACCCAAAATCCTCCAAATCATCATCCAATACTCAGAAAAACACCAATTTGAGGTATAACAATACATACCCAACATGTATAAACAACAAGGAACACAACAATATAAGTTTAAACACATTTGAAATCAATTCCTACCAATTTCTAAACATTATGATTTTTACTATATTTATCATTCCAATCCAATAACAATCACAAACACACATACATAATCATACACAAGCATATAATAATTGAGTTTCGCACCCTTACCCGATTAAATCGATTCTAGAAGTTGTTTTCTTTGATTTTCCAAGTTTTTCTCACTTTTCTTCTCTTCTCCTCTTTTCTTCCCTTTTTCCTCCTTCTCTTTTTCTTTCTCTCTATTTTTCTCTCTTTCTATTTTCTATTCTTTCTACTTAATGAAAAATATCATGAAATGACCAAAATACCCCCACACTCAATTATCTCGCAAACGTTCCCATAACCCGATAAAAAATCACAACATTGAAAAATAACATATTTCCAAATAAAAGTCGAAAATAAAATAAAATAATATTAAAATAATCAAAACGACTCGATTAAATAAAAACTGACAAAACTGGGGCGTTACACCTACCCTCGTGTTATAAGCCCCATTCCTTTTCTTTAAACCCTCTGGGCCTCTTGAGAGAGTGTAAGACCCATCCCTTTGTACAGAAAACCTTTTTGGGCCTCAATCACTTGTATAAGTCCCTGTACAAAACAACAGTGCAATCACTGATAAAACCTTGGGCCTCTCCTTGAGCTGTAAGCCCCAACAATCTTTTCAAAGCACTTTCTCCTTTGATTTAGAATATAATATTATTATAAAAGCTTTCTTTGTTGAACAACTAACAAAACAACATGGAAGCTCTACAACCGAGTAAGTGTTTACCCGCTTTCTTTATCCGCTTTCACACATATATATATATATATATATATATAATTGTATTGTGGGGCTACTCACTGTAAGTCTTCTTACACAAACTTTTATATACTTGCTATATATCCACTGTGTAATACTAGTATAGTTATTTAGAGTTTTCCCCGACAACTACGTCTAGCACTAGGTAAAGCCCTGTTGGTCACTCTTAAATACAGTCAAAACTAGATCCCCATAGGATTACCAGACACAGTCTTCCCTCCTCTTGGGGTTAAACAATATGGAGACGTGAAAGGCAGCATTCTCAGTGAACCCTTTCTCAGACTGTCACCCTTAGACATTGTCAAAGAAACTCTACTCCCCAGAGATGATCTTTTCCCGGTGAATGGCATATCTTGAGTTTCTTCCAACCTCGAACTTTCATGAAGTGATCTCTTCTCGGTGAATTCCATTTCTTGAACTTCTCTTGGTTTAGGGACCCACATGCTTCCTAAAAGCATCCTCGCCTCCTCTTGGGCATTGTACAAGGACCCTTCGGCTTCTTAAATGCTCTCATGCCTTCTCTTGGGCTTAGTACAAGGACCCAGAGACCTTTACATGTATAGGAATAGAACCTAGTCATCGATTTGCTAGAGCTGTCTTTCTGAGTCAAGTGTCAGACCAGTTAATGGGCTAACCTTCATCCCTTAACATACCGACCTTCTCTTGGGCATCATACAAAGATCATTCACTATCTGAGAATCAATTTCTCACAACACCAGTAGACTTGGACAGTCTCAATACCCTTTGAATTTCCCATTTCCTTAAAGAACAAGAAATAACCCTGATCCTCTGATCAGTGCCAAGGCACAACAATACCTTTAATCTTTCCTTCATAAGAACTGATTTTCTCTTTTATCCAAAACACTAGACCTGCCACTAAACTAAAACAGTCACCAGCATAAATAACCTCCTCTTGGGCTTTGTACAATGATTCTCCCCAACGAAGCTAACCTTTTCACACTCTCTTGTTGAGTATAAAAGACTCTCTTATTGAGTCAACCTCTTTAGCCTCCATCTCGGGCTTCGTACGAGATAGAAAACACTCTCTCGTTGAGTATAAAAGACTCTCTTGTTGAGTCAAACACCTTTAGCCTCCATCTCGGGCTTCGTACGAGATATAAATCACTCTCTTGTTGAGTATAAAAGACTCTCTTGTTGAGTCAATCACCTGGTCAAGACTCTCTTGTTGAGTCAACCCTCTTTAGCCTCCATCTTGGGCTTCGTACAAGACACATGAAAGCACTCTCTTGTTGAGTCAGTCACTTGTTAGCACCCTCTTGTTGGGTCAATCGCCTCCTCTTAGGCTTTGTATAAAGAAAACCCTGGTTGAGCCAATCAACCTTTTAGCATCAAAGTTGTGCCTTGCTCACAACATACAAACATCAACAACTCCTCTTTAGAGATGACAAATTCTCTCTAAAGTCAAAACCCTTCAGCTTCACATCTTGGGCTTCAAACAAGATACAAATAGACCCTTCAACTTCACATCTTGGGCTTTGAACAAGATATAAACCACCTTTAGCTTCATGTCTTGGGCTTTGAACAAGACACCAAAACAACCTCTTTTCCTCCCATAGAATAAGAGGAACTACGATCGCTCTGATTTCCCTGTTTCATCAAATGGGAATACGTAGGCATATGATTGAAAAAATCTTAGCGAGCATACTAATCAAAAACCCAAAACTCAGTATCTCCACCAAATCAACCCAAAAGCAACAAATCCAAACACATTACCAAAAACCTCACAAATAATCTAGACATTGTGTTCTTAACAAAATAACCGAAGAGTGGCTAATGCATCAGCCATGTGATTTTCTTCATGAGGGATGTGGTGGAACTCAATTCTGTTGAATAATGGTAACAACCTTCTCGCATAGTCTTTGTAAGGAATCAGTCCTGATTGGTATGTGTTCCAATCTCCTTTGATTTGATTGATAACTAGGGCTGAATCACCATAAACATCCAAGTTTTAGATCCTTAAGTTAATTGCTTCTTCGAAACCCATGATACAAGCTTCGTATTCGACCTCGTTGTTTGTACACTTGAATGTTAGTCGGGCGGTGAAAGGAATGTGGGTACCCTGAGGTGTTATGATGATTGCCCCAATTCCGTTTCCATAATGATTGACAGCTCCGTCAAAGATAAGTCCCCATTGGGAACCTGGTTCTGGCCCTTCACTGGGTAACGGTTCATCGCAGTCTTTCATCTTTAAATACATGACATCTTCGTCTAGGAAGTCGAACCCGACTTATTCCTGATCGTCAATTGGTTGATGAGCCAAATAATCGGATAAAACATTTCCCTTAACGGCTTTCTGAGTGTGGTACTCAATGTCATATTCCGATAACATCATCTGCCAACGGGCTATCCTTTCTGTGAGAGCAGACTTTTCAAAGACGTACTTGATTGGATCCATTTCAAAGATTAACCAAGCCAGAGCACAACAAGTTTTCTCGAGCATAGTATACCGAGTTTCACAGTCTGTAAACTTCTTGCTCAAATAGTAAATGGCAAGCTCTTTCCTTTTGGTTTCGTCTTGTTGGCCAAGCACGTAACCCATGGAGTCTTCCAAGACTGTTAGGTAGATGATCATTGGTCTTCCTTCCACTGGAGGTGATAGAATCAGTGGTTTCAATAGGTATTCCTTGATACTGTCGAAGGCGGTTTGGCAATCTTCTGTCCAAACGCAGTCCTGATTCTTTTTGAGTAATTTGAAGTTTGGCACGCATGTCGCGGTCATGAGGAATATAAATCTGGAAATGTAGTTCAGACGTCCCAGGAACCCCCTGACTTGTTTTTCAGTCCCCGGAGAAGGCATTTCTTGGATGGCCTTGACCTTGTCAGGATCAACCTCAATTCCCTTTTGGCTGACGATGAACCCTAAGAGTTTCCCTGAATGGACACCGAAGGTACACTTATTGGGATTAAAGCGGAGTTTATACTTTCTCATCCGCTCGAATAACTTTGACAGATGGGTAACATGCTCCTCTTCCGTCTTAGATTTGGCAATCATATCATCGACATATACCTCGATTTCTTTGTGTATAATGTCGTGGAACAGAGTAGTCACGGCCCTTTGATAGGTTGCCCCGGCATTCTTCAACTCGAACGACATTACCTTGTAACAAAAAGTACCCCATGGGGTGATGAACGAAGTTTTCTCCATGTCTTTCGGCGCCATTTTGATCTAATTATAGCCCGAGAATCCATCCATGAAGAAGAAGACTTTGAACTTTGTTCCTCCAAGATCTCTTCTCTTGTTGAACTTTGTTGAGAGTAACCTGAAGTTTTTCCGTATCAGACATAAAGTAAAGGATAGGGTCCCTTAATGGAAGAACTTCCTGACGAGGGTAAGGCATCCTCAGCTTGAGAGCTCTAGTTTATACCCAGTGGAGATAAGGTTCCACCGAGACACAGTCTGGTTTTCCTAGAGACTCTCTTCCTTTCCTATGAACGTGTTTCCAGGCATGCATTATTTCTGTCTTTAGTGCTCTGTCATTTTCTCCTTCCTTGAATAAAAGACCTTCCAGATGAGCATTACGCGGGACATGCCTCATCAGGTATCCAAATTGACGATGAACTAAAACTGGATGATAGTTGATTCCTGCCTTAGTTCCTATAAGGGGTACATTTGGGAAATTTCCTCAACTGTCAATGATTCTGATCCCGTCATAGATTCGATTGTACCAATCGATGTCAGAGTTGGTAAGAGACATGATTCTTTGCGACCAACGTAAAGTACTTTTTTGATCCCAAAATGCAGCAGACTTTGGCAAATGGGAAATGAACCATTTGTATAGCAGGGGTACACAACATGTGATCATTCCTCCGCTGTACAAATTTCTTAAGTGTACAGAATGATAAGCATAGGCGAGCAAGGTCGGTACAGGGTTTCTAATCAAAAAAATCTTAATGGCGTTGATATCAACGAAGTTATCAATGTTGGGAAACAAAAATAACCCGTAGGTAAGCAAAACAAAGATGCTTTCGAAAGCGGCCATGTTCCCTATACTAGCAAAGTACAGAGCTTTCTTTATCAAGAACTGGGCTGGCAAACCCTGGATTCCACCCTTAGTGGTCATGTGAGTCCTGACTTCTGACTCATCCAAATAGATTGCTCTTGCACTGGTTTGATCCTCTGAAATTTCTTCCAGTCCAGAAAAGGGAGCTTGATCAGTAATATATAAATCAGTCAGGTGAGAGTACTCCTCTAGTGTTGGTGCTAGTTGATAATCCGGAAATGTGAAACAGTGATAAACCGGATCGTAGAACTGAATGAGTGTAGCCAGTATTCCTTCAATTACATGGACCCTTAACAGAGACATTAGTCCTCCATACTTAGCTCTGAAAGCCTCAGGGTTGGTTATCATCCTTTCCAAACCTCTTCAATCCTCTAGTTTTGGAACCTTGAAGGTGTACTTGTGAGTCTTCCTTCTACCAAAATCCATTAGCAATCTCTTTATCTGACATTTGCAATCATTGTCTTAGTTTAATTTGAAAAAGAGAGACTAGAAGAGAAGATTTTTCTTTGTTTTTTAATGTTTTTTATGAATGCATGAATGCAGCACACAAAAACATAGAAAAAACATGGGGTCAAGGGGTTGGTGTCATGAAGTCAAGGCTCTACCCATCCCCAAAGGTTTATACTGGTGATTTTTTGTATCTGTCCTCAAAATCACTGCCCCCTCTTGGGATAACAATAACAAGCGGATCGCCAGCGAGCTGTAGTATCTTAGAGTAGTCTTAAATTAGGGTAGTATCGCGTGACAACTATTTCCGATAGCTTCCGCACTACAAAATGGTTTGAGTCTACTAAAATCCTCAACTTCTTAGATAACCCAATGGAACAATTTGCTTTCAACAACCGAAGTTGTATAGGCATTGAATCCGCAAAGGGTATCTCCACTGATTTGATGGTCGACCGGGACCTCTTATCTGGGATTCACTCCCCGTAAGATTACCCATATAATGCCATCACCTATCTTAGGTGCATACTCAATCTTTCCAGATGCAGCATCACACGCATTCCCATTAGCAGAAAAGTAAACACAGATATCAATTAGGAAAAGCAGTATATATCTTTGTCCTAACATCCTAGACCTCTAGCCTTATGATCCTAACAGACAATGACTCCCCAGCAAAGTCGTCATTTCTGTGACACTTCGTGAATTTAAAGTTTTCTACCTAAGATTGTAAGAAAGAAAGGTCTTCTCCCACAGTAAGACTGTAAGAGATAAATACCTCCCACTGTGGTCGCCATTCTTCTGTAGCGCGGTTTTTGTGGTTTCGAATCACTATCGCTTTGGTACTATAGTTCGATTCATTTTTTATCCTGTTGAGCTAATTAAGGAAGGGAAATAGATGTCTCCAATTAACTCTGCTTGCATACTGAGTTTAAGCAGTCAAAATTGTTGGTTTACATATGCTATCAAAAGGGGGGTCTGTCTTAGGTTATTTCGTTTAAGAACACAGTGTCGTGACTATACAGGACGATTTTGGTAAGGTACTAGGTTTGATGGATGTGTGAAGGTACTGGATTTTGAGTTTTTAATTAGTATGCTCGCTGAGATTTTGCAATCTTATGCCTACGTATTCCCGTTTAACAAAACAAGGAAATCAGAGCGATCGTAGTTCCTCCTATTCTATGGGAGGAAAGAGATGTTTTGGTGCCTTGTTCAAAGCCCAAGACATGAAGCTAAAGATGATTTGTATCTTGTTCAAAGCCCAAGATATGAAGCTAAATAGGTATTTGTGTCTTGTTCAAAGCCCAAGATTGAAGCTAAAAGGTTCAACTGAGAGAGAACTTGTCATCTCTAAAGAGGGATTGGACTTCCTCTAAGGGAATTGTTGATTTTTGTGTGCCCTGGTCAAAGCACAAGTTTGATGCTAAGAGGTTGATTGACTCAACCGGGGGTTTCTTTATACAAAGCCTAAGAGGAGGCGGGAAGTTTGACTTTTCCGGGAAAATGCTCTTTCTATCTTGTACAGAGCCCAAGATTGAGGCTAAAATGGATTTTGACTCCGTTGGGGAGAATGTATCTTGTATAAGGCCCATGATGGAGGCTGAGAGGGTTTGACTCAACAAAATAATACTTTTATCTGTCCTGTATAAAGCCCAAGACGGAGGCTAGAAAAGGTTGACTCAACAAGAGAGTCTTGAATGGGTGATTGACGCAACAAGAGAGTCTGAAGGTTGATTGACTCAACAAGATAGTCTTTTATACTCAACAAAAGAGTGATTTGTTGTCTCGTACGGAGCCCGAGATTGAGGCTAAAAGGAGATTTGACTCAACAAGAGAGTCTTTTATACTCAACATGAGAGTGTTTTACTGTCTCGTACGAAGCCCGAGTTTAAGGCTAAAAGGAGATTGACTCAACAAGAGAGTCTTTTATACTCAACGAGAGAGTGATTTTATTTGTCTTGTACAAAGCCCAAGACAGAGGCTAAAAGTGGTTGACTCAACAAGAGAGTTGGAAAAGGTTAGCTCCGCTAGGGAGAATCATTGGTACAAAGCCCAAGAGGAGGCTGACTTATTGCTAAGGATTCTTGAGATCCTAAAGCAGGTCCAAGTGTGGGGAACTCCCATGAGAGAGACCGGGTTTCTGCTGGAGATTGATCCAGAGTGATCGGTGTTTTTTCCTATGTTTGAAAGGAACTTGAGAATGTCTTTGAGACTCAAGAGTTTTAGATTATCCAAGTCTAGAGTTTTATCTTTTGTACAATGCCCAAGAGGAGCCACAAGCATTAAGGGATGAGTATCAACCCTAAAATGGCCGGAGGTTTGACGCGGGAAAGACTGCTCTAGCAAAGGATGACTAAGTTATGTCTTATACCTTTAAGAGGTTGTCCAGGTCCTTGCATTAAGCCCAAATGAAGGCATGAGAACTTCTAAGAAGCCGGAGGGTCCTTGTACAATGCCCAAGAGGAGGCAGGGATGCTTTTAGGAAGCCTGTGGGTCCCTAAACCAAGAGAAGTTCAAGAAATGCAATTCACAGAGAAGAGACCATTCCAGGAAAGTTCGAGAATTTGAAAGAAAATCAAGAGATGCCATTCATGGAGAAAAGATCATCTCTGGGGAGTTAGAGTTTCTTTGATAATTTCTAAGGGTGACAGTCTGAGAAAAGGTTCACCGAGAATACTGCCTTTCTCTTTGTTCCATATTGCTTAACCCCAAGAGAAGAGAAGACTGTATCTGGAATCTTACGGGGGATCAATTTTGTTTGTATTTAAGAGTGACCAACATGGCTTTACCTAGTGCTAGACGTAGTTGCCGGGGAAAACTCTAAATAACTATACTAGTATTACACAGTGGATATGTGACAAGTATATAAAAGGATGTGAAAGAAGACTTACAGTGAAACAACCCCACGATACAGGTTTATATATGAAAGCGGTAAGTCAAAGCGGATAAACACTTACCCGTTGTAGAGCTTCCATGCTGTTTGGTTAGTTGTTCAACAAATAAATTAAAGAAACTTTTGATGACAACATATATTTTAATTCAAAATCAAAGGAGAAAGTGCTTTCAAAAGATTGTTGGGGCTTACAGCTCAAGAAGAGGCCCAAGTTTTAATGATGATCGCACCGTTGTTTTGTAAACTGTACAGAGGGACTTATATAATATGTGAGGCCCAAAAGGTTTTTATGTACAAGGGTATGGGGCTTATAGCTCAAGGAGAGGCCCAGGGTTTTTGTTTAAAAAAGGCGACGATCGTGCCAAACTTTTTTGACGGTATCGGGACTTATACAATACACTGAGGCCCAAAATGGTTTTCCTTTATGAAAGGATGGAACTTACACTCTCTCAAGAGGCCCAAAGAGTTATTTAAAGAAAAGAAATGGGACTTACAACACGAGGGTAGGCCCTGATGATTCTCGTTTTGAAATGGCGATCGCGCCGAGATTTTTGAAATCGCAGTGGGTCTTATACAATAACTGAGGCCCAAAATATTTTGGTTTCAAAAAAGATTGGGTCTTACACTCTATTAGAGGCCCATGAGTGTTTGAAAATGATTGATGAGGGTGGAATCAATCAAAACCCTAATTTCATTATTTTTAAAAGTGAATTCTTTAAAGAAAATCAATAAAAAATGATAAAACACCAAATAAGCTTGAATAAACAACTTGTGATTTTTGGTTAAGGTTTGAAAAATGAGGTTTTAACCACAATATGAATTAAAACTCATTTGGTTTCGATTTTTCAAGATGAATATTCACTTTTAAAATGTTTTAAAACAATTAAAAATGAATTTATTCATAAGAATACCAACTATATTAAATAAATTATATAAATTTGATTTTTTTTTGTAATAAGATATTTCAACATTTTTGTGATTTGTTGCAAAAAGAATCAATAAAAAATAATTAAAATTGAGGGAGTTATTAATTTTTCAAATCATTAAAAATAATAAGAAAAATAATAGAAAAATGAAAAAAAAACATTAAAAAAGGGGTCTAGGGGGAGGGGGATTCGAACCCCAGACCTCTTGTGTGCAGTGCGCGCCTCCTACCACTAGGGTGGTGATACATCCGCGTATCAAAGCCCACCTACAAATATACAAGGCTTGCCTTGTTTTTGGCCTGACTAAGGCAAGGTAAGGCAAGGTTTTGGCTAAAAACGTGAATCTTGTAACTTCAAAGCAATGCATATTTCTAAGAGTTCAAGTTGTGATGCTTACCTCTTTAGGAGCTTTTTGGCTGTTAAATGCCTTATTCCAGAAACAATTTGATGCTTTGTACACTCTCAAATGCTCCCTTGGAAGCTTTTAGGATGATTAGAAACAGCAGGAAACCTCAGAAATGGAAACTGGCCCTTTCTTGCAAAAGGGGCAAAAGTTACCAAAATAGCAACTCTCTCAAATGGTGTTCCAGATGTGGGGAATCATTTGGGACAGTTCAAGGATTATATTTGAAGTGTGTTTGAGGCTTTATCTGGTTTTGAAAGTGACTGAATCAAGACATGGCTTGAAAAATGCAAAAAAGTCCTATTTTGAGGTTTTGAGAAGGGACTTTGAGATTTTGGTGTTACAGGTCACTTGTGAGAGTTTGGATAGCTTAGATATGACATATTGGATGTGTTTGGATCATGAGCTGTGATGGAATTGCTCTCTAACTCAAAAACTCAGAGTTACCTTGCTAAAGAAGGCATTTTTGCCTAGAGAAAGAGATTTTGAGCAAAGAAAGTGTTGTAGTGCTTTGGTGTACTCAAACTGAGCACAAATAAGCTCTATTTATAGTAGAGCAAGTTTGTATTGCAAGCAATAGTGAATGGAGGCTGCTGCAGACCTTTGGCCAATTGGAGCATTTTGGAATCTCAAGTCTCCTCTAGCCATTGACTAGAGGTTAGAGCACAGGCCTTTGGTTCCCTAGTTCAGAGATCATCCTTGACTCATTCAGTTGGAAATGGCTTAGCTCATGCCACCTTGGTGCATCCATTGAATGCTCTAAAACAAAATTGGAGTCTTGTCCCCTCTTTAGGGTTTTTTAGGTTTGGCATGCTATTTTTAGTTCCAAAGACTTGGGAGGCTTATGGATCAGTGTTTATCCCTCCTTGGTCTCTCCCTGAGGTGTTCAGATGGATAAACTTGTTTGTCATTTGGACAAATTGCTCAAATCGAGCAAAATGCACAAATCTGCCTTGTTATGACAGTTGCAGCAAGGCATATTGTCACTGTCATAACTCTTGCTCAGATGGGATTTGATGGGGTTTTTTGCCATTTTGGAAAGCTCTCATATGATACAACACATGTGTGATCATAGTTTGTCTTGAAACTTTTTGGATCCAAGTGAAAAATTCCCCTACATTTTGAAAAAAGTGAAACAGATTCTGACTTAGTGAAAATATCACTAAGTGTTGGAAAAAGTGACATTTCATGTTTTCAGCCATTTTGATCCAACCATAACTCAAAATCCATGATAAATTGGAATAAGGTGTAGTTGAAACTTTTAACGTATTCCATGAGAGCTACAAATCCATCTTTGGATCAGCCCAAATGGTTGCTTGGATCTCAAGTTATGATCCTTGAAAGTTGGTACCCTAGCCACTTTGTTCCATAACTTAGAAAATTTCTAAGTTTTTTTATGGTTACCCCCTTTTGCAAGTTATCCCACTTTTCTTGATTTCTCTTGATGAATGATGATTCCAATCACACATTAACATCATTTTAGGTTTAGGGGACCATAATTGATCAAAAAATCAAAAAGTCAAACTTTGACTTTTTGGCACAGTTGACTTTTTATCATATGAATTCCAAATTGTGCGATCCTCTATGAAATCAAGTCCTTGACCTAAATCAAACTTGATGGACTAATTTCATAGGTGCTATAGGGTGTATTGAATCATGTCCCAAGGTTTAGGAGCATGTCTTGGTCAAAAGTAAAAGGTACAGTTGACTTTTCTCGCAAAACCCTAACTGTGGTTCTGATGAACTTGAAACTTGTGAATCAAGCTTCTTGGATCAATCCATTGTTGAAAATGGATCAATGTAGTTTATTAGAGACCCTCAAATCATGTCTTGAGGTCTTGGCTCATGTTTTGTCCCAAAAGTCAACTTAGGGGTGAATTAGGTCAAGAAACCCCTAATTCCTAATTTTTGATGAATACATCCCCTGAGGCTAAATTGACTTGATGATTGGGTTCATGATGTCCCTTGGAGAATATTAAGTTGTGCTTTGAAGTATTGGCTCATGCCCAGAGGAAAATTCCCAGCTGGAGGCCTTGGTCGACCAAAACCCTAATTTGGTGACACTGGCGATCTTGAGGCTTAATCCACTTGGAATGCTGCAGCTTTGTGCTTGATTCTTAATGTGGAAGTCCTCTTGATCCATTGTGGATGTTTGAGAGGCTAGACAAGTTGAATATCATGTCATTCCTTGATTGATTCTTTGTTTAAGAGCTCTGAGAGGGCTTGAAACCCTAAGTTTGATTGTAGTGGATGCTCACCCATCTTTGGGGAGACTAATGAGGTATGATGGTTCCTCCATATTGTGATGATAGTTTGCACATTGATAGGGAATCTTAGAGGTCAAAATTTGGGGTATGACAGATATGCTGAGGAAATATCATTATACAAAGCCTAAGAGGAGGCTATCTTTCTGCTAGGATTATTGAGATCCCGAGGCAGGTCCAATTGGGGAATCAATTTTTTCTAAGGTTTACAGAAGGGTTTAGAGACCTTGAGGTTCTGATTTGGGATAGTGTTATACTGATGATAAACTGACCCTAACTTGGGGATTTTTAGGAGATGTAGGGTTTTAGAACCCACAGGTTTTAACTCAGCTGGAGATTAATCCAGAATGACCGGGATTTTTCCTATGCTTGTAGGGAACTTGAGAATGTCTTTGAGACTCAAGGGGATTTAGACTGTCCAAGTCTACTGGTGTGGAAGAGTTTTATCTTTTGTATGATGCCCAAGAGGAGGCAAGGGTATTAAGGGATGAGAATCAATCCTAAATTGGTCTGAGATTTGACACTAGAAAGATTGCTCTAGCAAAGGATGACTAAGTTCTGTCTTACACCTTTAAGAGGTCATCAGGGTCCTTGTATTAAGCCTAAGAGAAGGCATGAGAACTTCTAAGAAGTCGGAGGGTCCTTATACAAAGCCCAAGAGGAGGCAGGGATGCTTTTAGGAAGCCTGTGGGTCCCAAACCAAGAAAAGTTCAAGAAATGCTATTCACCGAGAATAGATCATTTAGTGAAAGTTCTGAGGTTAGAAGAAACTCAAGAGATGCTATTCGCCGAGAATAGATCAACTCTGGGGAGTAGAATTTCTTTGATGATTTCTAATAGTGACAGTCTGGGAAAAGGTTCACGAAGAATACTACCTTTCTCTTTGTTCCATATTGTTTAAGCCCAAGAGAAGGAAATACTGTATCTGGAAATCCTATGGGGATCTAGTTTTGACTGTATTTGAAGAGGGACCAACATGGCTTTACCTAGTTCTAGACCTAGTTGCCGGGGAAAACTCTAAATAGCTATACTAGTATATATACAGTTGATATAAGAAAAGTATTTAAAAGGATATGAAAGAAGACTTACAGAGGAGTAGCTTTCCACAATACAGAGTAAATCGATTGTTTTGAGGATCGCATCGGGGTTTATACAATAACTAAGGCCCAAAGAGGCTTATTTACAAAAGGGTTGGGGCTTACACTCTCTCAAGGGGCCCAAAGATGGTTTTAAAAAGAAATATGGGTCTTACAACACGAGGGGAGACCCATATGATTTTTGTTTTAAAATGGCGATCGCGCCGAGATTTTTTTATCGTGTCGGGACTTATACAATATCTGAGGCCCAAAATGGTTTATGTACATCAAGGGTTGAGTCTTACACTCTATTAGAGGCCCAAAGTGTTTTGAAAGGTTTGATAAAGATCAAGAACCAAAGAAACCCTAATTTCATTTTCTTTTAAAAGTAATTCTTTTAATAAAATGAATAAAAATGACAAAAATACCAAATAAGTCTAAATAAACTACTTGTGATTTTTTATTAAGGTTTGAAAAATGAGGTTTTAATCACAAGATGATTTAGGACTCATTTGATTTTGATTTTCAAGATGGAAATTCATTTTTTGAAATGTTTAAAAACAATAAAAATGAATTTATTTACAAAAATATCAACTATATTAAATAAATAATATAAATTTGATTTTTTTGTGGAATAAAATATTTTAACATTTTTGTGATTTTTTTTCAAAAAGAACCAATAAAAAATAATTAAAATTGAGAGAGAAATTAATTTTCCAAATCATTTAAAATAATATGAAAAATATTAAAAAATGGAAAAAATGGCAAAAAAAGGGTCAGGGGCGAGGGGGATTCGAACCCCAGACCTCCTAGCCAAACACATGAGCGTGTAAAACCCAACTTTCCCACTTTAGAAAAATATATAAATAATACAAAAATAATCAGAGTTTAAAACCAACAGTGAAATGTCACTTAATAAAACCAACAATGAAGTCTCAATTACTTTATTTGCCTCTTTTCTCATAGATAAGTCAGAACAGCGGAATTTAATATTTTATTCAAAATCACGGCAATTCGCCAACATAACTAAAGTCCACATAAACTCGTGGTCCACAATGCTTTAAAATGAATAATGATACGTAACAAAATAAATGAAAGAATAACAAATGATAAAATCCCCATTATCCCGTGTTACGTATCAGAGCGACTCCTAAGACTCGATCAGGCAACACACACTCCATGCACTACTCAAGTACCTGGATTATCTGTACTTCCAGAGAAGTACAGACACAACAAAACAACAAAGGGGTGAGAACTACATCCAATAATTAACGGTGTACAATACATGATAAGGAGTAGTAATCACACATTCACACATAAACAACCTACAGTCACGACATACTTGTCACTTTCATTCATAATTCACCAAACACATAATAATGCAATGCGACTCAATGACATGACACAATGCATGTGGTACTAACACACCATGGTTCATTCAATCGAACCCGATTCCTAACAGAATCCAGATAAATCACATACACTCCCACTGAGCAATGATTTATCTCCATCACGACTCCACATTGGAGTCCGAACAATACTAGGAACCCATCATGGATTCCCACCTAGCTGTCTCCACTGGACACATCATGAAATGCATGACACAGATTATGCACAAAACACATGTATAATAACAATTATACATCTTCACGATCCTCCTGATCGCACATGAGATACATACTCACCGTAATACACAATAGTATTACCATACATGTCCAATTAATTCAGCAACACACACACAATCAAGGAAAACACCTCACGTGGCCTTAATTAGCTAATTGTCTAATTAATCCACCTAAATTCAACTTTTAATTATTTCCACTACCATTCCTAGGTTCAACAAGTTCTGACACCTATCCTAACCCCTCAGACCAAAAGGAACTGCATCGGACGCGAAATCGGGAAGGAAATCGCGAAAATAGTGAAATTCTGCACTCTCACTGGTCATACGCGTATTACCCACACTGCAGCTTGCCATATGCCTAATGCCCTATGTGTTACGTGTATGAGCAGAGACTGATTTCTCTGAAAAATTCCATTTCCAGATCTCCTACGCGTATCACTAGCCTATTACGCGTATTGCTCCCAAAATCACCCTTGCCATACGCGTATCGCCTTGCCAATACGCGTATTGGCCCTCTGGCATGCAATGTCATACACGTATCACCTTCTCTGTTACGCGTATGGACAGAGACTCTGAATATCCCAACTTTTCATATCAGTCCGAATCCTATCACTATACTCTCACTTCCACCATCCAGATCTGTCCCTAAATTGGTTTCTACATTGATTTTAAGACCTGTAATTTTATCTTACTATCCTATTTCATTATTCTAGCAAGGTCATCACCTACAGATCTACAATCGTTCTCTAAAACCTTCAACAAAACCAGATCTACAATACCAACATTCACATAGCAGCAACAACATAATGTATTTACTAAGATCATGACAGAGTAAATCGATTCACACAATTTTCATCACAATTCCAGTTATACAACAACAGATCCACAAAGACAGAATCTATGCATACAAATTCTTACGAGGGAAAGGACCCCTCACTACCCTCTCATGCAATTATCACCCATTATGAACCCATTCTCCCCCTTACCTCGAATTTGGTCAGAAAATCCTGCGAAAGTTGATGGAGAAGAATGCCCTAGCTCTTCCTCTTGTTTTTCCTTCTCTAAACCCTCACTCAGTGAAAGATACAGTTCCCCCTAATTCTGTCCTTAATCTTAGATTAATGAATTAATTCCCTATTTTCCTCCCACTAACGTTATTATTAATTAAATCTGATATTATTTAATAATAATAATATTAATAGTGATAATAATAATAATAATAAAACCCATAATAATAGTAATAATAATAATAATATTAATAATATTGGACATAATAATAATAATAATAATAATAATAATATACCTCCTTCTACTATTACTAAATATGTCCCCACATTATTCATTACTACCTTATTATTATCCCGACATCTCTATGTTCCCCGTTCCGTTAAGGACACTACGCCTACGCGCTCGACTACACCCACCCTAAACAAGGCCAAACAAATAAAATAACACACAACAATTAAATGAATTAAAATGGGGCGTTACAACTCTCCCCCACTTAAAATATTTTCGTCCTCGAAAATGTACCTGGTGCGAACAATTCCAGATACGACTCTCGCATCTTGCTCTCTAACTCCCAGGTCACACTTCCTCTAGCAGCTCCTCCCCAAGCTACTCTCACCAAGGGAATCTCTTTTCCTCTGAGTTTCTTCATCTTACGATCCTCGATCCTTATCGGCATCGTTTCTACAGTAAGATTATCTCGAATCTGCACTTCGTCCCTCTAGATAACATGAGATGGATCAGGCACATACTTCCGAAGCTGCGACACATGAAACACGTCATGCAATTTCGAAAGCTCAGGCGACAACGACACCCTATAAGCAACTGCACCCACTCTTTGTAAGATCTGGTACGGTCCAATGAATTTAGGATCCAACTTCTTAGATTTCAATGCACGTCCAACACCGGTCACAGGGTTGACTCTCAGGAATACATTATCATGATAACTTTTCTGTCTACTCTGAGACGCCTTCATCTTTTCACAGATCATCTGAATTGTCTCAGTAGTCTGTTGCATAATCTCAGGCCCAAGCACAACATTCTCACCAGTTTCATACCAACACAGAGGCGTCCTACACCTCCTACCATACAAAGCTTCGAAAGGTGCCATTCGAATACTAGAATGGTAACTATTGTTATACGTGAACTCAATCAATAGCAAATGAGTATCCCACGCACCACCTTTCTCCAACACACAGGCTCTCAACAAATCCTCTAACAACTGAATAGTCCTCTCAGACTGACCATCGGTTTGTGGATGATAAGCCGAACTCAACTTCAGTTTAGAGCCTAGAGCCTCTTGCAAAATCTTCCAAAATTCTGATGTAAACCTCAGATCTCTATCCGACATTATGCTCGACGGAACACCATGCAGCTTCACAATTATTCTGATATAAATCTCCGCCAGCTTCGACAACGAAAAACTGATATTAATTGGTATAAAATGTGCGGATTTTGTAAGCCGATCCACGACTACCCAAATAGCATCAAAGCCTCTCACCATGTTTGGGAAACCAATAACAAAGTCCATAGTAATATTATCCCTTTTCCATTCCGAAATCTCCAATGGTTGCATTAACCTCGAAGGTTTCTGATGCTACACTTTTGACTTCTGACACGTCAAACAAGCATAAACAAACTGAGTTATGTCTCTCTTCATCCCGGACCACCAAAATAGCTTCTTCAAGTCTTGATACATTTTCGTAACCCCCGGATGAATACTCAAGCTACTCCGGTGACCCTCCTCTAAGATCGTTTTCCTCAATTCATCATTATCTGGTACACAAATCCTGCCCCGGAATCTCAATACACCAACATTATCCACTTTAAAATCACTATCAGGATCATCTCCTCCTGTAGGTATCAAGTCCACTAGCTTCACATTACGTCTCTGATTTTCCTTAATTACATCCAAAAAAGTCATTATTCACTTTAAGCATACCCAATCTAACACTCTCAGGCGTAGTTTCACAAACCATACTCAAGTCTCTGAACTGTTCAATTAATTCCATTTCTTTTATCATTAATGTTGACATATGAATGGTCTTCCAGCTTAGAGCATCTGCTACAACATTGGCTTTCCTCGGATGGTAACTCAAATTAAAATCATAGTCCTTCAAGAACTCTAACCATCTTCTCTACCTCATATTCAATTCCTTTTGATCAAACAAATACTTTAGACTCTTATGATCACTGAATACTTCAAATCTCAATCCATATAAATAATGCCTCCAAATTTTCAATACAAAAACCACTGCAGCTAATTCAAGATCATGAGTGGGATAATTCCTCTCATGCACCCTCAATTGCCGCGAAGCATATGCCACCACCTTGCCATCTTGCATTAACACTCTGCCTAATCCCATCTTAGACGCATCACAATACACCACAAAAGGTTCACTTGGACTTGGTAGAATTAATACTGCTGCTGTAGTCAATTTCTTTTTCAGCCCTTCGAAACTTTCCTCACACGCCGCATCCCAAACAAAAACTTGATTCTTTCTAGTTAACTGAGTCAACGGTAACGCCAAATTAGAAAATCCTTCGATAAATCTTCGGTAATAACCTGCCAAACCCAAGAAACTTCTAATTTCCGTCATTGTCTTCGGAGGTTACCACTGAAGTACCGCACTTACTTTAGATGGATCCACTACTATGCCATCACCAGAAATAACATGACCCAAGAAACTCATAGTCTTCAACCAAAATTCGCATTTTGAGAACTTTGCAAATAATTTATTATCCTTCAACACCTGCAATGCAATTCTCAAGTGCTCTGCATGATCCTCTTCAGACTTAGAATAAATCAATATATCATCAATGAATACCATAATAAACTGATCCAGATAAGAATGAAAATGCGGTTCATATATTCCATAAACACACCCGGCGTATTAGACACTCCAAAAGGCATCACTGCATATTCGTAATGTCCATAGCGAGTTCTGAACGCAGTCTTCTGAATATCATCTTCCTTCACTCTAATTTGATGGTAACCCGACCTCAAATCAATTTTGCCGAAAACACGAGCCCCCACAAGCTGATCCATTAAGTCATCAATCCTCGGAAGTGGATACTTATTCTTAATGGTCACTTTATTCAACTGACGGTAATCAATGCACAGACGCATACTACCATCCTTCTTCTTCACTTACAACGTTGGAGCTCCCCACGGTGACACACTCGGCCTAATAAACTTCTTATCAAGCAATTCTCCGATCTGAGATTTCAACTCTGCCAATTCTGATGCAGACATCCTGTATGGTGCCATAGATATAGGTTTGGTACCAGGAACAAGATCAATAGTAAATTCAACTTCTCTCGTCGGAGGTAATTCTGTAATATCATTAGGAAACACTTCAGGAAATTCATTCACCACTGGTAACTCATTAACTGATGTCTTGCTTTCAACAGATAACGAGGCAACCATAGGAAACATCTTAGCTTCGTCTTCTAACAAGGTTCTCAATTCTTTGGTAGACAAAGAATTAGTCAACGCTTCCTCTTCAGGAGTAAGGAACAACAACCTCTTCCTGAAGCAATCAATGTAAACTCGGTTGAATTCCAACCAGTTCATCCCCAAAATGATATCTGGATTACTGAGTGGAAAATAAATCAAGTCCACTCTGAATTCTCTACCAAAAATGATCAACGGGAAATTCAAGCATGCTAAAGAAGTAACCACAGAACAAATAGATGGAGTTTCAATTGTCATCCTCCGATCTAGAGTAGACGGCACAATCCCTAATTTCTTCACCTAATCAACAAAAATGAACGAATGGGTTGCACCTATGTCAATGATAGAAGTCAAAGGAATGTCATTAATAAAACAAGTACCTTTGATGGAACGCTCCTCATTGGTAGACTGGGCTCCCACCAATGCGAACACCTTTCCACTCGTCTGAGATTTCTTCGGCTTCTGACAGGGAGTGCTGATATGACCCTGTTCTCCACAGTTGTAACATGTAGGTATATTAGTCCTACAATCTGCCACAACATGACCTGGTCGCCACCTGAAGCACTTCTTCACATCATTCGGACAATTTTTACCACGGTGACCCGTGCCACCACATCTTAAGCACTTGGTAGTATCGGGAACCACCCACTCTTTTGGCTTCTTACCCATAGCAGCTTTCTGTTTTCCTTTGTCAGCTGGAGCACTATAAGGCGTACCCCCATACCTATGCTTACCCTTCCGGTCAATCAAGACCTTGTAATGAGCAATCTGGGCCCTGTTATCATTATCATAGATCCGGCTTCTGCTTGCTAGTTCTGGATAATTCCTTATCTTCTGACAAGAAATGCCCTGTTTGATCTCGGGATGCAGCCCATTCTCAAACTTCAAGCATTTCGAATTCATAGCCTCATCCGTATTGTAGTGAGCATAATACTGCACCAATTCTTCAAATCGAGCAGCATATTCAGCAACAGTCATGCTACACTGTTTCAGTTCTAGGAACTCAATCTCCCTCGCACTACAAACATCTTCCGGAAAATACTTTTCCAGAAACTCGGCCTGAAACATTTCCCAAGTAATATCAGTACCTGCAGCTTCCAACCTCTGACGACTATTATTCCACCAGGCTTCAGCTTCGCCTTCTAGCATATGAGTGCCAAACTGTACCTTCTGAGCCTCATTGCACCCCATGGTCCTGAAGATCTTCTCAATAGCTTTCAGCCATTTTTGTGCAGCATCAGGATCAAGAATAACACCCTCATATGTAGGCGGCTTATTGCTCTGGAACCTCTCTAAGTTACGGAACTGCGCATCCCCAACAATATGATTGTTGTTCTGCACTGACTGTGCCATAGCCTGCAACGCAGCAGCAAGAGCAGCATCATTCCTCCCTTCCATACTGGTCAACAATCAAAACACGGTTAGAAGACCACACAAATCTACTCCTATTCTAAGGCTACTACAACATCTGGCCGGAGGGACCGACCTGCACTGATACCAATTGTAACACCCCACTTTCCCACTTTAGAAAAATATATAAATAATATGAAAATAATCAGAGTTTAAAACCAACAGTGGAATGTCACTTAATAAAACCAACAATGAAGTCTCAATTACTTTATTTGCCTCTTTTCTCATAGATAAGTCAGAACAGCGGAATTTAATATTTTATTCAAAATCACGGCAATTCGCCAACATAACTAAAGTCCACATAAACTCGTGGTCCACAATGCTTTAAAATGAATAATGATACGTAACAAAATAAATGAAAGAATAACAAATGATAAAATCCCCATTATCCCGTGTTACGTATCAGAGCGACTCCTAAGATTCGATCAGACAACACGCACTTCATGCACTACTCAAGTACCTAGATTATATGTACTTCCAAAGAAGCAAAGACACAACAAAACAACAAAGGGGTAAGAACTACATCCAATAATTAATGGTGTATAATACATGATAAGGAGTAGTAATCACACATTCACACATAAACAACCCACAGTCACGACATACTTGTCACTTTCATTCATAATTCACCAAACACATAATAATGCAATGCGACTCAATGACATGACACAATGCATGAGGTAACAACACACCATGGTTCATTCAATCGAACCCGATTCCTAATAGAATCCGGATAAATCACATACACTCCTACTGAGTAATGATTTATCTCCATCACGACTCCACATTGGAGTCCGGACAATACTAGGCACCCATCATGGATTCCCACCTAGCTGTCTCCACCGGACACATCATGAAATGCATGACACAGATTATGCACAAAACAAATGTATAATAACAATTATACATCTTCACGATCCTCCTTATCACACGTGAGATACATACTCACCGTAATACACCATAGTATTACCATACCTGTCCAATCAATTCCGCAACACACACACAATCAAGGAAAACACCTCACATGGCCTTAATTAGCTAATTGTCTAATTAATCCACCTAAATTCAACTTTTAATTATTTGCAATACCATTCCTAGGTTCAGCAAGTTCTGACACCTATCCCAACCCCTCAGACCAAAAGAAACTGCATCGAACGCGAAATCAGGAAAGAAATCGCGAAAATAGTGAAATTCTGCACTCTCACTGGTCATACGCGTATTGCCCACACTGCAGCTTGCCATACGTGTAATGCCCTATGTGTTACGCGTATGAGCAGAGACTGGTTTCTCTCAAAAATTCCATTTCCAGGTCTCCTACGCGTATCACTAGCCTATTACGTGTATTGCCCCCAAAACAACCCTTGCCATACGTGTATCGCCTTGCCAATACGCGTATTGGCCTTCTGGCACGCAATGCCATACGCGCATCACCTTCTCAGTTACGCGTATGGGCAGAGACTTTGAAAATCCCAATTTTTCATATCAGTCTGAATCCTATCACTATACTCTCACTTCCACCATCCAGATCTGTCCCTAAATTGGTTTCTACATTGATTTTAAGACCTGTAATGTTATCTTACTATCCTATTTCATTATTCTAGCAAGGTCATAACCTACAAATCTACAATCGTTCTCTAAAACCTGCAACAAAACCAGATCTGCAATACCAACATTCACGTAGCAGCAACAATATAATGTATTTACTAAGATCATGACAGAGTAAATCGATTCACACAATTTTCATCACAATTCCAGTTATACAACAACAGATCCACAAAAACATAATCTATGCATACAAATTCTTACGAGGGAAAGGACCCCTCACTACCCTCTCATGCAATTATCACCCATTATGAACCCATTCTCCCCCTTACCTCGAATTTGGTCAGAAAATCCTGCGAAAATTGATGGATGAGAATGCCCTAGCTCTTCCTCTTGTTCTTCCTTCTCTAAACCCTCACTCAGTGAAAGATACAGTTCCCCCTAATTCTGTCCTTAATCTTAGATTAATGAATTAATTCCCTATTTTCCTCCCACTAACATTATTATTAATTTAATTTGATATTATTTTATAATAATAATATTAATAGTGATAATAATAATAATAATAATACCCATAATAATAATAATAATAATAATAATAATAATAATAATAATAATAATAATGTTAATAATATTGGACATAATAATAATAATAATATACCTCCTTCTACTATTACTAAATATGTCCCCACATTATTCATTACTACCTTATTATTATCCCGACATCTCTAATTTCCCAGTTCTGTTAAGGACACTACGCCTACGCGCTCGACTACACCCACCCTAAACAAGGCCAAACAAATAAAATAACACACGACAGTTAAATGAATTAAAATAGGGCGTTACAGAGGGCGCAACCACTGGGGTGGTGATACATCCGTGTATCAAAACCACCCCATAAATACATAAGGGGCGCCTTCTTTTAGGCCTGGGCAAGGCAAGACAGTGCAAGTTCTTGAGCCAAAACGTAAAGGTTGTAACTTTCTCATTTCTCCATGGTTTGGGACAAAATTTAGGTCTATCCTGCCTAGAATTTCACAAGGAATCCAATAGTGCCCTTGGTTTTTTCAGATGAGGTCTCCATTTTAAAACCCGATGGTGGTTTTGAAATAGGCCATGATTTGCATTTTTTATGCTACCTCATGTTACAGGCAAGAATTACATGATGAATTGGTTCAAACACAACATATACAACATGTATGAGATGTTTATGATCAGTGGACTTCAAAGCAATGCATAATTCAAAGAGTTCAAGTTGTGATGCTTACCTCTTTGGGGGCTTTTTGTGCTATTTGCCAAGTTTCTTGTGCCAGAAGTAATTTGATGCTTTAGACACTCTCAGTTGATCCCTTAGAAGCTTTTAGAATGATCACCACCAGCTGGAATCCTCAGGAACAAGTTTGAGCTCTTTCTTGCAAAAGGGGCAAAAGTGACCAATATGGCAACTCTCTCAAATGGTGTTCCAGATGAGGCAAACCATTTGGGACAGTTCAAGGATGATATTTGAAGTGTGTTTGAGGTTATATATGGTTTTGAAAGTGTCTGAATCAAGACATGGCTTGAAAAATGCAAAAAAGTCCAATTTTGAGGTTTTGGAAGTGGACTTTGAGATTTTGGTGTTGCATGTCACATGTTAGTGTTTGGACAGCTTAGATACAACATATTAGAGGTGTTTGGATCATGAGCTATGATGGAATTGCTCTCTAACTCAAAGACTCAAAGATACCTTGCAAAAGAAGGCATTTTGGCCTAAAGAGAGGGATTTTGAGGAAAGCATCAGTTTGGGTGCTTCGGTGTACTCAAACTGAGCACAAATTAGCTCTATTTATAGTAGAGCAAGTTTGTTTTGCAAGCAATAGTGAATAGTAGCTGCAGCAGCCTTTGGCCAATGTTATGCAAAAGGAATCTCAAATCTCCTCTAGACATTGACTTGAGATTAGAGCACAGGTTTTGTAGCTTTGGTTCAGAGATAAGTTTGGATTGAATTCAGTTGGAATAGGCTCAGTTCATGCCACCTTGATGCATTCATTAAAGGCTTGGAAACAAAATTGGAGTCTTGGCACTTTTAGCTCTTTTTGGTTTGGCATGGCTTCTTGTAGATTCTTGGACTTTGGAGGCTTGGAGATCAGATCATTCCTTTCTTGTTTTATCCTCAGATGTGTCCAAATGGATGACAAGGCTTGGATTTATCAGATTTGGACAAATCGATCAAAATGCACAAATTCTGCCTTATAAAAACCAGTTCAGGATGCCATGTTCCAAGGGTTGTATCTCCTTGCTCAAATAGAATTTGGAGATGATCTGGTACTTGTTGGAAAGCCCTCATGGCATACTTTAACTTTGATGTCCACCGCTAAACCTGGTTTGACTTGGATCAAGGTGAAAAATATCCCTACATTTTGGAAAAATTAAGGTAGATTTTGACTTAGTGAAAATTTCACTAAGTGTTGGAAAAGTACCAATTTCATGTTTTCAGCCATTTTGATCACCGCATAACTAAAAATCCATAAGGAATTGGAATGAGCTGTAGTTGAAGCTTTTGTAGAGTGTAGCAAGACATACAAATCCTGCTTTGGACCATCCAAAAAGGTTGCTTGGATCATCCAAAAAGGTTGCTTGGATCTCAAGTTATGGTCCTTGGAAGTTGGTACCCTAGCCACTTTGTTCCATAACTTAGAAAAATTCTAAGTATTTTATGGTTACCCCTTTTACAAGTTAACTCACTTTCTTTGATTTTTCTTGATGAATGATGATTCAAATCACATATTAACATTGTTTTAGGGTCAAGGAACCATAATTGTGAAAATTTCCAAAAAGTCAAACTTGATTTTGTGCACATTTGACTTTTTATCGGATGAAATCCGAACTGTGCGATCCTTTGTGAAATCAAGTCCTTGACCTAAAACAAACCTAATGGAAATATTCCATAGGTGTTATAGGGTGTATTGAATCATGTCCCAAGGTTTGGGAGTATGTCTTGGTCAAAAGTCAAAGGTACAGTTGACTTTTCCCTCGAAACCCTAGTTGTGGTCCTGATGAAATTGAAACTCGTGGACCAAGCTTCTTAGATCAATCCATTGTTGCAAATGGATCAATGTAGTGTATTGGATACCCTCAAATCATGTCTTGAGGTCTTGGCTCATGTTTTTTCCCAAAAGTCAACTTAGGGGTGAATTAGGTCAAAAAACCCTAATTCCTGATTTTTGGGTAAATGCATCCCCTAAGGTTAAATTGACTTGATGATTGGGTCCATGAGGTGCCTTAGAGTATCTTGGGTTGTGACTTGAAGCATTGGCCCATGCCCAGAGGAAAATTTTCATCTGGAGGCCTCAGTCTATCAATACCCTAATTTGGTGACACTAACGATCTTGAGGCTTGATCCACTTGGAATGTTGCAACTTTGTGCTTGAGTCTTGATGTGGGAGTCCTCTTGATCCTTTATGGGTGTTTGATAGGTTAGACAAGTTGAATATCATGTCATTTCTTGATTGATCCTTTGTCTAAGTGCTCGAAGAGGGCTTGAAACCCTAATTCTCGATTGTGGTGAATGTTCAAATATCTCTGAGGATATTGATGAGGCATGATGGTTCATCCATATTGTGGTAATGATTTGCACAATGATGGGAAATCTCGGTGGTCAAATTTTGGGGTATGACAGACTTGAGTAATGATTCCATGACTCTGTGGGGACATAGGTAATCTTTTCGAGATTACTCAGTTGATAGGCATTATCAGGATGCCTATTTTTCCCCAAGTCTTCTGTGTATGGCTTCCAGATGGGCAAGTAATCCAGGGGATCATAATAATCATAGTCAAGGTTTCCTTTCATTAGATTGTCTTCCTCTAATGAATTGGGCGGAGCACGACATCCTTCTGGATCACAATCTCCATAGATCATCCTGACGTCTGATCTTGGTATATATCTCGGGCTCTGCTTTGGAAAATAGCATGGCATGTGCGCCTCTCCCTGAGATATATAATCGTTATTGTTGTGATAAGACTTCCACTCTTCATCCGTGTCGGAGGGGTCGTTCCCATCGATGGTGTGATTTCTTGAGATATTGGGTGGAGGAATCCTCCGCTGTGAAAGAAATCCTGAATGGGACAAAAACTTTCGTCCTTCTTAGTAGTCTGGGTACAGGTCGGCGAAAAACCCAGACCTTTTCTTCTCTTGTTATCTGTAGGAGTTACAATCTGTCCCCATCCTTTTATGTCATTACTCTTGATCACTTTGAGAGCATCTTTGTATGAGGAAATCGACGTTCCTCTTTCTGGTTGATTCTCATTGCTCACCGAGAGTGCTTGGAACTGAGTTCCAACAACCTCTTCTAGTTCTACACAGGAGAATGATGATAAGTTGATCAAGATTAGGGCTTGCTCTCCATATACTGTGACTAATTTGTCATTCTTGACGAACTTCAGCTTCTGGTGAAGTGTCGAAGTGACTGCCCCAGCTTTGTGTTTCCAAGGTCTCCCTAATAAACAACTGTATGCTGCTCGGATGTCCATAACCTGGAAAGTGACTTGGAAAATGTGAGGACCTATGGTTATGGGAAGATCAACTTTGTCGATAACTGTTTTTCTAGATCCGTCAAAAGTTGTGACGATGATCTCACTGCCTCTCATCGAAGCTCCTTGAAACGATAGTCGTACCAAAGTTGATTTTGGTATAACATTTAAAGATGATCTTGTGTCTACCAGTATGCTGGCCAAAGCATTGTCTTGGTAGTTGACTGTAATGTTGAGCGCCATATTATGATTCTTGCCTTCTTCCGGAAGCTCTTCATCATTAAATCCTAAGTTGTTGCAGGAAGTGATGTTGGATATGATGCTGTTAAATTATTCTATCATCACATCTTGTTCCACAAAGGCTTGTTATAAGACCTTCTGTAGAGCTTCACTATGAGCTTCTGAACTAAGCACAAGAGATAATACAGAGATTTGAGATGGAGTTTGCAATAATTGGTCTACAATGTTGCACTCGCTTTTCTGGATGAGCTTCAGCATTTCATCTTTGTTCTTTACAAGTTCTGTATTGCTAGATTGACCAACTTGTTGATTATGAACTTCTGTTTGAACTTCCTTTTCTTTGGCAGGTTCTTCAACTCCTCTGTTGAAGATCCGACCGTTTCGGGTAACTCGACTGATGTCCGCAATGTTCACGACGGAGGGTAATGGAGTTTCTTTTCCATTTTCGATGGTCGTTGCACCATACTTGTAAGGGATAGCCTTATCTGACTTGTACGGTATTAGACCTGGCAGGTAGATTACCACATGGGCTTTTTGGTTTTTCTGACCATCGTAGGCAGCCTCGTTTGGTTACTGGTTGAGAACTTTTCTACTATCAAGAGGGATCTTTGATTCATTGAGTAGAGGGATTATGGCGCAAATGTCCTTGGTTATTCCATGATCGGAGATTACGACAATGTCTTTGTTTTGACCAGGGAGGTAGTTTTGTATCATGTTGATCGACCCAGAACTTGAACATGGTGTCATACCCCAAATTTTGACCACAAGATTTCCCATCATTGTGAGGATCATTGCCACAATATGGATGTACCATAATACCTCATCAATCTCCTCAAGGATTGTTAAACATTCACTACAATCAAGAATTAGGGTTTTGAGCCCTCTCAGAACACTTAGACAAAAGATCAATCAAGAAATGACATGATCTTTAACTTTTCTAACCTCTCAAACATCCATGAAGGATCAAGAGGTCTCCCATATCAAGAATCAATCACAAGGTTGCAACATTCCAAGTGGATCAAGCCTCGTGATCGACAGTGTCACCAAATTAGGGTTTTGGTCGACCAAGGCCTCCATATGAAAATTTTCATCTGGGCATGAGCCAATACCTTAAAACATGATCCAAAATGCTCCAAGCGACCTCATGGATCCAATCATCAAGTCAAAATGGCCTCAGGGGAAGCATTCATCAGAAATCAGGAATTAGGGTTTCTTGACCTAATTCACCCTTAAGTTGACTTTTGAGGCAAGACATGAGCCAAGACCTCAAGACATGATTTAAGGGCCTCAAATACACCACATTGATCCATTTTAAACAATGGGTTTATCCAAGAAGCTTGATTCACAAGTTTCATTTTCATCTGGACCACAATTAGGGTTTTGAAGAAAAAGTCAACTGTACCTTTGACTTTGGACCAAGACATCTTCCCAAACCTTGCGACATGATTCAAGACACCCTAAAACACCCATGGAATCCATCCATTAGGTTTGAATTAGGTCAAGAGCTTGATTGCATAGAGGATCACACAGTTTGGAATTCATTTGACAAAAAGTCAACTGTGCCCAAAATCAAGTTTGACTTTTTGAATTTTTTCACAAATGTGAATCCCCTAAGTCAAAAACAATGTTAATAAATGGTTTTGATCATCATCCATCAAGAAAAATCAAGAAAAGTGAGGTTACTTGCAAAAGGGGCAACCATAAGAAACTTAAATTTTTCTAAGTTATGGAACAAAATGGATTTGGTACCAACTTTGCAAGGTTGTAACTCCCAAACCCTAAGGCCTTTTTCTTCCATCCAAAACTCAAATGAAATTTCACATGGCATGCTTCAAAAGTGTCAACTACAAAAGATTCCAAATCCTCATGGAATTTGAGTTATGGATTGATCAAAATCACAAAAACATGAAAATGACCACTTTTTCCAACACTTAGAAAATTTTTTAGACAGAATTTGTCTAACTTTTTCACCAACTTTTAGACCATTTTTCACCTTGATCCAAGTTGAACCAGGTCCATTGGTGGACATCAAAGTTAAAGTATGTCATACAAGCTTTCCAAAGAGTACAAGAACTCCCATTAATTCAACTTGAGCAAGGAGTTATGGACCTCAGAGCATGCCTTGCTCAAACTGGTTTTCAAGACAGATTGTGTACATTACTTGTGGCACATGATTCTTGAGTCCAATTTTGGTGACTATGCAAGACTGATCCTCATCCAAATTCAACAAGAATCTCAATCAATCACGAAGAACCTGCAAGCTTGGACCCTAAGGCAAGAATCCAATCCCTTTGGCATGTGATCATCAATGTTGAAAATCCAAAACCAAGCTTTGTCATTTGGCATTGATGTGGTGCATTGAGGCGGCATGAACCAGCATATATCAATCCAATTAAGTCAAGGTTGTTGCAAAAAATTAGAAGACCTAAAGCTACAAGACCAGCTCAAGTCAATGGCTAAGAGAAGACTTGGTACCTTGGCATTTAAGAAAGTGATACATGGGCATATCCATTGGATAATAGAGTGAATGAGTTGCCATTCACTATTCCTTCAAAAACAAACTTCCTCTACTATAAATAGAGGTCATTTCTGATGTTTCAAACCTCACCAAAACAATACCAAAGCCTTGTTTTCTCACTCTCCCTCTCTTACTTCAATTTCAAGTCACATTGGAGCAATTTGGGAATTCTTGAAACCAGAGCAAAAACCACTCAAATAACTATCCAAACACATCATAAATCATCCATTGGAGGTGTACAACCCTTCATCCTTATTGTACAACATCAAAATCAGAAAGTCAACCTCCAAAACCTCAAATTTTGACTTTTCTGCATTTTTCAAGCCATGTCTTGTTCCAATCACTTTCAAAACCAATTAACCCTTCAAATACTCTCCAAATATCATTCTCAAATTGTCCCAACAGGTTTCCCTCAACTGTAACACCATTTGAGTGAGTTACCATTTTGGTCACTTTTGCCACTTTTGCAAGAAAGAGCCAATTATTGTTCCTGAGGTTTCCAGCTGGTTTTGATCATCCTAAAAGCTTCTAAGGAATCAATCAAGAGTGTCTAAAGCATTGGATTACTTCTGGCACAAGCTTCTTGAAAGTTAGCACAAGGAGCTTCAAGAGGTAAGTGCATAACAACTTGAACTCTTTAAAATATGCATTGCTTTGATATCCATTGATCATGAACATGTCATACATATCATATGTGCTGTGTTTGAACCAATTTACCATGCTATTATTGCTTGTATGATGTGGTAGCATAGAACTTGCAAATCTTGGCCTATTTTGAAACCATTATCGGGTTTTAAAATAAAAGCGTCTTTAGAAAATTCTGAGACCACCATTGGATTCCTCATGAAATTCTAGGCAGGATCCATCTGAATTTCATCCAATTTCACGGAGAAATGAGGGAGATATGATCCTTCTTGCAAACCACACAAAACTTGGTTTTTGCTCTGGCCTGACCTGATTTTAGGCTACCCATATATGTTTATGGGGTGGTTTTAATACACAGATGTACCACCACCCCAATGGTAGCAGCGTGCATGTGTTTGGTTGGAGGGCGTGGGTTCAACACCCACCCAGACGATTTTTATTTCCCTCTCATTTTGCTTTTTTTTTTTCATATTTTTCATGATTTTCTTAATTAATCTCAAAATTAATTTCTCTCTCATTTTTTATTGGTTCTTTTTTTTTGAAAATTCACAAAAATGTTGAAATATTTTATTCCACAAAAAATTTGAATTTATATTATTTATTTAATATAGTTTGAATTTTTGTGATTAATGTCATTTTATTTGTTTTCAAACATTATTAAAATGAGATTTCCACCTTGATCTTTCAAAATCAATTAAATTTCAAGCCTTCATGTGATTAAACATGATTTTCCAAAATATTTTTCAAAGCTTACCACATGTTTTTAAATATATTTGATATTTTATATTTAATTTCCTTTGAAAATTATATTAATTTTAATTAAAATTAGGGTTTCCCTCAATTTTAATTTTTCAAACTTCATTTGAAACACTTTTGGGCCTCTTGATAGAGTGTAAGTCCCATCCCTTTATAAATAAACCTTTTTGGGCCTCAGTCATTGTATAAGTCCCGATACGATCTCGGCGCGATCGCCGTTTTCAAAACAAAAATCATTTGGGCCTCCCTTTGGTTATAAGTCCAATTTTCCTTCATTTTCAAACTTTTGGGCCTCTAATAGAGTGTAAGACCCAACCCCCTTTATACATAAATAATTTGGGCCTCAGTCATTTGTATAAGTCTCGATACAATTTTCAAAATAACGGTTCGGTCGTTGTTCTTTTATCTGGGCCTCTCCTTGAGCTATAAGTCCCATATCTTGTATAAAAATAAAATTTGGACCTCTAATGGAGAGTAAGACCCATCCTTTTGTGAACACAATAATTTGGGCCTCAGTCATTGTATAAGTCCCTATGTGGTTTTCAAAATTACGACGCGATCGTCGCCTTTTCGAACGAATTCATCTGGGCCTCTCTTTAAGAATAAGCCCTAAACTTCCTTTTACAACAACTTCCTTTTGATTTATATTCAAATTCTAAGTTTTCTCAAAACTTTCTTCAATTTCTTGAATAACTAACTATACAGTTGTAGTTGTTATGCTTGATTTTGCACAACTGTAAGTTCCACTATCTTTTCAACACATACTTGTTTATATATATATATATATATATATTCTTGTGCATACTTGCTTAGAGTTTTCCCCAGCAATTAGGTCTAGGTCTAGATCAAACCAGTGGTTACTTTTTTAACACAGTCAAAACTAGTTCCCCATAGGAAATTCCAGATACAATCTTGCCTCCTCTTGGGCTTATACAATTCGGAACAGAGAAATGCATTATTCCCGGTGAAACTTTTCTCAAGACTATCACAACTTAGAAATATTTGTACAAGAAATTCATTTCCCCCAAAAAGGATTAATTCCCAGTGAAACCTCTTCTGAATTTTATCAAACCCTAGGATTGTTCTACAAGGAAATGATTTATTCCCGGTGAAACCTTTCTTGAACTTTTCTTAGATTTTGACCCACAGGCTTCCTAAAAGCATCCCCAACCTCCTCTTGGGCTCTGTACAAGGACTCACAGGCTTCTTAGAAGTTCTCAGCCTCCTATTGGGCTTAGTACAAGGACCCGAATACCTCATACAGGTATAGGACATAACATAGTCATCTCTACTAGTTCAATCCTCCAGAGAGTCAGAATTTCCAAACATCCATTTATTTTTAGGGTTGATCTTTATCCCTTTAAAACATCAGCCTCCTCTTGGGCATCATACAAAGATCATTCTCCAACTAAGAGTCAACCTCTTCATACCAGTAGATTTGGAAAGTCTCATCTTCTCTTGGATCTAAAAGAAACCCTCAAGTTTCCTAAAAGCCCAGGAAAAACCCTGATCATTTCATCAATCTCCAGCAGAGTTTGAAACCTCCATAGGTTTTCATACTCAAAGTTTAAACCGTTACCATCAATAAAACCTTAACATAATCAGAACCTCAAGGCATCTGATATTTCAACTCTTCTTTAATCCTCAGCAATAGTTGATTCCCCAATTTGGACCTGTCTCTGGATCTCAATAATCCTCAGCAGAAGCCAGCCTCCTCTTAGGCTTCATATAAGAATTTCCCCAGTCAGCCTCCTCTTAGGCTTTGTATAATGATTTTTCCTCAGCAGATTTAGCCTCAATCTTGGGCTTTGTATAAGACAGATAAAACCTCTCCCCAGTGTAGCGAGCAATTTTTGTCGGTGACGCGACCACCTTATCGCTGGTTTTTGGGTTTCTCCTCATAATGAGGAGGGGGTGCTACTTTCCGATTTCTTATTTATCCCATGAAGCTGGAAGGGAAAGGGAAGCTATCTAAAACTAACCTTGCTCGCGAATGTTTAACTGAACAAATGCTTAAAGAGATTCGGGGAGTCCGGGGTCAGGTTATACAATGGGGAGTTGTCAGTTACCCATCCTATATGTGGTTATCCACTGGATATTAGCTTTAGGTTTCGCTTTGTAGTTGATGGTGTTTATCCGTTAATGGGTTGGGAAAGTTTATTGGGAAATATAAGTGAGTTGATGTTGATGTTCGGGTTTTCCTGATATTTTTGGTAAGGTACTAGACATAATTTTTGATTGATGTGTGAAGGTACTGGACCTAGAGATTTTGTTTTGTATGCTTACTAAGATTTCGCAATCTTATGCCTAAGTATTCCCGCTTAAATGAAATAGGGAAATCAGAGGAATCGTAGTTCCTCCTATTCTAAGGGAGGAAAATGACGTTTTTGTGTCTTGTTCAAAGCCCAAGATTGAAGCTAAAAGGTTTTGACTGAGAGAGAATTTGTTATCTCTAAAGAGGGATTGGACTGCCTCTGAGGGGATTGTTGATTTTTGTGTGCCTTGATCAAAGCCCAAGGTTGAAGCTAAGAGATTGATTGCACTGGGGAAGTCCTTATATAAAGCCTAAGGGGAGGCTGGAAATGACCGACTCAACAAGAGAGTGTTTATATGTCTTGTACAAAGCCCAAGATTGAGGCGAAAAGGGACTGACTCTTTGGGGATGTCATTATACAAAGCCTAAGAGGAGGCTAAAAGTTTGACTTTTCCGGGGAAAATGTTCTATCTGTCTTGTACAAAGCCCAAGATTGAGGCTAAAATGGATTTTGACTCCGCCGGGGAGGTTTGTATGTGTCTCGTACAAAGCCCAACATTGAGGCTGAAATGGGAAATTTAACTGATTCGATTGATGATATTTCAGGTGTCTTGTACAAAGCCCAAGATTGAGGTTGAACTGAGTTTGACTCTGCGGGAGAGTATTATCTGTCTTGTACAAAGCCCAAGATTGAGGCTGAAAAGAGTTTGACTTGGCTTAGGGAATTCATTTCTCGAAGCCTAAAGAAGGCTAGGAGGAATTGATTCCGCTGAGGATGATATTTGTCCCAAGCTTAAGAAAAGGTTATGAAGATTTATGTCTTGTACAAAGCCCAAGATTAAGGATAAAAGGTTTTGACTCAACAAGAGAGTGCTTTTATCTGTCATGTTCAAAGCCCAGGATTGTGGCTGAACAAGCTGGAGAAATCATTATACAAAGCCTAAGAGGAGGATAACTATGCTAGGGGAAATCTTTATAACAGGCCTACGAGGATGCTGGAAAAGATTGACTCAACAAGAGAGTGATTTTATCTGTCTTGTACAAAGCCCAAGATTCAGGCTAAAAGATTGACTCAACAAGAGAGTGCTAAAAGCTGATTGACTCAACAAGAGAGTCCGAAAAGTGATTGACTCAACAAGAGAGTCTGAAAAGGTTAGCTCCACTGGGGAGAATCATTGTACTAAGCCCAAGAGGAGGCTAGATATGCTGAGGAAAGATCATTATACAAAGCCTAAGAGGAGGCTATCTTTCTGTTGGGATTATTGAGATCCCGAGGCAGGTCCAAGTGGGGAATCAACTTTTGCTAAGGTTTACAGAAGAGTTTAGAGACCTTGAGGTTATGATTTGGGATAGTGTTATATTGATGATAAATTGACCCTAGCTTGGGGATTTTTAGGAGATGTAGGGTTTTAGAACCCACGGGTTTTAACTCAGCTGGAGATTAATCCAGAATGACCGGGATTTTTCCTATGCTTGTAGGGAACTTGAGAATGTCTTTGAGACTCAAGGGAATTTAGACTGTCCAAGTCTACTGGTGTGGAAGAGTTTTATCTTTTATATGATGCCCAAGAGGAGGCAAGGGTATTAAAGGATGAGAATCAACCCTAAATTGGCCTGAGATTTGACACTGGAAAGACTGCTCTAGCAAAGGATGACTAAGTTATGTCTTACACCTTTAAGAGGTCATCAGGGTCCTTGTATTAAGCCCAAGAGAAGGCATGAGAACTTCTAAGAAGTCGGAGGGTCCTTGTACAAAGCCCAAGAGGAGGCGGGGATGCTTTTAGGAAGCCTGTGGGTCCCAAGCCAAGAAAAGTTCAAGAAATGCTATTCACCGAGAATAGATCATTTAGTGAAAGTTCTGAGGTTTGAAGACACTCAAGAGATGCTATTCATCGAGAATAGATCAACTCTGGGGAGTGGAATTTCTTTGACGATTTCTAATAGTGACAGTCTGAGAAAAGGTTCACAAAGAATATTGCCTTTCATTTTGTTCCATATTGTTTAAGCCCAAGAGAAGGCAAGACTGTATCTGGAAATCCTATGGGGATCGAGTTTTGACTGTGTTTAAAGAGTGACCAACATGGCTTTACCTAGTTTTAGACCTAGTTGCCGGGGAAAACTCTAAATAGCTATACTAGTATATATACAATTGATATATGACAAGTATTTTAAAGGATATGAAAGAAGACTTACAGAGGAGCAGCTTCCCAAAATACAGTTATATATATATATATGAAAGCGAATAAATGAAAGCTGTTAAAACTTACAGGTGAGCAAGCTTCCATGCTGTATTGTTAGTTGTTCAAAGAAATTAAAGAAAGTTTTGATAACAACCGTATATTTGAACCTAAATCAAAAGGGAAGTTGTTTTTGAAAAGATTTGTTGGGGCCTATATGTAGCGAGTGATTTTTGGATGTGGTTGCGAAGCACGATCGCTCTGGTACTACAACTCGATTCATTTTTTATCCTATTAAAGCTGATGAAGGAAGGGAAATAGATGTCTCCAATTAACCCTGCTTGCATACTGAGATTAAACAGTCAAAACTGTTGGTTTACAGATGCTACAAAGATTTGGGGTTTCTCCTAGGTTATTTTGTTGACAAGGGGTGCTTTAGGCTATCGGTTAGGATGTTAGGATGAATGTATGAGAGTATGGGATTTTGGGTTTTTGTTTAGTGTGCTCGCTAAGATTTTTTCTTTCAATCTTATGCCTACGTATTCCCGTTTACCGAAACAAAGAAATCAGAGCGATCGTAGTGGAAATGGTTGTTTTGGTGTCTTGTTCAAAGCCTAAGAGGTGAAGCGAAAGGTAGTTTGTATCTTGTTCAAAGCCCAAGATGTGAACCTAAAAGTGTTGACCTTAGAGAGAATTTGTCATCACTAAAGGGGTATGTTTGTCACAACTGTTGGGTGACTGACTGTAAAGGAGGATTACTTTAACCGGGATTTGTGAATCCGGCAATGCCATAATTTCCTTTATAGGGGATTTTAACCTGAAGGAGAAGACTTTAACTCAGTTTAGAGCAATGCCATCTTTCCTTAGGAATTTCTCATACTAAAAGAGGGACATTGGCATGGATGTAGATGATCCAGAGGCTTGCCGCTTACAGCAATTAGATGAAGGGGAAAGAGTTATTGAATTTTGTGTACTGTGAACGAGGCACAGCTTTGATGCTAAAAGGTTGATTGGACCAACCAGTGGTTTTCTTATACAAAGCCTAAGAGGAAGCTAATATGTGTCTCATACAAAGCCCGAGAGAGAGGCTAAAAGGTTTTGACTCGACGATGGAGTCTTTTGGTATCTCGTATAAAGCCCGAGATGGAGGTTATTTGACTCAACAAGAGAGTTTTTGTATCTCGTACAAAGCCCGAGATGGAGGCGAAAATTTGTTTGGCTCAATAAGAACCTTTTTGTATCTCATATAAAGCCCGAGATGGAGGCGAAAGGGTGATTGACTCAACGAGTGAGTCTCTTTATGTGTCTCGTACAAAGCCCGAGAGAGAGGCTAAACGTTGTTTAACTCCGCTGGGGAGAATCATTGTATAAAGCCCAAGAGAGAGGCTATTGTAACTGGAGAAGGATCATTATACAAAGCCTAAGAGGAGGCTATGGTTACTGTTTCAGTTGAGTGACAGGTTCAGTATGCTGATTTAAAGAGAAAATCAGTTCTTATATGAGCAACACTGTACTCGAGGATTTGATTCGAGGATCCGGGCTATTCCTGTTCTTTAAGGAATTGGGAAATCCGAAGGGTATTGAGACTGTCCGAGTCTACGGGTTTCTTCCTATTTAACGAAGGGGTCACTTGAGAATGTCTAGAAAATTCAAGGAGATTAGACTGTCCGTGTCTAGAGTTTCATCTTTTGTACCATGCTTTGAGAAACAGTAGTAGACTCTTTGCAAGGACTATTATATGCAGATGACTAATTTCTGTTCCTATACCTCTAGGAGGTCGTCGGGACAATTTGTACGAAGCCCAAGAGGAGGCTGAAAACTTTTAAGAAGCTGATCGGTCCTTGTACGAAGCCCAAGAGGAGGCTATCATTCCCGGAGGAAGAATCATTATATGAAGCCTAAGAGGAGGCTGTGAATACTTCTAAGAAGCCGACGGGTCCTTGTACTAAGCCCAAGAGGAGGCGGGGTCGCTTTTAGGAAGCCTGTGGGTCCTTGTATGATGCCCAAGAGGAGGTCGATGCTTTTAAGAAGCTCGTGGGTCCCCAAACCCCGAGAAATTCAAGGCAAGCTATTCACAAGGAATAGATCAAGTCAGGAAAGTTCGAGAATTTGGAAGAAACTCAAAGATGCCATTCACGGAGAATACATTCATCTCTGGGAGTAGAGTTTCTTGACAATTCCTAATGAGGACAGCCGAAGAGAAGACTGTATCTAGTGATCCTATTGGGGATCTAGTTGTCTATTTCTATGAGTAAACGAAACGGCGTCACCTAGTTCTAGACGTAGTTGCCGGGGAAACTCTAAATATCTATATTATTATTACACAGTTGATATGAGTTTATGAAAGAAGACTTACAGCGAAACAGCCTCACATGCTGTTTGGTTAGTTGTTCAACAAAGAAAGATTGAAAACAACCGTATATTTCAAAATCAAAGGAGAAAGTGCTTTGAAAAAGAAAGATTTGGGGCTTACAGCTCAAGGAGAGGCCCAGGGTTTTATCAGTGAGTGCACTGTTGAATTTGTACAGAGGGACTTATACAAGTAACTGAGGCCTAAAAATTGTTTGTTGTACAAAGGGATGGGTCTTACACTCTCTCAAGAGGCCCAAAAAGGTTTAAAGAAAAAGAGTGGGGCTTATAACACGAGGGTAGGCCCAATTGATTTTTCGTTTAAAAATGGCGACCGCGCCGAAGTTTCCTTTTAACGCAGAGGGACTTATACAATAAGTGAGGCCCAATTGATTTTTCGTTTAAAAATGGCGACCGCGCCGAAGTTTCCTTTTAACGCAGAGGGACTTATACAATAAGTGAGGCCCAAAATTGTTTTGGTTAAAAGGGGGTTGGGTCTTACACTCTAATAGAGGCCCAAAAATTTTGAACAAAGAAATGGGTCTTACTACTCGAGGGTAGGCCCAGTAGGTTATTTTTCAAAAGGCGATGATCGCGCCATTTGTTTTTTACGGTATCGGGACTTATACAATATACCGAGGCCCAAAAATGATTTAGTCAAAAAAATGATTGGGTCTTACACTCTATTAGAGGCCCAAATGGTTTTAAAAATGATTTATGAGGGTTGAATTAATCCAAAAACCCTAATTTGTTTTCAAAAATGTGTTTTAATTGAATAAAAATTCAATTAAAATGATCAAAATTGTTTAACATAGGAAAAACAAATTGTGATCTTGGATTAATGCTTCAAAAATTAAGTATTGACCTACAAAATAATTAGAAAGCATTAAAAGTTGCAAAATCAAGGTGGAAAAAATATTTTAAATGTCAAAAACAATTAAAACATTAATTCTTTGCAAAAATATCAATTATACAAAATAAATAATTTTTTTGGAATTTTTTGGGAAAATAAAATATTGTAACATTTTTGTGAATTATTAAAAAAAGAATCAACTCAAAATCATTAAAACTCAGAGAGAAATTAATTTTTGAATCAATTAAATAAAATCACAAAATTCAAATATTTGAATTTTCAAAAAATGGCGCCAAGAACACGCGCGTGTTCTGGTTTTTCCCAGATTTGCATTTTCTCTCCAATCTCACTGAATACTTAATCATATTATGCAATCCACATACCAATCAACTCGTTTCAACCTCACGATCATGTCTATGGTATTTAATTTCATTTAAATTAAACATATAACAAGAAATCACGAAAAATCCTCAAGAACCCTAATTTCTGCATGAAGGCTAGGATTTTTGATACACGATTCAAACAATGCAATTAATTGAGGGGAAACATTCCATGCATGATTATGAACATATGGCCAAATTATTGTGCAGCAAAAATTGCATGGATCATAGAGTTAGAAGAGCTCATGCTTACCACTTGCAGCTGGTGATCGTGATTTGTGTTAGAGGTGTTACAACTAGGTTCCAATGATCTGGATAGCTTCCCTAGGTGCCATGGAGTGTGTATGAATGCTTGGAATGGATTGAAATGGTTTGGAGCTGAAGATGGTACCCCAACTGCAAAACTGTCAAGAACTTGAGCAATTGGCTGGTGATTTTGTGAAATCTGTGTTCCAGATGTTATGTGAGTGTTTGGATCACTTCTATATGATGTATGTGAGGTGTGTGAGTGATTGGTTTGATTGGAAAAGCTCCCAAACTCAAAACCCGATAGTGACTTGCCTTAGAAGGAAAAATTGGAGTGAAAGAAGAGATTTTGAGGAAAGCATCTGTTTGATGGCTTTGGTGTACTCAAACTGATCACAATTAAGCTCTATTTATAGTAGAGCAAGTTTGTTTTGCAAGGAATAGTGAATGGCAACTGCTGAGTAGGTTTGGCCAATGTTGGCAAATGAAAATCCAAGTCTCCTCTAGCCATTGACTAGAGGTTAGGGCACAGGCTGCTGATTCCCTTGGTCTTGGATAAGTCTTGACTGAATTCAATTGAGAATGGCTCAGTCCATGCCACCTTGATGCTTCCATTGAATGCTCCAATCCAAAATTGGAGTCTTGTCCCTATTTTGGCAATTCTAGGTTCAACATGCTATTTCTTGTTCTAAAGACTTTGGAGGCTTGGCTCAGTGATTGTCCCTTTTAGATTCAATCCTCAGAGGTGTCCAAGTGGATAGGAGCATTTGGATTTGGCTGATTTTGGAAAATCGAGCAAAAATGCAAAATCTGCCTTGCCTTGACAGATTTCAACAAGGCAACTTGCCAATGTTATATCTCATGACTCAAATTGAATTTAGTAATGTTCTTGGTCATTTTGGAAAGCCCTTACATGATACAATAACTATTTGAACATGTTTGGTTTTGAACTCTTTTGAATCCAAGTGAAAAATCCCCCTACATTTGGCAAAAAGTAGGGTAAAATCTGACTTAGTGAAATTTTCACTAAGTGTTGGAACAAAGTGACTTTTCTTGATTTTGATCACTCCATAACTCAAAATCCATGAGGAATTTGGACATAGGTCAGTATGAAGCTTTTGTATAGGGCAATGAGATCTACAAATAAAGCTTTGAATGGGGAACAATGGCCTTGTGGTTTAGGAGTTATGGTCCTCCAAAGTTGGCACATTAGTGTCACTTTTTCCATAACTTAGAAATTTTTCTAAGTTTTTATGGTTACTCCTTTTACAAGTTATCCCACTTTCTTTGATTTTTCTTGATGAATGATGATTCAAATCATACATTAACATCATTTTAGGGTTAAAAATCCATTTTGGTGAAAAATCTCAAAAAGTCAAAGTTGACTTTTGTGCACATTTGACTTTTTATCAGATGAATTCCAAACTGTGCAATTCTTCATGAAATCATGTCCTTGACCTAAATCAAACTTTATGGACATGTTCCATGGGTGTCATAGGGTATATTGAATCATGTCTTAGGGTTTGGGAGCATGTCCTGGTCAAAAGTCAAAGTTACAGTTGCCTTTCCTCGCGAAACCCTAATTGTGGTGCAGATGAAATTGAGACTTGTTACTCAAGCTTCTTGGATTAGTCCATTGTTCCAAATGGATCAATATGGCATATTAGAGACCCTTAAACCCTCTCTTGAGGTCTTGTCTCATGATTTGCCCTAAAAGTCTACTTAGGGGTGAATTAGGTCAAGAAACCCTAATTCCCGATTTTTGATGAATGCATCCCCTGAGGCAAAATTGACTTGATGATTGGGTCCATGAGGTCCCATGAAGTATATTAGGTTATGTTTTGGATCATTGGCTTGTGCCCAGATGAAAAATTTCCATTTTGAGGCCCTGGTCGACCAAAACCCTAATTTGGTGACACTGTCGATCTTGAGACTTGATCCACCTAGAAGGGAGCAGCCTTGTGCTTGATCCTTGAAGTGGGAGTCCTTTTGATCCATTGTGGATGTTTGAGAGGTTAGACAAGTTGAAGATCATGTCATTCCTTGATTGATCCTTTTCCTAAAAGCTCTGAGAGGGCTTGAAACCCTAAGTCTGATTGTAGTGGATGCTCACCCATCTTTGGGGAGACTGATGAAGTATGATGGTACATCCATATTATGATGATGAGTTTCACAATGATGGGAAATCTTAGTGGTCAAAATTTGGGGTGTGACACTATACTCAAGGGGAGGCCCAAGGTTTAATAGTGATCGCACCGTTGTTTTGAGGATCGCATCGAGACTTATACAATAACTGAGGCTCAAAGAGGTTTATTTACAAAAGGGTTGGGGCTTACACTCTCTAAAGAGGCCCAAAGATGGTTTGAAAAAGAAATATGGGTTTTACAACACGAGGGGAGACCCAAAGGATTTTTGTTTTAAAATGGCGATCGTGCCGAGATTTTTTTATCGTGTCGGGACTTATACAATATCTGAGGCCCAAAATGGTTTATGTATAACAAGGGTTGGGTCTTACACTCTATTAGAGGCCCAAAGTGTTTTGAAAGGTTTGATAAAGATCAAGAACCAAAGAAATCCTAATTTCATTTTTCTTTTAAAAGTAATTCTTTTAATAAAATGAATAAAAATGACATAAATACCAAATAAGTCTAAATAAACTACTTGTGATTTTTTATGAAGGTTTGAAAAATGAGTTTTTAATCACAAGATGATTTAGGACTCATTTAATTTTGATTTTCAAGATGGAAATTCATTTTTTGAAATGTTTAAAAACAATAAAAATGAATTTATTTACAAAAATATCAACTATATTAAATACATAATATAAATTTGATTTTTTTTATGGAATAAAATATTTTAACATTTTTGTGACTTTTTACAAAAAGAACCAATAAAAAATAATTAAAATTGAGAGAGAAATTAATTTTCCAAATCATTTAAAATAATATGAAAAATGTTAAAAAATGGAAAAAAAAATTGCAAAAAAGGGTCTGGGGCGAGCGGGATTCGAACCCCAGACCTCGTAGCCAAATACATGAGCGTGCAACCACTGGGGTGGTGATACATCCGTGTATCAAAACCACCCCATAAATATATAAGGGGTGCCTTGTTTTAGGCCTAGGCAAGGCAAGGCAAGGCAAGTTCTTGAGCCAAAGCGTAAAGGCTGTAACTTTCTCATTTCTCCATGGATTGGGACAAAATTTAGGTCTATCCTGCCTAGAATTTCACAAGGAATCCAGTGGTGCCCTTGGTTTTGTCATATGAGGTCTCCATTTTAAAACCTGATGGTGGTTTTGAAATAGGCCATGATTTGCATTTTCTATGCTACCTCGTGTTACAGGCAAGAATTACATGATTAATTGGTTCAAACACAATATATACAACATGTATGAGATGTTTATGATCAGTGGACTTAAAAGCAATGCATAATTCAAAGAGTTCAAGTTGTGATGCTTACCTCTTTGGGAGCTTTTTGTGCTATTTGCCAAGTTTCTTGTGCCAAAAGTAATTTGATGCTTTAGACACTCTCAATTGATCCCTTAGAAGCTTTTAGAATGATCACCACCAGCTGGAATCCTCAGGAATAAGTTTGAGCTCTTTCTTGTAAAAGGGGCAAAAGTGACCAATAAGGCAACTCTCTCAAATGGTGTTCCAGATGAGGGGAACCATTTGGGAGAGTTCAAGGATGATATTTGAAGTGTGTTTGAGGTTTTATCTGGTTTTGAAGGTGACTGAATCAAGACAGGGCTTGAAAAATGCAAAAAAGTCCAATTTTGGGGTTTTGAAAGTGGACTTTAAGATTTTGGTGTTACATGTCACATGTTAGTGTTTGGATAGCTTAGATACAACATATTAGAGGTGTTTGGATCATGAGCTGTGATGGAATTGCTCTCTAACTCAAAAACTCAGAGATACCTGGCAAAAGAAGGCATTTTGGCCTAAAGAGAGGGATTTTGAGGAAAGCATCAGTTTGGGTGCTTTGGTGTATTCAAACTGAGGATAAATGAGCTCTATTTGTAGTAGAGTAAGTTTGTTTTGCAAGCAATAATGAATGGTGGTTGCAGCAGGCCTTTGGTCAATGTTATGAAAAAGGAATCTCAAGTCTTCTCTAGCCATTGACTTGAGATTAGAGCACATGCTTTGTAGGTTTGGTTCAGAGATAAGTTTGGACTGAATTCAGTTGGAATAGGCTCAGTTCATGCCACCTTGATGCATTCATTAAAGGCTTGGAAACAAAATTGGAGTCTTGGCACTTTTTAGCTCTTTTAGGTTTGGCATGGCTACTTGTAGATTCTTGGACTTTGGAGGCTTGGAGATCAGATCATTCCCTTCTTGTTTTATCCTCAGATGTGTCCAAATGGATGATAAGGCTTGGATTTATCAGATTTAGACAAATCGAGCAAAATGCACAAATTCTGCCTTGTAAAAACCAGTTCAGGATGCCATGTTCCAAGGGTTGTATCTCCTTGCTCAAATGGAATTTGGAGATGATCTGGTACTTGTTGGAAAGCCCTCATGGCATACTTTAACTTTGATGTCCACCCCTAAACCTGGTTTGACTTGGATCAAGGTGAAAAATGTCCCTACATTTTGGCAAAAGTAATGCAGATTTTGACTTAGTGAAAATTTCACTAAGTGTTGGAAAATTACCAATTTCATGTTTTCATCCATTTTGATCACTCCATAACTAAAAATCCATGAGGAATTGGAATGAGCTGTAGTTGAAGCTTTTGTAGAGTGTAGCAAGACCTACAAATCCAGCTTTGGACCATCCGAAATGGTTGCTTGGATCTCAAGTTATGGTCCTTGGAAGTTGGTATCCTAGCCACTTTGTTCCATAACTTAGAAAAATTCTAAGTATTTTATGGTTACCCCTTTTACAAGTTAACTCACTTTCTTTGATTTTTCTTGATGAATGATGATTCAAATCACATATTAACATTGTTTTAGGGTCAAGGAACCATAATTGTGAAAAATTCCAAAAAGTCAAACTTCATTTTGTGCACAGTTGACTTTTTATCGGATACAATCCGAACTGTGTGATCCTTTGTGAAATCAAGTCCTTGACTTAAATCAAACCTAATGGATATATTCCATAGGTGTTATAGGGTGTATTGAATCATGTCCCAAGGTTTGGGAGCATGTCTTGGTCAAAAGTCAAAGGTACAGTTGACTTTTCCCTCGAAACCCTAATTGTGGTCCTGATGAAATTGAAACTTGTGGACCAAGCTTCTTGGATCAATCCATTGTTACAAATGGATCAATGTAGTGTATTGGAGACCCTCAAATCATGTCTTGAGGTCTTGGCTCATGTTTTGTCCCAAAAGTCAACTTGGGGTGAATTAGGTCAAGAAACCCTAATTCCTGATTTTTGGGTAAATGCATCCCATGAGGTTAAATTGACTTGATGATTGGGTCCATGAGGTCCCTTACAGTATCTTTGATTGTGCCTTGAAGCATTGGCTCATGCCCAGAGGAAAATTTCCATCTGGAGGCCTCAGTCGATCAAAACCCTAATTTGGTGACACTAGCGATCTTGAGGCTTGATCCACTTAGAATGTTGCAACTTTGTGCTTGATTCTTGATGTGGGAGTCCTCTTGATCCTTTATGGGTGTTTGATAGGTTAGACAAGTTGAAGATCATGTCATTTCTTAATTTATCCTTTGTCTAAGTGCTCTAAGAGGGCTTGAAACCCTAATTCTTAGTTGTGGTGAATGCTCAACCATCTTTGAGGAGATTGATCAGGCATGATGGTTCATCCATATTGTGGTAATGATTTTTACAATGATGGGAAATCTTGGTGGTCAAATTTTGGGGTATGACAGATGCCCCTATTTAATCTTTTTAGACCCGAAGGTGTGAATGACGAAGGTATTCGGGCATTCGGGGTGCAAGAGGATTAAATATCAGAATACCCAAAATTTTAATGGTGGTTATGAATGGAAGTTTCCTCATCCATCTTCTTTTGCTAAGCAATGATGCTTAGAAAAGGTAAAAACTTCCCCTCGATCCTGGTCTCTAGCCAAAGAATTGGTGTTAGTTTTGAAATAAACTTCCCGCCGATCCTGGTCTTCAGCCAAGGAACTGGTCTCAGTTTCTGATATAAACTTCCCCTCGATCCTGGTGTTCAGCCAAGGAACTGGTCTCAATTTTCTGATGTAAACATCCCCTCGATCCTGGTCTTCAGCCAAGGAACTGGTCTTAGTTTCTTTTGTCAATAAACTTTCTTGACAAAGGACGCTATTGGTAGCGGTTTTCATCAAACTTCTCGCCGAATTTTCCTGGGGAGATGCCATTTGATGGGAAAAAGTTTCGGTGTCAGACTTACTGGGGAAACCCATTTGTTTGAGCTGTAGAGGTGTACAAACTTCTCTATTAGATACGCCATTTATCGACTCTACTGGGGAAAACGAGTCTCTTGAGAGACTGTTTCCTGCTTGGGGATATTACATCATACTTTTCCACGAGATCTTCTCGGAGAAATGCCATGTGATGCAATCCAAATTGGAGGTGCTGATGACCTTTTCGTTAGCGAATTTTCTGGAGAAAAACTGTTGTATTGTCGAATCTTTGATTAAGAGGCTTTCTCTGGGGATTTTCCTTAATCTGGGAAACCAAAGATATCATCTTCAATGGCGAAGAGTGACGTTCGTCGAAAGTTTTCTTGCTTTTCAGAGGTTCAAGTTATCAAAGTGGTCGAGGACCGTCTCCAATCCATAAATAAACTAGGGAGAGATTGTTCAGACGCAACATTTCCTGGTGAGGAAAGAACTGACAACTCGAGTGAAAGAACTTTTATCGCTTGGGAACAAGACCGACTAGAGCGATAGTGATGCAATATGAATATGAGTATGAATCAATAATGCATGATGTATGTATGTATATGCTGACAAAACTGATGCGACATACAGACTAGTAGATGAACAGGACTGGATACTCGGCTACTGCAGGGGACGAAGAAGTACCATTTAGTTCAAAATAGCAATTCCGCCTTGCTTAGGAGAGATATTCCCTGTGGGGAAAACGTTGGTCGGGCTTAGGAGATAAGAGCTCTGCCGGGGATGTTAGATGAAACACGGCCTCTGACACAGTTGATCCTTCATTCAGGCGTACTGGTTTAGAAGAATTACTTTGATTCTGCACTTTGAAATTTGATCACCTTTGGAGAAGAGATCGATGTTATTTTGACGTTCAACAGTCAAAAGAATTGCCATCTTTATTTTAAGAGTAGAAAAAATTTTGACAAGTAAAATTCATTTTTATTTTATTTCAAGAATCGTTAATCGTCAAACTCTTTCTTCATTCTTTGCTGATACAACTGACCATGGCATAGTGTCGTTATTCGCTTTTTTTCGATCAGATTCAGTTCGTCGTGCCGATTTTGACACCATTCAGCCTCTGTTAGCTTAGCTTCCATCAATAACCGGATTGATGGGATCTCTACTTCTATGGGAAGTACTGCCTCCATGCCATATACTAGAGAGAAAGGGGTTGCCCCTGTTGAAGTGCGGGCAAATGTGCGATAACCGTGAAGAGCAAAGGGTAACATCTCGTGCCAGTCTTTGTAGGTTACAACCATCTTCTGAACAATCTTTTTGATGTTCTTGTTAGCCGCTTCTACCGCTCCATTCATCTTGGGTCGGTAGGGAGATGAGTTATGGTGTTCGATCTTGAACTCAGCACACAACTCTTTCATCATCTTATTGTTCAAGTTGGATCCATTATCAGTAATGATCTGGCTTGGAACACCATAACGGCGGATGAGATTGTTTTGATAAAGCGGACTACCACTTGTCTGGTCACATTGGTGTATGACGCTGCTTCGACCCGCTTGGTGAAGTAATCAATGGCTACCAGGATGAACCGATGTCCATTCGAAGCCTTGGTTCAATCATGCCAATCATGTCGATTCCCCATATAGAAAAAGGCCATGGAGAAGAAAGAACTTTGAGATGCGTTGGCGGTACATGGATTTTGTCTGAGTATATCTGACACTTGTGACACTTCCTCATGTACTTGTAGCAATCGGATTCCATTTTCAACCAATAGTACCCTGCTCTCAGAATTTTTCTTGCCATTGTGTGTTTGTTGGCATGAGTGCCAAAGGATCCTTCGTTAATTTCTTTCATCAGCATGTTTGCTACTGGTCTGTCTACGCATCGGAGCAAGACCATGTCGAAGTTTCTCTTATAGAGTGTATCACCACTCAGGAAGAAGCTGTCTGCTAGCCTTCTGAGGGTTTTTATGTCTTTTCTGGATGCCCCAGGTGGGTACTCTTGTTTCTGAAGGAAGCATTTGATATCGTGATACCAAGGTTTGTCGTCTATGACTGCATCAATCGCGAAGGTGTAAGTGGGCCATTCAAGGCGTATTATGTCAATCTTAGGTATGTCATTCCATTTACCTACACTAATCATGGAGGAGAGAGTGGCTAATGCATCAGCCATGTGATTCTCTTCACGAGGGATGTGATGAAACTTGATTCTGTTGAAGAATGGTAACAACCTTCTCGCGTAGTCTTTATAAGGGATCAGTCCTGATTGGTATGTGTTCCAATCTCCTTTGATTTGATTAATAACCAAGGCTGAGTCTCCATATACATCCAAGTTCTTAATTCTCAAATCGACCGCTTCTTCGAGACCCATGATACAAGCTTCATATTCGGCCTCGTTGTTTGTACATTTGAATGTCAGTCGGGCGGTGAAAGGAATGTGGGTACCCTGAGGTGTTATGATGATTGCCCCAATTCCGTTTCCATAATGATTGAAATCTCCGTCAAAGATTAGTCCCCATTGGGAACCTGGTTCTGGCCCTTCACTGGGTAGCGGTTCATCGCAGTCTTTCATTTTCAAGTACATGACATCTTCGTCTGGGAAGTCAAATTCAACTGATTCCTGATCGTCAATCGGTTGATGAGCCAAATGATTGGCTAAAACACTTCCTTTGACGGCTTTCTGAGAATGGTTCTCGATGTCGTATTCTGATAACAACATCTTCCAACGGGCTATCCTTCCCGTGAGAGCAGGTTTTTCAAAGACGTACTTGATTGGATCCATTTCGGAGATTAACCAAGTAGTGTGACAAATAATATACTGGTGAAGATGTTTGGCTGCCCAAGCCAGAGCGCAACAAGTTTTCTCAAGCATAGTGTACCGAGTCTCGCAGTCGGTGAATTTCTTGCTCAAGTAGTAGATGGCAGACTCTTTCCTTTTGGTTTCGTCCTGCTGGCCGAGTACACAACCCATTGAGTCTTCCAAGATTGTTAGGTAGATAATCAATGGTCTTCCTTCCACTTGAGGTGATTGAATTGGTGGATTCAAAAGGTATTATTTGATACTGTCGAAGGCGGTTTGGCAGTTTTCTGTCCAAACGCAGTCCTGATTCTTTTTGAGTAATTTGAAGATTGGCGCACATGTCGCGGTCATGAGGAATATAAATCTGGAAATATAGTTCAGACGTCCTAGGAATCCCCTGACTTGTTTTTCAGTCTTTGGATAAGGCATTTCTTGGATAGCCTTGACCTTGTTAGGATCAACCTCAATTCCTTTCTATCTGACGATGAAACCTAGCAGTTTCCCTGAACGGACACCGAATGTGCACTTATTGGGATTCAAGCGGAGTTTGTATTTTCTCAGACGCTCGAATAGTTTTGACAGGTGGGTCACATGCTTCTCTTCTGTATTAGATTTGGCAATTATATCATCAACATATACATCCTGCTTCAGTTTCTGGATCTTTTGTGATCGGCGGAATATATCGTTCTGGGATATAGTTGAGTGGCATGCCCCAGGGACGATCTTTAGGTATATTGTACCGATATTTATACTTTTCCACTATGGGTGTCGATGTGATCTCTGAGATCACAGTCCTTTGTATCTGAACTGCTGCCAGAGCTTGCATGTCATTGTGAAGTTTCCTCAGATCTTCTTTCAGAGTGTCGAGTTCTTCTCTCAACTCCCTGTTCTCTTCCTCGAGATTATCCATCTTCTTTTGTCGATTGGCCCGAGTATTATATGAATGAGACAGCTTGACTCTAGAATCGAGGTACAAACGTGAGATTCGTAGGGAAGAAGAATGTGTTATGTGAGAATGATGAATGATACGTAATGATTATATTAATATTTTATTTTTGTTTTAATCAAAAGAAACTTCAACAATTGGATTGCAAATATCATACAGTGGGGAAACCCCGTTTTATTGAATTCAAAGATTACGGAAATGGAAATACAGTAATTTACAAAGTGCTGTAAAAGGAAATGTCTAAACTTATGGATCCTGAGTCCTCTCTGAGGAGGGCTTAGGTGCTAGTTCTGGTGCTTTTCTTTTCTTTGACCAGGGCTCTTGAGCCGTTGTCGGGTTGTCATTCCTTTTCCAAGTGAAAGGAGCGAGCAAATTCCTTTAGTCTTCTTGACTTTCTACTGCATGTTGCTCTAAAATTTCGATTAGAGCATCTTTTTCTTTTAACAGTTGTTGTATTTTGTTACACTCCACATTGAGAATGCGGTACTTGTTCTTCCAAGACTTCTTCTCCTGTTGAACTTTGTTAAGAGTGACCTGGTGTTTTTCTGTATCAGACATAAGATAAAGGAGAGATTTCTTTAACGGAAGAACTTCTTGGCGAGGGTAAGGCATCCTCGGTTTGAGAGCTCTAGTTTGTACCTAGTGGAGATAAGGTTCCACAGAGACACAGTCTGGTTTTCCTAAAGACTCTCTTCCTTTCCTGTGAACATGTTTCCAGGCATGCACTATTTATGTCTTTAGTGCCCTGTCATTTTCTCCTTCCTTGAAGAAAAGACCTTCCAGATGAACATTACGTGGGACATGCCTCATCGGGTATCCGAATTGAAGACGAACTAAAATTGGATGATAATCGATTCCTCCTTTAATTCCTATGAGGGGTACATTAGGGAATTTTCCACAACGGTCAATGATTCTTATCCCATCATAGATTCGATTGTACCAGTCGATGTCAGAGTTAGTGAGAGACAAGATTCTCTGTGACCAACGTAAAGTACGTTTATGATCCCAAAAAGCAGCAGACTTAGGTAAATGGGAAGTGAACCACTTGTATAGCAGGGGTACACAGCATGTGATCATTCCTCCGCTATATAAATTTCGTAAGTGTACAGAATGATAAGCATCTGCGAGCAGGGTCGATACAGGGTTTCCAATCATTAAAATCTTAATGGCATTGATATCAACGAAGTCATCAATGTTGGGAAACAGAAATAACCCGTAGGTGAGTAAAACAAAGATGCTCTCGAAAGCAGTCACGCTCCCTATACTAGCAAAGTACAGAGCCTTCTTTGTCAAAAACTTGGTTGGTAAACCTTGGATTCCACCCTTAATGGCCATGTGAGTCCTGACTTCAGACTCGTCCAAATAGATTGCTCTTACGATGGTTTGATCCTTTGGAATTTCTTCCAGTCCAGAAAAGGGAGTTTGGTCAGTGATGGGTAAATCAGTCAGGTGAGAGTACTCCTCCAGTGTTAGTGCAAGTTGATAATCCGGGAATGTGAAACAGTGATAAACCGGATCATAAAATTGGATTAGCGTAGCTAGGATTCCTTCAATTACATGGACCCTTAACAGAGACAGCAGTCCTTCGTATTTAGCTCTGAAAGCATCCGGGTTGGTGATCATCCTTGCCAACCCTCTCAAATCCTCTAATTTCGGAACCTTGAAGGTGTACTTGTGAGTCTTCCTTCTACCGAAATCCATAACGCAATCTCTCTCTCTCTGATATTTGCAATCATTGTCTTAGTTTAATTTGAAAAAGAGAGACTAGAAGAGAAGATTTTTTTCTTTGTTTAAAGTTTTTTAATGAGATGAAGGCATGAATGCACACTACTACGAAAAACCCATTTAACAACAGTTGGGAATGACATATAATGACGCGGGTGAGGGCGTTGTTATGTAGATTGTCGTTGTATGTATGATACTTACAACAACGGCCTTGTAGGCATTGTAATAAACAGGAAAGCGCGCTAACTATCACAACAGTTTTGCAATACACCGTTGTAATAAATTTAATTGTCCTCGGTTCGATTCCCAGCAATGCAATTTTGATATTTATTTTTTCCTGGCCAGCGCGCCAGATATTATAACGGTTATGAAATATAACCGTCGTTAAAGTTTCTGCAAAATTAACAAATATGATCCCGCTTTTATAATTAATCCCATTTTTTTACCTATATTATTGTTCTCCATATCTCAGCGCAACAGAAAAATACAATTCACATTTTGTGATAATGTTTTCATAATAATATTAATCGTATCATATTTATAATATCACATATACCAGATTACAGTTTATCAGAACAAACAGCCTACATAAATAAAATATCACATATACTATATTACAGTTTACACACATTACATAACTTCACATAATTGTAACTTGGTGTATAATTGGTATCTTGTCTCTTGGTGTCTTGTCTCCTGGCCTGGTGTCTGGACTTAAAATACCTATGATTTCAAATAATTATACTTGTTTGTAAAAATACTTCTAAACTATAACATACAATTAATATATTATGAATAAATAATAAATTACGTACTTGTTAATATTCCCATATGCCTTCTTCATGATCGAGTCGTATAGCATGCACGGCATCTCCATCAACTTCATCATATGAGGTAGGAACTTGTGTTGTGTAAGAAGGTGTGGACGGAATATCAAGACTTTCATCACTAAGAGGAATGTATTTTCCTTGGAGAATGATTGACCATTTCCCCGATTTGTCCGATGGATCGGAAACATAGAAAACTCGTTTTTCTTGAGAAGCCATGATGAATGGTTCTATATTAAAAGATGCCTTGCCAAGGTCGACCCGGGTGAATCCTAAGTCATCAATGTCTACACCATTACTATTATTGGGAACCCACTTGCATTTAAATAAAGCCACTTTGAAAATAACATAATCAATCTCCCAAATCTCATCAATGACACCATAAAATGTGGTAGTAGCCAATACCGGATTCTTATCTTTTGAACTAGAGAAATACATCAATTCGACTTCAACCATAACCCCACTATTTTTCATTGTACTACGATCATCTTTTGATTTAGCATAAAAGGTATAATGACCAATGTCGTATGCACTCCAGGTAATGACACAAAATTTTGGCTCGTACAACAACCATCTAAGTATCTCGGATGCACTAGGATCATTAGATACACTTTTATTAAATCAATCCATGAATTTATTGTTATGCTCTATCAACAACAACTTGTCATTCATTCGGGGATATTTTTTCTTCATAAGTCTTTTGTGAGTCTCTATGAAAGGTTAAACCTCATCTATATTATCCAATATATAGAAATGTAATTGAATAACTACATCCCGAGCCATTGACCTAACATTTAGACCTTGAATACCTCTTCCGTCTGTGTCAGCATGACGAGACTTTGGAATTCCTATAGAATCTGCATCCGACAAATAGTTTGTACAAAACTCAACAGCTTCTTCTGTGATGTACCTTTCAACAATCGAAGCTTTCGGTCGATGATGATTCTTCGTGTATCCTTTAAAGATCTTCATATATAGCTCTATTGGATACATCCACCTTAAAAAAACTGGACCACAAATTCTGATTTCTCTTACGAGATGAACAAGTAAGTGAACCATAATGTCAAAAAATGATGGCGGAAAATACATCTCCAATTGACACAAGATTATGGCGGCCCCATCTTCTAATTCATCCAATTTTTTGAAATCAAGAACTTTATTACATATGGCATTGAAGAATAAACACAGTCTCGTTATAGTTACTCTCACATTTTTTGGAAGGATCCCACGGATAGCCACGGGTAGAAGTTGTTGCATCAATACATGACAATCATGAGATTTTAAACCAATTAACTTGAGATCTTTCATTGATACAAGTTTCTTGATGTTTGATGAGTAACCTTGCGGAACTTTAATACCTTGCAAACACTCGCAGAACATCTTCTTTTCCTTTTTAGATAAAGTGTGACATGCTGGAGGCAGATAAGTTCTTTTTCCTTTCTCTATTAGAGCCAACTGTTTTCGTATACCCATCTTCTCCATATCAAGACGAGAAGTCTTACTATCTTTAGTCTTGCCCGAAATGTTTAGAAGTGTGCCAATCAAACTATCACACACATTTTTCTCCACGTGCATCACATCAAGACAATGTCTAACATCAAGACTTGACCAATATGGAAGATCAAAGAAGATGGACCTCTTTTTCCATATATTTTTCGCAACTGTCCCTTTTTCTTTTCCTCTCTTCCCACCTTTTTCTTTTTCTCTCTTCCCACCTTTTTCTTTTTCTCTCTTCCCAAGGACAACATTAATGTATTCCTGCGGTTGATAAACTTCATCCCCGGTTAAAGGTTTAGGAGCCTCACCAAACTCTTGCTCTCCATTAAAAGCCTTTCGCAATCTACGATAAGGATGACCCGGTTTTAGAAATTTTCGATGCCCAAGGTAAACGGTCTTGTTTCCAAACTCAAGTTGGTGATAACAAGTATCATCTTCACATATAGGACACGCTTTATGTCCTTTAAAACTGTATCCTGCCAAGTTACCGTAAGCCGGAAAGTCGTTAATTGTTCAAAATAACATTGCACGCATATTAAACTTTTCCCCAGAATATGCATCATCAACTTCAACGCCTTCATCCCACAAGAGTGTCGCTCCCAGGATTTTCATCCAGGTACAAACGCGAGAGTGGCGCGGAAAAAACAGAGTCGTCAGCCGTGTAAATTTATCCCAAGAGAGGGAAAGGGAACACCGCATAAACCTGAGGAAGAGGGAAAGGAATGGTCATCGCAACCATAACCTGGATTCGGGAGTCGGTTACGCGAGGGGAAGGTGCTAGCACCCCACGCGTCCATCGTACTCGATGGGATCCACGCTTGTTGTCTATTCTAAGGGTGAGTTATACTATCATCTAGGGTTGTACTAAAACGGAGAGGGAAAGACAAAGACAGACTCGGTAGGACGTCGACGTCCTAGGCCTACGTATCCCCCTTGTGCAATGGGGAATTCAGAGTCAACGTAGTTCGGACCAAGTTCTTTTTGTGTTTTTTATGAGCGACGTTAAGTTCGCGTCCGGCAGTTAGGGTCGATGCCTGTTTGCGTCTCAGACGGAAGGTAACGTGCCCTTTTTTTGAAAATAGCCTTTAAGTTGAAGGTCCCGAAGGACAAAAAGGTTTGAAGTTGGTTTGCGTTTTTTAGGACAGAAGTGGCTTAAGTTAGTTCCTAAGTTGCATTGCACCAAAGTCTAGGGCACATGGGCGAATACTTAACGCATCGTCCCAAGACAGGACGCTCGCTAAGCACTCTAGAAAGATGAGAGTAAGCCCCTCATTTCTCATTCCCCATACTTAAGGCTCGTGCGCAATACACCTTATTATTATTAAGTGTTTTAAAGAAATTTGAGATGAGAAGAGAGAAGACACAAGGGTAACTCTAAAGGAGACTATGAATCCTAAAGTGATCATGCATGGGTGACCTACGGTTAGTGAGGTTTGACGACAACCTAAATCCTAAAGGAAAGAGATGAGAGAAAGAGAGAATAGTAAAGGTGAATATAGATGCTTATCCACACCCTTAAAGAACTTACCTTAGACCCTGCATAAAAGATTAGTACAAAATAGACATAAGTAAGAGGAATGAGGTGAATGAAAATCACACAATGGCAAACAACAATGATTATCATCCAAACATGAATCAAAGAAACAAAGAAACAGCCTCAAAGCAAATGGCACAAGTGCCTTTTCAAACAGATAATCATACAAGGTCAAAGATACGCCTGCAAGAAAATCTCAAGTGAAAACAAATCAGATAATTAGAAAAATAACTCCTAAAATTTCCAAATTAAACATTAAAGTTCCTCAACCAGAGGCAAACAACATATCAAAAGTCCCTGCAAAAAATCAAGATATTAGTCGTTCAAATAATTAGGCAGAGTTCAGATGGGAATTAGGGCTCAGTGTGCCAAAGGGAGGGACCTAAATGCAATATGAAATAAATTTAAAAATGGAAGGAAAATATTTTTATGCACTTTAGAATGTTAATGAATGAATGCAAAAGGAACGGATCAAAAATATTTTATAGATAAGGAGAATTAAAATAAAGAAATTTATGTATGCATGAGATGTGTAATGCTAAAAAGAAATTGAATTAAACAATTAATTTAAATGATAAAAATAAAATAACAATAAAAATAAAATTTGTAAAATTTTATTAAAATGATGAAAATGATGCATCAATTTTTTTGGTAATTTTTAAATGCAAGGATATATTTTTTAGAATAAAAAATGAAATTATTATGAATTAAATAAAAATAAATATAGAAAATAGTATGGGGGGTGCGTTAGTAAGGAAATCATGTGGGAATTGGAGTGGGCTGGAGATGAGGGGTGTGGGTAGCGAAGCCCACCCATTAACTCATCAGAAAAATGAAAGAGAAAACAAAAAAAGGGTTTACCGTGGAATGCCATGTGCACGGCGCGTGACGTTTTTAATGCGCTGGCGGGATGATGACCACATGATTGAGTCAATGGTTCATAGTCATAATGATGAGGGGTTGAGTTTGGTAGTCCACGATAATTACCGTGTCATGGCACACACATAATTGTTAATTAAAACTCAAAAAAAAAAATAAAAAAAATGAGACGTGGCAACATAAGGAACGTACGATCAAGCTCACCAACGGACGAGATTTCGTCTTCTCCGTTCACATCGCTCACCTGCCGGCCGCCACACCAGTCGCCGGAACTAGGGTTCCGGTCGACTCCCCCACCACCTGCACTTAAAAGGTGCCCAGAAAATACACACGAATACACTATTCGACCCAGAAAAACGCAAGGAGTTCAAATATGGCATCCAAATTTGCAAACAACCAATGAATAATCCAAAACGAAAGACACAAAGTTAGGGCATAAAACTTCAAACATACATAACAAGCCATACACACGTCCAAAATTAAAACCAATTATATTAGGATGATCAGCAGACATCACACGACAATATTCATATAAAAAAATGGAGTTTTAAGAGCACGAAAAAACCTCTCCACCTGAGATGGTGCAACTTCAATCCTTGCCTTTGGTTGCAAATGGTGGTTGGGTTTTGTTCCAGAGATCACCAGGAGAAGGTTTGTGGAAGTACTTTTGGCAAAGACCTTGTGGATCGTGAGTTTTGATGAAAAAGAGCTTTAGGGTTCAAGCTTGGATTCCTCTCCAAAATCACGTGTCTGAACCCTAACCAATGCATGAATAGGCTTAAATACCTAGGGTTATTTCATATCTGATCATTTGGGCTTGGGTAATTGTTTGTTTCATGAGTTTTTGAATTATTTTGTTAAAATGCATTATGTGGAATACACCTCTCTCCATGAATGTTCACTTAAAAATTCCATGATGGATCACTAGCACTTGGATTGATAATTACACCCCCTATGGAACTTGGGCCTTGAAAATAATTGATTCATGACTTTTGAATAATTTGGCATTTTTTGAACAATGGAGAATAAGTGAAGAACACACCATGGAATTGCTTCATTCTTGGGCCCAAAATAATCCTCAAGGAATGTCTTTTAATATTGGAATGTGGCATGAGACAATGGAATTGATTATAGGTCATTATGCCCAAAGTTGTGAAAATGGGATCATGAGAAACCCTAAAAACCACTTTGCCTTCTTTTGATCATAACTGGAGTTTCATAAATGATATGGAGACCCACTAGTACTTGTTGGAAAGAGGAGAAAAATATATTCAACTTTCATGTTGGAGAAAAATCCATTTGAAGCTTTCTTGCTAATGAAAAGTCAAGTTGAATGCAGTGCAGGAACTTGCCCAAAAAGGAAACTTTTCATTATAGGTCACTTTCCAAATTTAGAAACTTTGCACCAACTCCTGATTCCTGACAAATATGTATGAAACTTGACCCCTGGAGACCATATGAGGATATGATATCTTAAAATCCTTGAAGAGAACCTTAAAAATTTCACAGTTGACTTTTCTCCTTTCACTGTTGACTTTTCCCCAAATTCAACTGATTTTCAATCCATTGGCTAATTGAACTTCTCCTGAACCAAGCTGATGGACAATCTTCCACCCCTAGGTATTTAGGGACCCAAGGAATACCATGGAATCAAGTCTTGCCCAAAAAACAGAAATAAACTGACTTTATAGCAAACCCTAGTTTTAGTACCCTCAGTCTATGAGGAAATAACACAGTCTCCAAATCCAAATTCCTCTGAATATGATGTGTATCCTCTCCAACAAAGATAAGATATGTCATTTGGTGATGATAAAAACCCAAGGAGCCTGCCCATTGGAGCAATAAACCCAAGAATCTCAAAACCCTAATCTATGCACTGGTTAGGAGAGAGTGATCCATCTGAGCCCTCTTGGACAATACCAGGACTCTTGCTTGACCTTCTGAGGCACTGCCTCAGGCACCTTGACCCCATGCTAAGAACCAATGATATGCACACATGATAATGCAAAATGCAATGCAACATAAGCCAGTTAGTAAGAAAGTAAGGAGGGCAAATTTTGGGGTGCAACAGCTGCCCCTATTCAATCAACTTGGTCCTGAAGGTATGATAGCGAAGGCTTTCAGACGATCAGGATGCACGGATATTGAATACCAAAGAACCCAGAAATTTGCAATCCTCTGCTGGAGAATTAGCCAGAAACGTTGTACTGTTACAATACGGACGAGTGCTAGCTATGCTGAGTATAAAGTGAAACAAACTCTCCCAAGTTACGTCATCTTTGCTGATAAAGAAAACTGACAAAGGAATCTCAAAATTTGCCATCCCTGCTGATGAAGGGAACTGACGAAAAGAATCTCCAAAAGATCGCTATCCCTGCTGACAAAGAGAACTAGCCAAATAAACTGCCATCCCTGCTGATAAAGGGAACTGACGGAAGAAATCTCCAAAAGATTGATATCCCTGCTGATAAAGAGAAACTGGAAAAACAAATGCCATCCCTGCCGATAAAGGGAAACTAACGAAGAACTATCCAAAAGATCGCTATCTCTGCTGATAAAGAGAAACTAGCAAACTGATGCCATCCCTGCTGATAAAGGGAAACTAGCATAATAAGTGTCATCCCTGCTGATAAAGAGAAACTAGCAAACTGATGCCATCCCTACTGATAAAGGGAAACTGACGAAGAACTATCCAAAAGATCGCTATCTCTCCTGATAAAGAGAAACTAGCAAACTGATGCCATCCCTGCTGATAAAGGGAAACTAGCAAAATAAGTGCCATCCCTGCTGATAAAGGGAAACTGACGAAGAACTATCCAAAAGATCGATATCTCTGCTGATAAAGAGAAACTAGCAAACTGATGCCATCCCTGCTGATAAAGGGAAACTAGCAAAATAAGTGTCATCCCTGCTGATAAAGGGAAACTGACGAAGAACTATCCAAAAGATCGCTATCTCTCCTGATAAAGAGAAACTAGCAAACTGATGCCATCCCTGCTGATAAAGGGAAACTAGAAAAATAAGTGCCATCCCTGCTGATAATGGGAAACTGACGAAGAACTATCCAAAAGATCGCTATCTCTGCTGATAAAGAGAAACTAGCAAACTGATGCCATCCCTGCTGATAAAGGGAAACTAGCAAAATAAGTGCCATCCCTGCTGATAAAGGGAAACTGACGGACGAAAATCTTCAAAAGATTGCTATCTTTGCTGATAAAGAGAAACTAGCAAACTGATGCCATCCCTGCTGATAAAGGGAAACTAGCAAAATAAAGTGCCATCCCTGCTGATAAAGGGAAACTGACGGACGAAAAACTTCAAAAGATTGATATCTCTGCTGATAAAGAGAAACTAGCAATACCAATGCCATCCCTGCTGATAAAGGGAATTGACGAAGAAAATATTTGAAATATTGCTATCTCTGCTGATATAGAGAAACTAGCAATACCAATGCAGACTTCACTGGGGATAATGTGAAACAAAACTTCTGGTCAAGCAAGAACGGGATTTCACAAAAGAGAAAATCCAGACAAACTTCGGACGGGCCCATGATCCATAGATAAGATGACTCCGCTGGGGAAAGGAGAAGTCTAAATAAAAGACTCTGCCGGGGAGCACAAGTATGAGGAATACATCCCTCCAAAATCTCTTGAGTTATACCATTTCTGCTGAGAAAGAGAACTGGCAAAGAAAGTATCAAACCTGGATTATGCTTCAAATGCAAATGAGATTTGTGGCATAATGCTCCATACGAAATGGAAATGCTACGCGTTTGAGGATGCAATGTGAATGCTTATGATATGCAAAAAGGGTCCCTCCAGCAAAATAAATGTCGGAGAGGAAAGATCCGTTCAGCTGGGGATGACAAAAATAAATTGTCCTCTGAATCCAGGAACTCTGCTGAGAAAGGTCATACTGATCGACTCTTCAGATTAACAACTTCTGCTGGGGATGAAGTCCTGCAAGAACGACCGGGGACCACACCTGTCTTTCACTGAAGGTAACATCCAAAACCTGAGATTTCTCATCTGCTGGGGGAGTTGAGAATAAACGCCAATGACGGAACCAAAAGTCTGTTACTGAGGATTGCTGATAACCAATTGGGCTAAGGACCTGCTGGGGGGCGCCAGCCCATAATACCATCCTGCTTGGGGAAAACTGTCCGTAATACCATCTTGCTTGAGGATACTACTGATCTTAGGCTGCTGATGGGGAGAATGACTTTACTCCCACCTTGCTGGGGATTAGACTATGACATCGTCGGTGAGAGCACGCTTCCTGACTGGATGGGAGGTGAGTACCCTGATTCTATGGGAATAATGCCTTGATCCGGAGAAAATACTTTCCAAGCCTTCTGCTGGGGGCAGTCTGCTCTGCTGAGGAAAGTTTGTCCTGCTGGGGAAGGAGCAGTCTCAATGTCGGGGAGAGCAACCTGCTGGGAAGTACAATCCTGTTACCCTGCAAGTCAAATAACAACAAAAGAATATGCCACAACCTGGCTATCCTCGTTAACGCCTAAGTAATTTCTACTGCTTTTCGTTATGCTTCGCAAAGCTCAAAGTTTTATATGCAATGTTTATCAAAAATATCGGACGTTTTTTTGCAAACAAAACAGTAAAAGTAAAAGTAAAACAAACAATGGAAAGCTCTTTGAGTGAAATGAATATTTTATTGAAGAGTGGCCTGTAAATAGGCATTTACAATGGGAGGCAATTCCTAGAAAGAGGTAATTGCGCAAAAACAAAAAAAGAAAATACACATGTCGGCAATGTGGGGAACAGCTATCCACCATGATTTGACTCAGTTATGACCCATATGTCTTGCTTATCCACAAATGTCTTGACCTTTGAAGAGACTAACTGTACTGATTCCTTTCTTTTAGAACTTCTAGGTATCGAGAATGTTCACAGATCGAACACAGACCGTAGCCTTTCGCTTATAAATCCCTAACTTTTGCCTGGATCGCCCTTTTCGGGTTTTCAATCCACCGGGATACCCATTTTTGCCAAAGTCGCCTTTTCAGGTTTTCAACTTTGCGGGTTTACACATTTCTTTTTACATTTTATCCCTAACTTTTGCCCGAACCTTTTCCTTTTTATGGTTCGCCGGGATGCCCCTTTTTGCCTGGACTTTCTTTTTATGTCCAGCGGGTCTCTTTTATGCGAAGTATTTTTTGACTACGTCTGGGTTCACAGGGGAGGTAAAATCTTCGCCATCCATAGTTGAAAGTAGTAAGGCTCCACCAGAGAAAACCTTTCTGACTACGTACGACCCTTCGTAGTTTGGAGTCCATTTTCCCCTGTGATCTGTCTGAGGAGGAAGGATTCTTTTCAAAACCAATTCACCTGTCTGAAAATTCCGAGGGCGTACTTTTTGATCAAAGGCATGCTTCATCCTGCTCTGATACAAACGACCATGTACGATGGCTTCCAATCTCTTTTCTTCAATAAGGTTCAACTGATCCAACCTGGAGCGTACCCATTCAGCTTCATCAAGCTTCACATCTGCCAGAACTCTCAAAGACAGAATCTCGACCTCTAAGGGTAAGACTGCTTCCATACCATATACCAATGATAAAGGGGTTGCCCCAGTTGACGTACGCACCAAAGTACGGTAACCATGTAGGGCGTAAGGAAACATCTCATGCCAGTCCTTATATGTTACCACCATCTTCTGTACAATCTTCTTGATGTTCTTATTTGCCGCCTCAACAGCCCCATTCATCTTCGGACGATATGGAGAAGAATTGTGATGCTCGATCTTGAAACTCTAACATAGTTCCTTCATCATCTTATTATTCAAATTCGAGCCATTATCAGTAATGATTCTCTCAGGGACCCCGTAACGGCAGATGATATCCTTCTTTATAAACCGTGCTACCACTTGCTTGGTGACGTTGGCGTACGAGGCTGCCTCCACCCACTTTGTGAAATAGTCAATGGCAACCAAAATGAAACGATGCCCATTGGAAGCAGTAGGCTCAATCTTTCCAATCATATCTATACCCCACATTGCAAACGGCCAAGGAGATGACAACACATTTAGAGGCGTAGGCGGTACGTGCATCTTATCTGCATAAATCTGGCATTTATGGCACTTCCGAGCGTACTTGAAACAATCAGACTCCATAGTCATCCAATAATATCCTGCTCTCAACAACTTTCTAGCCATGGTGTGTCCACTGGAATGAGTACCAAAAGAACCCTCGTGAACTTCCTCCATCAACGAGCTTGCCTCGTGTTCATCAACACAACGTAGTAAAACCATATCGAAGTTCCTCTTATACAACATATCATCCTTGTTCAGAAAGAAGTTCCCTGCCAACCTTCTCAGAGTTTTCTTATCCTTGGTGGAGGCACCCTCTGGATACTCTTGTCTCTTCAGAAAAACCTTAATATCATGATACCACGGTTTACCATCAGACACATCTTCAATTGCAAACACAAAAGCTGGTCTGTCCAGACGCATGATTCTAATCGAAGATGTTTCATTCCAACGGTTCACCTTATACATGGATGCCAATGTCGCCAACGCATCAGCCATCTGATTCTCAGCTCTGGGCACATGATGAAAATCCACCCTATCAAAGAAAGGTAACAACCTTCTGGCATAGTTGTTATAAGGTACCAAATTTGCCTGATGAGTCTCTCATTCTCCTGTAATCTGATTAACTACCAACGCGGAATCACCATAGACATCGAGGTTCTTAATTCTCAAATCAATTGTTTCTTCTAACCCCATGATGCATGCTTCATACTCCGCCTCGTTGTTGGTACACACAAATGCTAACCAGGCAGTGAAAGGTATATGAGAACCCTTCGGAGTTGTAATGATTGCCCCAATTCCATTACCATATGAGTTGACAGCCCCATCAAAAATCATCTTCCACTGTGATCCAATCTCAGTTCCTTCGTCAGGCAGAGGCTCTTCACAATCCTTCATTTTCAGAAAAATTACATGCTCGTCTGGAAACTCAAACTTCATAGGCTGATAATCCTCGACTGGCTGTTCGGCAAGATACTCTGACAGAACACTTCCCTTAATGGCCTTCTGAGAAACATACTGAATATCGTACTCTGTCAACACCATCTGCCAACGGGCTATCCTTCCAGAAAGTGCTTGCTTCTCAAACACGTACTTAATCGGATCCATCTTCGAAATCAACAAGGTTGTGTGATTTAACATATACTGCCTTAGGCGTTTGGCTGCCCAAGCGAGTGCGCAACATGTCATTTCCAGCATAGAGTATCTCGATTCGCAATCAGTGAACTTCTTACTCAGGTAGTAAATGGCGTGCTCTTTCTTACCTGTCTCGTCATGTTGACCGAGCACACAACCCATCGAATTCTCAAGAACCGTAAGGTACATAATCAACGGTCTCCCAGACACTGGTGGCATAAGGACTGGCGGTTCCTGCAAATACGTCTTTATCCTTTCAAACGCCTCTCGACAATTTTCATTCCACCTGACCTCTTGGTCCTTTCTTAACAACTTGAAAATTGGTTCACATGTAGCTGTCATATGAGAGATGAACCTGGCAATGTAATTCAACCTCTCCAAGAAACCACGAACCTCTTTCTCTGTTCTTGGCTCAGGCATCTCCTGTATGGCTCTTATCTTTGCAAGATCAACCTCTATACCCCTTTCACTAACAATGAATCCCAGCAATTTACCAGACCTCACGCCGAAAGTGCACTTGTTCGGATTCAACCTCAATCTGAACTTCCTCAACCTTTCAAACAACTTCTGGAGGTTTACCAAGTGTTCTTCCTCTGTCTGTGACTTTGCAATCATGTCATCAACATAGACTTCGATCTCCTTGTGAATCATATCATGAAAGAGAGTCACCATCGCCCGCTGATAGGTTGCCCCAGCATTCTTCAATCCAAAGGGCATTACCTTGTAGCAAAACGTTCCCCACGGTGTTATGAAAGTAGTCTTCTCCATGTCCTCTGGGGCCATTTTGATTTGGTTATACCCAGAGAAGCCATCCATGAAGGAAACCACAGAATATTGAGCGGTATTGTCCACTAACACGTCAATGTGGGGGAGCGGGAAATCATCCTTTGGGCTCGCCCTATTCAAATCTCGGTAATCAACACACATCCTGACCTTCCCATCCTTCTTAGGTACAGGTACAATATTAGCAACCCACGGAGGATAATTTGTCACGGCAAGAAATCCGGCGTCCAACTGTTTCTGAACCTCTTCCTTGATCTTGACGGCCATATCTGGTTTCGTCCTTCTCAATTTCTGCTTGACCGGAGTACAACCCTCTTTAAGAGGCAGCCGGTGTGAAACAATATCGGTGTCAAGCCCAGGCATGTCTTGGTAAGACCAGGCGAAGATATCCACATACTCTCGAAGTAACTCAACCAATCTTTTCTTAACAGTGTCTTCTAGGGCAGCCCCAACTTTTACCTCTCGTTTAACATCCTCGGTTCCCAGATTAACAGTCTCAACTTCCTCCTGATGAGGTAGAATAACCCTTTCCTCTCGTTTCAATAGCCTGGCTAATTCTTCTGGTAAGTCACAGTCATCGTCAGTCTCTTCTTCGGCCTGATAGATGGGATTGTCGAAGTCATATCGAGCCATAGCTAAGTCATGGGTGGAATCTGAACAAAGGAACCTGCATGATGGGTGTTTTATGTTCATTATGAGTGCAACAAACAAGAAAACACATTGCCATTTTGATGTGGGTTAATACAAAAAGTAAAAAATAGAAAGACAGGGATCAAAATATTTGAATGAAAAACGTCCTTTATTGATGATAAAAATAGCAAATAAAACATCCAAGCCCTACAAATAAATGTCACTACGCCTTGGGCGGAGCGTAGGACTCAACATAACAGAAAACAGAAGTAAATTACTCCGGGCGCGTCGCTTGGATAACTTTCTTGGAGGACCAGTTGCCTAGACTCTGACCAAGAATGCAGGGACGGATCCATTCATCCATGTCACAATCACTATCTCCTTCATCCTCAATAGCATTGACTCTGTCGAAGAAAACACCGGCACTGGTGAAACGGACTGGACCATAGAACTTGGGAGGCTCTTCAGAACGTCTAGGTGGCTTGTAACCCAGTCCATGAGTATCTTGCTTCCTTTAAACATCAATAACACTGCCCCACTTCTGAGAATCACCAGCTTCAACTATAGCACGCGCCTCTTTGAAAGAGGACATTGGAACTTCTGGTTGTATGACGACTTCAGGTTGGGCAACCACCTCAGGCTGAGTGACTGCCTTTGGGGGTTCCTGGGGAATCTTCACAGCTTCAAAGGCTTGGCACAAAGTTTCCTGTATCTCACCATCTACCTCTACATACTTGAAGGTTGATAGGTGACTCACCATAATATCTTCTTCACCACAAACAGTCACAACGTGGCCATCCACCATATACTTCAACTTCTGGTGCAGCGTAGAAGTTACTGCCCCAGCACCATGGATCCAAGGGCGGCCCAACAAACAACTATAGGCAGGCTGAATATCCATTATGTAGAAGGTGGTGTTGAAAATCTCAGGACCCACCTTGATCGGCAAAACTAACTCTCCAAAAACTGACCTTTTGGAGCCATCAAAAGCACGTACCACCAAGTCACTTGGTGTACAAATCAACCCACGAGTATCCAACTTCATCAAAGCCTTCTTTGGTAACACATTCAAAGACGACCCAGTATCAACTAACACATGCGACATCAAAGAACCACGGCATTCCACTGAAATATGCAGAGCGTTGTTGTGATTCCTCCCAGCCGGAGTCAGATCTAAATCGGTGAAACCCAAACCATTACCAGCATTCACATGGGCCACAACCCCTTCTAACTGGTTGACGGATATCTCCTGCGGTACATAAGCCATATTCAGAATCTTCAGCAATGCATTTCGGTGTGCCTCGGAGCACAACAGTAAGGATAGGATGGAAATCTTCGATGGAGTTTGGTGGAGTTGGTCAACAATCTTGTAATCACTTTTTCTGATCAACCTCATAAATTCTTCTACGTCTTCTGAGAAAGTATCCCCACCTGGCTTTGTCGTAGAATTATTAGCTTCCTGCCTTTGTACGGACTCATCCATCATCTGTTTACCTTTGTCTTGTCTTGAACTGCCAGCTTGATTCTCGGACGGAATAAAGACCCTACCACTCCTAGTGATAGCCCCAGCTTCAACAAGATTTCCAACCCCTGTATTCACAACTGATGTGTCTTCCAATTCATGCTTCTTACCATTAACAAACACCTCGGCCCCATAGTTCCATGGGATGGCCTTGGTAGTCTCATACGGGACTGGTCCAGGAACAGTGATAGTGACTGGCGCTGGTCTCTCCGGCGCTGATATAGTTATTGTCTTGAATGGAGTTGTTATCGTGGCAACATCGATTTCTCTGTCAGTAACATTACTCTGTTTGCAACCTCTATCGAACTGTAATACCCCTTCGTTGATCATTTTCTGAATACCTGCTTTCAATAAATCACAACCTTCTGGCTGCGACACACAGCCTTCATCACAACCGAGAAATACCCCTCCCTTCAACAGTCTTTCCTTCACCACACCCAAGGGAGTTTGGACTTCGTTCACATCTGAAATCAAACTCAAGTCTTCACCGTCCTCGATAATAGCATTGATCTTTGGCCCACCGTGATTCGGCATCGGGTTCTGATTCACATTTAGGACGTCATTGGAGAAGTTGATGGCTTTGGAATCCACCAAATCTTGAACCTTATGCTTAAAAGCTTTACAGTTCTCAGTATGATGTTCGGGTGCCCCAGAATGAAACTCACAATGGGCGTTGGTGTCATAGCCGGGAGGTGGATTACCAGTAGGTGGAGCCAATGTTCTCGTCTGAATTAACTGCAGTTTCAACAAGTGCTGGAATAATTGAGAGTAGGACATAGGTGGAGTGTCAAAATGCCTATCCCGCCTATTCTGAGACTGTGATCGGTAAGGGGCCTGATTTTGTTGTTGAGACACTGCTGGCTGCTGAGGTGCTGCTGGGATAGTTACAGAAGCCACCTGCTGATTGTAGTTCTGACGAGGTCCATCTCTACCACGATATGATGACACAGAATTTGTATCTCCCTCTTTCTTCTTATAACCATTGGCATAAGGCTTCTTGCTTCCTCCAGATGAGGACCCATCACTGCCTGTTATCTTCCCCGCCTTGATTCCGCTTTCCACCATCTCTCCTACCAAGATCAAATCAGCAAACTTACCAGTCATACACGGTACCAGCTTTTCATAGTAATGACCCTGCAAGGTGGCCATAAACATAGTTATCATTTCACGTTCCAACATGGGAGGCTGAACCCTCGCTGCCAGTTCACGCCACCTCTGAGCGTACTCCTTGAAGTTCTCATTGTTCTTTTGTGACAGATTCTGTAGCTGTGTTCTGTTAGGAGCCATATCAGTGTTATATTGGTAATGTCTGATAAATGCCCCTGCCAGATCTCTCCAACTACGCACATCCTTCCTTTCCAGTTGCATGTACCACTCCAGGGATGCCCCAGATAGGCTATCTTGGAAGCAATGCATCATCAGCTTTTCATTCTTCGCATATGCAGCCATCTTGCTTGCATACGCCCTGACGTGGGTCCTCGTACAAGTCATACCATTATACTTCTCGAAAGTGGGAGTCTGAAACTTGTGCGGAATAACAATGCCTGGAACCAGCCCCAAATCCTCTAGATCCATTCCCACAGAATCCTGATTCACAACACCCCTTAGTTGTTCCTCAATCAACCGGATCCTCTGATCCTGATCAGTCTGGGGACCAGCATCCCCACCTGGCAAAGAAAATACATCATCCTGAACATCATCATACTGACGACCCTGAACTGCGCCAGTACCAGTACCACCTCCCCCAGCATTTTTAGCTTCGCCCGGAGGAATCACAACACTAGAAACAGGAACACCTCTGCCAGTAGGACCATTCTGACCATTATCAGTAACACCAGTCTGAAGTCCTCCATGAAGGACACCATCATTATCAACCCTCGCAATCAGTGGCTGAACGAGAGTTCTCAACTGTTTTTGTCCCTGAGCAACCCCTTGCATTAATTCCATGAATTGGCTCATGCGAGTCCGCATCTCAATGATCTCATTCTGTAGCTGATCCATGAGTCTCTTCTGATTCTGTCTGGTAGGATACCGGTGAATATGCTGATCTGCAATTCTGAGATGAGAACAAGATAAGAATACCGGAGATAAACACCTGTCATGCAAAATGATTATGTAAAATGATTATGAATATGCAAATGCAAATGGACGTGTTTGAAAATTCACAGGGCGATCCACCCCTTGATTCTGGTTTAATAATAAGATATAATGGAACCTCTGCTCATAAATTAAGAAAACCAGAGAAAAGTCAAATGTCGACAATCACGAATCCAAGATAACAAATCTGAACACATAAATCAAAGAGGTCCCAACCAACAAGCCTGGCGGTGATCCAAATACAATAAAAGAGAAAAGGAAACTATGGGATATCATCAAAGTTTACAAGAGTCAATCCTCCCCATCCACTATGCTTTCTGCACCAGTCTTGAACTTCCTCAAACAGCTTTCTGGTGTCGGGATGCCTCGGCCTCTGAATCAGCCCTTGAATGAGAAGGTCTCTCCTGTGTATGATCCCATCCAAGTATCTGCAATGTAACTCCCAAGCGTCTTCTCCAGAAACACCCTCCATGCTAGGTCCCTCATGTCTAGATCTCTTTACTCCTGCTTGGACCTTCAGCTCCTTTATAGAGGCTATGGCTTCATTAAGTCGGATCTCGACTGCTTGTCTCTTGAATGTCCCTGACAAGATCTCGGCATCTTTCTTATTGAGCGTCGACTTCAACTGATCAATCTTAGCTAGGTAGTCGTCTTCTTTTCTCTTATTCTCAGCCATGGCAGTTTCTTGTTGATCATCGAACCTGTGGATCTTCAACAAAGCCTTACCTAATTCCTCCTCCTTGGACCTGAGAACGTTACTGACGCCATCCAAAGCTTGTTTCATCCTTTCTCTGGATGCGATCATGTCAGCAAGCTCTTTTTCTGCTTTAGCAAGGAGCTTTGTCTTTAACTTGGCGGTATGAACAGCTTCACCCCGCTCATGCTTCCACTGATAAATTTCTCTCTTTAGATCACTATTTTCTTCCCGCAACCTTTCCTTTTCAGCCCATAATTTGTTATACTTCTCCGACTCAACGGTGGTAGGAGGCTCGATCACCAAAGGATACAAAGGTGGTTCCACCGGGAATGGAAGAAGCTCCTCTTCTACTCTCTTCTTAATCCACTCTTTATAGGGAGGGAAAGCCCGATTGTCACTTTTCCCGAATGGAATCTTACCCTTCTTAGTCACCTGTTTCCAAGCATTCACAATTTTCCTCATCATCTCCTGATCCTTAATACCATTGAAGAATAAGGACTCTCGGACATCTCGCTCTTCGGGTGGATTCTTCAAAGGATAGCCAAATTGTCTGATAGCTAGGGAGGGATTATAGTTAATTCCACCTCTCCTCCCTATCAAGGGAACATTAGGGAATTCTCCGCATTTGCAAATAATCTTCATTCCTAGCAGGTCACAATTAATCCAAGTAATGTTGTCAGCAGTCAAGCCCATAACCCTCTTAGACCACTTCAGAGAATCTTTCGTATCAACGAAGGCGCCAGATTCAGGGAGACGACTCAGAAACCAAGTAGCTAAGAGCGGCGCACAGCAACTCACAGTTTTCCCACGCCTTTTCTCATTCTTATAGTGAACTGAATGGTACACATCACCTAACAAGGTAGGTATAGGATTCTTCGAAATAAAGATTCTGACGGCATGCATATCCACCAGATCAGGAATATTCGGAAACAAAACAATCCCGTAGATACACATAGCCAGAATAGCTTGGAAAGCAGTCCAGTTCTTCTCTTTGACATGTATGCAAGCCTGATCAAACAAGAACTTCAACAAGAAACCCTTAACTCCTTGTTTTTCTGCAATATTACTGTTAAGAACGGATTCATCAATATGAAGAGCAACAGCCATATCTTTCACCCCGGGGTGTTCTTCAGAAAAGAAAACTATATCATGACTGATAGGAATTCCCAAAATAAATGAGAACTCCTCCAACGTTGGGGCCAGGATGTAGTCCGGGAAAGTGAAGCAACGCAGAGACGGATCATAAAACTGAAGGAGTGTGTGAGTGGCATCCTTCTCATACTGGGAGATATTATAGACAAATTTTAGGAGTCTTCCATACCTTCCACTGAACTCTGTACGAACTCCGGAACTAGCCATATTAATCTGTTTGTGAATCAGTGTCAAAGTTGGTTCTGGGAACGAATAGGCAACAGTCTTCTTTCTCTGAACATCCATGCTGAAATAACCTCAGAAAACCGGAATCAAGAGTAAGATGCAAGCTCTGAAAAATGTCAAACATGTCAGAATGCGAGAAAAATGATATGCTCATGCAAACATGGGGTCAAGGCACACTGCTGGATGTGCTGTGCTGTTAGCTGAACAAGAAACCAGAAAACCAGAACTCTGAACCACTGAGGAACCCAAATAATCAGACATTGATGAGAAATCCAGAAAAATAGGGTAGGTTGAAGGTTTCGGTTACCTGCAAACCTGGAAACGCCCATCCCCTCTCACATGTGGGTACTAGGATGTTCAGTATCCCGGGCTCTCAGGTCGAGAAATGATGATACGTTCACCATTTTTGGTTTGGCATCATCATCAATCGAGGAGGCCTCAACTGATTCTCCAAAGCGGAAGGTCCTCAGCTTTGGCACTGAGGTCGAGAAACAATAGTACATTCATCCCTCGGGGTACAGTACTAAAGTCAATCGAGGAGTGCCTCCACTGATTCTCTTCAAAACATAGGGGCCATCCTATGCGAGTTCCAAAGCGGGCCCTCGGGTGCGAATGGGTTTGCCACAGGATGTGGTCTGCCACTGTCACCACTAAAGAGGGATGTTTCCACTAAGGTCCTCAATGATTGATCACCAGAGTCGACAGCTCTCTAGATCAACACCCCAACATGCGCAAGACACACACGTTAGAATGCGTCCCAAGATAGCCTCGTCTGGTTGTGAATTTCGTGAACACACAAACGTACCAAGCGGGCACGTAGGTCCCACTACTTTCCACTCTAGTCCTAGGGTATTCTCAAGCCTTGGTATTGAGCTTAGCTCTCGGTCCCACCCAACCTGCAAAACAAAGACAGCCAGCACAGCACAGCAGCATGACAGTAATAAAAATGAAATGCAGAAAATGCGGTAAAAATAAAAAATAAAAATAAAATACAACACATAAAGCAAATCAAAACAAAACACCCATAGAGAACAAAGACAAGCAAGCTTTAGGATCAACTCGCTTAGGGATGGACCAGCATAGGTCAACCAGATTCCCCAGCAGAGTCGCCAGCTGTCGCTCCCAAGATTTTCATCCAGGTACAAACGCGAGAGTGGCGCGGAAAAAACAAAGTCGCCAGCCGTGTAAATTTATCCCAAGAGAGGGAAAGGGAACACCTCATAAACCTGAGGAAGAGGGAAAGGAGTGGTCATCGCAACCATAACCTGGATTCGGAAGTCGGTTACGTGAGGGGAAGGTGCTAGCACCCCACGCGTCCATCGTACTCGATGGGATCCACGCTTGTTGTCTATTCTAAGGGTGAGTTATACTATCATCTAGGGCTGTACTAAAACGGAGAGGGAAAGACAAAGACAGACTCGGTAGGACGTCGACGTCCTAGGCCTACGTACCCCCCTTGTGCAATGGGGAATTCAGAGTCAACGTAGTTCGGACCAAGTTCTTTTTGTGTTTTTTATGAGCGACGTTAAGTTCGCGTCCGACAGTTAGGGTCGATGCCTGTTTGCGTCTCAGACGGAAGGTAACGTGCCCTTTTTTTGAAAATAGCCTTTAAGTTGAAGGTCCCGAAGGACAAAAAGGTTTGAAGTTGGTTTGCATTTTTTAGGACAGAAGTGGCTTAAGTTAGTTCCTAAGTTGCATTGCACCAAAGTCTAAGGCACAGGGGCGAATACTTAACGCATCGTCCCAAGACAGGACGCTCGCTAAGCACTCTAGAAAGATGAGAGGAAGCCCCTCATTTCTCATTCCCCATACTTAAGGCTCATGCGCAATACACCTTATTATTATTAAGTGTTTTAAAGAAATTTGAGATGAGAAGAGAGAAGACACAAGGGTAACTCTAAAGGAGACTATGAATCCTAAAGTGATCATGCATGGGTGACCTACGGTTAGTGAGGTTTGACGACAACCTAAATCCTAAAGGAAAGAGATGAGAGAAAGAGAGAATAGTAAAGGTGAATATGGATGCTTATCCACACCCTTAAAGAACTTACCTTAGACCCTGCATAAAAGATTAGTACAGAATAGACATAAGTAAGAGGAATGAGGTGAATGAAAATCACACAATGGCAAACAACAATGATTATCATCCAAACATGAATCAAAGAAACAAAGAAACAGCCTCAAAGCAAATGGCACAAGTGCCTTTTCAAACAGATAATCATACAAGGTCAAAGATACGCCTGCAAGAAAATCTCAAGTGAAAACAAATCAGATAATTAGAAAAATAACTCCTAAAATTCCCAAATTAAACATTAAAGTTCCTCAACCAGAGGCAAACAACATATCAAAATTCCCTGCAAAAAATCAAGATATTAGTCGTTCAAATAATTAGGCAGAGTTCAAATGGGAATTAGGGCTCAGTGTGCCAAAGGGAGGGACCTAAATGCAATATGAAATAAATTTAAAAATGGAAGGAAAATATTTTTATGCACTTTAGAATGTTAATGAATGAATGCAAAAGGAACGGATCAAAAATATTTTATAGATGAGGAGAATTAAAATAAAGAAATTTATGTATGCATGAGATGTGTAATGCTAAAAAGAAATTGAATTAAACAATTAATTTAAATGATAAAAATAAAATAAAAATAAAAATAAAATTTGTAAAATTTTATTAAAATGATGAAAATGATGCATCAATTTTTTTGGTAATTTTTAAATGCAAGGATATATTTTTTAGAATAAAAAATGAAATTATTATGAATTAAATAAAAATAAAAATAGAAAATAGTATGGGGGGTGCGTTAGTAAGGAAATCATGTGGGAATTGGAGTGGGCTGGAGATGGGGGGTGTGGGTAGCGAAGCCCGCCCATTAACTCATCAGAAAAATGAGAGAAAAAACAAAAAAAGGGTTTACCGTGGAATGCCATGTGCACGGCGTGTGACGTTTTTAATGCGCTGGCGAGATGATGACCACATGATTGAGTCAATGGTTCACAGTCATCATGATGAGGGGTTGAGTTTGGTAGTCCACGATAATTACCGTGTCATGGCACACACATAATTGTTAATTAAAACTCAGAAAAAAAATAAAAAAAACGAGACGTGGCAACATAAGGAACGTACGATCAAGCTCACCAACGGACGAGATTTTGTCTTCTCCGTTCACATCGCTCACCTGCCGGCCGCCACACCAGTCGCCGGAACTAGGGTTCCGGTCGACTCCCCCACCACCTGCACTTAAAAGTTGGTCAGAAAATACGCACGAATACACTATTCGACCCAGAAAAACGCAAGGAGTTCAAATATGGCATCCAAATTTGTAAACAACCAATGAATAATCCAAAATGAAAGACACGAAGTTAGGGCATAAAACTTCAAACATACATAACAAGCCATACACACGTCCAAAATTAAAACCAATTATATTAGGATGATCAGCAGACATCACACGACAATATTCATATAAAAAATGGAGTTTTAAGAGCACGAAAAAACCTCTCCACCTGAGATGGTGCAACTCCAATCCTTGCCTTTGGTTGCAAATGGTGGTTGGGTTCTGTTCCAGAGATCACCAGGAGAAGGTTTGTGGAAGTACTTTTGGCAAAGACCTTGTGGATCGTGAGTTTTGATGAAAAAGAGCTTTAGGGTTCAAGCTTGGATTCCTCTCCAAAATCACGTGTCTGAACCCTAACCAATGCATGAATAGGATTAAATACCTAGGGTTATTTCATATCTGATCATTTGGGCTTGGGTAATTGTTTGTTTCATGAGTTTTTGAATTATTTTGTTAAAATGCATTTTGTGGAATACACCTCTCTCCATGCATGTTCACTTAAAAATTCCATGATGGATCACTAGCACTTGGATTGATAATTACACCCCTATGAAACTTGGGCCTTGAAAATAATTGATTCATGACTTTTGAATAATTTGGTATTTTTTGAACAATGGAGAATAAGTGAAGAAAACACCATGGAATTGCTTCATTCTTGAGCCCAAAATAATCCTCAAGTAATGTCTTTTAATATTGGAATGTGGCATGAGACAATGGAATTGATTATAGGTCATTATGCCCAAAGTTGTGAAAATGGGATCATGAGAAACCCTAAAAACCACTTTGCCTTCTTTTGATCATAACTGGAGTTTCACAAATGAAATGGAGACCCACTAGTACTTGTTGAAAAGAGGAGAAAAATATCTTCAACTTTCATTTTGGAGAAAAATCCATTTGAAGCTTTCTTGCTGATGAAAAGTCAAGTTGAATGCAGTGCAGGAACTTGCCCAAAAAGGAAACTTTTCATTATAGGTCACTTTCCAAATTTAGAAACTTTGCACCAACTCCTGATTCCTGACAAATATGTATGCAACTTGACCCCTGGAGACCATATGAGGATATGATATCTTAAAATCCCTGAAGAGAACCTTAAAAATTTCACAGTTGACTTTTCTCCTTTCACTGTTGACTTTTCCCCAAATTCAACTGATTTTCAATCCATTGGCTAATTGAACTTCTCCTGAACCAAGCTGATGGACAATCTTCCACCCCTAGGTATTTAGGGACCCAAGGAATACCATGGAATTAAGTCTTGCCCAAAAAATCAGAAATAAACTGACTTTATAGCAAACCCTAGTTTTAGTACCCTCAGTCTAGGAGGAAATAGCACAGTCTCCAAATCCAAATTCCTCTGAATATGATGTGTATCCTCTCCAACAAAGATAAGATGTGTCATTTGGTGATGATAAAAACCCAAGGAGCCTGCCCATTGGAGCAATAAACCCAAGAATCTCAAAACCCTAATCTATGCACTGGTTAGGAGAGAGTGATCCATCTGAGCCCTCTTGGACAATACCAGGACTCTTGCTTGACCTTCTGAGGCACTGCCTCAGGCACCTTGACCCCATGCTAAGAACCAATGATATGCACACATGATAATGCAAAATGCAATGCAACATAAGCCAGTTAGTAAGAAAGTAAGGAGGGCAAATTTTGGGGTGCAACAAAGAGTCGTAAATCATCAATTAATGGACTAAGATAAACATCTATGTCATTACCAGGTTGTTGTGGTCCATAAATCATCATACTTAACAGTATATACATGCGCTTCATGCATAACCAAGGAGATAGGTTGTAAATAGTGAGAAGAACAAGCCACGAAGTATGATTAGTGCTCATATTACCAAAGGGGTTCATTCCATCGGTGGCAAGCCCAAGATTAAGATTTCTTGGCTCGACTCCAAAATCTAGAAACAACTAATCAATTTTCTTCCATTGCAAAGAATCAGCTACATGGCAAATGTTTCCATCACGAATCCTTTCATCTGCATGCCATCTAAGATTCTTTGCGTCATTCGAATTAGCAAAAAGTCTCTTTAATCGTGAAAGTATTGGCAAGTACCATAACACTTTAGCAGGAGGATGCTTCCTACTAACATTGTCATAGTGATCATTGTCATCACCATTGCTAGCCTTCAGCTTTTAACGCGACACACCACATTTCGTACATTAAAACAAGTCTTCATACTCTTTCCGGTATAATATGCAATCATTAGGGCAAGCATGTATCTTGATATACTCCAGATCCAGTGGACACAATATCTTCTTGGCCTCATAGCAACGATCTGGCAATTTGTTATCTTCTGGTAACATTTGTTGTAGCAATTCAAGTAATTCCGTGAAACTTTTATCCGGTCATCCATTTTTTGCCTTCAGATTAAACAACTTTAACACCACCGACAATCGTGTGAACTCTATGCATCCCTTATATAAAGGGGTGTCTTTATCACTACATAAATTATCATAAATATGAGCATTCATAAAAGAAGATTCCCCAAAATTACGGAACATATCCTCTAGGTGATCTTCCATATATTCATCTTCCTCCACTCTTTGACTTTGTGACGCCCGACTTTCCTTATTATCCACCTCACCATGCCACGTCCATATTATATAATTTTGAAATATACCATCACAACAAAGGTGATTGTGTATTTCTTTCTTTGTCCCTTTTTGATATTAGCACAAACAACACAAGGACAATAAAAGATACCATCATTGCCGGGAAGATGTTTATCAGCGTATTCAAGGAATTCACAAACTCCGTTCTCATAAACCGGATCTAATCTATTGGATTTCATCTAACTTTGATCCATTACAACTTCTGAAATTTATACATGTATAATAATGTGAATGACACGCCAAAATCTAATCCAAAAACTCAAGCATATGCATATACAATATGAACAAAGAAAAAATCAATGAAGATGTACTCTCATACTAAATGTAAAGCATATGAAACATCTCGTTCTGACTTGAGCCTATATAATATGAACAAAGAAAAAAGGAATGAAGATGTTGAAGAGAACCTTACTTCGAAGATGAAGAAGCAAATGAATGATGAAGACGGTCAATATTTGAGCATAAACCAAGAAAAAAGGAATGAAGATGTTGAAGAGAACCTTACTTCGAAGCTGAAGAAGCAAATGAATGAAGATGGTTAATATTTGAGCATAAACCAAGAAAAAATGAATGAAGATGTTAAAGAGTACCTTACTTCGAAGTTGAAGAAGCAAATGAATGAAGACAGTCAATATTTGAGCATAAACCAAGAAAAATGGAATGAAGATGTTGAAGAGTGTAAAGGTTAGGGCGTCTTATGAAAGAAATACACAATAAGTTTTGTTTTAATTTATCAGTAAACCTTTTAATCTCGAGGGAGAAACAAACCGTAGTGGAATCTTAAGTGAAATGCATCCTAAAAAAAGGTAAAAATATGTTGCAGGGAATCGAAGCTTGTTACATTTCATTGATTACTACGGTTGTTCACCTTAACCGTTGTAAAATAATTTACAATTTATTTTTTAAATAATGGACTTAAGTGACACACGCTAAATGTACTCTACAAAATGGAAAAAATGTAGTTGCAGGGAATCGAAGCTTGTTACATTTCATTTATTACTACGGTTGTTCATCTTAACCGTTGTAAAATAATTTACAATTTATTTTTTAAATAATGGACTTAATTGAAACACGCTAAATGTACTCTAAAAAATGGAAAAAATGTAGTTGCAGGGAATCGAAGCTTGATACATTTTATTTATTACTACGGTGGTTTCATTCAACCGTCATTAAATGACTCAGCTTTTAAATGGGCGCGAAATTTTTAACCTATTACAACGGCATAAAAGGATGCGTTGTAAGCCTGGCGTTGTTGTTTTAGCGTTTTGTAGTAGTGGCAGCACACAAAAACATAGAAAAAACATGGGGTCAATGGTTCAGTGTCATGAAGTCATGGCTCTACCCATCCCCAAAGGTTGTACTGGTGATTTTTTGTACCTGTCCTCAAAATCATTGACTCCTCTTGGGATAACAACAACAGGCTGGTTCACCCGAGCGAGCTGCAGTATCTTAGAGTAATCTCAAATGAGGGTATTATCATGTGACAACTATTTCCGATAGCTTCCGCACTACAAAATAGTAACATGGTCTCAGCCTACTAAATCCTCAGTTTCATAGATACCACAATTGAACAATCTGCTTTCAACAACCGAAGTCGTTTATGCATTGAATCCGCAAAGGGTCTCTCCACTGATTCGATGGTCTACCGGGACCTCTTATTCGGGAGTCACTCCCTGTAAGATTACCCGTCTAATGCCATCACTTATCTTAGGTGTCACTCAAACTTTCCAGATGCGGCATCACCCGCAGTCCCATTAGTATAAAAATAAACACGGATATCAAGTAGGAAAAGCGATATATATATTTATTCCTAAAACTAACATCCTAGACCTCTTAAGAGCTATAATCCTAGTCCTAAACAATCAAAATGACTCCCCAACAAAGTCGCCATTTTACTGTGGAAAACGGGGACGATGATGACTAAGGTAAGACAGATCATACAGTGACTCCCCATCAGAGTCGCCATTTTACTGTGGAAAATATGGACGATGATGACTAAGGTAAGACATATCATACAGTGACTCCCCAGCAGAGTCGCCATTTTACTGTAGCGAGTGATTTTTGTCGGTGACGCGACCACCTTATCGCTGGTTTTTGGGTTTCTCCTTACAATGAGGAAGGGGTACTACTTTCTGATTTCTTATTTATCCCATGAAGCTGGAACGGAAAGGGAAGTTCTTATACAAAGCCTAAGAGGAGGTTGGAAATGACCGACTCAACAAGAGAGTGTTTGTATGTCTTGTACAAAGCCCAAGATTGAGGCAAAAAGGGACTGACTCTTTGGGAATGTCATTATACAAAGCCTAAGAGGAGGCTAAAAGTTTGACTTTTCCATGGAAAATGTTCTATATGTCTTGTACAAAGCCCAAGATTGAGGCTAAAAGGGATTTTGACTGCGCCTGGGAGGTTGGTATGTGTCTCGTACAAAGCCCAAGATTGAGGCTAAAATGGGAAATTTAACTGATTCGATTGATGATATTTCAGGTGTCTTGTACAAAGCCCAAGATTGAGGCTGAACTGAGTTTGACTCTGTGGGAGAGTATTATCTGTCTTGTAGAAAGCCCAAGATTGAGGCTGAAAAGAGTTTGACTCGGCTTAGGGAATTCTTTTCTCGAAGCCTAAAGAAGGCTAGGAGGAATTGATTCCGCTGAGGACGATATTTTTTCCAAGCTTAAGAAAAGGTTATGAAGATTTATGTCTTGCACAAAGCCCAAACTTGAGGCTAAAAGGTTTTGACTCAACAAGAGAGTGCTTTTATCTGTCCTGTTCAAAGCCCAGGATTGTGGCTGAACAAGCTGGAGAAATCATTATACAAAGCCTAAGAGGAGGCTAACTATGCTATGGGAAATCTTTATACCAGGCCTACGAGGAGGCTGGAAAAGATGGACTCAACAAGAGAGTGATTTTATCTGTCTTGTACAAAGCCCAAGATTGAGGCTAAAAGGTTGACTCAACAAGAGAGTGCTAAAAGGTGATTGATTCAACAAGAGAGTCCGAAAAGTGATTGACTCAATAAGAGATTCTGAAAAGGTTAGATCCGCTGGGGAGAATCATTGTACAAATCCCAAGAGGAGGCTAGATTTGCTGAGGAAAGATCATTATACAAAGCCTAAGAGAAGGCTGTCTTTCTGCTGGGATTATTGAGATCCCGAGGCAGGTCCAAGTGGGGAATCAACTTTTTCTAAGGTTTACAGAAGAGTTTATAGACCTTGAGGTTCTGATTTGGGATAGTGTTATACTGATGATAAACTGGCCCTAGCTTGGGGATTTTTAGGAGATGTAGGGTTTTAGAACCCATGGGTTTTAACTCAGCTGGAGATTAATCCAGAATGACCGGGATTTTCCTATGCTTGTAGGGAACTTGAGAATGTCTTTGAGACTCAAGGGGATTTAGACTGTCCAAGTCTACTGGTGGGGAAGAGTTTTATCTTTTGTATGATGCCCAAGAGGAGGAAAGGATATTAAGGGATGAGAATCAACCCTAAATTGGTCTGAGATTTGACACTGGAAAGACTGCTCTAGCAAAGGATGACTAGGTTATGTCTTACACCTTTAAGAGGTCATCAGGGTCCTTGTATTAAGCCAAAGAGAAGGCATGAGAACTTCTAAGAAGTCGGAGGGTCCTTGTTCAAAGCCTAAGAAGAGGCAGGGATGCTTTTAGGAAGCCTGTGGGTCCCAAACCAAGAAAAGTTCAAGAAATGCTATTCACCGAGAATAGATCATTTAGTGAAAGTTCTGAGGTTTGAAGAAACTTAAGAGATGCTATTCACCGAGAATAGATCAACTCTGGGGAGTAGAATTTCTTTGACGATTTGTAATAGTGACAGTCTGAGAAAAGCTTCACAAAGAATACTGCCTTTCTCTTTGTTCCATATTGTTTAAGCCCAAGAGAAGGCAAGACTGTATCTGGAAATCCTATGGGGATCTAGTTTTGACTGTATTTAAAGAGTGACCAACATGGCTTTACCTAGTTCTAGACCTAGTTTTCGGGGAAAACTCTAAATAGCTATACTAGTATATATACAGTTGATATATGACAAGTATTTAAAAGGATATGAAAGAAGAGTTACAGAGGAGCAGCATCCCACAATATATATATATAAGTGAATAAATGAATGTTGTTAAAACTTACAGGTGAGCAAGCTTCCATGTTGTATTGTTAGTTGTTCAAAGAAATTAAAGAAAGTTTTGACAACAACTGTATGTTTGAACCTAAATCAAAAGGGAAGTTGTTTTTGAAAAGATTTGTCGGGGCTTATACTCGAGGAGAGGCTCAAGGTTTAACAGTGATCGCACCGTTGTTTTGAGGATCGCATCGGGACTTATACAATAACTGAGGCCCAAAGAGGTTTATTTACAAAAGAGTTGGGGCTTACACTCTCTCAAGAGGCCCAAAGATGGTATGAAAAAGAAAGATGGGTCTTACAACACGAGGGGAGGCCCAGATGATTTTTGTTTTAAAATGGCAATCGCGCCGAGATTTTTTTATCGTGTCGGGACTTATACAATATCTGAGGCCCAAAATGGTTTATGTACAACAATGGTTGGGTCTTACACTCTATTAGAGGCCCAAAGTGTTTTGAAAGGTTCGATAAAGATCAAGAACCAAAGAAACCCTAATTTCATTTTCTTTTAAAAGTAACTCTTTTAATAAAATGAATAAAAATGACAAAAATACCAAATAAGTCTAAATAAACTACTTGTGATTTTTTATTAAGGTTTAAAAAATGAGGTTTTAATCACAAGATGACTTAGGACTCATTTGATTTTGATTTTCAAGATGGATATTCATTTTTTGAAATGTTTAAAAACAATAAAAATGAATTTATTTACAAAAATATCGACTATATTAAATAAATAATATAAATTTGATTTTTTTGTGGAATAAAATATTTTAATATTTTTTTGATTTTTTGCAAAAAGAACTAATAAAAAATAATTAAAATTGAGAGAGAACTTAATTTTCCAAATCATTTAAAATAATATGAAAAATATTTAAAAATGGAAAAATGGCAAAAAAAGGGTCTGGGACGAGGGGGATTCGAACCCCATACCTCCTAGCCAAACACATGAGCGTGCAACCACTGGGGTGGTGATACATCCGTGTATCAAAACCACCCCATAAATATATAAGGGGTGCCTTGTTTTAGGCCTGGGCAAGGCAAGGCAAGTTCTTGAGCCAAAACGTAAAGGCTGTAACTTTCTCATTTCTCCATGGATTGGGACAAAATTTAGGTCTATCCTGCCAAGAATTTCACAAGGAATCCAATGGTTACGTTGGTTTTTTCAGATGAGGTCTCCATTTTAAAACCCGATGGTGGTTTTGAAATAAGCCATGGTTTGCATTTTCTATGCTACCTCATGTTACAGGCAAGAATTACATGATGAATTGGTTCAAACACAACATATACAACATGTATGAGATGTTTATGATCAGTGGACTTCAAAGCAATGCATAATTCAAAGAGTTCAAGTTGTGATGCTTACCTCTTTGGGAGCTTTTTGTGCTATCTGCCAATTTTCTTGTGCCAGAAGTAATTTGATGCTTTAGACATTCTCAATTGATCCCTTAGAAGCTTTTAGAATGATCACCACCAGCTGGAATCCTCAGGAACAAGTTTGAGCTCTTTCTTGCAAAAGGGGCAAAAGTGACCAATATGGCAACTCTCTCAAATGGTGTTCCAGATGAGGGGAACCATTTGGAACAATTCAAGGATGATATTTGAAGTGTGTTTGAGGTTTTATCTGGTTTTAAAAGTGACTGAATCAAGACATGGCTTGAAAAATGCAAAAAAAAGTCCAATTTTGAGGTTTTGGAAGTGGACTTTGAGATTTTGGTGTTACAGGTCACATGTTAGTGTTTGGACAGCTTAGATACAACATATTAGAGGTGTTTGGATCATGAGTTGTAATGGAATTGCTCTCTAACTCAAAAACTCAGAGATACCTTGCAAAAGAAGGCATTTTGGGCTAAAAAGAGGGATTTTGAGGAAAGCATCAGTTTGGGTGCTTTGGTGTACTCAAACTGAGCACAAATGAGCTCTATTTATAGTAGAGCAAGTTTTTTTTGCAAGCAATAGTGAATGGTGGCTGCAGCAAGCCTTTGGCCAATGTTATGCAAAAGGAATCTCAAGTCTCCTCTAGCTATTGACTTGAGATTAGAGTGCATGCTTTGTAGCTTTGGTTCAGAGATAAGTTTGGACTGAATTCAGTTGGAATAGGCTCAGTTCATGCCACCTTGATGCATTCATTAAAGGCTTGGAAACAAAATTGGAGTCTTGGCACTTTTTAGCTCTTTTAGTTTTGGCATGGCTACTTGTAGATTCTTGGACTTTGGAGGCTTGGAGATCAGATCATTCCCTTCTTGTTTTATCCTCAGATGTATCCAAATGGATGACAAGGCTTAGATTTATCAGATTTGGACAAATCGAGCAAAATGCACAAATTCTGCCTTGTAAAAACCAGTTCAGGATGCCATGTTCCAAGGGTTGTATCTCCTTGCTCAAATGGAATTTGGAGATGATCTGGTACTTGTTGGAAAGCCCTCATGGCACACTTTAACTTTGATGTCCACCCCTAAACCTAGTTTGACTTGGATCAAGGTGAAAAATGTCCCTACATTTTTGGAAAAAGTAAGGCAGATTTTGACATAGTGAAAATTTCACTAATTGTTGGAAAAGTACTAATTTCATGTTTTCAGCCATTTTGATCACTCCATAACTAAAAATCCATGAGGAATTGGAATGAGTTGTAGTTGAAACTTTTGTAGAGTGTAGCAGGACCTACAAATCCCGCTTTGGACCATCCAAAATGGTTGCTAGGATCTCAAGTTATGGTCCTTAGAAGTTGGTACCCTAGCCATTTGTTCCATAACTTAGAAAAATTCTAAGTATTTTATGGTTACCCCTTTTACAAGTTAACGCACTTTATTTGATTTTTCTTGATGAATGGTGATTAAAATCACATATTAACATTGTTTTAGGGTCAAGGAACCACATAATTTTGAAAAATTCAAAAAAGTCAAACTTGATTTTGTGCACAGTTGACTTTTTATTCGATGAAATCCGAACTGTGCGATCCTTTGTGGAATCAAGTCCTTGACCTAAACCAAACCTAATGGATATATTCATAGGTGTTATATAGTGTATTGAATCATGTCCCAAGGTTTGGGAGCATGTATTGGTCAAAAGTCAAAGGTACAGTTGACTTTTCCCTCGAAACCCTAATTGTGGTCCAGATGAAATTGAAACTTGTGGACCAAGCTTCTTTGATCAATCCATTGTTGTAAATGGATCGATGTAGTGTATTGGAGACCCTCAAATCATGTGTTGAGGTCTTGGCTCATGTTTTGTCCCAAAAGTCAACTTAGGGGTGAATTAGGTTAAGAAACCCTAATTCCTAATTTTTGGGTAAATGTATCCCCTGAGGTTAAATTGACTAGATGATTGGGTCCATGAGGTCCCTTGGAGTATCTTGGGTTGTGCCTTGAAGCATTGGTTCATGCCCAGAGGAAAATTTCCATCTGGAGGCCTCAGTCAATCAAAATCCTAATTTGGTGACACTGGCGATCTTGAGGCTTGATCCACTTGGAATGTTGCAACTTTGTGCTTGATTCTTGATGTGGGAGTCCTCTTGATCCTTTATGGGTGTCTGATAGGTTAGACAAGTTGAAAATCATGTCATTTCTTGATTGATCCTTTGTCTCAGTGCTCTAAGAGGGCTTGAAACCCTAATTCTTGGTTGTGGTGAATGCTCAACCATCTTTAAGGAGATTGATGAGGCATGATGGTTCATCCATATTGTGGTAATGATTTTCACAATGATGGGAAATCTTGGTGGTCAAAATTTGGCGTATGACACCCAGTGGAGTCAATTTCTTTTAGCCTCAATCTTGGGCTTTGTACAATATAGACAAAATACTCCCCAGAAGAGTCAATTTCTTTTAGCTTCAATCTTGGGCTTTGTACAAGACAGATCATACTCTCCAGCTGAGTCAATCTCCTTTTAGCCTCAATCTTGGGCTTTATACAAGACAGATGTAAAATTCCCTAGCAGAGTCAACCTTTTAGCTTCAACCTTGGGCTTTGATCAAGGCACACAAAAATCAACATCCCCTCAGAGGAAATTGTCATACCCTAAATTTTGACCACCAACATTTCCCATCATTGTGCAAATCATCATCACAATATAGATGTACCTTCATGCCTCATCAATCTCCTCAAGGATTGTTGAGCATTCACCACAATCAAGAATTAGGGTTTCAAGCCCTCTCAGAGCACTCAATCAAGGAATAACATGATATTCAACTTGTCTAACCTCTCAAACATCCACATAAAGGGTCAAGGGGACTCCCACATCAAGAATTAAGCACAAAGTTGCAACATCCCAAGTGGATCAAGCCTCAAGATCGCATGTGCCACCAAATTAGGGTTTTAGTCTACTGGGGCCTCCAGATGAAAATTTTCATCTAGGCATGAACCAACACCTCAATGTTTGGTCCAATAAGCTAAAAAGGATCTCAAGAGCCCATCCACCATGGCCAAATCACCTTGAAAGTCCATCTATCAAAAAATTAGGAATTAGGGTTTCTTGACCTAATTCACCCCTAAGTTGACTTTTAGGACAAAACCTGAGCCAAGATCTCAAGACATGATTTGAGGGTCTCCAATACATTACATTGATCCATTTGCAACAATGGATTAATCCAAGAAGCTTGATCCACAAGTTTTAATTTCATCATGACCACAATTAGGGTTTCGAGGAAAAAGTCAACTGTACCTTTGACTTTTGACCCAGACATGCTCCCAAACCTTGGGACATGATTAAATACACCCTACAACACCTATGGAATATATACATTAGGTTTGATTTAGGTCAAGGACTTGATTTCACAATGGATCGCACAGTTTGGATTTCATCCGATAAAAAGTCAACTGTGCACAAAGTCAAGTTTGACTTTTTGGAATTTTTCACATTTTATGGTTCATTAACCCTAAAACAATGTTAATATGTGATTTGAAGCATCATTCATCAAGAAAAATCAAAGAAAATGAGTTAACTTGTAAAAGGGATAACCATAAAAAACTTAGAATTTTTTTAAGTTATGGAACAAAGTGGCTAGGGTACCAACTTTCAAGGACCATAACTTGAGATCCAAGCAACCATTTTGGATGGTCCAAAGCTGGATTTGTAGCTCTCATTACACACTTTAAAAGTGTCAACTACAAGTCATTCCAATTTCTCATGGATTTTAAGTTATGGATTGATCAAAATGGCTGAAAACATGAAAATGACATTTTTCCAACACTTAGTGAAATTTTCACTAAGTCAAAATCTGCCTTACTTTTTCCCAAATGTAGGGACATTTTTCACCTTGATCCAAGTTAAACCAGGTCTAGGGGTGGACATCAAAGTTAAAGTATGACATGAGGGCTTTCCAACAAGTACCATATCATCTCCAAATTCCATTTGAGCAAGGAGATACAACCCTTGGAACATGGCATCCTGAACTAGGTTTTACAAGGCAGATTTGTGCACATTGGCTCGATTTGTTCAAATCTGATCAATCCAAGCCTTGTCATCAATTTGGACACATCTGAGGATAAAACAAGAAGGGAATGATCTGATCCCCAAGTCTCCAAAGTCCAAGAATCTACAATAGCCATGCCAAACCTAAAAAGGCTACAAAGATGCCAAGACTTTAATTTTGTTTCCAAGCATTCAATGGATGCACCAAGGTGGCATGAACTGAGCCTACTCCAACTGAATTCAGTCCAAGTTTATCTTTGAACCAAACCTACAAAGCCTGTGCTCTAATCTTAAGGCAATGGCTAGAGGAGACTTGAGATTCTATTTGATCACAATTGGCCACAGACCTGTACCAGTTGTCATTCACTATTGCTTGCAAGACAAACTTGCTCTACTATAAATAGAGCTCATTTGTGCTCAGTTTGAGTACACCAAAGCACCCAAACTGATGCTTTCCTCAAAATCTCACTTTCACTCCAATTTTGCCTTCTAACTCAAGTCACCATCGGGTTTTGAGTTTGAGAGCAATTCCAACCCAACCAATGGTTCACACACCTCATATATAACATATAGAAGTGATCCATAACACAAAATCACATCTGGAAAATCAGATTCTCAAAATCACCAGCCATCTGCAAAAGCCTTTGACAGATTTGCAATTGAGGTGCCAAAACAAGTTTCAGCTCAATTCAATCCACTCCAAGCATTCAGACGCATTCCATAGCACCTAAGGATGCTGTCCACATCATTGAAACCCAGCTGTAACACGTCCAACCTAGAACTCGATCACCAGCTGCAAGAGGTAAGCATGAACTCTTCAAACTCCATGATGCATGCATATTTTACTGCACAATAATTTTGCCATATGTTCCTAATCATGTATGGAGTAATAACCCTCAATCAATTGCCATGAATCAATCGTGTGTGAGATTTCATTATGTTCATACAGAAATTAGGGTTCTTGAGATTTTCTTCTGATTTCTCACTCAATACTCAAAATAAATGCAATTAATCTATATGGTTGTGATCCTTGTTCAAAAGCGAACAAGATTGATACTTGAATCGTGCAAAACCATTAAGAAATCATGGAGAAAAGTGAGAAAACGCAAATCTGAAAAAACAAAGGGCGCGGGCAAGCACTTGGTGTTCTTGGCGCCATAATTCAAATTTTTGAATTTTTGTTATTTTGGTTAATTGATTCAAAAATTAATTTCTCTCTGAATATTTATGTTTTTGAATTGATTATTTTTCTCAAAATTCACTAAAATGTTTAAATATTTTATTTTGCAAAAAAAATCCAATTTATATTATTGTAGCGGGGAAATTTGTGAGTGTAAGTTATTGATTAACTTAACTCAAAAATAAGCAAGAGTCGCCACCGCACTTTTATTTTATCCACAAAGTGAAAAGAAAAAGAGCGAACAAAACCTAAAGAGTTCTAAAAAACAAGAACAAACAGAGAACGGGCAAGGGTGGTTGGTTATGCAATGGGAAGGTGTTAGCACCCAAAACGTCTATAGTACTCTATAGGAGCCCTTTGAAATATCTACCGCTTTTTGGTTTGAAAATGGTTTGCTTGTAAAGAGATTGAGGTGATGAGAGGAGAATTATTTTTTAAAATTTTTGTGTTTGGAGAGACTTATCGCCTCATGCCTACGTATCCACGATGTGCAATGTAGGATAAAAACCCCGTAGTTCGTGGTACAAAGAACAAAAAAATTGTTGGTTTCGATTGATTTTTAAGTGTAAAGACAAGTCGTCATTTCTAAGCGAATAATTTCGCTTAAAGAAATGAATCATGTCTAAACTTATGAAAAAGAGTTTAAAAAAAAGGGTGCATAAAAGCACAAAAGATTTGAGTGAGTTTCATATTTTTTATGTTTTCTTGAAATGGTCAGAGTATGGTTAAGATAGATTGACATTTATTAAAGAAAAGAAAATTTTAAAAGTCACTTGACAAAAGTCAAGGTTTTATTATGAAAGCGGTTTTTAGTTGAAAACAAGAAGGTTTTTGAAAAAGAGAGAGGATTTTGAAAATTTAAGAATGGGGAGGAGAAGAAGTAACTATCCTAGTGCATAAAATAAAAGTTAGGGAAAAGAAGGATCTAACCAAAATGGAGTCACTTCAAAGCAATATTAAACGAATTCCATCCTTAAGCAAATTGGCCAATAAAGGCAAGTCTTCAATCAATACTCCAAGCAAAGGGATAAGAAGTCCTAATTCTAGGTCCATAAGTCCAATATTACTTCAAAAGAGGTCCATAAAGAGATCACTCCAAAGCATAGAATAGTAACCAATAGTCCAAGATGAAAAGAATTAAGTTTTTTATGGTTTAAGCCTTTATTAATGTTTTTGAGTCCAAATGGACAAAGTGAAAAAAAAGGCATAAGCATAAACATGTGTCCAACGGACAAAGTGAAAATTGCGGAAACATAAACATGTGTCCAACGGACAAAGGAAAAAATGCGGAAGCATAAACATGATAGAAAATGAAGCATAAAAATAAAAGAGAAAGGGAGCGAGAAGGAAACATAAACAAAATTAATACAAAATATTGTTAGTAAGTTAGTGATTAGTTGTTAGTATTAGTGATCAATAACAATTGAATAATTGCACTTAGGTCAAGGTTGATGAAACTCATTAGAGGATTGATAAGACCAAAGCCTCCTAACAACAAGTTTCATGAGTTTTGAACCATAAGACAAATAATCAACCATTCTTGATAGTTTTCCGATACGGGACAAATATTGTGTTATGTTAAGCAATCGCCGAGTAATTTACGGAGTAATTACCCTACAATGAGGCCGGTCAATAGCTCTTTGTGCTAATGTATGCTAGATGAACGATATATAGATCGTCATCCGAAAGCAATACCGCACGAAAAGATAAGTGGTAACGATCTAGTCTTGATCGAAATTCAACAACGGAATTCCAAGATCTTTTAGACTTTCATCGATCAAAAGAAAAGAGAAATAGATGAAGAGAAAGCCAAATTAAACCACAAAAATATGTGATCTAAGGCTAAGAACAAATGAAAGGGAAGAAAAAGGAAAAAGAACCAAAACAGTCCCAAAACAGAGCCAAAATAGCGTTCTGGACACTGGTTAATCGGTTAACCCGTGCAGATTTTGAATTTCTCCGCAAAACAGGGTGTTAACCGGTTAACCATTTTACACTGAATCTGGTTAATCGATTAACACTGCACCAGAAGCAAAAAAAATGTGCAAAATTCAACATGATCTTCTTTCAAAACATTTTTCAAACACCTTATGATCATGAATTGAATTTACACAAATTTTAAAGTAAAAATAGACAGAGAAACCTGCATTCAAACAACAAAATACGATCCAAAGGATCAACAACGAGCAACACCAAGGATCTACATCTTGAATGATGAATATGAAGCTTTAACAATGGTGGAAAGTGAATTACCACTCCAAATCAGAAAATCCTTCCAAATTGCTGCAAGATCTACACTCCAAAACCTTGATCTACTATGATTGATGAACAAAAACAAGAATGGATGAAGGTTTAGCTCTAAATTAGTAAGAATCAATGTGAATTCTTACTAACTTATGAAAGAAGAAATTGAGCTTTTGGTGAATTTTGGTAGTTGGGGAGAGAAATTGCAAGGGATTTTTTGGCTATCAAAAGCTTGTGAAATGAATGAAATGAAGCCTCTATTTATAGAATTTAGGCTTGGGAATTTGGTGGTTTGGAATTAGGTTTGGAAGATCAAAATTAGGATTGGAATTCAAATTTTGGAGGGAAATTAAAAGAGTGGTGATTAGTGGAGGTATATGGTAGGAATTAATATTGATGATGTAGGGAATAAAAACTGAGATGGAATATTCCAAAATGATGAAAATTGGTGCTAATTGCTGAAAATTTGAATTTACTGCCATTTCTTCCAAAATTCGCACGCGTTAACCGATTAACCAAATGTGTTAACCGATTAACACAATGAAAATTTGGAAATTTTGGCTTTTTGATTTGCTGTCTTGATTCCGGCTCGATTTTTCTTGCTCGTCAATGAAGGCGTGGAAATAAACACATGAACCTTGGAGTCCCTTGAATAATAATCAATTAAGCCTTGGAAACTCTTGGTCAGATGAAATTTTGAATTGTTTGCCGATCAAATTTGACTTTATTCAGATGAAATCCATTCGAGCTGCGGGACTGATTTTTTTTTGGTATTTTTAACCTGTTCTTCCCCTGAAAATGTTAGTGAAAGAAAACAAAATATTTTTGGATTTTGATTAATGGTTAGTAAACGTAAACAATTAAACAATAAAATAACTAACAAACACGCACAAACCCAAAGATCCCTGCAAGGCACAATCTTGTAGAAGAGGGAACCAATGCGCGATCTTGTTTGTGGTATGAAATGCAAATGAAAAGCAAAGAATCTTAGGGGCAAAAATTAGGGTATTACAGCTGCCCCTATTTAAGTTTCTTCTATCCGGAGATACGAAGATGGGCATCTTTGTCTCTACGAGATAGAAGAGACTTAAATATAACAACAACCCAATTTTTGGCCCTAAGAGACCACAAGATGATATGATCATGCAAATGATATGCAAACACAAGACCACTGTGGGGAGAAAATGCCACAGAAGATAAACAAAAGTTGGGGAGCAAAAGAAAAGAGAACAGACTCCGCAGGGGAAAACACATCCCAACAAAGGGAGGAGACAAACTGGGGGTAAGTGTATGTGGAAATAAACCACATCACAACAAGGATAAAACCCAACAGGGAAGACTTAGCACAACAAGGCTCCACTGGGAAAAACAAGACCTCAACAATGAACTGTCTCTAGCATACTGAAGAGACTAATCATCCATCGGAGTAGAAAACCTCAACAACGAACTGTCCCGTCAAACCGAAGAGTCTTACCATTCATCAGAGTAATAAAATCTCAACAACGAACTGTCCCATCAAACCGAAGAGACTTACCATTCATCGGAGTCGTAAAATCTCAACAACGAACTGTCCCATCAAACCGAAGAGACTTACCATTCATCGGAGTAACAAATCTCAACAACGAACTGTCCCATCAAACCGAAGAGACTTACCATTCTTCGGAGTAACAAATCTCAAGAACGAACTGTCCCATCAAACCGAAGAGACTTACCATTCATCGGAGTAACAAATCTCAACAACAAACTGTCCCATCAAACCGAAGAGACTTACCATTCATCGGAGTCACAAATCTCAACAACGAACTGTCCCATCAAACCGAAGAGACTTACCATTCATCGGAGTAACAAATCTCAACAACGAACTGTCCCATCAAACCGAAGAGACTTACCATTCATCGGAGTAACAAATCTCAACAACGAACTGTCCCATCAAACCGAAGAGACTTACCTTTCATCGGAGTAACAAAAGGTATTAACTGTATCACCTCAAGCTTCTCAAATAAAGGACTGCCATGAAACAGTATTGAACCTTCCAAAAGGGGAATCACACGCAGATTTCAGCTGAAGGGCGCAGAATCCTCAAAGGTACAAAATAAATGCACTCTCAATCTAGGTTTCACAACCTAGAGATCCAAACAAATGTTGCAAGGGACCAAAGTTCAATCCAAGAACAAGCTGGAGAGAAACGGTCAAACAAGACTCGTCCTGAGGAGGAAACATATCAACTGGGGACTAAATCCATCCAGATAATGCACTGGAGAGGAAACTGAATCAGAATCTTCCATGAGAAATAAACTCAGTGGGGAATTAACAAAGATAGGCATTTTTCTGCTTACAGGTCGACATTCTAAATGGAGAGAGGACACACATGCTCTACGGGGATAACAACACCAGAGAGAAAAGAAGCACCAACATAAATGCAAAATGCAAAATGCAACAACCATATGCTATGCACAACAAAAAGAATGTGCATGCAATGCTTATGAGTATGAATATGCTGACAAAACAAACATAAAGGATAAACAGAGGGTGGAACAAACATCACAACACCACTGAATACTCGGCTAATCTCAACAAGATGGAGATATCATTAGCAACTCTGCTAGGCATTTAGCTGAAGAAATTCTGCAAGAGATAAACAAAAGCCATCAAAGGAAAATAAATCCTACTACAAGGCTCAAATCTTGCTGGAGAAAAGAAAATACTCCTTGGGGAAAGACCCGAATATCAATCTTCTAACATAGATGATCCACCAAGAGGATAAAAACATAAACTCTGCTTTGAGGACAGAAGGAAATCTGTCGAGGAATCATAGCAACCAAATCATTCTGAATCTTCCTGGGGATCATAAAGAATTCACAGGAACTTCCATGAAGAGATCTGCTACGGAGAAATAATGAATCTGCTGGGGATTGCAGACATATACACATCTACGCAAAATCCACTAGGAATACAAGGCAGATCTACTGGAGATACAAGAGAAAAGCTCTCTGAGGATTAACCAATTCGGAGCAAAGCATCCTGGACTTGCTGGGAAAATAACAAAAGGTCAAGCTGTGGGGGATTTTAGATCAATACTCATCATAAATGAGAGAAAACCCAACAGATGACTAAAAGAGATATCATCAGCGACTTCACTGGGGAATAGCCGCAATAATGATGCACAATCTTCACTAGGAGGATAAATCTCTGGAAAAACAATCCAGAGAGAAAAACATCCTGGACTTGCCGGGGGAAATGAGAAATTAACATCACTGCTCTATGCTTGAAAATAATAATGAACTGCCTCCGTTGGAGAATCATCAAGGATAAATCCTTGAGTAGAACAACCTGGAGAGAAAAACATCCACAAGACAAGATGAAACACGACAAGCGATCACCACGTCAATGCTTCTTAGAAGAAAGTAACATTGCTCTCTATTTGGTGACATCTAAAGCAACAACAACACGTCTAGAGGGTAAAACTCTGAGTGAAGCTTCCTCATATGATTTCGGCATGGGACATCAAAAAAATGAATCTCTGCATGGGTATCACCATTAAAGAGAAGTGCACCTTAAAACTACTCAACTGCCTGACCATAACATAATCAGCTGGAGAGGATTCAGATCAAGACCTAACTGGGGGAGAAACCAAACAACATTGGATCTTATGAATTCAACACATCACAACAAGCCTATCACCTTGTCAACAACTAAACACATTCATAGGACCAAGCTCTGCCAAGGAAATATCAACAAACTCTATTGGGAAAATATCGACAAACTCTACCGGGGAGCTGTCAATGAATTCTGCCAAAGGAGCGAGAACGAACCCTGCTGAAGAAAACATCGATCCTACCATCCTTGGAATAACCATTGATGTTCCTTTTCACATTCATAACTCAAAGGAAAATGTTTTTTATAATTTTCAAAAATTTAAATCAATTATTCACATTTTGTTTCAAAAATCAACATAAAAAATAAATGAAATTTTGCAAACAGAAACAAAATAAGAATTGCAAACAAAGGGACACAGACCCAAATTTTATTAATAGAATGGAAGTCCGCAAATGGCGTAATTCCATGGATCATTACAAAGTTTGAAAAATGTTAAATACATGGAAAGGGTTACAATGAAATACAATGACCACTATTCTCCCTAACAACTTTGAATTCCGTTGTGCTCAAAACTTCAGCTGAGGATGATTGAAGTAGAATCCTTGATAGGCAATGTTGCTTTCACATGATCAAGACTGGCCAGATGCAGTTACTTGTCACAATCCCTAACTTTTGCCTAGATTGCCCTATCGGGTTTTCAATCTACCGGGATGATTATTTCTGTTATTGTCTCTAATTTTTTCCTGGACCGCCCTTTCAGGTTTTCAGCCCACCGAGACGCTCATTTTTGCCTAAGCCGCCCTTTCGGATTTTCAACTTAGCGAGCTTTTCTTTTATTTTTTAGGCGAAGTATTTCTTGACTGCATCGGCATTCACAGGACGAGTGAACTCTTCACCATCCATAGTTGTAAGAAGTAAGGCACCGCCAGAGAAGGCTCTCTTAACAACATATGGGCCTTCATAATTAGGAGTCCACTTGCCCCTAGAATCATTGGTAGAAGTCGAGATCCTTTTGAGCACGATGTCGCCTTCTCTGAACATACGAGGTCGAACCTTCTTGTCAAAAGCTTTCTTCATTCTCTGTTGATACAATTGGCCATGACACAAGGTTATCATTCCTTTCTCTTCAATCAAATTCTACTGGTCATATCTGCTTTGGCACCATTCAGCCTCAGACAATTCAGCTTCCATCAAAACTCTCATAGAAGGGATTTCCACTTCTACCGGGAGCACTGCTTCCATACCATAAACAAGAGAGAAACGGGTCGCCCCTGTTGAAGTGCGGACGGATGTACGATACCCATGCTAAGCAAAAGGGAGCATCTCATGCCAATCCTTGTAAGTAACAACCATTTTCTGAACAATCTTCTTAATATTCTTATTAGCAGCTTCAACAGCCCCATTCATCTTAGATCTGTAAGGAGAAGAATTATGATGCTCAATCTTAAACTCATCACATAATTCTTTCATCATCTTGTTATTCAGGTTCGACCCATTATCAGTGATAATCTTGCTCGGAACACCATACCGACAGATGATTTGGTTCTTGATAAACCGGACCACTACTTGCTTGGTCACATTGGCATATGATGCCGCTTCAACTCACTTGGTAAAATAGTCAATAGCCACCAATATGAAACGGTGTTCGTTCGACGCTTTATGCTCAATCATTCCAATCATATCAATGCCCCACATGGAGAAGGGCCATGGAGAGGAGATAACATTGAGAGGAGTTGGTGGTACGTGAATTTTTTCAGCATAAACCTGGAACTTGTGGCACTTCTTCACGAATTTGCAACAGTCAGATTCCATTGTTAGCCAATAGTAACCTGTCCTCAACATTTTCTTAGCCATTGCATGCCCATTGGCATGGGTACCAAAAGATCCTTCATGAATTTCTTTCATCAACATGTCTGCTTCGTGTCTATCCACGCATCTGAGCAAGACCATGTCATAATTTCTCTTATACAGCACATCATCATTCAAGAAGAAACTACCAGCCAATCTTCTCAAAGTCTTCTTATCTTTCTTGGATGCCCCAAGCGGGTACTCTTGATTTTGAAGAAAGCATTTAATATCATAATACCACGGTTTATCATCAACAACCTCTTCAACTGCAAATACATGAGCTGGCCTATCAAGCCGCATACCATCAATTTTGGGCACATCATTCCACCGATTCACCACAATCATGGAGGATATAGTTGCTAAGGTATCTTCCATTCGATTTGCTGCTCTGGGTACATGGCGAAACTTAACCTTATTAAAGAAAGTTAACAACCTTCTTGCATAATCTCGATAAGGAATCAAATCAGGTTGACGTGTCTCCCATTCTCCTTTAATCTGATTAATCACTAGGGCTGAATCTCCATATACATCGAGAATCTTGATTCTTAAATCAATGGCTTCTTTCAAGCCCATAATACATGCTTCATACTCATCCACATTATTTGTGCAGGTGAACATCAACCTTGCAGTGAAAGGGATATGAGAACCATGGGGAGTAACAATTATTGCCCCAATACCATTGCCATATTCATTAACAGCTCCATCAAAAATCAAACCCCAACAGGATCCAGGCTCAGGGCCTTCATCAGGTAATGGTTCTTCACAATCTTTAACCTTTAGGTACATCACATCCTCATCAGGAAAATCAAACCTGATAGGTTCATAATCATCAATTGGCTGGTGTGCCAAATGGTCAGCCAAGACACTTCCTTTTATCGCTTTTTGAGTTCGGTACTCGATATCATATTCTGACAACAACATTTGCCAGCGAGCAATCCTCCCAGTTAAAGCAAGCTTTTCAAAGATATACTTGATTGGATCCATTTTGGATATCAACCAAGTCGTATGATTCAACATATACTGGCGGAGGCGCTTGGCAGCCCAAGCTAAAGCACAACGTTTCTTTTCAAGCATTGAGTACCGAGACTCACAATCAGTGAACTTCTTGCTCAAATAATAAATGGCAAATTCTTTTCGACCAGATTCATCTTGTTGACCTAGAACACAGCCCAGAGACTCTTCCAGCACGGTCAAATACATGATCAAAGGTCTTCCTTCCACAGGTGGAGACAAAATCGGAGGTTCAAGCAGATACTCTTTAATTCTTTCAAAAGCTTTCTGACAATCCTCTGTCTAGACACAACCCTGATCTTTGCGAAGAAGCTTGAAGATCGGTGCACAAGTGGCAGTCATATTGGATATAAATCGGGAGATATAATTCATACGTCCCAAGAATCCTCTTACTTGTTTTTCTGTTTTGGGCGCAGGCATTTCCTGGATGGCTTTAATTTTACCAGGATCAACTTCAATGCCTTTTTGGCTAACAATAAAGCCCAACAACTTTCCAGAACGGACACCAAAAGTGCATTTATTTGGATTCAAACGGAGCTTAAACTTTCTTAAACGCTGAAACAACTTCAATAAGTACTCAATATGATCTTCTTCAGTCTTCGACTTACAAATCATATCATCCACATAGACCTCAATTTCTTTATGCATCATATCATGGAACAAAGTGGCCATAGCTCTCTGGTACGTTGCACCAGCATTTTTCAAACCGAAGGGCATCACTCTGTAACAGAATGTTCCCCAGGGTGTAATGAATGTTGTTTTTTCCATATCCTCGGGTGCCATCTTTATTTGATTATAACCGGAAAATCCATCCATAAAAGAAAAGATACTGAATTTAGCAGTATTATCTACCAACATATCAATGTGTGGAAATGGAAAATCATCTTTTGGACTCGCTTTATTCAAATCTCTATAGTCAATACACATTCGGACCTTTCCATCTTTCTTTGGAACATGCACAATATTGGCCACCCATTGAGGATTCTCAGAAGTCACAAGAAAACCAGCATCAATCTGCTTTTGAACCTCCTCTTTGATCTTCACAGCCATGTCAGGATGAGTTCTTCTCAATTTCTGCTTAACAGGTGGACATTCAGGCTTCAATGGCAAATGGTGCTCCACAATATCAGTATTAAGACCAGGCATGTCTTGATAGGACCAAGCAAACACGTCAACATATTCTCTAAGAAGCTCCACAATCCTCTTCTTAACATCTGACTGAAGCAGTGCCCCAATCTTGACTTCTTTTACCTCATCATCTGAACCCAGATTCACCAATTCCACTGGCTCTTCATGAGGCTGAATGGATTTTTCGTCGTGCTCAAGCAACCGATAAATTTCAACTGGAATCTCCTCAATATCCTCTTCTTCAGCTCCAAACACAGGGAACTCAAAGTTGGGAGGGGGCATAGGGTCATTGTTTTCAATGGGTTTATCAATCAATCTGCACAATGATATATGTTTGACTTTAGAATATGAACAAAAAGTGCAAGTATCATGCAGATAAAAGTGATTATCACATTATTATTTTTGGTTTTTTATGTTACCATTTTTCAGAAATAAAGCAAAAAGGGAAAACATAATATGGATAAACAAAATAACATTTTATTGATGATGATAAAATTTGAAACAAAGCCCTCACAAATTCACTGTCACCTTGGGCAGAGTGAAAGGATTTTTGAAAGAAACAAAAACGAATTACTTTGAAATATGAACAACAGTGGGAACATTAACAGCTATCCAATTCTGGCAGATTTGACCATGTGTCACGAAATTGGGAAGTTCTTCTTCTTCATCATCTTCAATGATGGCAGTGACTTCATATTCAGGTTCCTTAAACTTCTTCCGAGGGGAATAAAAAGGTACATATGCATCCTCTAGGGACATATACCCGGGGTCTTCCAAATAAGGCTCCCAGTCTTCAGCAGGAATGACATCATCTTCAGAACCAAATGGGATGTAACCTACAGGGTCATCTTCAAGAATTACAGCCGTAGAAAGATCTTCACTGGGGAAATCTTGAACTATATTGACAGACGCCTTGTCGTGATTAGGCAGCGGATTCGATTGGACATTAGGGTTGGAATCTTCGAAAGACAAAATACCACTTCTATCCAACCTTTGCACTTCCATCTTTAATGGATAACAGTTCTCAGTATCATGCCCAGCACCTCCCTGATGGAAAGCACAATGAGCTTCAGGCTTATACCACCATGGTGAATCTTTTGGAACAGTAGGTGGTGGACGGGTCTGAACAAGATTCTTCTTAATTAGACAAGGAAGCAATTCTGTATATGTCTTCGGAATCGGATCAAAATCCTTCTGAAAACGGCCCCATTGATTGTTTGGCTGATTAGGACGTTGTTGCTGAGCAGGAGCTGCCTGAACAACAGGAGTTGAACTGATAACAGGAGTGACAGATGTAACATGTTGCTGGCACTGATTATTTCTATGGCGAGGTCCTCTATACCTTTCTCGAGAAACGGCATTGGTCTCTCCTTCTTTCTTTTTGGCAAATCCTCCACTATATTTTTTGGAACTTCCAGTAAAATTGCCATCTTTCGACAAACGTCCCTCACGGACACCCTCTTCCAATCTCATCCCCATATTAACCATCTCAGTGAAATCACTTGGGGCACTAGTAATCATACGCTCATAATAGAAAGGACTCAGAGTTTTCAGAAAAATCTTGGTCATCTCCTTCTCTTCCAAAGGGGGGCTGATCTGAGTAGCAATCTCGCGCCACCTCTGCACGTATTCTTTAAATGTCTACTTATCTTTCTGAGCCATTGCCGAAAGCTGGTCACGATCAGGAGCCATATCCATATTATACTTATACTGTTTCACAAACGCCTCACCCAAATCTTCGAAAGTGCAAACTCGAGTACTGTCGAGTCCCATATACCATTTCAAAGCTACACCGGACAGACTATCTTGAAAGTAGTGAATGAGAAGCTGATCATTATCCTTCTAAGCCGGCATCTTACGAGCATACATATTCAAATGACTCATCGGACAAGAGTTACCCTTATACTTTTCAAAGTCAGGGACTTTGAACTTATGCGGGATCTTCACATTTGGAACCAAGCATAACTCATGAGCATTCTTTCCAAACAGCTCTTTAAACCTCAGAGCTTTGATTTCTTTCTGCATTTCAGTAAACTGGTCTTGAATCTCTTCCATTCTATCATAAGCACTGGCATTCTCACTTGGGGCCGTGTGGAAAATCTGCTCTTCACCAAAAGGAACAGTGTGAAGCACAGGCGGTGGTACAGTCATCACAGGTTGAACTGTAGGAACAACTGGAATTTCAGGATGTGGTGGTGATGGTTGATAACCCTCAGGAATAAAGTTATGAGGCATGCCCCAGGGGAAGCCAGGAGGCATGGAGTACTGAGGAACACTAGCAGGCGCCACAGAGATGGGTGTAGCGACAATCTCAGAAATGACTGTCCTTTGCATAGGAGTTGAAAGTGGAGGAGAAGGTGGTGGTGGCTGATTCTGAGCAGCCACCAGAGCTTCCAACATAGCAGTGAGTCTTTCCAAACCATCCTTCAAAGTTGACACTTCTTCACGAAGCTCACGGTTCTTTAGTTGCAATTTATCCATCTTTTTCTTCAGATTAGCTCAAGTATTATACTGGTGCGACAGCTTGGCTGAATGAAGACCAAAGGAAACAATAACACAACTGGAAAAGGCAAGAAACAAATGCAAAAGATGATGCTTGATGTGCAAGATGCAAATGCAAAGTTTCAAGGAAATATAAGGCATATTGCAAACATTGTTATCTGAAATACTAAAATCTCATTCATTAATGATGGAAAAGATTACATCTCGAAAGTACAAATTCAAGAATCCCAAAACAAAAGAGAATAAAGAAAACTAAATCCCTAGAGAATCCTATGAGAAGAAGTCCCAGCTCTATCTTCCAGCTTCTTGAAGTGGGCTTGCATCTGAGTCTTCTCAATCAGCAACTTATCGACGATCAACTTCCAAGGAGATTCTGAATTCTTGATGTGGGCTTGATTATATATGCCTTGGTGGTGGATATATGAGATACGCATTGTGTTGTTTTGTGTTTGATTTCTGGTATAAGTTGTGGTGAGAATATTACATGTGTATTTTGGTGTTATTATATAATTGTATGCAATTATATTATGATTGTGTTTCTCACCCTTCTGCTGTTTAGAATGCTCTATGAGGCATTGCAGATTAGATGCTGGAGGTCTTTTTGTGAAGCTTGGGTCTTCATTCTTTTGTCGGTCGGCTCTGATATGTAGCACCGGGTAGTCGGGGAGATCGTTGTGATTTATGTGTATATACATAGATATTTTTTGGATTGTATATGTCTGGAGCTATGTATGACAGAAAAACTTTTTATGTGATATATATATGAGATTCAGTTGCAGATTTTTCGCTTTTATTCTGTATCTGAATTGTGGGTAGTAGGAACTAAGTTCCTCTGTTATTTGCTACCTGATTGTTGCATATCTTTATGAGCAGGTTTATTGTGTTTTGTCTCAGTTGATGTGACGCCTTCGTCTATGCCATGAATGTTTAATTATACTCTAATGAATTTTTTATCGCTTTATTTAATTGGGGGTGTTACAGCGCTCACCATAGTAGCGTAGTTGCAGAATTCAAATTTTGCAACTGTTTTGGGCAATTACTTCAGTCCCTTTTTTCCCTCCATTCAAGACCACGACCTCGACAATATTTATCTTCACTTCCTCTATATATAGGACCCTCTGGTCATGTTCCAGACACCCCGAATTCGCGCGGAAGCTCTGTCAAAATTCCGTTTAGATTTTTAGGCATATATTCAGTTTCAAAGCGGCAATTACTCACATTGAGGAATTGTCGCACTTTTATTGTAATTTTCTTTTGTTGCTGTACTTTTGGATTCCAAACAAGCCTGTCGGCATTATTTCAATTCAGTTCTGTAATTTTTACTTTACAAGTTATCTTTTGTTTTACCTTTGCATTTGAATTTATTTTACTTTTGTATGTAATGTTAGTTTTAACTCCAATTACCGTTAACATGTTTGCTATGAAAAATACCATGTCTTGTTAAATTAATTGAGTTCGTATGAGGACCGTCGTTACAGACGGGACTCCGTAGAAAATTTAGGCGCGAAATTATTGATTGTATGTTAGTTTTGGTCTTTGTTTCTAATTTTCATGTCTTATTATTCCGAAACGAGAGTGAGGAATATACTAAGTTCGGACCCATAGCGTGAAAGTTAAAGGGATGAACTGATAGTGGAAACTAGGCATCGATCCTAAAAATAGGGAGAGCGCTTTAGGCATCGTTTAGAATTTCATTGACTTTCAAAATACGCTTTTCAATTAAAACGGACGAGCGAGAGCAAAATCCTGTGGTTAAAAGGTGTGGTTCTTGTCGATAGCGCGAGAGTGTGAGACGGAGTCTTTAAGTTAGTACTTTCTACGGAATGAAGTTCAGACGTCATTAGCATCTGATTTCTACAAGTCCTTTAGGTACACAGAATCCATATTTCGGAATCGTTTTTATTGTTATTTCTTAAAACCTCTAGAATTAGTAATTCTTTCTTCCCGTTCAAAATCCATTCATCCTTAGCCTTAGCTTTACACTGCAATAATAGGTTGCATTAGTTTGATTATCCCTTCCCTATGGGTTCGACAACCTTATTAAAACTACTTGAACAACTGTATACTTGCAGTCTTTATTCGACGAACACGTCAGTGTGCTCGAAACGCATCACAAATGAATCCGTTAATCATGTCATAAACAATGATTAAGGTTTATGAAAAAGATATTTTATCCACATGAATATTGTAAAATCATTTTTGGTTTAAGAAAAATCAAGAAAATAAATCATTTTAAAAATATTTAAAACAATTTTAAAATAATATTTTTAAAATATCAAATAAAAAATTATTTTTGTGATTTTTTTATGGATTAAAATAATAGGGTATTTAAATTACATTTGTGCAAAAATTGGGATAAAAAATAATTAATTTGATAGGAAAAATCAATATTTGAAATTATTTTTAAAAACAATTAAAAATAATATATTAAAAATATTAAAAATGTATCAAATATAAATTATTTTTTTGATTTTTCTAGTGAATAAATTATTTAAACACGTGGACAATATTTGTGCAAAAATTCATTTGAAAATAATCAAAATTGGATGTAGAAAATAATTTTTGAAAATAAAATGAAAATATTAAAAATATTTAAAAATTCAAAAATTTGAATTATGGCGTGAAGAACTTCATCTTCTTCCTCATGCCACCTAGATTTGCAAAACCCCTCATATCTCACTCATATGCTAAAGGACTTGTAGAAGGACTTGTAGAAATCTGATTCATGCATCTGATTTCGTAATGAAATTGCACGATGTAAACATGAAAATTGTTCGCTTTTGAACAAGGAACACGATGATACCAATTAATTTCATTTATTTTAAGTGTGGAGTGAGTTATCAAGTGATGAACAGATGAACCCTAATTTTTGCAAGAATAATATGAAATCCTATACATGATTGATACATAGCAATTGATTGAGGGAAAACATTCTATATAAGTACAGAAACATGTTGGTAACTTGAAATATCAAAAATGATGCATGTTTCATGGAGTTTGGGAAGTTCAGGCTTACTTGTGCAATAGGAATTCAAATCCTCAATTGTAGGTGTTACAGATGTAAAATGATGACCTGGACAGCTTCCCTAGACCTCAAGGAATGTGTTGATGTGCTTGGAATGGATTGAAACCTTCTGGTTTAATGGGCTCGACTCCAACTGCAACTTATGATGTATTTTGAGCAAATGGGTATGACTTGATGATTCTGATGTTACATAAGTTGTTTAAGTGCTTGGATCACTCATACATGATGTATGTGAGGTGTTTGGATCATTCGTTTGGATGGAATTGCTTTGGTTTGAGAAATTCAATTTCTCCCTCACTTGAAAGTTTGAAACTTGGAACTAAATTGATTTTTTAGAAAACAAGGATTGAAGTTATTTTGGTGTATTTGAAATGATCAGAAGTGAGCTCTATTTATAGGTTAATGAGTTTGTCTTGGATGAATAGTAACAGCTTGGTGGATAAAAGCTCATTCAATGTTTTTGGTAAGTTACCATTACTTCCATGCCAAGGTACAATAGCTCTTCTAATTAGCATAGCCAACTTTTGACCAATTCACATTCCTCAGATGTTTTTATTATTGTTTATGCATGAATCTTGACTGAAAAGAATACCTTTGATGAATGTGCACTATAGCACATAAATTCACTTTAAATTTCAAGGCTTTCATGACAAAACTTCATCATTCTCATGAGATTTTTCTTGATTCTTTTGCTCTATCTTGCAGGTTTGTGATGAGTCACTCTGATCCATGTTGAATTGGTATGATCGTGATCATTGCAATTGACTCCAAAATCATGTGTTGCAAGAAATGACCAAACTGATTTTGCAAAACAGTTTGCAGCAAGGTGTATTGCAACCTCCATAACCCTTTGCTCAAGTTGAGTTGTCTCATGCTCTTGGGCTCTTTAGAAATCTGGGATTATGTACTTCAACTTTGATGTTCACCATTGGACTTGATTAATCTTGGATCATGGTGAAAAATCCCTCCACATTTTGGTGTTTTGCCTGATCTTACCTTAGGCAGAATTTCACTAAGTGTTGAAGTCCATTTCACACTTTTCTTGATTTTGATCACTCCATAACTTAAAATCCATGCATTTTTTGACCATGGTTCAGTTTTACACTTTTGTAGTATGTGATGAGATCTATCATTTGAGCTTTGGATCCAAAAAAAATGGATGCATGGTTTGGAAGTTATGGCATTTGGAAGTTGGGTACCTAAACACTTTTTTTCATAACTTAGTGAAATTTTCACTTTCTCAACATTGCCCCTTTTACAAGTTACCTTGATTTCTTGATCAAATCTTCTTCAAATACAATAACGGGTCATGTTTTCTTGTATAATGGTTCATGATGAACATTTTTGGTCAAAAAGTCAAACTTTGACTTTTAGTCTTAGATGAATTTTGTGCAGAGAAACCCTAATTCCTTATTTTCAATGAATGGATGTCTCAAGGTGATTTTAGACTCATGAATGGACATCAAGAGTACATTTGAGTGTCTTGAATCATATCTTAAGGTTTGAGATCATGTATTTGGTCAAAAGTCAAAGGTATGTTTGACTTTTCATCAAAACCCTAGTTTGTGGCTCAGACGAATTTGAATTCTTGTATTGCTTATGCATCAAGTTCTTTGAATCAATCCAATCATATGAATGGACTAATATGATGTATTTGATATCCTTGAAACATATCTTGAGGTCTTGGCTCATGACCAGGTGAAAATTTCCCTCTAGAAGCCTTGGTCGACCAAAACCCTAATTTGGTGACACTGGTGGTCTTGAGGCATGATCAACTTGTAATGTTGCAATCTTGTGCTTGATTCTTGCAGTTGAGGATCTCTTGACCTCCATGAATGATTGAGAGGCTTGATAAGTGCAAGACCCATAGCTTTTGAATAATTTTTAAGTATTAGGTTGTATAATTATTAAGAGAGTTAGGGGTTGCCGATCGTGAGTCCGAGTTTTGTTGATAAATAATACTGTATTACCAGGGCCAGGTCAGGAGTGTTACCAGAAACTTTGCTGTGAATGGTGTTGTTCTTTTGTTTTAATTATCTATACTAATTATCTTTTTTATTTCGGAAATAATTGGATATAAATTTACCGGCTGACCGGTCGAAATAATTATATTTACGAGTTTTATCATTTCCAGTCTGTTTTCTATAATTTCGTCACCTATAATTTATTTTAATATGTTCAAATATTATTTTTGATAAAAAACACGAATTCAACTGTTTTTCGTTCGGGTCTTTTTCGACACTTGTAGGTTGGTTGGAAAATTTATTATTTTGTTTAGGAAAAATAAAATTAAATAAAATAGTGTTGGGTTATTATTTTGGTTGTGTACTGTAACGGAAAGTTAATATACATATAAGTATATGTATTAACTAATTTCACAAAACCAAATATCATGATATTTTGGAAAAAATGATGATTGGTTCCACGTGAGATTTTGTAGGGCGGTTACTATTTCTTCTGAGAGAAAATATTATTAGTGTTAAGCTTGTGGTTATTTCATTTTTTACAAGTCTGTTATCTCTCTCCAAGAAAAGAAATAGTTATGTGCTCATCAACTCCATATTCTCCATTTTCAAAAGCTTGCTTTGGTAATATATTTTTCGTACCTTAAGTATATTATTTCTTTAAGCCAATGCATGCATGTGTATTACTGATATGGTTTTCATTTTATTAGAGCTAACATGAATATGTTTTGGTTTTAATTTATATAGCATGATTTTTATATTTTTTTTAAGGATTGTTTTAGGAGTGTAAATTATCATGTTATTTAATAAGCTTAAGTGAGTCTATTGGTGCTGGTAGTAGTGTTAAGAGAGTAGAAATAATTTAGGTATTATATTTTGTTAAGAAAAAAATAATATTGCATGACGAAGGAAAAAAAAATAGGAAAGGAAAATAAATGAATGAGAAAAAAAAAAGAAGAAGAAGAGAGAAACTGGTGTCGGCGACCTATTACGACCGTCACGCGCATTTTTACCAGGCCACGACCGTAACACCTGTGTTACGACCGTAACAGGAAATGACGACCGTAACAGGAGGTGACGACCGTCACTCTCCCCACTTGCCTTCTTTTCTTTACTTTTTATTAGGTTTGTTTATTATGATATTTTTTATATACTAGTTAGTTTTACTGTAGGTTTATTTTCTTTCTTTTTCTGTTGCTTTTACGTTTTATTTTATTTTAGTAGTAGGATTTTATTATTAGTTTTAGTTCTAATTTTCTATTTAATTGGGTTAGTTACTAATAGGTTTTTAGTTTGCATTTTTTTAATGGTAATTAGTTTATTTTGTTTCTTTTAGCTTATTCGAAAAATTATTATATTTTAAAAAGTGATTAACTAATTTTATTTGGTTAATATTGGTGTTAAATATTTTTATATAATCGGAAAATTACGAGGAGAACCGAGATGTCGAGTTTTGGGTTTTTAGAAAACGGTAAATAAATTAGTATTTATCGGGAATGGTTATATTTATGAGTTAGAACTGAGAGGGAATAAAATACCTTATTTAACGGTAAATATTACGTGGTTTAGGACGTGATAGTACCGGTACGTGGGAAGAAGGAAATTATCAGGAAGCGTGCGAAGGTAAGGGCACCTTCTAACGATATTATATAGTAGTGAATGCGGATGTATTTGTATGAATGATTGTGTGCCCACTTGGGGTCCTTGTGAAAATGATGTGCTGATTGAGTTTGTTAATGATAAATGTGTGAAATGCTTTCATATGATTTGTGCGAAATATATGAATTGGCATGAGGTTATGATTGCCTGAGATGAGATTATATAAATTGTTGCATTTGCATTTGTGTGTGCATGCATACCATAGTTGCGTGTAGGTAGTTGGTACCGAATGGGCCAGGGTGATGTGACTGAGCCGTCACCTAATCTCGAAGGGATTCTACTGCACCAGGTGATGTTAATGAGCCGTCATCGATCCTTTGAGATCAAATTGAGTCAGGTGTCTGCGAGGAGGCAACACCGGGTGTCTGCAAGGGCAGCACTTTTTGTGTCTGCAAGGCAGCACGGTTAGTGAGGACCCATGGGGGGTATCACGACTCTCTGCGGAGAGGTAAAATTCCTGGATTCATGCATGGTGAGGGTACCCGACGAATTGGGACCACCAATCCATATAGAGTCTGCATTTAGGATATATGTGCATTTACTTTGTGGTGTTAAATTGTGTTTTAATTATATCATGTTATACCTGTATATGTGTATTCTTTTCTATATGCTATTTCTAGAAAGTGACCCTCTACTATTATTATGATGTGGTTAACGACCACCCAGACTATGGGAGAGCCACAGGTTCCGCCGATCGTGTTGGGGACTGTGACCACCTGGGATTTCATTGACCAGGATCGGCCCAGTGCTTGGAGGATTGACCCGGCTTCAAGTACGGCTTACTACTACGGGCAGATAGTGATCACGACTAGACATGACACCCTGCAGATACACCAGAGCGTGATTTGGCAGATGACTCCGTTTCCAGTTCCCATGCAGGGAGCAGGGGGAGTTCCAGGAGTAGCACCTATGGATCCTCAGCCGAGGGCGCAGAGGAGTTCAGAGGGAGAGACTGTACCTCGTGGTGGATTGGGAGCCACTACTTGTGGAGGATTTGAGGTGGGAGGACCTTCTGTACATGCGAAGGTGCAGGAGGGGGATGTGTCTGGAGCAGCGACTGCTGTTAGACCTGGACCTTCAGGGGATCCCGCGGTATCTTGCCCGGGTTATTCCCCTAGAGTTTCTATGGAGGGGGATAGTTGCTTTGAGATTCCAGCCCCTTCAGTAACCCCGACCATGTGGGTTGACTTGATCACCAGGGAGTCCGGGGATGTGTATAGCGCTGAGATGTATGATGTGACGTCACGAGCCAGAGCCCCTACCGAGAGTTCTTGCTTGGTCTGTGGCGAGCACCCTTGCATTTGCCCGCCTTAGTTCTTTAGCTTGTGGTTGTATAGTCTTATCCTGTGCTGATCACGTTTTCGTAAATGTGGGCCCGTCCTAGTTTAGTTTTGGATATCTTTTTGGATGACTGTACCGTATACTATGATACTTCTAGGAGCAGTTATTGTTATATTTTGGATACGGTATGCCCTATGTTCATGGTACCCTTATGTTTTTAGGTCATGAACTAGGTGTTGTCTTTTGGGTTATTGTATTGTACAGGTACTTACACTTTGCTCCTTCGAGAAGTTACTAGTGATGCATATATTATTATTTCAGTTTCAAAATAGTTGTTTCCATTTCGAAAAATATGCGTTGTAGTTTCTTCGGATATGTAGAGCCGGCTGTGCATTTGCAAGTAACATACTCCGTCGTTTTGGAATTCGGTAAACAATTGACTCTGATGTTTTTAAAAAATAAAAAAAAACGGGGTGTTACATTTTTGGTATCAGAGCACGACTTTAGATCTTCAAAGGGAAAGTGTTTTAGGAAGTCATCCGTCTAGAGTCTTCTGTTTAGTTGTCCAGTCAGTTCTAGAGCTTGAGTGATTAAGTTTACGTTAGTAAGTTGTTGACATGAGATAGTGTCGGAAAGCTCAGGAGAAGGTTTTAATCTAAATGTTGGGTTTTGCAGGAAGACAATGCCTCCCCGACGTGTGCCTCCACCCCCTGAGACAAATGATCTCACCATTGGTCAAATGGCTCATGCGATGAATGCTATGGCAGCTGCTGTGACTGCGCAAACCAATGCTAAGATACAAAGAGATGCAGAGAAGAGAGATCGAGAGATTCATGCTGCTGGGACTCGTACTCTCACTCAATTCCGTCGCCAAGACCCACCTCAGTTTCGTGGGGAAGGAGGTCCTGATGCGGCTGATTTATGGCTTCAGGAATTGGAGAAGATATTCGGAGCAATCCATTGCCCTGAGATAGAAAGGGTGACTCTGGCCACCTATCAACTACTAGGAGATGCTGAGTACTGGTGGAAGAACACTAGGCTGATTATGGAAGGTGTACACGAGGAGATAAACTGGGAAACCTTTAAACATAAATTTCTGGCCAAGTACTTTCCAGAGACAGCTAAGGAAAGGTACGGTGAGGAATTCCTGAAACTACGCCAAGGAGGTATGACCATTGAGGCTTATGCGACCAAGTTTGAATTCCTATCAAGGTTTTTCCGTTTCTTCAGAGATGGTGTCGATGAAGCTTACATGTGTCGTCGATTCCAAGAAGGGTTGAGATATGAGATGCAGGATGTAGTGATACCTCTAGGTATCAGACAATTTCAAACACTGGTTGAGAAATGTCAAGAGATTGAGGATATGAAAAATAAGAGGGTAAATCGTGGAGGAAACTTTACTGTTGGGGGACCAAGTCGTCCAAATAATCCTAATCGTGGTAGACAGGGAGTGAAGTCTTATCAACCTTACCAGGAGTATCGTGGACCAACTCGTTCTACAAATGTCACACAAGGGAATCAGATGAGGGGGAAACTGGTGTGTTACAACTGTGGACGGGAAGGACATTTTGCGAAGGATTGCAAAACAAATACACTTACTTGCTACAACTGTAAGAAACCAGGTCATCTAGCCCGAGATTGCAAGGTTCCAAAGGTGGAGTCAACATTAAATGCGACACAGGGAGCCCGACCTACTGCAAAGGGACGTGTCTACACTATGGGTGCTGAGGAAAGTGTCCAAGCCAGCAATGCAATACATGAGAATTGTCAAGTTGCAGGTAATTCTTTAACTGCATTGATTGATACTGGTGCAACCCATTCATTCATTTCCTTAGATTGTGCAAATCGGTTGAACATAAAGATATCTCCACTGCTTTTTGATTTACAAGTCTCTACCCCTGCCAAGAATTTAGTTGTGAGCTCGGCATGCTTACACTGTTTAGTAGTTATCCAGAATAGAGAGTTTTTGGTCAATCTAATTTGTTTACCCCTACCGTCACTCGAGATCATACTCGGGATGGACTGGTTATCCTATCACTATGTCATCTTGGACTGTGCTCGCAAGATGGTATTTTTCCCTGAACCCGGAGTTGGTAAATACTTGTCCGCAAACCAACTTAGAGTGACCTTGAGGGATGGCGCTCTAGAGTTTTTGTCACTACATAGTGTGGAAGTAGCCTCAGACATTCAAATTGAAAATATACGTGTGGTTCAGCAATTCCAAGATGTGTTTCCATTGGAGATTCCAGGATTTCCCCCGGTACGCGAAGTAGAGTTCTTTATAGATTTATATCCTGGAACAGGACCGGTTTCAGATCCTCCTTATCGGATGGCGCCGGTAGAATAAACTGAGCTAAAGAGTCAGGTCGAGGATCTACTCGCGAAAGGATTCATCAGGCCAAGTGTATCCCCTTGGGGAGCGCCAGTTCTTTTGGTAAAGAAGAAAGATGGGCGTTCACGCTTATGTGTGGATTATCGGAAACTCAATAAGGTAACTATTAAGAACCGGTACCCCTTGCCACGAATTGATGATCTGATGGATCAATTAAATGGAGCTTCCGTTTTCTCAAAGATTGACTTGAAGACAGGCTACCACCAGATCAGAGTAAGGGAGGAAGATATTTCAAAGACGGCATTTCGTACGCGTTATGGGCATTATGAATACCTTGTGATGCCGTTTGGAGTGGAATGCACCCGCCATTTTTATGGACTACATGAATAGGATTTTCCATCCGTTCTTAGACTGATTTATGGTAGTTTTCATCAATGATATACTCATTTATTCAAAAAATGAAGAGGAACATGAAGAGCATCTTCGTTTGGTCTTACAATTTTTGCATGATAAGAAGTTGTATGCTAATCCCTCTAAGTGTGAGTTTTGGCTAGACAAAGTGAATTTTCTAGGTCATGTCATATCAAGAAAAGGGATAGCAGTGGATCCTAAGAAAATTGAGACGGTACTTGCCTGGGATCAGCCGAAGACGGTTACAGATATACGAAGTTTTATCGGTTTAGCTGGTTATTACCGCAGATTTATTGAAGGATTTACAAGGATTGCAGCACCAATGACGCAACTTACAAGGAAGGATCAACCCTTTGCTTGGACCGAGAAGTGTGAAACCAGTTTCAAATTGCTGAAAGAGCGATTGACAACTTCACTGGTGTTAGTTTTACCGCAACCAGAGGAACCTTATGAAGTTTTTTGTGATGCTTCTCATCAAGGACTCGGATGTGTGCTGATGTAGCATAAGAAAGCAGTGGCGTATGCATCACGGCAGTTAAGAACTCATGAAAAGAACTATCCCATACACGATTTAGAGCTTGCAGCGGTGGTTTTTGCCCTAAAAATCTGGAGACATTACCTGTATGGGTGCACTTTTGTTGTTTTCAGCGACCATAAAAGTTTGAGATACCTTTTTGACCAGAAGGAACTGAATATGAGACAGAGAAGGTGGATGGAGACGCTCAAAGATTTCGATTTCACACTACAATACCACCCTGGAAAAGCGAATGTTGTGGCAGATGCGTTAAGCAGGAAGAGGGTTTCTGCATTGTCGACCATCATGGCTAATCAACAAAGGTTGTTAGAAGTATTTCGAGACCTACATCTTAACGTGGAATTTGTACCAGGAGCTTTGAAATTGGGTATTATTAAAGTATCAAATGGATTGTTGGAAGACATTGCGAGTTGTCAGGATGACGACTTGATTGTAGAAAAAAGGAATCTGATTATTCGAGGAACCGCCACAGAATTCAAGGTAGGAGGAGACAATATCTTGAGATGTAATGGTAGAGTGTGTGTGCCCGATGCAAAAGAACTGAGAAAGACGATCCTTGAGGAGGCTCATAAGAGCAAATTGAGTATTCACCCAGGGGAAACTAAGATGTATCAGGATCTAAGGCAGGATTTTTGGTGGCCAGGTATGAAGAGGCATATAGCTGAGTATGTTGCGTCATGTTTGACCTGTCAAAAGGCAAAGGTAGAGCACCAGAGGCCTGCAGGGATGTTACAACCGTTGGACATACCAGAATGGAAGTGGAATAGCATTTCGATGGACTTTATCACAGGTTTACCAAAGGCTAAAAGGAAGAATGACTCCATATGGGTTATAGTTGACCGGTTAACGAAGTCTGCTCACTTTCTGCCTGTCAAGACTACTTATACAACAGAGAAGCTGACTGAGATTTACATAGCTGAGATAGTAAGACTTCACGGAGTACCCGCAAGCATTGTGTCAGACCGGGATCCAAAATTTACCTCTCATTTTTGGGGAGCACTACATGTCGCATTGGGTACTAAGTTAAGGTTAAGTTCGGCATATCATCCGCAAACGGATGGCCAGACGGAAAGAACTAACCAGTCCTTAGAGGATCTATTAAGAACTTGTGTGTTAGATGATAGAGGAAGTTGGGATGATGTTTTGCCATTGATAGAATTCACCTACAACAACAGTTTCCATACAAGTATTGGAATGGCCCCATATGAGGCTCTCTATGGAAGGCGGTGTCAAACACCGTTATGTTGGTATCAAGATGGGGAGCATATGATAGTGGGACCAGAGATGGTGCAACAGACTACGGATAAGGTCAGGACGATTAGACAAAGGATGAAGGCTTCACAAGATCGTCAAAAGAGTTATGCAGATAAGCGTCGTAGGCCGTTAGAGTTTAAAGAAGGGGAGCATGTATTCCTTCGAGTTACACCAACCACTGGTGTGGGAAGGGCCCTAAAGGCAAGGAAGTTGACCCCTAAATTCATTGGACCGTATCAAATCACCGAGAGAATTGGGAAGGTTGCTTATCGAATAGCACTACCACCAGAATTATCCCGAATTCATGACGTGTTCCATGTGTCTCAACTAAGGAAGTATGTTCTGGATCCTTCACATGTGATCACGCCCGATGATATTCAGTTAAAGGAAGACTTGTCGTTTGAAGTACCACCAATAAGGATTGGAGATAAGAAAATGAAGAGCCTTAGGAACAAAGAAATACCACTGGTTAAAGTAATATGGAACGAAGCTACAGGAGATGCAACTTGGGAACTAGAGAGCAAGATGAAGGAGCACTATCCTGAGTTTTTCAAGGTCGTCTAAGTTTCGAGGACGAAACTTCTTTTAGGGGGGAGTAATGTAAGACCCATAGCTTTTGAATAATTTTTAAGTATTAGGTTGTATAATTATTAAGAGAGTTATGGGTTGCCGATCGTGAGTCCGAGTTTTGTTGATAAATAATACTGTATTACCAGGGCCAGCTCAGGAGTGTTACCATAAACTTTGCTGTGAGTGGTGTTGTTCTTTTGTTTTAATTATCTATACTAATTATCTTTTTTATTTCGGAAATAATTGGATATAAATTTACCGGCTGACCGGTCGAAATAATTATATTTACGAGTTTTATCATTTCCAGTCTGTTTTCTATAATTTCGTCACCTATAATTTATTTTAATATGTTCAAATATTATTTTTGATAAAAAACATGAATTCAACTGTTTTTCGTTCGGGTCTTTTTCGACACTTGTAGGTTGGTTGGAAAATTTATTATTTTGTTTAGGAAAAATAAAATTAAATAAAATAGTGCTGGGTTATTATTTTGGTTGTGTACTGTAACGGAAAGTTAATATACATATAAGTATATGTATTAACTAATTTCACAAAACCAAATATCATGATATTTTGGAAAAAATGATGATTGGTTCCACGTGAGATTTTGTAGGGAGGTTACTATTTCTTCTGAGACAAAATATTATTAGTGTTAAGCTTGTGGTTATTTCATTTTTTACAAGTCTGTTATCTCTCTCCAAGAAAAGAAATAGTTCTGTGCTCATCAACTCCATATTCTCCATTTTCAAAAGCTTGCTTTGGTAATATATTTTTCGTACCTTAAGTATATTATTTCTTTAAGCCAATGCATGCATGTGTATTACTGATATGGTTTTCATTTTATTAGAGCTAACATGAATATGTTTTGGTTTTAATTTATATAGCATGATTTTTATATTTTTTTTAAGGATTGTTTTAGGAGTGTAAATTATCATGTTATTTAATAAGCTTAAGTGAGTCTATTGGTGCTGGTAGTAGTGTTAAGAGAGTAGAAATAATTTAGGTATTATATTTTGTTAAGAAAAAAATAATATTGCATGACGAAGGAAAAAAAAATAGGAAAGGAAAATAAATGAATGAGAAAAAAAAAGAAGAAGAAGAGAGAAACTGGTGTCGGCGACCTATTACGACCGTCACGCGCATTTTTACCAGGCCACGACCGTAACACCTGTGTTACGACCGTAACAGGAAATGACGACCGTAACAGGAGGTGACGACCGTCACTCTCCCCACTTGCCTTCTTTTCTTTACTTTTTATTAGGTTTGTTTATTATGATATTTTTTATATACTAGTTAGTTTTACTGTAGGTTTATTTTCTTTCTTTTTCTGTTGCTTTTACGTTTTATTTTATTTTAGTAGTAGGATTTTATTATTAGTTTTAGTTCTAATTTTCTACTTAATTGGGTTAGTTACTAATAGGTTTTTAGTTTGCATTTTTTTAATGGTAATTAGTTTATTTTGTTTCTTTTAGCTTATTCGAAAAATTATTATATTTTAAAAAGTGATTAACTAATTTTATTTGGTTAATATTGGTGTTAAATATTTTTATATAATCGGCAAATTACGAGGAGAACCGAGATGTCGAGTTTTGGGTTTTTAGAAAACGGTAAATAAATTAGTATTTATCGGGAATGGTTATATTTATGAGTTAGAACTGAGAGGGAATAAAATACCTTATTTAACGGTAAATATTACGTGGTTTAGGACGTGATAGTACCGGTACGTGGGAAGAAGGAAATTATCAGGAAGCGTGCGAAGGTAAGGGCACCTACTAACGATATTATATAGTACTGAATGCAGATGTATTTGTATGAATGATTGTGTGCCCACTTGGGGTCCTTGTGAAAATGATGTGCTGATTGAGTTTGTTAATGATAAATGTGTGAAATGCTTTCATATGATTTGTGCGAAATATATGAATTGGCATGAGGTTATGATTGCCTGAGACGAGATTATATAAATTGTTGCATTTGCATTTGTGTGTGCATGCATACCATAGTTGCGTGTAGGTAGTTGGTGCCGAATGGGCCAGGGTGATGTGACTGAGCCGTCACCTAATCTCGAAGGGATTCTACTGCACCAGGTGATGTGAATGAGCCGTCGTCGATCCTTTGAGATCAAATTGAGTCAGGTGTCTGCGAGGAGGCAACACCGGGTGTCTGCAAGGGCAGCACTTTTTGTGTCTGCAAGGCAGCACGGTTAGTGAGGACCCATGCGGGGTATCACGACTCTCTGCGGAGAGGTAAAATTCCGGGATTCATGCATGGTGAGGGTACCCGACGAATTGGGACCACCAATCCATATAGAGTCTGCATTTAGGATATATGTGCATTTACTTTGTGGTGTTAAATTGTGTTTTAATTATATCATGTTACACCTGTATATGTGTATTCTTTTCTATATGCTATTTTTAGAAAGTGACCTTCTACTATTATTATGATGTGGTTAACGACCACCCAGACTATGGGAGAGCCACAGGTTCTGCCGATCGTGTTGGGGACTGTGACCACCTGGGATTTCATTGACCAGGATCGGCCCAGTGCTTGGAGGATTGACCCGGCTTCAAGTACGGCTTACTACTACGGGCAGATAGTGATCACGACTAGACATGACACCCTGCAGATACACCAGAGCATGATTTGGCAGACGACCCCGTTTCCAGTTCCCATGCAGGGAGCAGGGGGAGTTCCAGGAGTAGCACCTATGGATCCTCAGTCGAGGGCGCAAAGGAGTTCAGAGGGAGAGACCGTACCTCGTGGTGGATTGGGAGCCACTACTTGTGGAGGATTTGAGGTGGGAGGACCTTCTGTACCTGCGAAGGTGCAGGAGGGGGATGTGTCTGGAGCAGTGACTGCTGTTAGACCTGGACCTTCAGGGGATCCCGCGGTATCTCGCCCGGGTTATCCCCCTAGAGTTTCTATGGATGGGGATAGTTGCTTTGAGATTCCAGCCCCTTCAGTAACCCCGACCATGTGGGTTGACTTGATCACCAGGGAGTCCGGGGATGTGTATAGCACTGAGATGTATGATGTGACGTCACGAGCCAGAGCCCCTACCGAGAGTTCTTGCTTGGTCTGTGGCGAGCACCCTTGCCTTTGCCCGCCTTAGTTCTTTAGCTTGTGGTTGTATAGTCCTATCCTGTGCTGATCACGTTTTCGTAAATGTGGGCCCGTCCTAGTTTAGTTTTGGATATCTTTTTGGATGACTGTACCGTATACTATGATACTTCTAGGAGCAGTTATTGTTATATTTTGGTTACGGTATGCCCTATGTTCATGGTACCCTTATGTTTTTAGGTCATGAACTAGGTGCTGTCTTTTGGGTTATTGTATTGTACAGGTACTTACACTTTGCTCCTTCGAGGAGTTACTAGTGATGCATATATTATTATTTCAGTTTCAAAATAGTTGTTTCCATTTCGAAAAATATGCGTTGTAGTTTCTTCGGATATGTAGAGCCGACTGTGCATTTGAAAGTAACATACTCCGTCGTTTTGGAATTCGGTAAACAATTGACTCTGATGTTTTTAAAAAATAAAAAAAAAACAGGGTGTTACATTTTTGGTATCAGAGCACGGCTTTAGATCTTCAAAGGGAAAGTGTTTTAGGAAGTCATCCGTCTAGAGTCTTCTGTTTAGTTGTCCAGTCAGTTCTAGAGCTTGAGTGATTAAGTTTACGTTAGTAAGTTGTTGACATGAGATAGTGTTGGAAAGCTCAGAAGAAGGTTCTAATCTAAATGTTGGGTTTTGCAGGAAGACAATGCCTCCCCGACGTGTGCCTCCACCCCCTGAGACAAATGATCTCACCATTGGTCAAATGGCTCATGCGATGAATGCTATGGCAGCTGCTGTGACTGCGCAAACCAATGCTAAGATACAAAGAGATGCAGAGAAGAGAGATCGAGAGATTCATGCTGTTGGGACTCGTACTCTCACTCAATTACGTCGCCAAGACCCACCTCAGTTCCGTGGGGAAGGAGGTCCTGATGCGGCTGATTTATGGCTTCAGGAATTGGAGAAGATATTCGGAGCAATCCATTGCCCTGAGATAGAAAGGGTGACTCTGGCCACCTATCAACTACTAGGAGATGCTGAGTACTGGTGGAAGAACACTAGGCTGATTATGGAAGGTGCACACGAGGAGATAAAGTGGGAAACCTTTAAACATAAATTTCTGGCCAAGTACTTTCCAGAGACAGTTAGGGAAAGGTACGATGAGGAATTCCTAAAACTACGCCAAGGAGGTATGACCATTGAGGCTTATGCGACCAAGTTTGAATCCCTATCAAGGTTTTTCCGTTTCTTCAGAGATGGTGTCGATGAAGCTTACATGTGTCGTCGATTCCAAGAAGGGTTGAGATATGAGATGCAGGATGCAGTGATACCTCTGGGTATCAGACAATTTCAAACACTGGTTGAGAAATGTCAAGAGATCGAGGATATGAAAAATAAGAGGGTAAATCGTGGAGGAAACTTTACTGTTGGGGGACCAAGTCGTCCAAATAATCCTAATCGTGGTAGACAGGGAGTGAAGTCTTATCAACCTTCCCAGAAGTATCGTGGACAAACTCGTTCTACAAATGTCACACAAGGGAATCAGATGAGGGGGAAACTGGTGTGTTACAACTGTGGACGGGAAGGACATTTTGCGAAGAATTGCAAAACAAATACACTTACTTGCTACAACTGTAAGAAACCAGGTCATATATCCCGAGATTGCAAGGTTCCAAAGGTGGAGTCAACATTAAATGCGACACAGGGATCCCGACCTACTGCAAAGGGACGTGTCTACACTATGGGTGCTGAGGAGAGTGTCCAAGCCAGCAATGCAATACATGAGAATTGTCAAGTTGCAGGTAATTCTTTAACTGCATTGATTGATACTGGTGCAACCCATTCATTCATTTCCTTAGATTGTGCAAATCGGTTGAACATAAAGATATCTCCACTGCTTTTTGATTTACAAGTCTCTACCCCTGCCAAGAATTTAGTTGTGAGCTCGGCATGCTTACACTGTTTAGTAGTTATCCAGAATAGAGAGTTTTTGGTCAATCTAATTTGTTTACCCCTACCGTCACTCGAGATCATACTCGGGATGGACTGGTTATCCTATCACTATGTCATCTTGGACTGTGCTCGCAAGATGGTATTTTTCCCTGAACCCGGAGTTGGTAAATACTTGTCCGCAAACCAACTTAGAGTGACCTTGAGGGATGGCGCTCTAGAGTTTTTGTTACTACATAGTGTGGAAGTAGCCTCAGACATTCAAATTGAAAATATACGTGTGGTTCAGCAATTCCAAGATGTGTTTCCATTGGAGATTCCAGGATTTCCCCCGGTACGCGAAGTAGAGTTCTTTATAGATTTACATCCTGGAACAGGACCGGTTTCAGATCCTCCTTATCGGATGGCGCCGGTAGAATAAACTGAGCTAAAGAGTCAGGTTGAGGATCTACTCGCAAAAGGATTCATCAGGCCAAGTGTATCCCCTTGGGGAGCGCCAGTTCTTTTGGTAAAGAAGAAAGATGGGCGTTCACGCTTATGTGTGGATTATCGGAAACTCAATAAGGTAACTATTAAGAACCGGTACCCCTTGCCACGAATTGATGATCTGATGGATCAATTAAATGGAGCTGCCGTTTTCTCAAAGATTGACTTGAAGACAGGCTACCACCAGATCAGAGTAAGGGAGGAAGATATTTCAAAGACGGCATTTCATACGCGTTATGGGCATTATGAATTCCTTGTGATGCCGTTTGGAGTGACGAATGCACCCGCCATTTTTATGGACTACATGAATAGGATTTTCCATCCGTTCTTAGACCGATTTGTGGTAGTTTTCATCAATGATATACTCATTTATTCAAAAAATGAAGAGGAACATGAAGAGCATCTTCGTTTGGTCTTACAATTTTTGCATGATAAGAAGTTGTATGCTAATCCCTCTAAGTGTGAGTTTTGGCTAGACAAAGTGAATTTTCTAGGTCATGTCATATCAAGAAAAGGGATAGCAATGGATCCTAAGAAAATTGAGACGGTAATTGCCTGGGATTAGCCGAAGACGGTTACAGATATACGAAGTTTTATCGGTTTAGCTGGTTATTACCGCAGATTTATTGAAGGATTTGCAAGGATTGCAGCACCAATGACGCAACTTACAAGGAAGGATCAACCCTTTGCTTGGACCGAGAAGTGTGAAACCAGTTTCAAATTGTTGAAAGAGCGATTGACAACTTCACCGGTGTTAGTTTTACCGCAACCAGAGGAACCTTATGAAGTTTTTTGTGATGCTTCTCATCAAGGACTCGGATGTGTGCTGATGCAGCATAAGAAAGCAGTGGCGTATGCATCACGGCAGTTAAGAACTCATGAAAAGAACTATCCCACACTCGATTTAGAGCTTGCAGCGGTGGTTTTTGCCCTAAAAATCTGGAGACATTACCTGTATGGGTGCACTTTTGTTGTTTTCAGCGACCATAAAAGTTTGAGATACCTTTTTGACCAGAAGGAACTGAATATGAGACAGAGAAGGTGGATGGAGACGCTCAAAGATTTCGATTTCACACTACAATACCACCCTGGAAAAGCGAATGTTGTGGCAGATGCGTTAAGCAGGAAGAGTGTTTCCGCATTGTCGACCATCATGGCTAATCAACAAAGGTTGTTAGAAGTATTTCGAGACCTACATCTTAACGTGGAATTTGTACCAGGAGCTTTGAAATTGGGTATGATTAAAGTATCAAATGGATTGTTGGAAGACATTGCGAGTTGTCAGGATGACGACTTGATTGTAGAAAAAAGGAATCTGATTATTCGAGGAACCGCCACAGAATTCAAGGTAGGAGGAGACAATATCTTGAGATGTAATGGTAGAGTGTGTGTGCCCGATGCAAAAGAACTGAGAAAGACGATACTTGAGGAGGCTCATAAGAGCAAATTGAGTATTCACCCAGGGGCAACTAAGATGTATCAGGATCTAAGGCAGGATTTTTGGTGGCCAGGTATGAAGAGGCATATAGCTGAGTATGTTGCGTCATGTTTAACCTGTCAAAAGGCAAAGGTAGAGCACCAGAGGCCTGCAGGGATGTTACAACCGTTGGACATACCAGAATGGAAGTGGAATAGCATTTCGATGGACTTTATCACAGGTTTACCAAAGACTAAAAGGAAGAATGACTCCATATGGGTTATAGTTGACCGGTTAACGAAGTCTGCTCACTTTCTGCCTGTCAAGACTACTTATACAACAGAGAAGCTGACTGAGATTTACATAGCTGAGATAGTAAGATTTCACGGAGTACCCGCAAGCATTGTGTCAGACCGGGATCCAAAATTTACCTCTCATTTTTGGGGAGCACTACATGTCGCATTGGGTACTAAGTTAAGGTTAAGTTCGGCATATCATCCGCAAACGGATGGCCAGACGGAAAGAACTAACCAGTCCTTAGAGGATCTATTAAGAACTTGTGTGTTAGATGACAGAGGAAGTTGGGATGATGTTTTGCCATTGATAGAATTCACCTACAACAACAGTTTCCATACAAGTATTGGAATGGCCCCATATGAGGCTCTCTATGGAAGGCGGTGTCAAACACCGTTATGTTGGTATTAAGATGGGGAGCATATGATAGTGGGACCAGAGATGGTGCAACAGACTACGGATAAGGTCAGGACGATTAGACAAAGGATGAAGGCTTCACAAGATCGTCAAAAGAGTTATGCAGATAAGCGGCGTAGGCCGTTAGAGTTTAAAGAAGGGGATCATGTATTCCTTCGAGTTACACCAACCACTGGTGTGGGAAGGGCCCTAAAGGCAAGGAAGTTGACCCCTAAATTCATTGGACCGTATCAAATCACCGAGAGAATTGGGAAGGTTGCTTATCGAATAGCACTACCACCAGAATTATCCCGAATTCATGACGTGTTCCATGTGTCTCAACTAAGGAAGTATGTTCTGGATCCTTCACATGTGATCACGCCCGATGATATTCAGTTAAAGGAAGACTTGTCGTTTGAAGTACCACCAATAAGGATTGGAGATAAGAAAATGAAGAGCCTTAGGAACAAAGAAATACCACTGGTTAAAGTAATATGGAACGAAGCTACAGGAGATGCAACTTGGGAACTAGAGAGCAAGATGAAGGAGCACTATCCTGAGTTTTTCAAGGTCGTCTAAGTTTCGAGGACGAAACTTCTTTTAGGGGGGGAGTAATGTAAGACCCATAGCTTTTGAATAATTTTTAAGTATTAGGTTGTATAATTATTAAGAGAGTTATGGGTTGCCGATCGTGAGTCCGAGTTTTGTTGATAAATAATACTGTATTACCAGGGTCAGGTCAGGAGTGTTACCAGAAACTTTGCTGTGAGTGGTGTTGTTCTTTTGTTTTAATTATCTATACTAATTATCTTTTTTATTTCGGAAATAATTGGATATAAATTTACCGGCTAACCGGTCGAAATAATTATATTTACGAGTTTTATCATTTCCAGTCTGTTTTCTATAATTTCGTCACCTATAATTTATTTTAATATGTTCAAATATTATTTTTTATAAAAAACACGAATTCAACTGTTTTTCGTTCGGGTCTTTTTCGACACTTGTAGGTTGGTTGGAAAATTTATTATTTTGTTTAGGAAAAATAAAATTAAATAAAATAGTGCTGGGTTATTATTTTGGTTGTGTACTGTAACGGAAAGTTAATATACATATAAGTATATGTATTAACTAATTTCACAAAACCAAATATCATGATATTTTGGAAAAAATGATGATTGGTTCCACGTGAGATTTTGTAGGGCGGTTACTATTTCTTCTGAGACAAAATATTATTAGTGTTAAGCTTGTGGTTATTTCATTTTTTACAAGTCTGTTATCTCTCTCCAAGAAAAGAAATAGTTCTGTGCTCATCAACTCCATATTCTCCATTTTCAAAAGCTTGCTTTGGTAATATATTTTTCGTACCTTAAGTATATTATTTCTTTAAGCCAATGCATGCATGTGTATTACTGATATGGTTTTCATTTTATTAGAGCTAACATGAATATGTTTTGGTTTTAATTTATATAGCATGATTTTTAATATTTTTTTTAAGGATTGTTTTAGGAGTGTAAATTATCATGTTATTTAATAAGCTTAAGTGAGTCTATTGGTGCTGGTAGTAGTGTTAAGAGAGTAGAAATAATTTAGGTATTATATTTTGTTAAGAAAAAAATAATATTGCATGACGAAGGAAAAAAAAATAGGAAAGGAAAATAAATGAATGAGAAAAAAAAAGAAGAAGAAGAGAGAAACTGGTGTCGGCGACCTATTACGACCGTCACGCGCATTTTTACCAGGCCACGACCGTAACACCTGTGTTACGACCGTAACAGGCAATGACGACCGTAACAGGAGGTGACGACCGTCACTCTCCCCACTTGCCTTCTTTTCTTTACTTTTTATTAGGTTTGTTTATTATGATATTTTTTATATACTAGTTAGTTTTACTGTAGGTTTATTTTCTTTCTTTTTCTGTTGCTTTTACGTTTTATTTTATTTTAGTAGTAGGATTTTATTATTAGTTTTAGTTCTAATTTTCTACTTAATTGGGTTAGTTACTAATAGGTTTTTAGTTTGCATTTTTTTAATGGTAATTAGTTTATTTTGTTTCTTTTAGCTTATTCGAAAAATTATTATATTTTAAAAAGTGATTAACTAATTTTATTTGGTTAATATTGGTGTTAAATATTTTAATATAATCGGCCAATTACGAGGAGAACCGAGATGTCGAGTTTTGGGTTTTTAGAAAACGGTAAATAAATTAGTATTTATCGGGAATGGTTATATTTATGAGTTAGAACTGAGAGGGAATAAAATACCTTATTTAACGGTAAATATTACGTGGTTTAGGACGTGATAGTACCGGTACGTGGGAAGAAGGAAATTATCAGGAAGCGTGCGAAGGTAAGGGCACCTTCTAACGATATTATATAGTACTGAATGCGGATGTATTTGTATGAATGATTGTGTGCCCACTTAGGGTCCTTGTGAAAATGATGTGCTGATTGAGTTTGTTAATGATAAATGTGTGAAATGCTTTCATATGATTTGTGCGAAATATATGAATTGGCATGAGGTTATGATTGCCTGAGACGAGATTATATAAATTGTTGCATTTGCATTTGTGTGTGCATGCATACCATAGTTGCGTGTAGGTAGTTGGTGCCGAATGGGCCAGGGTGATGTGACTGAGCCGTCACCTAATCTCGAAGGGATTCTACTGCACCAGGTGATGTGAATGAGCCGTCATCGATCCTTTGAGATCAAATTGAGTCAGGTGTCTGCGAGGAGGCAACACCGGGTGTCTGCAAGGGCAGCACTTTTTGTGTCTGCAAGGCAGCACGGTTAGTGAGGACCCATGGGGGGTATCACGACTCTCTGCGGAGAGGTAAAATTCCGGGATTCATGCATGGTGAGGGTACCCGACGAATTGGGACCACCAATCCATATAGAGTCTGCATTTAGGATATATGTGCATTTACTTTGTGGTGTTAAATTGTGTTTTAATTATATCATGTTATACCTGTATATGTGTATTCTTTTCTATATGCTATTTTTAGAAAGTGACCCTCTACTATTATTATGATGTGGTTAACGACCACCCAGACTATGGGAGAGCCACAGGTTCCGCCGATCGTGTTGGGGACTGTGACCACCTGGGATTTCATTGACCAGGATCGGCCCAGTGCTTGGAGGATTGACCCGGCTTCAAGTACGGCTTACTACTACGGGCAGATAGTGATCACGACTAGACATGACACCCTGCAGATACACCAGAGTGTGATTTGGTAGACGACCCCGTTTCCAGTTCCGATGCAGGGAGCAGGGGGAGTTCCAGGAGTAGCACCTATGGATCCTCAGCCGAGGGCGCAGAGGAGTTCAGAGGGAGAGACTGTACCTCGTGGTGGATTGGGAGCTTCTACTTGTGGAGGATTTGAGGTGGGAGGACCTTCTGTACCTGCGAAGGTGCAGGAGGGGGATGTGTCTGGAGCAGCGACTGCTGTTAGACCTGGACCTTCAGGGGATCCCGCGGTATCTCGCCCGGGTTATTCCCCTAGAGTTTCTATGGAGGGGGATAGTTGCTTTGAGATTCCAGCCCCTTCAGTAACCCCGACCATGTGGGTTGACTTGATCACCAGGGAGTCCGGGGATGTGTATAGCGCTGAGATGTATGATGTGACGTCACGAGCCAGAGCCCCTACCGAGAGTTCTTGCTTGGTCTGTGGCGAGCACCCTTGCATTTGTCCGCCTTAGTTCTTTAGCTTGTGGTTGTATAGTCCTATCCTGTGCTGATCGCGTTTTCGTAAATATGGGCCCGTCCTAGTTTAGTTTTGGATATCTTTTTGGATGATTGTACCGTATACTATGATACTTCTAGGAGCAGTTATTGTTATATTTTGGTTACGGTATGCCCTATGTTCATGGTACCCTTATGTTTTTAGGTCATGAACTAGGTGCTGTCTTTTGGGTTATTGTATTGTACAGGTACTTACACTTTGCTCCTTCGAGGAGTTACTAGTGATGCATATATTATTATTTCAGTTTCAAAATAGTTGTTTCCATTTCGAAAAATATGCATTGTAGTTTCTTCGGATATGTAGAGCCGGCTGTGCATTTAAAAGTAACATACTCCGTCATTTTGGAATTCGGTAAACAATTGACTCTGATGTTTTTAAAAAAAAAATGGGGTGTTACAATAAGTTGAAGATCATGTCAATTCTTGATTGATCCTTTGCCTGAATGCTCTGAGAGGGCTTAAAACCCTAATTCTTGGCTAGAGTGCACACTCAATCAATCTTTGAAAGGATTAGTGAGTGTGAAAGTACATTTATATTGGGGTGATGATTTGCACAATGATGTGAAGTCTTGGGGTCAAAAGTTAGGGTATGACAATGACATGTTGCGTTTCACTTTGCATGGGCACCGTACTTCAATAGGGGAAACCCCTTTCTCTCTTGTATATGGAATGGAAGCAGTCCTACAAGTGGAAGTGGAAATTCCTTCTTTAAGAATTATGATGGATGTAAAGCTTGATGAAGCTGAATGGGTTCAAATAAGGTTTGATTAGTTGAACCTCGTTGAAGAGAAGAGGATGTCAGCCATTTTTCATGAACAATTGTACCATAGAAGGATGAAGAAAACATTTGATCAGAAAGTGCATCATCGGTGCTTCTAGACTGGTGACCTAGTGTTGAAGAAGATCTTGCCTCCTCAGACAGATCACAGGGGCATATGGACCCCAAATTATGAAGGACCATATGTTGTTAAGAAGGTTTTCTATGGAGAAGCCTTGATACTCTCAACAATGGATGGTGAAGATTTTACATCCCTGTAAACATAGACGCGGTCAAAAAATACTTCGCATAAAAATAGACCCGCTGGACCACAAAACGAATAGGTCCAAGATAAAAAGGGCATCCCGACGAACCACAAAAAGAGAAGGTTCGGACAAAAATTAGGGATAAAAGAATAAAAAAGAATTGAATAAACCCGCTAAGTTGAAAACCTGGAAAGGAAACTTAAGCAAAAAAGGGTATCCCGGTGGATTGAAAACCCAAAAGGGCGATCCAGGCAAAAGTTAGGGATTTGAAAGCGAGAGGTTGTGGTCTGCGTGGGATCTGTGATCTTATTTCATTACAACAATTGGGAACTCCGGAGGATAGGAATTAGTCCAATCATTCTCTTTAGAAGGCAATGTCTTGAGAGCTTCGAATACATAGGAGCCATAGAAGAATTAAAACTTAGTGGAAATCCATTTCTACATTGCCATCATTGTATTTTGTCTTTGTTGTGTAATTACCTTTTTTAGGAATTACTTCCTGATGTAAATTCCTGTTTATAGGCCAATTTCAATTAATAAAATTTGTTTTCACTCAAATAGCTTTCCTTTTGCTTTTTTTTACTGTTTTGTTTGCAAAATTGTCCAACTTTTTTATAAACATTGCATTTAAAAACATTAAAGCTTTGCAAAAACATGCTGAAAACATTTGAAATTGCTTGACATTTTGAGTGTCCTGGGTGGTAAATAAGTTTTCCATACTGTACCAGGGGCACAATTTGTCATCACATTGACAGGAACTATTATTGATAGTTAACATGCAATGATCTCAGAAGCTTGAAGCACTAAGGTTGTTCTCAGTACGAGGCCTTTGATCTCTCTTCCCCAGTAGGTCCTTTAGAGAGCATCTTTTCCCCAGCAAGGTGTTGGAAGCATTTATTCTCCCCAAGCAGAGAAATAATCTACATCAGATAAGGTGTTGAAAGAGTAGTTTATCCCTAGCAATGTTGGAGAATTACACATTCCCAACAGGGCAAGATAACAGAATATTTCCAAGCAGTTGGAAGTTGGTGTGAAGTCAAAGTTTTCTCTTCCTCACACGTCAGAGTTGATGACGATTCTCCAGCAAGTCAAAGTTCAGGTTATTGATTTCCACAGGGAGTCAAAGTCCAATGATTATTCGCATTCTCAGTAGTTCAAAGTCCAATATTCATTGGCATACCCCATTAGAGTTTATAGTTTAGTGTGTAATTCCTCAACAGAGTTTCTATCCAAGTGGTTATTGTCAGTTTAGGTTGTTATCTCAACAGATCACTATGATCCCTTCTCCAGCGAAATTGCCTGATATCTTCTGCGCACTCCCTAACGGGTTATCCTCTCATTTCTTTCTTGCATATAGTAATCATCATTATATTGCATCCTCTAAACGCGTATCATTTCCATTTTTGATATGGAGCATTACGTCATGGAAAAATTCAAACATGCATACGAAGCATAAGCCAGTTTTGGTACCTTGCATGAAAGCCTAAATCAATCCTCAATCAGGACAATGACATATCCCTAGAGAGAATGTCGAGCTCATTCCCCCAACAACTATTTCAATCAGGGTCCCTAGAGACAATGACTTACCCTTTGTTTACCTTTTGTTTCCCCAATGGAGTCATCTTTCTATTTATAGTTTCTCAGGGTTGTAAATTCGTTTATTTTACTTCCTGCTTTTAGATCTGTTGATCTTGTCACCCTCTCTCGGGATGTAGATCCGTTGATCCTACTCCTTGTTATATTTTCTTGGGTTGCAGATCCGTTGATCCTACTTCTTATTCGTAGATCCATTGATCTTAATTCCCTTTCATTTTCCTGGGTAGTAGATCTGCTAATTTTTTCTTTTGAGTTGTAGATCCGTTGATCTTACTTCTCTTCATCTTTTGGGTCGTGGATCCATTAATCATATTCCCTGGGTCGTAGATCCGTTGATCTTACTTCCTTTCCATAGATTATTTGATCTTATCTTTTGAGTCGTATATATGTTGATATTACTTCTCTCCTTTCTTTTGATTTGTATATCTGTTGATATTACTTCTCTCTATTCTTTGGTTGTAGACTCGTTGATCTTACTTCCTTTCCATAGATCTGTTGATCTTTTCTTTGGAGTCGTATATCCGTTGATATTACTTCTCTTCACCATTTGGTTGTAGATCCGTTGATCTTACTCCCTTTCTGTAGATCTGTTGATCTTTTCTTTGGAGTAGTATATATGTTGATATTACTTCTCTTCACCCTTTGGTTGTAGATCCGTTGATCTTACTTCCTTTCCATAGATCCGTTGATCTTTTCTTCGGGGTCATATAGCTGTTGATATTACTTCTCTTCATCCTCTTGGGACGTAGATCCGTTGATCTTACTTCCTATTCCCCAGCTTTTGAGTCGTAGATCCGTTGATCTTACTTCATATTCCCCATTGAGTCGTAAATTCGTTGATGTTACTTCTCTCCATCCTTTGGGTCATAGATCCATTGATCCTACATCCTGTTTCTAAGCTTTTAGTTTGTAGATCTGTTGATCTCACTACCTTGGTGTTTCCCTTTGAGTTGTAGATTCGTCAATCTTACCTCTCTATATTGTCCTTTAGGTCGTAGATCCATTGATCTTGCCTTACTTTTCATTTTTACCATTACCCCATCACCAGAAAACAAAGCTACTACATCACTACATCTTTCTTTCATTCCCAAACTGCAATTCTTTTGGTTCTTTTGGTATTCAATCGCCTTCTACCACGAATGTTTGAAAGTTGTTGCTCTTCATACCTTCAGGTTTAAGTTGATTGAATAGGGGCAGCTGTTGCACCCCAAAATTTGCCCTCTCATCTATAACCCTAACTGGCTTGTGCTTCATATTCATATGCATTATCCACTAGGTTATAATATTACCAATCATGCATTTCATTGGTTTCCCTAGGCATGGGATCAAGGCAATTTCTCGTGATTCAGAGTTTTCTCTACTCGGAGTGTGCAAGCAAAAGCAAAGGAATCAAAATTCCCCATTCCTTATGTTCAAGCCAAGAACGTTAATTTTGGTGTTCAAAGCTAAATCAACAGCATCAAAAATCTCCAGCATTTATTTTGCTCAGAGACTGGATGAAATTACTTGGAATTTACGCAAGCCTGAGCATATACTGGGTTCAAGACAGGGTACCCATAATATTTCAAGCATTATTCAAGGTCAGTATCAAAGGCTAAGGTTCAGATACGAAGCCACGCTCAGAACAAGTTGCAACAGGGCATTTTTCTCATTTTTGCAATGATGTAACCGGTTACCCCGATTCAGGTAACCGGTTACACCCCCTCCAAAAGGCGCCAAAAGTTATATTTTCAAACATGTAACCGGTTACCCTGTTTATGTAACCGGTTACACCTGTGCAATTTTTCCAAAATCAGTGGTTTTCAAGTACTACGACAACTATCACCAATGGAATATTCTAGAACATGTAATACCACAGAAATATCATTTCCACATTTTCCACCCACTTTATTTCAAATAAATTCCACCATACACCCTCAATTTAAAACCAATTGATCTTGTGATTTGCATTTGAGCCCTAACCGAGTCAACTCATAAATAATCGAGTTATGATTCAACTCAACGGGTTGAGTCTGACTAACTCCATACCTAAATCAAAACCTCACTCCGAACCAATTTCCAAGCTACGTTTTGCTTCATACCTAGTTTCTATTTAAATAAACCTCTCTCATTTTGCAAAAAAAAAAAACATTTTTTCACCAAATTTCTGAATTTTTTGCACATGACACTCTTGATTCTCACTCACTTTTGCTGAGTTTTTCACTCACTTTCTCCATTTTCATCATCTTCCCTAACCTTACCAAAGCTCCACCATTAAAGTTAACAAGCTTTTCATTGAAGTATGTTAATCTTGGAGCTCAACCTTCATCAAATCACTTCCTCAACATCAAATTCTGCAGTAACAGAAGATTCTCCAGTAGATCTAAGTTTTGGAAATTAGTTCTTGAAGTGGTTTTGGAAGCAAATCCGGATTCGGTCGGTTTATTGCATTTTTCTTCCATTTTCTGGTGAGGAACTCTTTGGATATCTGGTTTTCTTAGCTACATCCATCATTTTCTGTTTGCAACAAGCACCAATGCAAATCTCAGCCTTGTAGGTTGGTAATTCTTGGATCTAACATTGTTTTAGCATAATTTGCATTTTTGACAACGTAGTCTCTTGTGATTTGTGTGTGAATTAATCCATTGATTTGCATGCTTGGTTGTATTGGTGTTTGTTTTCTCATAATTGTTGTGATTTTCGTGTCCAATTGCATGTCCTAGCATTCTGAGGTTGAACAAATAAGTGATTCTGGAAAAAAGCTTTTTCACCTCTGTTTTGGCTGTTTTTACACAATGTAATTAGTTACACGAATTCACGTAACTGGTTACATTCTTGTTGCACGCCCTGGGAACTGGTTTTGTGTATGATGTAACCGATTACTCAGATTTAGGTAACCGGATAAACCTGATGCTTTTTGTGTATTTCATGGTGTTTTGGGGCTGTTTTGATCTCGTCCCACTTATATTCTTCAATGCTTGATATGGTTGATATTTATGGATATTTTTTTAGCTATTTAACATCCTTTGCAGTACCTTACATGGATTGATGATTAACTTATTTTCATGTTTACATTGCTTGTGTGTTTAAGTTTCATGAATTGCTCGATTTCATGTTAATGTTTGCTTGCTTAAACTTGTTGATGCGCGTTATTGCTTATGGATTCTCATTGCTTGCTTGCTTATTGCTTTTGCATGTTCCCTTAAGTGGCCTTTAGTTCAATTTGATAGGTTGTTTAACCTAATTGATTTGAATTAAAGGTAAACATTATGATGTTTATCCAAGCATGACAACATTAGGGTAGATTTTGCCTTCATCCTCAACCCTAGGTCCATCTTTGCATGATAACTTTAGGTGTAGTTCCCTCTAATCCTAACCTTAGGACCATTTTGCATGAGAACACTTACGATTGAGCTTCCCCTAGATTTTATTTCTTTTTGCATCCAATACTTTTCTTGCATCAAAATCCAAAAATACTTAATAAATATGATACGTATAATACGTCACGAGCGTTAAGTACATGGGAAAATATAAGCGGGAGTTTTCCTTGCCTCTTCTTAGAGTATTTTGTACGTGAGACATTTGGATCACTTGTACAAGATACTTGCTCCTATTGTCATAGACTTTAGTATAATACGCGTCTCAAACTCTTTTCAAAACCTTAACAAACACTTCAATAAATCCAAATCATTTTGTCCTTCTAGATTTTCTCTTCAAACCTTTTTTTAGAAAGGGCATGTTATTTCCATTCTACCGCAATACAGGCTAAAACGTAAGTCTCCTCATGTACGAGCGACAAAACCTAATAGCTAGAATGCGAGAGTTAACATCGTCCATATAAAACACCCAACAACTCGTGGTCCCATGAACTATGGACGCTCTAATTTCTCATTCCTATTGAGAATATGTATGCACAAGGGTCCCAATCCTTGGCGAGCACCTTCCTTTTTCACTGTAGTCCTCCTAACTACGATTTATCTGACTTTCCCATTGCATGAGGGAATACGTAGGCACAGGATTGCGAGATCCTGGCAAACCCCCTTTTGTTTTCCCTTTTCATTCATGTATTCCCTTAGCAAGTAGTCTTTAGATATACACACCATTTGATTAGAACAACAAGAGTTGATCCCGTTGAGTACAACGAACGCGAGGGGTGCTAATACCTTCCTCTTGCATAATCGACTCCTGAATCCCGAATTTGGTTGCGAGACCATGTTCTCTCCCTTCTGAGGTTTTCTTGATGTTTTCCTTTCCCTGTTGGGATAAATAAAGTTAGATGGTGATTCTGTGTCTTTACCAAATGTTTTTCGCGTAGCGACAAGTAGCTGTAACCGGAGGATTAATTGAAAGGCTTGGGGAAAGATTTCAAAATTTGGATTCAGCTGAGTGAAAACTTTAAAGAAAGGAAGGTTTGGCAAATGAGTAGCGGTAAGCAGAGGATCATATTAGAGATCTTGTGCAACTTGATCTTGCTAAGATCAAGGGGAGATAAGGAGCTAGGATTAACATCAAACATTGGGTTTTGGAGTTTGAATTGCTACTACTTCTCTTGTAAACTGATATTGCAAAGGTTAATTACAATATATCAATTCGATTTCGAATTGAGGGCTGACGTGCCTATAGTGAGAACAATTGGGGAACTTCTTAATCAAATCTTGATGTTTTCTCTCTCTCTCTCTCTCTCTCTCTCTCTCTCTCTCTCTCTCTCTCTCTCTCTCTCTCTCTCTCTCTCTCTCTCTCTCTCTCTCTCTCTCTCTCTCTCTCTCTCTCTAGCTTTTGAAAACAATTATTGTGTAATTTGATTATCCAAAAATTCTGGTTGTGTTGAAGTTTCTTAAACTGTTTTTGTGAAACTATTGTAATTGATTTGTCTTAACTTCAACATAAAGAGAATCAAGATTGGTGTATTTATTACCAAGTGTTCGACAAAATTACTGCATACTAAGTGGTCGACAAAATTCCTTTGTCAATTCTTTTTTACTTTTCATTGGAAATCGTTTATCTTAAGCGTTCACTTTACTACGGTTTGTACGCATATCGAATACTACCAAAAAGGTTCAGATAGACAAGAGTCGATCCGAATTTTTCTTATGCTTGACATAGAAAATTATTTTTCAGAACTCATTTTTAAATACAAAAATTTTATTTGGCAATCTATTCAACCCCCCTTATAGATTGTTTCCCTTGTCTAACAAGTGGTATCAGGAGCACTAGTTTATTTTGTGCTTCAAAATCCCTTATTAGATTATGGCTTCCGAACCAAATGGGGCGTATAATAAAGTGCCCGTTTTGAATGGTGATAATTAAGGTTATTGGAAGGATTGTATGTGTATCCATATCAATTCTATTCATAGAAAAGTATGGAGCGCCATCCGAAATGGTCCATTTGAAATTACCATGACCAATGCGGATATTGTTGTTGTACCAAATTCGGAAGCACAATGGAATGAGGAAGATGAGAAAAAACGGTTTAGTGATTGGAGAGAAAGGAATATTCTAATCTCCGTTTTAGGAGTTGATAAATATTATTGTGTTTCTCATTACGAAACTGCTAAAGCCATATGGGACGCATTACAAGTTGCCTATGAGGGTACTAATGAAGTCAAACAAGCTCGAATCAACACTTTAAATCAAGAGTTTGAACTTTTTCACCTGAAGCATGATGCCATTACGGATATGCAAAAGAGATTCACTCATCTTGTAAACAATTTGAATGCGCTTGGTAAGCCAGTTTCCAATGATATTGCTACTAACAAAATCTTGAGATGCCTTAATAGGGAATGGAAACCTAAGGTGACCTCCATCACGGAAGCTAACAACTCATTAACATTGTATACAACGACTTTGTTTGGTAAGCTTGAAGAACATGAGCAAGAGCTCATTAGCTTAGAGAATCATGAGAAGAAAGTTATGAAAGAAAAGAACAAATAAAAAAGGAGATGTAAAAGAAGTCAATTTATCTTGTGACTTCGAGTTCCAAGTCCTCGACAAAAGAGCATGATGAAAGTGTATCTAGTGATAAAGAGAAGTCAGGTGATGAATAAATGAGGATATTTGTTAGAAGGTACTATAAGTATATTAAGAAAAATGAAATAGAGCATTCTGACAAGAATCTCATCAACTATAGAAGGTATTCAAATAGCTCAAGGGAAGATGATAATAAGAAAGAAAAACCTAAAAGTTCATGCCCTAATTATGGAAGAGTAGGTCATTACAAGCCGGACTGTCCATTGCTTAAGAAGGATAAAGGAAAGAGGCAACAAAAGAAGTCTAGCAAGTTTAGAAGAGCATACATCGCATGGGATAGTCATAGTGAATCCTCAAAGGAAGGTATCTCAAGCGAAAGCGATGAATTGGCAAATCCTTGCCTCATGGCCAAGCATAAGAAGAAGAATGTAAGTCATTCTAAATATGAACCTATTGATGAAATTTCGTATTCCGAATTACAAATTGCTTTTGAAAATCTATATGGTAAAGCGGTATATGCTTTTAAAAGGTTGCCTTCAAATAAGAATATATTTTCGTATTATGAAACTAAAATTTTAGAAAATGGAAAACAAATGGAAGCGCTTAAGCAAACCATGTTAGATGCTCAAAAAGATAAGATTGAAGATGAGAAACCGTATTGGTTTGGTGGTGAAACTTGTCATATTTGGAAAAAAAAAAGGCTAGCACTCTAAAGGCCAAATTAAGCAAGGTTTTAGAACCAAAAGTCACTTTCGACGTTGATACAACAAAATTCAAAAGACCTTTATATGAACCTTATAGAAAGTATAATTTTTTTTGCAAAAGAATATATTAGCGAAAATCTTTCTCATTTCCATTTGACTTGTCACTATTGTTGTAGGAAAGACCATACCATTGCTAAATGCAAATTTAGGAGATTTTTGGTTCCTAAAGGCGTATTTTAATGGTTTCTTAAATGCAACAATATTTCCACTTACTCTCAAGGACCCAATGAAAATTAGGTACCTAGCATTATTGATTAAGTTTGTAGGTAAAAATGTTTTGACTACTTGAAGAGGGTATGGGATCTCAACAAGGGAGGCTCAAGGCATATAAAAGGTAACATCTCCTTGTTCATTGACTTTGTAGCAAAGAAGAAGGATGTTGTAACCTATGAAGTTGTCAAACATTTGTGTTAAATCATGTAACGGGTAATGTAGGTAAATCCCCTCTGTCGTACCCCAAATTTTGACCACTTTTTTTTTTTCATTTTCATTTATCTTAGAGATCACTTATATGTCCAGAGTCTTATATCAGTCGTCTGTTCAACTCCTGTGACCTAAAAAGACAAACGGATGACCATTTTGACTTTTCAGTCTCCCTTAGGAATTTGGTCTTAATTTAGGGATATTTTGAAATAATAAAAGAAGCATTAATCATTAGGATTAGAGATTAGGATAATTTGCCTTATTAAATATCATTTAAAATAAATATTATTAAGTGTTTTATTTGCTCACTAGAATTATAGATTTTTAATATTTAAAAATATATATATATCTAGTATAGATTAATATTAAGATAGAAGGGTTTATAATATTATTATTAATTAAACTGTTTTAGGTTGATATTAGTATTATTTTATTAAATAGTACAATAATATTGGGTTATATTATTATTAACAGAGAATAGATTAATATTGGGATTAATTAGAGTTAAATTAATTAATCAAACTAGTATTATTATCATTATTAGTGACATTTTATTTCAACTAATTACAATAACCCATTTGGTAGGGGTTTTAGGATAAAGATGTACAAGCATATGGGCATGTGTTCAGGTCTCATTTACCTTACTTTTTGTTCTTTTTTCATTCTTTTTAAAATTTTAATTTCTAACGACTTTACCATTTATCTTTTATTGTTTAATTTGGTTACTACTTTTATCGCTAAGATAGTTTATTGAATTTTAACTCTAGAATAGAATCATTATTTTTAGAATAAAATAGAAATTGAAGTGAGATTTAAAATTAATTGTTTTATTAGAGGATTAAAATTTTTATTATAAAATTTAATAAGTTAGAAATTATTGTCAATTTAATTAATATTTTTCTAATTATTAAATTATGATTAGAATTAGATCTAACAAGATTATTGTTTTTTAGAAAAGTGTATAATTAAATTTATTAGGATTAAATTATTTCTAAATCAGGGTGTTATTATAGAAAAGTTTGGTTTTTAAATATTAGAAAGAAAAAAAAAAAAGAAGAAAAAGAGGCAAATGAGTGCTGCATTTATCATCATCGAAAAAAAAAAGAAGAAAAAGAGGCAAATGAGTGCTGCATTTATCATCATCAATATCACTGCAATCTTCGTCATCAATATCAGAAGGAAAGAATCAAATTTCCTCAAATCTACAATCACGTCTCAATTACGAACGTGTCTCCATCAATTTGCAAAGGGAATAAGAAAATTCAAAATCACCCAAGTATCAAATGTTCATTAACTCAAAAATAAATTATAATAATACTAATCAATTCCATATCGGTAAGGAAAAATCGAATCGCATGAAAGATCAGTCTGAAATCAATTAAATTAAATTACGAAACTTATTTTTTTAACTATAAAAGAAGAAGTTGTCAGAAGAGAAGGAAAAAAAAAACACAACACATTCATCATCTCACATCCTCACTCTCCTAGTACAAAAGTTTACAAACACCACCCACCAATATCAAACATCATTGTCACCAAACTCAAACATTCATAAAATACACAATCCTATAATATACCGACAGATCTAAACCAGTGAGAATTGAAACAAAAAGGGTGTCGGGATTGGAATCGAGAACACTCCAAGTCGACGCATCACATATACAACAAATAGAAGAATAATAGCAGGAATTCAAACAACAATCAGAATCAGGGGAAAGAAGAGAAGAAGAAATCGAAAACTGAAGAAAAAAGGGACTCGTTGCTTCCGACGCCGACAACCGCATCTTCGACGAACGCGAACACCATTCAATCCACCACGACCGTAACGCGACCACCGCCACGAGCCTCCGCACGCGCCGCCATGCTCCAACACCAGCAAGCAAAGGTTGTATCCACGAATATCCATATCCATTAATAATTTATAAAAATTATTTAAATATCATTAGTTTATTATACCTTATCTTTTCATCTTCTAAAATAAATAGTTTTATTATATTTCTTTTTTTTTTTAAATTTTCTTTAAAGAAAACCTTTCACATTTCATTCAAATTCTAGTAACTATTTCATATTTAAACTCTTCAATACTTCATACCCCACTTCAACAATTTCACAGTTCAACCAACTAGTGTTGTCATTCCTCTATCGAACCAGTGACACTCTGCCTACTCCTCTGTCGTTTGCTCTTCCATCATAACTCACAATCACAATATCTTTTATTTGTTTGGTTAAAATGAAATGTATGACTATTATGTTTTGATCTAATTATATTTTGGTGAATACGAAGAAAATTAATGTGATAAAATTTTATTGTTAAAGTAAGAGCGAATTGTATGAATGTTATATGATAATAATTTTTTGTCGTAAAAAAATATTATCCATAGATATTTGTAAATATCTACGGATACCGTAAAATCCGCTGATTACCCGCTTAACGGATATCCACATGGATATGAGGCGGATATGGATATCATATTTATCCAACGGAGCAAATACAGATATCATAATATCCGTCTCCATGAATATTCATTTACATCCTTTCATACTGGACAGAGAGATAAATGGGGTTGGGAATGAATTTCCGTTTCTTTTTTAATTTAGTTTTTTAGTTTATAATCACTATTATTACTTTAATTATTTTAGGTTTTAGAGATAGGTTTATTTGGTTTTGAGATGGGCCAAAGGCCATGTTCTAGACTAATAACACACCCCACCGTTTATTTAATTAAGTTAACTTTAATATTTAAGCTTAGTTAATTTAATCTTAATTGGTTGTTTTTTTTCTTACTTAATTCATTAGGATTTTATTTTACAAAACACACAATAACAAAAAAAACATATAATCCATTTAATTAATCATATAATCCATTTAATTAATCAAAGATGCAAAACAATAACAAATATTAAAAATACGAATATTTATATATGTATGTATATCATGGATTTTAAACGTGTTAATTTTTCTTCATTAGTTAGTGTTATAATTAATTCATAATACCAAAATGATTATGAAAAAGAATATAAAAGTACACTCTTTTCATTATACAAAAATTTTTTTGGTTCATTAAGAATAAAATATAGAAAAAGTATCTTTTTTGGAAACACCAGGTTTTATTATATATATATATATTTAAATATTTAATTAGAACTTTGATTAGGATAGGGTTAAAGTTATTTTCATGATTAATTAGAATTATCATTTAGGGCTAAATAATTAAGCGTTATAATTAGGTATTTAGTTTAATTAAATTAAATTATGGTTTAATATAATGATGGGATTAATACAAGAATAATTAAATAATTATCATGGAATTCCATTACCAAAACGATTAAAAAATTACAATTAGTATTAGGGACTAATTTTACAATGAATAGGTATTAAAATTAGGGACTAATTTGTAATTGGATTAATACTAATAATATGAGGAATTATATATATATATATATATATATATATATATATATATATATATATATATATATATATATATATATATATATATATATATATATATATATATATATATAGGGAATGTATCATATGAGAATGTCATTTTTATGAGAGAATATGAGAATGAATATGTACCATATATATATATATATATATATATATATATATATATATATATATATATATATATATATATATATATATATATATATATAATTATAGAACTTAATTAAATTAAGGGATACTTTTGGGATAATTTTTGGGATAATATTAAGGATAATATATATATATATATATATATATATATATATATATATATATATATATATATATATATGTGTGTGTGTGTGTGTGTGTGTGTGTGTGATTTATAGAACTTAATTAAACTAAGGGATACCTTTGGGATAATTTTTGGGAAATCTTAAGGATAATTAGGAATAAATATTAGGGATAAAATATTGGGATTTCAAGGGATAAAAATCGGGAGTAAATGTCTAATCATAAAACATTTAATTTATTTTCTTAAATAAATTAAGATTTGTTTACAGTTCTAAGGGATAATTTTGGGATAAATATAGGGATAAAAATGCGACACACTTTTTGGGATAAAACTCTTAGGTCCAAAGAGTATAAAATTTAGGATAAGGGATAAAGATTTGGGATAGAACTCTTTATCCGAGAGTATAAATAAGGGATAAGGAAATGGGATAGAACTCTTCATCCGAGAGTATAAATAAGGGATAAGGAAATGAGATAGAACTCTTCATCCGAGAGTATAAATAAAAGGATTAGGATTTGAGACAAAACTCTTGATATCCGAGAGTATAAATAAATGGATTAGGATTTGGGATATAACTCTTGATATCCGAGAGTATAAATAAACGGATTAGGATTTTTGGGATAGAACTCTTGATATCCGAGAGTATAAATAAACGAATTAGAGTTTTTGGGATAGAACTCTTGATATCCAAGAGTATAAATAAATTGAATAAGATTGGGATTAGGATTAAGAATAGGAATAGGAATAGGGATAGGGGGTAGGGGAGGTGAACTACGGATACTCTGATCCTTCAAATTTAAAGGTACGTAGGCATAAGGTTGTAAACCCTAGCGAGTACAATAATAATAAAAAACTTAGGGTCCCCATCTTCTTCTTTGTATAATTATAGAAATTTTTGTAAATAAAATATAAACAGTCAAACATTCAAGTAACAAACAAACATACCCTAGAACTTAAGGAGGATCTCATTGAGTATAATGGAAGTGAGGGGTGCCTAACACCTTCCCCTCGCTTAACCGACTCCCGAACCTTAGTGTCTCACCCTTAGAATTTAGGTTTTATCATTATTTTCCTATCCCTTAGGACGAATAAAGGATGATAGCGACTCGATATTTTTGCCGGCCGCGACACCCCCCATTCACTACTATAATTGATATTAAAATTGCTTGAGAATACTTATTGTTATTAAGGTTGAATGCATCACTCGTGATGTATTGTATCCAAGAAACGTTGGGAAAGTTCTTTTAATGCAGATGAATCTTTAGAAGACATACTCAAAGTCATCAAAGATGGATTGATCACCCGGAAATGGTAGAACTTGAGGAGGAGAAAATATGGCCTTCAAGTCAAGTGAAAACATGTCTTCCATGACATCTTGGAATCTTGATCAAAAGTGTGACTATACGCTTTTAGATAAGTTTTGCCAGTTATCTCTTAAATTGAATTTCAATTCCTATCTTAAATCACCTTGTTGACCTCTTTGATGAACATTGGCCTGAAGGCACGTTATTTGATTTAAAATCATTGTGTGGGACTTTTGTCCTACATTCGCGAGATCATTAATATATTGGTACCAACTGTATTTGTGAAAACGAATTGGACAAAATCAAGTTGGTAACTAAGGGATTCCATCATTGGATAGATAAGTAAAAGAAGTGTAAGTGATTACTTCTTCCTTATTTTGTCCATAAGATAATATTGTTTCACTTATTTCTTTGTGTGTAAGTTTATTTTAAACTACATGTACTACTTGTATGCCATGTCTTATGTTATTGCTTGTTGTGCTCTAAAAACTTCAAATTATTTCAAATGGACGAAAAGTGCTTTCCTTAATGGTTACATAAATGAGGAAGTGTATGTTTCGCAACCTCCCAGTTTTGAAAATTATGAGTATCCTAATCATGTTTATAAACTAAAACGAGCTCTGTATGGTCTCAAACAAGCCCATAGGGCTTGGTATGAGCGACTTAGCAAATTCTTACTTGATCAAGGATACTCTAGAGGGAAGGTAGATACAATGCATTTCATTAAACGTCAAGGAAAACATTTTCTTCTAGTTCAAATATATGTTGAAGATATAATATTTGGTTCTACTAACATGTAACTTGTCAATGAGATTTCTAAGCTTATGCAGGGTGAATTTAAGATGAGTTTAATGTGAGTGCAACTTTCTGTTAGATGTATAATAAATGATGTCAAAACTATGATAATGTAGTGTTAATGTATATTGGACGGTATCCTCTGATTCTAGATGTGCATCATAGCATTAGGTAGCATTTAAATGGTTTGGAAAAGGTACATATAACATAAATGCATTGAAAACAGAGTTTTTGTAAATATACTACAACATAGGTCGACACATGCATATTTAGGTTGACCTATAGAATCTTTTGCTTTAGTATAGATCGACACATATCCTTCTTAGTTCGATACACATGCATCAATAATAAAGTCTGTAGCCATTGCCTATGTGCTGATCAACATAGGTCGACATAAGGTCGACACAAGACCTTTATAGGTCGACCTAAGACCTTCACAGGTCGACGCATTTGCCTTGATAGGCCGGCCTATAGCTTTTATACGTCGACACATTCAATGCTTTCTTTCAAAAATTCATATTTTCCTCCATTCATTTGCATCCCATTTGCTTTGAAACTTGCATACTTATAAATACTTGATACATGCATCATTTACTAGTAAGGTTTCTAGTGAGTAAAACCTATATGAAACCGGGATTTTAAAGCATTTTCATCATCTTCAACCTCTCTTTTATGCATACACACAATCAAGCTACCCATAATCATTTTTTGATTGGGTGACCATCTAGATTAGGGTTGATAACGTCCTTTTAGATTGGTGTACCGAGAATAAACTTTGAGAATTTCAAATAAGAAAACCAAGTTGAGTTTTTCCTTCAAGATCGTTAGGATTTGAAGGTTTTGGACAAGATTACGCAATTCGGATCCTATTGAGTGAAAGCCTTGGGACAAGGTGGTTCCTTGCAAGGGAATAGCATGAGACGGTGGATCGTGTTGGTAAATCTTGGGTTCAACAAGTGAGCACTTAGGATTAATTCGACCGTGTGAAAGCCTTGGGACAAGGCGGTTCCTTGCAAGGATGTAGCAACCATTGGCGAATTAAAGTGGCATTGTTAGTGACTTAATCAATCTTTGATCAAGGGTTTTGGAGGTTGTAGAATCAACAACAAACCATAGGGTTTATAGGGTTAAAGTTCTTCATATCTTATATAAATATATATATATATATACTTTTTGCAAAGCAAGGTTAATTGCAAGTATCTCAATTCGATTTTGAATTGAGGGAAGACGTGCCCATAACGAGACAACTGCCTAAACAAATCATTCTCTCTCTGTCTCTCTCTCTCTCTCTCTCTTTATCTATTTATCTATCTATCTATCTATCATCTATCAATCTCTCTCTCTCTCTCTCTATCTATCTCTAACTATATATATATATATATATATATATATATATATATATATATATATATATATATATCTTTAATTTTTTATTTGCAAATTATTGAATTCATTGGTTGTTTGATTAATACGCTTGGAAATTATTTTCGATAACATTTTGAGTTATGTTTTATTGATAGAATCATAATCTGGTTGATTGTGATTGGTTTTAAGATCATCAAAACAAAACAAATTTCCAAAAGATATTGATCGTACACAAGGTGTTCGATAAATTGCATTGTTTTGTTTTTTGTGTGTTTTGATCATTTGAAATAAGCTCTACGTATAGTTTAGCATTTAATTGTTTTTGATTAATCGTTGTTGAACAATTTTTGTTCATTATCATTCAATTGTGTACACTTATGCATATCTGAGCGTTTCGATAGAGGTTTGGTTAGACGAATCGATTCGGGTTGTTTCCGCTGTGCCATAAAACTTTTGAAAACCATTTTTGCCAAAAGTTTGATTTTAAATTTTGTGATCTATTCACCCCCTCTAGATTGAGGCATATCGTCTAACATATAATTGGAGAGTTAAACTACTTTCTCGGACTTCAAATCAAACAACTCAATGACGGGACATTTGTATGTCAAACAAAGTATTGTCATGAGTTGCTTAAACGCTTAGAATGACAAATGCTAAGTCAATTGACATTCCATTGGACATAAATGGGAACTTGGATAAATACTAAAATAGTAAGGATGTTGATGTCAAAATGTATAGAGGTACGATCGGATCTCTTCTATACCTCACTGCATTTAGGCCTGACATAATGTTTAGTGTGTGCATGTGTGCTCAATATCAATCTGCTCCTAAGGAATCACATTTAAAATCTATAAAGCGCATTCTTAGGTATCTTCATGGTACTTCTAAGTATGGACTTTGGTTTTTCAAGGGTAGCAATTGTAGTTTGATGGGTTACTTTGATTCCGATTTTGCTAGTCGCAAATCGGATAGGAAAAGTATTAGTGGAACTTGTCACTTATTTTCAAAATCCTTAGTGAGTTGGCATAGTAAGAAACAAGTTCATGTTGCTTTGTCAACTACCAAGGCAGAATACGTCACAAACGGTAGTTGTTGTGCTCAGATTCTTTGGCTCAAAAAACAACTACTAGAATTCGATATTAAACTTCAATGTATTCCTATCATGTGCGATAACACTAGTGCTATCAACCTAACTAAAAATCATGTGCTACATTCTCGTACTAAACATATTGAGATACGCCAACATTTCTTATGAGACCATGTTGAAAAGTGCAATGTCATTTTTGAGCATGTTGATAGTAAAAATCAATTTGCTGATATTTTAACAAAACACAAAACCTCTTGCAACTGAGCCATTTTTCAACATTCGTCGGGAATCGGGAATTCTTGATATCTCTAGTCTTACCTAAACTATATTGTTTCATGCACTTGTTTATATTGAATTTTTTTGTTCAAAAGTCTAATTTCTTGTGCAATGCATTCTCCGACTCATTCTATGAGGTAATACCATTCTAAATTTCTCTCCTGATCCATAATGTTTCTATGAAATATGCCGTTTCTCTATGACTAAAATGATTGCATGTTTATGTTCCAAGAGTATGTGATTTACTTGATAAAGAATTTTATATGTGTTCGCTTCCAAAAATTTCAATTGATTGCATATGAGTTGGTCAATTTATATGCCTATAGTGGCATTGTGTTTACATCTCTTCATTATTCATATCTCACGTCATAATATGTCTTGTGTTTGAAGTAAGTTCAATGATTTTTGCAGTTAAGCATGGTATTTATCTTATACTTCATGAAACGTGCTTTTATGCCTTCATGTCTTTTTGTTTATTGTGATATTGCGTTGCAACCTTTCATGACAATTATGTAATGAATATCAAATCTATTGGTATATTTGGTTGTTTAATTATGTGTAAATTCCATTTTCAATTAAGACGTAATTCTATGTGAGTGTTTGTTTTAATTGATTCGTTTAATCTTTGCAACGCCTCTGAGTGCGTTTATTTCTATATGTTGTTGTGTAATATTTCATGATGCTTCTCATATTTTCCGTCTTTGCCTCTTTTTGATGTTGTCAAAGGGGGAAAACACAAGGTTTATGATGCACATATTCAGGAGGAGCTTTTCCAAAGACATCAAGAGTGCCTAGTATGTTTTTCCATCATCAAAAAGTGGGAGTAAGTGAGTGCAATATGCTCTTGAAAGTATTTTGAATGATGTCAAAACTAGGTAGCTTAGATCTTTGTGTATTTGGACCTTACAATCTTTGTCCAAGTGTGTATCATCATCATAGAATATGTAAGACTAGATTGCATAAGCCATCACATGTCAAAATATGAGTTTTTCACAAAATGACATGCATGGATCGTTACATCCATTGTATGGGTCGATACATACTGAATGGATTTTCAAAGATTTTGAATCTGCCTCTAATGTATCGATACATAGAGGAAATGTTCGATATATCCTAGAATGGATTGACTCATTCTTGGTTAGAGTCGACTCCATTTGAAAGGTGTTTTTTTAAGGATTTTTCATTGCCTTCAATGTATCGATACATTGATCGAATGGCTCGACTCTCTTGTGTTTGGAGTCGACTCATCCTGAAACATTTCCCTTAAAAATTAGCTATTGCCTTCAATGTTTTAACTTTATTTGGCTTTGTATTGATTTATTCAACTGATGTATTGACTTATTCCAATTTAGAGTCATTACATTTTGTACCAAATTATAAAATTGCATTTTGGTAAAATTTTGTTTTGCTCATTTGTTTTCTACACACACAGACATATAAATACTCATTCATGTATCATTTCTATTCATTGAAACCTGAAAATATACAAAGAATTCTCATAATCGTCAACCTTTCTTGACGCATTCATTAACTACACATAATAATTTTTGCTTGTTTTTGTCAAGAAAAGTTCGATAAGGTTCAATTTAGGTTTGTGTAATCAAATTTGGTTAAGATTTTCTATTGGAGTTTCAAGGAGAAAACCTTTAGGGTTTTTACTCCAATATCAAGGGTTGATTTGAAGTCATTTGCACAAGTCTTGTCAAATTGAATTCAGCCGAGCGAAGACGTTGAATAACGAAGGTTCTTGCAAAGGAGTAGCAATAACCGGAGGATAAATTGAAAGGCTTGGGGCATGATTTTGCAATTTGGATTCAGTCGAGTAAAAGATTTGAAGAACGAAAGGTTTGATCAAAGGAGTAGCGATAACTAGAGGATCATATTGGAGATCTTGTGCGACTTGCTAGGATCAGCATCAAACATTGGGCTTAGGGATTTGAATTACTACTACTTCTCTCGTAAAGTGATATTGCAAAGGTTAATTACAATATATCAATTTGATTTTATATTGAGGGCAGACGTACCCATAGCGAGGACAATTGGAGAATTTCCTAAACAAAACTTGGTGCTCTCTCTCTCTCTCTCTCTCTCTCACACACACACACACACACACACTCTCTCTCTCTCTCTCTCTTTTTAGATTTTCAAAACACTTAGTGTGTAATTTGATTATCCAAAAGTTCTGGTTGTGTTGAAGTTTCTTAAACTATTTTTGTGAAACCATTGCAATTGATTTGTATTAACTTCAACATAAAGAAAATCAAGCTTGGTGTATTACTCACCATGTGTTCGATACTATTACTGCACACTAAGTGTCTGATAAAATTACTTTGTCGATTTTTATGATTACCTCTCATTGGAAATCGTTTATCTTAAGTGTGGTTTATATTCAAACATATTGAACTGGTTGGTTTGTTCTTCTCATCTTAAGCATTCACTTTACTACAGTTTGTTTGCATATTCGATCCTACCAATAACGGTTCGGATAGACGAGAGTCGATCCGGATTTTGCTTCCACTTGACATAAAAAAAATATTTTTCAAAATTTATTTTTAAATAATAAAATTTTATTTGGCGATCTATTCAACCCCCCCCCCCCCCACACACACACACTTCTAGATCATTGCCCTCGTCTAACAATATGATTTGTCTATCCCTCATTGGTGTAAAATCCGAATAGAGGTGTACTATTTATTCCTCTTCGGTATGGATCTCGAATCACGACGCACTATTTTTATCCCTCTTCGGGGTAAACCTAAAATCGAGATGCCCTGTCTATACCTATTTGTTTTGAATCCCGAATCGAGATGCTCTATTTTTTATCCCTCTTCGGTGTGGATCCCGAATCAATACGCTTTATTTTTATCCCTCGCCGGTGTAAACCATGAATTAAGATGCCCTGTCTATTCCTCTTAGGTGTGAACCTAATTGATATGCTTTATCTTTCCCTCTTCGGTGTGAATCCTGAATAGAGATGTTGTTCTTTTTATCCCTCTTTGTTGTTAACCCCAAATCGAAATGCTATTTTATATTCCACTTCAGTGTGAATCCCGAATTGATATGCTAGTTTTTTATTCCTCTTCGATGTGAACCCCGAATCGAGATGTTGTTCTTTTTATCCCTCTTCGATGTGAACCCCGAATCGAGATGCTCTTTTATTTTCCTCTTCGATGTGAATTTCGAATTAAGATGTCGTTCTTTTATCCCTCTTCGGTGTGACCCCCAAATCAAGATACTCTCCCTATTCCTCTTCGGTGTGACCCCAAATCAAGATGTTGTTCTTATTATCCCTCTTTATTGTGAACCCAAAATCAAGAGGCTATTTTCTAGTCCTCTTTGGTGTGAATCCCGAATTGATATGCTATTTTTTTATTCCTCTTCGGTGTGAACCCGAATTGAAATGTTGTTCGTTTTATCCCTCTTCAGTGTGAACCCCGAATCGAGATGATCTTTTCTTTTCTTCTTCGATGTGAATCTCGAAATGAGATGTTATTCCTTTCTCCTTCTTCGGTGTGACCCTCGAATCGAGATGCTCTACCTTTTCCTCTTCGGTGTGAATCCCGAATTGAGATGTTCTATTTTTATCCTTCTTCGTAGTGAACCCCAAATTGAAATTGATTCCTCTATTCCTTTTCGGTGTGAATCTAGAATCGAGTTGCTTTGCTTATTCCTCTCTGAGTTAATTCTCGGATGGAGATGATGTCGTGTTCATTCCTCTCTTAGTTGATCCTCAGATCGAGATGCCATCACCTTTGTTCTTCCTCAGTAGTTGTTACTTAATTTTGTTTTATCCCCAAAGTAGTTTGTCAAAAATTATCCATTCTCATCCCCAAACGTTGCAGGACCAAAATTTTGAGTCTTCTTTATTTAACTATCTTCCACTGCGGTCATATGAGGACTAATGTCCCTCACATTATCCAATTAAAGATATTTAAATAGGGGTAGCTGTCATACCCTATATTTTGTTCGAGTCCTGTTTTATGTTTTTAAGGAGCTTTTTATTTCAAATGTTGCGAATAACTCAGTTGGTAGTGTAGTGAGGTTGTTAAGCATTATTCCAAATTATTCCAAAATCAAATCAACATCCAAAAAATTTTCCCAAACTAAAATAGAAAATAATCATTTGCTTTAAACTTAGAAGACCAACACCTTAATGTTATGATTTTAAACCTCAGTATAAAACTAACTATTAATACACACGATAGAGGAGGAGAAAAAATAACAAAATTTTGAATAATCCACACACAAACACACACACACACACACATGTGCGCACGTGAAAACTAGTAAAAAAACTTGTAAAACAATATTCACTCATATCTCATACACTCTCCTCACGTGTTACTGAGAAACATCACCAGCCAAAATCTCCTATCACCAACATCTTCAACACATAACAACTACATAATACATCAACAACATCATCAATTCCATACACTTTCTAAACCTTCAATAAAAAATTACGACAATAACATCACTTCACTATAACAAACAAAACCAACTCAGTAACATAAAAACAAAGTCGATTAAAACTCCGATAAAATTACGCCATCCATCTCGCGGACCCACGCTACACACACCGTTACAGAATCGACAACACTCTTCCGTCTGCCACATCCCTCTGTTGTGAGCTCCATGCGACTATTAGTTTTCTTTTTTTTAATCTTCCGGATTTGTTGTGCTTGATATTTTGATGTTAGAGTGATTTTTTTGATGAAGAGATTGAAGAGAGCGTGAATTGATTTTCAGAGGAGGAAAGTAGTAGTATTTTTACAATCTTTTGGGTTCTGCAGCGTGTGGTGAGAGAGGAAGAGACATGCATTTTTTTTATCCAATTCCCTGATTCCATTTGATAATGTGTGTTTTCATTTTTTTGTTATTTTTTTAGCTTGCCACATGTCAGACATTGAGTGGAGAGTTGCTTTAGATTAGGTCAAACTTTGTTATTCTTCTCCTTTTTAAATGTTTTACTATGATAGAGATAATTGAGAAGGGGCGGTGCATCCTATTGGTCCTCTATGTTTTTATTTTATTTTATTTTATTATTTATTATTATCATTGTTAGAATTAGGGTGTAAATTCTTGTGGGCCTTTGGATCATCTCCTTTTATTTGAAAATTAATTTTTAAATACAACACATTTAATTGGCAATCTATTCAACCCCCCCTTCTAGATCGTTGCCCTCGTCTAACAATATGATTTGTCTATCCCTCTTTGGTGTAAACCAAGAATCAAGATGCTCTATTTATTCCTCTTCGGTGTGGATCCTGAATCAAGGTACACTATTTTTATCCCTATTCGGTGTAAACCCCAAATCGAGATGCCCTGTCTATACCTCTTCATTTTGAATCCTGAATCGAGATGCTATATTTTTTATCCCCTTAAGTGTGGATCCCTAATCAAGGCGCTCTATTTTTATCCCTCTTCGGTGTAAACCATGAATCAAGATGCTCTGTCTTTTCCTCTTTAGTGTGAATCCCGAATCGAGATGCTTTGTCTTTCCCTCTTCGGTTTTAATCTGGAATAGAGATGTTGTTCTTTTTATCCCTCTTTGGTGTGAATCCCAAATTGAAATGCTATTTTATATTCCTCTTCGGTGAGAATCCCGAATTGAGATGCTATATTTTGATTCCTCTTCGGTGTGAACCCCGAATCGAGATGTTTTTCTTTTTATCCCTCTTCGATGTGAACCCCGAATCGAGATGCTCTTTTCTTTTCCTCTTCGGTGTGAATCCTGAATTAAGATATCGTTCTTTTATCCCTCTTCGGTGTGACCCCCAAATCGAGATTGTAACACCCTTTTCTACCCAACAAACATCACGAATAAAAACAATAATTTAATCAGAGTAAAGTCCCAAAAGGGCGCCACATTTCGTCACATAACATCAAATAACCACCTATCCCGGAACACAGGTTTTACCATCTTGAATTTATTTAAACATCATGCAGCGGAAATCAAAGTTTAAGAGAATACTTTTATAATCCAAAACTCCATAAAATAAAACATCATAAAAACATCATGCCAACAAAATAAAAGAACGTAAATCGTTATACTCAAACGTCTCGACCCGATGTTACATATCAGAGCAAGACCCTCTAATCGACGGAGAAATCAAAATACTTCAAATGCTAAATCTTCATGCGCCAAGAAAGCTAAGCCTGATCACCTGCACGTTACCCACATGGATGCAACATTCAAACAGGCAGGGTGAGTAATCACGAATCAATATATAAGATATAAGTACAAGATAAAGCATAAGCACAAACATCATCAAATCATTCACAATGCCATTAATACATCAATCACAACAATATAATGCAATGCCACACAATATGCAATGCAACATCATAGACTCATGCATGTGGTACCAATTTGTCATAATTGATGGACACTGGGCCATCACCCTCCAAAGATCCCCACCAATAGGAACGATTCTACACAAGAACCGGAGCACGTCATAAAACACTTCAATCCACACAATGGGATTGAAGCCACCAAATGGACCGAAGTCCTAACTATGCCATGAATGCATGATGCAAATCGTCATAATAATCATTATCATAAAATCGTCATAATTGCATCATCATTCATGAATCATCATTAAACAAACATCATTATACAACACCAAGTCGCACTCGTCACAATTAATCACTATACCTCACAATTCGTCATATTATGCTCGTCACATAAAAATCCCCGATTTTATCCAATTCATCTTCATTACTAGTTCACTCACGTTTAATTACCTCACCATAGCCTTACGTCTCAAAGAATCCGCATCACAAGCGAAATCGGGACCGAAATTGCAAAAACAAGAAAATCTGCCAACAGCCATGTCCATACGCATATGACCATGCCCCATACGCGTATGGCTCAATTCCTCACCCCTGGCCAACGTATCATATGTGTAGGGCCGCTTGCCCAGGCCTCCCTTACGCGTAATGCCCTCCTTGTTACGCGTATTATAATACCCCGTAAATTATTTTACTCTGGATGATATTATTATGATCAACTGGGTTCCGGTTTACTCTGAGAATTTATTGGATAAAATATTAGAGTAAACTTATGAGCTCAGAGCAGATCAAATTAATATTATCTGACTCCGAGGTTTTAACTTTTGGCGTTATAGAGACTTTTTGGACATTTAGTAGTGTTACTAACTAATGACATTTCTCTATATCATTTCTTTTTCCTTTTCTCTTCATTTGGAACAAAAGATAGAAAATAGAAAGAAAGAGAAAGTAGAGAGAAGGAAGAGGAAGGGAAAGAAAAAGAAGAAAAGTTCAAGAGAGAAAGATCAAGATCATCATCCATTCTTCATCAAATCACCTCATCTTAATCATCATCATCTTCTAATCCAGGTGGGTTCTAGATAGAAGCTTTAGTTGTAGAATTCTAGAGTTTTTAGAGTTAGGTTGGATTTTGAGGAAATGAGTAATTTTTGCTAAATCAAAGAATCTAACGGGTGAAATTCGATATAAATGCATGAGAATACTTGTTGTTTATGTTGGAACATGTTTTGGATGATTTGGAATGAATTTGAAGTGTTTGGGTGGAAGAAATTATGGATTTTGGCCCAAAATGACCCATAACAGCGCTGCTGTGAATTTCTGGGTTCGCGGGTTCGCATTGTGAACCCAAGGCGAAGGGAAGGCGAAGGTTATCCTAGAAGTTCGCATTGCGAACTTTATACCCTTTTTCTTCTGCCATGGTTTGCTGGGGGTTCGCATTGCGAATACGAAAGCGAACGTGACAGATTTTCCATTTTGTTTCCTTCATAACTTTTGAACCGTAAGTCCGTTTTGGTCCCCGTTTGAAGCGTTGGAAAGCTATTTCAATGCTCTTTGTGATGTTGAGGTAGAAACATAGTTATATATATCATGGATTGATGGGTAGAGATAAAATGTGTATGATTTACTATGTGGAAAGTGTGTATATTGTTTGACATGTTATGCTAACTTGTGTGTTTTATGATTGATGTTGTAATATGCTTGTCTAATGATATTGTTAAGCATGATTGAGAGTGTATGCATGTTAAAATATTAAATAGGTAGAGTGAGGAAAACCTATCATGAAATTATGGTGGAACCTAGTAACGGCTAGGAAATTGTTAAATAACGTAATGACGACGATCGTGCGTGAGGGACCGAGGCGTGCGTCTATTACCGAATGGTATGGAAATAATTACACTAGTATGGATCATGTTGTATTGTGTTTAGATTAAGAAAGACAAAGAGGTATTGAGGCGAATGTGGCCTCGTGATTGTCGAATACAATAACATTTGTGTTTATGTGATCACGAAATCGTAACCGGTTATCTTGAGTTGCAGTTTCATGAGTCTCGAGCTCATCTGAAACATATGCATGACTACTTGGCAGGTTTGATTCCCGCGTGTAGTACGAATGGCGCTCTGGGAGCGTATGCTTGTGACGGTTAATGGCCCGTGTGAAGTGATGGTTCATAACGGTTAATGGCTCGAAGAACCCGAATTCATTCGTATGTCAAGTAAGTTACCAGGATCCATGACTCGGGTCGACTTCTAGACGTAGAAGTGGACGGGAAAAGGGGATGCCTTGGTGAGGTTATCAATTAGTGATAGTGTGAGTTAACAAGACTCACAAACATGGATCCATATAGTGTGTATGAGTACTCAAAGTCACTTCCCTTCCCCTTTTGACTTGAGTTAGGTGTGATAAAACCTTGTAAAGCCGAGAGAACCTATAAGATAGAGAACTCACTGAGATTTGATGTATCTCACCCCACGTTGTTGATTATTTTACAGGTACTACAGGTTCGGCGAATGGTAAGGATAAGGTTGTTTGACTTTCCTTACTACCTTAGCTTTTTGGGATGGCAAGACTTCTGTTGTGGAGATATTTTGAGATCATTATTTGATCTAGTTCTTAGTATTCATCTTTGGAACATCTTGTATATATATTATGCCGTAGTTTTTGGTATTAGGTTCCTTTTGGGCATGTATATGTATAATGTGTTTACTAGGGACTTATGTTTTCAGTACCAAACGTGGTATTCATGTATGATATGAATGCTTTGATGTATTATATTATACATGGGCGTTACACGTATCACCAAAGAGGTTTCCCTCTCAAAATTCCCCTTCAGACTCCCATTTCGCGTAATAGTAAAATCTATACGCGTAATGCACCTTTCCCAATGACCCCATACGCATAATGGCTTCCCATACGCGTATGCCTTTTCCTTCTCAGCTTCCCATACGCGTATTACCATCCCATGCGCATATTGCCTTCATTCTCATACGCGTATCCTACGCGTACTGGCAGAGGGTCGTGCTGGCCCTATGGATGGGTGCGTATGCTACGCGTATCACCCTGGGAATGTCCCCTCTTACGCATAATGCCTCCCCTGTTACGCGTATTGCCAGAAAACACTCCAAAACTCAGATTTCGCATCTTAATAAAAACCTCCCATTCCAGCACCTTCGATCTTCCAAAATCGGACCCAGAACAATTTCGATTCATCACAGATCTAAGTCATTATCCTACTTCATTATTTACATCAATTCCTTTATAATTATTAAGTCCAAATTTATTAATCTCACCTTCAATCTCAGATCTATTTTATTCACATGTTCATCACAGCAACAGAAATCATTCACACGAATTTCACAGAATTTACAGCAACACATACCAGATTCATATCAGAAAATCGACCAACACAGATGCACGAAAATTCACACAGATTCAGCATACAGAAATTCATCATAAAACACAGAACACACAAACTACTCTACCTTAAACCTATATCAAACATATGAACCCGGATTAACCCCCCCTATACCTCGAATTTTCCAGCAAAGATTCTTCTTTTTCGGGGTTCTACGGTTGATCCTCTTGTTCTATGTGTTCTAGCCTCCTTTCCTCAGCTCTCTCTTCACTTCTTAGGGTTGCACAGACTAATTCTCCTAATTCCCTATTTTCTTTTTGTTAAACCTATCTTTTGGGCCCTAATTATGATTTACCCGCATTGTCCTCAATTAACCTCCTCAATATTACCGTCTTACCCTTAATGGTTCTCCTAATTATTTTAAATAATAGTAATAATCTAAATAATATTCTAAATATTCAAATTATTCTACTATTATTATTAATAAAATAATCTAATTAATTTACTAACGCTAAATGCCTCAATATTCCCTTAACCCAAAGCTACCCCACAACACCACCCAAAGTTACCAAGCGTCATAACATCCACCAAAATTCACCAAAACACCGAATAATCATAATAATTCAATTAAATAAATATTATAATTATTTTGGGGTGTTACAGAGATACTCTCCGTATTCCTCTTCGGTGTGACCCCAACTCGAGATGTTGTTCTTTTTATCCCTCTTCAGTGTGAACCCGAAATCAAGAGGCTATTTTCTGTTCCTCTTTAGTGTGAATTCCGAATCGATATGCTATTTTTTTATTCCTCTTCAATGTGAACCCGAATTGAAATGTTGTTCTTTTTATCCCACTTCGGTGTGAACCCCGAATAGAGATGCTCTTTTCTTTTCTTCTTCGGCGTGAATCTCGAAATGAGATGTTGTTCTTTTCTCCTTCTTCAGTGTGACCATCGAATCGAGATGCTCTGTCTTTTCTTCTTCGGTGTGAATCCATAATCGAGATGTTCTATTTTAATCTCTCTTCGTAGTGAACTCCAAATTAAAATTGATCCGTCTATTCCTTTTCGGTGTGAATCTAGAATCGAGGTGCTCTGTTTATTCCTCTCTGAGTTAATTCTCAGATGGAGATGATGTCATGCTCATTCCTCTATGAGTTGATCCTCAGATAGAGATGCCATCACCTTTGTTCCTCCTCAGTAGTTGTCACTTAATTTTGTTTGATCCCCAAAGTAATTTGACAAAAATTATCCATTCTCATGCCCAAACGTTGCAGGACTAAAATTTTGGGTCTTCTTTATTTAACTATCTTCCACTGTGATCATATGAGGACTAACGTCTCTCACATTATCCAATTAAAGATATTTAAATATGGGTAGCTGTCATACCCTATATTTTTCCTGAGTCCTGTTTTATGTTTTTAAGGAGCTTTTTATTTCGAATGAGGCGAATAACTCAGTTGGTAGTGTAGTGAGGTTGTTAAGCATTATTCCAAATTATTCCAAAATCAAATCAACATCCAAAAAATATTCCCAAACTAAAATAGAAAATAATCATTCACTTTAAACTTAGAAGACCAACACCTTGATGTTATGATTTTAAACCTCGGTTTAAAACTCACTATTAACACACACGATAGAGGAGGAGGAAAAAGAATAAATTTTAAATAATCCACACACACACACACATACACACACACGCGCGTGCGCGTGTGAAAACTAGTAAAAAAACCTGAAAAAACATATTCACTCATATCTCATACACTCTCCTCACGTGTTAGTAAGAAACATCACCATCCAAAATCTCCCATCATCACCATCTTCAACACATAACAACTACATAATAAATCAACAACATCATCAATTTCATACACTTTCTAAACCTTCAATAAAAAATTACGACAATAACATCACTTCACTATAACAAACAAAACCAACTCAGTAACATAAAAACAAAGTCGATCAAAAATCTGATAAAATTATGCCAGCCATCCCGCAGACCCCGCACTACAGACGCACCGTTGCAGAATCGACAACACCCTTTCGTCCGCCATGTCCCTCTGCAGTGAGCTCCACGCGACTGTTAGTTTTCCTTTTTTTAATCTTCCTGATTTGTTATGCTTGATATCTTGATATTAGAGTGATGTTTTAATTAAGAGATTGTAGAGAGCGTGAATTGATTTTCAGAGGAGGAAAGTAGTATTATTTTTACAATCTTTAAGGTTCTGCAGCATGTGGTGAGAGGGGAAGAGACATGAGTTTTTTTTGGATCCAATTCCCTTATTACATTTGATAATGTGTATATTCATTTTTTGTTATTTTTTTAGCTTACCACATGTCATACATTGAGTGGAGAGTTGCTTTAGATTAGGTCAAACTTTTTTATTCTTCTCCTTTTTAAATTTTTTACTATGATAAAGATAATTGAGAAGGGGCGGTGCATCATATTGGCCCTCTATGTTTTAATTTTATTTTATTTTATTATTTATTATTATCATTGTTAGAATTAGGGTGTAAATTCTTGTGGGCCTTTAAATCATCTCCTTTTATTTGAATATTATTTTTAAAATACAAAAACTTTATTTGGCGATCTATTCAACCCCCCCCCCTTTTTTTAGATCATTGCCCTCGTCTAACATTATGATTTGTCTATCCCTCTTTGGTGTAAACCCCAAATCAAGATGCTCTGTTTATTCCTCTTCAGTGTGGATCCTGAATCAAGGTACACTATTTTTATCCCTCTTCGGTGTAAACCCCAAATCGAGATGCCCTGTCTATACCTCTTCGTTTTGAATCCTGAATCGAGATGCTATATTTTTTATCCCTCTTGAGTGTGGATCCCGAATTAAGGCGCTCTATTTGTAACCCTCTTCGGTGTAAACCATGAATCAAGATGCTCTATCTATTCCTCTTCGGTGTGAATTCTAAATCGAGATGCACTGTCTTTCCTTCTTCGGTGTGAATCCTGAATAGAGATGTTGTTCTTTTTATCCCTCTTCGGTGTGAACCCCAAATCAAAATGCTATTTTCTATTCCTCTTCAATGAGAATCCCGAATTGAGATGCTATATTTTGATTCCTCTTCGGGATGAACCCTGAATCGAGATGTTGTTCATTTTATCCATGTTCGATGTGAACCCCGAATCGAGATGCTCTTTTCTTTACCTCTTTGGTGTGAATCCCGAATTAAGATGTCGTTATTTTATCCCTCTTCGGTGTGACCCCTAAATCGAGATACTATCCCTATTCCTCTTCGATGTAACCCCAAATCGAGATGTTGTTCTTTTTATCCCTCTTCAGTGTGAACCCGAAATCAATAGGTAATTTTCTATTCCTATTTGGTGTGAATCCCAAATCGAGATGCTATTTTTTTATTCCTCTAAGGTGTGAACCCGAATTGAGATGTTTTTCTTTTTATCCCTCTTCGGTGTGAACCCCGAATCGAGATGCTCTTTTCTTTTCTTCTTTGTTGTGAATCTCGAAATGAGATGTTGTTCTTTTCTCCTTCTTCAGTGTGACCCCCGAATCTAGATGCTCTGCCTTTTCTTCTTCGGTGTAAATCGTGAATCGAGATGTTCTAGTTTTATCCCTCTTCATAGTGAATCCCAAATTGAAATTGATTCGTCTATTCCTTTTCCGGTGTGAATCTAGAATCGAGGTGCTCTGTTTATTCCTTTCTGAGTTAATTCTCGGATGGAGATGTCATCACCTTTGTTCCTTCTCAGTAGATGTCACTTAATTTTGTTCGATCCCAAAAGTAGTTTGTCCAAAGTTATCCATTCTCATCCCCAACGTTGCAAGACAAAAAATTTGGGTCTTCTTTATTTAACTAGTATTGCGATCATATGAGGACTAACGTCCCTCGCATTATTCAATTAAAGATATTTAAATAGGAGAAGTTGTCATACCTTATATTTTTCCTGAATGCTCTTTTATGTTTTTAAGGAGATTTTTATTTCGAATGATTCGAGTAACTCAGTTGGTAGTGCAGGGAGGTTGTTAAGCATAAGGTTGTTAAGCATTATTCCAAATTATTCCAAAATTAAATCAACATTCAAAAAAATTTCCCAAACTAAATTAAAAAAAATAATCATTTAATTTAATCTTAGAATATTAACATCTTAATTTTATGATTTCAAACCTCAATATAAAACTCAATATTAACACACACGACTGAGGAGGAGGAAAAAGAACAAAATTTGAATAATCCACACACACACACACACACACACACAAGTGCTCGCGTGAAAACTAGTAAAAAAACCTGCAAAAACATATTCACTCGTATCTCATACACTCTCCTCACATGTTACTGAGAAACATCACCAGCCAAAATCTCCCATCATCACCATCTTCAATACATAACAACTACATAATACATCAACAACATCATCAATTCCATACACTTTCTAAAACTTCAATAAAAAATCTCAACAATAACATCACTTCACTATAACAAACAACAACAACTCAGTAATATAAAAATAAAGTTGATAAAAAATCCGATGAAATTATGTCAGCCATCTCGCGGTCCCCGCACTGCAGACGAACCGTCGTAGAATCACAACACTCTTTTGTACGCCACATCCCTCTTCCGTGAGCTCCAAAAAAACTGTTAGTTTTCCTTTTTTTTAATCTTCCTTATTTGTTGTGCTTGATATTTTGATATTAGAGTGATGTTTTGATTAAGAAATAGAAGGGAGCGTGAATTGATTTTCAGAGGAGGAAAGTAGTATTATTTTTACTATATTTTGGGTTATGTAGCGTGTGGTTAGAGAGGAAGAGACATGAGTTTTTTTTTTATCCAATTCCCTAATTCCATTTGATAATGTGTGTTTTCATTTTTTTTAGCTTGCCACATATCAGACATTGAGTGGAGAGTTGCTTTATATTAGGTCAAACTTTTTTACTCTTCTCCTTTTTAATTGTTTTACTATTATAGAGATAATTCAGAAGGGGGCGGTGCATCGTATTGGCCCTTTATGTTTTTATTTTATTTTATTTTATTAATTATTATTATCATTGTGAGAATTAGGGTGTAAATACTTGTGGGCCTTTGGATCATCTCCTTTAATTTGAAAATTAATTTTTAAATACAAAATTTTTGTTTGGCGATCTATTCAATCCCCCCTTCTAGATCGTTGCCCTAGTATAACAATATGATTTATCTATCCCTCTTTGGTATAAACCCCGAATCAAGATGCTCTGTTTATTCCTCTTCGATGTGGATCCCAAATCAAGGTACACTATTTTTATCCCTCTTCGATGTAAACCCCGAATCGAGTGCCCTGTCTATGCCTCTTCTTTTTGAATCCTGAATCGAGATGCTATATTTTTTATCCCTCTTCAGTGTGGATCCTGAATCAAGATGCTTTATTTTTACCCCTCTTCGGTGTAACCCCTGAATCAATATGCTCTGTCTTTTCCTCTTCGGCGTGAATCCTGAACCGAGATACTTTGTCTTTCCCTCTTCGATGTGAATCCTGAATAGAGATGTTGTTCTTTTTATCCCTCTTCGGTGTGAACCCCAAATTGAAATGCTATTTTATATTCCTCTTCGGGGTGAATCCCAAAATGAGATGCTATATTTTAATTCCTCTTTGGTGTGAACCCCGAATCGAGAGGTTGTTCTTTTTATCCCTGTTCGATGTGAACGCCGAATCGAGATGCTCTCTTCTTTTCCTCTTTGATGTGAATCCCGAATTAAGATGTCGTTCTTATATCCCTCTTTTTTGTGACCCCCAAATCGATATACTCTCCCTATTCCTCTTCCGTGTGACCCCAAAATGAGATGTTGTTCTTGTTATCCCTCTTCAGTGTGAACCCAAAAGCAAGAGGCTATTTTATATTCCTCTTTGGTGTGAATCCCTAATCGAGATCCTATTCTTTTATTCCTCTTCAGTGTGAACCCAAATTGAGAAGTTGTTCTTTTTATCCCTCTTTAATGTGAACCCCGAATCGATATGCTCTTTTCTTTTCTTCTTCGGTGTGAATCTCAAAATGAAATGTTGTTCTTTTCTCCTTCTTCAGTGTAACCCCCGAATCGAGATGCTCCGCTTTTACCTCTTCGGTGTGAATCCCGAATCGAGATGTTCTATTTTTATCCCTCTTCGTAATGAACCCCAAATTGAAATTGATCTGTTTATTCCTTTTCGGTGTGAATCTAGAATCGTGGTGCGCTGTTTATTCCTCTCTGAGTTAACCCTCGAATGGAGATGTCATCACCTTTGTTCCTTCTCAGTAGTTGTCACTTAATTTTGTTCGATCCCCAAAGTAGTTTGTAAAAAATTATCCATTCTCATCCCCAACATTGCAGGACCAAAATTTTGGGTCTTCTTTATTTAACTATCTTCCGCTGCGATCATATCAGGACTAACGTCCCACACATTATCCATTTCCATATATTTAAATAGGAGCAGTTGTCATACCCTATATTTTGCCCGAGTCCTCTTTTATGTTTTTAAGAAGCTTTTTATTTCGAATGGTCCGAATAACTCAGTTGGTAGTGCAATAAGGTTGTTAAGCATGAGGTTGTTAAGCATTATTCCAAATTATTCCAAAATTAAATCAACATTCAAAATAATTTCCCAAACTAAAATAGAAAATAATCATTTGCTTTAAACTTAGAATATTAACACCTTAATGTTATGATTTCAAACCTCAATATAAAACTCGCTATTAACACACATGACTGAGGAGGAGGAAAAATAACAAAATTTTGAATAAACCACACACAAACACACACGTGCACGCGTGAAAACTAGTAAAAATACTTGTAAAAACATATTCACTCATATCTCATACACTCTCCTCACGTGTTACTGAGAAACATCACCAGCCAAAATCTCTCATCATCACCATCTTCATTACATAACAACTACATAATACATCAACAACATCATCAATTCCATACACTTTCTAAACCTTCAATAAAAAATTACGACAATAACATCACTTCACTATAACAAACAACAACAACTCAGATTGTTAGTTTTCCTTTTTTTAATCTTCCTTATTTGGTGTGCTTGAAATTTTGATATTAGAGTGATGTTTTGATTAAGAAATAGAAGAGAGCGTGAATTGATTTTCAAAGGAGAAAAGTAGTATTATTTTTACTATATTTTCGGTTCTGCAGCATGTGGTTAGAGAGGAAGAGACATGAGTTTTTTTGGATCCAATTCCTTGATTCCATTGGATAATGTGTGTTTTCATTTTTTTAATATATTTTTAGCTTGCCACATGCCAGACATTGAATGGAGAGTTGCTTTAGATTAGGTCAAACTTTTTTATTCTTCAACTTTTTAATTATTTTACCATGATAGAGATAATTGAGAAGGGGGCGGTGCATCGTATTGACCTCTATGTTTTTATTTTATTTTATTTTATTATTTATTATTATCATTGTTAGAATTAGGGTGTAAATACTTGTGTGCCTTTGGATCATCTCCATTTATTTGAAAATTATTTTTTAAATACTAAAATTTTATTTAGCGATCTATTCAACCCCCCCCCCCCCCTTCTAGATCGTTGCCCTCGTCTAACAATATGATTTGTCTATCCCTCTTTGGTGTAAACCCTGAATCAAGTTGCTCTATTTATTCCTCTTCGGTGTGGATCCCGAATCAAGGTACACTATTTTTATCCCTCTTCTGTGTAAACCTCGAATCGAGTGCCCTGTCTATACCTCTTCGTTTTGAATCCTGAATCGAGATGCTATATTTTTTATCCCTCGTAAGTGTGGATCCCGAATCAAGACGCTCTATTTTTATCCCTCTTTGGTGTAAACCATGAATCAAGATGCTCTATATATTCCACTTTGGTGTGAATCCCGAATCGAGACGCTTTGTCTTTCCCTCTTCGGTGTGAATCCTAAATAGAGATATTGTTCTTTTTATCCCTCTTCGGTGTGAACCCCAAATCGAAATGTTATTTTCTATTCCACTTCGGTGTGAATCCAGAATTGAGATGCTATATTTTGATTCCTCTTCGGTGTGAACCCCGAATCGAGATGTTGTTCTTTTTATCCCTGTTCAATGTGAACCCCGAATCGAGATGCTCTTTTCTTTTCCTCTTCGGTGTGAATCCCGAATTAAGATGTCGTTCTTTTATCTCTCTTTGGTGTGACCCCCAAATAGAGATACTCTTCCTATTCCTCTTCGGTTTGACCCCAAATCGAGATGTTGTTCTTTTTATCCCTCTTCAGTGTGAACCCAAAATCAAGAGGCTATTTTCTATTCCTCTTTGGTGTGAATCCCGAATTGAGAGGCTAATTTTTTATTCCTCTTCAGTGTGAACCCGAATTGAGATGTTATTCTTTTTATCCCTCTTCGGTGTGAACCCCCAATCAAGATGCTCTTTTCTTTTCTTATTTGGTGTGAATCTCGAAATGAGATGTTGATCTTTTCTCCTTCTTCAGTGTGACCCCCGAATCAAGATGCTCTGCCTTTTTCTCTTCGGTGTGAATCCCGAATCAAGATGTTCTATTTTTATCCATCTTTGAAGTGAACCCCAAATTGAAATTGATTCGTCTATTCCTTTTCGGTGTGAATCTAGAATCGAGGTGCTCTGTTTATTCCTCTCTGAGTTAATTCTCGGATGGAGATGTCGTCACCTTTGTTCCTTCTCAGTAGTTGTCACTTAATTTTGTTCGATCCCCAAAGTAGTTTCTAAAAAATTATCCATTCTCATCCCCAACATTGCAGGACTAAAATTTTGGGTCTTCTTTATTTAACTATCTTCCACTGCGATCATATGAGGACTAACGTCCCTCACATTATCCATTTACAGATATTTAAATAGGAGCAGCTGTCATACCCTATATTTTTCCCGAGTCCTATTTTATGTTTTTAAGAAGCTTTTTATTTCGAATGGTCCGAATAACTCAGTTGGTAGTGCAATGAGGTTGTTAAGCATGAGGTTGTTAAGCATTATTCCAAATAATTCCAAAATTAAATCAACATTCAAAATAATTTCCCAAACTAAAATAGAAAATAATCATTTGCTTTAAACTTAGAATATTAACACCTTAATGTTATGATTTCAAACCTCAATATAAAACTCGCTATTAACACACATGACTGAGGAGGAGGAAAAAGAACAAAATTTTGAATAATCCACACACAAACACACACGTGCGCGCGTGAAAACTAGTAAAAAAACCTGCAAAAACATATTCACTCATATCTCATACACTCTCCTCATGTGTTACTGAGAAACATCACCAACCAAAATCTCCCATCATCACCATCTTCAATACATAACAACTACATAATACATCAACAACATCATCAATTCCATACACTTTCTAAACCTTCAATAAAAAATTACGACAATAACATCACTTCACTATAACAAACAACAACAACTCAGTAACATAAAAATAAATTCGATCAAAAATCCGATGAAATTATTTCAGCTATCCCGAGGTCCCCATACTGCAGACGCACCGTCGCATAATCGACATCACCCTTTGGTCTGCCACATCCCTCTTCCATGAGCTCCACTTGACTGTTAGTTTTCATTTTTTTAATTTTCCTTATTTGTTGTGCTTGATATTTTGATATTAGAGTGATGTTTTGATTAAGAAATAGAAGAGAGCGTGAATTGATTTTCAGAGGAGGAAAGTAGTATTGTTTTTACTATATTTTGGGTTCTAGAGCGTGTGGTGAGGGAGGAAGAGACATGAGTTTTTTTGGATCCAATTCCCTGATTCCATTTGATAATGTGTGTTTTCATTTTTCTTATTTTTTTAGCTTGTTACATGTTATACATTAAATGGAGAGTTGCTTTAGATTAGGTCAAACTTTTTTATTATTCTCCTTTTTAATTGTTTTACTAAGATAGAGATAGTTGAGAAGGGGACGGTGCATTGTAATGGCCCTCTATGTTTTTATTTATTTTATTATTTATTATTATCATTCTTAGAATTAGGGTGTAAATTCTTGTGGGCCTTTGGATCATCTCCTTTTATTTGAAACTAATCCACATTTTTTATATAATCTCATTTAAGCCTCAAACTTTTTTTCTTAATTAAATTAGTCAATGAATTTTGTTCATACAGTCAATCATAATTACATAGGCACGAGGTTTTGAAACCCTGGCGAGCACATTAGTAAAAAAAATTCCTTTGTATTTATCGTCATTTCACTTTTCTTTTATGTAAAAGAGACCCTTAATCTTTACTGTAATATACCCTTAACCTTTAGAACTATATGAGGTTCCCGTTGAGTACAACGGATGTGAGGGGTGCTAATACCTTCCCCTCACATAACCGACTCTCGAACCCATCGTTGGTTGCGATGACCAACTTATATTTACCTTTAGGGTTTTATCGACGTTTACCTTTAAAAATAAAATTTTGGTGGCGACTCTGTCTATTTCGAGCGTTAGTACACTCGAGTATTTTTTGCACCACGATAGGTAGAACAGATAAAACATTATTTGTTTGTGAAAGGGTTTTGACATCACTCAGAGGCGAGAAAAGATAGTTTGATTGGTTGGAGTTTGCTTTTAGGTGGAAGACGAATGCTTGGATGGTAAAGCAATACGACTTGTATCCAAATACTTGAGGAGGAAAGAGGCATATACCCGATTAATCATTTTTATCAAAATTTATTACAAAATTAGTGAGCTGAATTAAGCCCTGATCCTTTAACGGAAGATAAGCATCGAAATGGTCAAGCTATATGGCTTGTATCCGAATGCTTGGGGAAAAAAGAGGCATACACCCAATTAGTCCTTTTTCATCCATCAAAGAGTGATCTAATTTGGGTAATTATTGTATTTTGAATAGAAGGCAAATACTTGAATGGTCAAACTATACGGCTTATATCCAAATACTCGAGGAAAAGAGAGGCATACGCCAAACTCGTCCTTTTTCATCCGATTTATTTGTGAAATAAGACTCCTCAAGTTTTTTTATTATAAAAGAGGTTTGTACGAATCGGTCAAGAGTCCTCAAAGATGAAAATCACTTGAATTTGATCAAGTTATTAAGTTTTGAGCAGATAACGAATATTTGAATGGTCAAGCTATACGACTCGTATCCAAATATTCGGGGAAAAGAGTAGCATACACCAAATTAGTCCTTTTTCATCCGATTTATGAATTTTTTTCAAGTAATTAAATTAAATGGATTTGATTTTGATTTGAAAAAGAGACTTGATGTTGATCAAGTGTTTGGTTTGCATTGGTCTGAAATCGATTTGATTAGTTTTGATTTGACGGTGTGTAGTGATGAGATTTTAAAAACTACTTGATGTTTATCAAGTATTTAATTTTTATCTTAAAAGGAAATTTTATTTACAATTTATTTAATTAACTAATTAACTAAATAAATAATAAAATAAAAAATGAAAACAAAAATAATAAAGGGATGGGGTGCAATTATACATGATGATATAGCATAGTAAAAATAAATGGAATGGGCTTGGCCCAAATGTAAGTAAGAGTGAATGGGGCGCAAATAAGAGGAACATGGGTGACATTGCAAAAATACAATTAGGCCCAAGCCGAAAGGGCCCAATCTGAATAAAAATAAAGAAGAAAACAGGAAAACAAAAAAAATTAGTGTGTGGCCTTTGGGTGGATCCAGTGGCTTAGATCCATTATTTGATCAAACACATTATGGCTATCAGATGCGCATACCTTGGCCAGTCAGCCCAATCAAAAGCCACAATTTAAACCATAACATAGTCACTCATGGTACAGGATCCCCTTTTCAATTATCCACAATCAACTAATCAGATAATGGCTTATGGACACTAAAATTTAAAATAAACAAAAACAACCATTAAATCCATCTGATGGCTGCCATTCAAAACAATGAAAGAACACAAAGCTCTTTCTTCTTTGTTCTTTCCCTCTTCGTCAAGAATCCAAAATTAGGCATGGCACAAACTCAAGAATTAAGAAAAAATACATATTGCAAATTCAAGGTTCATACATGGTGAATGCTAACAAATAATGAACAACAACAAAACAGATCAATTATGGGCGATTGGAGAGGCTCAAAGTTCATGAAGAAATAAGCTCAATCTGGTTTGTATGCAACCAAACGTGTAATTATACGTATGGATTCAAGTTCTGCGCATCATAGGGAAACTAAACACACAATTATTTCATGGAAAATGAATAGGATTCAAAAATATGGAAAATAGATCAAGAACACATGAAGAATAGTTGACATAAAAACAAAATTAAAGGCTCATGCTCGTGAATTTGAATGAATCACCATGGGGGGAAACATTCAGCGTAGATAGGCTACATGATGGTATCAAGAATTTGTGTAAAAGGTAATAGAAAGTACCTACCGGAGTTAAGATTCTCCAGCGAGTTTGGTGTTTCTGGTGAGTAATTCCGTAGATTCCGGCGAAGCTCAACATTCAGGTACTGCTCTATTCTTGCTTCCTTCTACACACTTTTCTTCTTAGCTTCTTATACCGCTCTTCTCCTTCTCAATTCCACATAATTACACTTGAGATCAAGGAATTCATATCACTCTGTTTTGGTGCAAAATTTGTATTTTCTTCTGAATGAAGTTTCTTTATATAGGCAAGGAAGGGTGAAGTCAGAAACGTGTGATCCTTGTAAGTGTGTGTGAATAAAGGAAGAAATTTTTGAGCTTCGGATGGAAATAATGTGAAGCTCAAGGGTGAAGGAAAGTGTGATGTAGTGAGGCGGCAGTGGCATGGGGAGTGTGACTCTTTGCAATTGAGTTTTCGAGGGAAAAGGGATAAGGAAAAAGCGTGACTTCATTTGGTGAGTTTTGAGTAAAAAACTTGTATGCTTCATTTATGTACGTGGACATGTTATGTTGAATGGAATGTAAACAAGATGAAGTTGCTTCATTCAGTTTTGATTCATTTGTTTTCCTGTTGATTTTTTTTAATGATGGGTGATGATGTTGTAATGTTGGATGAAAAAATGAATTTAGTTTATATTAAATTTATGAATGATGATGATGTTGTTGTAATGTTGAATCAAAAAATGAATTTAGTTTATGTTGAATTTATGGATGATGATGATGATGTTGCTATATGAGTGTAATGTACGTGAAATTGAATTTGAATGATGTTGTGAATTAGGCATGGGCATTGACTTTAGTTTTGGTTTATGTTAAATGATGACGATGTAGTTTAAACTTGAATTTAAATTATGATGATGATATTGCAATATTTTTGGATGGTGGATGAGAAAATGTGGTTTGGCTCATGTTGGTTTTGGATTATGGCCATGTTGATAATATTTCTAACATGGTTAATTAAATTTGGTTTATGATGTATTTAGATGATGGCCATGTGGTTGTATGAGTGTAAACATGATTATGGATGTTTGGTTTGGTTTATGATGTATGATGAATGATGGCAATGTGGTTGTATGAGTGTAAACATGGTTATGGAAGCTTGAGTTGCATACCTTTGTTGAATGAAGATGATGTTCAACATGGAAAATTGGATGTAATCTTATTGGTTTCTGATGGTGATAACATGGATAGTAATGATGTGGATTAAAAGTACTAAATTGACTTGCTAACTTTTGTCTTTTTAGGATGCAAAAATGTGAAATGAATAATGATTTAAACTATAAGGGAAATTTAAACTAGAAAATCTAAACGTTAGAATTAAACTAGAAAATGCTTTTTGCCCTTAAGGCAAAATACGAATGTTAGACTTCCTAGAAAGATCATTTCAACCACATGGGAAATTTAAAACTAAACTTCCGTGGGTAGATACTCATGGAGCGTAAAACAACAATTCAACTTTAATTCTTGCCTGAGGGATTAAATTTAAATTTTCTCATGAGGTACTCAACTTAAAGTCTCGCATGAGGGGCTCAATTTAAAGTATAGCCTGAGGGACACAACTTAAAATATCACTTGAGGGACTCAACTTAAAGTCTCTCTTGACAGACTCAACTTTAAATATCGCCAGAGGGACTCAACTTAATGTCTCGCCTAAGGGACTCAACTTAAAGCCTCTCCTGAGGGATTCAACTTAAAGTCTTTCCTGGGGGACTTTAATTAAAGTTTCACTCAAGGGATTCAACCTAAAGTCTCTCCTTAGATTCTCAAATTAAAGTCTCACCTTAGGGACTCAACTTAGAGTCTTTCCTGAGAGACTCGATTTAAAGTCTCGCTTGAGGAACTCAACATAAATTCTTGCTTGAGGAACTCAGCTTAAAGTCTTACTCGACTCAAATTAAAGTCTCATCTGCGAGACTAAACTTAAAGTCTCTCCTAAGGGAATCAACTTAAAGTCTTGTCTCAAGGACTCTACTTAAAGTCTCTCCTGAGGGACTCAAATTAAAGTCTCGTATGAAGAACTAAACTTAAAGTCTTCCCTAAGGGGCTCAACTTAAAGTCTCTCCTAGGGGACTCAACTTAAAGTCTTGCCTTAGTGAGTCACCTTAAAGTCTCGCCTAAAGGAATCAAGTTAAATTATTGCCTTGGGGACTCTACTTAAATTCTTTCCTGAAGGACTCAACTTAAAGTCTCAACTGAGGGATTTAACTTAAAGTCTCACCTTACAGACTCAACATAAAGTCTCGCCTTGGGGATTCAATTTAAATTCTCGCCTCAGGGATTAAACTTAAAGTCTCTCTAGAGAGAGTCAAATTATAGTCTCGCTTGAGGGACTCAACTTAAAGTATCACCTGTGGGAATCAACCTAAAGAATCGCTTGAGGGAATCAACTTAAGGTCTCATCTGAGAGGCTTGACTTAAAGTCTTACTTCAATGAATCCATTTAAAGTCTCGCACAATGGACTCAACTTCCAGGGGGACTAAAGTTAAGGTAACACTAGAGGGACTCGACTTAAAGATTTCTTGAAGGAGTCAACTTAAAGTATCGCATGAGGAACTCAAATTAAAGTCTCGCCTAAGGGACTCAACTTAGAGTCTCTTCTGAGGGACTTAACTTAAAGTCTCACATAAGGGACTCAAATTAGGTCTCGACTAAAAAAATCGACTTGAGGTCTCGCCTGAGGGACATAACTTAAAGTCTCACCTGAGGAAATCAACTTATACTCTCGTCTGCAGAGCTCTAAATAAGGAAAATAAACTAAATTAGTTCACCTTTCATAAAGATTTTGTGATCGAGGGACCATGTATGGGTATAACTGCAAATTCCCCCTACGAGGGTGTGCTAGAACTCTCTTAGAATAGGAAAAATAACATGTTTCCCTTGTGAGAAACTCCCTAGCCACCCATTTATTTAGATGGGCACCTATATATTGATTTTAACACCTATTTCCCATATTAATCTCCCATTCGTGAACACATATGAAGTGGCATTCCCTGATCCATAACGTTACAAAAGAGGGAGTAAAAATAAGAAGATCATGTTATCCTGACTAATAGGGGAGTTGACTACCCACTTTCCATACTCTTGAGAGCTTAAGGTCGAGGGGAAAAGATATTTATAAATACTTCAACCTAGAGGTTGAGAAGGACATTCAATTCATTTTGAAAAATGCCACATACAGAGCTTCTCACCATCTTTGTGTGAGCTTGTTCTAACACCAAAACCACCTAAGAACCTCTAATAGCCCTACAAGCAAGAGGTTATAATGTATTGTACTTTTAGCAAGTAGACACACACACAAACACACAAACACACACACACACACACACGCACGCACACGTACACGCACACGCACACACACGCGCACGCACGCATACACGCACATGCGTGCGTGGGCGCACACACACACACATATTGATTTTAATTTTTTTTTGAAATAACCTTAAATTATGTAATTTTTAATTTTAAGACGTCAAAATGACCATATACACTCATAATTATTTCTCTACAACTTTTCTCCTTTTCTAGTCTACATGGTATTGTTAAAATTTGACCATTTTTGAATCCTTAATCTTCCCTTTTGAGGTTATATTACTTGATTTAATTTAAATTAATGACATTTAAATATATTTTATTTATATAAGTTTTTGTTTTCTTTGTTATTTCATATTCTCAATGTGACATTGTTTTATAAGACTTCTTTATTTGTTGTTGTTTTGTATTTTTTTTTCTTGTTGTAGTAATTGTTTTGGTTGATACTTACAAAGTAACTTTAATTTAATGCAAGTCCAATCCTTTTCTTAGGCATAAATGTTACTGCATTAAAGGCTCAAGGATTCAATTTTTATACATATGTAACAAATTGTCTGTTTTAGGCTATTAATATATGACTTTTCAATTTGCTGGCAGATTTATCATCGTTAAATTTAGCGAAGATGAGTTTTTATCTTTGATGTACTTGATTTATTTGAAAAATTATTTATCTTTTTGTCAAAAGAAAGCTACACACATAACTTGAAAGCAGTTACCACACGTTTCTGTTTGTATTACATGAGAAGATAACATTTGTAAAATTATTTTTGAATGGTGGAATAATATATTATTAAAGGTTAAACCCCTCAGAAAAATACAAGGTAACACAGACACAAGAAATTCCAAGTTTGAAGTCTACAAAAAAAAACATCCAATAGAGAATAAAAACACACAAAAGCCCACCATAAGGAACCACAACCAAAACAGCAGTAGAAATAAAAACACAAAGCAAAGAACTCTGCATAAACCCTACAACGAAACAGCATCCAAACAAGACAAAGTTAGATCTCAGAAAGTAGAACCATCGAAAGCGAAAACTAGATCCTCAGGAAGCAGCGATAAGCACATAAAACCAAACGGTATGTACCATAACTTGTCAAATCACAATAAACATATCACTCATCTTAGCCCTAGGATATAAGGAAATGAAAAACTCAAAAAGAAGAGAAAGGTCTCTAGTAAGAGCCAGATGCACCCTTAACCACCTAGTAATCTTATACTTGGAACTAGCAATGAAACTGTAGGTCATAAACAAATGAAAGGTCGATTTTATATGTTCCCCACAAAAAGCTCAAGAAGTTCTCTCTCGATTAGTAATAACATTCCACTTAAATAGATATTTTTTTGGAAGGAAATCTATCTCGTAGAAGTTTCCAAGAAAAAACCAACACAATAGAGGGGGTCCGACTCTCCCAAATAGAGGAAAGTCTTGAGAGCACACTCTCACCACTCTCATCAGATGTAAGGCTACTCCCAGCTAAGGCTTGATAGGTGAACGCTACAATGAAGAAGCTATCTCTAGCATGTTTCCACACCCACGTATCATTCTCCGCGGAAAGATGAACCTCTTGAAGAGTTAAGTAAAACTCAGCAACCATTTGCTCTTCATGAACAATGAATGAATGTCTCCATCTAGAGTCCCAAATGGTTTACCTCTGAACCATCCTCCCGATCTCACCCTCGGTCCTATCTTAAATTAGGGAGATGGAGAAAAGTCTATGAAATCTGACCATAAAGAAGTACTACCAATTTAAAGGTCTTTCCAAGAGGCAGTCGAACCGCCAGATCCCACTTTCTTAGCAAGACTTGCTCAAACAAATTTAAAGGATCTTCTTTCTTGAATCCAAACAGGTGACATTTGTAAATGATAGAGAAAAAGCAAAGAAAATAATTTATCTTCTTTATTTATAAAGAAATAAGCATGGACTTACAATATAAACTGCGTAACATGGTTCCTCCACATGAACACAAAGCTTAGTAAAAATTTCACGTTTGGATCACTTACTCCCTAATCCTAGACAACTAAATATCCTTGTCTAACTCAATTCATAGATGAACTTTACAATATTATATCCTTTAAATAATATTTCTTTGAAATATTTTTTTTATTTGTGATTATGTTATATTCTGACAAAAATAAAAAATTATTCCCATGAAAAAGATTTGGACAACATGGTACTTCCCTGAATCACATTTATAACTATTTAGAGATAATGTGATTTTTGTCATATTTAGAGATAATGTTATAGAATTTTGGGTTTGTTGACTATTTAGAGATAATTTTAGGTTTGTTGACTTAATCATGGTTTTAAATTGCACTTTCGCGACTGTAATTATGACTGCAATATTATGGTTCCGGTAACTTTCGCAAGCATATCAAACCACAATTGCATTATAATTTAGAATCACGTGTTAGGCCGCAATAAAAACCACATATGACAATTTCATCCCTGTTTTTTTAAGTATTTTTTTTATCAAATTTCAATTTTTGAATTTTAAAACTCAATTTACTTTCATTGTAAGAAAAAATTTTAAGTTTTCGTACAATGAATTTCAAACACCACTCAATAAAAATTCACGTTGCCGTAATCATGATATGATATGCATTGCAACCCTGTAATAACTACAATTACAACATCAGAGCAACCTCAAGAGTAAGGAGAGTATTATCAAGCAAAAGGCCATATCAAAGTGGATTAGTGATGGAGACTCGAATTCCCGTTGTTTCCACGCATTGCTTAAAAGTAGAACGCGAAGGAACAATATCTCAATGCTAGAAGCTGGTGATGAATACATAAAAGGAGTAGAAGATATTAAAAGTACAATAGGAGACTATGGGCCAGTTTGTTTCAGCTTTAAAAAAATGGATTTTTTTCTTTGTATTTTTGAAAATGGATTCTACAAATACGTTTTTCAAAATAATACAAGTTTTTTTAAATTTGTTTTTTATAAATTAAAAGACTAATTTTGACATTCTATAACATTAATATACATTATTGAAGATCAAAACATAGTCAAAATCACAATTTTTTCAAAAAGTTGTATTTCAAAAATGATTTTCATCAAAAGCTATTTGAAATAGCTTCAAAATTAAGTGATTTTTTGAAATTTTGATATCCAAAAAAAATTTCGATAAAATGATGAAATACCTAAAATAACATTTTAAGAATAACTATTCAAACCAAATTTTCATTTGAAGCTTTTATGAAAAGTTTCTTTGTAAAAAATTTTTCTACAAAATTATGTTACACTATAAAAATCATTTTTAAAAAAAGCCAAAACAAACGGGCCCTATTTTGCATTAAAATTCAAACGAATCCCAGACAGGGGTATTCATCTAAACATGTCAGATCTGCAGAAAGTTTCTAGTGATGACAACATAATGTTGGTGGCTCCATTCTCACAAGAGGAAATTTGGGATGCTGTTTCTGGTGAGGACAGTTCCAAAAGTCTTGGTCCAGATGAATTTAACCTCGGCTTTCTGAAACGAAGTTGGAGTTTTGTTGGCTGTGATGTTTCTCGGGTAATAAACCACTTCCACAAACATGCTTACTTACCAAAGGCGTTGACATCCTCATTTATTGCTCTAATCCCGAAAGTGGACAGCCCCCAAAAGCTGGCGGATTTTAGGCCAATTGGATTGATTAGCTGTATTCATAAGATTATTGCAAAGATCATGGATGCAAGGATGAGTAGTGTTATGGACAAGTTAATATCCAAGTCTCAGACTGCCTTTGTTCACGGTAGACAAATGCTCGATGGTGGGTTGCTTGTGAATGAATTACTAGATGTAGCTAGCAGGAAGAAGAAGAAGTGTTTGGCTTTTAAGGTTGATTTCCAAAAAGCGTATGATTATGTAGATTGGTAGTTTCTTGAAGAGATTCTAAGAGTCGTGAATTTCTGTCCTAAATGGATCAACTGGATTCATGGAAGTACACTAGACTGCTCCATCTCTGTGATTGTAAATGGTGGAACGACATTATATTTTAAGGCTTCTCGGGAACTATGACAAGGGGATCCTCTATCCCCTTTCTTGTTTTCTTTAGTAAATAAGGCAATTGTGGTTATGTTAAGACATGATTCTTCTAGGGGTTTGTTGAAAGGATTTAGAGTTGACGAAGACAATTACGTGAATCTAGTTCAGTTCGCTGATGATATAATACTCTTTGCAAAGGTTCGTGGGAAGATTTATGGTCCATTAAGGCATTTTTTAGAGGTTTTGAACTTCTGTCAGGATTACGTATCAACTTTTGGAAAAGTAGTGTGTATGGCATTGGTCACGACGCATCTTATTTATGGGCTACAGCTCAATTCTTAACCTGTAAAGTGGGAGTTTTTCCATTCAGATTCCTTGGTATGGAAGTAGGAGGCAATTACTGTAGCTTAGCTTTTTGGAATCCAATGGTAAACTTCTTCAAATCTAAACTATCGGCATGGCGCATCAAATTTCTCTCGATATGTGGTAGAGTAATTTTAATTAACTCTGTTATTTCTAACCTGCCAATTCATTATTTATCTTTTTTCAAAGTTCCTTCCAAGATCATGAAACAGTTAAAGGCAATCCAACGAAACTTTCTATGGTCGGGATTGATCGAGAAACGCAGAGTTGCTTGGATTAGCTGGAAAATAGTGTGTCTCCCTAAGAATTATGGAGGTTTAGGAATCAGAGACCTCTCAACTTTTAATATCTCTCTCCTTACGAAATGGCTTTGGCTTTGTATCACGAAACCAACTCCTATTTGGCGTCCATTGTTGGTATCTATTTATGGCTGCTTCTTTTCGCGGTTACTGATGAAAAAACATTTGAAGTCGTCCAAGGATGAATCTTTCTGGTGGAAGGATCTTATGAAAATATGTGAATCAACCTGTCCTGGAAGTTTTCTGCAAAAAAATTCATGTTTGCTCGGCGACGGCTCGCAAATTGCTTTTTGGTTAAACTACTGGTTTGGACACGTTCCTCTTTGCTCACTATTCTCAAATCTCTTTTTGCACTCTTCATGTAAACAAGCTGCAGTTTCGGAATTGGGTTATTGGCTGAATAATTATTGGCATTGGAACTTTGATCTGTTGAGCCGCGATCTTCCTATAGAGGTTATGGCTGAATTCCAGGCCTTGCAAGTACTGTTGTTGGACTTTTCGCCTCGCCAAGAAATTGAGGAACGATTTGTTTGGAAAGGTGGCTACTATAGTTTCTTTACGGTAAAATCTTGTTATAATTCTTTGGTTGATAATGTTGATGTCCCTGAACTTTAGATTGCTCCCAAGGCCGTTTTATATATTATATGGCAAACTAAAATTCCTCTTAGATTTAGAATCTTTGTCTTGTGGGTAGTTTGGGGTAGGCTTCCAACTAGAGCGAATTTGGCGGCCAGGGGAATAATCTCCAATCCTCATGACATTGTTTGTGTCTTTTGTTTTAATGCTACGAAAGATATCAATCACATATTTTGTAGGTGCCCTTATATTATTTTAGTGTGGCGTAAGATTGCGGAGTGGGTGAACATTCCTTGGTCTGAGGCATTTGTGACCACTTCTTAGATTGGTTCTTGAAGGTGGTTAAGAAATCGTCCAAATCTTCTGCTTCATTTATTTGGTTGGTGACTTGTCGGGCTATATGGTGGACTCGAAACCAAATCATCTTCAACAGTTTGGTTAGTAAACTCGAAGATATTCTGATACGAGTAATTCATACTTCTTGGAATTGGTTGGGCTGTAGTCCTTCATCTTACATTAAATGTAGTATCTACAATTGATTTAAATCTCCCCTTAATTATATGATCTAAGGCATATTGTATTTTGTTCAATATAAGGTTTGTGGGATTGAAGTTTGTAAAGGTTGAACTACTCATGTATACGGATTGGTGTACTCCTACCGTTAATATGATTTCGTTGCTTATAAAAAAAACATCAGCAACTACAACCACAGTTCAAAACCATGGTCTAGATAATAAAAATCATATATTAAAATATATATTTTACACAACGACTCAATTAAATTTAAAAACTAAGATGCATAAACAAAATTCACTATTGATCAAAAATAAAATAAAATAATTAAATAGTTATAAAATATTTTAGAAAAGCTTTAAATATTTATCAATTTAACATAAAAATACTAATAATGTTGATCCCATTAAATATATGTTACATTAAACACTTTTTCCTTCATCCATTTGTTATAATGCTATTTACCAAATGTTACCAAATGCAAAAAGGTTTCAATTTTATCCAATTGACTTACAAATTAATTATTTTGTAGTTATTGTTTTAATTAATTAAGTTATAGGGGTTACTAATGATAATAGAAAAAGCAGAAGTTTCAAAAACAGTAAATATCCTAAATCATTAAAATATTAATTAATTAAAAATTTTATATTTCTATTCTATCTTGCAACCTCCTATAAATATATGTTTCTCTTTTGAAAAAATATTTCCCCATCATGTAAAAAAAATATTTAACCTTAAGAAAAAAAATAATTAATCAAATGCAATGTCGTCATTGATCCAAATATTCATCTTGCTAAATTTGTTTATGTTGTTGCTACCTGTCCACAGTATTATTGGAGAGAAACATGTGCAGGTTGTTAACCTTCTAGAAGACAAATCAGATTTAACTATTCATTGCAAATCTAAAGATGATGATCTGGGACCTCATCTTCTTCGTTATAATCAAGATTATAATATTAAATTTCTTAATAATTACTGGGGAACAACACTATTTTGGTGTTCCTTTGCGTGGAAGAATAACTTTCGATATTTTAATATTTACATAGCAGTAAGGGATTCATATATATGTGATCTATGTTTATGGCACGTAAAAAGAAATGGACCATGTCGAGTTATACCTAATGATGGTGCTTATTGTTTTGAATGGAAGAAGAGCTAAGAACTTAATAAATAAATGTTAGTTTAAATTTCATATATAACTATTAGTTTAAATTTCAATATTGAGTTTTGGTTTGATTGACAATTTAATGATAAAGTGATTTTTATCATATATTAGGCAAAAATGAGCGAAATTATTTTGAAATTTTTCAAGAAAAACTCACCATTACTATAAATAATATTTTTTATGATAAAATTTTCACATCAATCAGTAAATAATCGAAGAATAATTCTTGAATGCACCATATTTTAATTTTTAGTCCTTAATATTAAAATTGTCGTTAAAACTGTCGTTAAAAAATAAATCATAGCTAAAATCGTCATTAAGTTGTAAAAAATATCGCTAAGTTGCAAGAAAGAACACAAGTACGGATGAAAATTTTTAGGATTATCATTCTTTGAAGAAAATATTTTTAGGAAATAAAAATGAAATTTGAGATATTTAGAATAATCACAAACATTTGTAACCATTTTATTTATATAGAATTTTTCTATATTGCAATCCATAAAAAAAAAATGATGTTTACTAGTATGGAAAAGTTGCATTATTGAGTTAGATTATTGGTAAAATTTAGTGAATGAATTATTTTATAGTTAAATCTAGAGATGACAAAGTGGGGGTCAAGTCTCGTTTAAGCCCGTTCAGAAATGGGTGGGCGGACCAACTTAAGTGTGTGAGTTCAAAAGTTAAATCCGTCCCGTTTAACGAGTTGATGGACCCGCAAATTTATTTATTTTTTTACATTTTGACTAATTACATAATTTACAAATGAAATAAGATTTTGATTATATATATATATATATATATATATATATATATAGTATGCTAATGAACTGAAAATAGCAAAAACAATTCAAAAATGTAATAAGCATACCTTTAATTTATGGACTTTGCCAGACTTATAAATCATTTGTTGAGACAAATATGTTGATGCGTGATTATAGGACAAAATTATGTTCATTGTGTCGTAGGCCAGGGAATTAATCGGACAATAATAGTAAAATGACATGGACTTGGAGAAGATTCAATAATAATGAAGTAGCTTCAACTTATTAATGATCTTATATTCCTAAACAAAAACACCAAATGGTTAGCCATACTTAAGAGTTGGAAAAGAAAAGTCATTATGCTAAAACAGTTAGAGAAATCTCTTTACAAAGTAAAGAAGAATGCAAGTTGAAAATGTAATGATGTATAATGCAAGACAATCAGCCCAACATACAAAAGAATAAAAACCACAAATAAGTAATCAAAACATTTATTCCTTAATAAAATCATGAATTAATACTTTATGTCAAATATATTTGAAGGCGAGTTGTGTAGTCGGCCAAGATTAATAATGAACTAGACTACGATACCCACAAGAGTCGAGCAGTACAGAGAGCTAGGTAAGTATCTTTTATAACCCGGAACAGTCACATAACTCGACTCCCATCAGCCGAGCTTCTACGAAGTCGAGTACAGACCCCATTAACCCGATACTTACGTCGGACATGAGCTCAACCGACATACCAACAGTTGTAACGGTGGCGGCGCATCAATGCGGACGTTACCAGAGCTTCAAAGTCTACATTCATGAAGGGGAGTTACAGCAATGATGGCCATGTAACGTCAGAAGGCCAAGAGACTTCTCTTAATGGCATATCTTAATAGAAGACTATAAAAGGGGCTCCCACATGAGGGTTAAGCAAGACACAATCATCTTGAGACAATACAAAGCACAAGTATAGCTCTCAAATCCCCAAATATCCCTCACAATATAGACAGCATAGCTCTTCTTGTCCAGGACAAGGGGAACTAGCACTTTTGGTGTATCTAACCATTTTTTGCTAGAACATTTGGCGCCCACCGTGGGGCCTAGGTAAAACTCTCCCAGCCACGCCTTACACTAACAACATGTCCTCTGAAGGAGATCCTCCAGACATGGCTCAACTGCTAGCCATGGTGGAGGCCATGCGTCAGCAGAATGAGACACTGCAAGACAGCATACAAGTTCTGCAACAACAAAGGCAGGCTGACGGTGACCATGAGGAGGAGATTCTCGAGCCACGACCTCTTTTTCAAGAGATATGGGACGACCACGTCCCAGAAAACTTTAAAGCACCATCACTAACCTCTTATGATGGGAAGACGGATCCTCAGGAGCATGTTGTTGCCATTAACAATCAGATGGCCATATTTGTCCCTTCGGATTCACTGAAGTGCAAGCTCATGGCCAGTACCTTTAAGGATGTAGCTCTAAGATGGTACATGAGCCTTCCTCGGTTCTCCATCGTAAGCTACCAAGACTTCACTAAGAAGTTAGTACAACACTTCTCGGCAAGCAAGCATCAGAAGGTGTCCACGACCACATTGTTCAGTGTTCGACAGAAACAGTCATAAACACTACATGAGTACCTGGCTCGATTCAATGAGGAAACCCTCAAAGTATCTCATCCAAACCAAAAACTATTTGTGTGAGCTTTTCAACATGGACTACGAGCCAGACAGTTCAATGATTCGTTAGCCCAGAAGCCGACTATCAGCATGGACGAGATCACTACTCGGGATGAATGTTACATCAAATGAGAAGAAAGTAACCAAGAGAAAAGAGCTCGGGACAGCAGTGAAAAGACAAAGAGCAAGGAAGAGGCGTTGAACGGGAGAAAGGAGCATCCTCGGGTAGCTATGCGCAAGCGACATGCTCCCAGACCATACAGACAGTCATATGAGCCAGACAGAGACCTCACCCCATTAAATATAACCAGGGGAGATATCCTTAAAGAAGTCGGACATATGAACCTGTTACCAGAGACTCATCGTTCCAAAAGAGCCAACATTATCATGGGAAGGCAACCTGAGGCTTGGCGTAAATACCACCGTATACGGGGACATCACACCGAGGACTACCAACAGCTGAAAAAAGAAATGGAAGCTCTAATCTAGAGAGGTCATCTCTTGGCATATGTGAAGGATTCTCGACCACAAAATAACAAGAGAAGTCCCCGCCGAGACGACCCGGGACCATAAAAGTCAGCTCGGAAGAAAAGTTCAGATGCCAAAGATGGTCATGAGACAAAGACAGCTCGGCACACGCTAAACACCATCGCTAGAGGGTTTGCTGGTGGTGGAGAAACAAGTTCGGCCAGAAAGAGATATGTTAGGGCAGTCATGCATATCGACCAGAGATCTCCAGAAAACTGGAAGGAAACTTAGATGTTGTAACATTCTCAAAATGAGACACCATATGAGTCCTAGCTCATGAAAATGATCCCATGGTTATTAAAGTACAAATAAGAGACTGGAGCGTGAAAAGGGTATTGATAGACCCCGAAAGCTCAGCCGACGTACTGTATTAGGATGCTTTCATAGGAATGGGGCTTGATATGACCGAGTTATTACCATTCAAAGGCAGTCTAGTAAGATTCTCGGGAGAACAGGTGCAGGTGCTCGGGCACCTAGCGTTGCCGACCACCTTTGGTAACACGACTAATGCGAAGAACGTCCGAGTGAGGTACCTGATAGTCAATGCTGCTTCACCCTATAACATCATTATAGGCCGACCATCATTCAACGCCCTGGAAGCTTCGCTTTCAACTCTGTATTTGACCATGAAATTCCCACTCGGAGATGGCCGGGTTGGTATTGTCAAAGGCGACCAGGGGTTGGCGAGAACGTGTTATAAGGATAGCCTAAAATGAAAAGAAAGGAACCCACATGAGAAGTAGATCCCAAAAATACCCTCAAAGTTCACCTGGTCGACATAGACCCACGTGATGATTCAGTTGAAGACAGCATAATGCCCAACAAAGAAACAAATCAAGACCAAATTAGGCACCTACTGTCCCATGTTATACACATCGGAGTCAACTTGTCCCCGAAAAGGAGAAAAAGATCGTTCAAACACTAAAAGACAATGTGGATCTTTTCTCCTGGAAACCTTTAGACATGCCAGGGATAGATCTCAATTTCATGTGCCATCACTTAGCAATCGATCTAGATATTAAGCCAGTTTCCCAAAGGAAAAGAAAGGGTGGTGATGAAAAGAGGAAAGCAATTGCAGAGGAAGTCGAGAAGCTATTACAGGCTGGGTTCATCAAGGAGATCAAGTATCCGACCTGGTTATCCAATGTGGTGATGGTAAAGAAGAAATCCTGGAAATGGCGAATGTGTGTGGACTTCACGGACCTCAACAAGGCGTGTCCTAAAGATCTGTATCCATTGCCAAACATTGACCGACTGATAGATGCTACGTCTGGGTTCCGTTTGCTCAGCTTTATGGATGCATACTTCAGATACAATCAGATCCGGATGAATCCAATTGACGCGCCAAAACTACCTTCATGACACATCAGAGTAATTATTATTATGAGGTCATGCCCTTTGGACTAAAAAGTGTTGGGGCTACTTACCAGAGGTTGATGGATAAGGTGTTTGCTACTCAGATAGGTCGGAATCTGGAGGTCTATGTAAATGACATGGTTATCAAGAAAAGCGCAACCTGGTCACATGTAAAGGATTTAATAGAAACCTTTGCATCCATAAGAAGCTACAACATGAGACTGAACCCGGACAAGTGTACCTGTGGAGTATAAGTCGGGAAGTTCCTCGGATTTATGCTCACCAACTGGGGAATAAAAGCGAACCCGGACAAATGCCAGGATATAATAGATATGAGAAGTCCAACCACGAAAAAGGAGGTCTAACAGTTGACCGGGAGACTAGCTATAAGGAAGTCTAAGGAGTTTGAATGGACAGAGGCATGTGAAGAAGCCTTTCAAAAAGTAAAGCGTTTTCTGTCCTCGCCTCCTATCCTAGTAAGGCCCAAAGAAAACACACCTTTGGTCTTATACTTGTCGGTCACAGATAAAGCCCTTAGCTCGGTTTTAGTACAAGATGGAGAAGACGGAGAGCGACTCGTGTACTTTATCAGCAAAGTTCTAAAAGGAGCAGAGCTAAGGTACCAGAAGATTGAATGGTATGCGCTGGCAGTAGCTATCACAGACCAGAAGCTGAGACATTATTTTCAAGGTCACCCCATCACAGTGAAGACGAACTACCCAATCAAACAAATACTGAAAAAGCCTGACTTAGCAGGACGGATGATCAAGTGGGCAGTAGAGCTCTCCGAGTACGACATCAACTTTGTGCCCAGAACCAGTATCAAGTCACATACACTGGACGATTTTTTGGTAAAATTAAGTGCACCAGCTGGAGAAGAGATCTCAAACAGATGGATCATCTATGTAGATGGATCTTCAAATCTCAAGGGAATGGGAGCCTGTTGGTGCGGTAAAGCGGAAAGCAACAAAAGTTTTGGAAGTATTTTTTCGGGAATTTATCGTGTCCACAGAGATCGGTGCTATTGAACTGTCGTTCAACAAGTCTCGCGTTTACGAGTTTGGATTAAATTGGTTAAAGTAAAAGCATAAAAGTAAATATGAATATAAAAAGAATTCATTAATCAGAGAGAAAAAACTTATCCGGTATGCATATAATCCACTCCTCACAAACTTAAACTTACCGACCAGTTATACTCAACCTACAATGCTCTTTAATATCATCCAACATCGCTCACAACAGTGTCCATCTCTGACACACTGAGCTGAAAGAACAATCGTGTTACCCTCGTCGACGCTCTCGCACCCGACTCGAGATACGGAGGCATTAAGCTCCGACACCCATAAAGATTGTTAGCGCTAAATCTATCTCTAGCATTCAGAAACTAACAGATAATCATCCCTAATCAAAGTTTGCGATGTTTATCTCTAACACAACCCAAACCCCGAGCATAAAGCAAAAATCAAGGACAATCACCGATAAAGATTTGTAAAGCAAATTAGATACAACGCCATGGGCGACAAATATACACGAGTTCAAAGTAAATACATATACAAAAACCCAACAAAGAAGAAATACACAAAGAAGAAAAAAAATAAACCAAACATCTCGCGGTTTGTCAATGCCGGTCGATGAGAAATCAACCCCGGATCATCCGTGTGCAAGCTTCAATGTTGTTTTCTAAGCTAATCCTACTGAAAAATGAGTTTGATGGAGTTGGGAGCAAAAATCCCTAAAACCATAACCTAAAAAATGAATGAAATGACTTATATATTATTACAAAATCTTTCATGTTCGCAATGCGAACTTTTATTCGCAATGCGAACTTTTATTCGCAAAGCGAACATCAAATTAGGCACCTGATGTGCCTCAGGAACAGTTAAACTGCCTCTGCGATTCTGCATAAGTTCGCAATGCGAAATTTTATTCGCAAAGCGAACATTCGCTGGAAATTTCACAATGCAGACATTGGTGCCTTTTTCTACTGCCTCAAGTCTGGGAGTGTTCGCCGGAAAGTTCGCAAAGCGAACATGACAGCACACCAGCCCTTGTTTTGACCATAACTTTTGAACCGTAACTCGGATTGACGCACGTTCGGAAGCGTTGGAAAGCTTATTCAATGCTATATACATCAATGGAAAAATATATTTGCTTGAATACCTACAAAAATGAGAGAAAATCAATTAAACTCAATGATATTTACACGATACGCAATATATACACTATAATGTAAACTATACAACATATACACAAAAAAATGGGGGATTATTAACGAAAAACCAACGAATCAAGCCCATAAATGCAAATTATTCACACTCAAAATCTATACATTTTAGCACTTATCAACTACTCTCCCCAACTTAAACTTGTTTGTCCTCAAACATGAATCAAACAAACTTAAAAACATAAAAGCAATAACCAAAGAATGAAGAATCAACAAGTTTTGAAAAACGGAAGCAAATATATGGTTCAAATGATAAATGGTATACACAAAGTAAATACTTACCACTAAACTACGACGATAACATAGTCACGAAACAAATGTAAAATACAAAAATCATGCCAAACATCCTAAAACAACACAAGTTCAAACGTGAATCACACCTAGAAAAAACAATCATCGGTAGATGAAAAACACAAAATGAGGTACTTTTCACTCACACAACAATCTTGCAAACAAAAGACTAAATTATGCAATCATCCAAAAGTCACATTGAAAATATAAAAGCAAGAATCACAAGGGCTTTCAAGGTTGTAGCGTGGTCGGGTAAACAAACAAGGGGCAATTTCTAAAGGTAATTGAAACAAAAACTTGCCTAAACCTAAGGGAGTGATCAACTCACAAAGACTCAAACACAAAATTCCAATCAACTTCTTCCAAAATCCCAAGTGTTACACAAAACACAATACTTATTTAGCACAATTATTTGAACTTTTTTTGTTTCCTTTCTCAAGGATTTTCTTTTTATATTTTTTTTTCTTTTCTTTTTCATATTTTTCTCTTTTTTTTCAACCTCATAGAAACTAACCAATGAGTAAACAATCATTCTCTCCCCAACTTGAATTCAACCATATCATCATGTGAATACTCTCTGCTTTATAAGGCAAGGCAAAAATTCATACAACAACACAAAGTTGAGGTTTCAAGAAAATAAATAAATAATCAAAATCCATACAAAAAGTGAATTCAATACTCATAGACAAGCATTAAGTTCAAACAACATGGTTAATGATAGAAAGGCACAAAGGGGTTACGAATGATCACAAGCTCACAAGGTGAATGACTATTTGGTTAGGTAGTTGTGCTCAAAATAATGCTTTGATCCTTTTCACGCTTTCATATAATCAATACAAACAAAAGATTAAGCATAATAAAATCCAATTAGAACAAGAATGTTAGTACTCTGCGCATATATGAACAATGGAAAGCTACCTCACAAAAAGGGTGGGAACTAAAGTGATTCACATCAAGAACAAGTATACAAAAGAATGAATGGCATGGAAGTTTGTAAAATGCCTAAGTATCATGAATATGCTAAAGTCTAGAAAGCAATAAGCACATACCTTGGACGTGTACAAAACTTAACAATATCATTACCATACATCCACAAGTTGAAATGATCAAACTTGGAACATCACCTTAAATTCCTTCAAGCTACTCAAAACAAGCTTTTAGACAAACACAAAAACCGTTAATATAAACAAATAAAAAGACCGGCTGAAAATGGATTAAACAAGTTGTAAAGTGAAGATTTGAGAATTTTACGAACAATCCGAGTACAATTTGTTTAATCCATGTTCACCACACTACCTAAGTTAGAATGAAAAAGTAATAACGAAACAAAAAAAACGATAAAACATGCTTGTTTTACATCGTAAGCTCGACGCCTTTACTGTGCTTAGCTAGTAACTTACTCCCTTTATGCCATGGTAATGCCTCACCGTGCAAACCAAAAGCAAGTGTCTTACCCAAACACTTGAACAAACGTTACGGGAACAAAATGTATACAACATTCGAACAAACATAATGGAAAATAAAAGCAAAACAAGCGTCTATACAAGCATATATACAATATAAATAATTATGTACAAAGCTCCAAAACATCGAAACTATCGCAATGCAATTCAATATCAAAATCAATCCCCGGCAACGGCGCTATTTTGTTGGTGCGGTAAAGCGGCAAGCAACAAAAGTTTTGGAAGTATTTTTCCGAGAATTTATCGTGTCCGCAGAGAACGGTGCTATTGAACTGCCGTTCGACAAGGCTCGCGTTTACGAGTTTGGATTAAATTGGTTAAAGTAAAAGCATAAAAGTAAATATGAATATAAAAAGAATTCATTAATCAGAGAGAAAAAACTTATCCGGTATGCATATAATCCACTCCTCACAAACTTAAACTTACCGACCAGTTATACTCAACCTACAATACTCTTCAATATCATCCAACATCGCTCACAACAGTGTTCATCTCTGACACACTGAGCTGAAAGAACAATCGTGTTACCCTCGTCGACGCTCTCGCACCCGACTCGAGATACGGAGGCATTAAGCTCCGACACCCATAAAGATTGTTAGCTCTAAATCTATCTCTAGCATTTAGAAACTAACAGATAATCATCCCTAATCAAAGTTTGCGATGTTTATCTCTAACACAACCCAAACCCCGAGCATAAAGCAAAAATCAAGGACAATCACCGATAAAGATTTGTAAAGCAAATTAGATACAACGCCATGGGCGACAAATATACACGAGTTCAATGTAAATACATATACAACAACCCAACAAAGAAGAAATACACAAAGAAGAAAAGAAATAAACCAAACATCTCGCGGTTTGTCAATGCCGGTCGATGAGAAATTTGGTGCCTTTTTCTACTGCCTCAAGTCTGGGAGTGTTCGCCGGAAAGTTCGCAAAGCGAACATGACAGCACACCAGCCCTTATTTTGACCATAACTTTTGAACCGTAACTCGGATTGACGCACGGTCGGAAGCGTTGGAAAGCTTATTCAATGCTCTATACAACAATGGCAAAATATATTTGCTTGAATACCTACAAAAATGAGAAAAAATAAATTAAACTCAATGATATTTACACGATACGCAATATATACACTATAATATAAACTATACAACATATACACAAAAAATGGGGGATTATTAACGAAAAACCAACGAATCAAGCCCATAAATGCCAATTATTCACACTCAAAATCTATAATTTTTAGCACTTATCAGAGCCAGAATAATTCTGGAAGGACCCGAAGATCTAACATTAGAATACTTTTTAGGCTTCAATTTTCAGGTTAGCAACAACCAAGCAGAGTATGAAGCTTTGATTGCCATAATGAAATTTGGCGAGAGAGGTCGGAGTAACACATTTATTAGTGAAGACCGACTCCCAGCTAGTGGTCGGACAGATGAAGAACGAGTATCAGACGAAGGATTCCACCCTGATAAAGTACCTTCAGAAAGCTTCAGGAATATCCAAAGCGTTCTCCGAATTCGAAGTCGTCCACATCCCAAGAGAAGACAATGCCCGGGACGACCTCCTAGCATCTTTAGCAAGCTCAAAGAATTCAGGAATGAATAAGACTATGATCCAAGAAGTTCTCGAAGCACCCATCATTCAATCAGAGGAAGTATTAACAATAGAGGATGTCCAAGTATCGATGAGGCCCATCATCAGCTATCTGACCCAGGAAATATTACCTGAAGATGTCAATGAAGCCTGGAAGATTAAAAGAACAGCTTCCCGATACGTCATAATATCGTACACGCTGTACAAGATGGGTAGGTCAACACCTATGCTCAGATGTGTGTCAGAACCTGAGATTGAACTGGTAATTAAAGAGGTCTGCGAGGGAGCCTGTGGTAGCCACATCGGTGGGAGAGAACTATCCGGAAAAATCCTAAGAGATGGGTATTACTGGCCGCATTTGATGCGAGATTGCATCGAGTACGTTAGCAAGTGGGAAAAGTGCCAAGTATTTGCTCCAATTAAACACATACCAGTTGAGTCGCTCCATTTGATTTCATCTCCATGGTCGTTCCATCACTGGGGAGCAGACATCCTAGGACCATTCCTAGTTGCTTCAGGACGGATCAAGGTCCTAATCATTGCAGTTGACTATTTCACAAAATGGGTGGAAGCCGGGGTTGTTGCTCGGATCTCTGCCGAGAGGGTTCACAAATTTTATTGGAGGAATATCATATGCCAGTTCGGTTTGCCGGGAATCATAGTCTCAGACAATGGAGCCCATTTTGCAAGCACTTTTGTCATAGACTTTTGTAGGGATTATGGAATAAAAAACAGGTTCACATCTGAGGAACACCCCGAAACCAATGGCCAAGCAAAAGCTGCAAACAAGGTTATCCTAGGGGGAATAAAACAGAAGCTGGAGGAGGAAAAAGGAATGTGGGCCGAGTACCTACCCGAGATCTTGTGGTCATACCACACAACACCACATTCTACTACTCAAGAGACACCCTTCAGGATGGTGTATGGAGCTGATGCAATGATACCGGTGGAAATCAACACCCCGACTTAGAGGCGTGAACACTTTGATGAAGTCACCAACATGGATAACTTAAACATCTCGGCTGATCAGATAGATGGGGTTAGAGTGACAGCACATGTCAGAGAAGTCGCTGTAAAACAGAGGTTCGCAAGAAGATACAACCTGAAAGTCTGACAGAGGGAGTTCCAGGAAGGCGACCTGGTCTTGAAGAAAATCATAGACCCAAAAAACAAGGGAAAACATGCCCCTAACTGGGGAGGCACATTTAGGGTACTTCGAAAACTAAACAACGGAGCTTATAAGCTGGAAACATTAGAGGGAGTAGAAATACCTATGACATGGAATGTATCCAATCTTAGGCTATATTTCAGCTAAATATTATGTAATTCAATAACGAATAAAGGATTCGGGTTGCACTCTTTTCCCTTGCAAGGGCAATGGTTTTTAACGAGGCACCTGGAGTTAAAAAAACTCGAAAAACTTGGAGATGGTGAGTTATAACTCAAAAAACCTGCACTCTTTTCTCTTGTTTATAGGTATTCGGCTGAAATGGTGAGTTATAACTCGAAAAACTCCTATAAACATGTTGACTTGCTCTACGTACATAGGTTGCCCATAAACGCTCTGCGTACAAGGGTTGATTAAACTCCTATAAATGTGTTAACTTGCTCCACGTACATAGGTCGCTCATAAATGCTCTGCGTACACGGGTTGATTAAACTCCTATAAACGTGTTGACTTGCTCCGCGTACATAGGTTGCCCATAAACGCTCCGCGTACAAGGGTTGATTAAACTCTTATAAACGTGTTGACTTGCTCCACGTACATAGGTCACCCATAAACGCTCCGCGTACAAGGGTTGATTAAACTCCTATAAACGTGTTGACTTGCTTAGCGTACATAGGTCGCCCATAAACGCTCTACATACACGGGTTGATTAAACTCCTATAAACGTGTTGACTTGCTCCGCGTACATAGGTCGCCTATAAACGCTTCACGTACAAGGGTTGATTAAACTCCTATAAACGTGTTGACTTGCTCCGCGTACATAGGTCGCCCATAAACACTCTGCATACACGGGTTGATTAAACTTCTATAAACGTGTTGACTTGCTCCGCGTACATAGGTCGCCCATAAACGCTTCAGAACAAGGGTTGATTAAACTTCTATAAGCGTGTTGACTTGCTCCGCGTACATAGGTTGCCCATAAATGCTCCACGCACAATGGTTGATAAAAACTCATATAAACGTGTTGACTTGCTCCACGTACATATGTTGCCCATAAACACTCCGCGTACATGGGTTGAATAAACACTTATAAGCGTGTCAGCTTATTCCGCGTACACCGTCCGGATAGTCAATTACGAAAATGATGAAATACCCAAGCCTATGCACACCTAAAGAAACTTGGGGCTTATGAGTGTCAAAATCACACATAACCAACTACCAAAGGCTTATAAAGAACTGGGAGCAAGTCTATGGCAAAAGGACACTCAAGTCAACATCGTAATCGGCACCTAAGACTATAAGAGTTCTGGACTCTCTAAAGTGTCAAAGTTATGTAGCCTAGGGCTTTAATAAAAGATAGACGAGAAACGAGTTATCCAAAAAATCTTAGGAATTAAACTAAGCAGAGCAAAATGGAAAAATAATACCCGGAACTTTATAATCGGACACCTTAAGTTATTCTAACTTAGTGCCCGAGGGGCTGGATATACGAACAGGATTATTTTGCAAAGAAATTAAAATGATGATAAACAGAAATGACGTTAAGAAAAGCCACAAAAGGGCCAAATATTGTGCATTACAAGGCCCGAAGGCCGAAAAGTCATAAGAAAAAAGGGGGGACAACACCACACTCCCTTACAAAAATAGAAAAGTCATCAAAAGCATATCCAAAAGGATGTCTAATCAAAACAAGGAGAAACTTCAAAATCAATCAGCGGCCGAGGTGTCATTCGCGCCAGTGTCATCCGGGTTCTTATCCCCGTCATTTCTACAAGGCGGCCATCCTACACCACTTTGACGTAATCCACCTCGGATAGATCCAGCCCGGGATGGAGGCATAAAACTTGGTATTTGGCCCTGTCGAAAGCCTCATCACCAGCAGAGAGAACTTCAATTTGAGCCTTCTTAAGGGACTCAGTAAGCTCGATATTGGAAGCCAAAAGTTCTTGATGAGAATCCTTGATTTGCTTCAACTCCTCGGTAACCTTTGATAAAGTCAGTTTATGCTCGGATTCAAGGGCCTCCTTGTTTTTCCTCTCATCGGCTAGTTCTTTTTCCAAGCTAGAAAGCTTATCTGATTAAGTCCTGTGAGCTTCTTGTAGCCGGGTAATCTCTTCTTTCAGTTTCAGCTCTGTCTTCTCAAAATCATCGCTGGATTCAAACAACCCGTGAGTAAGGACGACGCACCTCATAAGATAGGAGCTTATTTTCTGGGTGATCTTTTGCCTACCAATGAATTTCACTTTGTTAACGTCCTTGGTGGCCTTAAGATGGTCATACAGAAATCTAAGCCCATCAAAGCCGTTGGACCAAAATTTAAACTCCCCGGACGTAGAAGTTTCCCCGGGGATTCTCATAAGAGAAGTAATCTCCATATCAGCTTGGCAGACTTCGTCAGCCATTAAGGTTTTCACCTTCTTCGGAGCACCCTGTGAAACCTCTTCTTGTGTTTGAGGAGTATTGGGTTGAATTTCACCCTTACTCGGAGGAGCCTTAGTATTTGTACTCCTTATCCGCTTTGGTTGACGGACTTCTAACCCGCTCGGGTCCGACTTCGGCAATATAGAGTTCCCGTCTCCCATCCAGGCAGCTTGAGCTTCCTGCATTAACTTCTTTTGTTCAGCTACGGATAGGCTCATCATCGTATCTATAAACACATATACGAACGTCAGGAAAAAGAGTAATTGGGAATGATGAAAATAAATATAAACACTTACCTAGAGAGGCGAGTAGTTGCTCGTCACTTAGAGATAACAATTCTTTGACCTTCATCTTACGAAAGGAGTCGAGAACTATTATAGATTGGGTTTCCAGGTCACTTAACTTATCAAAGCTGAAGCCAGTGATCGACAGTGGATTTTCAACCCAATAAAAAGGGAAGCGAGGCTGGCCGTCTAAAGCATATAATACTTGTGGACACCTCGACCCACTTTTTACCCTTAAGAATCAATTCTTATAATTCTTATAGTTGGAGGTGTATGCCTGGAGAAAACTTCGGCCAGGAACCCCGCTGATTTGTACCCAACTACAGTTATCAACACCCTTAACCTCAAAGAAAGAGAAAAATAGGCCAATGGTGGGGGTGATGTTTAAAATCTCACAAACTCTTTCAAAGGTCTTTATAAAACCCCAACTATTGGGGCGAAGTTGAGAATGGGCTATGTTCACGGTTTGTAAAACATCCGCTTCAATATCAAAAAGGGGTATCTAGATGTTGAAGTCGTCTAAAACCCCAGCATAAAAATAGAAAAAATCTTTCTTGACACCTTTAGGACGGAGTATACAAACTCGTTCTCCGGGAATACATGATTCCAAGACAACATCATCCTCGGACCCTGTTGAAGATATTTTCTTTTTGGATTGAAGATTTGCGATTTCTATATCATTAAAGACGCTATTCTTATAGTTCATGACTTTGAGATCGAAGGGAGCAGCGATAGTCATTGAAGTCTCTACAAAACCCGAGGAAGATGAGTCTGGGTCAAAATCACTTTTAGAAGTGAGAATATCACCACAAACTTCATTTATAACCCGTCTATACTCTTCTGGTCCTAAAGCGTCTTCCATTTACCGCATGCATTGCTCCCACAACTCTTTTCTCTCCACGACACTCATACAAACGACACTACCACTACCCTCATCGCCCCGTTCCCCAAAGACGGTCATTCTTTCTAAAAAGCGAGTAGAAGAATAAGATAAATCAAGAAGGGTAAGGAAATACATGTGAGTAACGAGAAGATGGAAATTGAAATAGGAGTTTAATCGTTAAAGAAGATGATACAGAGCCGAAATGAGAAGAGGGAGAGAGGAAAGAAAGGCTTTTAAAGGACTCAACACCCAAGGATAGCTAGGGAGTAGCCATTAACAGTCATCATTACACTGGAGAAAATGAAAGGACACGACCCTCCAAGGAATTCATGACACGTAAGGACCTGATAAGAAAAGCCGACCTATAGTACGACACCTATCAAATATATACGGGCTCATGTTACTGCTAAGTATTGTGTCCTTGTAAACGGATATAGTACTCAGGGGGCTTATGTATATGCCAAATATATTTGAAGCCGAGTTGCGTAGTCAGGCAAGATTAAGTATGAAATAGACTACGATACCAAGAAGGGTCGAACAGTACAGAGAGCTAGGTAAGTATCTTCTATAACCCAGACCGGTAACATAACCGACTCCCATCAATCGAGCTCCTACGAAGTCGAGTACAGACCCCATTGTTGAAAATGTAATACAACAGCAAGCAAAAACATTTAAGTAACCCAGTTTTGTCGTATCCACAAGGATCAGTGCAAGGGAAAGAATGTCGTTCGACGATATCTATGTTTCTAAGCTTATGGTTCAAAAGTTTTGGTTTAAAAGATGAACCAAAATTAAATGCAGAAAATGTAAAGACGGAAAATATAAAGTAAAGACTGAATTATAAAAGGATCCTTGTTGGAATTGGATCTCATCAATTGATAACACATGTATTCTTCTGACCAATTTTATACATAAATCAAACATTCGCCTAATATCATCATGTATCACTCATGACATACATATCCTCTCGGTCCCCGCATGTGTGAGTGATTTTATACCAATCAATAATTGCTCTCACACATCACCAATCAATACAAAGCATTTAAAGTCTATATGAATGCTAAGCCTACATCCATTTCTAGCCTCAAGACTCAACAGATATTACTATAACATCAATATCAAACCAATGAGTAATTCATATACAAAGCCAATGATCAAAATATGTACACACGATTAATCCTTTTTTACATGCATTCAACTAATTTACCCCATGGATGTGAACAAAGTTAGTCATCAATATTCTTCGGCACCCTCACGATATTGTTTGTCAAGCGCTATCGCGGTCTCTTATTGCATTAATTACTAGAAGCTATTCGAACTAACAATCAACACAATGCTAAAAAGCTGAGATGCAAATGAATATTAAATCACAAACATTGTCAAAAGTTTACTCATTGATAAATGAACATCTAAGATCAAGGATTTGAAATAGGTTTTGTCAAGACCAACAAATCAGCAATCAAAGACAACCAAAAATAGAGAATCAAAACTTCTTCACAAACATAGATTAGAAGAAATACATAAGGTATCAAAAGATTACATCCTTTCCCAACAAGAGATTGAAGATCCTACCTTTTCTCCCTTGAAATAAAGAGATATCAAGTTCTGAACTTTTAATTACAAGTTCTGATATTTCTCTCAAGTTTCTATCTTTATTATATCTAAAAAGTGTGAAAAATCTATTTATAATACATTCAGGAATTTCACAGTTCGCAAAGCGAACCTTTTACTCGCACAGTGAATGGTAAAAAATGGCACCTGAGGTACCTCTGAATAGTTAAACCGCCACATAATTTCTTCATGAGTTCGCAATGCGAAGGATTATTCGCAAAGCGAACACTCGCCTTCAAGTTTGCAAAGCGAACTTTAGTGCCTTTTTTCCCTGCCATAATTCTGGGACCATTCGCTGGGAACTCGCCAGAGTTCGCAAACCGAAACTTCGCCTGCAAGTTCGCAAAGCAAACTTGCTGATGTTTTCCTCTGTTCTTCGGCAGCTTGCATCCAATCTTGTGTCTTATAACTTTGATCAATTAGTGCCTTTTCCTGCACAATATCACACATATTACAAGCACCAAAGGTATATTCTCAAGGTTAGAAGAACAACAAAAATCACAAGTAAAATCAATGAAAACATGAGAATTAAGTAGAAAAGTGCCAAGAAAAATAGTTCATTTTAAGGTAAAATCTGCACCTAACACCCATCAATGCGGTACTTACGTCGGACATGAGCTCAACCGGCATACCAACAGTTGTAACGGTGGCGGCGCATCAATGCGAACGTTACCAGAGCTTCAAAGCCTACATTCATGAAGGGGAGTTACAGTAATGATGGTCGTTTAACGTCAGAAGGCCAAGAAACTTCTCTTAATGGCATATCTTAATGGAAGACTATAAAAGGGGCTCCGACATGAGGGTTAAGTAAGACACAATCATCTTGAGACAATACACATCACAAGTATAGCTCTCAAATCCCCAAATATCCCTCACAATATAGACAGTGTAGCTCTTCTTTTCCAGGACAAGGGGAACTAGCACTTTTGGTGTATCTAGTCTTCATCGGGTTTATTCCTCGTAGTGACCTAGTCTTTATCAGGTTTATTCCTCATAATGACCTAGTCTTCATCAGGTTTATTCCTCAAGGACTTCATCAGGTTTGTTCCTCAAGGACTAAAAAGTAATCCAGTCTTCATGATCGGAATCATGTATTTGAACAGGTTTATTCCTCAAGGACTTCATCTTTATGACAAACTTTTTCCCAGTCACTAATGCCCCAACAGATGGTCCCGTATGTGTCTCCACCTTGGATCCATTTTTCTCTAGATCATCATGTTTTAACTCTATAGTCTTAGCCTTCTTCCCATACTTGTCTTCCAGCACATTAGCCTCCTTAACCTTAGCTTTTCCAGATGATTGGTTTATTTTTGAAAAGATATGGAAAAACTTGAGAGAAAGGAGAGAGAGAACTGTAAACAGAATCCAAATGAGATAGATAAGAATAATAGCCTTGCTTGTAATAATGCATCAGATAAAAATTTATTTTGGATAAGAATAATCAACCTCATTTCTTGTACACCATAGAGCATATGAGAGCTATACTTGCTTTGTCTTCTTGCATGCCTCCCTAGTTTTAACTGTTATAGGCTGATACATATGCAAATACCAACGGCACCGCTTAACCTTTCAAGCTATATTGCATCTAAAGCCTTAGTAAAAATGTCAAATAACTATTTTTCAGTAGTTATATGCTCAAGATTTACAACTTTATCTTCCACAAGTTCCCTGATGAAATGATGTCTTATGTCAATGTGCTTTATTCTACCGTGTTGAACAAGATTCTTTGAAATATTAATAGTGCTCAAGTTGTCATAGAATAATATCATGACATCTTGCTCCACATTGTACTCCTTCAATATTTGTTTCATCCAGAGTAATTGTGTTCAACTACTCCCTGCAAGAATGTATTAAGCTTTAGTTGTAGACAATCAGACAGAATGTTGCTTCTTGAACCAATAGATTAAATTGTTGCAAAGGAAGAAATATCCACCAGATGTGCTTTTTTATCATCTTCACTTCTAGCCCAATCAGCATCACAATACCCTACTAGTACAGAATTAGTGTCATGTGAATAGAGAATACCATAGTCACTAGTTCCATTAATGTACTTCAAGATTCTTTTCACGTGAGTAAGATGACTAGTCTTGGGTTTACCTTGATATCTAGTACAAACACCTACAAAGAATGTGATGTTAGGTCTACTTGTCGTGAGATAGAGCAGACTTCTAATCATGCTTCTGTGTAAACTTGGATCTACATTAACTCAATTTTCATCTTTGGTTACTTTCACATGTGTTGCAACTGAAGCTCTCTTGTGACTAGCATTATCAAGCCCAAACTTCTTCACTATACTCTTAGCATACTTGCTTTGAGTTACAAAGACGTTGTCTTCCATTTGATTTACTTGAAGACCAAGAAAGTAAGTGAGTTCTCCCATAAGACTCATCTCAAATTCAGACTTCATTTGTTGGACAAATGTTTCACCATGTGGTCTGACATCCCACCAAAGACTATGTCATCAACAAAAATCTAGGCGATCATGAGTTTTCATCCATCATTCTTTACAAAAAGAGTTTTATCTATTCCACCTCTTTTGTAACCATTGTTGACCACAAACTCTGTTAATTTTTCATACTAAGCAATTAGAGCATGTGTTAAGCCATAAATAACTTTCTTTAACTTGCACACGTGATGTGGAAAATTGGGATCAATGAACCCCTTTTGATTGCTCTACATAAACTTCTTCATTTAGATTGAGAAAGGCACTTTTAACATTCATTTGATACAACCTGAATTTCATCATGTATGAAATTCCTAGTAACAATCTAATGGACTCAAGTCTAACAACTAGAGCAAATGTCTCACCAAAATCAACTCATTTTATTTGAGTGTAATCTTGAGCAACTATCCTTACCTTGTTCCTTGTTACATTACCATATTCATCAGATTTGTTCTTGAATATCCACTTAGTACCAATGACATTGACATCTTCAGGTATTGGAACTAATTCCCATGCATTATTCCTTTTGAATTTACACAATTCCTCTTGCATAACATTAATCTAGAATTCATCTGTCAATGCTTCTTTGACATTATTAGGTTCAATCTTGGAGATGAAGCAAGAGTTATAAATCATATATCTGGATCTGATTATGAATCCTTCATTTAGATTTCCTATGACATTTTCAATAGGACGATCTTTCTGAATTCTGATAGATGGCCCCTTGTTAGTTTGATGATTTTCAGAATTTATGTTTTCAATACAAATTTCTGACTCCTTTGGTGGGACATCTGTTGAGATATTTCACTGTTGGGGGGAAACATCATCTTCATCCTCAACAACATCCTTTTCTTCAGAGTTATCATCAATGACAACATTAATGAATTCCATCATTGTCTTGGTACGAATGTTGTATGTAACACCCCGATTTTTATTATAATATTTTAGTAATTATTATAATAATTTTTAATTAATTTTAGAGTTCCTTTGAGTGATTAATTAATATTATATGGGGTAATTAGTTGTTGGGTAGAATTTACTTATATTTTTAATAATTAAATTATGTAGAAGTAAAGACTATTAGTTTTAGTATAAAATTAGAATTTAAATAAATATTAAGGAGAATCGATATAATTTATTTAATTAATTTAATATATTAATTGGTAGAAATTGAGAGAATTTGTGAGTGGGTAGTGAAATAGATTTTTAAATAAAAATAAGTAAGTGGGTAGAATTATGAGGAATTAAGGGAATTAGTGTGATTAATGATATAAAAGTAAATAGGGTTTTCTATTTAAGTAGAAGGGAGAATAGAAAAAGGAGAGTATGTATAAGTTTAGGGAAATAAGGAATAAGAAAAGAGTAGAGGCAACCCTAAGAGAGCAAGTGAAGAAGAGAACCTCCATAGCCAAAGCTCAAAGCTTTTTTGCAAATTCGAGGTAAGGGGGAGAATTATTCAATATATGATATTAATCCTCTTTACCTTTTTCTCTTTTATGTTTCCCCTATTGATGAATGAATTGAATCTTGAAGGGTTTGTGCAAAAACTCTTTACATTGTTGTTATTAATCCTAATCATCATGCTCTGTTAATTGCATAATTTATATGATATGTGTTAAAATGTTATGATTGATGTCATATAGTTATTTGTTGATATGGATGTTATTAATTGACATGATATATATTAAAATGTTATGATTGATATCATAGAGTTCTCTGTTGATATATATGTTATTAATTGACATGATATGTGTTGAAATTTTATGATTGATGAGTTCTGAGTTGTGATGAGCAAATGGTGTTGTTGATGAGAAAATGTTGATTTCTAAGTGTCATACCCCAAAATTTGTCTTACTTTTTTCTGTTTATCTGGCTTGTTGTTGCATTCATCTGCATGTTCGTTAGCATCATGACATGTCCATTTTACCATTTGCATTAAGCACCCGGGATTCAAAGGTTTGATGTTCAATAAGGAGCTGAGAAATCCAAATCCAGGGCCTTCTATGATGCACTAACTAGGGGTGACATTTCTCTTGAATTCATGGCCATACAACCCTAATTGCTTGACTCTTGGCACTTATGGACCATGTGGGTTGCACTTTGATTTTGGATTTAATCAGGACTTGCAAATGGCATTATGGTCAACTATGGAGGTTTGTGTTTGTTTCATTAATCTCTCCATGGGTATTCATGATGAGGCTTTGTGTTTGGTATTATTCTTTAGGTCCTCATTTCATCATATAGCATTTGCATAGTTCTTGCATGGCATGGTTATCCTTTGTTACCTTTCATTTTCAGTCAACTCTGGCATTTGAAGTTTCGTGTCTAATGATGAGATCATTTCATTGCATTTTCCTTTATTGGTTGGGTTATTACACCCATTACATATTTCATTACATTTTATTCATAAGAATGAGGATTAAGTTTTGGAAAACTTTTTGAAATTCAATTACATTTGCATTGGTACTATACTACATGTCGATATTTTTAGTGTCGTAAATGGTTAGTGTATGGAATGAAGTAACAAGAAGAAACTTTTTATTTTATTACATACATTACACCATTGATTAAATTCCCAAAATGTGCATACATTGTATTGTTTTAGAAAAAATACAAAAGAATAAAGAGAATGTCCAAGTCTTAAGGTTTGGTTTTGGCCCATCCACACGAGCTCTCCCTCATCATCTGCTCATCATCTTAACAACATTACATTATCCAAACCATCATCATAAACATACCTAAGTCATATTTCATCTTTTCTAACTCAAAAACCAAGTCACAACAATTTCATAGGAGAATATTTATTCACAAGCATTAACAAATTAACATAACCACAATTTTTTACTAAGGTCCGAATGCATTAATTTCATTCATAAGTTTCAAAACCATAGCAAATAAGTTTCAAAACCATGGCAGGTTTTTTACACTAACTGCATTGCGCAAAGCATAACATCCTAACCAAACTAATTGCATTCATTCCAAATAACTATGCATCATAGCTAGAATTTGCACAATCACATAAGCATAAATAATTGTCAGCATTACAAACTCGCGACATATGCATTCAAACTTAACAGAATTTCAACGTGGATATGTGTCATAACAAAATTTAACACTACATCAATAATCATTTCCAGCTCATCACAAATAAATTCAGATTGCATTTCAAACTGATTTTCCAGTTAGGCATAACTAACAATCTCAATTCAATTCTTAATCTACCTTTCACTTCCACTCTTTAAATTCACCAGTTTTCACAAGTCAAGGGGCTACATATTTTCATTGCTCAGAGAAAAAACTCACAATTCATCATCAATAATTTCACGCTACATCACTCTAAAATTCATATCATAACACTTTCAATTTCGCGCTCTCTCACTCTCTGCTCCAATAACGCAACTTTGCATTCTACACTCATATTCACATAGCACAGCAACAACAGAATGCAGCAACAATCACCCAACAAGCAAGGAGGAAGAAGAGAAAGATTCTGAGTAGACGAAGAATATGAGGAAGATTCAAATTCGTACCTGAAGAAGCTCTGATTCAGTGTATTCGTCTTCATTCACCTCAATTCCTCTTCGTTTCCATTCAATTCTTGTTGTAGCACCCTAGGGTTCATTTAAATTCGAGTTTGGTTTGTGTGTTTGGTAAAGAATTAGAAGAAATTATCCTTAGACTTAGAAAGATAAGAGAGAGAGAGAGAGAGAGAGAGAGAGAGAGAGAGAGAGAAAGAGAGAGAGAGAAGTTCAAAGATGTAAGACTTGTGGTGTTTCGTTCTTCACCACCGCCAGCGATGAGCTCCGGCACGACAAAGGTAGGTAAGAGGTCGACGAGAGCTTTTAAATAAGAGAGAGAGAGAGAGAGAGAGAGAGAGAGAGAGAGAGAGAGAGAGAGAGAGAGAGAACGCGTGAAGATCATGAGCATGTTAAGGCTGATTTCATTTACTTGAACCCTTCATGTTATCCATCTGATGTGTATTGGGCTTCCAAGCCCCTCCAAAGTGCTATTTGCACCACTGTGTATGCATGTGCACCGATCTCTCTCTCATGTTTATTTTCTTTTTTCTTTTTATCATTTACTTTTACTTAATCTCAATTTTTACTTTTAATTTCTTTTCAATTTATTTTAAATTTTTATTCCTTGTAATCTCTTTATCTTTATTTTCCAATTATTTTTTCTTTTCCAATTATTTTTATTATTTGCTTAATTGATTTTTTTTAATTCTTTTCATCTATTTTCTTCCTTTTTTTCTTTTTGCATTTCGTATTTTTGGAGGTTAATTCAGATTAATTCTCTAATATTTTGACGCATAAATTTCATTGACCGACCTCCCATAGTATGATTCCTACATGAATCGTGCTACGGTTTCTTAACATATCACTAAATTGTCCCGATTTGATGGATTGATCATTTGATCATTATCTCTAACTATTAACCATTGACTTAATAATCCACTAACTCCTAACTTTACTTTCTTGCAATTTACTTTCTTGCAATTTACTTCTTGCAGTTTACTTTATCGTTCTTTATCATTCTCCTACTTCTTGCACTTTTATTTCATGTCTTTTTATTTTCTTTTATCCTTGATTCATTTATCTTATTACATAATTGAAAATTAACAAAAACATGATAAAATTGAAAAGACCAAAAAGACTTAATCCTTCTCCTTGGGACTTAAAAGTGAGATGTAATGGACTTGTGAGGACTTATTGAACCTAGTGTATGACCTATGCTTGACACAGGGACTCATTATGGACCCATTGGACCTTGTGTATGACCTAAGCTTGACATGAAGCATCATTATGGACTTAGGATCTTAATTTCAAGAGGTTTATTCATGGCCCTACCCTAAGGAAATGGGAGACATGTAACTTTGATTCCTATATTCATTGTTTAGCTTAGGACACTTTGCACACACATGGCTTTCTCTTGGGGTACCTTACAATGAGGCCTTTTATTTCTCGCATCTATATCCCATGTAATTTTTTTAAGTACCCCTCCCCCATTTGTTGTACTTTTTTCTTCCTTGCTTTCTTTTGGTTTGGTATTTCTTTTTAGTTAACCCCTAGGGACTAGAAACACCCTCACCACTTTTAAGTAACAATCAAAAACCCTTGATCCAACATCAAGTGGCATTTTCTCAAAAAAAACTCCGAACACTTGGTCCAACACCAAGTCATTTCAAAACATTTTTACAAATAAACTGGATGAAAAAAGGATGGGGTGTATGTACTTATGCACCCCATTTCTCAAGTACTTGGGTTATTGGCCCTACTTGGCTTGTGACCCAATGCTTGTCTTCCATTCAAAACACTTAAGAATAAAACAAGTTTAATTCGGTCCTCGTAGGGAAAAAAAGAGGGGTTAGGATGCCATTATCCTTTCAAATCCCGAGTATTATGATTATCGGCCGTACTTAGCTAATGGTTAGATACTTGTCTCCCTCTAAGTACCAATGGCTGGACTCGCTTCACAAATTTCATAAGCAAACTATAAAATCAACCTCAACTCATCAAACTCTTTTTCGCCTTAAGGCATCATTCCAATAATCCTTTTCAAGGTATAAAATCAATAAACACACACTTATTTTCTACTCTGAACTACGGAACTCTAATTTCTCATATGAGAATACGTAGGCACGAGGGTCCTCATCCTTGGCGAGCACACTAATTTAAAACTTTTTTCCCCTTTCTCAAGTAACCTTTAGATAATAACACCCATACGTGCATAGAACAATCCAAATGGTTCCTGTTGATGAAGAAGACAACATTGAAGATCAGTCAAGTCATCAACCACCTTCTCGTCAGGACTACATTGAAGATATGAAGCAAGGAGTTATTGCTCAAAGCTTGCTCACCCAAGAAGACGAAGAAGAAGAAGATCTACAAGATGTCAACAACTGTCAAATCATTATACATCTTTGTAGTTTCTTAGGATAGCAAGGAGTTGCTGCTCACATCTTGCTTGAACACTTATGTGTTCTTTGTACTTAAACTTAGGAGTAATCTGCTTGTTAAGAAGCATTATTGTAATCTCCTGTATTACTAATTCTTGGTGAATTAGGATTCCTTGAGTGGTCATTGTGACCGGAGACTCGAGAAGACAATGGCGAGATTTCATTGTGGGAAATCCTGAAATAGGGTCAGTAGCGTTATATTTATTGCGATGAATCCATGAACGTCTAGATGTGAAATCCTAGCAGTAGATCTTGCGAGATTGGAACCTGCAGGTCAATGTTCGTTATATTCATTAAGTTGAATCCCTGAACGGTTCATTGCATGTTAGTCACAATGCAGCTGTGTAGTTTGTTAGTCATCAACTATGTGCTCGTGCATCTGTAATTGAGATTAATTATAGTGGATTAAGACCTTGTGTTCAAGGCGAAATCACCTGAGGAGGGTAGACTGGATTAGCCTTTGTGGTGAACCAGGATATATCGTGTGTTCTTTACTCTTATGCTTAATATCTTTGTTTATGTTTCTATATTGAGGATCAGAACCTTACATAAGCAAATCAGAACCTTGAAACTCTGATAAGTTTCCGCTCTGCAAGTTTTGAATGATGTACATTGCGTTCAGACTCTTATTGGTTCTCATGCTCTAAGCATTGTCAAGTCTGAATATAACTTCGCAAGTCAGAGTCTCTCAACGAACTCTGGTGTAACGTAAAGTGTCTTATTGACAAGACGCGAAAAGTTGTTAAAAGAGTAAATACATAATTCAAACCCCCTTTTCTTGTGTCTTTCTCGCACCTTCAATTGGTATCAGAGCCCCAGTTCTGTTATTGATAGATATTAAACACTTAACAGTGTCAGAAAAAGATCCAGATGCGGTGCGTAGAAATACTCTGGGTGAGACTGAAATCCACTTACAGTTTCTGTAACAGTTCAGAAGATGACTATGTACAAAATTGTAATCAATCTGAGTACTTGAGCAAATCACTGATTCTGGAAATTTTGCAGCTGTCAAACAACTAAATCTTCCTCACTTAAGTTTTAATGAAGATTGAAGAATCAGCTGATAAGATAGATTCATCAGATAAGAAGTAGTATCTGTTGAAAGCTTATCTTGGAAGATACGTGTGGATGAACCACATATTTGCTCAAAGTTGAATCATCAGAAAACAAGAAGTATTGTTTGGTGAAGATTAATTCTTTATGAGTTTTTGAGATGTTTTCAAGAAACGGATTAGGTCCACCCTTGACTTTTTGGTTTAAAGCTCATTCAAAACTTCTTCATGTAAAGAAGAAAGAATGTTGTTCTATGCTTTTGAACTTCAGAGTGAAGTCTGTTGAAGTCAGAAAATCAGAAGAACTCAAACTCTTAGAAATGATTCAACATCTGAATCTTGAAGGATCTAGAGGTTAAAAGATTCATGAAGAACTGAATATTGTTTTCTTGGTGAGTAATGCCAAAAATTGATAGAATATTCAGGAAGAAGAATTTCAAAGATTCATCAAGCACTTGATCAAGTATGAACTCTTAAGTTTTGACTAAATCAGCACAACTAAGTTCTGGTAACTTGAGATTCTATCTCAGTTGAATCAAACGTTATTGATCAGATCTCTATCTGATAAGATTCTCAGAACTTCCTTAGCCCAGAATCAGAAGGTATTAGTCAAAACACTTAAATCTTCTTCTCAAGTCAAAAAGATTTAAGTTGCTGATGTCTTTCAGAATGAAGAAATCAGCTGACATTCTTTCAGAAGTAAATATGTTGTTTTAAGCTGGATCAGCATTGTGAGACCAAGGTGTATCATGCAAACTATGTTTCATGTTGTACACATGCTGGATGATAGTCAGCTCTGAATTTGATCTGCATCTGTTTGAAGAAACAATGTCAGAAGATGTTGTGGAAATCAATTCTAGAAGCACATAATCTTAAATGGTCGATGATTATAAATTAATGATCTTCTAGAAAGCTTGATGGAAGCTTGTAGTTCTGACTACGCAAATTCAAAGTCTCTGATTGGTTGTTCTCAAAAGTCAGATGAACAACTCTGAACAAGAAGAGAATGGATCATCTGAAATATGATTTTTATGATCAGAATGTAGGAGATATCTACATTGTTCGAACTCAGAGTTTTACATAATTCAGCAATATTCGGTAGCTCTCTCTGAAGGAAGTTGAATATGAAAGTCAATGATCAGGTGGCTCAAATTGGAATGCACTCATTTGCCGTAGGCAATAAAGTTGACATATTTTCCAAGAAAGGAAGATCAGAGTCAGAGTGAAAAAGCACTTAGATAGTCTAAAATGATCTCTGTATCCTTAAGGAATCTGATGAGTATGTTTGAACAAGAAAAAGGGAAGGATTTTTGCATAAAATGATTCCAGCTCTCTACCTAGAATCTGAGCTCAGAATATGATCACACTCTTCAGGGATCAGAATACAAGAGAATCTTGAAGAATCCGAGAACCCATAGCAGTTCACTCAGAAGTAAGCAGAATCAGAAAGAAAATGGTTAAAAGCTCAGAATGGAATGCATTAAGATAAGTCTGTAAAGATCTCAGGTACCATCCCTCTTTCATTTATGACCTATTTAAATTCATGATAATAATCAAGTTTTTTTTTTGCTGTGTTAAGTTTCGTGAGAAGTGATTAGAAATATATTTAGAAAATCTTTTGTCCTTTTCCGCATGTGTCTGCATATGCTTTTTGAAATAGTTAAAGTAAAACAGTCACATATGTAAGATTCTCCTCATTATGTCATTCACTCTGATTGACCACATCCTATAACCCATAAATACACTACAACTAGTACTCCTATTCTAGACCTAACTCTCTCTCTCTCTCTCTCCTAGAGTCCCTCTACCTAACCTAGTTAGTCTAAGAAACCATGATGTTCAATAAAACTGAACAACACTCTTTTGATTTGTCCAAATCTCTACTTAGGAAAATCTCAGCCATCTAAATTTCCTTGATATGTGCATATTGAGTGGTATCTGTTCAGCTATGAAATAGGGAAACGTGGTACCCTGATCAAAATAGCTCATCACCTAGGCAACAACACCTAAACCAGGCATGGTCATGTTCTGACAAGTAAGGATTCTCTTTTAGTATCAAAAATGGTAATAAAATCTTTTTGCCTGTATTCTTGGCCATGCGCTAATTAATGATTAATAAATAAAAACCTTGAAACTAGAAAGCGTGTCTTTTGGTCTTCTCCTAGAATTAATGAATTCACAATGCAGTTACTACAACCACCTAACTTTTGCTAAGAATAAAGTGCACATATATATCTTTGATCTTCCCTAGAATAACAGACTGCTTATCTGTCCTCATCTTTTAGACTACACCTAAGAAGTCCAGTCTTCTTAAGTCATTCTCAGTTGTTGGCCCATTTAGTTCAAACTCCTCCATCCATATATTTAAAGTCATAACATATTCCAAAAAGAAACTCTCCACTATCTCTTATTCCCAACCTTCCTTTCACCCTAAACGCAGTCTAAAATGACTCCAAGAACCTTTTATGGCAATGATGATCTCCTTGAAGTCATCAATGAAAAACGACCAAATCCATTGGATACTGATCATGATTTTCATCTTGGTATTCACTTTCAAATTGGAATGGATACATACATATGCTAAGAGGTTTAATTTATCCGAACATTTTAAAATCCTTTTGGATCAATGCCTCTGTTAGAAGTAATGGTCTGACTATTTCTTCTGACATTTATGGTCTCCCAGTCACCATCAACGCCACAAAAGTCTCTGAAGCCATTGACTGTCCACCAGGAGGTGTCACTCCCAACCATGCATCCATTCGATGCACCTCCGATGCTGAAATGCACTACATGTTTGATAAAGGATCTGCCTTTGAACCTACAAAACCTGAAAAACTTTTGCCTATTGCTAGAGGTTGGTTCAAGTTCATCTTAACAAATATTAAACCTCGCAATACAAACAAAGATTTTTTGTATCATGATGACAAGCTTCTCATCATGTGCCTTCTTAGGAGAACTCTTGTTGATCTGTCTCAAATAATCTTTGACCATCTCAAAGAAACAATTCTTATGTCAAGACCATTGGACAAATCTTTCATTCCTTACGGAAGAGTCTTATCTGAAGTACTCTTCAGAGCAGGAATTGTGTAAGCAATTTTGCAGAATTCGGTGTAGCCCAGATACTGCTCTAAATAGGAATTTTTGTGAAACCTTTGACAGTAGTTGGTTTTCTTAGGATAAGATAGTTGCTAGTTGGAACTAGGTTAAGGAATCAGTATGAACTGATTTGTTAAGTATATGTCTGTACTGTTTGTGTTTTGCACTTATGATAAATGAATCAAGGCTACCTTCTGTCTTGTCACTTATACTCACATCTGTATGAAATCCGTTCCTAAAATATTTATCACTCTCTAAAAGGATTACATTGCTTAAACAATTATAACTCTATCATAAACCTAACAATGATTAAAAATGATGCATTAACATCCTTTAAGGATAATGCCTTCACACAAATTCAGAACTTAATAAATGCTTCCAGTTCAAGCATAGATCCCTTAGAAGTGAGAAACATCTGGACTGAGTTCCATGAATGAATCTTAGAGGAATTTGTGAAGAGTAAGAAACTGGCAGTAACTCAAGCAGAAGAAAAGATGCATTCCGCAAGAACTGATGATTCTGAAAGCTTTCTCTCATCTTTCTCATCATCATTAGGCTCCTTTTAGTCTAACCCCTAGGAACCCATCCTCATTAGGTATGTGTTTTGATTACCTTTAGGATTAAGCTTAACCCATGCCTTATATTTTAAAACTATTTTGTGGTTCTGAGTTAAAGTTTCCATCTAAGTATCCACTAATGAAAATGCTATGACTAATCTCTTGTTGATCACTAGAAATATTTCTTATCATATCAATATTCATTTGCCTAATGCTTAAATGATAACATCCCTTGAGTCTATTTATGTTCTCTATCATATTGATCTACATATGCTTAAATGCTCAGATGCTCTAAAACTTTTTGATGATGTCAAAAAGGGGGAGAAATATAATATGATTTTGATTGGAAAGATAAATCTTAAAACAGAAAGAATGCAACTCAAACAAATTCAATCATATAAAATGCGCTACTACAAATGTTTATTCGAGGAACTCTAAACAAGTTCACTGGGCATTCTAAGACAGGTTAAGAAAGAAGAACTCTGTTAGAAGTTCTTATGAACTATTGGTCATATGATAGAAGTTGTACATTTCATGAACATGTGTTCAGAATCAGATCTACCCAGTACTGTTCAGAAGTTGAGAACTGTCTGAAAGTGAAAGTTTATCTTGATCTCTGTCTCACTTGGTTCAGAAGCTGTAAGCTGTCTAAAAATATGAGATTCAGAACGTAAGAATCAGAAGAAGAAAACTCTGAAAGCAGTCAAAACAAAGTCTACATCTCAAGATGATTATTCAGAAGAACTGTGCAAATCAGAAGTCAAGAACTGTCTGAAGATCCGAATTGAAGATCCAAGAACAAATAGTTCTGATGTCTGCCAAGAACCAATTAAGAAGAAAATGATTTGGTATCAGACTAAATCAACAAATGGTAATCAGACTCAGTATACATAAAGATTAGTATCAGACTCAGTCTGTAGTAATATCAATCAGAGCTAAGCTGTGAAATGTTTTCTATACCTTCATTGGTATCAATCTCAGCACACTAAGGAAATACCCTTCAAGTGGTATGAAAAGAATTCCTTCAGTTGGAATTAGATACAACATACTCTGGTATAACTCAGTATCAGACTATGATTAAAACATATGTACCAGTTTCAGAGTCAAGCGTTGATTGATCATAATAATTAACCTTTAATTGGTATCTGATCAAAAATCAAGCTTTGATGAATCACTGAGTTGTGACAGTAACAAGGTTCTGAGATGGAGACATGTGTTCAAAGTCAAACTCTGAAAAAGTCATGATCCATATTGGTGATTAAAAACTCATATTCCTGAATTACGATTCTGAAGATCCCAATATCTGACTTATGGAAATTAGGGGGAGACTACCCAGAAGATTCAATTGTTAAATCTAAAATCTTCACAAAGTCTGAAACTCAGGGGGAGTTTCTCAAAAGACAGTGTCTGTCTCTGATGAATAGCGATGCTATGTTATTAGATAATAACTGTTTTGTTTCTGCTTAAATGAATATGCTGAAAAGTAGAAATGCTTCAGATGTCTCTGAAGATTATAAGCTCTGATACGACTACAAAGGAGCTGAGTTTTGAAGATCTGAAGATGGAAGTTCTGATGAACTAGTCCAGATGCTAAAGACTCTCTGTTCTCTTATAGACAAGATAGAGAAGTAATCTTTTTCTATTCTTTGTTCTGGCAACTCAAGTTGTTGTTTTGTATATTTTTGGATCATATAAGATTCTAGATTATCACAAATAAAACTTTGAGGATAACACATTCAGGGGGAGCTGTTGTTCCAGACTCTGAATATGTTTGTTTGGTGATTACCTTGTATAAAATGTTCAATCAAAATACTTGGTTTTGTCATCATCAAAAAGGGGGAGATTGTGAGAGCAAGAATTGTTTCTGCAAGTCAATCTATGTTTTGATGATAACAATACGTATTAGTGAATGAAATATTTTATGTTCTAACGTGTGTTGTGTGCAGATTATATTCATAGAAGATATCAGATCCAACAAGCACCGGCCAAATGTGCGTAATTGATAATATGCGAAGTTACTATGTGTGACACAAGTCGCAAGAAGCAAGAACGCTTCCGCATCTGATCATGATCAGTCAGATCCAAGGATGCTGATATTGCTATTGCAATGATCTTGTGGATGCTCTCTTAAAGTGGTTGTGATTCTGAAGATAGCAAAGTTTCTGAAGAAGATAATCTTCTGGAGAACCAAAGTGCGGAAGACTCTCATGACTTGAAGCTCTGAAGGCTGAAGGCTCTGAAGACCAAGTGCAGAAAGACTCTGAAGACTTATGTGTTCTGAAGATCACGGTTCCAAAGGTCAAATGCTGAAGACTCTGAAGACAGATTCCTAATGGACGAGTTCTGAAGTTTCGGAATACTTAAAGTAGTAAAGGATAATGTTCTTAAAGACAAGTGTTGAAGTTCTGAAGACTGATTCCTAATGGACTTCTTCAATAGACTGAAGACTTGACATATCAAATATCCTATCAAGAAGGCTCTACTCATGCTTCATCAAATTACCATCAGAAGCCTATGAAGTTTGGAAGTCAAATGTTACCGTTGTGAACAACTGTACACACTGCTCAAGAATATATCTCGTCACTTCTCCCACAGTAAAAAGGAAATGTGTCAGTACAGCCAATTATTACACAACGTCTCTTTTCCAACAACCAACAGTATTTCAAACGGCTATATTTCTAATGGGCTATTTAAAGGAAAGAGTTCTCGCTTCTGATGTGTCGATTCCATTGATCATCAATTGGATGTATCATTCATGAATTGACCAAGTCATTGTGTGAAGATAGCAACAACGATGATTTCTCGTTGTAATACTTAAACATTCAAAGCTATCACCATTTACACATGGCCATTGTTGTTGAAGCTCAAAGATCAAATCAACACAACAACAATTAATTGGAACAGAAGCTGTTGATGAAGAAGACAATATTGAAGATCAGTCAAGTCATCAACCACCTTCTCGTCAGGACTACATTGAAGATTTGAAGCAAGGAGTTGTTGCTCAAAGCTTGCTCACCCAAGAAGATGAAGAAGAAGAAGATCTACAAGATGTCAACAACTGTCAAATCATTATACATCTTTGTAGTTTCTTAGGATAGCAAGGAGATGCTGCTCACATCTTGCTTGAACACTTGTGGGTTCTTTGTACTTAAACTTAGGAGTAATCTGCTTGTTAAGAAGCATTATTGTAATCTCCTGTATAACTAATTCTTGGTGAATTAGGATTCCTTGAGTGGTCAGTGTGACCGGAGACTCGAGAAGACAATGGCGAGATGTCATTGTGGGAAATCCTGAAATAGGGTCAGTAGCATTATATTCATTGCGATGAATCCATGAACGTCTAGCTGTGAAAGCCTAGCAGTAGATCTTGCGAGATTGGAACCTGCAGGTCAATGTTCGTTATATTCATTAAGTTGAATTCCTGAACGGTTCATTGCATGTTAGTCACAGTTCGGCTGTGTAGTTTGTTAGTCACCAGCTATGTGCTCGTGCATCTGTAATCGAGATTGATTATAGTGGATTAAGACCTTGTGTTCTAGGCGAAATCACCTGAGGAGGGCGGACTGGATTAGCCTTTGTGGTGAACCAGGATATATCGTGTGTTCTTTACTCTTATGCTTAATATCTTTGTTTATGTTTCTATATTGAGGATCAGAACCTTACATAAGCAAGTCAGAACCTTGCAACTCTGATAAGCTTCCTCTCTGCAAGTTCTGAATGATGTATATAGCGTTCAGACTCTTATTGGTTCTCATGCTCTAAGCATTGTCAAGTCTGAATATAACTTCGCAAGTCAGAGTCTCTCATCGAACTCTGATGTAACGTAAAGTGTCTCATTGACAAGACGCGAAAAGTTGTTAAAAGAGTAAATACACAATTCAAACCCCCCTTTCTTGTGTCTTTCTCGCACCTTCAGATTATGTTATAAGTGTTGAAAGAGAAGAAACTTTATGCAAAATTGTTGAAGTGTGAATTATGGTTGAAAGAGGTGAGCTTTCTTAGTCATGTTATTTCAGGTGATAGTATTGTTGTGGATCTATCCAAATTAGATGCAGTTCTACAATGGGAGGCTTTGAAGACGGTTATAGATATTAGAAGCTTTTTGGGCTTGGCTAGTTATTATCGCAAGTTTATTTAATGCTTTTCTAAGTTAGCACTTCTGTTGACTCAATTGACTTGCAAAAGTAAAGCATTTGTATGGGATGTTCACTGTGAGAAGAGTTTTATTGAGTTGTAGAAAAGGTTTATTATAGCTCCAGTTTTGATTTTGCCGGAACCAAATGAATCGTTTGTGGTGTATTGTGATGCTTCCTTGATGGGTTTAGGTGGTGTGTTGATGCAGGATGGTAAGGTTGTGGCTTATGCTTCGCGACAACTGAGGGTTCATGAGAGAAACTATCCTACTCATGATTTAGAGTTAGCTACGGTTGTTTTTGTGTTGAATATTTGGAGGCATTATCGCTATGGTTCCAGATTTAAGGTATATAGTGATCATAAGAGCTTGAAGTATCTGTTTGATCAGAAAGAGTTGAATATGAGGCAGATAAGATGGTTGGAATTTTTGAAAGATTATGACTTTGGCTTGAACTATCATACCGGTAAAGCTAATGTCATGGCTGATGCTTTGAGTCGGAAGTCTTTGCATATGTCTGCTATGATGGTTAGAGAGTTGGAATTGATTGAGCAGTTTAAAGACTTGAGTTTGGTGTGTGAGCTGACACTGCAGAGTGTGATGTTGAGTATGCTGAAGATCAACAATGATTTTCTTAATAATATTAAAGAGAGCCAGAAGTTGGATGTGAAGTTGGTGGACTTGATGGTTGGAAGTGATCAGACTGGGAATGGTGAATTTAAAGTAGATGAGCAAGGTGTGCTAAGGTTTCTGACAGGATTTGTATTCCGGATGATTTTGAGTTGAAAAGAATGATTATAGAGGAAACTCAAAATAGTAGCTTAAGTATCCATCCACGAGCTACAAAGATGTGTGATGCGTCCGTAAGTGCACGAAAATATCGAAGTAATATAAAAGATTGTCGAACCCACAAAGACCAATGTCAACCTACCGTTATCTATTGCTGCGATGTAAAGCTAAGGCTAATGATATTTGATAAAAGGGAAACTAAAACTAAAACTAAAATAAAACTAAGAAAATATGATAATAAAGAGAGGCCGGAATATGGATTCCGCATTCCTAAAGGACTTTGTAGAATTCGGTACTAATTACAACTATAATTTAGTTCTGTAGAATATACCAACTTAAAGACTTCGCCTCACGCTCTCGCGGTATTAACTAAAGTCATGTTCCCTAATCCCAAGATTTTGCTCTCGCTCGCCCGGTAACTAGGATATATATTTCGAAAGCTAATAATATCCTAAACGTATTATAAAGCGCTCTCGCTGTATTTAGATACGTTGCCTAATTTCCACTATTCGGTTCGACCCCCACGCTCTCGCAGTGCCGGCTCTAACCTTAATTAATTACTCACTCTCATGATAAAATCGTATTAAATACCCTCTCACTCTCGTGACAAAGCTATTTAAATTAGACCTGGAAATTAAAACCAAAACAGAATTTTAATCATAAGTTCGCACCTATTATTTCCTACCAAGTCCCGTTGGTAACGAAGGTCCTCATATGTCGGACTCAAAACTATTTAGCAGGACATGGAATTAAACATAAACAAATTAAACATTATAATTGCATTTGAAAACATCATGATAATTAATTTAGGAAAGCGATAAACAATAATAATAATAATAAGCAATGCGATAAAGAACCTATAAAGACTTGAAGTAAAATGCGGGAAATAAAGAAACTTGAATTAAATTTAACTTCAATAATGACGGCAAGATTGTTGATCCAAGCAAGTTACATAGAACATAGGCCTAAATACTAATGGTGGAGTAGTTCCTCGATGTGAGAAACTACCCGTTTTACAGTTGTAATTTCTGCCTAAACTATGAAACAACTTCGGTAGTGCTTCCGTGCACAAAACTTGGATCCCCCCTAAAAAATGTAAAGGAAACTACTATATATAGAGTAATAATGTGTCTGGTAACTCCCGAAGATCATGTTTGAGTCATGGAGAAAATGGGAGAAAACCTCCCCAGTAGTGCTGTAGTGGGTGGTTACAAGACCAGGCGTGGAGAGAAATAAGGAAAGTGGCTTCGTGGAGAAGAATCAGGAAGACTGGGCGGAAGGAGAAAATGTAGGATCAGTTGCTGAGGTTACTGAGTGGTTTGAGTGGTCCACGCTGTCAAAATATTAAACCTGTAAATTAAGCTGTGTCGGTCGCCATAGTCTTGTGACGAGGGTCACAGCTTTAAGTTCCGTGACGGTCGCCATGGACCTGTGATGGTCGTCATGCGCCTTTAGTGCAGAATCCTTATTCTGCTGTCAAACATCTTCTTTTCTTCTCTTTTCTTCTATTTTCTTTCTTCTTTCTTCATGCAGGTTGACTTAGAGAGAATACCTTAAAATGAACTTAATACTCGCAAATAAAATGTGAATAAACGAAAAAACGATAAAATAATTCATGCAAGTTAAGTCAATTTAACGATATAATTTCGCGTTATCAAACTCCCCCACACTTAAACCTTTGCTTGTCCTCAAGCAAACCATGACTCGCAAGAAAAACAGTGCATACAGATACTCATCATGGGCTACTAACTCTACTTTGGTTAAGTTTGTGTCGATAGGTACTTGCTCACTGTTGAGTGCAGAATAGGGCAAGCAAGCAAAAATATTTATTTTCGGAAAGAATTCCCTCCGGGATTTATGTCGTGTCCACAGAGATCGGTTCGAGGGAAAGAATACCGTTCGACAGTTTCTCGCGTTTATGAGTTTGGATTAGAATGGTTTCAAACAAGAAAATAGAAAAGTAAATATTAAAACAAAAAACGAAATTCATTCTTCAACAACAAGAAACTTATCAGGCGTGCACATAATCGACTCCTCACAAACTTAAACTTACCGATCAGTTATACTCTACCTACAATACTCATCAATATCACCCAGCATCGCTCACAACACAGGTTATGTCTAACGCAAAGTTGAGAAACCAACCGTGTTACCATCGCCGATGCTCTCGCACGCTAGCTCAAGGCACGGAGGCATTAAGATTCGACGCCTATTGAAGATTGTTAGCTCCTAAATCTATCTCTAGAGTCCAGAAACTAACAGACAATCATCCCTAATCGAAGTTTACGAAGGTTATGTCTAACGCAACCTAAACCCCGCGCATAAAGCAAAAATCAGAGACAATCACCAATAAAGATTTGTAAAGCAAGTTTTATACAATGCCATGGGCGACAAATATACATGAGTTTGCAGCAAATACATATACACAACCCAACCATAAAGAAAACACAAAGAAGAAAAGAAATGAACCAAACATCTCGCGGATTGTCGGAGCCGGTCGACGATCAATCCACCCCGGTTCATCCATATGCATGCTCCATAGTTGTTTTCTAAGCAAATCAGTGAAAAATGAAGTTTGATGGAAGTGGGATCAAGAAACCCCAAAACCATCTCTAACAAAATGACTGAAAATCTAATATATACAATCAGAATTTCGCAGGTTCGCTAGGCAAACCTTTTACTCGCTAGGCGAGCCTCCAAAAATGGCACCTAAGTGCCTCTGAAATGTTAAACCGCCCTTGCTTTCCTTCGCGGGTTCGCTAAGCGAATGATTTATTCGCCTAGCGAATGCTCGCTAGTTCATTCGCCTATCGAACTATGGTCTTTTTCTCCTTTGCAACTTTCTGCCTCTACTCGCTGGGACCTTCGCCAGCCTTCGCTAGGCGAACCTTCGCTATCACACTCGCTAGGCGAACATGACAGAAAAACAACCCCTTATTTGACCACAACTTCTGCACCGTAGCTCCGATTTACGCACGGTCGGAAGCGCTGGAAAGCTTATTAGATGCTCTACAAGAATATTGCAAAATTGCCTTTATTAGTTACCTACAAAAATGAGACAAAATCAATTAAACTCAACGGTATATACACGAAAACGCAATATACACACGAAAACGTAACGTAAACGTATTTACACAAAAAGTGGGGTTTATTCAACCAATTTTAACACAAAGTTTTGATAAGTGCAACAAAACTTATATACAAAAATAGATACATTTTGCACTTATCAAACTCTCCCCAACTTACATAATTGTTTGTCCACAAACAAGAATCAAACAAACTTGAAAATACGCAAGAAATAACCAAAGAATGACGAATCAACAGGTTTTGAAAAACGGAAACGAATGAATGGTTCAAATGAAAATGGTACACACAAAAAGTAAATACTTACCACTAAACTGCAACGATAACATAGTCACGAAACAAAAGCAAAGTACAAAAGTCATGCCAAAAATTCTAAAACAACACAAGTTCAAATGTGAATCACTCCTAGCAAAAACAATCATCGGTAGATGAAAAACACAAAATGAGGTTCTTTCACTCACACAACAATCTTGCAAACAAAAGACTAAATTATGCACACATCTACAAATTCACATTGAACATACAAAGGCAAGAATCACAAGGACTTTCAAGGTTGTAGCGTGGTCGGGTAAACAAACAAGGGGCAATTCCTAAAGCTAATCGAAACAAAAACTTGCCTAAACCTAAGGGAGTGATCAACTCACAAAAGTTCAAACATAAAATTTCAATCAAACTTCTTCTTTCATCCCAAGTGTTACACACAACACAATACTTATTTAGCACAATTATTGCAACTCTTTTTGTTTCCTTTTTCAAGGATTTTTCTTTTTTCTTTCTTTTTCACTTTTTTCTTTTCTTTTCTTTGTCATATTTTTCTCTTTTTTCTTTTCTTTTTCAATCCTCATAGAATCCAACCAATGAGTAAACAATCATTCTCTCCCCAACTTGAATTCAACCACACCATCATGTGAATACTCCCTACTTTCTAAGGCAAGGAAAAAATCCATACAACAACACATAGTTGAGGGCTCAAGTAAAAACAACAATCAAGATCCACACAAAAATATGAATTTGACACTCATAGACAAGCATCAAGCTCAAACAACATGGATAATGACCAAAGGCTCAAAGGGGTTACAAATGATCACACGCTCACAAGGTGAATTGACTATTTGGCTAAGGTAGTTGTGCTCAAAATGAAACAATTGCCTTGATCCTTTTCATGCATTCATATAATCAACACAAATAAAAGATTCAACATAATAAAATCCAGTTATAACAAGAATGTTGGTTCTCCGCGCATATATGAACAATAGAAGGCTACCTCACAAAAAGGTGGGAACTAAAGTGATTCACAATAAGAACAAGTATACAAAAGAATGGATGGCATGGAAGTTTGTAAAAATGTCTAAGTATCATGAATATGCTAAAGTATAGAAAGCGATAAATACATACCTCAGACGTGTACAAAACTTAAACAAAATCATTACCAACATCCGCAAGTTGAAACGAACCAACTTGGAAAATCACAACAGCGTCCTCAAGTAAGTCAATCAAAATCTGTGAGCAAACAACAACCAAAAACATTCGAAAAGAAAAACTATAAAACATGCTTGTTTTACGCCGTAAGCTCGACGCCTTTACGGTGCTTAATTAGAAACTTCCTTCATTCATGCCATGGTGATGTCTCACCGCGCAACCAAAAGCAAGCGTCCTAACCAAACACTTGAACAAACGTCAAAATGTACAAGTATCAATCTAAACAAGTGAAAATATACAACATGTACGATATCTACAAAACTCAAAAACAAAGAAACTATCGCAATGCGATTCAATATCAAAACCAATCCCCGGCAACGGCGCCATTTTGTTGAGTGCAGAATAGGGCAAGCAAGCAAAAATATTTATTTTCGGAAAGAATTCCCTCCGGGATTTATGTCGTGTCCACAGAGATCGGTTCGAGGGAAAGAATGTCGTTCGACAGTCTCTCACGTTTATGAGTTTGGATTAGAATGGTTTCAAACAAGAAAATAGAAAAGTAAATATTAAAACAAAAAAGGAAATTCATTCTTCAGCAACAAGAAACTTATCAGGCGTACACATAATCGACTCCTCACAAACTTAAACTTACCGACCAGTTATACTCTACCTACAATACTTATCAATATCACCCAGCATCGCTCACAACACAGGTTATGTCTAACGCAAAGTTGAGAAACCAACCGTGTTACCATCGCATATGCTCTCGCACGCTAGCTCAAGGCACGGAGGCATTAAGATTCGACGCCTATTGAAGATTGTTAGCTCCTAAATCTATCTCTAGAGTCCAGAAACTAACAGACAATCGTCCCTAATCGAAGTTTACGAAGGTTATGTCTAACGCAACCCAAACCCCGCACATAAAGCAAAAATCAGAGACAATCACCAATAAAAATTTGTAAAGCAAGTTTTATACAATGCCATGGGCGACAAATATACATGAGTTTGCAGCAAATACATATACACAACCCAACCATAAAGAAAACACAAAGAAGAAAAGAAATGAACCAAACATCTCGCGGATTGTCGGTGCCAATCGACGGTCAATCCACCCCGGTTCATCCATATGCATGCTCCATAGTTGTTTTCTAAGCAAATCAGTGAAAAATGAAGTTTGATGGAAGTGGGATCAAGAAACCCCAAAACCATCTCTAACAAAATGACTAAAAATCTAATATATACAATCAGAATTTCGCAGGTTCGCTAGGCGAACCTTTTACTCGCTAGGCGAGCCTCCAAAAATGGCACCTAAGTGCCTCTGAAATGTTAAACCGCCCTTGCTTTCCTTCGCGGGTTCGCTAAGCGAATGATTTATTCGCCTAGCGAATGCTCGCTAGTTCATTCGCCTAGCGAACTATGGTCTTTTTCTCCTTTGCAACTTTCTGCCTCTACTCGCTGGGACCTTCGCCAGCCTTCGCTAGGCGAACCTTCGCTATCACACTCGCTAGGCGAACATGACAGAAAAACAACCCCTTATTTGACCACAACTTCTGCATCGTAGCTCCGATTTACGCATGGTCGGAAGCGCTAGAAAGCTTATTAGATGCTCTACAAGAATATGGCAAAATGGCCTTTATTAGTTACCTACAAAAATGAGACAAAATCAATTAAACTCAACGGTATATACACGAAAACGCAATATACACACGAAAACGTAACGTAAACGTATTTACACATAAAGTGGGGTTTATTCAACCAATTTTAACACAAAGTAATGATAAGTGCAACAAAACTTATATACAAAAATAGATACATTTTGCACTTATCACTCACACACTAAGGATATCATAATAACACAATTTTTCTTTTGCGGTCATCAGCCTCCCTCCTATACAAACCAATCTGAATCATGTCATTATACCTAAGCTTAACTCACTTATCCTTCTTTTATCCCATTTCATTCTGGCGCAATCACATTATGCCTGTTATCCTTTTCACACTCATGATAGGATAGCCTGTTAGTGACTATGATCTCATTATTATCATTTTTTTCTTTTGGTACATTGGCTTAAAAATCAATAAAATAAAGAAGTTTGCACCGTTGGGCTAAATCATCGGGTGAGGATCACCTAACTTAGAAGGAGCATTCATTTTTTTCTTTTCTTAATTTACCTTTTAAGCCTTAGATCATACACTTATTTGCATTGGCTTCCTACTTAGGGCGTGCTTAGGATGGTGCTGAGTGCTAAATAAACTAATTAGGGACTACTAAAGGGGTGAGAACTTAAGGCTATGGCATAACAAGTACTCGAACCGATTTCCATAATTCAGAGGCTCACGGTGTTAAGACGATACCAATCTTGCATAATTTTCCCGAGTCTCACAATCTAACCTCAATTTCGTCTGTAACCTAAGATTTTCAAAAGAAACACTATTTTTAACTCAAAAATTTTTAAAATATTTGGTATGGCTCAAGAGAATGTGAAAATCGATAAACAACATAAAATCAGCATAAAGACTCGACAGCACATGCACAGACGGACGAAACATTTAAAACAGAAAAAATTTTAAAATCATGCTGGAAAATTGTAAATCTAACTAGAAAACGGTAAAATGAAAGCGGTAAATGTTCCTCCCCCACACTTAAACCAAACATTGTCCTCAATGTTTTGATAAAAGGTGGTAGAGGAAAGATAGAACCTGTATGAATGCCATTGTGTGCTACCACGACCAAATTCGCGTTGATTCTTCCCTTGTTGTCCCTGTCTTCGCTGGCCACTTCTACTCCGGTGTCTTGCACTACGAGTTATCTGAATTTGCTGAAACTTAATTTTCTTGAAGCCGCTCATTATATTGCCTATTTTCGAAGGAAGTACCTGCAAAAATTGTTAGAAAGATACGGTGCGGTGTGTGCAGGTGGAACCTGACCATGCAAAGAACAAGGAGGATGTAAATTATGAATGGGAGAGACATGCTTTCTCCCATCATACTCATCATTGGTGTCACCACCAGCAGCGACATTCGTAGGAATGTGCGTGGGCACCAACTCATCTTAAGGGATTGTCACCTAGAGATTTTTTGCCTAAATATGGCTGAGACGTGACAAGCGATACAATTATTTATTTTCTGCAAGCACAAACAATAAAAGGAAAACATTAAATTAAAAGTTTGTGGGTTGCCTCCCACGCAGGGCTTTGTTTAACGTTGATAGCTCGACGGCTAATAATTTTCGGTTTCCATGGCCACTTATCAAGCCATCTCACATATCCCTCGCCTTTTCTTTTCTTCCTTCTATGGGGTGGTTCATTCTTTTGAACTTGTGGTGGTGGTTCTGGATCTATCCTAATTATTAGCTTTTCAAGTTTGAGCTTAGTTATTTCATCCATCACCTCAAAGTCTAACCTTACCCTCTTAGCACTAATGATTTTCCTAGTTTTATGGTCCTCAAATTTTCTCTTTTTATGCGTGACCTCAAACAAAGATGCATTGGTGTGGATATTTTCCAATACTTACGCATACATTTTGGATTGGGATTCTACCTTAGCTTCCACAAACCTTTGAGAGAAAGGAATTGGTCGGGTATATGGAGGAGGAACGACATTAGGTGCTTCCTTCGCTACCTCTTCGACAACCTCCCTTTCGGATGGTGTCAATGGATTTTTCTCAATCTCTACTCTCTTCTCACCAGAACTCTCCTCAACCTCACTATCACTCTCCTCGGGATTCTCGATTTGTTTTTCATTAATGGTTGTTACAACATCCACATGCTCATCAGGGTAGGGTCCTATAGGTGTCTGTGCAAGCAGGGAGATTTGTGACTCCAATGCCTCAGTGTGAGTCGCGAGGGACTCGACCATAGTGTTTATCTACCTAAGGGTTTCATAAGTATCGAGATGTTGTCTTCTAAGCTCTTCATTATGGAGATTTTGGGTCTCCACAAAGTGCTCCATCATAGATTCTAACCTAGAATTAGTTGTTGTTTCAATGAAATCCTCCATTAATGTTTCAAGGTTGGAATTGACGGATTCTTGCGGTTCCTCAAAATAATGGGAGTGGTAATCATAGGGAAAATTTGGTTGCGGTTCCTCAAAATATTGGGAGTCTTGCGGTTGGTAATTATAGAAAAAATTTGGGTGTGGCTCCTCAAAATTTTGGGAGTGGGTCAGCGTCGCATTGAAATCCTGCATTAATATTTCTAGGTTGGAATTATGAGATTCTTGTGGCTCCTTAAAATGTTGGATTGGTAGTTGCAGAGGAAATTTGGGTGAGAATGAGTTAGTGATGCATTTAAATTCTCCATTTGTATTTGAAGGTTGGAATTATAGGATTCTTGCGATTCCTCGAAATACTGGGATTGGTGATTGTAGAAAAAATTTGGGTGATACATAGTAATGAGTGCCTTAGTCTATACGGTGCAACAATGGAATAACAATATTGATTGTTGGTCCCCGGCAACGGTGCCAAAAACTTGATGCGTCCGCAAGTGCACGGAAATATCGAAGTAATATAAAAGATTGTCGAACCCACAGAGACCAATGTAGACCTACCGTTATCTATTGCTGCGATGTAAAGCTAAGGCTAATGATATTTGATAAAAGGGAAACTAAAACTAAAACTAAAATAAAACTAAGAAAATATGATAATAAAGAGAGGCCGGAATATGGATTCCGCGTTCCTAAAGGACTTTGTAGAATTAGGGTACTAATTACAACTATAATTTAGTTTCATAGAATATACCAACTTAAAGACTTCGCCTCACGCTCTCGCGGTATTAACTAAAGCCATGTTCCCTAATCCCAAGATTTTGCTCTCGCTCGCCCGGTAACTAGGAAATATATTTTGAAAGCTAATAATATCCTAAACGTATCATAAAGCGCTCTCGCTGTATTTAGATACGTTACCTAATTTCCACTATCCGGTTCGACCCCCACGCTCTCGCAGTGCCGGCTCTAACCTTAATTAATTCCTCACTCTCGTGACAAAATTGTGTTAAATACCCTCTCACTCTCGTGACAAAGCTAATTAAATTAGACTTGGAAATTAAAACCAAAACAGAATTTTAATCATAAGTTCGCACCTATTATTTCCTACCGAGTCCCGTCGGTAACGACGGTCCTCATACGCCGGACTCAAAACTATTTAGCAGGACATGGAATTAAACATAAACAAATTAAACATTATAACTGCATTTGAAAACATCATGATAATTAATTTAGGAAAGCGATAAACAATAATAATAAGCAATGCGATAAAGAACATGTAAAGACTTGAAGTAAAATGCGGGAAATAAAGAAACTTGAATTAACTTTAACTTCAATAATGAAGGCAAGATTGTTGATCCAAGCAAGTTACATAGAACATAGGCCTAAATACTAATGGTGGAGTAGTTCCTCAATGTGAGAAACTACCCCTTTTACATTTGTAATTTCTGCCTAAAACTATGAAACAACTTCGGTAGCGCTTCCGCGCACAAAACTTGGATCCCCCCTAAAAATGTAAAGGAAACTACTATATATAGAGTAATAATGTGTCTGGTAACTCCCAAAGATTATGTGTGAGTCATGGAGAAAATGGGAGAAAACCTCCCCAGTAGTGCTGTAGTGGGTGGTTACAAGACCAGACGTGGAGAGAAATAAGGAAAGTGGCTTCGTGGAGAAGAATCAGGAAGACTAGGCGGAAGGAGAAAATGTAGGATCAGTTGCTGAGGTTACTGAGTGGTTTGAGTGGTCCACGCTATCAAAATATTAAACCTGTAAATCAAGATGTGTCAGTCGCCATAGTCTTGTGACGAGGGTCACAGCTTTAAGTTCCGTGACGGTCGCCATGGACCTGTGACGGTCGTCATGCACCCTTAGTGCAGAATCCTTATTCTGCTGTCAAACATCTTCTTTTCTTCTCTTTTCTTCTATTTTCTTCCTTCTTTCTTCATGCAGGTTGACTTAGAGAGAATACCTGAAAATGAACTTAATACTCGCAAATAAAACGTGAATAAACGAAAAAACGATAAAATAATTCATGCAAGTTAAGTCAATTTAACGATATAATTTCGTGTTATCAATGTATCAGGATTTGAAGAAGATATTTTGGTGGCTTGGATTGAAAATGATGTGGCACAGTTTGTGTATGCTTGTTTAACTTGTCAGAAGTCGAAAGTTGAACATCAAAAGCTTGCAGGGTTGATGCCACCCTTAGACATTCCATAGTGGAAATGGAACAACATTTTGATGGATTTTGTGACTGGGTTGCCGAATAATCAAAGAGGGCATGCTGCCATTTAGGTGATTGTTGATAGACTGACAAAGTCGGCACACTTTATTCCGATTAACACCAATTTTTCTTTGCAGAAGTTGGCAGAGATTTATATCAGTGTGATTGTGAGGTGCATGGAGTTGTGTTGAGCATTGTGTCGGATAGAGATCTGAGGTTCACTTCCAAATTTTGGGAAATTTTGCAAGAGGCTTTGGGTTCGAAGGTGAGGTTGAGTTCAGCTTATCATCCACAGACAGATGGTCAGACAGAGAGGACTATTCAGTCTTTGGAATATTTGTTGATGGCTTGTATTCTTGAACAAGTAGGTGCTTGGGATAGTCATTTACCATTGATAGAGTTTACTTATAATAACAGTTACCATTATAGTATTGGAATGGCGCCTTTTGAAGCTTTGTATGGTCGGAGGTGTATGACACCTTTGTGTTGGCATGAATCTGGTGAAAGTGTAGTACTTGGACCTGAGATTGTCTAGCAAACTACTAAGAAGGTGATGCTGATTCAGGAGAAGATGAAAGCTTCGCAGAGTAGGCAGAAGAGTTATCATGATAAGAGGAGGAAGGATCTTAAATTTTAGGAGGGAGACCATGTATTCTTGAGAGTCACTCTGGTGACTGGTGTCAGACGTACTTTGAAGTCGAGGAAGCTTACTCCTTGGTTTATTGGTCCGTATCAGATTTCAGAAAGGGTTGGAGTTGTTGCTTATAGAGTGGCGTTGCCACCAAATTTCTCGAATTTGTATGATGTGTTCCATGTTTCACAGATTCTGAAGTATGTTCCAGATCCGTCGCATGTGATTCCGATGAATGATGTTCAAGCAAGGGATAACCTTACAATTCATGCTTTGTCTGTAAGGATTGAAGACTGAGAGGTGAAGCAGTTGAGAGGAAAAGAGATTGCTCTCGTGAAGATAGTGTGGGGAGGCGCTACCAGTGGAAGTATGACTTGGGAGTTGGAGAGTAGGATGCGTGAAGTATATCCGGAGTTGTTTGGATCAGGTAAATTTTCGAGGACAAAAATATTCTAAGTGGGGAAGAGTTGTAACGCCCCGACTTATTTTATTTAGTTTTCCATAATTTAATTATGTGTTGTTGTGAATATATATGTGTGGTCGGTGTTTTTGGTGTGTTGGGCTACCCTGTGGTAAAGGGTAATGACCTTAGAATTATAGACTCTGAGGGTGAGAGGTGAATGACCAATTGCTTAGAACTTGGTGGTGTAGTGAGAGTGGCTTATTAAATAATATTGGTAATATTAGTTGAATATTATTAATTTAAATAATTAGTGGATATTGTTATTATTATTTAATTTGTAGAATTAATAATAATAATAATAATAATAATAATAATATAATAATTATAATAATTATAATAATAATAATAATAATAATAATAATAATATAGAAAAGGGGAAGTTGAGGGAAACTTCGGTCAGTACGTGTTTTCGGGAGAAATAGAGGAAAGAATATGAAGTCAGAGCTAGGGCAAGGGAAGAAGAGACTCCATTAATGAGGAAGAGGAAATCGTTGCAAGAACTTTAAGGCAAGGGTGGGGTTCTAATCATCTAAGGGTTAGTAATGATGATGGTGGGTTGATGATTTCGATGCTTGTTGTATATTCTCTTCTCTTTAAGCTATGAACATTGCTGTCATTGTTTGTTGATAGATGGAATCTTTGAATTTCTGAACTTTGTATGGTATGTTGATGTTGTGTTCGATGGTTGATTATGGTATTCGTTTTGTTGTTTCTGTTAGAATGATGATTCCGATTAAATTGTTGATGTCGTTGTTGTGTTGTTGTATGAAACCGCGAATCAGAGTCGGGACGATTGTTTTGAGTGTTTTAGGGGAAAGAAATTGGAGTTTTTGTGTGGATGAAAACTAATTTTTGAGTAGAACAATGGGTTACACGATTTGTATGAAAAGTGGGATTTTGGGGTGGGTTAAAAAACACTTTTCGTACTGATAAGCAGCAGAAAAATGATTCTAATGCAGGTGTAATCAGTTACCAGAAATAGGGTAACCCATTACACTGTTGAAAATTGGCGTTTTTGGGCAAAACTGTGAGGGTGTAATCGGTTACCCTGATTTAGGTAACCAATTACACTGTGTTTATTTTGCGTTGTTTGGCTGGTTACCAGGGGTGTAACCACTTACCTCATTTGGGGTAATCGATTACACTGAGATTAATTCTTTAGAAAAACTTTAAAAATTCATAACTGTCGTTCCAGGAGTCCGATTTGAGTGTCGTTCAAAGTATCGGAAAGCTAAAGTGTCAAACTTTTGTATAAAAATAAGTTTTGATGGCAGAAGTTGAATAATTCTGTTTTTGGTTGTATGAAACGCATTATTATCATTATGTTATGGCATGATACGATTCTAAACGCCTTGTGGATGCTTGTTATGTTGTATGTCATTGTCGCTGGACTGTATGACATTTCGTTGTTGCTGGCTTGTACTGATATGTTGCATTGTGTAGATGGTTGTTGTTGTTGTTGTCATGCATTTCATGGTTGCATGAGTTGTGAGATATGTCGTGTGCCCACGTGGAGTGTGAGCGTCTTATCCGGATCCTGATTGCATAATTGTATTATTGTTGTTGTTGTTGAGGTGATCATGTACCCATGTGGGGTGTGAACGGTCATGGAAGTCGGGTACCCATGTGGGGTGTGAGCGACATCATGGAAATTCTGACGGGAATTGTGATCCTGAAAAAGGGATCGGGTTCTAAAATAGGAATCGATGGTACCACATGCATTGAGTCGAGTTGTGAGTCTTAATGCATTGTATTCTAGTTGCATTTGTTGTTGTGTTGGGTTTGTTGACATGTTGGTTGTAACTACTGCTGTATGGTTGTATGTTGTGGAATGGGTGTTTGTGCATGAATAATCTAATGCTTGCTTATTATCATGATTTCCTTTATTTAATATGATATCTCGCCCCTTCTGTTTGAATGTTGCCTTTATATGGTATCGTGCAGATAACTTGCAGTAGAGGATTTGAAGTGATTAGAAGATGAAGTCTTCTATTTTTTTTTTAGTTTCGGTGTCTGCTCTGATGTGTAACACCAGGGTTAGGGAACGTTGTGTCTTTGATGTGTTGATAGAGATTTTTGGATATCTCTAGAACTATTGTTGTTTATGATTATTTTTGAAGAAATAATTATGCCATGAATAGTTGTTTATGTTGATGCTTCCGCTGTTCAATGAAAGTTTAAAGTTTTAGACATGTTGAGTTCGTATAGTTATTATGAATAATTTTTAATAAATTGCATGTGTTACATATGTTGTTATATGAGCAGCTGTAGTATGTATTGTGTGACATTCTGAATATATTTTGATGAAATTTCTCTTATTTATATTTAAATTGTGCGGGGTATATTTGGGATGTTACAATTTGGACTATGAGAATACAACATTCCATAATTACTCGTACCATTGATGTATTTTAAGATCCTCTTTACATAAGTAATGTAACTCATTTTAGGCTCAGCCTGATATCTTGCACAAACTCCTACAACAAATGTGATGTCTGGTCTGCTAGTTGTAAGGTACAGTAGACTACCAGTCATACTTTTGTATAAACTTTGATCCACATCAACACCTTTTTCATCTTTAGAGAGCTTCAAGTGAGTTGCAGTAGGTGTCCTCTTGTGACTAGCATTTTCCATACCAAATTTTTTCACTATGTTCTTGGCATACTTACTTTGAGAAATGAATATCAAATCATCCATCTGTCTTACTTGAAGTCCAATAAATAAGTTAATTCACCTACAAGACTCATCTCAAATTCAGATTGCATTTGCTTGACAAAATGTTGGACCATTTGGTTTGACATCCCTCCAAACACAATGTCATCAACATATATCTGAGCAATTATGAGTTTTCCATCCGGTTCTTTAACAAATAAAGTATTGTCTATTACTCATTTTCTCTACCCATTACTGACAAGAAATTCTACCAGCCTTTCATACCAAGCTATAAGAGCTTGCTTTAGACCATAGAGAGCTTTCTTTAGTTTGAACACATGATTTGGAAAAGTATGATTGATAAACCTCTTTGGTTGTTCAACATATACCTCCTCTTGTAGGTACCCATTCAAAAAGGAACTTTTCACATCCATCTGAAACAACTTGAACTTTAGTAAACATGCCACTCCTAAAAATAGCAAAAGTCTCATCAAAATCTACTCCTTCAATTTGAGTATATCCTTGAGCCACCAGTTTGGCCTTATTTCTAGTGACAATTCCATTCTCATCAGATTTATTCTTATAGACCCACCTTGTACCAATGACATTTATTCCTTCAGGCCTAGGAACTAAATCTCACACTTCATTCCTCTTGAACTGATCTAATTCTTCTTGCATGGCATTGATCCAAAATTCATCAGGTAAAGCCTCCTTCACATTCTTGGGTTAAATCTTAGAAACAAAACAAGAGTTAGATACCACATCCCTTGATCTAGTGATAACACCTTCATTAGGATTTCCTATAATGAGTTCCTTAGGATGATCTTTCTGAATTTTGATAGAGGGATCCTTGTTGGCTTGATTATCATCACCCTCAATAGCTGCAGCTTCATTGTTGGTCTTAGGATTAACCACATTTTCTGAAGTATCATTTGAAGGTGAGAAAAGTACACATGAATGGGGGGTTGAATTGTGTTTTCTATTTTATTAGTTTGCATCTGATCAGAGTTCATAATCTAAACTGGTGTTCATATTCTGGTTAATTCTTAGCAGCAAAATGTTAACAGAAGCAAATAAATAATAGCAGAAGACACAAAGATTTATACTGGTTCCACCTCTAACTGAGAGTAGTCCAGTCCCTTTGCTTCACAAAAGATTTTCACTATAATCAAAACATGATTACAATCGCTTATGCATTCTGTATAAGACTTTTACACTTGCCCAGACCAAAGGTCCAAGACTTCTTTGCTCAGGTCCTCAGCCCAAGACTTCTGCTCCAAGTCCCATGAAATTATACTCTCTACTTGTACCTCTTAGGTCAAGACTTACTGCTCCAATTCCATGTACTGAGCATTCCGGCTCAAGCCCCTCAGGCTCAAGACTTCTGCTCCAGGTTCCATGAAATGAGCCTCCGCTTACACCTCTCAGATCAAGACTTACTGCTCCAACTTTCATGAACCGAGCTATCCTGATCAAGCCACACTGGCTCAAGACTTTCCTGCTCAATCAATCTACTTGATTAAGACTTTCACTATTCAAGCACATAGCAAGAGACTTACGTGGCTCAAGCATCTTGGCTCGAGACTTCCTTTCTTGTATCCCAATGATACAAGACTTCTGCTCAATCAATCCACTTGATTAATACTTTCAAAGCTCAAGCACATAGCAAGAGACTTACGTGGCTCAAGCATCTTGGCTCGAGACTTCCTTACTTGTATCCCAATGACACAAGACTTTTATCTAAACTGCTGAACAAGCTCAGCAGAATAGAGAACAAGGTGTACATGATACAAGTATCAGAGGTACGAGAAATCACCATAACAAAAACCTAAAGCACTTAAGATTTCTAAGATATTTAATGTGTAAGAAATCTTAAGGCTTTTACAATTACAACCTTGTAGCACCCCAAAATTTGCTCCCCTACCTTTAGTGTTAACTGGCTTATGTATCATTTCATTTTTTGCATTATCATGTGTGCATATCATTGGTTCTTAGCATGGGGTCAAGGTGCTTGAGGCAGTTCAAGAGGAGAAGATGGTCTTCAAGGGTCAAGTTTCATACCATTTATCAAGGATCAAGAGTTTGTGCTAAAGTTACTAAATATGGAAATGACCTATAATTTGAAAGTTTCCATTTTTGGCAAGTCTTTACACTACAGTCAACTTGACTTTTCACCACCAAGGAAGCTTCAATTGAATTTTTCTCAAACATGAAAGTTGAAGACCTTTTTCTCTCCTTTCCAACAAGTACTAGATGGTCTCCATATCATTTGTGAAACTCAAGTTATGATCAAAAGAAGGCAAGGTGGTTTTTAGGGTTTTCTCATGGTCCCATTTTCACAACTTTTGCATTTTGGGACATAGTAACCTATAATTGGTTCCATTTCTTCAAGGCACATTCTAACATCAAAGTACATTCCATAAGGATCATTTTTGGCCTTTGAACCAAGGGATTCCATGACAAATTCATCACTTATTTCACATTATGCAAAATTGAAAGAAGCATCAAAACTCATGAATCAAGATGTTTCAAGGCCCAAATCCAATTCAGGTGTGATTAGCAATTGACAAATAAGTGATCCATCATAGAATGCATGGGTGTACACGCATGGAGGGGGGTGTGTGATTCAAAATGCAAATTTGCCAAATTACCCAAAACTCATTAACCAAGGAATTATTAAGACCTAAATGCTAATCAGTGGAATAACCTAATGTATTTAAGCTTACTCATGCACTCATTGGAGAGGGGACACGTTATTTTGAGGAGATTTCAAGTTTCAACCCTAATCCTTCTCTCCTTCAAATCTCCCAATCCACTAGGGTTTTTCAAAAACTTCTTTCACAGTCTTCATCCTTGGTATCCATAGAACACAAAGCACCCATCATCTGAAGCTAACAACAAGTGTACAAATTGCATAATCTCAGGTTAGTGCATTTTTTCATGATCTTAGAACTCAATTTTTTGATGCGTATAATAATCTATGATACTCACTGATGATTCTGATGTATTTTATTTTGAGTTTTGACGTGTAATATGGTTGTATCGTGAGTTTTAAGGTTTTGAATCCAAACTTGTTTCATTCGATTCTCCTTGTGTGTTGGTTGTTTGTGGGAAATAATATGATATTTGTGATCCTTATTGAATTCTGGTCAGAATGGTATACTCGTGTGCATGTTCTGGTAATTTTCTGGTTGCAGGTGGCCGGAAGGGACGACCGGAGCTAGGGCCCCGACGCTGGTTGTTTTTCCGGCGAGATTAGGGTTCCAAGGTTGGAGACGTAATCTCAGCCGTCCGTTAGCCAGATCGTGTGGTCCACGTTACGCCACATCATTTAAATTCTATTTTATTTTATTGGTTATGTGTGTGCTATCCCATGGTAATTATTGTGAACCACAAATCTAAACCATCCATCATGTTAACTTTTGATTGATCTGGAACGTTGATTGAATCTGATGGCTATTATAATGCCAACGCATTAATGATATCATGTGTTTGTCACGTGTGTTTTTTTTATTCTGAGTAATCTGATGTGTGTGCGTGTTTCATAATTATGGTGTGTCTTGTGATCTGAACCTTACATCATGTTTACCGTTGTTTTTGTTGACTTAATGTGGGGCATTAGATCGATCTGAGGGTTAGTATTGAGTCAATTGGTTGACTGGGTCTCATGTATCTTTTTTTTATTTCGCTGATTTTTTTGTTGGATTGGGCTTGCTCTTTGCACCCCTCCTTTGGGCCCTGGCTTATTTTCCAACGTGCTTTGGCTGCTATTCATACCCCCTGGCTATTTTGTTTTCTTTTTATTTTCAATTAATTATTGCATTTCTTTTTTAATTTTTAAAAATAGTTTTGTGCATTAAAAAATCATAAAAAAAATCATGAAGCATATTTAGAGTTTTATAAAACTTTATCAAATTTTATTTTATTATTTTATTTTATTTTTAGCATCTGAATTAATTATTTGGTTAATTTCTTTTGAGTTTATTCCATATATGCATGCCATAGCTTGTAGAATTTATTTCTCATAATCCATAAAACATTTTGAGTCCATTCTTTTTGTATTGTTTCACTAACACATTGAATTGCATAAAAACATTTTTCTATTATTTTTAAAATCATTTCATATTGCATTTTAGTCCTTATCTTTTGCATATTGAACCATGTTTCCTACTTGATCTTTGCATGATTGTTTGAGTGACTTATCTTGTGATTTTTTGCATGAGTTTTTAACATGATGTTTACCCCTGGTTGAGGTGTTTTGAGTTTTAATTTGGTAATTTTAAAAGATGTTTGGCTAATTGGTTGATTGCTTTTTGTTTGAGGTCTCTTTTATGCACATCTTTGATCATGTCTGAGTACTTGTTTGAGAAGGCACTTGTGCCATCATATGGGATTGCTTCTTTGACTTCATAAACCAAGTTTGAATTGTTATAGGTCACTTGATTGCCATTATAGGTCATTGGTGTGAGGTTGTTGCATACTTTGTGCATATGTTCAATGCTTGGTTTACATGCCTTTACTTTGACTTATCTTCTCACCTCATCTCATCTATGCTTACTCATGACTTATGTTTGGTTTATGTATGCCATACCTTATCATTCATTCGCACTTCATTTGATGTATGTTTCTGACCTTGGAGATTTGCATTCATTCATGTCATATGCTATTCATGCTTCATCTTACATACTTGAACATGTTTCACTTATATGCTTCCTTCTTCTTTTATTGATGTTTGATGCTTGGATATCTGTTTGCATGCCTCATGTGACACTTGTATAGCATGTTTAGGCACATGTTTAGGTCATCCAAATTCTGACTTGGATATTATTTGAAGCATTCTTGCATGATCACCTTGCATATCCACTCTTCCTTCTTCTACTCCTTCTTTGATAACTCTCTTGTTTGTTTTGCCACTGGTTTGCATTCTATCTGCTTGATTTTGTTTGGTAAACATTGTGGGTCACCTCTAAGGTGTATATTCTGGCTTGGATAAGTTTCATTTGGTTTGTAACCATTTCTCTTTGGTTTGTGACTTGCTTGGGGTTTCATTTGTCTTATTGTTACTTATGTCTGTTTTGTACTAACCTTTTATGCAGAGGCTGAGGTAAGTTATTTGAGGGTATGGACAATTATCCATGATCACCCTCACTCTTTCTTTCTCTCATATTTTATTTTCTTTAGGTTTAGGTTGTTGTCAAACCTCCCCTTAGGGCCATCTTTGCATGATAACATTAGGATAGAGTCCCCTTAGTGTTTTTCTTCTCTTTTGAGTCCCTCTTCTCATCTCCTAACACTTCTAAGATACTTAATAAGGTCAAATTGCCTTGCACACAAGCCTTAAACATAGGAAGTGAAGATTGAGGGGTCTCACTTCTCTTTTCTAGAGTGTTGAGCATACGTCCCATTGGGGACGACCATGCGAAGCATTCGTTCCCGTGTCATAGACTTTGGTTCAAGGTGAGTTATGAACTAACTCAACTCACTTCTGTCCTAAAAAATATAAACAAACTTAAAACCTTTTTATCCTGTGGGATTGTCAAACTAAAGGCTATTTTCAAAAAGGGCACGTTACTTTCCGTCTGAGTCGCAAACAGGCATCGACCCTAACTGCCGGACGCGAACTTAACGTCGCTCATAAAAAACACAAAAAGAACTTGGTCCGAACTACGTTGACTCTGAATTTCCCATTGCACAAAGGGAGTACGTAGGCCTAGGACGACGACGTCCTACCGAGTCTGTCTTTGTTTTCCCTTCCCCCGTTTTAGTGTAGCCGTAGATGTTAGGATAACTCACCCTTAGAATAGACAACAAGCGTGGATCCCATCGAGTACGATGGACGCGTGGGGGTGCTAATACCTTCCCCTCGCGTAACCGACTCCCGAACCCAGGCTATGATTGCGATGACCATTCCTTTCCCTCTTCCTCAGGTTTATATGGTGTTCCCTTTCCCTCTCTTGGGATAAATATACATTGTTGGCGACTCTGTGTTCCGCGCCACTTTCGCATTTGTACCTGGATGAAAATCCTGGGAGCGACAAACCTACATCAGAAAAATCTGCATATACATTGAGTTGATAATTACTGATCTTGTTACTCCTTCTTCTGGTTGATTCTTGTTAAAGATTCAGCTTGAACCTTCAGCCATATTTATAGCTTTTTCAAAAACTATCCGTTGAAGAGGTAACTTGATCAAGAGTATTTGCTGTTACTCCATTGTACAAGAGTCGTTGAAGATAGATACACCAGAAGATCTTAATCCAATGTGTAACATGTTTAAATTTTGATTCTTCAAGAGATTCTGTATTATTAGAGCCGTTGAGAGTAGATATTCATAAAGCATCTCAGTCTTTCTTGAGCCTTGTAATCTGTAGACTCTAACTGACAAACTGATTTGGCAATACATCTTACTTTCTGCAGTACAAATAGCTTCAGCTTTATCACCAACTTTGAATGGTACCAGAAGCCAATTTTCATTCACTAAGTATAGTGATGATTATGTTGCTTATTCTAATGCTGAGACCTTCAGCTTCAGAGTCTATGCCATACATCACTTAGCAAGTGTTCTTCATATTCTGCCACCAGAAGCTAGCAATGCAGCAACTCTCAAAGTGTGCTTAATGTAGAACAGATTCTGACAATAATATTTACAAGTATTAGAACCTGCACACATGTAACACACATCAAGTAAACCAATGTTATTTCAATACTTTGTTATTATCAAAACCCAAGAAAAATATGTCATGAACAAATCTTAATCTAACAATCTCCCCATCTTTTATGATGACAAACACAAGTATTTAATGGACAATGTTGGGCAATTATAAATTTCTTTGCAACATCAGGGTATGAGGTTTGTAAGCTCCCCCTGAGTCTAATAGTCCAAAGCAGAGTCCTGTAGATATCATACTAGGTACTACTCTCAAGAAAAAGTAATTCAGTTTTCTTAGTAACATCAGAGTCTGTGGTTTGTAAGCTCCCACTGAGTCAAACAGTTCCAAGGTTGAGGTTTATAAGCTCCCCCTTAGTTCCATATTTAAGAAAACCAAAAATAGTATTTTAACTTCCTTTGGCAACATCAGAATATGAGTTTTTTAAGCTCCTTCTGAGTCTGATAGGATAAGGCTGAGGTTTGTAAGCTCCTCCTTAGTTCTATGTACAAGAAAGTTAAAGTGTGCAGCCCGGACAAGATAACTATAAACACAGAAATATAAATAACAAAATTATAAATGACCAATATGTACAACTGAATAGGTACTCAATGGGTTTAGTTTCTAATTAAATACTTACCATTATTTCTCCCCCTTTTGTGACATGAAAAAGAAAATAAAAAGAGAAGAAGAAAAGAATTACAGTCATAAATGCATCACAGATCATCATTACACGACCAGTTTCCAAGGAATTAAAAAATGATCAAGAAACATGGGATCATTAAGGATTGTATATTGCATGCTTTAAATTTTTAGTGGTCGTTACTGTTCCAAGAATTAAGCAAGATTAAATCAGACGTTTGAGTTGCTCAGAAGTCATTATAAAAGCAGTCCAGACCTAGTTAATTTTCATCAACATCCACCAAAGTCATGGATGCATCAGCTGAGAGTCATAAGACTTTTGTAGTAATAGAAATATCTTAGAGCTATACAAGACAAGATGCCCAGAGTGTCCTACCACTGGGCCCGTGTGTAACGCCCCGATTTGGTTAATCGTATTTATTTATTTCATTTATGTGAAATTTTGTGAATTGTGTAAATTAAATGAGTTTTACCTGTTAATTGGATAATTTCTCTGATAGATAAAATAATTGCAATTGATAATATTTTCTTATTAACTTTTAATTCCTGATATATTTTGCATCGTTGTTTATGTTTTATCGCATTTTGAGAGCGTTTGGGAGATATTTGAGCAAAAGGGTAAAATAGTCTTTTGAGGGGTTATATATTTTTATAAAAGTAGATATTTTGTTATAAAAAGGGAAACAGAGAGAAATAGAGAGAAATAGAGAGAAAAGGAGGAGAAAAGAGAAAGAAGAAAAAGAAGAGAAAGAAAAGAGAGAAGAAGGGGAAGAAGAGGAAATCGATCAAATCAAAGCTTGATCTTTGATTAATCGGGTAAGGGCGAGAAGTTCCGATTATATTTTGATTGTATATGTATATGTATGTGTTGTTTGGGTTGATTTTGGTTGAAATGTTAGGGTTTTAACATTTGATAGAAATGGTAAATAGAGTGGAAATTGATGTTTTTACAGTTGAAACTCGGTATAAATCGCGTAGTTTAGTCGAGTGATGTTAGACCGTGATTGGTTAAGTTCGTTTGATTGAATTTGGTTGAGTTTGATTGAAACCCTAACTTTTGAAATTTGGTAGAAAATGGTGATTTTGTGTGAATTAATGTTTGGACGGTTGAAATGTGGAATAAATTGCGTAGTATAGTCGAGTGATGATATGATTTACTCGGGTAAACTTGTTGGTATGTTTCCATAGTGTTGATTGAGTTTGGGGTGTGAATGTATTGATAAAATTATGTTTTAAAATATTTTAAAAATGGAAAATGTGTTGAATGTCCTTTTATTGTGAGAATATTGTAGTACGTTGAATTCTGAGATCGCAGCTTTTTACGGAATCGAAAACGGATGTCTGGAAGTCTTCCGATGGTATTTTTAAGGTCAAATTCTGCTGAATTTCCGCAGGTATCGCGCTTAGCGTGGTTTGGAGCGCGCTTAGCGCGGTCTGGGCAAAAATGAAAATTTTCCGAAACTTCAAAAATTCATAACTTTTGAACCGTAAGTCGGTTTTGGTTCCCGTTCGAAGCGTTGGAAAGCTAATGAAATATTCTTTCTATTAAAAATGGTTTGGAGGGTAAAAGATGATTTAATTAATTCGTGTTTTTGAGAAATAGTCGTGCGGTCAGATTTTCTTATCGCGTAAAATGCGTGCGGTCGGTATTTTGTCGTGTGTCATGCTATTGCCATATAAATGTGGAGCTTTTAGGCTATTTATATGATGTTGAATCTTGCTATAGAATGTGGTTATTGAATGATGGCCTTGTGGCATAAAAGTATTGAATAAATGAATTTCGATGTATGATATCGTATTGATGTTGCTGTGGGTAGCCCTTGTGGCGTGAATCCTAGTGAAATGTATTTTTAATGCTGTATTGTTGCTGTTGTATGGTGAGCATGCATCGAGGTGTTATGTGCTTGTTTTGTTGATGTTGACGTGATAATGTGAAATGCATGATTGAATGATGCAAAGATGTGTAGTTGTTGCATTGGTGCAATGAGGTATGTTTAGATGAGTGCATGTTGATTGTTAAATGATGTTGGTATGAACATGAGTATGCTATGTGTATGCTTGAGTCGTTGTTGCATGTTGTCGTTGATGGTGCATGATATGTGCATAGTTGTGGGATGGTGTGCCCAGGTGGGGTGTTATTGTCTATCTGAATTCCTTGATGGCATCGTTGTTGTTGGCGTGATTGTGTACCCAGATTGGGTGTAAGCAATCACAGTTGTTGGTGCGATCATGAAATAGGGGTCGTACTTGACCATGAAACAGGGGTCGTTGGTGTGATCATGAAATAGGGGTCATACTTGACCATGAAACAGGGGTCGAGAGTTCCTACGGGAATTGTGATCATGAAACAGGGATCAATTTTGGTACCATATGCATTGAGTCTAGTTGGTGTCTCATTGCATTCGTTGATAGTTGTGTTGCATTATGCTTTGTGTGATTATCTGTGTGTGTGTGTGTGTTGAAGTGTGTGATTCTTGTTGGAAGGTGTGATGGAGATAAATCATTGCTCAGTGGGAGTGTATGTGATTTATCCGGATTCTATTAGGAATCGGGTTCAATTGAATGAACCATTGTCTGTTGGTGCAACTTGTGTCTTTGAGTCACATTGCGTTATTATGTTTTGTTGTTCAGGATCATCGTGAGCCCAGTGGGGAGTATATCGATATATCCATGTTTCCTACGAGAATTGGTGGGTTCTTGAAGAACCACTTTTGATGTGTTACATATATGTCATATCTGTGAATATGAATATATGTTGTGTTTTGGTGTGAGACATATATGTCATATCTGTGAATATGAATATATGTGATGTGTTGGTGTATGTTTATATATATCTATATGTCATAACTTGTGTATATGAATAATGATATCTTTGTGTGCTATATGTGTTAGCATGTGGTGTGTGGGTGAGTTAAATAATATATGTGAATTATATGTTTACATATTATTATGCAATCTTGATTTAGTTGTTATTTCTCACCCTTCTGCTGGAATATGCTTTTTATGGCATAGTGCAGATTAGCCGCTGTAGAGGCGTGGAGGCAAGTGGAAGAGTTAGATCTTCATTTTGCTTAGATATTTGGTGTCTGCTCTGATACGTAACACGGGAGTCGGTGGAAACGCTTTTGGTTATTTATGTTTATATATGTGAATATATATATTTTGATAACTTGTATGTATATTTTGATGTTATGAAATAACTTATTTTGTAAAACGAGTCAATTATGGATCGTTCCGTTTTATTCCATAATTGAACTTTCTTTTGGTTGGAAAAAGTTTCCTGTTATTATTTATTCCATTTTGTGTTATGTATCAAAGTAATAAGCAGGTGGATTATGTTTTTCTCAAATGTGGCATCCTTATTTCTGTCGAATTTTTTTTTATTCACTCTGATTTAATTATGTATTATTTATCCGCTAGATGGGAATTGGGGTGTTACACCGTGCCCTCTGCAAGACTCACTTCTGAAGAAGCAACGTCAGCAGCTCCAACACAACCTACAGGAATATGTTCATCAGAAGTTGTAATGAAGCCCATAAGAAAGATAATGACGAGATCAAATAAGAGAAGACGGTCCAACAAGATGTTCTACCGTCTAATCCCAGAGGCAGAAGAGGAAGAGGTTGATGTGGATGAGCTAGACATAGACTATTACAACTGCTATCATCATAAGGCTCAGGATGACTTGGATAGGGATCTATACTAAGTATTAGCAGTTCCTTATGAATCAATATTTTGTAATTATATGCTTTAATTAATGAAAAAGTACCTTTTTGACCAAATTTTGTTTATTGTATGCAAATACTTTCAATAACTTCCCTTAGATTTACTGAAAGACATTAATGAAGTAAAACTGGCACAAGAAGAAATAGTTAAACGAGTTAACCATAAGATTCATAGTTGTTAAAGAATATTTAATAGGTTAGACTGTTAGATAACATTTCCAAGATATATCATTTAAGATATTGATAAAACTTAATCAATATTATAACAAAAAATACTTGGAACATTGTATGTAACACGTTTATATAAGAACTTATAGAAGGCTTACTTTCATAATCACTTAATCCTCAAAACACCAAGATGTACAAACAGAAGAAAATCTGGGTTCCAAAGAGAGATTTCAGAAAGACGGCCATACTGAATGCAGCAACTCAGACAAGTGAAAGCAAAGCAGCAGCTGAAGGATCTACTAGTAAGTAGATGACTTCAAAAGCTATCACCTCTTCAGCAACCTTTGTGAAGACACACCGAAGAAGAAGATCTTTTGGGTCCAGACGCAAAAATCAACTGAGAAATGAGGCTTTGGAGTTTTCCAAGGAATAATGGCAAGATTACTTAGATAATTTGGACACGTCATATGATCCTAGGGAATACCTTAGGGCCAATCCAACAGACTAGAATGTTTAAATAATTTGCAATCCCTTCCTTCTTATTAATGATAAAAGTTGCAAACATTAATTCTTACTCCCATTACTTTTAATTCTTTCAACCATAAATAAATATAATCAACAGTAAACTGAACAACAGTATGAACAAACTTTGAATTAATAATAAGATAACTTAATACAAAGGTTATAACAATTACAAGGCATAACTATGCAGAAATCTAACATCTGAATCTTTCATAGATAGCTTCATACTTGTTTCTCCAGATTTTAGACAAATCAGCCTCTGAACTTATGATAACTCCCTGCTGAACAAGTAATTCTGAAAGAACTCGTCCAAAAGGAATGAAGAAAATATTTCCCTTGTGAAAGGAAGAAAGAGTCTTCTTTAAATAGTCAAACATAACTTAAGGAAGATCAATATGCAAGTCTGAATTGAGAAGTAGAAGAAGATCTTTTTCAATAGGGCCCACAAGGTCTAAATCCTTATCCTTAGGAAGTAAGTTTGAATTCAGAATCTAATTCCAAACAACAGCATTAGGACAAAGATTTGAGACCACTCGTGTATTAGATGGATCTACAAAGATACGCCAAGTAGGAAGATAGTGTTCCCAAACAAGAGTTCCTGGGATTTCTCCAATTTCCTCACAATTGATCATATTAGCAATCGCTTTAGAGGTTACTGTTATAGAAACACCAATTGCTTTAAAGAGAATAACATACTCACAATTCATCTCAATAATGGAAGCATTAGTCCAAAACTCTTTGACAAGATCTGGATAAGTGAAACCACAGAGCATCTCAAAGTATTAATTCCATCCTTGTTCACACACAGTCTTCCAGAACTTAAAGCCTAATTTAAGAAACTCATCAAAATCCATAAACTTTTCATTGATGACTACCAGTTGATTCAAAGAAGAATAGACTAGTAAACTCATCTCAAGTTTGGCTTGATCAGCACACAACCACAAAGAAAATAAAAATAAATAGAACTGAACAAGATTCCTAAAAGAATAAGAATCTTGTCAGAAAAAGGACAAAATGATGTTTCACAAGACAAGGGATAGTGACAATAAGTATCCAAAAAGAAAACATCATTACCCAAAGGTTCTTATCCAGCAAATTTCTTGAATCCACTAGATTAATTTCACCTTTATGAAAAATTTAAGTATTATAAAAGTCTAGGAAAACCTTTTACTTAAACTGCTTTATCATAATTAAAGAATCCTCTTTTGAATCTCAGAATTTGACAACTTTTAGAAGCTATCATCCATCAGAGTCTAGTAGAACTAGACTGAGAGAGATATATATCTTCTGTCAGTCATAAGTCTCAAAGATTCTATTCAGAACCAACATTTCCTCTTGAAACAAGAGTCATGAGTGATAGGTGAATATTGAATTGTTTCCTTTGACAGCTAACAAACAACAGTAACATCACAAAAAGTGAGGAAACTGTTTCCATAAATATGATCATCATCTAGCTTAATGAAATATTTAGTATAGATAAATACAACAGAGTTTCTTCTTAAAGATTTCTGAAGATCCTTTTTCAAAAGAGCTTCTCTAGAAATCTAACAGCAACTTTGTATTTACACCTACACAAATATCTCATTGAATCAAAAGATAAGCCAGAAAAGAACAAGCATACCCTTTTTTTTGTTATTTTCTCGGTCAGACTCGTATCAGTATTCAGACTTGACCATAGAGTCTGAACACCGCTTTGGATGGATTCTGATTCAATGGTTGTTAAACCAATGACTCCACTACTCTCACAAATCTCAATACCTCTAGCACTTGAGTCTGGTTTATGGGCTTTTCTTCCATCAAATGTTGTAAACAACCTTTGATAAATGCCATGGAAGATGCCTCTGCTCCTTTCTTTGATATCTGCAGCAAATACATTTAAATCATGACACTCATATTTCTATGAGACCATATATAAATGTTTAGACATGTTTTCCTTCACCTTATGCCACATTCTGATAGCAGTACCATGATTCATTCTAGAGTATTACTCTAGAATAAATCATAATATAAACAAGATCTTGCTCTTAGAAGAATCATTAATTTCATTGTCTTGACTCATGACTTTGAGATCTTTGATAAGCAAAGAACCAGATGATGTTAGATATCAGAGAATGGCATAAAACAAATTAAGGCACCATCATCTAATTGCCTGCACAACACAAAGACAAATTGAAGGTTTCTCATTGACTTGTCCTTTAATACAAATTCCATGATGACCCTCAATCAAGGAGCAATGGAGTCTCTTAAGATATCACCTTACAGAGTAGACTCCTTATTATCAAATATTGAAGCAAGATAGATTTGGCATAATTTCTTTCTCTTTAATACTTGATTTTTATTTTAGGACTCAAATGCTTCTTCAGACGCAGTAATGACTGGCAGAGCCAGATTACTCTTTTATCTGAATCCTGCACTAATGTCATCTTCAAAAGAATATGCAGTGAAGATTAACTGACATTAGGTTCTGGTAGTGTTTCTCCTTGCTCTCAGATATGGAAAATCAGTTGAAATACAAGTATTTCAGAAGCTTCTAAAGTTACTCTTCTATCAACAGATATTACAACCCATCCAGCTGGTTAAGAAGTACTTAAGACAAGAAATATAAATTCCTTATCATCATACATCTAATTTCATTTCTTTTCTTCAAAGATTTGCAAGACAAACCAACAGACCACAATAAATTCATGTTGTATAACTTCTTGAAAAACTGTGACCTTAGGTTTGAAACTAAACCAATCTTCTCAGAATTTTCTTGAAAGATCAGATGAAGTGTAACTAGACAAGCTTCAAAACTGACTCCCATAAATTTGAGCACAAAGATTCAAAGATAGTCCGAGCATTAGACATATCAATGATGTTGACATACTCAGAAGTGAGATAAAGTACCTAACAGAATGCAACTACCTCTGAAGATATTCAATAAGCTTTTTCTGAGTTGTTGATAGAAACTTTCAAATAGATTATATCTATACCTTCAACTTTTATAGTAATACCTTTTGAAAGGATATTCTATAGACCTTCAAAACCCCTTTTATCAAGACCAATGAGTTAAAAATGTATTTTGCTTTTCCATCTTTTAAATTCAGTGGAATTACCCTTTGAATATGGTGAGAAAAGCAATATAATATTTTTCATGTGGCACTTGATTCCTTCTTGAAGGAAAGTCTTTGACATACATATTTTTATTATTGGATCATTATATGCGCCACTGTTAAGTTTTAAGCACAGACCATGCTCTGATACCAATTGAAGGTGAGAAAAGTACACAAGAAGGGGGGTTGAATTGTGTTTTCCATTTTCTTAGTTTGCATCTGATCAGAGTTCAGAATCTAAACTGGTGTTCATACTCTGGTTAATTCTTAGCAATAAAATGTTAACAGAAGCAAATAAATAATAGCAGAAGACACAAAGATTTAAACTGGTTTCTCCCATAATTGAGAGTAGTCCAGTCCCCTTGCTTCATAAGAGATTTTCACTATAATCGAAACATGATTACAATCGCTTATGCATTCTGCATGAGACTTTTACACTTGCTCAGACCCAAGGTCCAAGACTTCTTTGCTCAGGCCCTCAGCCCAAGACTTCTGCTCCAAATCCCATGAAATGAGACTCTCTACTTGGACCTCTCAGATCAAGACTTACTACTCCAATTCCATGTACTGAGCATTCCTGCTCAAGCCCCTCGGGCTCAAGACTTCTGCTCTAGGTTCCATGAAATGAGCCTCCGCTTGCACCTCTCAGGTCAAGACTTAATGCTCCAAATTTCATGAATCGAGCTATCCTGCTCAAGCCACACTGGCTCAAGAATTTCCTACTCAATCAATCTACTTGATTAAGACTTTCACAGCTCAAGCACATAGCAAGAGACTTATGTGGCTCAAGCATCTTGGTCGAGACTTCCATGCCTGTATCCCAATGATACAAGACTTCTGCTCAATCAATCCACTTGATTAAGGCTTTCACAACTCAAGCACATAGCAAGAGACTTACGTGGCTCAAGCATCTTGGCTCAATATTTCCTTGCTTGTATCCAAATGACACAAGACTTTTATCTAAACTGCTGAACAAGCTCAGCAGAATAGAGAACAATGTGTACATGACACAAGTATCAGAGGTACGGGAAATCACCATAACAAAGACCTAAAGCACTTAATATTTCTAAGATATTCAATGTGTAAGAAATCTTAAGGCTTTTACAGTTACAACCTACATCAGAAAAATATGCATATACATTGAGTTGATAATTGTTGATCTTGTTACTCCTTCTTCTGGTTGATACTTGTTAAAGATTCAGCTTGAACCTTCAGCCATATTTATAGCCTTTTCAGAAACTAGCCGTTGAAAAGGTAACTTGATCAAGAGTCTTTGCTCTTACTCCATAGTACAAGAGCCGTTGAAGACAGATACACCATACGATCTTAATCCAATGTGTAACATGTTTAACCTCTGAGTCTTCAAAAGATTCTGTACTATTAGAGTCGTTGAGAGTAGATATCCATAAAGCATCTCAGTCTTTCTTAAGTCTTGCAATATATAGATTCTAGCTGACAAAATGATTTAACAATATAACTTGCTTTCTGCAGTACGACCAACTTCAGCTTTATCACCAACTCTGAATGGTACCAGAAGTCAATTTACATTCACTAAGTGTATAAACAATTATTTTGCTTCTTCTGATGCTGAGACCTTCAGCTTTAGAGTCTACGTCAGACATCACTTAGCAAGTGTTCTTTAGATTCTGCCACCAGAAGCTAGCAATGAAGCAACTTGTCATACCCCAAATTTTGACCACCAAGATTTCCCATCATTGTGCAAATCATAACCACAATATGGATGTACCTTCAGGCCTCATCAATCTCCTCAAGGGTTGTTGAGCTTTCACTACAACCAAGAATTAGGGTTTCAAGCCCTCTAAGAGCACTTAGACAAAAGATCAATCAAGAAATGACATGATCTTCAACTTGTCTAACCTCTCAAACACCTATAAAGGATCAAGAGGACTCCCAAATCAAGAATCAAGCACAAAGTTGCAACATTTCAAGTGGATCAAGCCTCAAGATTGCCAGTGTCACCAAATTAGGGTTTTGGTCGACTAAGGCCTCCAGATGAAAATTTTCATCTGGGCATGAGCCAATGCTTTAAAGCACAACCCATGATACTCCAAGGGACCTCATGGACCTAATCATCAAGTCAATTTAACCTCAGGGGATGCATTTACCAAAAATCAGGAATTAGGGTTTCTTGACCTAATCCACCCCTAAGTTGACTTTTGGGACAAAGCATGAGCCAAGACCTCAAAACATGATTTGAGGGCCTCCAATATACTACATTGATCCATTTGCAACAATGGATTGACCCAAGAAGCTTGATTCACAAGTTTCAATTTCACCAGGACCACCGTTAGGGTTTCGAGGAAAAAGTCAACTATACCTTTGACTTTTGACCTAGACATGTCCCCAAACCTTGGGACATGATTCAATATACCCATAACACCTATGGAATCCATACATTAGGTTTGATTTAGGTCAAGGACTTGATTTCACAGAGGATCGCACAGTTTGGATTTTATCCGATAAAAAGTCAACTATGCACAAAATCAAGTTTGACTTTTTGGAATTTTTCATAAATATGATTCCCCTAAGTCCAAAACAATGTTAATATGTGACATTGATCATCATCCATCAAGAAAAATCAAGAAAAGTTAGATTTCTTGCAAAAGGGGCAACCTTGAGAAACCAAAAATTTCTAAGTTATGGAATAAAAGTGGTTTTGGTACCAACTTCCAAGGACCATAACTTGAGATCCAAGCAACCATTTTGGGTGATCAAAAGCTGGATTTGTAGGTCTTGATACACTCTACAAAAGCTTCAACTACCTCAGACTCCAATTCTTTATGGATTTTAAGTTATGGAGTGATCAACATGACAAAAACATGAAAATAACACTTTTTCCAACACTTAGTGAAAATCTCCCTAAGTTACCCGCCTTGAGCATCAATGTTCATGAGGTTTTTTCAGTTGGATCCAAATAGTTTCAAAACAAACTATGATCACACATGTTTTGTATCATATGAGGGCTTTCTAAAAAGCATAAGAGCCTCTCATAACTCAACCTGAGCAGGGAGATATGAATCCCTCAAAATCACCATTTCCAACTGTCCTAAGCAAGGCAGATTTTGTTGTTTTGCTCAATTTAGGAAATTTGAACAAATCCAAGCCTTGTCATCATTTTGGACACATCTGAGGATAAAACAAAAGGAGAATGATCTGATCCCCAAGCCTCCAAAGTCCAAGAATCTACCTTAGCCATAACAAACCTAAAAAGGCTAAAAAGGTGCCAAGACTCCAATTTTGTTTCAATGCATTTAAGGGATACACCAAGGTGGCATGGACTGACACATTCCTAACTGAATGAGTCAAGGATCAACACTGAATCATAGGACCATAGGCATGTGCCCTAACCTCAAGTCAATGGCTAGAGGAGACTTGAGATTCCTTTTGCTCAACATTGGCCAAAGGCCTGCTGCAGCTGCCATTCACTATTGCTTGCAAAACAAACTTGCTCTACTATAAATAGAGCTCATTTGTGCTCAGTTTGAGTACACCAAAGCACTACAACACTTGCTTTCCTTAAAATCTCTTTCTTTAGGCTAAAATGCCTTCTTTTGCAAGGTAGCTCTGAGTTTTTGAGTTAGAGAGCAATTCCACCATAACTCATGATCCAAACACCTCTAAAATGGTGTATCTAAGTTGTCCAAACAATCACTTGTGACCTGAAACACCAAAATCACAAAGTCAACCTCCAAAACCTCAAAAATTGACTTTTCTGCATTTTCCAAGCCATGCCTTGATTCAGTCACTTCCAAAACCAAACAAAGCCTCAAACACACTCCAAATATCATCCTCAAATTGTCCCAAATGGTTCCCCTCATCTGGAACACCATTTGAGAGAGTTACTATATTGGTCACTTTTGCCCCTTTTGTTAGACGATGGCTATGGATCTAGAAGGGGGGTTGAATAGATCCCTTGAGTTTTACACGCAAATGGTTTACAAAAATCCTGTTTTAAAAAATTGTTTAACGGAAGCTACCACTGGATAGAACGTCTACAACGAACCTTCTACCAAAAGGATTGGATATGCGCGAATATATCACGGATGAGTATGGAAGATAAAAATTCAGTTTTGAATTCTACACTTAAAAATGCAGTCAACAAAATATCACTTGCTTGATGTTTATTCCAATCCAATGAGGTAAAGTGATAAGCAATTTAAAGCAATGTGTTCGAATTTTGCTTTGAAACAAATTATCAAACACCTAGTGTGCGTAAACACACTAAGTGCAGAATTTCTATGGAGGGTAATGTAAAGTTGCTCCAAGATACAATTCAAGGAATTGTATCAGTTTAATAAAACAGTTTATCAGCTTACAATTACTCTACGACAGAAACTCTAATAACTTGCGACTTCACAAATTCGAACGAACTGAATTGTAAAAGAGTTAAGGAGAGAGAGAACAAACACGGTTTGATTAGGCAGTTCCCCAATCGTCCTCGCTTTGGGTACGTCTGCCCCCAACTCCACAAATAGAATTGAGATACGTATATATATAGTTGTTGCAAATTGTTTATTACAAGAGAAAACTATGAACATCCAAACCCTCGAACGTCTTCGATTGTTGATGCAGAATTTTCTCTTCCCCTGATTCAAGATGAATCAAGTGCTTCGAATATGGTTGATTCAATTACCGCCCACGCTACTAAACCGAAAGAACCCACCGTTCTTCGGTTACCTTCACTCGATCAATTGCAATCTACCAAGAATTCGAACCCAAACCACTCTTCTACGATCCTCTGATTACAGCTACTAAACCGAACAATTGCGCCAATTTACGGTTACCTTCGTCCAGCCGAATCCCTGTAGAAAGAACATTTTGTGCAAAAACCCCCAAATTCTATCCAATTCTTGGAGGACAAACCAACTGGTTTGATTCAAGAAACACCTGCCAAACTCTCAACCTAGAAGATGAAGATCACACTTCCTAAATTCTGAACGTTATCACTTCGATCAATGGGCGACACAAACAAAGATGATTATGTGTGATGGTTTGTTTACTCAATGAAGAAGATGAAGATGAAGAGAGAAATGACATATATCTTTCATGTTTCTTGTTATATTGAATATGTGATGACCAAACTATTTATAGGAAAATTAAATGACCCACAAAAAATAATGACAGAAATAACAGAAAGAAAATTAAGTGAAAAACACAGATTTTTGAAGTCATGCGTCGACCTACCCACTCTATGCGTCGACGCATAGAAAGAATTTTTTGTGTCAATCAAGTTGTGCGCTTTCCCGCAGGATTTGCAGGTCAGCGCATGAATTTGGAGGTTAGCGCATGAACTGGGAGGGTTAGCGCATGAACTGCATTTTTTCAGGAAATTCAATTTTTCTAAGTATTTTTACCTGACCAAGTTCAGAAACACATAATAGACCCTACTAAAATGATGATGGACATTTATTTATGGAAAAGACAAGGTCCTGTGCATCTAGACACATGAACGATAATGATTAGACGCAATATGCCCGACACGTTAAGTGATACCGCTCAAATTACAATCTAATTTCTTACATGTTTGTTGACATCATTAAAACAAGGTAGATAGAAGAATATCCCTCATATACTCCCCCTTTTTTATGATGGCAACACTTTCTTAGCTGTCATGAGATTTGTAATTTGAGAGTGAGCAACATGAACAAAGCTCCCCCTGTCTTTGACACTTGGTTAATAAAATTTCTACTTGTTGTTATTCTTCTCCCCCTTTGACAACATCAAAAAGAAGAAACGACGGTGGTCAAAATAGAACACTATAATACGTAATGGATCATCACAAATTTGCAACATACAAACATTATCAAAAACTTAAATAAGGAACAAAAACTTAAATTCAATACATTCAATCCGATAGAGCTCAAACAAACGGAAGCAACAGTCAAAGTTCAGCAACAGTAGAAAACAAACAAAAACCACGCATAAATGCAAACAAAAATGAAATATGCTGCCCTAAACTCTATGGCCTTCTCCCCCTAAATGGATGACCTCTTCCCCTATAGTATTGGCTTGGTGGTGGAAGGTCCTCTAGATGTAGGTTGAGTTCAAGCACGTGCTGTTTAGGTTTCCAAGACTATTTGCCAGGTTCTGGTTTTGTTGAGTCAAGTTGGCGTCCATCTGATTGAAACAATTCATAGCGGCGTTAGCAAAATTGTTGAAGTTGGTAATGTGAGATGAAACTTGATCAGATAGATTGGTGAACCGTTATTCCCGAGCAGAGTAGCGAGTATCTTGCAGAGCTTGAAATTCTTGATGCTGAAGAGTCAATTCGTTCAACCTAGCCAGAATTTCTTCAGAAGCCTGCGGATCATGTAACGCCCCGATTCCGATTATTCCCATTTTGTTGAGTTTTTTATTTAAATTGAGTGATAAATTATTTTATTTGTGAAATTGGTGTGTTAATATGCTATGTTGACATGTTATGATATTTTACCGTTTTTAAGAGTTTTCGGGGAAATTAGAATGGAGGGTATTTTGGACATTTCTCAATTAATGATAAGTTAGAAATTTAGTGGAAATAGAATTATGTGAGAAAATGAATTAATTGAATTTGAGTAGAAAATAAGAAAAGAAAATGAGAAAAAAAGAAGGTAGGAAAAGTAATAGAAAAGAAAAAGAGATAAGAAGAAGAAATAGGAGAGAAAGAGAAAGAAAAGAAAAATAGAGAGAAAAAGGAGAGAATGAAAAAGGAAGAAGAGAAAAGAGAAGAAAACTTGGAAAAACCTAGAAAACCATCAAGAACAATCATCTAGCAAGCTTGGAATTCGGGTAAAGGTGTGAAATTCAATTATCCTATACATGTATATGATTATGTATGTGTTTGTGTGTTGTTTTGTTGGATTGTATGAGAAATAAAACAAAACCCATTTGTGTAGAAAGTGTTAGAATTCGATTAATTCGTGTTGGAAATGATGTTTTCGTGTTCCTTGTTGTTGATACATGATTGATATATGTTGTTGTACATCAAATTGGTATTTTTCTGAGTTTAGATGATGAATTTGGGTGTGGTTGGAGTGAAAAACGCAGAAAAAATTATGCAGAAAAATTCTGCATTTTGCCTGGCCATACGCGTATTGGGGCAGGCCATACGCGTATTGACTTGGACAATACGCGTATGGGTGGCGAATTTCAGGGTCAATACGCGTATGGGTTGCATGTTTTCCATGCCCATCTGGTGAAACGCGTATGATACGCGTACGAGGTTTGGCCATACACGTACGGCTTGGGTGCATACACGTACGGTCAGGTCAAGTGTAAAAATATGATTTTTCAAAATATCGTTTTCGTTTTTCTTTCGTAACTTGAGTTCCGTTTATCCGATTTTTACATTCTTGGTATCGTTGGATAGCTATTGAGCTGTAGTTTCTTATGGTGAGGAGTTTGAGGCTGTTAGCCGATTAAATAAGTCGAAAAGTCAGGAATAGTGTTATTTAGCAACTTTTACCGTTTTGAATGTGTGTTTTGGATGTGAATCATACAATAGTGCATTGATGTGAATGTATATAGATTGTATGTGATTGTATGAGATGAATGCACGAATATATTGTGAATATGTATGCATTTCAAGAATGTCTTGAGTCATTTTGTATGTGAAGCATAATGATGTACATTCTTGTGTTGAGTGATTTTAATGAGAATCCGCTGTAACGTCGTGTGCCTATGTGAGGTGTGAGCGATGATTACAAAGGATTGTGTGCCTAGGTGAGGTGTGAGCAATCAGATTGTGTGCCTATGTGAGGTGTGAGCAATCCATAAACATTGTGTGCCTATGTGAGGTGTGAGCAATTGGTGAACATCGTAGGCCCGACGGGGAGTTATATTGGTAACGAGCGATGGTTCCAATAAGTTCCTGAGTGAACTTGAGATGATTGAGTCGGTACCGCATTGCATTTGCATAGAGTCGTGAGTCGGTCTCTATGATTTGCATTTATCATCTTTATAATTGTGCATTGATTAATAAACATGGATATGTATGTTTATGTGGAATGATAAGGATTGTGAAAGTATGCATGATGAATATGCTTGGTTTTGTATACATATACATTGTGATGTATATGAGTGAGTTATGATGAATTGTGGTGAGAATGTAGAATATGTGTATTTTTATGCTAAGATATATAATTATATGCATTGTTATTATGATTGTGTTTCTCACCCTTCTGCTGTTTTATGATGCTCTATGAGGCATTGCAGAGTAGGTATGCTGGTGGTCTTTTGTGAAGCGTGTCTTCATTCTTTTGGTCGGTCGGCTCTGATATGTAGCACCGGGTAGCTAGGATGATTATGATTCTTTTGTGATACATTTGTACATGTGTCTTGTTGATGAATGTTTATGTAAACATGAATTATGTTGGTGGATAATACTTGATGATATATATATATATATATATATATATATATATATATATATGTATATATGTTTGATGTTATTCAATGTTTAGATTTTCCGCTTTTATTCTAAATATTGAGATGTGGGTGTAAGGACTAAGTTCCTCTGTTGCAAAGTTACCCCACTGTTGCATATCAATTGTTGAGCAGGTGTTGAATGTTTTAATTTCATGTATAATGTGACATACCTCTTTTATATTATGTTTATAATTATACTCTGACGAAATTTTTAATATGTGCCTAAATGATTATGTGATTATTTGGGGGTATAGAAAGAGGGGGTGTTACATTAAGTGGTATCAGAGCCAGTGTTGAGTCAGTTGTGTCTGTCTTGTTGTTATGATGGTTGAACTGTTGTTTAACCTTGTTGTCATTTTTGGGAATGATCAGAATATGGCTGGTAGAAACGACAATGCGATGGCTACTGCTTTGGAAGCAATGGCTAGGACGGTGCAAGGTGCGCCGAACGTGAATGCTAATGACGAGTTCAGGAAGAATAAACCACCGGTCTTCAAAGGAAGATTTGATCCCGATGGTGCTCAAATTTGGTTGAAAGAGATTGAAAGGATCTTCAGAGTCATGGGCTGTGCGGAGGAGAATAAGGTGAGGCTTGGGTCTCACATGCTGAAGGAAGAAGCCGACGATTGGTGGGTCGGTATGCGTCAAGTTCTTGAGGTGGATGATGAAGAGATAACTTGGGATTTATTTCGTACTGAGTTCTTGAGGAAGTATTACCCTGAAAGTGTGAAAGGGAAGAAGGAGATGGAGTTCCTTGAACTAAAACAAGGTAGTATGTCTGTGGTGGACTATACTGCTAAGTTTGTGGAGTTGGTTCAATTCCATCCTCACTATGCTGCAATTACTGCTGAGTTCTCAAAGTGTATTAAGTATGAGAATGGTTTGCGTCCCGAGATTAAACAAGCTATGGGATATCAAAGGATAAGAAGGTTTACGAATTTGACGGAATGTTGTAGAATCTTCGAGGAAGATAGCAAGGCTCGTTCTACACATTACAAAAGTTTGAATGAGAGGAAGGGAAAGCAACAAGCTAGAAGTGGACCTTATGTGACACCCGTTGATAAGGGCAGGCATAGGGGAAACTTTGAGAAGAGATCTGGAGGAGGAGGTTCCGGTTCCATTAAGTGTTACAAGTGTGGTGAAATGGGTCTTAAATCATTTGAGTGTGGGAAGACCGTGGTGAAATGTTCTAACTGTGGAGGCCTTGGGCATGCTACTACCGATTGTAGAAGGAATATGGTGAAGTGCTATAATTGTGGAGAAGTGGGTCACATTAGTACTAAGTGTACTAAGCCGAAACAAGCTCAAGCGGGCGGAAAGGTGTTTGCATTAGCGGGGACGGACACTACTAGTGCAGACTGTTTGTTTAAAGGTACATGCTTTATTAATAGTACGCCTTTAGTTGCTATTATTGATACGGGAGCGACTCATTCATTCATTTCTCATGAGTAGGCTAAGCGTTTGAATTTATTTATGACTTCTTGGGGTGGTGAGATGGTTATTGAGAATCCTGCTTCAGGGTCGGTAACTACGTCTTTGGTGTGTGTAAGTTGTCCTTTGACCATGTATGGTGAAGACTTCATTATGGATTTAGTGTGTTTGCCGTTGGAGGGATTGGACGTACTCTTGGGTATGAACTGGTTGCAATTTAATCGAGTTCATATAGATTGCTATCACAAGTTAGTGAGGTTTCCTTCTTTGGAAGATGATGAAGATGAGAGTTTCCTATCCACTAAAGAGTTGAAGAAACTTTTAGCGGACGAAGCTTAATTGTTCGGTTTGTTTGCATCATTGTCTGTGGAGAGTAAAGTTGAGCTCGATGTGTTTCCAGTGGTGTGTGATTTTCCAGAAGTGTTTCCGGAGGATATTACGGATGTACCGCCGGAAAGAGAAGTTTAGTTTTTTATTGATCTAGTTCCGGGTACTAGACCGGCTTCGATGGCACCGTATCGTATGTCGGCATCGGAGTTGGTAGAATTGAAGAAGCAATTGAATGACTTATTGTACAAGAGATTTGTAAGGCCAAGTGTTTCTCCTTGGGGTGCTCCGGTATTGTTGGTAAAGAAGAAGGATGGGAGTATGCGGTTATGCATTGATTATCGACAATTGAACAAGGTGACAATTAAGAACAAGTATTCGCTTCCAAGAATCGATGATTTGATGGACCAATTGGTTGGTGCGCGTGTTTTTAGCAAGATTGATTTGAGATCGGGATATCACCAGATTCGTGTGAAAGAAGAGGATGTTCAAAAGACGGCCTTTAGGACACGGTATGGCCATTACGAATATTTCGTGATGCCATTCGGGGTTTCTAATGCGCCGGGTGTGTTTATGGAATACATGAATCGTATTTTTCATGAACAGTTAGATCGTTTTGTGGTTGTGTTCATCGACGATATTTTGATTTATTCTAAGTCTCAAGAGGAGCATGAAGAGCATTTGAGGATTGTGTTACAAATTTTGAAAGAGAAACAATTGTATGCTAAGTTATCGAAATGTGAATTTTGGTTGTCGGAAGTAAGTTTTCTTGGACATGTTATTTCCGGTAGTGGTATTAGTGTTGATCCATCCAAGATTGATGCGGTGATGCAATGGGAGGCTCCTAGATCGGTTACGGAGATTCGAAGCTTTTTAGGCTTGGCGGGTTATTATCGGAGGTTTATTAAGGGATTTTCGAAGTTGGCACTTCCGTTAACGCAATTGACTTGTAAAGGAAAGGCTTTCATTTGGGATATTCATTGTGAAGAGAGTTTCAATGGGCTAAAAAGAAGGTTGACAACGACTCCGATCTTGATTTTTCCAAATCCGACGGAACCATTTGTTGTGTATTGTGATGCTTCATTGGCTGGTTTAGGTGGTGTTTTGATGCAAGATGGAAAAGTTGTGGCTTATGCTTCAAGACAATTGAGAGTGCATGAAAAGAATTATCCTACACATGACTTGGAGTTAGCGACCATGGTGTTTGTTTTGAAAATTTGGAGGCACTATCTTTATGGTGCAAGATTTGAGGTTTTTAGTGATCACAAGAGCTTGAAATATTTATTTGATCAAAAAGAATTGAACATGAGACAAAGAAGGTGGTTAGAGCTTTTGAAGGATTATGATTTTGGTTTGAATTACCATCCGGGTAAGGCAAATGTGGTGGCCGATGCTTTGAGTCGGAAGTCGTTACATATGTCCGCATTGATGATGAGAGAATGGGAACTTTTGGAGAATTTTAGAGACTTGAGTTTGGTTTGTGAAATGACGCCGAGAAGTGTGAGACTTGGTATGCTACATGTTACGAATGATTTTCTTGTAACCGTATGTGAAAAACAAAAGTTGGATTTGAAGTTCGTTGATTTGATGATGAGTGAGAATGAGGATTTCAAGGTTGATAATTTTGGAGTTTTGAGATTCCGTGGTCGTATTTGTATTTCCGATGATGCGGAGTTGAAAAAGATGATATTGGAAGAAGGACACCGAAGTAACTTAAGTATTCATCCGGGAGCGAATAAAATGTATCAAGATTTGAAGAAAATCTTTTGGTGGTCCGGATTAAAGAAGGATGTGGTTCAATTTGTGTATGCGTGCTTAACTTGTCAAAAGTCTAAGGTGGAACATCAAAAGCCTAGTGGATTGATGCAACCGTTGGACATTCCGGAGTGGAAATGGGATAGTATATCGATGGATTTTGTTACGGGATTATAAAATACACAAAGAGGTCATAATGCTATTTGGGTAATCGTTGATAGGCTTACTAAATCTGCTCACTTCATTCCAATTGATATTAGTTATCCTTTGGAGAAGTTAGCCGAGATTTATGTTCTTGCGGTTGTGAAGTTACATGGAGTTCCTAAGAGTATTATATCAGATAGAGATCCTAGATTCACATCGAGGTTTTGGGAGAGTTTACAAAAGGCTTTGGGTTCTAAGCTAAGATTGAGTTCGGCTTATCATACGCAAACAGATGGTCAAACCGAGAGGACAATTCAATCGTTGGAGGATTTATTGCGTGCTTGTGTGCTCGAGCAAGGTGGTGCTTGGGATAGTTATTTGGCATTGATTGAGTTCACCTACAATAATAGTTTTCATTCAAGTATAAGTATGGCACCATTTGAGGCTTTGTATGGTCGGAGATGTCGAACACCTTTGTGTTGGCATGAAACCGGTGAGAGGACGATAATTGGACCGGAGATGGTACAACAAACGACGGAGAAAGTGAAGTTTATTCGTGAGAAGATGAAAGCTTCTCAAAGTAGACAAAAGAGCTATCATGACAAGAGAAGGAAAGGTCTTGAGTTTCAAGAAGGCGACCATGTGTTTTTGAGAGTTACGCCGGTTACGAGTGTGGGTCGTGCTTTGAAGTCGAAGAAGTTGACTTCTCGTTTTATTGGTCCGTATCGGATTTCTGCACGAGTTGGTGTTGTGGCTTACTGTGTGGCGTTGCCTCCGAATCTTTTGAATTTGCATGATGTATTCCATGTTTCGCAACTTCGGAAGTATGTTCCGGATCCGTCACATGTTATCCCTATGGACGAGGTTGAAGTGAGAGATAACCCTACAGTTGAAGCTTTACCGATTAGGATTTTGGACCGTGAAGTTAAGAAGCTAAGAGGCAAGGATATTGCGCTTGTGAAAGTAGCGTGGGGAGGCGCTGCGGAAGGCAATATGACTTGAGAACTAGAGACTAGGATGCGAGAGTCGTATCCGGAGTTGTTTGAATCAGGTAATATTTTCGAGGACGAAAATTTCTAAAGTGGGGGAGAGTTGTAACGCCCCGATTTCGATTATTCCCATTTTGTTGAGTCTTTTATTTAAATTGAGTGATAAATTATTTTATTTGTGAAATTGGTGTGTTAATATGCTATGTTGACATGTTATGATATTTTACCGTTTTTTAGAGTTTTCGGGGAAATTAGAATGGAGGGTATTTTGGACATTTCTCAATTAATGATAAGTTAGAAATTTAGTGGAAATAGAATTATGTGAGAAAATGAATTAATTGAATTTGAGTAGAAAATAAGAAAAGAAAATGAGAAAAAAAGAAAGTAGGAAAAGAAATAGAAAAGAAAAAGAGATAAGAAGAAGAAATAGGAGAGAAAGAGAAAGAAAAGAAAAATAGAGAGAAAAAGGAGAGAAAGAAAGAGGAAGAAGAGAAAAGAGAAGAAAACTTGGAAAAACCTAGAAAACCATCAAGAACAATCATCTAGCAAGCTTGGAATCCGGGTAAGGGTGTGAAATTCAATTATCCTATACATGTATATGATTATGTATGTGTTTGTGTGTTGTTTTGTTGGATTGTATGAGAAATAGAACAAAACCCATTTGTGTAGAAAGTGTTAGAATTTGATTAATTCGTGTTGGAAATGATGTTTTCGTGTTCCTTGTTGTTGATACATGATTGATATATGTTGTTGTACATCAAATTGGTATTTTTCTGAGTTTAGATGATGAATTTGGGTGTGGTTGGAGTGAAAAACGCAGAAAAAATTATGCAGAAAAATTCTGCATTTTGCCTGTCCATACGCGTATTGGGGCAGGCCATACGCGTATTGACTTGGGCAATACGCGTATGGGTGGCGAATTTCAGGGTCAATACGCGTATGGGTTGCATGTTTTCCATGACCATCTGGTGAAACGCGTATGATACGCGTACGAGGTTTGGCCATACACGTACGGCTTGGGTGCATATGCGTACGGTCAGGTCAAGTGTAAAAATATGATTTTTCAAAATATCGTTTTCGTTTTTCTTTCGTAACTTGAGTTCCGTTTATCCAATTTTTACATTCTTGGTATCGTTGGATAGCTATTGAGCTGTAGTTTCTTATGGTGAGGAGTTTGGGGCTGTTAGCCGATTAAATAAGTCGGAAAGTCGAGAATAGTGTTATTTAGCAACTTTTACCGTTTTGAATGTGTGTTTTGGATGTGAATCATACAATAGTGCATTGATGTGAATGTATATAGATTGTATGTGATTGTATGAGATGAATGCACGAATATATTGTGAATATGTGTGCATTTCAAGAATGTCTTGAGTCATTTTGTATGTGAAGCATAATGATGTACATTCTTGTGTTGAGTGATTCTAATGAGAATCTGTTGTAACGTCGTGTGCCTATGTGAGGTGTGAGCGATGATTACAAAGGATTGTGTGCCTAGGTGAGGCGTGAGCAATCGGATTGTGTGCCTATGTGAGGTGTGAGCAATCCATAAACATTATGTGTCTATGTGAGGTGTGAGCAATGGGTGAACATCGTAGGCCCGACGGGGAGTTATATTGGTAACGAGCGATGGTTCCAATAAGTTCCCGAGTGAACTTGAGATGATTGAGTCGGTACCGCATTGCATCTGCATAGAGTCGTGAGTCGGTCTCTATGATTTGTATTTATCATCTTTATAATTGTGCATTGATGAATAAACATGGATATGTATGTTTATGTGGAATGATAAGGATTGTGAAAGTATGCATGATGAATATGCTTGGTTTTGTATACATATACATTGTGATGTATATGAGTGAGTTGTGATGAATTGTGGTGAGAATGTAGAATATGTGTATTTTTATGCTAAGATATATAATTATATGCATTGTTATTATGATTGTGTTTCTCACCCTTCTGCTGTTTTATGATGCTCTATGAGGCATTGCAGAGTAGGTATGCTAGTGGTCTTTTGTGAAGCGTGTCTTCATTCTTTTGGTTGGTCGGCTCTGATATGTAGCACCGGGTAGCTAGGATGATTATGATTCTTTTGTGATACATTTGTACATGTGTCTTGTTGATGAATGTTTATGTAAACATGAATTATGTTGGTGGATAATACTTGATGATATATATATATATATATATATATATATATATATATATATATATATATATATATATATATGTTTGATGTTATTCAATGTTTAGATTTTCCGCTTTTATTCTAAATATTGAGATGTGGGTGTAAGGACTAAGTTCCTCTGTTGCAAAGTTACCTCACTGTTGCATATCAATTGTTTAGCAGGTGTTGAATGTTTTAATTTCATGTATAATGTGACATACCTCTTTTATACTATGTTTATAATTATACTCTGACGGAATTTTTAATATGTGCCAAAATGATTATGTGATTATTTAGGGGTATAGAAAGGGGGTGTTACAGATCATGCTGGGACGGGGGAGTTGGAGGAGCAGAATTGTCAGGTTGCTGCCATTCATAGTCCTCACCATAGGTTGGAGGAACATAGGCGTTTCCAGAAACAGTCCAGCAATTTTGTTGCCACTGACCCCAGCCCTGATTTTCAGAAGGTTCTTCAGGTGGATAGCCCATCCACGCCTCATTGTCCTCTTCTTGCATAACCACATTTTCTTGCATAACCACATCTTCTTGCATGACCACATCTTCATCATTAACAGCTTGATTTTCATTTTCTGGAATGCCCTCATCATCACTTCCTTCAAGGTGAACAGGTTCATCAGGTTCAGGATGTGTGGATCGTTGTCGATAAATGAACTTGTTCTCACGTGAATGCCAAAAGTAACCCATCATGGAAAGAGTTTTGGCAAGAAATTGTTGTTCAGCGGTAATATGAATGTGACAAATCTGCGGAACACGAATATCAAAGTGATTCAAAATGTTTGCAATAACAGATGCATAACCAAGTGCCGGAAATTTGCTGGAGCTGCGAGTAACGAACATCCTATAAGCAAAATAATAAGGCCAGTTAATTTTGATCTTATTCTTGAGGATATAGATGAGATGAACCTCTGCCTGCTCAACTCTTGAGTACCCTCCTTTCTTAGGCCTCAAGATGCGAGCAACAATCCACTGAAGAATACGGTCTTTAAATTTTAAATGGCCAGTAGTGACACTTTTAGGAAATAATCCACTCGCCACAACATCATCTGGATACGGTTCCCGCAACATCGAATTCAGAGCAGTTTTGAACTCATAGTCCTTAACAAAAGTTTTATCAGTAACCTTTGGGAGAGTGTCATCAGTGTCCAATACAAACAGTGTAGACCATACATTATTGGTCACTTCAAATTCTGCATTATTCATAGAGAATTTAAATTCAGCCTCATGAAATTTACCCTTGATCCCACAGTAGAACAACCGAGTCAAATCTTCACTATACTTATCATCACATTCTAGAAATTCACCAAGATTTTGAAAATTTATAAGTTCAGAAATCTCAGGAATGTGAAAATCTAGACCCATCAGAGGATAAAAGCCATGTTGTCTTATAACCGCACGGTTACAAAATAGTTCCTCAAAAGGAATAGCTAGCCTTTCAAAAATTAAAGACTTAAAGGTTACCCGTTGTGAAGATGATGTTCTGGTTGGTGCTGGTTGTGAAGATGAGCCTCTTGTTCCCCTTTTACTAGGATTTCTTCTTGAAGCCATGGTTGAAGAAGAGTTGGAAGAGGATGATGACACTTGATTTTCGCAGAGAGTGAAGAGGAGATATGTGCAGCCCTTAGAAAACCTTGTAGTAGTAATATAGATAATTTTCTCTTGATGAGGTTTAATGGAGGAAGATAAGGAGAGATTGACCACAAAGTCTAATAAGATGACATGCAATAACCATAAATTAATGTACAATGAGAATATGTAGGGAAAATAGGCAACACTAGGTCGGCGCACGCGTCCCAGTAAAGTAGGAAGTCTGAACGTTTGGTTTATGCATCGACCTATGAATCTGTGTGTCGGCGCATGATTCATGAATTTTCTTAAAAAGTTGAACATTTGGTTATGCGTTATCCCAAAAGTTTTCACTAGGTCAGCGCACAAATCATGCGTCGACGCATGGACATACAAAAGTGAAATTTTGCAATTTTTAAGTTCCAACCAGATAAATAGACATATACACATACAGAACAAAACATCCACATGAACGATAAGTGCTCAAAATGCAATGAACATCAAGATTAGAGTAATTAATATGTCACAAAATATTGATAAACATCTATAAATCGGAACGATATTACCTTGATCATCATGACGATAAGATCCCTCACATATAGCTCGATACTTCTTTACCTCAACATCCTTACCCTTTTCGTCACGATCAAGATTAGCACTTGTAGGCATAGGAGTGTCTATTGCTTTGCAGTTTAGCATATCAAAACATTTTAGTAACTCAAGACAATATTTCGTTTGACTGACGAATGTGCCCTCTTCAAGTTGTTTGATTTGCAATCCGAGGAAATAGTTGAGCTCCCCCATCATGCTCATTTCAAACTCCCCCTGCATCAAACTAGAAAACTCCTTGACCAAGGTCATGTTAGTAGACCCAAATATGATATCGTCAACATAAATTTGTACCAAAATTAAGTGTTTTCCTTGACATTTAATAAAGAGGGTTATGTCAACCTTTCCTCCTGAATACTGAATACCCTTGATCAAGTAGAAATTTGCTTAGACGTTCATACCAAGCCCTAGGGGCTTGTTTAAATCCGTACAAAGCTCGTTTAAGTTTATAGACATGATTAGGATATTCGTGAGATTCAAAACCCGGAGGTTGGGCTACATAAACCTCTTCATTTATGTATCCGTTAAGGAACACACTTTTAACATCCATTTGGAATAATTTAAAGTTCTTTGTGCAAGCATAGGCAAGTAGAAGGTGTATGGCCTCGAGTCGGGCAACCGGCGCATAAGTTTCCTCATAGTCGATTCCTTCCTCTTGGTTATAGCCTTGCGCTACAAGCCTAGCTTTGTTACGCGTTATTACTCCATTTTCATCAAGTTTATTCCTAAATACCCATCGGGTGCTGATTACTCGATGATCTCGCGGAGGGGGGACAAGGTCCCAAACCTCATTTCTCCTGAATTGATTTAGTTCATCTTGCATTGATAAAAACCAATGCTCATCGAGTAACGCCTCTTTAGCGTTTTTAGGTTCAACTTGGGAGACAAAAGCAGAGTAATAACAAAAGTTACTAAGTTTAGAGCGAGTAGTTACTCCCTTAGAGATATCACCGAGAATGTTGTCAATTGGATGGTCTTTTGAAGACTTCCAAGCTGGAGGAAGTTCATCTTTATCAGCATGATGATTATCCTCACTTTTCACTGGTTGGTGATCCTTTTCCTCCTCAATACGCACTGCTTCAGGCAGATCAATTCCCTTATCAGTGTCCTTGAGTATGTCTTCAGTAGGTACACCTGCACCATGAAAAGAACTACCTTCTCTGACATTTCTTGGATAAGACTCGTCAAAGGTAACATGAACTTCCTCTTCAACTATATGTAACCTCTTATTATAAATTCTATACGCTTTACTTGACTGAGAGTATCCAAGAAAAATACACTCGTCAGCCTTGGCATCAAATTTACCAAGAGTCTCTTTCCCATTATTTAACACAAAGCATTTGCAACCAAATACATGAAGGTGAGAGATGTTTCCCTTACGCCCTTTTAAAAGCTCATACGGTGTCTTGTTTAGAATAAGCCGGATGAGCACCCTATTCAAAACATAACAAGCCGTACTTAAGGCGTCGGCCCAAAAGTATTTTGGTAATCCACCATTGTAACACCCCACTTTCCCATTTTGTAAAATGTAACAACATTACAGATAAAATCAGAGTTTTCAACTTTTACAAGTAGGATGTTACACCAATTGAATCAACATCAAAACTTCTTTTCATTAAATGAAATAAAACAGTGGAATTAATCATTTTATAAATTCACGACACACTTGCCAAAATACTCCAAAACTCCACATAAACTCGTGGTCCTCAAAACATTGAATTTAAAAGAGATACGTAACAAAATTCAATACAAAATAACAACTAAGAAAATCCCCAGAATTCCCGTGTTACGTATCAGAGCGAATCCTACGACTCAAACATGCAACACGCACTCCAAGCAACTCAAGTACCTGGATCATCTGTACTTTCGAAGAAGCACAGACACAACAACAACAGAGGGGTGAGAACTACATTCAATAATAAACGGCAATTAATACATGATAAGAGTAGTTACTCACGCACAACCATACAATCACATAATCACGACCTACTTGTCACTTTCAATCATAATTAAATCAACATATAGTGATGCAATGCGACTCAACAATAGACACCATGCATGTGGTACCAAAATCACCATGGTTCATTCAATCAAACCCGGATAAATCACATACACCTCTACTTGGCAATGATTTATCCCACCACACTCCACATTGGAGTTCGGATGAATCACATACACTCCTCCTGAGCAATGATCCATCACCACCGACACACCATGATGCATGACATCAATATGCATATAGTCCATGTATAACCATAATCATACAATCCCACGATCCTCCTGATCACAATCAATTCAGAAACACCACAGAAAACGCCTCACACGACGTTAATTAGCTAATTACTAATTAATTCACCAAAATTATTAATTTAATTATTTTTATCACCAATCCTACATTTCTCAAGGTCTGACATCCATCCCCAACCTCTCAAACCAAAAGAAACAACTTCGGACGCGAAAACGGGAAAGGAATCGCGAAACGGCAAAATTCTGTACACTCACTGGCCATACGCGTATTGCCCTAGGCCATACGCGTATTGCCCATCTCGCTCGCCCATCCATACATGTATTTCCCCACTTGATACGCGTATGGGCAGAGACCTGTCTTTCCATCAAAATTTCACTTCAGATCTCGTTACGCGTAACGCCCTCCCCCCTCCTTACGCGTAATGCCAAGCTCCCATACGCGTACTGTTACGCGTACGGGCAGTGGGTCGTGCCAAGTCTCCTTTTGACCCTCTCATACGCATATTGACCATATCCATACGTGTATTGCCCTACCTGATACGCGTATGGCCAGATCTATTACGCAAATGCAATTTCCCTACACCAGTCTGATTTCTGCTACGGGATCCTCACTTTTTCACTTCAATTCAGTCCTAAACTTGTTTCTACACTAGTTTTAGGTCCTCTATTACGTCTAATTTCTTTTACCTATCAATAGTATAATGATTACAGGTCTTAGGTCTAATTATCCATCACATTCACCTACACAAAACCAGTCCAACAACACATGTAATTTATACAGGAGCAACAACAGAATTATTCACCAAGAATCATACAAATTCTAGATCTAACATGGCATTATAACAAGGATTTCACAGCAATCATACACCCAAACATAGATAATTCAAACAGAATTGTACATACGAATTCTTACGGGGTTAAGGACTCCCCACTACCCTCTCATGATTACATTGCCAATGTTAAACCCATTCTCCCCCCTTACTTCGAATTCTGGATTAAATCCTGCGAAAATTGATGGAGATTCTAGCCCTAGCACCCTTGTTCTTCCCTTGTTCTTCTTTCTATAACCTTTTCTCTTTTTACGTGAAAACTGATTTTTGTCTCACTAAACTCCCCTAATTCTAATTAATCAGATTTTATTTAATTAATAAAAATAATAATAATAATAATAATAGTCCTAATAATAATAATAAGAATAATAACAATAATAACATTATTAACCATATTACTATTATTATTTTCACTGCTATATCATTATTATTAAGCTAAGGTCTCTAATCCCTACTAATTAGATAAGGCACTACCCTTCACTCACCCTTAACAAGGCCAAAACAATACAAATTAACACACGGCGATTAAATAATTAAAATGGGGTGTTACAACTCTCCCCCACTTAAATTATTTTCGTCCTCGAAAATGTACCTGACGAAAATAGCTCCGGATACGACTCTCGTATCCTGCTCTCCAGCTCCCAGGTCACACTTCCCCCATCAGCTCCTCCCCAAGCTACTCTCACCAAAGGGATCTCCTTTCCTCTGAGTTGTTTCATCTTGCGATCCTCGATCCTTATCTGCATCGCCTCCACAGTCAGATTATCCCTGATTTGCACCTCATCCCCCGGGATAACATGAGATGGATCAGACATATACTTTCGAAGTTGCGACACATGAAACACATCATGCAAGTTTGATAGTTCAGGCGGCAACGCCACCCTATAAGCAACTGCACCAACCCTCTGCAAGATTTGATACGGTCCAATAAACTTAGGATCCAGTTTCTTTCATTTCAATGCACGTCCAACACCAGTCACTGGGTTAACTCTCAGGAACACGTGATCACCTTCACTGAATTCCAAGTCTTTCTTCCGATTATCATGATAGCTTTTCTGCCTACTTTGGAACGTTTTCATTTTCTCGTGGATCATCTGGATTGTCTCAGTAGTCTGTTGCACAATCTCAGGTCCAAGCACCACATTTTCACCAGTCTCATACCAACACAGAGGCGTCCTACACCTCCTACCATACAAAGCTTCGAAAGGTGCCATTCCAATACTCGAATGATAGCTATTGTTATACGTGAACTCAATCAATGGAAAATGAGTATCCCACGCACCACCTTTCTCCAACACACAGGCTCTCAGCAAATCTTCCAACGACTGAATAGTCCTCTCTGACTGACCATCAGTCTGTGGATGATAAGCCGAGCTCAACTTCAATTTAGAACCCAAGGCCTCCTACAGACTCTTCCAAAATTCTGAAGTAAACCTCGGATCTCTATCCGAGACTATGCTCGATGGAACACCATGCAAATTCACAATTATCCTTATATAAATCTCTGCCAGCTTTGACAACGGGATGCTGATGTTAATTGGTATAAAATGAGCGGATTTCGTAAGTCGATCCAACATTACCCAAATAACATCAAAGCCTCTCGCCGTATTTGGCAACCCAGTAACAAAGTCCATAGTAATACTGTCCCACTTCCATTCCGGAATCTCTAACGGTTGCATTAACCCCGAAGGCTTCTGGTGCTCTACTTTCGACTTCTGACAGGTCGAACAAGCATAAACAAACTGAGCTATGTCCTTCTTCATACCTGACCACCAAAATAACTTCTTCAAGTCATGATACATTTTCGTAGCTCCCGGATGAATGCTCAAGCTACTCCGATGACTTTCCTCTAAGATTTCCTTTTTCAATTCCACGTTATCCGGTACACATATTCTGCCCCGGAATCTCAACACACCAACATTATCCACTTTAAAATCGTTGCCAGGATCATCCCCTCCTGCAGGCATCAAATCCACCAGCTTCACATCAAGTTTCTGATTTTCTTTAATTATATCCAAAAAGTCATTATTCACTTTCAGCATACCCAATCTAATACTCTCCGGTGTAGTTTCACAAACCATACTCAAATCTCTGAACTACTCAATCAACTCCACTTCTTTCACCATTAAAGCTGACATATGAATTGTCTTCCAACTCAGAGCATCTGCCACAACATTAGCTTTTCCTGGATGGTAACTCAGATTAAAATCATAGTCCTTCAGAAATTCCAACCATCTTCTCTGCCTCATATTCAACTCCTTCTGATTGAACAAATACTTCAGACTTTTGTGATCACTGAATACTTCAAACCTTGATCCATACAGATAATGCCTCCAAATTTTTAACACGAACACCACTGCAGCTAATTCAAGATCATGAGTAGGATAGTTCCTCTCATGCACCCTCAATTGTCGTGAAGCATATGCCACCACCTTGCCATCTTGCATTAACACACCGCCTAATCCCATCTTAGACGCATCACAATACACTACAAAAGGATCATTTGGACTTGGTAGAATTAACACTGGTGTTGTAGTCAACTTCTTCTTCAGTTCCTCAAAACTTTCCTCACAAGCCGCATCCCAAACAAAAACTTGATTCTTTCTAGTTAACTACGTCAATGGTAACGCCAAATTAGAAAACCCTTCAATGAATCTTCTATAGTAACCTGCCAAAACCAAAAAGCTTCTAATCTTCGTTGCTGTCTTCGGAGCTTCCCACTGAAGTACTGCACTTACCTTAGATGGGTCCACCGCTATGCCATCACCAGAAATAACATGACCCAAGAAACTCACAGTATTCAACCAGAATTCACACTTTGAGAACTTTGTAAACAATTTATTATCTTTTAACACCTGCAACGCAATTCTCAAGTGTCCTGTATGATCTTCGTCAGACTTAGAATAAATCAGTATATCATCAATGAATACTACAATAAACTGATCCAGATAAGAGTGGAAGATACGATTCATATACTCCATAAACACACCCGGCACATTAGACACTCCGAAAGGCATCACTACATATTCGTAATGTCCATAGCGAGTTCTGAACGCAATCTTCTGAATATCACCTTCCTTTACTCTAATCTGATGGTAACCCGACCTCAAATCAATTTTGCTGAAAACACGAGCTCCTACTAGCTGATCCATCAAGTCATCAATCCTCGGAAGTGCATACTTATTCTTAATGGTCACTTTATTCAACTGACGGTAATCAATGCACAGACGCATACTACCATCCTTCTTTTTCACCAACAACACTGGAGCTCCCCACGATGACACACTTGGCCTAATAAACTTCTTATCGAGCAATTCCCCGATCTGAGACTTCAACTCTGCCAATTCTGATGCAGACATCTTGTACGGTGCCATAGAGATAGGTCTGGTACCCGGTACAAGATCAATAGCAAATTCAACTTCCCTTGTCAGAGGCAACTCTGAAATTTCATCTGGAAATACCTCAGGAAATTTGTTCACCGTCGGTAATTTATTAACTGAAGTCTTGCTTTCCACAGATAATGAGGCAAACACTGCAAACATGTTCGCTTCATCCTCCAACGACGTCCTCAACTCCCTGCTAGATAACGAATCCGCCAATGCTTCCTCTTCAGGAGTAAGAAACAATAACGTCTTCCTGAAGCAATCAATATAAACTCGATTGAACTCCAACCAGTTCATCCCCAAAATAACCTTGAGACTACCGAGTGGCAAACAGATCAAGTCCACTCTAAAATATCTACCAAACATAGTCAGTGGACAGTTCAAACACACCAAAGAAGTAACCACCGAACCAATAGACGTAGTTTTAATCGTCATCCTCTGCTCTAGAGTAGACGGCACAATCCTTAGTCTCTTCACACAATCAACAAAAATAAACGAGTACGTTGCACCCGTGTCAATGATAGCAATCAAAGGAATATCATTAATAAAACAAGTACCTTTGATGGAATGCTCCTCATCGGTGGATTGGGCTCCCACCAAGGCAAATACTTTTCCACTGGCTTGGGATTTCTTTGGCTTCTCACAGTGAGTGCTGATGTGACCCTTTTCTCCGCAGTTATAACAGGTAGGCATAGTGACCCTACAATCTGCTATAACATGACCTGGTTTACCACACTTGAAACACTTCTTCACCTCATTCAGACAGTTATTAGCACGGTGACCCGCACCACCACATCTGAAACACTTGAAAGTATCAACACCCACTCCTTTCTCCTTTTGTTTCTTTCCTACGTCAGTTTTCTGTTTCCCTTTATCAGCTGGAGCACTGTAAGGAGTACCTCCAAACCTCTGCTTACCCTTCTTCTCATTCACAGCCTTGTAATGAGCAATTCTAGCTCTGTTATCATTGTCATAGATTCTGCTTCTGCTTACCAGCTCTAGATAGTTTCTTATTTTCTGACAAGCAATGCCCAGTTTGATCTCGGGACGCAACCCATTCTCAAACTTCAAGCATTTAGAAGTCATTGCCTCTTCTGTATTGTAATGAGCACAATACTGAACCAATTCCTCAAACCAGGCAGCATACTCAGCAACAGTCAAATTTCCCTATTTTAGCTCTAAAAATTCAACCTCCTTCGCACTACGAATATCTTCCAGAAAGTACTTTTCTAGAAACTCAGCTTGAAACACTGTCCAAGTAATCTCAGTACCTGCAGCTTCCAACCTCTGACGACTATTGTCCCACCAGGATTCAGCCTCACCTTCCAGCACGTGAGTACCAAACCGTACCTTCTGAGCATCACTGCATTCCATGGTCCTGAAGATCTTCTCCACAACCTTCAGCCATTTCTGTGCAGCCTCTGGATCCAAAATACCTCCTTCATGTGTAGGCGGCTTATTGCTCTGGAACTGCGCTAAGTCACGAAACTGAGCACCTCCAGCCTGATTGGCATTCTCTACAGCTTGTGCCATGGCTTGCATAGCAGCAGCAAGAGCAGCATCATTCCTTCCTGCCATACTGATCAATAATCAACATATGGTCAGAACACACAATCGACTTTTATTCTAAGGACAGACTCAACTACTACACCTGGCCGGACGGACCGACCTGCTCTGATACCAATTGTAACACCCCACTTTCCCATTTTGTAAAATATAACAACATTACAGATAAAATCAGAGTTTTCAACTTTTACAAGTAGGATGTTACACCAATTGAATCAACATCAAAACTTCTTTTTATTAAATGAAATAAAACAGCAGAATTAATCATTTTATAAATTCACGGCACACTTGCCAAAATACTCCAAAACTCCACATAAACTCGTGGTCCTCAAAACATTGAATTCCAAAGAGATACGTAACAAAATTCAATACAAAATAACAACTAAGAAAATCCCCATAATTCCCGTGTTACGTATCAGAGCGACTCCTACGACTCGAACAGGCAACACGCACTCCAAGCAACTCAAGTACCTGGATTATCTGTACTTCCGAAGAAGCACAGACACAACAACAACAGAGGGGTGAGAACTACATTCAATAATAAACAGCAATTAATACATGATAAGAGTAGTTACTCACGCACAACCAACAATCACATAATCACGACCTACTTGTCACTTTCAATCATAATTCAATCAACATATAGTGATGCAATGTGACTCAACAACAGACACTATGCATGTGGTACCAAAATCGCCATGGTTCATTCAATCGAACCCGGATAAATCACACACACCTCTACTTGGCAATGATTTATCCCACCACACTCCACATTGGAGTTCGGATGAATCACGTACACTCCTCCTGAGCAATGATCCATCACCACCGACACACCATGAATGCATGACATCAATATGCATATAGTCCATGTATAACCATAATCATACAATCCCACGATCCTCCTGATCACAATCAATTCAGAAACACCACAGAAAACACCTCACACGACGTTAATTAGCTAATTACTAATTAATTCATCAAAATTATTAATTTAATTATTTTTATCACCAATCCTACATTTTTCAAGGTCTGACATCCATCCCCAACCTCTCAAACCAAAAGAAACAACTTCGGACGCAAAAACGGGAAAGGAATCGCGAAACGGCAAAATTCTGCACACTCACTGGCCATACGCGTATTAACCTAGGCCATACGCATATTGCCCATCTCGCTCGCCCATCCATACGCGTATTACCCCACTTGATACGCGTATGGGCAGAGACCTGTCTTTCCATCAAAGTTTCACTTCAGATCTCGTTACGCGTAATGCCAAGCTCCCATACGCGTACTGTTACGAGTACGGGCAGTGGGTCGTGCCAAGCCTCCTTTTGACCCTCTCATACGCGTATTGACCATATCAATACGCGTATTGACCTACCTGATACGCGTATGGCCAGATCTATTACGCAAATGCAATTTCCCCACACCAGTCTGATTTCTGCTACGGGATCCTCACTTTTTCACTCCAATTCAGTCCTAAACTTGTTTCTACACTAGTTTTAGGTCTTCTATTACGTTTAATTTCTTTTACCTATCAATAGTATAACGATTACAGGTCTTAGGTCTAATTATCCGTCACATTCACCTGCACAAAACCAGTCCAGCAACACATGTAATTTATACAGCAGCAAAAACAGAATTATTCACCAAAAATCATACAAATTCTAGATCCAACATGGAATTATAACAAGGATTTCACAGCAATCATACACCCAAACACAGATAATTCAAACAGAATTGTACATACGAATTCTTACGGGGTTAAGGACTCCCCACTACCCTCTCATGATTACATTGCCAATATTAAACCCATTCTCCCCCTTACCTCAAATTCTTGATTAAATCCTGCGAAAATTGATGGAGATTCTAGCCCTAGCACCCTTGTTCTTCCCTTGTTCTTCTTTCTCAAACCTTTTCTCTTTTTACGTGAAAACTGATTTTTGTCTCACTAAACTCCCCCTAATTCTAATTAATCAGATTTTATTTAATTAATAATAATAATAATAATAATAATAATAATAATAATCCTAATAATAATAATAAGAATAATAACAATAATAACATTATTAACCATATTACTATTATTATTTTCACTGCTATATCATTATTATTAAGCTAAGGTCTCTAATCCCCACTAATTAGATAAGGCACTACCCTTCACTCACCCTTAACAAGGCCAAAATAATACAAATTAACACACGACGATTAAATAATTAAAATGGGGTGTTACAACCATCATTGATCATAGTCCTTCCAAGTTCTTCCAAAACTCTATTTTTACGTTCCACTACCCCATTTTGTTGAGGGGTACGTGGTGCGGAAAAATTATGATCAATTCCGTTGGAATCACAAAATGCTTCAAATAAATGATTTTCAAACTCACCCCCATGGTCACTTCTAATTGACCCAATGTTTGTGTTTAACTTGTTCTGAGATAACTTAGCAAATCGTTCAAAAGCCAAAAATGTATCACTCTTATTTGCTAAGAAAATGGTCCAGCAAAACCTAGAAAAATCATCGACTATAATAAACCCATAATAGTTACCACCTAGACTTTTAACCCTAGATGGTCCAAAGAGGTCCATATGGAGGAGCTCAAGGGGTCTCATAGTTGAAACGATGTTTTTAGATTTAAATGAGATCCTTGTTTGTTTCCCCATTTGACACGCATCACAAAGGTGATCCTTTGTGAATTTAATTTTGGGCAACCCGATGACTATGTCTTTAGAGACAATTTTGTTAAGCAAATCAAAGTTGATGTGAGCCAACCGTCTATACCACTACCATGAATCTTCATTCATAGCGACTAGACACTTGTCTCCATTCAACGATACCTCATTTAACTCTAGCATATAAACGTTGTTTGCCCTCAAGCCCTTAAACACATTCTTTTTGTCGCTATCTTCAACTATGCAACAATCCTTTGAAAAAGATACTTTATAATTCTTGTCACATAGTTGACTAATGCTTAAATGGTTGTGTCTAAGGCCTTCCACAAGAAGTACATCATAGATAGTAATAGATGAGGGTTACCTATACTACCCTTACCAAGTATTTGTCCCTTGTTGTTATCTCCGTAGGTGACAAACCCCTTTTTCTTCGCCACAAAGTCGATAAAAAGAGATATGTCTCTGGCCATGTGTCTCGAGCAGCCACTATCCAGAACCCATCTTCTTTCGGTGGTCTCAAGACTTTGTACCTACAAAAACAATCAAGGGAGAGTAGGTACCCAATTCTCATTGGGTCCTTTAAGGTGAGTGAAACCAAGACCGCACTTGGGCAACCATTGGTAGATGCCTTTCGGAACAAGAAACCTTCTGAAGCGGCATTTCGCAATAGTATGGCCAGGCTTACAACAGTAAAGACAATTACGGTTCATTTGGAATTTACTTTGGCTATCACTATCTCGAATCACATAGGTATACTTTTGATATGGATTATTCATGCTCTCACGAAAATGTGATCGATCAATAGCAAACGTAACTTTTGGCTTAAGAGCCTTGTCCAATTTGGCCTTGAGGGTTCTCACCTCTTGTTGCCAAATATGACAAGTGTCACAGCCCCAATTGAACCAAGAGGTAGGATCCTCTTCAACCTTGGCTTTTGATGTGTCCACTATAGAGTTTTTGAGGGCTTCCAATTCTTTTTTGAAATCGGAAACCTTCTTCTCCAAATACCTGAAAATTCTTTTATTTGAGGCTAAACGTTGAAATGCTTCCTTAGCCTCATAGTGTAACATGTCAAAAGCCTTTTGTAACTCTAAATGTGACATAGTATTAACATGATCATATTTAGAATGCTTTACCTCTTTTGCTTTGTTGTGGAGTGCCATAAGACAAAAGTTAACGGATTCACTTTCGTCACTTGAGGAATCATCTTTCTCCGACTCACTATCGCTTTCCCAAGCGATGTATGCTCGTCGAGACTTGTTGGTCTTTTTTTTTGAGCGACTCTTGTCATTATCCTTATCTCTGTCTTTCTTTGGAGATGGACAATCCGGCTTGTAGTGCCCGGATTTTCCACAGTTATAGCACGTCCCTTTTACCTTGCCATTTTTATTTCCTTCGCTTCTAGATTGCTTCCTAAACTTGACTAGATTTCTATCCGAGTGTTGAATATCGTTCTTACGAACATATCTATTGTATCTCTTCACATATAAGCCCATATCATCACCGGATTCTTCATCTTTGTCATTATTGGTTTCATCATCACTTAGCTCTTGATGTGTGGACTTTAAACAAGAAGCCTTAAGACCTATCAACTTCTTCTCCGTATCTTTTGTGTTCTCTTTCTTGATACTCTTTTCATGTTTATCCAAGCTAATGAGCACTTGCTCATGCTCATCGAGTTTACCAAAGAGTGTTGTGAGGTCTAGTGTAGCAAGATCATTGGCCTCCTTGATAGCGGTGACCTTCGATTGCCATTTCCTGTTAAGACACCTTAGAATTTTGTTAGTAGAAACCTCATTTGGAATTGGTTTACCAAGAACATGCAATTTGTTGATAATGTGAATAAATCGTTTTTGCATATCCGCAATGGTTTCCCCTTGCTTCATGTAAAACAAATCAAACTCTTGCGTTAGTGTATTAATACAAGCCATCTTAACATCATTAGTGCCTTCGTGGGCTACTTGTAAAGCATCCCACATCGCTTTGGCCGTTTCAGAATGGGAGACTCGATAATACTCATCAACTCCCAAGGAGGAGATGATCATATTACGAGCCTTCCAATCATAGTTGTACTTTTTCTCGTCCTCCTCAGTCCATTGGTCTTCGGGTTTAGGAACGACAATGCCTTCCGCATTTGTCATAGTAATTTGCATGGGACCGTTTAAATAACGTTCCAAACCTTCCGATCTAAGGAATTAATATGAACGCGCATAAAATCCTTCTAGTAGCTGTAGTTTTCACCTGTAAAAACTGGAGCTCTATTATAAGCCCCCTTAGGTTCATTCGCCATGATCCAAGAAGTTTTACCGAAGCACCAGAATAAACCGGAGCTCGTGATACCACTTGTTAGATGATGGCTATGGATCTAGAAGGGGGGGGTTAAATAGATCCCTTGAGTTTTACACGCAAATGGTTTACAAAAATTCTGTTTTAAAAAATTGTTTACGGAAGCTACCACTGGATAGAACGTCTACAACGAACCTTCTACCAAAAGGATCGGATATGCGCGAATATATCACGGATGAGTATGGAAGAGAAAAATTCAGTTTTGAATACTACACTTAAAAACGCAGTCAACAAAATATCACTTGCTTGATGTTTATTCCAATCTAATGAGGTAAAGTGATAAGCAATTTAAAGCAATGTGTTCGAATTTTGCTTTGAAACAAATTATCAAACACCTAGTGTGCGTAAACACACTAAGTGCAGAATTTCTATGGAGGGTATGTAAAGCTGCTCCAAGATACAATTCAAGGAATTGTATCAGTTTAACAAAATAGTTTGTCAGCTTACAATTACTCTACGACAGAAATTTCAATAACTTGCGACTTCACAAATTCGAACGAACTGAATTGTAAAAGAGTTAAGGAGAGAGAGAACAAACACGATTTGATTAGGCAGTTCCCCAATCGTCCTCGCTTTGGGTACATCTACCCCCAACTCCACAAATGGAATTGAGATATGTATATATATAGTTGTTGCAAATTGTTTATTACAAGAGAAAACTATGAGCATCCAAACCCTCGAACGTCTTCGATTGTTGATGCAGAATTTTCTCTTCCCTTGATTCAAGATGAATCAAGTGCTTCGAATATGGTTGATTCAATTACCGTCCCACGCTACTAAACCGAAAGAACCTACCGTTCTTTGGTTACCTTCACTCGATCAATTGCAATCTACCAAGAATTCGAACCCAAACCACTCTTCTACGATCCTCTGATTACAGCTACTAAACCGAACAATTGCGCCAATTTACGGTTACCTTCGCCCAGCCGAATCCTTGTAGAAAGAACAGTTTGTGCAAAAACCCCCCAAATTCTATCCAATTCTTGGAGGACAAAACCAACTGGTTTGATTCAAGAAACACCTGCCAAACTCTCAACCCAGAAGATGAAGATCACACTTCCTAAATTCTGAACGTTATCACTTCGATCAATGGGCGACACAAACAAAGATGATTATGTGTGATTGTTTGTTTACTCAATGAAGAAGATGAAGATGAAGAGAGAAATGACATATATCTTTCACGTTTCTTGTTATATTAAATATGTGATGACCAAACTATTTATAGGAAAATTAAATGACCCACAAAAATAATGACAGAAATAACAGAAAGAAAATTAAGTGAAAAACACATATTTTTGAAGTCATGCGTCGACCTACCCACTCTATGCGTCGACGCATAGAAACAATTTTTTGTGTCAATCAAGTTGTGCGCTTTCCCGCATGATTTACAGGTCAGCGCATGAATTTGGAGTTTAGCGCATGAACTGGGAGGGTCAGCGCATGAACTGCATTTTTTCAGGAAATTCAATTTTTCTGAGTATTTTCACCTGACCAAGTTCAGAAACACATAATAGACCCTACTAAAATGATGATGGACATTTATTTATGGAAAAGACAAGGTCCTATGCATCTAGACACATGAACGATAATGATTAGACGCAATATGCCCGACACGTGAAGTGATACCGCTCAAATTACAATCTAATTTCTTACATGTTTGTTGACATCATTAAAACAAGGTAGATAGAAGAATATCCCTCACACCTTTTACAAGAAAGTGCCACGACTTGTTCCTGAGGATTCCTGCTGGTTCTAATCATTCTAAAAGCTTCTAAGGGATCAATTAAGAGTGTCCAAAGCATCAAATTACTTCTGGCACAAGGAACTTGGCAGATAGCACAAAAAGCTCCAAGAGGTAAGTGCATGACAACTTAAACTCTTTGAATTATGCATTCCTTTGATGTCCATTGATCATAAACATCTCATACATGTTGTATATGTTGTGTTTGAACCAATTTGCCATGTAATTCTTGCCTGTACCATGAGATAGCATAGAACATACAAAAATAGGCCTATTTTGAAATCACTATCGGATTTTGAGGAGGAAACATTTTCTGAAAATTCCAAAGGCACCATTGGATTCCTCATAAAATTCTAGGTCAGATGCACCTAAATTTTGTCCCAATCCATGGAGAAATGAGAAAGTTAGAGGCTTCACATAAATTGCCCAAAAGCTTGCCTTGCCTTGCCCAGGCCTAGAAACAAGGCATGCCTTATGAATTAATGGGGTGGTTTTGATACACGGATGTATCAATTCCCCAGTGGTAGCGCGCATGTGTGTTTGTTGCCAAGGTCGTGGGTTCAAACCCCACCCAGACCATTTTGCCATTTTTCACATTTTGCTATTTTTTTTCATATTTTCATGTTTTTGTTAATTAATTGAAAAATTAATTTCTCTCCCAATTTTAATTATTTTTTATTGATTCTTTTTTTGAAAATTCACAAAAACATTAAAATATTTTATTCCATGAAAATTTCACAAAAAATATTATTTATTTTATATATTTGGTATTTTTGTAAAGAATTATGTTTTATTTGTTTTTAATGATTAAAAATATTTTCTTTCTCTTGGTTTTGAAAAATTTAAATGATTTTTAAATCATCCTATGAATGAAAAATGATCTTCCAGATAAAAATCCAACATCACAACCTTTTTTCACATATTTGGTTATTTTAATTGAATTTTTATTCAATTAAAATACATTTAAAAACCAAAATTTAGGGTTTTGATCACTATCACCCTAACAAATCTTTTTTCAAACAACCTTTGGGCCGCTAATATAATGTAAGAGCCAACCCCTTTTGTACATAAATAATTTTGGGTCTCAGTCATTGTATAAGACCCACTGTGTTTTCAAAATTTCGGCGCGATCGTCCCTTTTTCAAAACATTTTCTTCTGGGCCTCTCCTTGAGTTGTAAGACCCATTCCTTTGTATAGAAAACCTTTTTGGGCATCAGTCATTGTATAAGCCCCAATATAATTTACAGAACAACGGTACGATTACTGTTTTTCATCTAGGCCTCTTCTTGAGTATAAGCCCCAATTTGTTCAAAAACAACTTCCCTATTGATTTTGGTTCAAACTTAAATAGTTGTTATCAAAACTTTCTTTAATTTCTTGAACAACTAACCATACAGCTGTTACAATGGAAGCTTGCTCGCCTGTAAGTTTTATCAGCTTTCATTTACTCGCTTTCATATATATAACTGTATTGCTAGAAGCTTGCTCACCTGTATGTCCTTTTTTCATATCCTTTTAAATACTTGTCATATATCAACTGTATATATACTTGTATATCTGCTTAGAGTTTTCCCTGACAACTAATTCTAGAATTAGGTAAAGCCAGTTGGTCACTCTTTAATACAGTCAAAACTAGATCCCCATAGGATTTCCAGATACAGTCTTGCCTTCTCTTGGGCTTAAACAATATGGAACAAAGAGAAATGCATTATTCCCGATGAAACTTTTCTCAGACTGTCACTATTAGAAATTGTCAAAGAAGTTTATTTCCCTAGAGAGGATTAATTCCCGGTGAAACCTCTCTTGAATTTCTTTAAACCCTAGAACTGTTCATTAAAGAAAAGATTATTCTCGGTGAAATTTTTCGTGAACTCTTCTTAAGTTTGGGACCCACAGGCTTCCTAAAAGCATCCCCGCCTCCTCTTGGGCTTTGTACAAGGACCCTCCAGCTTCTTAGAAGTTCTCATGCCTTCTCTTGGGCTTAATACAAGGACCCTGAAGACCTCTTAAAGGTATAGGGCAGAACTTAGTCATCCTTTGCTAGAGCAGTCTTTCCAGAGTCAAATCTCAGACCAATTTTAGGGTTGATTCTCATCCCTTAAAACACCTGCCTCCTCTTGGGCATCATACAAATATAAACTCTTCCATACCAGTAGACTTGGAAAGTCTAATCTCCTTTTGGATCTTAAAGACATTCTCAAGTTCCCTACAAACATAGGAGAAACTCTAGCCATTTTAATAAATCCCTAGCAGAGTTAAAACCCATGGGTTCTGAAACCCAGTCTTTCTCCTAAAATTCCCTAGCCAGGGTCATTAGTATAACACTATCCCAAATCAGTATAACACTATCTTCTGTAATCCTCAGTAAGAGTTGATTCCCCATTTGGACCTGCCTCTGGATCTCAACAATCCTCAGCAGAAGACAACCTCCTCTTAGGCATTGTATAAAGATTTCTTTCTTTGTTCTTCCCCAGCAAATATAGCCTCCTCTTAGGCTTTGTATAATGATCCTTCCTTTCCTCAGCACAATTAGCCTCCTCTTGGACTTTGTACAAAGATTTTCCCTAGCTGAGCTAACCTTTTTAGACTCTCTTGTTGAGTCAATCACCTTTTCATACTCTCTTGTTGAGTCAATCACCTTTCAACACTCTCTTGTTGAGTTCTTTTTCAGCCTCCTCTTAGGCTTGGTATAATGATTTCCCCTAGCAGAAGTCAGCCTCCTCTTAGGCTTTGTATAATGATTTCTCCAGCTTGTTCAGCCACAATCTTAGACTTTGTACAAGATAGATAAAAGCACTCTCTTGTTGAGTCAAATCCCTTTCAGCCTCAATCTTGGGCTTTATACAAGACACCCATAAATATCTTCAGTTGGGTCAGTTAAACCCTTTTAGCCTCAATCTTGGGCTTTATACAAGACATCATATAAATTTCCCTAAGCAGAGTCAAACCTCTTTTTAGCCTCAATCTTGGGCTTTATACAAGACAAGCCATACTCTCCAGTAGAGTTAATCCTCTCCTTTTCAGCCTCAATCTTGGGCTTTGTGCAAGACACCTACAAATATTCCCCAGTGGAATAAAAAAATCTTCTTTCAGCCACAGTCTTGGGCTTCGTACAAGACAGATAAATACCTCCCCAGCGGAGTCGATTCCTCTCAGCCTCCTCTTAGGCTTTGTATAATGATATCCCCAAAAGAGTCAGTCTCTTTTTTAGCCTCAATCTTGGGCTTTGTACAAAACAGATAAACACTCTCTTGTTGAGTCAGCCTTTTCCAACCTCCTCTTAGGCTTTGTATAAAGACTTCCCCAGTGGAGTCAATCATTATCTTAGCTTCAACCTTGGGCTTTGATTAAGGCACATATAAAAATCCACATCCCCTCAGAGGAAATCACAAACTCTTTGTAGGAAGATATTTCTCTGTGTTATCACTCTTCAAATAGATAAAACAAAACAAACCCTAATCCCAGATAACTGCTGTAAGTGGCACACTTGTTGATTCAAAAATCTAAGTTGTCGTCCATCTCTTATCCTGGTAAAAATCCTCTCTTTCATCTAATTGCTGTAAGTGGCAAGCCTCTGGATTATTTACATCCACGCCATTGTCCCTCTCTTAGCATGAAAGATTCCTAAGGAAAAATAGCATTGCTCAACACTGAGTTAAAGTTTTCTCCTTCAGGATAAACCCCCTATAAAGGAAATTATGGCATTACTGGATTCTCATATCCCAGTTAAAGTAACCCTCCTTTATAAACATTCACCCAACAGTTGTGATAAACTGACGAGATGCCTCCCTTTAGAGATGACAAATTCTCTCTCAGTCAAACCTTTTAGCTTCAATCTTGGGCTTTGAACAAGACATAAATACTCCTTTAGCTTCAATCTTGGGCTTTGAACAAGACACAAATATACTTTTTTAGCTTCTATCTTGGGCTTTAAACAAGACACCAAAACATCATCTTTTTCCTCCCATAGAATAGGAGGAACTACGATTGCTCTGATTTCCCTGTTTCTTTAAACGAGAATACGTAGGCATAAGATTGCAAAATCTTAGCGAGCATACCAACCAAAAACTTTAGGTCCAGTACCTTCACACATACCAATCAAAACTGAGGTCCAATACCTCACCAAAATCATCAAAAACTCTCTCTCTCTCTCTCTCAAACATTCCCAAACTTTCCCAAACCCATCAACAGATACACACCATCAAGTACAAAGCAGAAGCTAAAACTAATAACCCGTGGATAACCACATATAGGATGGGTAATTGACAACTCCCCCATTGTATAACCTGACCCCGGACCCCACAATCTCTTTAAGCGTTTATTTAGTTAAACATTCGTGTGCAAGGTTAGTTTTAGATAGCTTCCCTTTCCCTTCCAGCTTCACGGGATAAATAAGAAATCAGAAAGTAGCACCCCACTCCTCCTCATTGTGAGGAGAAGACCCTTCACGATAAGGTGGTCGCGTCACCGACAAAAATCGCACGCTACACAACTCTCAAAGTGTGCTTAATGTAGAACATATTCTAACAATAATATTTAGAAGTATTAGAACCCGTACACATGTAACACATATCAAATAAACCATTATGCTTTCAATACTTTGTTATCATCAAAACCTAAGGAAAATATGTCATGAACAAATCTTGTTCTAACATCATTCAACTGAGATGATGTTTTAACATATTATTCAACATATGTATTCTTCTCTATGGTTAAATCATCAATCACAACATTAATAGATTCCATCATGATCTTGGTTCTGGTATTGAAGACTCTATAGGCTCTGCTGTTTCTAAAGTAACCCAGAAATATTCCTTCATCACTCTTGGGATCCATCTTTCTTCTTTGTTCACGATCAGCCAAAATGTAGCATTTACTTCCAAAGACATGAAAGTATTTGACAGTAGGCTTCTTTCCTTTCCACAACTCATAGAGTGTAGCGGAAGTACCAGTTCTCAAGGTAACCCTGTTGTGAATATAGCATGCAGTATTCATTGCTTCAGCCTAAAAATGATATGGCAAATGCTTAGCATGAAGCATGACTCTAGCTGATTCCTGTAGAGTCCTGTTCTTGGGCTCAACTGCTCCATTTTGTTGAGGAGTGATGGGAGAAGAAAATTCATAGCTGATACCTTCAGATGAGCAAAAATCAGCAAATTTGCTATTTTTAAACTCCTTTCCATGGTCACTTCTAATCCTGGCAATTCTATTTTCCTTCTCTCTTTGTAGTCTCCGACATAGCTCTTGAAAAACATCAAAAACATCTGATTTTTCTTTGATGAAGTTCACCCAAGTGAATCTTGAAAAATCATCCACAACAACATAAGCATACCTCTTTCCACCAAGGCTTTTAACTTGAATATGCCCCATTAAGTCCATATAAAGAAGTTCCAGAACTTTTGAAGTAGTCAAATGTTGGATCTTCAGGTGTGACATCTTGGCCTACTTTCCAATTTGACACTCACCATAGATTCTTCCTTCCTCAATTTTGAGCTTAGGAATGCCTCTAATAGCTTCTGTAGCCATAATCTTCTTCATCCCTTTTAGATGCAGATGACCAAGGTTTTAGTGCCATAGTTGGACTTCATCTTCCTTGGACAACAGACATGTGGAGGCACAATTTGCTGATTAGGGTGTCCATAAGTAACAATTATCCTTAGACACGACTCCCCTCATCAATACTTCATTATTCTCATTAGTGACCAAACATTTAAACTCAGTGAAATTAACTTTCAGACCTTGATCACATAATTGACTTATGCTTATCAAATTAGCAGTCAAACCTTTTACAAGAAGAACATTGTCAAGACTAGGGAATCCTCTACAGGCTAGTCTTCCAACTCCTTTAATTTCACCTTTGGCACCATCACCAAAAGTTACATAACTGGTGGAATGAGACTTAATGTCCACCAGGAACTTCTTTACTCTAGTCATATGTCTAGAACAATCACTGTCAAAATACAAGTCTTCTCTAGCTGAAGCTCTGAGAGAAGTATGAGCAATAAAGCAAGTAGTAACTTCCTTGGGTATCCATTGCTTTCTAATTTTAACCATTGCTTGATTAACCATGGGCTTTGTTGGACCTTTTGGATAGCCATATAGTTTGAAACAGAAAGGCTTTATATGATTACTCTTACCACAGTAATGACATCTCTAATGCAAGAGCTTGCCTCCAGTTTGAGTATTCTGATGTCTGGCACGATGTTGAGACATTTGATTAGACATCATTGGCTCATCCTTCCTTCTAGGAGGAACAAATTTTGTCACATGGGTTCTTCCTTGACTATTTAAATATTGATAATCAAATCCTATACAAGTAAATATTCTTCCTCTTTCTCCAACTGGAAGTATCTCATCCAACACATTAGATCCATCGTTTAACATCCTCATTGACTTGGTCATGCTTTCAAGTCTTGAGGTCAACAGGGTTACTTTATTCTGTAGATCACATATCTTAGATAAGCACTCTTCCTTTTCAGTCTGTAGTTGAGATATAATTTCCTTATGTTTTTCTCCTATTTGACAGACCTCTTAACTTTTGATGCATAGTTCTTTGTAAGAAGCAGCCAGTTCCTTATATTCAATTTCTTCATCACATGAGTCTTCATCAGAATCCCACCTTTCAGTCAAAGCAGTTACATGCTTAGAAGATTCATCCTCAGATTCACTTTCATCATCAGACCAAGAAATAGACAACCCCTTATGTTGTTTCATGAGGTAGGTAGGACATTCTGCTCTAATGTGTCCAAAGCTTTCACATTCATGACACTGAATGCCTTTGCTTTGATTGGACCTCTCTTCTCATAGCTTTCTTTTGAGAATCATAGTTCTTGCTGATGTTAGATACAATGCTCTTGACATTAGGTCTTGACTTTCTGCCCATTCTTTTTAACACCCTGTTGAATTGCCTTCCAAGCAGCACAATATCATTAGACATTCCTTCATCAGTATCCATGTCACATTGATCCTCTTCATCTTCAGTGTTAAAGACAAAAGCTACGCTTTTGTTCTTCTTTTCAGATCTGTCACTAATAGCCAATTCAAAAGTTTGAAGTGACCCAACAAGCTCATATACTCTTAGTTTGCTTATGTCTTGGGCTTCTCTAATGGCTGTGACATTCATGTCAAATCTCTTAGATAGATACCTGAGAATCTTCCTAACCAGCTTTTCTTCTGATATCTTTTCTCCCAAGGCAATAAAAGCATTTGCTATTTCAAGAACATTCATATGAAAGTCATGAATGCTCTCATTATCCTTCATCTTCAGACTTTCAAATTTGGTAGTGAGCATCTGAAGTCTAGACATCTTCACCTTAGATGTGCCTTCATGAGTGGTTTTGAGAATCTCCCAAGCATCTTTGTCCACAGTACAAATGTTCATTAATCTGAACATGTTTTTGTCAACTCCATTGAATAGGGCATTCAAGGCTTTGAAGTTTCCAAGAGCAGTTTCATCTTCTTCCTTAGACCAATCCTCTTCTGGCTTCAAGGTCTCCTTCCCATCTTTATCCTTAACAACAAGATGTTCCCAACCCTTGATGATAGTTTTCCAGGTTTTATTATCCATAGATTTTAGGAAAGCCACCATACGTGCCTTCCAATAGTCATAGTTGGTGCCATCTAAGACAAGAGGTCTATTAACATTTCCTCCTCATTCCTTTTCCATAGTACTAGTAAGTATTTTCCCTAGAGCTCATTCTAAACAGAATAGGGTGCCTGCTCTGAGGCCAATTAAAATTCTAGTTAGTAGACACCAGATGTCGAGTACGATGTCACGACACTGGGATCAGGACAAAAACACAACACAAACACTTATACAGTTATTTTAAATGACTGGAAGTAAATAACACGATCAATTATTAACCCAGTTTGGTGCAACATCACCTACATCTGGGGGCTACCAAGCCAGGAAGAAAATCCATTATAACAGTATTAGTTTGAAGCCCAAGTAAACGACCTCCGGTTTACAATTTTCTCACCTAATTACTACCCGTGCTATTTCTATCTAAGACACTCCTAGATATGAGACCCCTCTCACTTCCCTTCAATCACACAACAATGATAAAAACTTATGACAATGAACAATGGAAGTCACACTTCTAATGACACAAAATCAACTCTTGCTTAAAAGCTTATGAATGATTACAAATCAAACACAGTCCAACTTAATCACCTAAGAGGTACATGAATGGGTCACAAATGAATACTAAACACAATCCAACTCAAATATCAAAGTGATATAAGAGTGGATCACAAATAACAAAGAACGTGCTAAACCCTAAAACTCTTCTTTCAATACACGGTTTTGATGCTCCATTAGGTTTAGAACTGCCCTTTTTATATCTCTTGATCAGCATGGGCTTGGGCTATGTATCTAAATAAAACGCATATCTAGAAACAACAACTGCAAATCTTCTGCAAAAACTTCTGCATGAAAATCGGAACAAAATAGAAAGTTTCCTAAAAAGTCTCCAAGATCCTTTTTGAGAAACAAATGCACGATCAACACATAACTGATGTTCCTAAAATAACCCTCCTTGGATTGCGATAGAATGTGAACTAACACCATATATTATCTCACACTTTAAATCAAATCTTCCAAATAAGTAAAACCCTAACACCTGATATAACATGTCACGATATCGTGCGTAACATCTCTGTAGTTGATGTCTGACTAACATGTCAAGACATCTTGCTGTGAAAGTTGTTTTAACAAAATTGCTGCCAATCCCAAAATCTCAAAACTAACAAAAATTAGTGTATGGTGTTTTTTCTTTTGGTCGCATTCCAGGTGATCTTGATGAGACTCTTATCATTCCCATCCCTAAAATTGACAAACCTCAAAATCTCAGTGATTTTAGACTCATTAGTCTATGTAATGCTCTCCTTAATCTTGTCTCCAAGGTCTTGGTTCGACCTATTAGACCGTAATTAGAAACCCTAATTGGCCCTCTTCAGAGTAGTTTTAGGTCACTACATGCATACTGATCGTGAAGGCTGGATCAGATCCTGTTGAAGTGGGCCACCAAGTACGTCTGAGATGCTGGGCGTATGGAGAGGAGGAGGGGGGTGTACCTGCAAGGCACTGCGACGCTCAAGTAAGAAAGGGTCATAGAAAAGGGGCAAGTACAAAGTATTAGTTCGTAGGGTGAATATTTGATACCTGACCCTCTCAAGTGAGAGGGTTTATATAATGCCCCTAAGCGCGTGGCCAACTGTCCTATTTTCGGGGCGAAATAACCTTTTTCCCGAAGAATAGGTAACTGCCCAAAACTAGCTGTTATGTTAGGCAGAGTGCCCAAAACTAGTCGTTGTGTCGGGCACAAGCATAGTGTCGGGCACATGCCCTTAGCTGTTCGGGGAGTATATGAGCCGTACGGAACGGGCAGCAGTTTTGGGGAGGACTATGCAGTCCTTGCCCGGCTGGAGGGGTAGAAAGGTAACTTTCTCCCTTTGGTGGATTGGACCTAGGCATTTGGGTCGTTACTGCAGCAGAAGTGGATTGGGTCGTGCCTGGCCATTGGCCCAGTCCAGAATAGGAGCCCCCCCAAGTCGTTGCTCCCGAGCATGAGAGTGATGACTTAAGGACAGCTCGCGGCTCCGGGGAGCCAACATAAGGTCATCGCTTGGCGACGTAGGAAGTTTGTCTAGTGGTGCCCGTCACCTTTGGGGTCTGTGATGTTCCTGACCGTGATAGAGCTGCCCGTCGTACGGGGAGACTAACGGTTAGAAGGAATTGGAAACGTTAGGGCGCCACGTGTGCATAGAGTTATGTGCAGCAGTTGCTAGGCAATGATGGCTAGTTAATAGCCATCATGACCTACGAGGGCGTGCCATTGCACGTGCCCCTCTGTATAAAAAGGGGAAACTCGTTCCATTCTGAACTTTCCGCTCTTGTTTCTCTTCGTCTCCTTCCGAGCTCCTGCCCGTTCATGCTGTCAGCTTTTCCGGCCACTGTCTCAACTCCGGGCAACCACTTTTCGTCCCTTTAACTCAAGTAAGTTCGTTGATTTTGCTCTGATTTACTCTTTTTGATGATCAATGGTATATTGTATGCGGTTAGGGCTAGGTTTAGAGGATGACTAGCTTCGTTTCCGGCGCTTGTTAACGAAGCTCCGCCTAGGTTTAGTGGACGGTGGTTATGCCATTTTCCACCTCTGATGCGCCGCTGGGCTTTTTAGGATGTTCTAGCGAGGAGGGCGGTTCACGGCGGCGTTGCGATGATGATGCATGTGCATCCGCCGTGGTCTTTCATCTTCTGGGTTGATGACGAATTATCCGGTCGAATACTCCCAGATTCCAGTGAAGCTTTGCAGTTTCTGGTGGAGCTTCGAACGGAAACTGGGTATGAGTACAAGGAGGTTCCTCACCTAGGAGTAATTTGTCTCGAGCATCTCCTCGCGGGGAGGTTTCTGAATTTTTCTTTTGATGTTAGGGCTTAGGTTGGGGACGTCGTCCTCAGCCCTTTGCGCGCCCTTTCACTTGACTAGCGGTGGAAGGGTGGGTTTAATTTATCGTCGAATTCACTTTTTTCTCTGCTTTTCTGATGATCGATATGGCGATGGGGCCAGATGGAGAAATTATCCTGGATTCGTCCGAGGAAGAAACAAGTTCCTCGGACAGTAGTAGTTCGACGACTTCAACTACCCCCAGCGAGGTCGGGGAAGAAGAGGAATTGGAAGATACGGAAGAGGATGTCGTCGAGGATTCCGCAGAAGAGTGGGAGGTGGCTGAACCAGTCGAGCACGTGTCCGAGTTTGCTTCGTATTTGGGAGATGTTTTCTTGGTAGTCGGGTCAGAGGGGGAGTGGAAGGTGCACTTTCCCACCGAGGATGAAATGGTCTGTACGAATTACAAGGAGCGCTTCACTATGTATGAATACGCGTTCAAGAAGTTGGGAATGAGGCTTCCGTTTACTGATTTTCAGTAGTCTGTGTTCGTACACTTGAATTTGGCCCCGACGCAGTTGCATCCGAACTCGTTGGCCTTTATACGGGCGTTTGAGCTGACCTGTGATTTCTTAAAGATAGGGGCTACTATTCCCTTGTTCTTCACTGTCTTCCACCTTCAACGGCAGCTGACGGGGAAGAAGTACGGATGGGTCTCGTTGAAGCAGCCTCGTAAACTGTTCAAGCCCTTCTCAGAATCGATACGGACATTCAAGGAGAGGTATTATATTATAGAGCTAGTGTCGGAAGCTGCCCATGACAGCACTTATGTGCAGGAGATCGAGGTCGATGAGGACGGTAATGACCTGCGCGACGAGGATGGGAAGTATATCGGGGAGAGGCTGCTGAAGTTCCCCTTCCACTGGGGGCCCGCCAATTTTACCAAGAAGCTAAACGAGTATGTTTTTCAGCAGCATAACTTGGACGAGCAGGATGCTGCCTCCTACGAAAAGCTGGTAAAGTATGTTAGCTCGTTTCGTCTCGCAAAGTGCGTCACGAAGAAGGGGGAGCCGATCCTTGAGGATAATGGCAGCAGACACGTGGAGTATCATTTTATCAACACCAAGGTGCTTCTGGAGTGCAAGACTCTCGTAGATGCTCATAAATTGATCGATAGTCTTAGTGTTATTTTAATTTGCCTGAATTATTTTCTCCGTGTCTAACATGCTTGTACTCTGTTTGTGCAAGTGAGATGCCTTAGGCTCATGAGAGGATGGTGAAAATGCTCTTGCGAGGAATAAGCTTAGAACGGTCGTCCCCAAACCTCGATTCACTCAGCGTGTCCCTACTCCTTCTCAGCCAGCTTTGGGGAGTGCATTGCATGTCCCTGCTCAAATATATCCCTTGCCGTTGACCTCCAGGTTTAAACGGGCTAGGCCCAGTGAAGCGGTGGATCTCAGCCGGGCACCGGAGAAGGGGGAGTTTGAGCTTCCTCCGTGCATCCTTGACAGGAAGTTCTTCGAAGGGACTTCTTTGGTCGTGCCTCAGGCGGATTCTTTACAGTTGCAGGGTTTGGATCGTCCAAGTAAGAGGGCGCTGGTGGCTCAGGATGCTTCTGCTTTGGTCAGAATGCTGGAGATGGCGGCCGTATATGCCGAAGGGGACTCTGTAACTGAGTCTGAATTAAGAACTGCCCGGGCCACCATAATGTCTCTCGAGGAAAAGGAGAAAAAGGCCTCGGAGTTGGCGAGGAGTTATGATGAAGCCCGAAAGAAGGCAGATGAGGAGGTGGGCAGGCTGAAGATAGAGAATTCGACGTTGGCTGCGGAGAAGAAAGCGGTTGAGGAGCTGGTCGAGCAACTGAGGTCGCCCAATGCTCCTGGCGAAGACGAGCCTGAAGATGTGAAGGAGTTAAAGACGAGGTCTGAGTTGGTTGCTCGTATGTTGGCGGCCGAGGATGACAATATCGTCATTGCGGACGAATCCTTCAAGAACGTCGTGTCTCAACTGCGAGTGGTGAATCTTGAGCTTGATTTTACCACTAAGGGTACCCCCTATCTGGCGCATGTTGACGGTGGTCGTATCGTTAGGCCGGATTCCCTCCTCGAAGAGCATGTCGAGAGTCAGCCCGTGGAAAGCCAAGAGCCTCAGCCAACCTTCGAGCATGTCGACCAAGTGGACGAGTGAAGGTTTTTTCTGTTGTCGTTGTAATTTGTCCGGCCTGCGTGTCGTGTATTTGTTGTAACCTATTTTGGGGGCCTGGCCCCCGGTTTATGTAATCCAGTACAATCATGGTCCTAGTGGCCATTTATCACATTTAAATTATATGTCCGGTCCTGGTGGATGGTTTAGCTATTTGCATGGTTTTACTCGCTTTTATTTTTTGCTAAGTGGTGTACTCGTGCTCGTTGTGAATGTATGTCTGCCCGTGATAGGGAGTATTTGACTTATGTGAAGTTTCAGGGGATTGCTCGTTGTAGATGTGTTCAGCAGTGAGGGGTACTAGTCGAACAACCGGGGAATATCCTGGCGGGGATGCAGAGCTTAGGTCGCGTTTGAGGCTTGAGTTCGCGGCGTGAACGTCCCATCGCGAGCTAGGGTTCTACCAGTCATGGTACTTTGACGACGGCGATGCTCGATTGAGGACCGATGTCGAGCAGATACTCGGCTCGTTACGGAGCGGTGTTCTGCTTTATTGGTATGCGACGCTTGTACCTAGGCGTGCATAATGGTTGGTAGCTGACGTTCGTCATCGCGATGGGTCGAACCGAGAATTAGAGCCTTAGCTATATTGTTTTAGCTTTTAGGCGTTCCATAGTCGAGCAAGTTCTTCCCCATTGAGATGTTCTAGGTAGTAGGCCCCATTCTCCGTTTTTGATCGGATGCGATAGAGTCCTTCCCAGTTGGCGGCTAGCTTGCCTTCGCGGGAGTCCTTATGGTTTCTTCTTTGGACGAGGCTGCCCACGTTGAACTCTCATCGTATGACTTTGGCGTTGTGCCTGATGGCAATTTTTTGTTTTAAGGAGGCTTCGCAGAGGGTCGCCCCTGTTCGGATTTCCTCGACGAGGTTGAGTTCCTCCCTTAATGCTTCGTCATTCATTTTCTCATATAGGGGTGACTCAGTTCGCCTAGAGGGTACGTGAACTTCGACGGGGATTATAGCTTTGGTCCCGTATGCTAGACGAAAAGGTGTTTCCCCGGTTGTAGAGTGTGGAGTTGTGCAGTATGCCCATAAGACGCTGTGCAGCTCCTCGACCCAAGCCTTCTTTGTTTCGTCCAGCCTTTGTTTGAGGCCTCGAAGGATGACTCGGTTAGCTGCTTCAGCCTGCCCATTTGTTTGAGGGTGCTCGACAGACGCGAAGTGTTGCTTCGTGCCTAGTTGGATGACGAAGTCCTGGAACTTCCTGTCCATGAATTGTGTCCCATTGTCCGTTACAATCGCTTAGGGGATGCCGAAACGTGCGATGATGTTTCGTTTGTAGAAACGTAGTATATTGAGGGCAGTTATTTTGGCCAGAGCCTCCGCTTCTATCCATTTTGTGAAATAGTCTACACCCACTATTAGGTATTTGTTCTGATTTGATCCTACCACGAAGGGTCCTAGGATGTCTAGGCCCCACCAGGCAAATGGCCACGGGGAGAACATAGCCTTGAGCTCGTTAGGTGGGGCCAGGTGCATGTCCCTGTGCCGTTGGCATTTATCGCATTTCTTCACGTGTTCTTAAGCGTCGTGATGCATGGTCGGCCAGTAATATCCTGCTCGGAGGGCCTTTCGGGCAAGGGATCTTCCACCGAGATGTTAGGCGTTGATTCCTTCGTGGATTTCACGCAAGATGTGAGCGACCATTTCTTCCTCGACGCATTTGAGCAGCGAAATGGAAAATCCTCGCAGGTAGAGTTTATCTTCGACCAGGACATAAGAACAGGCTCTTCGCCTAACCACAACGGCCTCCTTGGGGTCGGATGGGAGTTCGTCCTTGGCGAGGTAGTTGTAAACGGGGGTCATCCAACAATTGTTGTCGTCAATCACGTGTACTTCGAGGGCCGGGGAAACCATTTCAATGCTGGGTCGAGGTAGAACCTCCTGAATGACGGACTTGTTTCCGCCTTTCTTCTTTGTACTGGCCAGTTTGGACAAAACATCTGCTCGGACATTGTGTTCGCGGGGAATATGTTTCACTTCTACCATTGTGAACTTTGCCATTTCCTTTTTAACCAGTGCTAAGTATTCGGTCAGGTTGTCGTTTTTGACTTGATATTCTCCTCGGACCTGAAGAGCCATGAGTTCTGAATCTATGCAAATGACGACTTCTTCTGCGCCCAGGTCCTCGACTAGACATAATCCAGCGAGGAAGGCTTCGTACTCAGCCTGGTTGTTAGAGCTGGGGAAGGACAGGGTGAACGACACTTCAACGATGATTCCTTCGTTGCTCTCCAGTATGATGCCCGCACTGCTTCCTACCGAGCTAGAGGCACCGTCCACGAAAATGGTTCATTTGCGCGCTTCGCTCGCGGGGGAGTCTGCGAACGTCATTTCTGCGATGAAGTCGGCCAGATCCTGGGCCTTGAGGGCCTTCCTGCTTTCATACTGGATGTCAAATTCAGACAGTTCAAGCGACCATTTGGGCATTCGACCGGCCATGTCTGGCCGTCCCAGCAACTGTTTTATGGGTTGATCTGTTCGAACCACGATCGTGTGGGTTAGGAAGTAGTGTCTCAATCTTCTGGCTGCGTTGATGAGGGCCAGAGCCCCTTTCTCTATCTGTTGGTACCTTATCTCTGGTCCTTGCAGTGCTTTGCTCGTGAAGTATATGGGCTTCTGCTCGTCAAGTGTCTCGCGGATGAGAGCGGCGCTTACCGCTTCGGTTGCTACGGCGAGATACATGTATAAAGTTTCGCCGTTGTCCGGGCGAGAGAGGAAGGGTGGTTCTGAGAGTGTCTGTTTCAGGTGGAGAAGAGCCTTGTCACATTCCTCGGTCCATTTAAATGCTGCCTCCTTGCGGAGGAGTTTGAAGAGTGGTAAGGCGTGCTAGGAAGACTTGGCCACGAAACGTGACAATGACGCGAGCATCCCGTTGAGGGACTGGATAGATTTCTTCGACTTGGGTGTTGGAAACTCGGAGAATGCTCGGCACTTATCGGGATTGGCTTCGATTCCTCGTTCCGTTAAGTAGAAGCCGAGGAACTTGCCTGCCCGGACACCGAACGTGCACTTCTCTGGGTTGAAACGCATTTTGTGTTTTCTGGCTTGTTCGAAGACCTTCCTTAAATGGGTAGTGTGATCGGTTTCCTCATGGGATTTTACGATCATGTCGTCCATATAGACTTCGAGCATGTCACCTATCTCTCCCCGGAAGACCTTGTTCATCATTCTTTGATAGGTCGCGCAGACGTTCTTTAGGTCGAAGGGCATTACGTTGTAGTAATAGTTGCCAGATTCGGTCATGAAGGCCGTGTAGTTTTTATCGCTCATTACCATTGGAATTTGATTATAGCCTGAGTAGGCGTCCATGAATGATAAAAGTTTAAAACCGGCAGAATTATCAACAAGTTTATCAATATTGGGGAGGGGTAGACATCCTTCGGGCATGCCTTATTAAGATCGATGTAGTCAATGCACATTCGCCATTTGCCATTAGATTTTTTCACAAGTACAACGTTGGACAACCAAGTGGTGTACTTGGCCTCCAAGATAAATTTGGCCTCGAAGAGGTCCTTTACATCTTTTCCTGCAGCCTTCGCTTTCTTTGGAGACTGCTTTCTCCTACGTTGTGCTACTGCTTTGACGGCCGGGTCAATTGTGAGTTGATGGCAGGCGACTGACAGGTCCAAGCTGGGCATCTCGGCTGCGCTCCAGGCGAAGAGGTCGGCGTTCTCACGGAGGCATGCTTTGAGCTGCTTTCTCGCGATGTCGGGCAGGTCTGCTCTAATCTTCACTCTCCACTGAGGGTCGTCGCCGAACAAAACGAGCTCGAAGTTGCCATCTGGGATTGGGCGCATCGGATGGGAGCTGCTGCTGGACGAGGTAGACGAGCTGGCTGAAGCTGCTTGGTCCCCCTGTTTCAGGTGGCCGTCCCTGATCAGTATCTCGATAGCATCCTTCAAATGGATGCAGTCTTCGGTAGTATGGTCGTGACTCTTGTGGAAATGACAGTACTTTGATTTGTCAGCGTTGGGTTTGGCCGACAGTTGTTTGGGGAAGCGGACCCCTGCTTGTTTAAATTCCGAATTTGCGCATTCAGACAGTATCTTCTCCCTTGAGACAGTGAGGGGGGTGACGAGATATCAAGGTTTCCTCGCCTCTGGAGGCCCGAGCGTTCTCCTGATGGCGTGATGCTCGGACGTTGCTGGTCGTAACCTTCTCTTCATACTGTATGTGCGATTGGGCTTTGAGGAGGAGGGCATCTAGGTTCCTCGGAGGTGCGAGGCCGACGACCTTAGAAAACCCTGAGCCCGGGCGGAGTCCCTGCTCGAGCAGAAACTTTTTTATCTTGTCCATTGTAGGGACCTGTACTGCTTCTTTGTTGAACCTCTCGATGTATACGCGGAAAGGTTCGTCCTTTACTTGGATTATGGCCCCAAGGGAGGCCTCAGTCTTAGGGTGACGGCGAGAGGCTGTGAAATGCCGTGAGAACATTCTACCTAGTTGTCTCCATGAGGTAATGGATTCTTCGGGCAACTGCTTGTACCACGTCATCGCCCTTTTTCAGAGCGTGATCGGAAATAGTTGGCACTTGATGGCGCTCTGGACGCCGCGGTAATCTAGAAGTGCATCGATATTCTCGATGTATTCGTCAGGGTCCGTCGTACCCTCGTACGTGCCTAGTGACGGGGGCTTCTCCAGGTCCTTAGGGAGACGGGTCGCCAAGATTTCTTGGGACAATGGGCCGCGAGGCTCATTATCGCTGCTGGAACTGGAGAGTGACAGGGACCGAAGGGTTTGCTCGCGGCGGCGGTTCTTTCGGGGAGAAGGTGAGTGGTTCCTTCGGGGAGAAGGTGATCGGTCCCGGCCTTTAGACCTGACCGGGGGTGACTCCTCGTCCCTTCGGGTCCTCTTATGACCGGGAGAGTGCTGGTTACGTGGGGAAACTTGGTCACGCTTCCGGACGGCGCGAGAGTCAGGCTCTTGGCGCAGTCTTCGGTCGATACCTCGTCGGGGCTGCAGGCTCCTTGATCGTCGTTGGTTCCTCCTCAGAGGAGGGGAACTTGGACGAGTGGATTCTTCTAGTGCCCCGATCCTCTCGTTCTGCTGCAGGATCAGGGTGTTGGTTTTGTTGATCGCCTCCAGAAGGGCCACCACGGCCGGGTCGGCATTGGGCAGAACAGGAATGGGCTGGATGTCCAGCGAAGGCTGATCGTTGTTGTGGTCAGCGAGGTAGGGGAAGGATAAGTTGTGGCCCCGTCCCTCAGAAAACGGGCATCTCCGAGAAGAGAGGACGGGCCGTCAACATCAGTCTTGTTGACGGGGGGACAGCGGGTTGGAGAGCACCTATGGCGTGATCTTGAGTGGCCATGATGATGATCTTGGAAATTTGCTTTGATCTTCGGTTTCCGGGGAAAGAAAGATGGGGAGAACAATGTTTCCCACAGACGGCGCCACTGATCGTGAATGCTGGATCAGATCCTGTTGAAGTGGGCCACCCAGTACGTCTGAGATGCTAGGCGTATGGAGAGGAGGAAGGGGGTGTACCTGCAAGGCACTCCGACGCTCAAGTAAGAAAGGGTCAGAGAAAAAGGGCAAGTACAAAGTATTAGTTCGTAGGGTGAATATTTGATACCTGACCCTCTCAAGTGAGAGGATTTATATAATTCCCCCAAGGGCGTGGCCAACGGTCCTATTTTCAGGGCGAAATAACCGTTTTCCCGAAGAATAGGTAACTGCCCAAAACTAGATGTCGGGTAGAGTACTCAAAACTAGCCGTTGTGTTGGGCACGGGCATAGTGTCGGGCACATGCCCTTAGCTGTTCGGGGAGTATATGAGCCGTGCGGAACGGGCAGCAGTTCCAGGGAGGACTGTGCAGTCCTTGCCCGGCTGGAGGGGTAGAAAGGTAATTTTCTCCCTTTAGTGGATTGGACCTAGACATTTGGGCCGTTACTGCAGCAGAAGTGGATTGGGCCGTGTCTGGCCATTGGCCCAGTCCAGAACACATACCAAGAAAGGAAAATAGGGGTTTCTTTTATATATATATAAGATTGATTTTGAGAAGACATATGATTGTGTGGATTGAAATATTTTGAAAATCACTCTAGCAGGATTTGGATTTCCAACGGTAACAATTGATCTAATTATGATTTGCATCACCTCCTCATCCCTGAATCTTAAGTGGAATAATGAAAAGCTTAATGATTTTACTCCTACTCGTGGTCTGCGACAAGGTGACTCTATGTCTCCTTATTCTTTCTTTGTATGGAGAAATTGGCTCTTCTTATTCAAGAAAAAATAAAATCTGATAACTGGCTCGCCATACGCATCTCTAACAATGAACTGACTATTTTTCATCTCTTCTTTGCAGACGATTGTCTATACTTTACAAGAGCCAAAACTTTTCAGATTAGGTCAATTAATGAGGTTCTTCAAGCTTTTTGCAAAGTCTATGGTATGAAGATCAATGTCCATAAATTTAAATTCCTCCACTCTAAGAATTTATCACGGACAAAGGTAATAAAATTTGAAGTTATGATCAAATTTCAACATACCTTTAATAGTAACAAATGTCTTGGATTTTCTTTGCTTTCTGGTTGGGTCACAAATGTAAATTTCTCATTCATCATTGGTAAAATTAATTCTTATTTAGCTAGATGAAAATGTATGCTTTTTAATAGGCTAAAGAGGCTGACTCTTCCTAAGTCTGTGCTTAGTTCTATGCCTATTTATACCATGCATAATTTGTGGCTTTCAAAAGGCATTTGTAGTAAGATTGATTATTGTATAAGACTGTGTTAGTTCTGTTATTAGCAGCAATTTTGGTAAAACAATGTGTTTGTTCAAGATGTCATGTCTGATGTCTTAATATGTGTTTCTAACATTATGCTTGTGGTGTGTTGTTTGGTATTGCAGCTTTTGTGCATGATGTCAAGACTGATGTCTTAACATATGTTGACAGAACATCATGTCAAGACTGATATGTGTTTTAGGGCTGCGTGTTAATTGTTATGTTTTGAGAGATTCTGTTTGTGAGATTGCAGGCGAAATTCTTGGAGAAGATTTATTCAGATGCAATCGTTTGTTTCTATATTTAGGGCGAAAAGATTTAAAGATAAAATCTGTTTTTATTGTGCATCAAATCTGTGTTTTTCACAGAGCCCAAGCCCAAGAATCTGTTTCTATTTAAAGAAGTCTCAACCCTACTTGGACGATACGAAGACAAGAGATTGTGTACTGAGTGTTAAGTATTAGGGTTTGTGTTTTCGTCTGTGTATTGTGAGCCATTCATTCATCTGTTTTGATGTTTGAATTGGACTGATTTAGTTGAGTTGTGATTTGTCCACTCTAAGCTTTTAAGCACGAGTGTTTGTTCTTGATTGAAACTTTTAAGCAAGATCAAGGTATTGTCGTTGAAGTGTGTCTTCTACTTTCTTTATTGTAAGTTGTTATCATTGCTGTGATTGAGGGGGAGTGAGAGGTGTCTCATATCTGAGAGTGTCTTAGATAGAAGTGTCATTGGGTAGTGATTAAGTGAGTAGATTATCAACTGGCGTGTTGGCTGTAGAGTCTATGAATTGATACTACTAATAGTGGACTTCCTCCCTGGCTTGGTAGCCCCTAGACGTAGGTTGTTTGACCGAACTGGGTGAACAATTCTCTGTGTTTATTTATTGCTTTCAAGTGCTGTTACTTTTATTATCTTGTTCATATAACAGATATTGATGTTGTGACATCTCACTCGACATCACATATCTGATACCAGAATTTCAGACTGTTCGTTTGGGGAGGAAAATCTAGTCACTGGGCTAAATGTGATACCATAACTCAACCTTCTACTAGAGGTGATCTTGGCATCAGAATATCTAGACATATTGATGTTGCCATGTTGGTAAACATGTTTGGGAGCTTCTTCACAATCCTGACAAGTTGTGGGTTCAGTTATTATCAGCTAGATATAATTATGTAGCCCACATCCTAGAGGCGAATAATTACCATGGAGCATCGTAAACATGACATTCTATTGCTAAAACAGTTGAGGCTCTTAGTCCGGGTTTTTATCACTAGAGTAAGGAGAGGATACGTTTCCATTTAGTATGATAAATGAACCCCAAATGGTAGAGTTTGTGACATAATTCCTTCGGTGGATGAGCAATATACGATATCATATATGTCTGCAGTTATGGTACTTGGAATTTTGACATCATCTCACCCATCTTCCTCAGGATATAAAAATGGAAATGGCTAATGTCTTTACTAATGACGACTCAAATGATATTTTTATTTGGGAACCATCAGTATAAGGTACTTATTCTACCAAATCAGATTATTCTTGGTTAACTTTAATGTCTAATCCACCTCATATTCAGACAATGACTTGGTCTTAGATTTGGAACATCAAGTTACCTGAAAGTATTCGTCATTTTGTTTGGATCATCATGCATGATAAGTTACCTACCAACTATACACGGGTCATTCATCTCATATCAACAAATGCCTATTATTATAGATGTGATGCATCTAATGAAACTATCTTACACACTTTAAGAGACTGCCCTAAGACCAAGCAAGTTGGGAATAATTTCAGTTTTCCATCTCACATTCATTTTTATGAGGATGATAATTGGATGAAAATTAATGCGATCTCCAATCATGTCCTTCGTTTCTTTGTTGTTCGATGATTTGGAAATCTAGTAACGAATAATCCTTCAAAGACAACATTTGCTCTCTTTGAAATACTCTTAGCCAAAATAACTACTCTTTTACACTCTACCAAACATGCTTTTAGTGATTCTAATAAGATATCAAATACTAGACTTGTGTCTTGGCATCCTCCCCAAAGAATATAATAAAAGTCAATGAATATAGTAGATTCATTGGTAATCCATGATCAATCCGACTTTGATGGTCTTTTAAAAAACTCTTTGAGATTGAATTATATGAATAAAAAATAAATAAATATGAATAACAAATAATATGAATTAAAATTAACATAAAATTTACAAACAAATAAATATGGAGAGCAAAGATAGTGCACTGACAGTGTAAACTTATTTTACACCATCATCCAATAGAATTATAACATTTCGCCATGTCATATCAGTATTTTAAAATTAAACTTGTGATTTGACGGGATACACGCCCGTGATTGGTTGACGGTATAAAAATATTTTACACTGTCGGTGTATAATATTTTTTCTCATAAATATGAATAAAAATAAACAAAAATCTACCATATAAGAACACTTATACTACCAAAAATACCATTCTACCCTTTTTGCCACGTGTCAGTCTGTTAAGTCCACTATCAATTTTCAAAATCACACCCTTTCCTCTCATCCTTTCTCTCTATCTCTCTTTTTTCTTCTTCTTTCTTCTCCGTGTCCTTCTTCTTTCCCTCTCTTTTTCTTACACCCTTCTTCTTTGTCCTTCGTCTTCTTTAATACTACGGAAAAAAACCCATACGTAAAATCGATTGTATGACAATTAACTGGTTTTGTTTTTGTTGTAGGATTTTGTGGGTTCGGGTTAGGTTTTTGCTTTTACGGGTTCACCGGAGAATGTCGGAAGCTGAGCGGGAATGACGACTGGAAGAGGAAGGTGATAGAAGAGATTCTCTACAGTTGACGATTATTATGGCTTAAGCATGCTTTCTCAAATAGTTCATTCTGTCGTTTTGAAATGGATACTAAATTTCATCTTGCTGCTACTGATGTTGTTGTTCTACTTTCTTTTCTTCTTCGTCTTTTCATTCTCATGCTTTTTTTCTGTTGTTATTCCAATCTTAATCTCATGCTTTTTTTCTGTTGTTATTCCAATCTTATGTTCTGCAATATCAGGATTCACAAAGAATGTCTGAACAGAAGCTTCGACAACGCCTCAGCAGTTTCGTCGTCAAAACATAACCAATGGCTCAAGGTAGATGTTGTTGAATTTGAGGTACTGATTTCTTTTGTAACATAACCAACGAGCTGATGGAAGTTGTTTGTTGTTTTGCTACAGGTAAACTCTATTTTTCGCATTTTCTATGGTTTTCTTAGTTAAGTGAACATTTTGTAACACTTTTGTATCACAGGCTCACTATAGTGATCGATTTTCTACATACCCAGTAGAAGGTGAACATTTTGATGCCTTAAATTTTACATTTGTAAGTTCATCTGATCGATTTTCCCGGTGGGTCTGAAGCTATTATTGTTTGCGGTTTTTGTAGTCATATTTCAATATCAGATTTTTATTCATATTTCAATTCTTATGGACATATTTCAATGGCATACAGGCAAATGAAGATGGTTGCTGCTATAGTTATGATCTCAGGAATTTGGATATAGCCAAACATGTTCATAAAGATCACATTTTTGCAGTGTAATAATGGTGTTTCTTTAAATATTTACCGTTTTTTGTAATTATGCAAATCCTCGTACTAACATTTTCATCATTTTTTTCTACAAAATGGATATTAATTACTCACCAACCAGTCGAGACCCTGTTACTAGATCTTACGATAGAACGGTCGAGTGTTTATTACTGGATCTTACGATAGAACGGTTAGTTATCTTAGACTTCATTACAATCTTGTCGTTCGTTTTTGTTGAATTAGAGACAAATCTATTTAATTGTTTCTCATTTGTAGGTGAGAATCTTCCCTAATACTACTGGTCACAGCCGAGAGATTTATCATACTAAAAGAATGCAGAGAGTATTCTGTGTCATGTTCACCGGTGATGGAAGTTACGTGATGTTGGGAAGTGATGATACTAACCTCAGGCTTTGGAAGGCCAAAGCATCAGAATAACTCGGAGTAGTAAGTTGATTTTGTCGCTGACCTATTTATGCCTATTAACTGTAATTTTTGCAGCTTAAACCACTGTTTTAAGAAATTGAAAGCAGGTATGTGATGCAGATATGTACTAAAGATTAAGGGAGCCAAATAATTGCCGATGTTGATGCTTTGTCGATTCTATTTGAATCCTTAGCTTCCCCCTCATAAATAACTTATATATTTTGGCAAAATGACGTATTGATCTACCGACAGGGGCACAGTTGATACAATGCAATCTATTTACGTCAATGAAGTTGGTGTTTCGAGTCCTTTGACAGAAGAAATAACTGTCATTAGATACACTTTTGTTATTCTTTTATTTTACAAGTAGGAACAGGAAACTTCAAGGAGTGGCTGATGGAATTATCAAGCTCTGGTAAAGGTGTGAGATTGTAAAGATTGCAGTAAAAATAGGTGTGCAGAATACTAGCACTAAGATAATGGTTGCAGAGCTTAAGGTCAGTCATCATTAGATTAAGCTAAGGCTTACATAATGAAACATTGGGTGTTGTTCAAGATAAACCAGAAACTGAAACATAATATTTCATTCATTGATGCAAGTTATACTCAGATTTAATTTTCTTGTCATACTGTAAACATTGATGACAGGAGAAAATTTTGTAACTGCGATATTTAAAAGATAGAATTATTTGCAGACTATCGGAGCTTTCATGGTCAGAAAAGGGAATCGGAAACAACAGTGGTGTGTGATTTCGTTTGTGGTGGTGCGGCGGTTGGACTGAGTGAGACACGCTTCCATGAATTGCTTGAAAACATTTACACCGTATTTTGTATATATTATATTTTTGTGCGTTATAATAGGTGCTTACCCTTTGAGATCTTTCTGATTCTAAAGGAGTGTGTTTTGTGCTACTTTTACATCAATTTGTTGTGTCATTGAAATGAAAAATGTATCCACTAAATATTTGCAGGCTTCATATTTTTTCAATACTCGTATGGATGCTCAAAGAAGAAAAAGGATCCAAATTCACCCAAGAGGACATTGTCTAGGTTCATGTTCTCTTAGCAAGTGGAAAGAGAGGCGTGTTTTATGTTTTACATACCAGTTGTGTGGTTTTGGATTTGGGTGTGTTGAAATAATCACTTCCCTTCTGCAAACGTGCTCCGAGAAACATGATCCCATAACATACTAAAATAATTCCTATGATTATGCATCCCCTGTACCAGAATTAGAGCCGACTCAGCTAATCTATACTTTTCTGTAATATTGTAGGACAAGAGAGGGCTCATAAATTACTGGTTTGGCTTTTCAGTTTCATTTTTAGCTCTCGGATGGTACTTGGCTATATTAGGTATGTTCATATAATGATTCAATCATTTTCTCTTCATAATCATCTTTTAGATTTTAGTAAATCAACATGTATCCGAGTTTACTGATGCAATGAAAAAATTGTATTCATTTAACTTTTTGTTTTCAAGAATTCCTCCAAATAAATCTTTGTACACAGTCAGTTACATGCTGCTTAGTTTTACAAATTCTGGGCTTACATTTATGGCTTTATATGTTCTGGTGAGTTTTAAATGTTGTGATTGTGCATTTAGCTAATTTTAGTATTGATATTGTCTTGCTTTCTTTTGTGGCAATTCAGAAGCGAATCAAGAACTTATAATGGCTGAAGGAGGAATTACTCTGATATCAATGGCTGCATCTAATGCTGAAGGAGGAATCACTCTGTTATCAATGATTGCATTCATGTTGTGGAAATGCTATATTTCCTTGCTTCTTTGTCATTCCTGTTGCTAAAATTTAAGTTTTGCATTTTTTTTATCTATCAAATAAAAATAATTCGGAAATTACTTAAATGCATACAAGCTATATGATGTATTAATGGTTAGTCTGATTCTGATGCCATTATTAATGACTAATCTTCACATTACTATCACTAGATATCATTTAAGTTTGTTTATAATGTTGTCTTCGTGTTTTTCATCCAGATAAAATATTGATGACTCTGAGATCTCAGGGATGTATCATAGCCTTACTGGGAATTGTAAGATGTGGACACCCAGACGTTCTTTCCCAAGTTACATGAGGAATCGCCAATTTTACGAAATGAGTCTCAAGCTTCTAATCAAGGTCTACTTTCTTCATCGTTAGTATTTGATTCTCAAAAGTTAAAATGTTCAATGTAAATGTCAAATTGGATATAAAATGTCAATGTAAGTGTCAAATTGGATATAAAATGGATAAAGTTGTTACTATATGATTGTCACCAAAATATCGGTCATCCAATAACTAAGGTAAAATTCATGTTTCTAGGCAAGCCAATGTCGTCGTTTTTGCAATCTTCACTTACGCATGAAGATAGGATCGAAGACCATACAAATCAGAACAATGAATACCAAAAGCAGTCAATTTCAAACACAACATAGCAGTCAATTTGTTTCCTCTGCTGGAGAAGCAGTTTCTATGGCTCAACAAGTCATCAAGACCATGCTAGCAAAGGGATATATTCTCAGTAAGGATGCATTAGCTAAGGCCACAAATTTTGATGAGTCACACCATGTTCTGCGACAGCAACAACCAAGGTTTCAGAATTGAGCCAGAGAATCGGCCTCACTGATAAGATATCTGCAGGCTATGAAGCTGTTAAATCTGTCAATCAGAAGTATAATGTCGCTGAAACAACCATGACAGTTGCATCGGCCACTGGAAGATCAGTAGTAGCCGCTGCAAACTCTGTCGTTAATTGTAGCTCTTTTTCAAAGGGAGCCTTGTGGATGTTCGGTGCTCTAACCCGGGCGGCTCAAGCTGCATCTGATTTGGGTAACTGTGGTGATAGGCACTAAGGCATTGAAATTGTTCTACTCTTATATTTATTGTATATATTTGTGCTAAATAACTTCTCTAACACTCTATTTGGAGCTCTTATTGTTCAAAATCATAAGCTACTGGGTCTGTGAGCAAATGATATATCCTGATTTTATGTTTTCCTCATGGTTGGATAATTTTTGTATTGCTACAATGGTACTAATTTCATTTGTCATCTTATTCTGCCTTAGTTTTGAATTCAAATGAAGTTTAGTTATGATCATATACATTTAGAGTTTTGTATTGACTTTTTAAATATTTGTCTCTTATTGCTTATCTTCTTGATTATTTTCATTGCAGATGCTGCTAAGTTATTGAAGAAGTCGTATTTTAGTGGAGGTTTGTGGCTTAGTGATTTCTCGATTCTATATAGTTTAGTGGAGGTTTACACTTCTTAATTGATTGGTCGATCCCTATAACAAGAACAGTAGCTGCATCTGTTGCTGACATTGATTTCATTAAAAGAAAAGAAGGTATTTAGGAGCTCTTTGAGGATGGAACTATTTCATTCTTGAGCATAGCATCTATCTGCCATAGGTTCAAAATACCGAATTCTCTAACTGTATCAGCAATATCAAGGTTCGCAGAATTTGACATGAGCATGGTTCCAATAAAAATGGGATTACCAATGTTTCCTAATAAATAACCGTCAAATTTTAATAAAAAACACTGCATATTATACTCTATTATTTGAAGTTCTTGAGGGTTGTCTATTTCAATATTACTAATCGTGTTGTGAATTTATCTTACTTCTTACGCTTATCACATCAACATGTAAGAAAGGAGCATGTGAATTTTGCACCTCTTGATCTAACTGATGGGGTTGAGTTTAGCTTAGCCTAACTTCAATGGAACTAACGGTTAAAGCTGAGAAGATTGTAGACAAGATGCTTGCTCCCCAACTTGAAATCCTTGCTCCGGTTAAGTACTGAGAGAAGATCATGGACGAGAAGCTTGCTAATCAACTTGAGTTATTTTGGATGAGTACTGAGTTATATTCAGTAGCTTTTCAAAGTCTTGCTTTTGAGGCACAATATCAAATTGAACTTGATTTCAGTTTTGTTTGTTATTCTATTTTTGTTGGATACATTAAAAACATGATAATATAACACTAATATCAGTTTCAAGTCTTGGTGAAACAAGTTCTGTTGATCAAAGATTCCATGACTCGTGCTCATCTAGCCATACTGGTAAACAAATTTCATTAAGTTTCATGGAGCTTCAGGTATTGCGCCTGATAAAAAAACTAAACATTTTGGTAAGCCAGTTAGAAGAATTGCAGGATGAGATTGCCTTTAAGAATTCCAGGATTGCTGAACTTGAAATAGCCTTTACTTGTGATGAACTTCCTAAGGAAGAATCTACTAGCACCATATGTTTATTAGATAAAAAATTTAAAGAGCTGGAGTCTGAGCTTGAGAGTCTTTTTCGGCAAAAGATTGAAGCCGAGGTCAAATACCTGACCATAAAAAACATGATGCAAACAATGCATGACAGTGAAGTGCAGATTCTAAATAAGGTTGAAGTGGCAGGTAAGGAGGATCCAAACAGAACCGATGAGACTTTTATGATTCAGAGCAGATTATCCAGGCCGGCTTGTTACTTTTTATTTCAGCTCATCATGTTGTTAATGTTGGTTCTTTGGTTAGTGTCAAAGTTGGGGCCTGATTCAGAAGGGGTTGTTCCTACATAATAAATCTGCAAAATTGTGCTTTCTTTAGTACATTCACACAAGTTTCTTCACTCATGCATGATATACATGATGTAAATTTTCATTGTCATCCCACATTAACCTTTGTTTCTCTAGGTTGGTAGAGATAGGTCCATGTGTTATATTGTTTTCATACCATTTTTTGCACTTCTGTAACTCATTTTGTTTGTAATATTGGCTCAATAAAACCAGTATATTTTTTGTAATATTGGCTCAATAAAAGCAGTATATTAGAAATTTTAGAAATCACTTGCTTTTAGAAATTACTTAGTTTTGACGCCCATGACTGAAGTGCCTTTTCATTAGATGGTAATCAAACAAAACATGGAATAACACTAATTATAACACTAATAACACTAATTATTCTATGTTTGTTGGAGAAATCACTTGCTTTTAGAAATTACTTAGCTTCCTGATATTTCAAAACTGACATGCTGGTATTAGTGATTGTTCATGAGATGGAAATAAACAACAAATTAATTGCTCAGAACATCTATCATTATTTCATTTGTTACATAAATACTACGTTTTATTAATTCATTTGTTAGATAAATATTACGTTTTTTAGTTATTTATATATCTAACAATTTTGTTTTTTTAAATATGTCTATTTTGCACAATTGTTTTTTTTCTAAATTGGTGTTTAAATTTTTTTCTTAACAATGATTGATTTAATTAATTTATATATTTATCTTTGACTACTTTTTTTTCCTATTTTATAATTAAATTAAAATATTTTCTATTTTATTTAAATTTCAAAACCAAACTGATGACATATTCGCGGTCTACACCAGAACCCGTGCGGACGCACGGATTTCCCACTGGTTTTCAAAAAAATTGGACCGGGTCGTTTACAAAGCACACACCAAACAACATCGTATGTCGCCGCAAAAACACACTGGTGAATGTTGTGAGTTCTCCACGTATTCAGATAAAGCACATACCTCATGCTACGTCATCATTTCCTTCCTTAATTCTCTCTCTCTTTTCGTGTCTGTTTTAAACCACGCAACCACTTCCTCTATTTCACTCTTTTCTCTTCTCCTTCCATTTCTTAACTTCAATTTCTATCTCTAGTGACGCAAGCTCAATTTCCTCTCAAATTTTTCCACCGTTACATGGCTGTTAAATCGCATAGCACCAACAATTTTCTATCGTTAAGGTAATCCATTGGTTCCTCTTCGCTGAATCAGTTATAGCCAGGAAGCTAGGTTTTAGTTTCCTAATTGTTTGTTTGTTTTGTACCTTGCACATGAATTGTTTGACGAAATTCCTAACTGAAACTCTAATCCTTCAACTCTTACGTTTCCGTTTTGTTTACCTATTTTCAGTTTTCTGCAATTCTCTTGTCTTTTACTGCGGGATTATGTACGTTTATTATACTAGAATTTGTGAAAAATAGTTTATGATAGTTATGATGCATTGTTTTCTTGTTAGTACTTCAGGTAGTAACTATATGAATGTGATGTATTGTCGAGTTTAACTGTCATTTATATGTTTAAAAGCAATGAAGCACGGACGCAAAGACACGGACACCAACAAGACACCGATAATAATTTGAAACAATAAATAAATTGAATGTAATCACAAGTGTCGGTGCCGGTTTCCGAAAGGTGTCGGTGCTTGAGAGTTTAAAGAAAGTTATATTTTGAAACTAATTAGCTTGTAAAAGATTTGTAAAAAAAAAAAGAAACTTGTAAGAGTCATTATATAGTCTTTACTAATATAGATTCAATGCTATGTCAAATAGTGGCTATAACAGCACCATAGAGTACCAGCAGAGTTTAAATAAACGACTATTGTTATGTGATATGCGATTTATTTAGTAAAAAATGTTGTAAAATAGTGGTTATAATTGTGCTTTAGTGTAGCAGAATTTGAACAACTCGCAATTTTCTATAATCTGCGATTGACAACAGTGTATAGGTTACTGTGCTGCAGGAAATAGTATTTGATATATATTTTGTTTTTTTTTAATTGTGGCAACTGCATTCCTCCCAGCTTGTTTTTGCATATGGGTCTGGGTGTATAAGTGTGTGGGCTGTTTCTAACTGCAATTCATTTTGCAGTTCTTCGAATTGCCGGCTTTCAAATGGTTCATATTGTGTAGGGAGGAAAGTGTCGGACTTGCATTGTCTACTTTTTAGTAAATGGGGCAGGACAAGAAAGGGATGCCTGGTACAACATGATTTGCTATCATTAAGTAATGGAAATGGCTCGGCAGGCTGTAAAAAATACTATTTAACATTTTCTAAGACTGGAAGGAGTTTACACTTGTTCCCATTTGCCACCTCTGATGATGGTATGGCTGTCAATGGGAGTCCACAAGCTGACACCAATGCTAACCTTGAAAAACTGAGGGTCAAACTGGATAGTTCACTTGAAGATGAAAACTTTTATGATGGACTTGTTCAAGCTTTATATGATGCAGCCAGAGTTTTTGAGCTAGCAATTAAAGAGCATAAATCGTACTCACGTGTATCCTGGTTTTCAACAGCTTGGCTTGGGGTAGACCAAACTGCATGGATGAAGGCATTGTCATGTCAGGTATCATCAGGACTTTAATTATTAGACAGTGTTACTATTGTTTGATTCATACCATTTTCAAAGTATGATATGCATTTGTGAATATGAAACTTTGACAGACAGCCATTGTTATGGCATGCTGTTCTCTTACTTAAATTGTGACAAATACACGCCAGGTGAACTGTCAAAGGAACGCGCATAACTAAGTTTTATTTTACATGCCTTGTTAGTGTTTTTGACAAATTCATGCAGCAATGTATGTCAATATTTTGAAGTAATGGTTGATATTTTTTATTCAACAAATTGACCTTATTGTTTCCTTTAACCAATTTAGAGGGTTACATTTAAATGTGTACTTATGATATTGTGCTATGGTTCTTCAAAGACCCATTACTATTGACTAGCGGGCAGCTAAATCTCCGGCTTCGGGTAATTTAGTGTATTGCATAATTTTAGATATAGGGCTAGGGTCATTTGGCTTCAACTACTTTGCTAAATTTCTAAATAACTTTTCTTTGTATTTAAGTGTTGTTAAGAATCAAAAGAGAAGAGAAAAATGAATTGAAAGGTAAGAATCAAAGTAATCAGAGTTTATTGCTCGACCAAAGGGAAGGCTTCACTATTACAACTGAAGTATAGTTCTCATACAATGTCCCATGACCCTCACTTGAGTCACTTCCTTTTATAATCGTATGTAAAGGTTCTCAGCTAACAGTCAACGTAGAATGGCATAACTGGTTGCAAAAATCTCCCCCAATGCATTAATCCCTCTTCTTGCTAGATTATGCTTTCAATATTGAAACCACTTGGCTCCAATAAGATTAATAATATCCAAGGTTGTCAAGCTCAAGTGTCTAAGTAAGTTCTTGGAGCTTCCATAAAATCAGCACGTAGAATTAACTGACAAACTTGTAAAAAAGTGATATTAAAAAAAACCTTAAAATGAGATGTAAAAAATGATATAATACCGTTAGTAGAATAGTAATTCAACATTCCAAGTCCATAATAAAGTAAAGTAGCAAACCAATATCAGTATATCAGCAGATAACAAACAGAACCCGGATGGAAAAAAGTTATGAGTGAAAGGAAGGACTTAAACAGAGGAAGTAAAAACTCAGAGCAGCCATCAGAGGAAGCAGAAGCACAACACAATGGCAGATGACAAAATAATGAACACTGGGTGTGCACGTGCAGTGTGTTGTGCTGTGTAGCTGTGGACAATGACAGAACTGTGATACTCAAGGCTGTCAAGATCAAGATCTTACATAAGATCGGGGGAGAATAGCAAGATCATAAAATATAAAATCATAGCTGAGATCGGAAGATCCTACCAAATTATTTTTGTAAGACCGAGGAGGGGGGAACAAGATCGTAAAACATAAGATTGCAACAAAAATTGTAAGATCCTACGAAAATGAAGAAAATAATAGTACAATTTTAAATTATGTTGGTAGGCAAATGTAGGCAAATGTATTCGTGTAGGCAAATTTTAGATATTAGGGACATACTTGGTCAATTACAAGGATTATCATAAGTTAACTAGTTAAAACAAACTCTACAAGTGGGATGTTTATTCTCTAAATCTTAAATCTAAAACTTCATCATTTCAAAACGGCACACATTCATCCCTGCCAAACTGTAATTGTTGTGTCTGTGCATCTTGTCATCCTTCTCACCTTTTAAAGGCGGTGGCTGGAAAACGGCCAATCATGACCGAAACTGGCAATAATCGTACAAAATCAATGAATTTACGATTCTTTTTCAAAATTTGCTACAACACACGATTCTACTAAGATCGGGATCGTCGGAGGCAAGGTAGTCAAGCACTAGATCTTAAGTAGGATCGAATGGCCTGTGAAAGATCGTAAAACTAGGAACGTAGCATGACACTTAAGATCTTACCAAAGGGGAAGCGATGATTTGACATACATATACACACACAAAAACATGAAAATTATAATACATGGACAAAATAACCTATAATTGACAAATTCAAAAGACTTTCTCCAAAATAAGCAGCTCAAAAAACATAAATCTAACTAACAAGTCTAATAATCTATGACATTATGTAATTCTCATATCAATATAGTCATATAAAAAGCAACTTTAGCATGTAAGATCTTAAGATCTTAAGACCCATCACTCCTAACTAACAAGTCTAATAATCTATGACATTATGTAATTCTCATATCAATATAGTCATATAAAAAGCAACTTTAGCATGTAAGATCTTAAGATCTTAAGACCCATCACTCGATCTTAACAACCAAGTGCACGAAAAAAGTTTTTTCTCAGATAGTAGCACTAAAAGGCATCTTTAGCACGCTAGATCGTAAGATCTTAAGACCCAACACTCAATCTTGACTACATTGGTCGGAGGCTATGAAGCACGAAAACCCCAAAAATGACTCCGACACTGACACGACGACACCATAAATAATTTGAAAAAATAAATAAATTTAATGTAATCACAAGTGTCGTTGTAGGTGTCCGACCCCGACATGGACACGCCGTTTTTCAGAGGTGTCCGTGCTACGTAGGTCGGAGGTGGGTGAGATTGTAAAATGTTAAAATTTTAAGATCTAGAACAAGATCTTGACAACCATGGTGATACTGGTAACTCTGTTAGTGGGTTTTGTTTTGAACGAGGGGAAAATGCATGAAACAGAGGGCGGGGGAGTCTTTCCGGTGTCGAGTGCAAGCAAGTGGCAGGCCAAGTGTGAATGCACCTTTTGGATGTTCAAATGCAGAAGGCCACTGGAACACTCAGGCAAGCTTCTCCGGCAGGGAGCAGCATTGTTTGTTGCAGGCAAGCTATGGTTGTCAAGTGTTCAATTGCAGTTTGAGAGAGCCCGTAGGCAAAATTAAGAGATTGAAAGCCGGAAGTTCAGAGAGTAAATATGGCAATGGCCAGTCTTGAACAAAAATGAAACACAATTAAATCATATGTTTTGAGTCTTTTTTAGCTCTTAAGTTGGACTCGCCGACTCATTATCTGAATTGCGAGTCTGTTCAAGTCCGACTGAGTCTGACAAATGATTCCCAGTGCGAGTTAACCAGATTTGGCCACATAGAATCTAAACTTGATTTACGAGTTAACTAATTTTTTTCAAATGAATACTATTTGAAAAGATTGAAGCAAATTATATGTTGCCGAGTCTTCATCATAAATGAATTTTGGTAGTGTTTACTTTATTGCCTTTGCTACAAGAATTGTTACTATGATGTTGATCATGTCTCACCTTATTTCACTGTTTCCAAATTTGCCAAATTTTTGAAGAACTGAGAAACATGTCATATAAATTTTCTCAGGCTGCCGTGTACTCCTTATTGTATGCTGCAAGTGAAATTTCATCCCGAGGTGATAGCAGAGATAGAAATGTCAATGTATTTGTTCAAAGGAGGTAGCGTGTTACTTTGTATTTTGGTTCATTTTATATGTTTCTTTTACATTACACTTATTTATCAGAAGGAATAGAAGTTCTTTGGCTGGCCCTATGTGATAAAGTTTTATAATAGACCATGTACCAAAAATTATTCATTAGATAATTACTTCAGTCGTTTGATTTTTTAACTATTAACATGTATTTTCTATAGCTATGGTACATATTAATGTCAAAATTTGATATTTAAAATGCATTTTTTTTTTCACGAAAAGCCTGTATTGGATATTATGTAAATCATCCGAAGGCTTAATTCTAAGTTTAAGTTAGTAACTTGTGTTGTACTTTTAATATTGAAGTTTTGTAACAGGCAAACTTTAAATGTTACTTAAAGTTTTTATCATCACAGTGCTTGTATACTTATAACCTGTTTTGACTGCCTTCGAATATTTGATTTACCCGTACCCGTACTGCACTGTCTCATGTTTTTCTTTTTGTTCCTTCCTTACAGGTTTAGTTTTAATATTTAATAGTGCTCTCTCTTGTAGCTTTGGGCCTAATACTTATTTTAAATGTTGTGTCGGTCCAGTTTGCTAAGGCTATCTGCTCCCTTGGAGAGCTTAATTAGAGAGAACTTATCAGCCAAACAGCCTGAAGTAAATGAATGGTTTTGGTCTGAGCAAGTTCCAGCTGTAGTGACATCCTTTGTTAATAAGTTTGAAGGGGACGGACGCTTTACTTCTGCCATTGCTTTGTATGTTTTCTTTTAACATTTCTACATATTAAGATGTTAACTTTTATGGCTCTGTTCTTGCTCCTTCATGTTATATTTATAGACAGTGCATAAATGATGTTTTTGGCTGAATTCCCAGGTCTGGAAAAACTAAGGGTTTAAGCAGTGCAAGTGATGTATCACTTCTCCTTCTTGCACTTACATGCATTGCTGCAATTGCTAAACTTGGCACGGCAAAAGTTTCTTGCTCACAGTTCTTTTCCATGAGCACAGAGATAACTGGTAGTTTGATGGACATGCTGGTTGGTTTAATTCCTATAAGTCAAGCTTATAATTCTATAACGGATGTTGGTCTACACAGAGAATTTCTTGTACATTTCGGTCCCCGAGCTGCAGCTTTTAGAGCAAAAGATGAGTGGGGTTCAGAAGAGGTTGTTTTCTGGGTAAATCTGGTTCAGAGGCAGCTACAGCAAGCTATTGATAAGGAGAAAATATGGTCAAGACTGACAACATCTGAAAGCATTGAGGTTAGTTGTGTTTAGTTTTGAAGACATCATGGTTTTGACACTACTAGAAAGGTGATGTTGCATTTCATGTCTAGGAATATATATTTAATTGAAATGACTACACTTACAGTTAAATTACCAAAGTGAGACCTAATATTTTGCTTGATTTGTACTACCTCTGTCCCTAATTATAAGACCCTGTTGAGTTTTTTTCTTGTCCCTTTTTATAAGACCCTCTTCAACTTTCAAAATGCATTAATTATTTTTTCCACACTTACCCCTAATTATATTACATCTTTTTTTGTACTCTGTAATAAATACAGTTACATACACATTAACTATTTCTCTCTCCTAAGGATAAACTTGTAAAATTATACAAAATAGTCAATAAATTTAATAGTCTAACCAATTTTCTTAATTCCCGTAATTTTCTCAACAGGGTCTTATATTTAGGGACGGAGGTAGTATCATTTTACAAATTATTATTCATTAACAGGTGGGCTGGCTTTGAAATTTGACATCTGAAACATATTCCTGTGACTGTATAATTTATTGACATCTGAAACATATTACTTGATCATGGAATTTGTTTTCTGGTGGACTGGCTTTGAAAAACAAAAGTATTCCACTATGGATAAAAATAATTTCTTATTTTATTTTTCCAGCATAGAGGAGTATGATTAAACATTGAGCTAAGTTTACTTTCTATTAGAAAGTTTCAAGCGAAAGCACTTTATGTAAATAAAATAAAAAGAATAAAGAGATGAGTTGAGTTGGATAGGGTATAATAGAGCTCAATCCTTTTCCATTCATTTGTGTTTTTTTTGGTAACAAAAGGCTTCAATTGAAAGAAAGTTAGCATAGTGCAGGTTTTGGAGAAGGATTTGGCTATATTTGGATTCTTTATTGCTTTAGGCAGAAGTACACGGACATTTCTTTTGGCAAATGGTTTTGATACTCTCGATGATCCAATTGAAGATTTTATCAGGTACTATTTCTGTCACGTATTATAACTATTGTTAGAGTACTAGGTTTCTTATTGTTTTAGTAGTCTTATCATGAATATTATTCGGTTGGGCATGTATTAGTTGTCCTTCTAGTATTTGACCAGATGATTCATATAAATAGGTATAATTAGGTTACTAACTATACGTTTATAATATCATCACAATAGTTCCTACAACTTCAGCCCCTTTCTATTATGGTTTACACACATTTTGTTCATTTATTTATTTATTTATCTATTTATTTATTTATATGACTATTTATTACAGGTATCTTATTGGGGGCAGTGTTTTATACTACCCTCCACTCTCATCCATTAGTTCATATCAAATGTATGTTGAGGTTAGTGTTTATGGTCCTTGCATTTAACATAGATGCTTTATTAAGTTAGTTTAACTGGTGAAGTCCTTTAACTGCATAGGTAGTGTGTGAAGAACTAGATTGGCTTCCTTTTTATCCGGGAATCACCAGCATCACAAAACAGTTGCATGGGCATAATAAACCAGAAGGTCCCTCAAATGCCGAAGCAGTGACGCAAGCATTCGATGTTTGCTCTCATTGGATGCAGAGCTTTATTAGATACAGCACATGGCTGGAGAGCCCCTCAAATGTAAAAGCAGCTGAGTTTCTGTCTACAGGGTAACCAGATAAATGTTTATTTATAGTTTAATGAAATACAAGCTTCTAACTTAATAAATTCTTATATGTATCTTATTTTATTTTATTTTATGTTAGGAACAACAAGTTAATGGAGTGCATGGAGGAACTTGGAATGATAAAGTATGTGGCAAAGTCTGCATCTACAGTGTTTTATTTTTTGGCATTCCATTAAGTGCATGTGCATATTCATTGATGCCGTGATTCAGGTTTCAAAACTTTATATTTTTGGGATAACATATTGATCATATATTTCTTGTTTCAGCAACATCAAGTTTAGTTGCTATTGCTACACAGTAGTCATGTCAAAGTCATTTCTGTGTAGTCAATTGCAGTCATAGCGGCTTGCCCTAAGCGCTATGTGAAACCCTGTGTGTTTCCGTTTAAGTAACAGATGCAGTGCCACCAATAGCAGTTTTCGCAGCGAAATACTGAATTTATCTTGACCTTTTGTTCATTTCCCACCAAAATATCCGTTTATGGTTGTCAAATGGAATTTCAGATGTTAGAATGGAGTAATTCCATGTAGTAGACAAAATAGAAGACCAAGAGTTGAATCTTGAGGCTAGAATAACAGATGCGCTCAAATCATTAATGATATTCTGTATCTATGCACAAATTCCAAAGTAGTTTTCAAATACATCTTGTCAAAGTCCAATACAATCCTTTCAGGAAATGAATTTAAGGGTTGATCCAAACAGTGTTAACTTTTTTCTCTCTAATATGTGGCCCTGGCTTTTATATATCATTGACCTGTTAATACGATATGTTTGGCAAATGTCCTTTCATTAAAAAAGAAAGAAAAGAGAGCAGATGCCCTATATAATAGAAATGTGTTTAATAGTTGAACCATTTTACAAAAACATACGAGTCTTCTACCTGAGAGCTAGTTCTGCACCTAAAGCCACGTGCAAGTAGCAGATAAAATGTTTCCAAGCAAATGTGGTGACATTTTCTAGAAGCAATTTATGTATATACATTTTGTATCTATAGTTTTACTGGAGAGGTTATGAACCTGATTTCCTACTCCAATAGTTTCTTATTCCAAAAGTTGTACTACTACCACTTATTATCTTCATAAATTTAATGCAGGGATAAGACATCGGAGAGTGATACCAAGAAAATAGTTGACAGACAAAGTTCCACAATTCAGTCAACAATAAAAGGGTCAGGTTCTTTTGATGAGGTTTGGTTCCTGCTTTTTAAAATCTGCATTTAATGCAGGTGCTTCTTCCAAGTTTTTTAAATTAGATATTATAAACTTAATTTTTATTATTCCGGGGTGCACTAAATGATAGTACAACTCCATCTGGAACCATGGATGCAATTAGACATGATAGGGCTTACCTTTATAGCATTGTACCAAATGTCCTGAATTTATAAAATCATAATCATATCCCGTCCAATGTACCAAATGAAATAATATAAAGGTACATAAGGTAAAAATTGATAAACTCTTGTACCATCCGTTTGTTTTGTGAACAATTGTATAAATGGTTGATAGTTGAAACAGATATTTGTTTGAGACATTTTCCCCTCTGACATCGATACCCAAAGCAAAAGTTGTAGGAATGGTGGAAAAGGTTGAGACAGTAGTGGTCATATAGTCGGGATCATATTGTTGGTGGAAAAGGAAATGGTAGTGATGGTTATATTAGGTCACTTGCTTTGGGTATGTGTAGTGGCATGGTGGTGGTCGTAGCAATGTTCTGCTGGTGAAGATGATGGAAGTATAAATGGGCTCGTGGTGGTAGGATTTGGTGACAGTAAGGTGATGGGAGAAAAATGGGATGCTTTGTCTTTATCCTATCCTGCTAATTCACCTCAATAGGCTAGATAGTTACCCACTCCGTCCCACAATGAGTGACCCAGTTGACCAATGCAGACAAATTAAGAAAAAAGAATAAATGAGAGAATGATATTTTTACTAAAGTATCCTTATCATGTATTGGGAATGATGAAAGTAATATTAATTAGAGGGTAAAATTGAAAAAAATGCATTGGAAATTGAAATAGGTCATTCATTTTGGGACACTCTTTTATTCCAAATAGGTCACTCATTGTGGAACGGAGGGAGTATATAAGAAATATGACATAAAATCTACCCTTTGGATAAGCTCATAAACATTGAACAGGCAAAATATCTTATTCTTTCCAATGCAGATTTATTTCCCACTTTCACTATTTGAGTGGCAAGCATAGTTTTGAATAGGATAACAAATATATTATCTGATTGGGAAATCTTATGGTTTAAGTCGGTAGTTACTTGGAGTGCTACCAAAGTAAAGGACAGAGACGTCATTATGTAGCCAGAGTATTAATTTACTGACAAAACTTGCCTGCAGTATTATAAGTGTTGTAGTAGGTACAGTTTTCATTAAAAAAAGACTAAATCTACTCTTATCTGGCTTTGAGATCTCAACTTTCATGCTGTTTTTAGTGAGAAACAACATACTGTAGATAAGTTTGACTGCATATTGATAGAAATTCAATTCAAATAAACGGAAAATGTATTATTGATTGAAATTAAAACTATTACAGAGAGGAATCCCTATAATCTCAGAGCCAAATGCTCCTCAGAGGAGAGATGATTCTCACTCCGCCCAACCCAAAAGTTTCTAACCTAAAATACACATAACGAGTTCTGTCCCTTGCTATCTGTCCTTATATAACTACCTTCCCCCCTTCTGACATAAGTAGTTATACTTAAAAGCAGTTCTCTAGCAAGCTTTTTTTTTGGGCTAAGGCCCAAATCTAGTATCTTATCATATGTATTGAACCATCCTCTATTACTTTACTCCTCTTTTATTTTTTCTCTTGCTAAAACTAAAATTCTCTTGTTTCTCCACATGGCATTCGAGTGGATGTATAAACAGCAAACAGAAAATGACTTTGCAAGAACCAGAAACCTTATATACCAATGACATGTTAGTAACATATAGGGTTGCATATATAAAAATAAAAGATTAATGTGCCTTTCTCATATGGTTGGTTCTTCCTAATGGATTTTTATAGAGATTTCCTATGTCGATGTATTTTTTCTGCCTTAATGTGTTTTATTGTTTTTGATTTGTCATAGTTGGAATTGGATGATAAGCTATCCTTACTTATTTGTCATTGCAAGAGTAGAATACATATCTTTGTTTCTGTTTTCAATGGTATGAAATGAATGAAAAGATGGATTTGTATTTTCCGATTTGATTTATATAAAGGGAGCTAAAGGAATCATGAAAAGTCAATACTAAGGGTTATTGATTGCTGTAACCTCTATATATAGAAGTTATAATTACTTGTAAAACATTACTGGTTGAATAAAAAATACAAAGAGTTTTTGAATGAATATTGTGACCCCCATTTGTTTTCCAGAATGAATATGTTAGAATCTGTTTTATTAGCTGTATTATTTCTGTCAGAATCAGTGTTTTATTAGTTGTAGTATTTCCTTATTTAGCAGATTACAATTATAGTGTATGAGGGAAATATCCCTGAATCATAGGGATCTGATAGTTTAGGTGTTATTGTATTTCCTAAAATAGCTTTCTAGCCTTGTATATATGACTGTTGTATTCTCAGCATAATTCATATAAGAAAATCAATTCATTCTACCCTAATTTCTGAGATGGCATCAGAGCTCTCAAATTCTGGGAGCCGCCTCTGACTGCGCAAACCAAAAACCCTAGACGGCAGCCTTCATTGCTGCTAATCATCCTTTTTTTTCAGCCTTCATTGCTGTCCATCATTCCTTTCAGGGCAGCCTTCATTGCTGCTGTGATTTGCAGTGTTGTTCCTTTGTTGTCGTCGCAACAATAAAATACATCCTCACTGCATTGAGGTTGTTGTACTGCTGTGGCCATGGCAACCCCAACTGATGAAGTGGTGCAGAAAACTCAGGAAGAGCTGCAGAACATCAACACTGCCTACCGATTGAATGGGAAGAATTACTTGAAATGGTCCCAGCTTGTTGGCAGAACTTTGAAAGGTAAAGGGAAAGCTAACCACTTGACTGATGACGCCCCTAAAGAAGGAGATCCCAAATTTAAAAAATGGGACGAAGAGGACTCTATGATCATGGCATGGCTATGGAACTCAATGATCCCAGAAATCACTGATACTTGTATGTTTCTTAATTCTGCAAAGGAGATTTGGAAGGCCATGGAGGAGACATACTCCAAAGCTAAAGATGCTGCTCAAATATATGACGTGAAGGTGAAGACTATGGCTGCAAAACAGGGAAACAAGACTGTTACAGAGTACGCCAATCAACTCAAATCATTGTGGATGGAGTTAGATCACTACAGGGTCATAAAAGCCAAGTGCCCAGCAGATTCAGCAATGTTCAAAGAGTATATTGAGCATGATAGAGTCTATGATTTCTTGGTGGGGCTTAACTCTGTTTTTGATCAAGTGAGAGCCTAGATCCTTGGAAAAGAAAAAGTTCCAGGAATTAATGAAGTAGTAGCTATGGTCAGAAGTGAAGAAAGCAGAAGGGGAGTCATGCTAGAAAACCTAACCACGGAAAATTCAGCCATGGTAGCTTCTGGGGCCTCGGCCATGATGGCAGACCAGAAAAAGAGTGGCATAAGTAATATGGAAAAGAAAGGTGAAGGAGTGTGGTGTACCTACTGCAACAAGCCTCGCTACACTCGTGACAACTGCTGGAAGCTAATCGGAAAGCCACCTAGTAGAGAATGGGGGCCCCAAAACCGAGACAGGGAGTGGGGAAAAAAAGGAGACAACACAAGAAAGGGAGGACAAGCACACATAGTTGCAACCAGTGAAGAAAACAAGGGAGGAGTAATTCAACTTAACCAAGATGAAGTAGAGAAGATGAGATCATTCCTCAACAAGTTGGATAAACCAACAGGTAGTTGTTCTCTAGCATATTCAGGTGAGTTTCTTTCCTTTGGACTTAATGCCTCAGATAAACACTATAACCAATATTGGATACTGGATTCTGGGGCTACTGACCACATGACACCCCTACCTAAACATTTCTCCTCTTACACCCCTTGCTCTAGCAATAAGAAAATATCCACAGCAGATGGCACTCTGATGACTGCAGCAGGTCAAGGAGAAGTTCAAATAAGCTCATCCAAAACCCTTAAAAATGTCCTTCATATTCCTAAACTATCTGTCAATCTGATTTCCATAAAAAAACTCACAAAAGACCTATCATGTAATGTTATTTTTTATGACAATGCTTGTATACTGCAGGACAAGCACTCGGGGAGGACGATTGGACATGCTAGAGAATGGAATGGCCTTTACTACTTGGACAGCCCGAATCTGCCACCAGACCTACAAAATAGCAACTCTTTTTTCTCTGACTCAATAAAGACCAACAGGGAGAAAGTCCTCCTACATCATTGTCGTCTTGGACATCCTTCCTTTAGAGTCATAAAAATGTTATTCCCTTCTCTTTGTAGCAAATTAGATGTGGAGAGTCTTCATTGTGAAGTGTGTGAGCTTGCTAAGCACAAGCGTGTACCTTTTCCAGTTAGTAATAATATGAGCACTTTTCCCTTCTATTTAATTCATACTGATGTGTGGGGACCCTCAATTGTCCCAAATGTTTCTGGTGCCCGTTGGTTCCTTACCTTTATAGATGACTGTACTCGGGTCACATGGGTTTTCTTACTTAAACAAAAGTCCGAAGTCAGCTCTGTGGTCCAACATTTTTTCTCCATGGTAAAAAATCAGTTTGGTGTTAGCATTAAAAGGATTAGATCCGATAATGCCAAAGATTACTTTAATCATGAGCTTATTTCCTTTTGTCAAAAGGTAGGTATCATTCATGAGTCATCTTGTGTCAAAACACCTCAACAAAATGGGATTGCTGAGAGGAAAAATGGACACCTACTAGACCAAACTCGGGCTCTTCTTTTTCAACATAAGGTTCCTAAAAGGCTTTGGGGAGAAGCTGTTTTGACTGCATGTTATCTAATTAATAGACTACCTTCTAGTATTCTAGCCTCAAAAAGTCCTATGGAGGTTCTGTCTTCTTTCTATCCTAATGTGTCCACATCCAATCAACTCGTTCCAAGAATATTTGGGTGTGTATCTTTTATACATGTCCACAGTGGTGATAGAGGTAAACTTGATCCTAGAGCCTTAAAATGTGTTTTCATAGGATACTCATCCACACAAAAGGGGTATAAATGCTATTTCCCACCATCCAAAAAATTCTTTGTGTCCAGAGATGTCACTTTTTTTGAGCAAGAAAGTTACTTCCACCAAGATCATCTTCAGGGGGAGAATACAAGAAAAGAAGATGATCTCCTTATGCTCCCTGACTTAAGTTTAGGACCAGAAGTAGGGACTAGAAGTGTAACAACTTCTGAGAAGGAGGCAACTTCTGAGAAAGAGGCTCAACCCACTAAGTCCACTCAAGATGGAGCTGATGTAAGATTTGGGAAAAATCTGGTTTATACAAAGAAGACAAAGGCCATTCCAGAATCTGTCCATGTCCAAGAATCCAACCCAACACTACATGAGGTAACTACCCTTGAGCCTTTAATCTCCACTGAATCAATCTCTGATTTTCCCACTGTACAGGAACCCGAATCCGGTTCAGCACCACTTCATGAGGACCTAGATATTCCAATTGCCCTTAGGAAAGAAACTAGGAAATGTACCACCAAGCCACTTTACCCTCTGGCCAATTACCTATCATTTAAAAAATTCTCACCTACCCATAAAGCCTTCCTCACAAGCCTAAACACTACATCCACACCTACCTCCCTATCTGAGGCATTGACTGATAGGAAATGGAAACAAGCCATGGACTTGGAAATGGAAGCTTTAAAAAAAATAGCACCTGGGATTTGGTTACTCTCCCAAATGGAAAAAAACCAGTAGGATGCAAGTGGGTATATACTATAAAATACAAGGCTGATGGATCCATTGAGAGGTATAAAGCAAGGTTAGTAGCTAAGGGATTCACTCAAACTTATGGAGTGGATTACATGGAAACATTTGCTCCAGTTGCAAAAATGAATACAGTTAGGGTGATACTATCCCTAGCGGCTAATTATGGTTGGAACTTGCAACAATTTGATGTTAAAAATGCATTCCTCCATGGAGAACTTGAAGAGGAGATTTACATGGAATTGCCCCCTGGATATGGTGGAAAAAATGCTGCCAACACTGTTTGCAAGCTAAAAAGGGCACTGTATGGGCTGAAACAATCACCACGAGCGTGGTTTGGTAGGTTTACTAAAGTTATGATAGGTCTGGGCTTCAAACAAAGTCAAGGAGACCACACTTTGTTCATTAAACACTCTAAGTCAGGGGGAGTAACAGTGTTACTGGTTTATGTGGATGATATTATAGTGACAGGTGATGATGAGGAGGAGCAACAACTGTTAAGCCAACATCTAGCCAAGGAATTTGAAATTAAGACCTTGGGAAAATTGAAGTATTTTTTGGGAATTGAAGTGGCTCATTCTAAAAATGGAATCTTCATATCTCAACAGAAATACATCACTGATTTGTTGAAAGAGACTGGTAAGACAGCATGCAAGCCTGCAAGTACACCAATTGATCCAAACCTGAAGTTGGGAAATGTAGAAGAAGATACTGCAGTTGACAAGGAAATGTATCAAAGACTAGTTGGTAGACTGATATATTTATCTCACACTAGACCTGATGTTGCATTCGCTGTGAGTCTAGTCAGCCAGTTCATGCACCAACCGAAGGAGGTTCACTTACAAGCTGCACTAAGAATTGTGCAATACTTGAAAGGGACCCCAGGCAGAGGAATTCTGTTTGAACGGAATAGGAGTGTAAGTCTCGAAGCATATACAGATGCAGACTATGCAGGGTCGATTGTGGATAGGAGGTCGACTACAGGATATTGCACTTTCCTTGGAGGGAATCTTGTGACTTGGAAGAGTAAAAAACAAAGTGTGGTGGCTAGATCCAGTGCTGAAGCAGAATTCAGGGCAATGGCACAAGGGATATGTGAGCTATTGTGGTTGAAGATCATCTTTGAAGACTTAAGAATAAAGTTGGATGAACCAATGAGACTTTATTGTGATAACAAATCTGCTATTAGCATAGCCCATAACCCAGTGCAGCATGATATAACCAAACATATTGAAGTTGACAGACATTTTATCAAAGAAAAATTAGACAGTGGCCTGATCTGCACTCCATATGTCTCCTCACAAGACAACCTCGCAGATATTCTAACGAAGGGGCTGAATAGCAACAACTTTGAGAAGATTGTTTCCAAGCTGGGAATGGAAAATACCTATTCACCAGCTTGAGGGGGAGTGTTAGAATCTGTTTTATTAGCTGTATTATTTCTGTCAGAATCAGTGTTTTATTAGTTGTAGTATTTCCTTATTTAGCAGATTACAATTATAGTGTATGAGGGAAATATCCCTGAATCATAGGGATCTGATAGTTTAGGTGTTATTGTATTTCCTAAAATAGCTTTCTAGCCTTGTATATATGACTGTTGTATTCTCAGCATAATTCATATAAGAAAATCAATTCATTCTACCCTAATTTCTGAGAGAATATATTAGCAAACTACATCTTTTCATTTGGTCGGAAAACCCAATTGTTTCTTTTATGTAAGCATCTTAATTTTAGGGATATTAATATTCCTATTTGTTTCGGAAGTAGAACCTGGAATCGTAGCCAGGAAAAGTTTGGTTACAAATAGTAAGAATAATGTCCAGTTTCTGAAGCATTAGTTCTCATATACCAATTTGATTAACAATGTGCCCTCATAGTGGATTTTGAAAAGGAAACTACACAGTTCTGGAAATAAGAGAAAAATTAGGGTAAAAAGCTTAAATTCTGGCACGTAGATATCAGATGTCACAACATTGGGATTAAGACAGTTTGAACATTCATAAATATGCAAAAAAATAAATGACAGAAAGATAAATAACTCCAATAGTTGTTAACCCAGTTCAGTGCAACGTCACCTACATCTAGGGGCTACCAAGTAAGGAAGGAAATTCACTATGATAGTATTAGTTCAAAGCTAAATTCACTCGTTTACAACTTATCACCTAATCACTACCTTGTGCAACTTCTACTTAGACACCCTCTAGATATGAGATCCTCCTCTCACTTTCTATCAGTCACAAACCAGTGAGTGACAATTCAACAACAACCCAAAATAAAAGTACCAACACTTCCAAGTACAATACTTAGTTTTACTTAAAAGCTTTAACTAAAAACAATACACTCTTGCTTAAAAGCTTATGAGTGAACAATTAACAATTAACAATCAGTCAACTCAATGCATCAAAGCTGATACAAGAGAGACATACAAAGAAAACACACTAAACCCTAAAGAACCACCAAGACACGGTTAATCCTAAATCTTCAAAATCCACGCATTCTTTAGGTTTAAAAAACCCTTTTAAATAAACATCACAACTGCATGGGCTTGGGCTCGCAAATTACCAGTAATCAGCTTTAAATCAATTGCATAATATCCTGCACAATAATAAGAACAAAATAGAAAGTTTCCTAAAAAGGCTCCAAGATCCTTTTTACGGAATACATGCCAATTTGTCAAAACAGACAGACGTTCCCAAAATATCCTCCATTGGATAACAATAACGTGTGAATTAAAACACACTCAAAACTCACACATAAAATACTAAAACAGTCATGCCCTAACTTTCTGGTATAACATGTCCTGGCACATGTCACAACATCATGCTGAACATGATGTCTGACTCTCATAGTAAACCATCTGGCTTAACATCTTGCTGACAACATGTTTTACCAAAATGTTGCCAATCCAAAAACCACAGAACTTACAATCTCCCCCTTTGACAAATTTTGGCTAAAACAACCTTAGAACAAATCAGGAGTATACACAGCGGAATCACAAACAACACTGGCTACATGAAACCATGTAAGCTTTGTACAGACTGCAACTTTGCAGCAACAAACCAGACAAGTTCATAACTCCCCCTACCACACATAGACAATACTCCCCCTCAAGGGGAAAACCCAAATCACAAGAAAAGAAACAAATATGAACTATCCAAGTACACACATCACAAAAAAACACAATGTCAAGACATCTAGTCTGACATCACAGAACCAATAGCAGCACAAACCCAGTAGTAGAACTCCCCCTCAAGACCACAACCCACTGCAGAGAAAATAAATTTTCCCAGACAAGTGGAATGATGTCAAAACATATAGAATGACATCCCACCACCACCAACACAAACCTTCTAGTAACACAAAAGAAACCATGGAATGATTATATCCATGCTTCACACCCTGACACTTTCTCCTCTCACAGCACCAACACTACCACTACTCTCCCTTTTTAGCCACAAATTTGACACTAGTTTTCTCCTCTTCTTTGTACCTTTCATAATCAGGACTAATTGTTATAATTCCTCAAACATGCAAATTCCTAGTTCACCTCGTAGTTTCTCAAACTAGTTTGCATCCAAAGCTTTAGTAAAAATATCAGCCAGTTGCTTCTCAGTGGCAACATGTTCAAGACTGACCACTTTGTCCTAAACAAGATCCCTGATAAAGTATTGATGAATGTCAATATGTTTTGGCCTACTATGTTGAACAAGATTCTTGGATATGTTGATAGCACTCAAGTTGTCACAGTACAATGTCATGATATCTTGCTTGATATTGTACTCCTTCAGGATCTGCTTCATCCAAAGTAGCTGAGAACAGCTGCTTCCTGTTGCAATATACTCAGCCTCGGCAGTGGATAGAGACACACAATTCTGCTTCTTACTAAACCAAGAGATAAGGTTGTTTCCTAAGAAGAAACATCCACCAGAGGTGCTTTTCCTGTCATCAGCACTACCTGCCCAATCAACATCACAATATCCAACCAACATGGCATCAGAACCATGTGAGTACAACATTCCATAGTCACTAGTACCGTTCACATACTTTAGAATCCTCTTTACTTGGTTAAGGTGACTAATTTTGGGCTCAGCTTGATACCTAGCACAAACCCCAACAGTAAATGTGATATCAGGTTTACTAGCAGTCAGATATAGGAGACTTTCTATCATGCTTCTGTAAAGACTTTGATCCACACTAATCCCATTTTCATCTTAAGAAAGCTTCAAATGAGTAGGTGCAGGAGTCTTTTTGTGACTGGCCTTTTCCATGCCAAACTTCTTTACTATGTTCTTGGCATACTTGCTTTGAGATATGAAAATAGAATCTTCCATCTGTCTAACTTGAAGTCCAAGAAAATAAATCAATTCCCCTACTAGACTCATCTCAAATTCATACTGCATCTGTTTGACAAAATGTTGGACCATCTGGTTTGACATCCCACCAAAGACAATGTCATCTTCATACATATGAGCAATCATGAGCTTGCCATCCATTTCTTTAACAAACAAGGTCTTGTCCGTTCCTCCTTTTCTATACCCATTTCTGACCAGGAATTCTGTCAGCCTTTCATACCAAACCCTAGGGGCTTGCTTTAGATCATAAAGAGCCTTCTTTAATTTGTACACATGATTTGGAAAAGTGGGATCCACAAATCCTTTTGGTTGTTCAACATAAACTTCCTCTTGTAAGAGCCCATTTAAGAAGGCACTTTTTACATCCATCTGATACAGTTTGAATCTTAGCGAACATGCCACCCCTAGTAAGAGTCTTATAGATTTAAGACGAGCAACTGGAGCAAAGGTCTCATCAAAGTCAACACCTTCTATTTGAGTGTACCCTTGAGCCACAAGTCTGGCCTTGTTTCTGGTAACCACTCCATTTTCATCAGATTTATTCTTATAGACCCACTTTGTGCTAATGATATTTGTTCCCTCAGGTCGAGGAACTAATTCCCAAACTTCATTCCTTTTGAACTGCTCCAATTTTTCATGCATGGCATTGATCCAAAACTCATCAGTTAGAGCTTCTTTCACATTTTTAGGCTCAATCTTAGAGACAAAGCAAGCATTGGATATCACCTCCCTTCATCTTGTAATAATTACTTCATTAGGATTTCCTATTATGAGTTCTTTGGAATGATCCTTCTGAATTCTGATACGGGACCCTTTATTTGCCTGATTTTCATCAATCTTCCAAAATGACCGGATCATTGTTGATGTCATTGTCAGCATCATTTTCTTCTGTGACAGTCATCCGAGGTGATGTTTCAACAACAACCCAAAATAGAATTACCAACACGTCCAAGTACAATACTTAGTTTTGCTTAAAAGCTTTAACTAAGAACAATACACTCTTGCTTAAAAGCTTATGAGTGAACAATCAGTCAACTCAATGCATCAAAACTGATAGAAGAGTGACATACAAAGAAAACACACTAAACCCTAAAGAGCCACCAAGACACGGCTAATCCTAAATCTTCAAAATCCACACATTTTTTAGGTTTAGAAAACCCCTTTAAATAAACATCATAGCTGCATGGGCTTGGACTCGCAAATCACCAGGAATTAGCTTTAAATCAATTGCATAATATCCTGCACAATAATAGGAACAAAATAGAAAGTTTCCTAAAAAGGCTCCAAGATCCTTTTTATGAAATACATGCCAATCTGTCAAAACAGACGTTCCCAAAATATCCTCCCTTGGATAACAATAACGTGTGAATTAAAACACACTCAAAACTCACACTTAAAATACCAAAACAGTCATGCCCTAACTTTCTGGTATAACATGTCCTGGTATATGTCACAACATCATGCTGAACATGATGTCTGACTCTCATAGCAAAACATCTGGCTTAACATCTTGCTGACAGCATGTTTTATCAAAATGTTACCAATCCAAAAATCACAGAACTTACAAAAGCAATGTTTGAAGAAAGAACTAGGTCTTTTTGCACACTTAGTCATACACTTATAATAATTAACTAACCTAACAATAAATTGTATTGAAGCTTTTGTCCTATCCATTTCAGTATTGTATAAATTCCTAATCTAATATCATCATACCTAAACATAAGAATATTCTTCATACTTTAGAGGGATCCAAACCTTTTGTTTTGATGTATCATATTCTTGTTGATGTCTTTAAATTCAGGCATTGAAAAGTGTTGAAGAATCTGTGATAAAACTTGAAAAGTTGCTTCAAGAATTGCATGTGTCAAGCTCTAGTTCTGGAAAAGAGCATTTGAAAGCAGCCTGTTCTGATTTGGAAAAAATACGGAAACTTAAGAAAGAAGCTGAATTCCTGGAGGCATCTTTTAGAGCAAAAGCTGATTCTCTGCAAGAGGTACACAATGTCCTGCACAGCCTCCTTTACCCATTCCATGAATAGTGCATGAAAGTTTTTTACTTTGGAAGTACATTCACTCTTTGACGTCTCTCTTTTTTATGTCAATGTCTTCTATTTTTTCCTGAGTGGGAAATCTTCTTTTTGGGTTTTTTACCTTCAAATAATTGTTTTAGATTTTTTGTATTTGTTGTTGATGAAAGAAAGTAGATTGACTGATCAACCTGATAAGGATGGGTCCAGACACTGATCAGTGATGGGGCTGATAATGAAGTAGGAGTGAATGTATACTTTAGTATCGTAAGGACATAATTGACATTACATGTATCTTTTTTATTCAAGGAATCAATTGGCTTCAAAATGGCAATTGATGTTATAATTCTTGTCCCCTAAAAGATTATTTTGATGGATGAACCACTTTGTTGGCCTTCATTGACTTTGAGGTACCATTTTGGTATAATAAATAGAAAACCAATACAATGCCGAATATATGTTTGGAAGGTCTAAAAACATGTGTCTCTTTTGATAAAAAGTTATTTTATTTCTTATTGGGCATTGTTACCCAGATAACCTATAATAGAGTACATACTTATTAACCTAATGACTATAGTTTTTCAAATACAACAAGTTAATGACACAAAATTATATGAAGAATATTCATATACAGTAATTAGGAGAGGAATATGTGGGATTAGGTAGGTGACTTTCATCCCCTTTGCTTAAAAATCGCGGTGAAGATTGGATCCAGGTTTAGTAGTATTCTTGGATAGTGTTGCTCTCTTTTTTTCCATGGCATTTAAGGTGCATTCATGATTTTCTTTTTCAAAATAGTGGAGTAATGTGGATTGTACTAACTGTTATCCTTTCTTTGCACTGATTCATCGTAATCTTGCTTGACTCATATGCATACTAGTAAGATGTTTGCTTTTTGAGAAACTCATTATTTGCTTGCCAATGGTCTTCTTGTACACTCATCCAGGGAGTTAGTAGTGCTCAAACCATCACACCAGTTGGTGAAGAGGACAAGCTAATAAAAGGGAAAAGCAGAAAGAATGACAATGTAAGGGTGGACAGGAACAAAAGGTATGAAGGCTTGACTTACATTTTTTCATATCTAGTGACTTGTTTCTGATAAAGAAATTTCAATGCAAGATAGCCAGATATTACTTTCTTTTGTTTGTTATATTCTGTTTAGCTTTATGTAAAAGTTACATGTGTCTTTCTCAGACAAATTGGAAAATCTCGTGGATTCTGGAGCATCTTTGTACCTCCCGTCACCAGAAAGCCTGACCTGGAAGCAGATGTGGATGCATATGTATGCATTATCATCCTTATACTTTGACGCTTTTGACTTACTTTTTGTATATTTGTCAAAATGTAACTGTCTATTTGGTTCTCTTTTATTTAATTAAATATACTTATAAGATTAAGCTGTTTATCAAAATCCTGTTTTACATTAGCTGTATAGACAACTAATTATTTATTCTAATTGGTTGGCTGGGCTGATACATGGTTGCGTTTTGAGTAATATGGAATTTCTATCTTGTTTTTAGGAAAATTTTATTGAACAGCCTGCACCAAATGTAGGGGTTGAGGACCAAGAATCCAATGAAATCCACCGCCTTGAGCTTCTAAGAGATGAGCTGATGGAACTTGAGAGAAGGGTTCAAAGAAGTGCCTATCAATCAGAAAATAATGAGGTATATCGGAAACATTTGAATTTGATGTCTCCCAACTTGAACTTATAGTCTTATGGAATAATTTATACTACTTAGATATTGCATTTTTATTGACGTACTATGCTGCCCAATCTTAGTGTCAACTTACTTGAAAGGTCTAAATTATTTGAATATTGAAGACTTTAAGTTACAAAACTAGAGGTTCTAATAATGAATGGCAATGGAAGAAAGAGGAAAAAAAATTATGTCCTGATAATTACACAATATCAATGTGATACAGGCGAAAGAAAAAAAGGGAAATACTGAAATATTTACTCTAAAATAATGCTATTTACAACACTCTGCTTCAGCTACTATTAATTTTAACTAAATCTGCATTGACTGCTTATTATCTTGTGTCCATCTTTTTCATTTAGCTTATTTTTTTGCGAAGGCTTTTAAGACGGTGTGTATATTGTTTTGACAGGATTTGATGATCATTGACAATGGTGCTCGCTATAGTGGTGATGCTGGAGATGGTCAGATAGCCAGAGTTCAGAAGAAAGAGAATATCATACAAAAGTCTTTTGACAAACTAAAAGAAGCAGGAACGGTATGATATAGACTGATGTTTTTCTTTCTTGGAAATATTCTCTTTGCTTATGAACTTATCTGCTTCATCGCATTAGTCAGATGAATCTGGCTGATTTTTTTCTTTCTTAGAATGTGGGTTGGGTTTAACTCAACTCTTATAAAATTGGCTTGTAAGGTGAAGACTATCCCACTTATAAAAAGTTATAAACAGACTGTCTGATAAACACACTGTCCAGTTTGGGACTCATAACATCCTTCATCCCGTGGTTTTGGAAACTGAAAAAGATAACATATGTGTTTGTAGCAGCATCTCTGATACTTTTGAAAATATCCATTGCTCAAAAAAATATCTTAGTAGCGTAAATTTAAAGTTAAGTCTTAGGTTAATTTTTGTATCCAATAACTGAGATCTAAAATCTGCTGTTTAATAAACAGGATGTTTGGCAAGGTACTCAACTTCTTGCTATTGACGTTGGTGCTGCCACAGGCTTTGTCAGAAGGACCTTAATAGGTGATGAATTGACTGAGAAGGAGAAGAAAGCACTTAAAAGAACCTTAACTGACATGGCCTCAGTTGTTCCTATTGGCGTTTTAATGCTTATTCCGGTGAGTTCACCTTTATGATTGTTCTTATCAACTATATCTGAATAACATGTCTTGTCCTTGATAGAGAAGCATATTGTTCATTCATAATAAAAAGATCCTAATCGAAGTAGGCTAGGTTTCTAAATCACATCTTGTTCAAAATAAGAGATATGAAAATTAATCCTTAAGAGGTAATATAAGATACTGACATAAAAGAGATTATTTCTAATAGATGGCCTAAGATAAAACCACGATACAATATATTGTTCATATCGTCTAATACAGATAAATTGTATCTCTAATACAACCCTCGTGCATGGGCACAATAATTTTCCATTCTACTTGTTTAATATGTAGAAGAATAGGGATAACAAGAATTGAAGTCTTTACCATTTTGTCAAGGGCTCTAATAGTAATACCATTTCAAGAAACAACTCTCCCAAAGGCTTAAGTTCGTTGTTAATTGTTAAAAGACTCGTTAATGGTTTATTCTGTCTCTAACACACCCTTTGATTCAGTAAATATAAACAATGCACAAAACCATTTTCACCATATGTTGAAATTCTTTTTTTTATTATTCATATCAATATGAGCAGCAAAGATTGAGTTGTTCACCATTCATCATAGAGAATCTAACACCATTAATTAGTTGAAAGGTGATGATTGATTGACTTTATTATAACACGCGTAAGAAAGCAAAACTCTCCTAATAGTTTGAATCAATGTTCAATTCAATTAATTATTGATCCTACGTTAAGAGAGTTTTGCTTCCTATATTTTTCCCCTTGTGAATTTGTCGAATTCATTTTTACCTTAAATTTTTTTGCTCCTTATAAATATTATTAAAGTGGAAGAAAAAGAACTTCTGCGTATGGAAAATGTAAAAGAGAGAAGATAGAAGGAAATGAACTTGTTTGCTATTTCATATTACCATTACCATTTTCTAATATTAGATGTTGCCTACTTAATTAGGACAATGTTTACTTTACACAGGTTACTGCCGTTGGGCATGCAGCCATGTTGGCTGCTATTCAGAGATATGTACCAGCTCTGGTATACACATTATGACTGGCTGCTACTTCTTCTTTTTCCATCTCCAAATCAAATTTTAAATCTAACGTCATAAGAATTCAATAAATCTTCTTCCTTGCAGATTCCATCCACTTACGCACCAGAGAGGTTGGATCTCTTGAGGCAACTTGAGAAGATGAAGCAAATGACAATCAATGATGTGGATTCAGATGAGGAAGTGGATGAAGTTAAATGATCAGGAGCAATGCAAATTTATGTATAGCTAACATATCGTTACATTCTTCCTGATCTGATGAAAATTGGATCAGCTTCCTTCTTTGCTTTCTGGAAAAATAAATTTGGTTCCAAATTTCGTAGAGAGGAGTTGGGCATAGATAAGTTCGTTCCACGTGTCAGGCACTCCAGGTAAACACCAGTGGCTACAATCCTGAGGAGCATCAGGCGGAGTGCCTGGTTCCCGATATTTGGAAGGGTGGCCATCTTTCCTCACTTCTGAAAGATATGTGATGTTCAAAAAGTTGACTTTCCAGCTTCCATATTGCATCTCTTTAACAGCATCAGATATAAATAAGTTGTAATACGGTTCAGTTTCGAGTTTTGTTGGGTCGTTTTCTGGTTCCGAGTCCTTGTCGCAGTTCCCTCCTTCATTCCATGTGCCATTCCTGCAATTTCACTATACAGACTCTTATCCAATGTACTCAGAAGGGATAACTTAAATAGGATGAATAGATTTGATCCAAAAATAAATTATGAAGTGATTTAAGGCATATTTGGTTTGGCCAATTTGAACTCCAACTATTTGAAAGAGCTTATAAAAGCAGTTTTATTTATATTCTTGTTATATATACTCTCATATGATAAATGTATGTTATAAATATATAATTAGTTTGTTTATCTAAACATGACATTAGCTCAAGTTTGAGTTTGATCTCAATAACATTTGGTCTGCTTTTTAGATGTTTTTAACCAGAGTTTGTGACAGAGTCATCAATACCATATTAATTAATGTGTTAATATACTTGCCTGTAATGAACAGGGGAATAGCTTCGGAAGAAGACGAAACTCTTGGTAGGTTTTAGATTACCCAATGCCCATATTTTCCATGCCTGTAAGGATCTCCTAAAAGCTTCTTTCACAGTCATAGTAATATTTACTTTCCCTCCTTCCTGGAAGTAGATACCCCTGCAAAAAAATAGAGCTTGAGCTTGTTTACATGTGTTATTTGTATAAGAAAAAACTAGAGATTTAATATACTTACGCCTTGATAGTTTTGTCTGGGTTCCACCAGTGACCAGAATTGAAAACAAGAACATCTGCTTCTTTCCATTTATTGGAATACCAATGCAACTCTTCAAGTCTGATAGTCATTTTGATATCTTTAGTTGAGTTGGGTGGTGGGCGTCCTATAATGGACAAGAAGGGTGCCCTGTAATACTCTACTGTCATGTTGTATTCTTCAAATTTCATGATTAGGTACCCTTTGTGTTTGCTTATGGGACTTCCATTCACTTCATATATCTTTGACATGTTAGAGACCCCTTTTGTTAGCATGCATAGTAAAGATTCCCATTGGTTTCTTCCCACAGAATCACCTGCAAACACAATGCGTCTGTTGCGGCTTCTTTCAAGGAGGTCACTGGCATTGAAACTGAGAGTAACACATGGAATGAATCAAGAGAAGTTGCTATTAGATATTGATCATAGGAGTATTTATCTTTAAATTCCCTTAGCAGTTTAAGTATAACAAAACAAATAGAGGCTATATTTAAGTATGATAATATTTAATGAGACTTTATTTAACAGGCTATATTTAAGTATGATAATATTTAATGAGACTTTATTTAACCATGATTTAACAGTGACAAATTTTAAATTCTATGTAGTAACACTGTATTACACGACCTCAAGACGACAATTCTATATTTGTTAAACGGGTAATATAATGGATCATAGAATGAGAATAATTATTCACTTAATATTAAATTTTCAGAGTATATTTATCAATTCAACCTTTGAATAATGATCAATTCTACAAATTTTGATAAAGTTTTAAAACTATTCTATACTTTATTAAATAATTTCAAATAATATATAATAAAGTTTATAATAGTATAAGTAAGTTTGCCTAAAAGAAAGTAAATATTAAGTTACTATATTTATATTAAAAAGCTATATATTTTGGACTTGTCTAAGACTTGGTATGTTTGATCACTAATATAATAATATCACATTAATTAAATTTAAAGAGATTAATTGAAATACACTGTCAGTGTAAAACTACTTTACAATGTCATCCAATTAGAATTAGTTATTTTGACACATATTTATGGATTAAAAATAAAAAATATTAAATTATAAATAAATCATTTTAATAACAACTTTTTTCATGTTTCTCTCTTCTCATGTGTCAAAATAACTAATTCTAATTGGATGACAGTGTAAAGTAGTTTTACACTGACAGTGTATTCCAATTAATCTCAAATTTAAATTGTTGAAATATAATTTTTATAATTCATATAGTATTTTAAATCTACACATCAAAGAAAACCTACTAAAAATACATTATTGATTCATTTTACTTATTAAGCTGGAAAATAAAACCTAATAATAGCCCATGAGTTTGCTATAATAAATGCCTCATATTCTCCTCTTTCACTGCCGTTATTGACTCTTTCCAATTAAACCTTTCTCAAAGAAAAAAAAATCAAGAAACAAGAATACATAACCATCTGCATGCATCCATGCAAAGAAAACAAAAAATTAACATGAACATGCAACTCACGTACCGTGGAAGATCACAATCATCAGGTTGCCATCTCCATTTCCGATAACCTTCATCGTTCCGACCGTTTTCCTGGCACCGGAAACCAGGATCAAGAAACGGACATTGTTCATCGTACAATTGATGAGAGTTATAAGTTTCATCCCAAACCCATTGGCCTTTGGAAAAATCACAAACTTCAATTGGTAGCAATGTTTTAGAACTATTAGGAGCAATATGTGACGAGAAATCAAACCGAAAAAGTGATTGTTGATCAAAGGTAATGAGGTTGGAATAGAATAGAGAAGATAGTAAGAAGAAGAGAAAAGAGAGTGCATATGCTAATTCTCTATTCATTGTTAGTGTTCGTTAAAAGTTATGTGAATGAGAGATACTAATAGGTGTGTTAATATTGTGATGTGGGTTGATGTTTTATCAATTTTATTTAAGTAAATAAATAAAATCATTAATGTCTCAATATTTTATTTATAATTCTATCATTTCCACTTTATTAAGTAATGCATTTTATAGTAATTTGCATTCTCAATATTTTATTTACAACTCTATTATTTCTACTTTATTAAGTAATACATTTTATAGTAATTTGTATTTTCAATCTTTTATTTACAACTCTATCATTTCTACTTTATTAAGTAATACATTTTATATAGGATTGTATTATTACTTTTTTAATAAGGTAATTATTGAATAAAAAAGGAAATGAATAAAAGAGTGTGGATATAAAATCTAATGTATCAAACTTCTAGAAAAATGATTAGTTGGTAATGTCCAATTTATCATAATAAAAGAAAAAAACATAAATAAGAACTGATTTAGTGTCATAATTTTTTTTTTGCATTGGTTAATCTATATGCACATGTATTTGTCTTTTAAAAATGTGAGATATCTTGAATCTAAAGGAACGTATAACATGTAATATATTCTTGTATTTAATTAAAAGACACTAATGGACAATATTCATGTTAAAAAATGCACGAATGATCAACATTAGATTAGTTTTAAGCTAAATATTTTTTTGATTTCTCTTGTTAGTATATTCGATAGTAAGCCTGATTTTATGTAATTCAACTTTAAATGACGTGCAAATTTCAATCTTAGTTGAGAAATCTCCTAAGAATATTCATGTTCCGCGTCAGCCAAAAGTTCAATGAAGTTAAGGGCCAAATTAATGTTAGTCCACTCCACATGACCCAAAGTATAAAAATCATCTCATGTGAAATGCAAGGTACACTTTATGATTTCTGTTTTTCACTACACTTATCTTGAATCTTGAATTGACTTTTTTGATTTCTCTTGTTAGTATATTCGATAGTAAGCCTGATTTTATGTAATTTAACTTTAAATGACGTGCAAATTTCAATCTTATTTGAGAAATCTCCTAAGAATGTTCATGTTCTGCGTCAGCTAAAAGTTCAATGAAGTTAAGAGCCAAATTAATGTTAGTCCACTCCATGTAACGCCCCGGTTTTTGTTAGATTTATTTAATCGAGTCGATTTAATTATTTTTATTATTATATTATTTTATTCTTGACTTTTATTTGGCAATATATTATTTTTCATCGTGATTATGTTTTATCGCGTTTTGAGAGCGTTTGCGAGATATTTGAGTGTATGGGTATTTTGGTCTTTTGGCTTGGTTAGATATTTTGTTTTTCATAAAAATAGAAATAGATAGAAAAATAGAGAGAAAGAAAAAGAGAAGAAGGAAAAGAGAAAGAAAAGAAGAAAAGGGGAAAAACTTGGAGAGTAAGAAAACGATCCAACCGACTTTTGAAAACACGATTAATCGGATAAGGGTGTGAAACTCGATTATCTTATACTTGTGTATGATTATGTATGTATGTATTTGTGTGGTATTTGGTTGAAATTGAATATAGAACCAAAACCATTAATATGTTGAGATTGTTAGAATTTGATTCAAATTGTGTCTGAAATCATGTTTTAATGTTCCTAATTGCTGAGACATGTTAGATAGATGTTGTTGTGCATTCAATTGGTAATTTTCTGGTGTTTAGATGAGATTTGGGAGTGATTTTGGTTGATTTTCGTAGCAGAAATTATGCAGGAAAAATTCTGGGTTTCGCTGCCCATACGCGTATCAGGCTTGACATTACGCGTATTGGTTTGGGCAATACACGTATGGCTAGGGGGAAATGGGGTATTACGCGCATGGAAGCTCATTTTTCACGGCCTTCTGCTGATTTGCGTAATGGTACGCGTACTTGACAAGGCATTACGCGTATCAAGTGAGGCATTACGCGTATGGAGTTTTAGTGGAATTTTTGGGGATAATTCAGTCTATGCCCATACGCGTAGCACTTTGGGCATTACGCGTATGGAATGGGCGAGCGAGCTGGGCAGTACGCATATAGCCCAAGGCAATACGCGTATGACCAGAGAGGGTGTAGAATGGTTCCCGATTTTGCGTCCGATGCCGTAACTTTTGATCCGTAACTCGGATCGAGGCGTTCTTGGTACCGTTAGAAAACTATTGAGATGTTCTTTCTTATTAAAATGGTTTTGAGATTTGTGGCCGATTTAATTATTTTGGGAATTTGGAAATGTGTCGTTTTGTCGACTTTTACTGTTTTAATTGTGCGTATTTGATGTGTTATCATGCAATATGCTTTTGATATATATCGTATGACTTGTGTGATGTTATATGATGTGAATGTATGTGATGAAATGTTGTGATGATGGTTTGTGGCCTAAGGGAAAGAAAATGCATGGTGTTGTGTTTGATTGTATATGCATGATTATGGATGTGTATATATGTGCATTTGAATGTCATGAGTCATTGTATGCCAAGCATCATGATATGCATTCTTGTGATGTCGTGTGCCCTAGTGGGTGTGAGCGACGAAACAATTCCAGAGGGAATCTGCTATAACGGTCGTGAGCCTTATACCAAGAGGACCTAAAACGACGTTATAGACGATCATGAGCCTTATACAAAGAGGACCTAAAGCGATCGGATCGTGAGCCTTATACCGAGAGGACCTAAAGCGATCCATAAACGTCGTGAGCCTTATACCAAGAGGACCTAAAGCGACGGGGAACATCGTTTGCCCGACGGGGAGTTACACTAAGTAACAAGCGATGATTCCAATAGTTCCTGAGTGAACTAATGACGAGAATGATGGATGGAACGGTACCGCATTGCATTTGTATAGAGTCGTTGTGTCGGTCTCTTTGTATTTGCATAAATCATGAATGGACTGATTATGTGTGGAATTGTGAATGAAATTGATGAGTTAATATATATATATATATATATGTTAGTGATAAATGCATTGAGCTTGATTGGTATGCCTTTGTGGTAGATGTACGAGATGTGACTTGTGTTGTTTTGTATTTGAATTATGGTGTACGTTGTGGTGAGAATGTTTGATATGGTGTATTTTGTGTTATTATATAATTGTATGCAATTGTATTATAATTGTGTTTCTCACCCTTCTGCTCTTTTAAATGCTCTATGAGGCATTGCAGATTAGATGCTGGAGGTCTTTGTGTGAAGCTTAGGTCTTCATTCTTTTGTCGGTCGGCTCTGATATGTAGCACCGGGTAGTCGGGGATATTGTGTGTGATTATGTGTATATGTATATGTTCTTTTTGGGATTGTACCCGTATGACTCTGTTTATGACAGACAAACTTTTTATGATATATATATATATATATATATATATATATATATATGAGATTCAGTTGCAGATTTTCCGCTTTTATTTTGTATCTGAATTATGGGTGTTAGGAACTGAGTTCCTCTGTTCTGTGCTACCTGATTGTTGCAAATCTATATGAGCAGGTTGTTGTATTTTGTTTCAATTGATGTGACGCCTCCGTCTATGCCATGAATGTTTTAATTATACTCTGATTATTTGTTATCATTTTAAATAATTGAGGGTATAGATTGGGGGTGTTACACTCCACATGACCCAAAGTATAAAAATCATCTCATGTGAAATGCAAGGTACACTTTATGATTTCTGTTTTTCACTACACTTATCTTGAATCTTGAATTGACTTTTTTGATTTCTCTTGTTAGTATATTCGATAGTAAGCCTGATTTTATGTAATTCAACTTTAAATGACGTGCAAATTTCAATCTTATTTGAGAAATCTCCTAAGAATGTTCATGTTCTGCGTCTGCCAAAAGTTCAATGAAGTTAAGGGCCAAATTAATGTTAGTCCACTCCATGTAACGCCCCGGTTTTTGTTAGATTTATTTAATAGAGTCGATTTAATTATTTTTATTATTATATTATTTTATTCTTGACTTTTATTTGGCAATATATTATTTTTCATCGTGATTATGTTTTATCGCGTTTTGAGAGCGTTTGCGAGATATTTGAGTGTATGGGGGTATTTTGGTCTTTTGGCTTGGCTAGATATTTTGTTTTTCATAAAAATAGAAATAGAGAGAAAAATAGAGAGATAGAAAAAGAGAAGAAGGAAAAGAGAAAGAAAAGAAGAAAAGGGGAATAACTTGGAGAGTAAGAAAACGATCCAACCGACTTTTGAAAACACGATTAATCGGGTAAGGGTGTGAAACTCGATTATCTTATACTTGTGTATGATTATGTATGTATGTATTTGTGTGATATTTGGTTGAAATTGGATATAGAACCAAAACCATTAATATGTTGAGATTGTTAGAATTTGATTCAAATTGTGTCTGAAATCATGTTTTAATGTTCCTAATTGGTGAGACATGTTAGATAGATGTTGTTGTGCATTCAATTGGTAATTTTCTGGTGTTTAGATGAGATTTGGGAGTGATTTTGGTTGATTTTCGTAGCAGAAATTATGCAGGAAAAATTCTGGGTTTCGCTGCCCATACGCGTATCAGGCTTGACATTACGCGTATTGGTTTGGGCAATACGCGTATGGCTAGGGGAAATGGGGCATTACGCGTATGGAAGCTCATTTTTCACGGCCTTCTGCTGATTTGCGTAATGGTACGCGTACTTGACAAGGCATTACGCGTATCAAGTGAGGCATTACGCGTATGGAGTTTTAGTGGAATTTTTGGGGAGAATTGAGTCTATGCCTATACGCGTAGCACTTTGGGCATTACGCGTATGGAATGGGCGAGCAAGCTGGGCAGTACACATATGGCCCAAGGCAATACGCGTATGACCAGAGAGGGTGTAGAATGGTTCCCGATTTTGCGTCCGATGCTGTAACTTTTGATCCGTAACTCGGATCGAGGTGTTCTTGGTACCGTTAGAAAACTAGTGAGATGTTCTTTCTTATTAAAATGGTTTTGAGATTTGTGGCCGATTTAATTATTTCGGGAATTTGGAAATGTGTCGTTTTGTCGACTTTTACCGTTTTAATTGTGCGTATTTGATGTGTTATCATGCAATATGCTTTTGATATATATCGTATGACTTGTGTGATGTTATATGATGTGAATGCATGTGATGAAATGTTGTGATGATGGTTTGTGGCCTAAGGGCAAGAAAATGCATGGTGTTGTGTTTGATTGTATATGCATGATTATGGATGTGTATATATGTGCATTTGAATGTCATGAGTCATTGTATGCCAAGCATCATGATATGCATTCTTGTGATGTCGTGTACCCTAGTGGGTGTGAGCGACGAAACAATTCCAGAGGGAATCTGCTATAACGGTCGTGAGCCTTATACCAAGAGGACCTAAAACGACGTTATAGGCGATCGTGAGCCTTATACAAAGAGGACCTAAAGCGATCGGATCGTGAGCCTTATACCGAGAGGACCTAAAGCGATCCATAAACATCGTGAGCCTTATACCAAGAGGACCTAAAGCGACGGGGAACATCGTTTGCCCGACGGGGAGTTACACTAAGTAACAAGCGATGATTCCAATAGTTCCTGAGTGAACTAATGACGAGAATGATGGATGGAACGGTACCGCATTGCATTTGCATAGAGTCGTTGTGTCGGTCTCTTTGCATTTGCATAAATCATGAATGGACTGATTATGTGTGGAATTGTGAATGAAATTGATGAGTTGATATATATATATATATATATATATATATATATATATATATATATATATATATATATATATATATATATATGTTAGTGATAAATGCATTGAGCTTGATTGGTATGCCTTTGTGGTAGATGTACGAGATGTGACTTGTGTTGTTTTGTATTTGAATTATGGTGTACGTTGTGGTGAGAATGTTTGATATGGTGTATTTTGTGTTATTATATAATTGTATGCAATTGTATTATAATTGTGTTTCTCACCCTTCTGCTCTTTTAAATGCTCTATGAGGCATTGCAGATTAGATGCTGGAGGTCTTTTTGTGAAGTTTAGGTCTTCATTCTTTTGTCGGTCGGCTCTGATATGTAGCACCGGGTAGTCGGGGATATCGTGTGTGATTATGTGTATATGTATATGTTCTTTTTTGGATTGTACCTGTATGACTCTGTTTATGACAGACAAACTTTTTATGATATATATATATATATATATATATATATATGAGATTCAGTTGCAGATTTTCCGCTTTTATTTTGTATCTGAATTGCGGGTGTTAGGAACTGAGTTCCTCTGTTCTGTGCTACCTGATTGTTGCAAATCTATATGAGCAGGTTGTTGCATTTTGTTTCAATTGATGTGACGCATCCGTCTATGCCATGAATGTTTTAATTATACTCTGATTATTTGTTATCGTTTTAATTAATTGGGGGTATAGATTGGGGGTGTTACACTCCACATGACCCAAAGTATAAAAATCATCTCATGTGAAATGCAAGGTACACTTTATGATTTCTATTTTTCACTACACTTATCTTGAATCTTGAATTGACTTGGGCGTTGGAGTGATAACCTTGCAGATCCACCCCTGTGCCACTGTATTTGAGATCATCACCACCGCACCAGGATTCCTCATCACAAGCTTACGATTTTGGTTCTAGAATAAAACAATGGTGCCGTATGTGAAAATCGACTTATGGTTCTCGCAAAACTCAGCAAGCTGATCATCTTCGATAAAAAATCAGATCTGTATTGGAAACATCGGAAGTAGAAGTAGTCACTCCATTAACCATGTCGAGAAAATCCGTCCAATCCTCCGATTCGGTCATCCACTAATCATCACCGATCAAAGTTCCTTTCATTAACAGCGAGTACTGTCAATCAGCGGAGCAAAGATCGATTGGAGTTAGGATTCCTAGATCACGAAAAGATAAATGGAATTTTAAAATTTGATCTGCCTCTAGTTTTAGCTGTCACTGTCGTTGATCAAAATATGAAAATATTCCTCGTAGACGATGGAAACTCTTGCAACGTCCTCTACGCTAATGTGTTAGATAGGGGTGGAAAAACGGGCTTCCCGCCCCTCCTAAAGTTCGCCAAAAAAGGAGCGGGACGGGAATGCCCGCCAAGTTAAAATGGGCATAAAAATCTAGCCCGTCACGCCAAGGTGGCGGCCTTGACCGCCTTTTTTTATGTTTATTTTATTTCTATTTTTTAAAAAAATTAAAAAGTTTTTTTTACATTGCAATAATAAAACATCAAACCAACAATTAGAAAGCATAAGTGGCAAAAGACTAAAACCATCAAGTACTAACCTTCAACAAAAAAATAGAACCTTCAACAAGTATTCACCTAAAATAAAAGTAGAACAATTAACAAGTATAAACTTTCAACCAACCAAAATAAATATGAAGTTAAGCCATCAAGCAACCATTAACTTTTAACCATCAAACAACCAAAGTTTAAGTTCAACCAACCAAACCATAATAAGTATTAAGTACAACATCAAAGTTTTAGCTCAACCAACCAAAACCATAATAACATTGCCTAACAAAACAAGAGTGAAGCATTCTAAAATCAAAATCCTAATCATCAAGGTCAAGAATATTAGATGCACTCTTAGAACAAGTTGGACCCTTTTTTTCATCTTCATTGTCATCATCGTTTCCATCTACATTACAAAACAATGAAATAAATTCAATGGTTAGTAAAAAATATATTAAAAAAATAGTAAATAACTATATTCATACTAAAAACAATTACCATCATCAAAGGCACGCAACCAATTGTGAGAAAAAAACAATGCTTCAACATTTTCAGACAATAGTCGATTTCTATACTTGTTAAGCACTCTAGAACCAATACTAAAGGAAAATTCTGATGCAACAATGGTAATAGGAATACTTAACAAGTTTCGAGCCATTATTGAAAGTTTGAGAAATATTTGTCTGGTGTTCTTCCACCATTGTAGTACATCCAAATATTCTATGTAATCAAGATCCAAAGCCGGCTTTTCCAAATACATGTCAAGATGACTTTGACCATTTCTTTTAGCCGTACTAGATTTTGTCAACCCAATCTAATTTCCTAAAATTATAACAATTGAATAATAACATAAAGTTAAAGGAAACCAATTAGTAAATCATGATTTCATATTATTTGGAAGACACCAATTAGTAAATCATGAACAAAAAACTTACATCAAATAGGCTTGGCTCACTTGAAATACTTCAAGAGGTAGTAGGAGGAGTACTTGAAGCATTGGAAGAAGAAATATAATATTCTACAAACAGCTTGTACAATTTCAACTTTATGTTTTCCAACTTCAATTCCCAATTTAGTGGATCAATTACATTATAACAATATCCCTATGAGTCTAACTTCATTCTTGGATCTAAGACATCCCCAAATGCAAGAACAACAATATCCCTTTAATGATTTTAGCTTTCCTTGCATGTTTAACATCACCTGAACAACATCTCCAAAATTAACTTTCTTACAAACTTCAAGATGACGTTTTACAGAAGTTATCTCATATCGTTTTCCTCCACATGCATATGATGTACCACATGCATTGCATTTTCCTATCTGCCTTCCCCCCATTATCCAACCCTTCTATCATAGTAAAAAAATTCCACACCTGATATTTCTGCTTTCTCTTAGTGTTCTTCATTTTACTAGGTTCCCCTAACATATTACTATTAGGTTCCACCGACTCACAATCTTGTTCAACAGTTAGGTCCAAATCTACATCACCACTCTCATCAATTGGAGCTAAGAAATCCATATCCAAACAAAGTCCTAAAACACAATAAACACAAATACAGATAAGAATAAGTCAATAACAATAATAACAACAATGATAATTATATTTTCACACTAAGAAAAGATGTACAATAAACTTGTCTAATTTCTCGACCTGACATGAACCTTAACTTTAGTCATACACATTATACTATTTTCTTCCAAGTCATTAAACACTCAAAATTAAGGGTTGAAAAACCATTTTGAAATACCTAATGAGTTAAGAGAAAATAAAGTATGATAACTTTTTATAAGCTCCCATGTAAGACAGTAATAAACCAAAACAAAAGGAATAAGCACAAAAAAACCAGCAATGGTCACAAGAAGAAAACTACAAGAAATAGAAATCCTAAAATCGTCTTTTTCCCATGCCTGATGTACTCCAAAATTCCATGGAAATGTACTTTCTATCCAAAAGTTGCAAGAAAAATTACACATTCACTACTAGAAAAAAGATATTTGGTTAAATGATTTTACATCGGGCATTGATTTCAACCAATGTAAAATCTTATTGTTTGGTAAATAATAACACGGTGGCAGTTTCGTAAATAATAAAAAAATTGTTATAATGGTTTTTACATCGGTTAAGGCTAGCAACCGATGTGAAAAACTAGAACTCTGCATGGGCTTTTACATCGGTCCATAGAGAAACCGATTTGAAATGTTTTTTATTTGGGCCGTTACATCGGTCATTAAGATCCACCGATGTAAAATAATACCACGGTGGCAGTTTCATAATTAATAAAAAAATTTCTTATAATGGTTTTTACATCGTGTATGCTAGAAACCGATGTGAAAAATCTTCACATGATTTGGGCCGCTACATCGGTCCAAGGAATCCACCGATGTAAAAGCTTCGGTAAAACCCTAAAACCCAAACCCGTTCGCGCAGCCCCCATTTTTCTTTCCAAACATTTGTTTCAACATCTTTCTCCCACGGTCGACGATCTTTCTCCGCAGCCCCCGTTCGCCCTCCCGTTGTTCCTCTGTAGCGGTGAATCCACCACCAATCCTTCAAACTCCGTCACCGTCACTGCAAAATCGCCATCATCTTTCTCCGCAGCCCCCGTTCGCCCTCCCGTTGTTCCTCTGTAGCGGTCGATGATCTTTCTCCGTAGCCCCCGTTCGCCACCACCTCCTCTGGCGCTTGGCAACCAAGAAATCCACCGAGAGCCTTCCGAGAGCCTTCCATGGCGGTTGAAGCGGCGGAAGGTGAAACAACCCATTCGCGCAGCCACTGTTTTCGAAGAAGAAGAAGGATAACCCACGACGCCCTTATCCTTCACCGCAACCATTATTTTCGAAGAAGAAGAAGAACTCGGTGTGTTTTTCGTTTCAAATATACGATTTTGATTTTCAAATTTACAAGATTTTGCTGAAGCTTATTATTTGGTGTGCTGGTTTTGTAGTTTTTGATTTTCTGGTTTTGTTCTTCTTGGTATGGAATCTGTATTTTGTAGCAGTATTTGTTAATTGTCTGCCAGCACCCCTGATGCTGAATTTTTTAATAAATTTGTTTTTTGGTTGTTCCGAAAAAAAAGAGTAGTGGCTCTTTTTCACTTTCATATTGGAGATTTTCACATGCTCTAGTTTTTGTGGATTGATTTCAACCAATTGCTTCAGTTTATTGATATTGTGTTTCTCGCAGAATTTGTGTGTCGATGAGAACGTCGACATCGTCACTCTTTACGCTTAACCGCGAGTCATCCGGCCGCCACGACATTGCAGGTTCTCTTTTCATTCTTTATAACTTCTCAATTCTTCTTTTATGCCACGTGTTTACACGTAGAGACTTTTGTTCTCTCTAATGTCCAAAAGAGGGACTATTATAGGCGTCCCAATGATTTAACTCTGTATGCATTAATTTCGGAACATAGGTATGAATCGTAGTTGGATGAGAGCTAATCGATTAAGTGTCGAGTACGAACATGGAGTGATGGAATTTCTACAGTTTGCTGAAAGTAATGCTAAAAAAAATCTTGCTCCTCCTAAAAGTAATGCTGAAAAAAGTCTTCATGTGCTTTTTCTCTGTCCATGTGTTCGTTGTGCAAATCACGAACCAAAACTCAATAAGAAAGAAATCACGGATCATCTAATTTGTCATGGGATTTGTCAAAGTTATACACAATGGATATGGCACGGTGAGGTAGTAGCAAAGTCAAATGTGTCCCAAAGAGATAATGTTAGTGCAGAAATGGATGATCGTCTGGAAGACATGATGCGTGATATTGGACAAGATTCATTTAAGAAGGAACATGCGTATGATACTTTATGCAGTGACAAGGATAAACCTTTGTACCCGGGATGCACAAATTTTACACGTTTGTCAGCCGTGTTAAAATTGTTTAATTTGAAGGCAAATAATGGGTGGACTGACAAAAGTTTTACCGAATTGCTTGAATTGTTGACACAAATGCTTCCAGAAGGTAACATAATGCTAAATCGTTATTACGAGGCGAAAAAGATATTGTGTCAGATGGGTTTGGAGTATGAAAAGATACATGCATGCCCTAATGATTGCATATTATACAGAAAAGAGTATGTAAACTATAATCATTGTCTGAAGTGTAAGGCGTCACGCTACAAAAAGAAAGATGGTGATTCTAGTGATGATGAGGTGGTAAAAAAGGTTCCTCCCGCAAAAGTGGTATAGTACCTACCAATAATTTCAAGGTTCAAGAGACTATTCGCTAATGCAAATGACGCAAAGAATCTTAGATGGCATGCAGAAGAAAGAAAGTGTGATGGACAAATTCGCCATGTAGCTGATTCTTTGCAATGGAAGAAAATAGATGCTTTGTTTCCAAATTTTGGCAAAGAGTCGAGAAACCTTAGACTTGGACTTTCAACTGATGGAATGAATCCGTTTGGTAATCTAAGTACTAACCCTACTTCTTGGCCTGTTCTCCTGATGATTTACAACCTATCTCCTAGGTTGTGCATGAAGCGTAAATATATTATGTTATCGATGATGATTTCGGGCCCAAAACAACCCGAAAATGACATAGATGTTTATCTAAGTCCTCTGATTAATGATTTAAGAGTGTTGTGGGAGGAAGGGGTGGATATTTTTGATGCGTATTCTGGTGAATAGTTCAATATGCGTGCCATGTTGTTTTGCACCATCAACGATTTTCCGGCATATGGCAATTTGTCTGGTTATAAAGTTAAAGGGCATAAAGCATGTCCTATATGTGAAAAAGACACATGTTACCATCAACTTGAAAAAGGAAAGAAGACTGTTTATCTCGGGCATCGAAAATTTCTAGATCGTTATCATCCATATCGTAGATTGCGGAAAGCTTTCAATGGGGAACAAGAGCATGGTGTTGCTCTAAAGCCCTTAACTGGAGAGGAAGTTTATCAACGACAACAGGGCATTAACGTTGTCTTTGGAAAGTACCAAAAGCAATCTACTGTGAAAAATATATGGAAAAAGAGGTCGGTTTTCTTCGATCTTCCATATTGGTCTAGTCTTGATGTAAGACATTGTATTGATGTGATGCACGTGGAGAAAAATATGTGATAGTTTAATCGGAACACTTCTCAACATTCAAGGCAAGACAAAAGATGGTTATAATGCTCGTCTAGATTTGGGTTTGATGGGTATACGAGAAGAGTTAACTCCACAACATATAGGTAACAAGATATATTTGCCTCCTGCCTGCTACACTTTGTCTAAAAAAGAGAAAACAAGTTTCTGTGAGTGTTTACAAAGTATTAAAGTGCCGCATGGTTACTCATCAAATGTCAATAGGCTTGTATCAGTTAAATATCTCAAATTAATTGGATTAAAATCTCATGACTGTCATGTCTTAATGCAACAGCTACTACCAGTGGCTATTCGTGGGATATTGCCTAACAATGTTAGGAAGACTATAACTAGGTTGTGCTTATTTTTCAATGCAATTTGTTGTAAAGCCATTGATCCATTAAAGTTAGACAATTTGGAAAATGAGGCTGCAGTTATCTTATGCCAATTAGAGATGTATTTTCCTCCTTCATTTTTTGACATTATGGTTCACTTGATTGTTCATCTAGTAAGGGAGATTAGATTATGTGGTCCAATTTATTTACGGTGGATGTATCCAACAGAGTGATACATGAAGATCCTAAAAGGGTATACAAAAAACCCACACCGTCCGGAAGCATCGATTGTTGAGAGGTACATCGCAGAAGAAGCAATTGAGTTTTGTTCAAACTATTTGTCAGAAGTGGATGTTGTAGGGGTTCCCAAGTCTCGTCATGATGAAAGATGTGAGGGTGTGGGTACACAAGGTTTAAAGGTCAAGAGCTTAAGTATTGTTGTGGTTGTTCAAGTGCATTTGTATATATTGAATAACACGGATGAAGTTCAACCTTACTTATCTGTTCACAAAAGCATCATAAAGAAAAAGTACCCCAAGATGAATGAAAGATGGTTGTTAAAAGAGCATAATAAGAGTTTCTCTGAGTGGTTTAAAGAAAAAATTTCTAATGAGGATAGTGCTTCTAATACAATTAAGTGGTTGTCCTATGAGCCTAAATGTAACATAATAACTTGGAGTGGATATGATATTAATAAAACTTGCTTTTATACATAGTCAAAGGATGATCGTAGTACCACACAAAATAGTGGGGTTATGATTATGGCCGAGTCCATGCACTTCTCTAGTGCTAAAGATAAAAACCCGGTTATGGCATCTACACCCTACTTTGGGGTGATTGAAGAGATTTGGGAAGTTGATTATGTTGTGTTTAAAGTTCCTGTATTTAAATGCAAATGGATTGATATCAACAGTGGTGTAAGAATCGATGAATTTGGAGTTACATTGGTTGATCTTAGCAAGTTAGCTTATGCGGACGAACCTTTCATCACGGCGTCTCAAGCAAAACAAGTGTTTTATGTCACAGATCCTTCTAATAAAAGGTGGTCAGTGGTTATACAAGGAAAGGTGCATGATAGTGATGAAAATCAAGATGCGAACCTTGATATTTCCGAAACTCCTCCTTTCTCAACAAATGTGCCTACCTTCGTTGAAGAAAACGAAGAGGATGATGTGCACGCTATTCGCATAGATCATAAAGAAGGGATATGGGAGGACTAGTAAGGTTTTTTTATACTTCAATTCGACATTACTTTAATTTCTAATTTTTTTTTATTTTGTGCTTAATTTGATGTCTAATTATTTATATTTTGTGCTTAATTTGATTTCTAATTATTTTTATTTTGTGTTAACAGATACATGGCTGATTCAACCGACAACCCTTCTTCATCTAGTGACCCTAAAAAAAGAAGAGTTAGAGGTCCCACTTTGATGGCACAAATTGACAAAGTTCATCAAACGGGTGAAAAGATAAAGGTCGAGTTTGATCCAAGAACCCATGGATGTACGGGTAAAAATGCTTCAAATTTTAAGAGTTACATAGCGTCTCTTGCTCGACAGAGATGTAGTATTTTGAAAGATGAGTGGAAAGACATAGATGAAGGCATAAAAGAGGCTATTTGGACTGATGTTCAGGTATTTTTAACTACTACACTTTATTATATTTTATAATCATATACTAACAACATATGCCATATACTATATGTGTAGGCTCATTTCATTATTCCAGAACCTCATGATCCAAAGAAGGATCCGTTGAAGAAAGAATGGATTAAATATGCAGGAGAGCGATGGAGAGGTTTTAAGACACAACTCACAAGTGAGTATATTAGAAAGCCCAAAGAAGGTCTCGCTCCTGCACATATCAGGTATAATTATATTAAAGAAGAAGTGTGGAAGGATTTTCTGAAGTCTCGAGATACCCCTGAATTTAAGGTTAGTAGGAGTTATAATTTTTTTTTTGTGCATAACATTTTTATTATGTTTAGTGATAAATAACTTTTTGATTTATAATAGGAAAAAAGTCAAAAGGGTATGGAAAATGTGGCTAGGAATGTATACCCACACGTATTATCTCGTGGAGGGTATCGCTTGATTGAGGAGAAAATGATAAATGAAAGGAGATCATCGAGAGATGATTCCACATTAGATAATAATGGTAGTCCATCTCCACCGTCACGCCATGAGTTATGGGAGAGAGCACGACAAAAGAAAGGGGGAGAATACACATCAAAGGCTACACAAGTTGTTGCTGAGAAAATTGTAAGTAAAATTTAGAAAATACTTCCAGTATCGTTATAGTTGTGATTGATAAAAAAATATGGTTTTTTCATTTTGTAGGATTCTCTAGTTGAAGAAGCTGAAAACCGTGCCTTTGTTCCGGATGGACGTAAAGATATCTTAACAGCAGCCGTTGGAACATCTGAGCATGGCGGCCGTGTTCGTGGTGTTGGAATACACCATAAACAAAGCACTTTCTTTGGAAGATCGTCTTCACGTCAACGACAAGATATAAGAGAACAATTTGCACAGTTTTCATCTGAATTGGAAGCAAAGCTTAGAGCTGATTTTGATCAAAAGTTGGTTGAAGAACGTAAGGCGATGCAACAATCTTTCATGGAGACACTTAGGTCTATGGGTCTCTCGCAAAGCACTAAAAATAATAATAAATGCATTGAACAAAGGGAAGTTGTCGATAGAAGCGGAAAAGGAAGTTGTTCAGCTGCAAAAGTAAGCACAAAAGAAGGGGAAGACAATGTTGAGAGATTAATGAAAATGGTTCTAAGAATGGGTGAAGCACATTTGGAAATAGAATTAAGTCATTGTGCGAGCGTCACTAATTTTCATATGTCAGCTAAGTGTATCAGAGAGCTGCTGATGGGTTTTCATTGGCTTGATGTGTCTACTCTGCAAGTTTGGTGCACGTAAGTACATTTTCTTATTTTATTAGTGTCAATATCTATTAATATGTTATATCTCTCATCACTTTTATTATAATGTTGATTTTAAAATTTTTCAGGTATATTCATCGTGTGTGTATTGATAATTCACAATCAGAAGTATATGGATTTATGGACTCTGCTATGTGTTCGTACATTGATAATGTGCCGAAAACTGAAGCAAATGTCAAAAAATACATACAAGATAAGTTACGTGACGAAAAGAGAGAGTGTCACTTGCTACCATTTATTCATAGGTAAGTTTGTATGAAATTGTGTTTTCTATTTTTTAATTTTGGTAACATAGATATTTCAATTTTGGTAACATGAAATTGTGACTTTTGTGTTTCCACACACACGTACAGAGGTCATTGGCAATTAATAGTCATGTGTCCAAAAGATAATATTGTGGTCGTCTTTTGTTCACTTCATCGGGAACTTAATCAAACCATGACGAAAATTGTTACAAAGTAAGTTTATCTTTTATGTTCACTTCATCCTATATACATAATTTGTTACAAAAGTAATTTCATATTTTATGTGGCTTTATATGGATTTTTTTCTTCTGAATTAGTGCTTTTGGGGTTCATCAAGCAGCAAATGGCATTAGAAAAAAGGCTACATGGGTTCAACCCAAGGTAAGCGTGGTGTAAATTATAATTATATATTTAATTTTATCATATAAGTATTCACTAATTATGTCATTCATTTGTAGACAAGGAAACAACATAACTCTAATGATTGTGGGTATTATGTGATGAAAAATATGTTGGATATTGTCTCTGCCAAGATAACCAGGTCTTGGATGAAGGTAATAAAAATGACTTTAATTTGTTATTTACTTTACGTTTTGCAACTTAATGTGAATTTTCAAAGAATAACTCTATTGTTATTTACGTGTTGTAGGTATTTGATGACCCAACAGAATTAATACAAGATGATTTGTATGATTTGCGACTCCGTTGGGCAACATGTTTCTTTGAGTTATATAAAGGTTAAGCTTGGTTGGTAATTCATCTTCTTGTGGATTGCAAGTTGGTAATTCAAGTGTGGGAAAGGACTTATAAATGGTTGGATATTTTTGTATTTTTTGTTGTTGTAGTAGTCCATCGTGTAAACCTCCTTATAATTTAGTACATTTGTGTGTATCCTATATTAGTACTTTTGTAAATCAATTATGGAATTTGAAGAATATATATATATATATATATATATGTGTGTGTGTGTGTGTATACTAGATATTTGGTGCAATGAAATTAGATTTGTGGGAAAATATGAAAATAACGACCTAAATGTGGTCTATGTGATGTTGGGAAACTATGGAAAATAGCGACCTAATTATGGTCTGTGTGATGTTGGAAAAATATGGAAAATTAGGTACCAAAAAATTTACAGGGAACTGCTAAAAAATTGTCAAATTATTTATAATTATTACAGTACATTTTACATCGGTTATTAGCAAAACCGATGTAACACACAACATTTTTACATCGGGCAAACAACAAAACCGATGTAAAAAGTCTTACCTGGCGCGGTTGATATTTTTGTGCAATACTTTTTACATCGGTTTCAGGTTACAACCGATGTAACACAACCAACCTTTTACATCTATTTCTAGTTACAACCGATGTAAAAACACACTTTTATATATAAAAAATTACAATTATATTTTTTTTTCACATCAGACTTAAAAAGTTAACCGATGTGGTTGGTGACTTTTTTACTTCGGGCCATAACCCGATGTAAAATGTCTTTGATTTACTACATCGCCTGACTTTACATCGGACCCAGACCCGATGTAAAAAGTCATTTTCTCCCGATGTAAAAAGTCATTTCTGTACTAGTGATTGTTCTCTAATATCCTCCTACCCAAGCTACTGACCTATTAAATGCATTTCCTTTTTCATTTTGTACTGGTCACTGTTTCAACTAAACTTTTGCATTTCCTTTTGCCATTCTTGAACCAATATTGATACTAGTATTATATTTTCTTACAACATCATAAAGTTTTTAGTTTACAAAGTAAAAGAGATCCTTAAACATCAATTATTTTTGTTATAATGAAATTGAATGTGATACTCCTATCATACTGTATTATTCCAACTCTTGAAGAAACAAAATGGCTCTCATATCATACTATATTATTCCAGCTCCTATTATACAATATTTCAACTGTAAGACCATGGCTCTCCTCTCTATTTCATTCTCTCGAATCAACGGACAAACAACAACAATCATCACAAAGGCAACAATCTTAATCGTTGTCATCTCTATTTTGTTCTATCAAATCGTAACAAATAACAACAAAATCAATATCGACAATTGATTCTGAATCACAAAACATCAACAAATTCTCTCAATACTTAATGAAAAAAACAAAAACATCATGAACAATGATGAAACATTGAAAGCAAAAGCACTGTAGTTACCGAATCGGAGGAGATCCGCGATGAAAGTGGAGGCGACATGATGCTCGCAGTGGTGGTGTGCTGATGCAAATATTCCGATATGTGAATCATCGTACGTAGGCGTAGCGCCTGTGTTTTTAAGTGAGAAAGTGATTATGTGAAATTGCGAGATTATATCTCATATATATGTCCATAAATCAGTATTGGCCTCGGGTTGAGCCATTTCATTTTTTTTAGGAATGGATTTAAAAAGAAAAATATTAACGAGCTGGCAGGTCAACTCTACCCCATTATGTATTCAGCCTACAGGCTTTTTGAGCTTTGACAGGGCAGGATAAACAGGTAGGTGGGCGCAAAGTCCCAACCCAACCTGCCATTTTTTGGCGGGTGTGCGGGCCGACCCTGACCCGTTTTACCACCCATAGTGTTAGAGCATTTAGGCCTTCAGCAGCCATATCTGAATCCATATTGCGCTGGGGATTTTTTTGGCCTTTTATGATTCAATAACTCGCCCTTTCAAAATGATAGATTTGACGTTGACGTTGGCAGAAGGAGTGCATGGGATAAAGGTTTTCTTCAGCTTCCTTGTAGTTCCATGTAGAAGTTCCGTAAAAGGCATCATGAGGAGATCCTTCTTGGTAAAGTAAGATGCACTAGCATCTTAAGTCCACCTGAAGGTAGCATATCATGATAGAGAAGGAAAGCCGACTACTGTTAGTGCCGATCTGGAGGAAGCGAAGCGGATCAAAGGGTTCATTCTTAAGGACACTCTCACATCGGTGGCAGGATTAGAATAAGGGTCCAGGAACGGCAATAAGTTTAGACTGGACGCGCGCGAGGACGAAGTTAGACCCGCACCAGACAATGAGTTTAATTCTATGCATTAAACGATAACCCTGTCGAGCCAGTAAAAATAGGATACATGTTTCCCTTTGAGGTAAGATCCACCCTAATCGAATGTCTCCTATATAACGCATACCTTTTTGGCATCTCACCGCATGAGATGCCCTACATCGACCCCAACGTGGCATGCCACCAGTTAAACATGGACTCTAGTGTGTGTTATGTCTCCCTGTGGAAAAGGAGGCAGTCCCTGGAGAAAGCTGAAGCTTTCGAGAGCACGGTGAAAGGCCCATCAGATGTTAGATTCATTTACGAGGCGAAGTATACATAATGGTTGTCCAACATCGTTATAGTAACGAAAGCCTCGGGAAAGTAGAAGACGTGTGCTAATTATGTGAATCTTAATAGAGCATGCTCAAAATGTTCTTACTCGCTTCCGAACATCGACAAACTTATAGATGATTCAATCGAGTACTAGTTTATATCATTCATGGACGCTTACTCCAGGTATAATCAGATACACATGTTTGGACACGAACGGATACAAAAAAACATTCATGACCGAGCATGAAAATTACCAATACAACGTCATGCCTTTCAGGTAAGAATGTTGGCACGACATATCATAGGATGATAAACAAGATATTTCAAGAAGAGATATGGGTGACACTGAAGGTATAGATGACATGATTGTAAAATCCTGTCAAGAGGAGCTCCATGCTCAACATCTCCAGCGGGTATTCAAAATGGTCCGATAGTATAACATGATACTCAATATAGAGAAGTGCACCTTTGGGGTAAGAGCCGACAAGTTATTAGGGTTCTACCTAACTGAGCGAGGAATTCAAGCAAACCCCGACAAGGGTGAACCATCAATTCGAAAGAACGCTCCAATCTCAAATAAGAAGGTCAAAAAGTTGAATAGTATGTTGACTACTTTTAATAGGTTTATTTTAAAATCCACCTAACATGTTTTTCCTTTCTATAGGTTGTTGAGAAAGAAGGAAAAATTCAAATGGACGCCTGACTGCGAAGAGGCATTTGAGCTTTTAAAGAAAACTTTGGCCACACCACTCATATTCACTTGGCCACTCCCTGAAAAAATGTTGTACCTATACCTAGCAGTAATACATAATGCAATGAGTGCCATCCTGATTAGGGAACTTGAATTTAACCAAAAAATTTTATACTTTATATCGAAGGCCCTAGCCAGGAAAAGACGTGATACTAGAACATTGAGAAGGCAACCTTGGAGTTGATGACAGTGTCATGCAAGCTCAAAAGGTACTTTCATGCACATACCATAATTGTTCACGTAAATTTTCCCCTTGAGCAATTGCTTTATCGACCATATCTAGCCGGGCGTCTGACGAAGTAGGTCATAAAGCTCTTGTAGTTTGAGGTGTCCTTTGAAGCAAGGAAAACGTTGAAGGCTCTCTTATTTGTTGACTTCTTGGTTGAGATGACCCGTGTACCTTTGGAGCCAGGCCACACCTATATAATGTTCACAGATGGATTAATTAATAGCCGAGGAAGTGGTGCATTCATAATGCTAGAGAAGAACTCGGGAATTGTGGTAGAATTTTCCTTGAGATACAAGTTTTCGACCACCAACAATCAAGCTGAGTATGAAGCAATGATTGCAGGAATGAACCTAACTGAAGAAATGGGGGAAGAACACATCAAGCTACATAGAGACTCCCAGCTGGTCGTCTCTCAAATAAGAGGGGATTCCTAGTGTTCAAAAAGTTGACAATATTCAAAGTGTTCGAAATCGCTCATGTTCTGAGGGAAGAGAATAATTGTGCTGACATACTTTCTCGGCTAACCTGTAGGAGAATCCCATGAATTAATCACTCATTCGTCCAAGAAACAAGAAAAAAACCAAGCCTTTAGGGAACCTATTCTGGGCCAACCAAAATCCCAATGAAGCTAAGGCCCAAATAAAGTTGCATGTCCCTAATACATTCAGGGGGAGAACCCCAATATGATTTTGTTGCTTGTATTGTCGTTTTCGTTTCATTTATTATTGTTTATTGAGTATCCTTCATGACTGCACATCTTTGAATCAAGTTTTAAATGGATTTGTTTTTTTAGCATGCATAATTCAATTTTTTTATTTGAGCTTGATCATGATAGTTTTAGTCAGTTGGTTGAGTTAGTGGAACAAGAACCAAATGTGTTGTTGATTCAAGTTGGGTTGTAAGGAAAATCTCAAAGTATTTTGAAAATCATGATAAATTGAGATTTTAAATGCATGACTAGAATCATGTACATATCCTGACTCGAATCAAATTGAACAGAGACAAACATAACTTTTTCAACTTCTATGACTCGAATTGTAACACCCTAAAACCCCAACTCTTTATTTATAAAAAAATTCAATAAAATTTATCAAATAGGGCATTACACATTCATCATCAAACATCTTACTCAACAAAACATAACATTAAGCAGCAGAATAAAACATCAAAACCTCAAGGAAAATATTTATTTGTATCAACACCAACAATTAATGAAACAATTTAAACATCTCAGAGAGACATAAAAGGTAAAAAATAGTTCGTCCACAATGTTACATACCAGAGCGATGTCAAAGCTAAAAGACTCGAAAAGCAATAAAGTAAACAAAGAGGCCTCAACTCCATCCTCCAGCTCATTAGGAGCTAGTGTACCTCTACTTGAGTATCTGTACCACTAGAGTACAAAACACCACAAACAAAACAACCAAGGGATGAGAATACATTCAAAAATATTAGCGGTGTATAAAGCAGTAAAGAATAGCACACTCAAACATCAATGTATTCATCTCATTCACAACCATCACCAATCGCCAACACATTTATATACCATTAACAACCATCACTAATCATAAGTGTAGATGTATATGCAAGCACTCACCACCTTATCACCGAATGCATGTGGTACAAATCTACTCACCAATTTGGATGTTAGATTTATGTTACTGGTCAATCCCATCACCAATATTATGAAGGTGAAAAAAATACACAAGAAGGGGGGTTGAATTGTGTTTACATAATTCTTTTTACTTTTGAACCAGAGTTCAGATTCTAAACCAGAGTTCAGAAACTGATAATGAATGCAACAGAAAATGTAACAGAAGTAAATAAAAAAGCAAAGAACACACAACGGTTATCTTGGTTCCTCTTCAACTGAAAGTACTTCAGTCCCCTTGCCACACAAGATATTTCCACAATAATCAACTTAATTACAACTGCTTATACTCACCAGTATAAGACTTTCCCTGCTCAGACCTACAACCTAAGACTTCCCTACTTAATCAGAACCTGATTAAGACTTCTCTGCTTAGATACTCAGATCCTAAGACTTTCCTTGCTTAAACCCTCATATTTAAATACTTCAATGCTTAGACACTCTGCCTAAGACTTCTCTGCTCAGACGCACCGTCTAAGACTTCCTTTGCTCAGATTCTCAATCCAAGACTTCACTGCTCAGACACACTATCTAAAACTTTTATCTAAACATACTTGTTTAGATAAGGAATAACTTACAACAACACTTGATTAACAATCAGAGGTGTTTAAATACAATACAACACACTTTTACACAAGGATTTTTAAGCTATACAAGAATAAGAACACTTTAACAGATTAGCCTCTCTTGAGCTGATATGAATGTAGTGCGTGTATATCTCAGTTGTATTTGCAGCGTTATTTCTTGAGTTGATCTTTGAATCTTCTGCTTCTTTTATAGCTGGAGAAATATAATCGCTAAAGTATCCACAACGGCTATAATCAGATCAAATCTTCTAGTACATCTTTTTTTCTAAGAAAGTAAATTTGTAACTCTTAGTCAAGGAAATATCCACAGAACAAGGCCTTTGTTCGGAGAACACTTCTATGAAACAAGTACAACATAATCTTTTGAAGATAATGTCAACATATCTCCAGTCCCTTGTTAGCAGAGTTTGAGTTGACACTACTCAGTTTCAGAGGCAGTCATATCATGCTTCTGATTCTGAAGTGTACTAGCAGTACATTTCTGATCAGACTCTCTCACGAGTGTATAATCAGAACCAAACTAAATCTACTTCCGTGTCAGAACCAGTTACATAAAATAAATATAATTCTGTACACATAAACCAACTAGTTAGAAATCCTAATTGTTTTTCAAATACTTTGTTATCATCAAAACTTTAGAGGATACACGGTATAAACCAAATTTGTCTCAACAATCTCCCCTCTTTTGACGATGACAACCTTAAGTATTTAAAATAATCAGTAGTAGATTAATTACTCAATAACTTTCAAGGTTTGAGGTTTGTAATCTCCCTCTATGTCAAACAATATTAGAGGTGAGGTTTGTAAGCTCCCCCTGAGTCCTATCTGTGAAGTCTTAGAGGTGAGGTTTGTAAGCTCTCCCTACACAGAATAATTGAATCCACTCCAAGGGTGAGGTTTGTAAGCTCCCCCTATATAGGATAACCAACCTCATCCGGATCCATAATTAATCTAGAAGAATACTTAATCCATTCTCCCCCTTTGTCATCAACAAAAAGACAGGAAAAAAAGAAAACTTCAACGATTAATAATGGTTTCTGAGCAATTCATGGCTGAACACCAGTCAGGAACAAGTTTGTCAATCAACCCAACTTGTTGCATATGAGTAACGACACCCTGTTGAACAAGAATCATGGAAAGAACCCTACCAAAAGGAATGAGAAAAGATAGTTCCTCACTAGACCCAAGGATCTCTTCTTTCAAATAATTGAACATAGAAAGAGGTAGATTAATTTTAGTTCTAGAGACTAGGAACGGAATGAAGTGTTTATCATCAGAAGAAAGCAATCATGTCCCCTTTTCTCTTGGCCTTAGATTGGTCCCCATAATTTGGTACCAGACGTTTGCCATAGGAGTAAGAGTAGAAGGACTTTCAGTAGGGTCTCTAATACCATAAATGTTGTGCATAAGGTTCATAAATCTATTGTTATGTATGTAGTTTTCAACTGTAACTCCATCTTCCTCACAGTTTATTGCTTGAGAGATGATTTTAGAGTTGATCACAATAGGAAAACCATAGACAACAGATAGAATCTGTCAATCATCTAACTCATTCTGATGAACATGAGCATTTGCTCAAAAATCTTTCATTAGATCTGGATAGATAATTCCATTAAGGATTGCAAAATATCCATCCCATTTCTGAAAATGAATATATGCAACTATCCATGAAAGATTAATCCCCGTAAATTCATTGAAAGTAAGCGTGAATTCCTTTAGAATATCTAGATCATAGATCTCTCATTTAATAGTTTTTGAAGACATTTAAGAAGAAATGCTAGTAATTTCACAATATTATCTTATATAGAAGATAATTCATGAAATCAGGAAAACACCCAGACAACAGTGTAACACATAGAATGCCAATTTATAAGCAAGTATGTATTAAATGTTTGGATAGTGATGAGTTTGAAAAAAAGGAATTAGAATTTTTGTCAGTACACTTCTTTTAAGAACCAAATATCAGAGCAGATCTTGAAATAAAAGTGATAGACAGATCCCTGAGCAGGGAATCTATCAAATCATTATTTCAAAAAGCTTTTAGGTATTAGAATGTAAGACAAAGTTCCTTATTTTATCAGAGCTCAAGATTAGTCCAATTGTTAATTCAAAGCACATAACAAGGAATTAAACTAATTACTTTTTGCTTAGACAAAGCAATAAAGGATGACAGAGATCCTATACACCCTAATCAAGGCTTATAGACCATTCTTAAAGAAATTTCATATTTTTAAGAATTTCAACTGGGTGCTATCAGAATCCAACGATTCCTCTAATACTCCATTCAGAAGATAAGCAATATTCATCGACAAAGACCATGTTCAGATTTTTCTTAATAAAATTAAATTTGGCAATAGCTAAGGGTTTTGTAAATATATCAGCCCATTGATGTTCATAATCAATAAATTGAATATCTATTATGCCCTTCTGAACATAGTCTCTTATAAAATGGTGTTTGATTTCAATATGCTTAGTTCTAGAATGTTGAATCGGATTCTTTGTTAGACAGATAGCAGCAGTGTTGTCACAGAGGATATGAATATTATTTCCAAAAATCTGATAATCTTCAAGTTGATATTTCATCCATAGCAGTTGAGTGCAACAGTTAGCAGCTGAAATGTACTCTGCTTCTGCTGTAGATAGAGCAATAATTGCTCGTCTTTTACTACCCCAAGAGATAAGGTTTTCACCTAAGAATTGTCAAGTTCCATTAGGGAATTTCCTTTCAATTCTATCTCCGACATAGTCAGCATCACATAGTCCAACTAGCTTATACTCTAAGGATTTCTTATAAAGAAGTCCAAGATTTATTGTTCATTTTAGATACCTAAAGATCCTCTTAACAACAGTTAAATGAGTCTCTCTAGGATCTAATTGGAATCTTGCACACAAACATACATTGAATAGAATATTTAGTCTGGAAGCAGTGAGATAGAGTAAGGAACCTATCATACCTAGATATTTAGTTGGATCCACTTTAGCACTGCATTCTTCATCATTCAGGTTGCAGGTTAGATGAATAGGAGTTGACATGACTTTGCATTCATCAAGATTGATATTTTTCAAGAGCTCTCTTGTATACTTAGACTGATGAATTTATATACCTTATTTCTTTTGATTAATTTGAATTCCAAGGAAGTATTTCAATTCTCCCATCATACTCATCTCAAATTCAGCCTGCATAATTTTTGAAAATTCTTGACAAAGAGATGCATTAGTAGAACCAAAAATTATGTCATCATAATAAATTTGAACAATTAAGATTTCTTCTTCTAGAGTTTTCCTAACTAGTGTAGTATCAACCTTGCCTTTAGAAAAACCATTCTCAAGCAGGAAATTACTCAGTCTCTCATACCATGCTCTAGGAGCTTGTTTAATACCATAGAGTGATTTCTTGAGCTTGTAGACAAAGTCTGGATGGTTTGGATCTTCAAATCTAGGAGGTTGCTTAACATACACTTCTTCAGTAATAACTCCGTTTAGAAAAGTACTTTTTACGTCCATCTGATAGAGTACTATATCATGGTTGATGGTATAAGAGAGAAGAAGTCTTATGGCTTCTAACCTTGCCACATGAGCAAAGGTTTCAAATAAGTCAATTCCCCCTTGCTGACTGTAGCCTTGAGCTACAAGTCTAGCTTTGTTTCTAACAACTTTTCCAAGTTCATTTAGCTTGTTTCTGAAGACCCACTTGGTTCCAATGATGTTTTTCTTATGTGGTCTTGGAACAAGATCCCACACATCATTTCTCTGAAACTGATTTAGTTCATCTTGCATAGCCATGATCCACCCATTACATGATAATGTGTCATCAATAGAAGTAGGCTCTGTCAATGAAATAAGTCCAAGCATTGATTGATCATTTTTGAAAGCAGATCTGGTTCTCAATGGCTCGTCTTTATTTCCAATGATTTGCCCTTCTAGATGAAATGCTTTGTATTTAAACAGTCTCTTTGGTGGAGCAGAGGCTTAAGTACTATTTTATCAATCACTGAATTAGTAGCAGTGGGACCAATCAGAGTAACTTCAATTTCTGCATCCTCTGGTAATCATTCAATAATAGTAATAAATTCTGAAGTATCATCATCTATACTTTTTCCTTAGAAACACATAACACAAGTTTTTCTTCAGAGTTTTGTATACCTGTAGTGTTATCATTCTGGGCCAAAGACTCTAACTTGCCATAATCAGGTATTTTGTCATCAAATTTAACGTGCATAGACTCTTTAACCATTCTGGTTTCTGAGTTATGCACTCTGTATGCTTTTGAGCGTTCAGGGTATCCTAAGAAGACACCCTTTTGAGCTTTAGCATCAAATTTCTTTAGGTAGACCTTATTTTTCAAAATATAATAAGTACATCCGAATTGATGAGAGTAAGAAATATTTGGTCTTCTACCTTTAAATAATTCATACGATGTTTTATTCAGAATTGGTCTAATATAAATTCTGTTCTGAATATAACATGCAGTATTAACAGCTTATGCTCACAAGTACTTAGGGAATTTATTTTCATGAATCATTGTTCTTTCTCTTAACAACCCCATTTTGTTGTAGAGTTTTAGGAGAGGAGAACTCATGGATAATTCCATATCTTTCACAAAAGGACTCAAATGATTCATTTTCGAATTCTCTCCTATGGTCACTTCTGACCTTCAGAATCTTTACTTCCATCTCAGATTGTACTTGAATGCAGAAGATGCTAAATACTTCGTATGTTTCATCTTTAGATCTAAGAAATTTTACCCAAGTCCACCTGCTAAAGTCATCAACAATGACCAAACCATATTTCTTCCCACTGATTAAAGCAGTCCCAATAGGACCAAACAGATCGATGTGAAGTAATTCCAAGGGTCTAGAGGTAGAGACAATGTTCTTGGTTTTAAAAGAGGTTTTCGTAGTATTTCCAACTTGACATGCTCCACAGAGAGCATCTGAGTGATAGTCAAGATCTGGCAGCCCTTTAACAAGTTTTTGCTTGCTAAGTTTAGAGATTAATCTTCAGTTAGCATGACCTAACCTTTTGTGCCAAATCCATTTCTCATCACTCATTGTCATTAGGCAAATGACCTTCTGATCAGCTAATTCAGAAAAATTGATTTTATAAACATTTCCCTTTCTTTTCCCTTTGAATATAATACTTTTGTCAGAATTAACAACAGAGCAGAAATTCTTATTGAAAAATACTTCACAACCACTATCACATAATTGGCTTATGCTAAGTAGATTATGCTTCAAGCCATCTACCAGCAAAACTTTATTTATAAGAGTTTGAGAATTACCAATGGTACCTGTACCAATGATTCTTCCCTTCTGGCCACCTCCAAAACCCACATTTCCTTCCTCTCTCAGATTCAGGGTTTGGAACATATGCTTTTCTCCCGTCATATATCATGAGCAGCCACTGTACAGGTACTATGATTGGCTTTCCATCCTTTCCTTTGGGCATATCTCCAGCAAATACAATTTGAGATTTAGGTACTGATACACGTATGGGCCCTTTTGGGTTAGTCCTAACAAGTTCTCTCCTATCATGTCTTATTTCCATGTGAAAAGGTTTGGCTTCACTCCATGTTTTTTGTTTCCAAAAACCTTGACTGAAGTTAACTTTAGTTACAGAATTAGTCTTAGTCTGTGATTCAGATGTTATGGATACTAAAGATACCCGAGCTTCTGAACTATCAGGTTCTGATATCATAATACCCTTCAACTTTTGATCAATAGATTTAGTTAAATTCATAACTTTCACATTATTAGCAGTAGGAACAAAATAGTTAATTAACACTGTTTGAGCAATGTTGGATGAGCAAGAATTTGGAAGTACTTTTAATGAAACATCAGAACTAGAGCAACCTTTATCATGCCCCAAAACTTCTCTATTATTTTTGCCAACTCCATAAATCATAGATGCAAGTTTGGTTCTATCAATGGAAAATGTAATGAACTTATGAAAAGCTTGATCATGCTTTCCTAGAGATGAACATTCATTTTGAGATGTGATAATTTCTTTTAATTCTTCTTTCAAAATGAAATTATCTCTTTTTAAAATTTTAATGTGACTGGCGTGATCCTTGCAATAATTTATAAGATTATTAGCACATGAAATAAAGTTAGAGAAAGAGTATACCTCATCTTCATCTTCAGATTCAGATAAGTGCCCTTCATCAGATGAGTGTGCCATCAATGCAAGATTGGCATCATCTTCCTTTTTTTGAATATTCATCATCTAGATCTTCCCATGTAGCCATAAAGTTCTTATTGAATTTATTTCTGAAGTTGTCCTTCTGATGACTTCCTCTCTTCTGATTATCTTTCTGAAAATCAGGATAATCATTTTTGAAGTGACCAGGTTTGTTGTAGTTGTAGCAGATCCTGTCTTCATTTTTTCTTTGAAGCTGGATCTCCTATTGCTTCTAGGAAATCTCCTATTCCTTCTGGCCATTTACTGAAATCCTCTTATGAAACAAGCCATATCATCATCATCAGATATACCATCAGAATCTTCTTCAGAAGTTTCATCAGGTTTACTGCTCTTTGAGGATTTTTTTGGACTTTTCACAAAAAATTTCAGAAGCAAATCTCAAGGAAAGAGACTTAAGTTTCTTTGAAGACTCATCTCCATTTAGTTCCATCTCATGACTTTGAAGATTGCTGATTAAACTTTCAAGAGACAGCGTATCCAGGTCCTTAGCTTACTGAATACCTGTTACTTTAGGTCTAAACTTTAGAGGGATACTTCTCAGAATCTTCTTAACATGATTTGAAGAGGAGTAACTCTTGTTTAGCACCTGAAGGCCTGATACAAAAACACTATGCCAAACAAGGGAAAAGAGGGCGCTTTTTTTGGCCTATGACAGCGCTGGCTTTCGTAGGTAAAGACAACGCTTTTTTATTTATGAAAAAGCGCTCTCTAAAAGGGGACTTTAGACAGCGCTTTTAAAAGCGCTGTCTAAAGTATACGTTTAAAATTTAAATTTTTTTTTATAAACTTTAGAAAGCGCTTTTTCCTTCAAAAGCGCTCTCTAAAGGTGCTTTTAGACAGCGCTTTTGAAAGCGCTGTCTAATGTATACGGAAAATGATTTTTTTATATACCTTTGGAGAGCGCTTTTCATTAAAAGCGCTCTCTAAAGGGGACTTTAGAGAGCGCTTTTTCCTTAAAAGCGCTCTCTAAAGTATACCTATAATTTTATTGATTTTTTCTACGTATAAAAAAAAATCCCATTTAGCCTTTTTTTTTATGCAGAAACCTGCATAGTTTCAAACCTGCATTTTTTATAGAATTTCTTGCAACAACAGAATTCTTATACATTTCAAGAAATAGAATTCTTGCAACAACAAAATTCATATACATTTCAATAAAATTAACATTCACAAAACTTACAACAGAATTCACAAAATTCTTGCAACAACAGAATTCATATACATTAACAGAATTCACAAAATTTACAACAGAATTCTTCTTGCAACAGAATTTCCTTATATTCACAAAACTAAAATTTACATTCACAAAACTATACATTCAAAGAATTCTTCTTAGAAGAAAGAATTCACACAATTCTTCTGTAATATAATTCAATTGTTTCCTTGTGTAACAAGAACACGCCATATCTTCGAAATACTACATAACAAAACAAAATACGCATTATTTAGTTAAAAATAATAAATTATATGACATATCCGATAAATATTAAAATAAATCCTAAGTTATAAAACCATGCATACCCTAATAGGAATCTCCAATTGTCCCATTTGAAGGATTTCTCTCATGAACCTCAAAACGAAGTACCCGCAGTCTATGCCATTACGCTGACGAGGGCACTACACATAGACAAACAAATAAGAAATAATATACAGATGTTTTGTGTTATTAAGTAGCATCACTAATAAGCAATATTGTGAAAATTAATATACCTCCACTTTGACCCATGTAATATTGGTTGATCTAGCCCGTGCTACTCGAGTCTCTCTTTGTGCACGGTATAGTAGTATAGCTCTATAAAAGAAAAACGTAAACTTAGAACAATGTCACAGAAATAATTAAATATACAAATACACACGAATATTTCGAATAATCTCACTTACGTGTCAACCACATCCTTCATATTCTGATATGTGGATCAATCAATATCCAATGAATTAAGATAATAGACCACTTCTGTTATAGGATTAATGGCAACCAACAACCAGTGTCCACTGTAAAATATAACAAAAGTTTAGATGGATAATTTCTACGCAAAAGATACAAATTAAAGATTAGAATGAAATTATAATGAAAATCTTACCCGTTTCCAGTATTATACGGTAAAAGAAACAGACATTCTGTGTTGCTGGCCGTAAATCGCTCAAGTAAGTGGTCTCTTACTTCAATTGCATTCATACCAATTCTCGGTGCATTAACAAGGCTGCAAGAGAAGAAACGGAATTTGTTTGACAAATCCGTCCCCCGCATGAATTTTTCATACATGCACCTTAAATAAAAACATAATAAACATTAGACTATTATCATTGAAATGTGTAAATAAATTGTTCAACTAAATAAATAATAGATTGATTGGAGTACCAGATGTATGAATGCATAACACTGATGCCTAATTCAGTATGATTGAAAACCTGCTCCATGTCCTCTTTTCCGATTATCTCAGAATGAGGAAAACCAAAAACACCTTCGTCCATGTTGATTTGATGAATAGCACCTTGCATCAAATCTGACATTGACAAAAGTGTTTCTAGACACGTCTGAAAGTGAGGTCTTTTTTCCTTCATGGTCCTTGTAGGAGCTTTTTTCTTGCCAGTCTGTTGTGAAGGTTGAGCAGGAACCTAACAATCATATAAGTTAGACAAAGTAGAAAATCATGAATTCGGATAATAGAATAACACTTAAAAGCTACCTCTCTGTGTGATTCAACAGACTCGTTTTGCAGGAAAGCCCCTTTATTCTTTGCTGCGGGTTTTGTAGGAGTCTAACATTACCATGTAAAAAAAATGTAAGTAATGGTTCAGAATGATTTTCATAATCGTTCAGAATTGACATTTGAATACTAAGATATTCGTAATGGTTTTCAACATACCTCATCACCTATGGAAATGAGGTCTAACGGCCATGCAACAAACGAACCTATTGCATCCCGCAGCAATGTAACCTCTGAAACCGAGTCTGGTATTGGTAGTAACGCATCCGTATCTAAAGCGATATCAACCGACACTTTCAGATAACCTTGTGGGAGCAGATGATGGTGAAGTAACGCTCCCACAAAGTTATGCACTTTTCCCTTGCCAACCATGCGATAAGTCGGAAACGACAAATACAGCTGACAAGATGAAATGCCCTGAAGCAATAATAAATATGTAACTGTTAATATGTATAAAGGTCAAATAAAATAAATGTGTTAATTTAATTAAAATAAATATGTGCTAATTACCTCGGGAATTTTATTTGGAGAATTGATACTAGCTTTGTCACTAGCATCTTTCAAACCGGAACCGCGCCTTTCCGCCTCATATCTCTCTTTATCCTGCTGCAGTGCTTGGACTTACGCTTGTAGTGCCATCACAGTTTGCATGATTTCTTGGGTGGTGGGGTTTTTTTCTTTGATTGCTTATACAAGGATGATGGAGTCACACCAAATCCTTTACCTCTCACCCGACCAGGATACTCAGGAACATTTAGTACTCGACTAAGAATGCTCCTGCAATCATCCTCACCTGCGGGTATGGATTTAGATAGATTCTCCTGAAATTCATTGACATATCGAAAATTATTAGTAGGGATTAAAAATTAATTATAATTTAATAAAATTTCAATTAACTTTGAGACATAATGTTATACTTACACATTCTTCATAAACATGCTGAACATCTTCTGTAACAGCTCCACCCTTACCCATACGAGCTTCCTTCCACAAAACATGGTCCGGAAGTGATGATTCTTCACTTTTAGACTCTTCTAACTACACATTTAGTTAAATAATAAGTTCATCAATTATAACACAATAATACAATTAATAAAATCATTGCATTAATATATACTTACCAATCTTTGTTGTAACCGTGCATATCCCAAACACCCTTTTCTGTATGGATACGCGGGGTTTGATGCTCTTTCGCGATTAATGGCACTCAATTTCTGGATAAAAAATTTTAAGTCATATCAAAACAAACTAATGAAACAAATATATAATACAATCAATAGACATGACAAGATAACATTACATTGAATTCTTCGGTTTTCCGTTTGTTTACAAAAATGCCCCATTCTTCCGGTGTAATCACATCTGCATACAACGGTGGAAGTTCTGCTTCAACAAAATTTTTGTCATCATCCCTAAGATATTTGTTTGATAATAAGGCTCTAAACCCTCTGTGTCTCTTTCCGGCCAATTGAAGACAATACTTTTTCCGGCTTTCTTCAATATTAAAGGACCTCTTCGAAAAAACATACACATATAAACATAAAGTGTGTTAGTATAAGTAAATTAAAGACTTAATCGTCAACAAAAATCTAATAACATCAATCATATTTGGTAAGTACCTGTATCTTAGTCCATATCTTTTCTTTACCGGCATCCAACGATTTACTCCTCCAATTATCACTAGTGATTGGAATGTGCTGACGGACAAGTGAACCAATGTATAAAGATAACATTGAACCGTTAGGCTCAACTAGTTGGTTCTGGTCACTCCAATGTACATCAAATCTCATCCCTTTATCTCTAGCACGGATGATTCTCTTCATAATGGGTTTTCCTCTTTTTATTTCATGTTCTACATTCGAAGCTTCATTCTGAGCTTCCTGTGTATCATGTGTCTCGTGGGTGTCTTCCTGGTTATTAGACATTTTACCTGTAAGAAAGAAAAAAACAAAAATTAAATGACAAATATAAACTCATAAAGCAAAAGAGTTTTTTTCCTAGCCCTTTCATCACACATACTACCAAGAGTTTCTTTCCTCTTAACACTAGCTTGTAAACTCATAAAGCAAAAGATCCACAAAGACACCATAGTACAACCCAACACCCATGTCAACAAAAGCTTCCTCCATAACTCTCTCTTCACTCTATTTGACCCAATATACTGATAATACCGTTGATTGATTTTGTAACCATTCCCTGAAATATTCTCCCACCATTTCAGCCATATCTTGGTATCCCTCACTCCACTGTTAATGAATACTTACAACTTACAAAGCCTAAGCAAGTTAAAGTGAAAATTGAAAAGGAAAAGAAAAATAATTAATAAACACTGAAACCAAGTAAATAAACAAACACCCTTATAAAAGAATGATAAGATTCTGAGTTTCTAATTCTAACAAGAAATTGATACTTGTTAGTAACAGGTACCAAAAGGAGAGGTCAATAGTAATCCTATACAAAATATTCGAATTTTATTATCATTCTACACAGAAACTCTAGCTTTCACTTCACTGCAGGGTCATATTCTATTATATATACCAAACAAGAACAACAATAATAGTTTAAAAATCAAGAGAAATAAATTTATAAACAAAAAACATCAACAAAAATGTTGTTTTACGTTTCTTTTAAAAAAAAAAAAGAAGAAGAAGTTGCAGGTGGTGGTATGGTTCCTTTCACGGCAACGAACAACAACAACGAACAACAATAGCATGCAAGAACGATTGACAATAACGATGACAAGAACAGCAACAACGAACAATGTTAGAAGTAAGAACAGCAACAACAATGTACCTCTTCTTCGTCACGACGACAGCAAAACGACGGCAGCAGTGAAGTCACGACAATGAACGACGACAGCAAAACGACGGCAACCGCGAATGAACGACGACAATGGCGGATGAACGACGGCAATGGCAAAGGGTTTCAGCAGAGAAGAAAGAGAGCAAGGGTCGAGAGAAGAAAATGAATAGAAGCAGTTTCAGAAAATGAAATGAAATGTGTTTTATATTTTAATTAATAAATTACCTTAGAGGGCGCTTTCCTTAAAAAGCGCTTTCTAAAGTGAGGAGACTTAAAGACCTTAGAGGGCACTTTTCTTAAAGCGCTTTCTAAGGTTAAACTTTAGACAGCGCTTTGTCCTTAGAAAGCGCTGTCTAAGGTTTACCTGAAAATGTCAAAAAATATAAAAATGAGTCTGGGGCGAGGGGGATTCGAACCCCAGACTCAAAGCATGGCAAACAAACACACAAACCTCCTTGACCAGCGGTACTACGCCCTCATCCATTGTTTATACTCACTCCATAAATATATAAAATAAGGTGTCAACATATATATTTAAATATATTATTTGAATAATTTTAAATATAATTTAAAATAAATTAAAATATAATTTAATATAATTTAAATATATTAAATATAATTTGATATATTAATATAATTTAAAGTATATTTTAAATTATATATTAATATAATTTATATATATTAAATATAATTTAAATAAGTTAAAATGTTTGTATTTAAAACATATATATTTAAATATATTATTTGAATAATTTTAAATATAATTTAAAATAAATTAAAATATAATTTAATATAATTTAAATATATTAAATATAATTTGATATATTAATATAATTTAAAGTATATTTTAAATTAATATATTTTAAATTATATATTAATATAATTTATATATATTAAATATAATTTTAATAAGTTAAAATGTTTGTATTTAAAACATATATATTTAAATATATTATTAGAATAATTTAAAATATAATTTAAAATAAATTTAAATATAATTTAAATATATTAAATATAATTTGATATATTAATATAATTTAAAGTATATTTTAAATTAATATATTTTAAATTATATATTAATATAATTTATATATATTAAATATAGTTTAAAAAAGTTAAAATGTTTGTATTTAAAACATATATATTTAAATATACTATTTGAATAATTTAAAATAAATTAAAATATAATTTAAATATATTAAATATAATTTGATATATTAATATAATTTAAAGTATATTTTAAATTAATATATTTTAAATTATATATTAATATAATTTATATATATTAAATATAATTTAAATAAGTTAAAATATATAATTTAAATATATTAAATATAATTTGATATATTAATATAATTTAAAATTCCTTTCCCTACCTAAAGGGCGTGGGTTCGACCCCCCCTTTTGCCATTTTTTGTGATTCTTGATGTTTTTCAGTATAATTGTGCCAAACAACAAATACAGTGCTGTCTCTGAAAATGTTTAGAATTGTTTTATATTTTAATTAGTAAATGACTTTAGAGGGCGTTTTTCCTTAGAAAGCGCTTTCTAAAGTGAAAAGAAATTGAGCCCTATTAGAGCGCTTTCTGAAAGCGCTTTCTAAGGTGATACCTATAGCAGCGCTTTTTAAAAGCGCTGTCTAAGGTGACACTCTTTTACATTCTTTTACAGCGCTTTCTAAAGCCTTTCTTTTAAGGCGCTTTTTTTTAGCGAAATTTTTTTATTCTTTTTAGCAGCGCTTTTGCATAAAACCGCTGTCTTTTTGGTGCTGTCTAATCATATTTTTGGCGTAGTGAAATCTGAAACCTGGAGAACATGGTTTCGATATCCCCATCATCTTTCATTTTCAACAGTTCATATTTCTGTATCAGCAAGTTAGCTTTTGCTTCTCTAACTTCCTGATTCCCTTCATATGTAGAGCACAAAGATTCCAAGACAGCCTTTGCAGAAAACTTATCAATAATTTTCAAGTACTCAACACGTGGTAGAGAATCAACCAGAATACCTCCGACTCTATGATGTTTTCTATATATTTTCTTTTGAGCCGGAGTTATAGTTTTCCTGTCAGATACCATACCAACGCTGTCAACAGCGATTTCAATGCAATCTTCAAGTATGTCCCATAGCTCATCATTGAGTCCAATGACATACGTGTACATTTTGCTTTTCCACCATTCAAACTCAGTGAAGTCACCATTGAATACATGAGGTTTAGCAGAGTAATGATTTCTCTCAGAGCTACTGAAATTATAGGGAAATCCCCTTACCGGGGAACTAGCATTAGTATCCTCAGTAGTCATATTTTTCTCGTTGGATCTTACATACATACCTTGCTCTGATGCCAACTGAACGTGAGAAAAATACACAAGAATGGGGGTTGAATTATGTTTGCAAAATTCTATTTACTTTTAAACCAGAGTTCAGATTCTAAACCAGAGTTCAGAAACTGATAATGAATGCAGCGGAAAATGTAACAGATGTAAATAAAAACAGCAAAGAACACACAACAGTTATCCTGGTTCCTCTCCAATTAAGAGTACTCTAGTCCCTTTGCCACGCAAGATATTTCCACTATAATTAACTTAATTACAATTGTTTATACTCACCAGTATAAGAGTTTCTCTGCTCATACCTACATCCTAAGACTTCCCTGCTTAATCATCACCTGATTAAGAATTCTCTGCTTAGATCCTCATATCTTAAGACTTTCATTGCTGAAACCCTCCTGGTTCAAGACTTCACTGCTCAGACACTCTGCCTAAGACTTCTCTGCTCAGACGCACCGTCTAAGACTTCATTTGCTCAGATTCTCAATCCAAGACTTCACTGCTCAGACACTGTCTAAGACCTTTATCTAAACAGACTTGTTTAGAGAAGAAATAAATTACAACAACACTTGATTAACAATCAGAGGTGTTTAAATACAATACAACACACTTATACTCAAAAGATTCTTAAGCTATACAAGAATAAGAACACTTTAACAAATTAGCCTCTCTTGAGATGATATTAATGTAGTGCGTGTATATCTCAGTTATAGTTACAACGTTATTTCTTGAGTTGATCTTCCAATCTTCTGCTCCTTTTATAGCTGAATAAATATAGTTGTTGAAGTATCCACAATGGCTATAATTAGATCAAATCTTCTAGTACATCTTCTTTTCCAAAAAAGTAGATGTTGGAACTCGTAGTCAAGGAAATATCCACAAAACAAGGCCTTTGTTCGAAGAACACTTCTATGAAACAAGTAAAACACAATCTTTTAAAGATAATGTCAACATATCTCGAGTCCCGTGTTAGCAGAGCTTGAGTTGACACTTTTTCAGTTTCAGAGGCAGCCATATCACGCTTCGGATTCTGAAGTGTACTAGCAGTAGTTTTTTGATCAGACTCTCTCAAGAGTGTATAATTAGAACCGAACCAAAGCTACTTCCATGTCAGAACCAGTTACATCAAATAAAAATAATTCTGTACACACGAACCAGCTATTAGAAATCCTAATTTTTTTTCAAATACTTTGTTATCATCAAAACTTTAGAGGATACATGGTATAATTCTTCTTCATGGTTGTATGATATTGCAATAAACATTTCTTTCATTTTGATTTTTACCTGGCCATGGCAATGTAGTGATGGATAATGGCATACTGATTCAAAGGATGATGAGCTAATGAAATTATGTTGGAATGATGTAACCATGTACACGTTAATTAAAGGACAAAATTGTGAGTGCTATCAAATAATTAACTGACTTTTGAATGATGTCAAACAAGGTAGTATAGCATAGAGTTTTTTTATATTGGACGGTATCAACCTACATTTAGATGTTCCTTTATCCTAGGATGCATAAAAAGAGTCTTTGAACAAGTTTGACAGGTTTTAGGCATGTCATACACATCAAAAATCATGTTTCAATGTCAACATAACTGCATAGGTCAACATATACGTGATCAGGTTGACCTATGGAAGCTTTTACTTTAGTCCAGGATAGCACATCCATATTCCAGGCCAGCTCCTATTCTCTAAGAACGAATCTTGTAGGCTCTGCCCACAGGTCGGCGTACAGGCCGACCCGAACACCTTCATAGGTCGACCTATGACTTTCATAGGCCGACCTATGCAACTTAAAACTTGAAAATTTATTTTTGCATCTTATTTTTCTCGCATCCTCTTTGCCTTTCTTCCACACACACATATATATACTCATACATGCATCTTCTTCTAGGTAAGGTTCCTAGTGAATAAAACCTAAACGAAACCAGATTACAAAGTTGCCTATCATCTTCATACCTTCTTCTATACATACACACAATTGAACTACACATAATCATTTTTCGATTGGCTGACCATCTAGATTAGGGTCGATAACGTCCAATTAGGTTTGGGGTTTCAACAAGTTGCGCGCTCGGGATAATCAGAGGATTGTAGTCACATTTGTTAGGCACTTGATCAAGCTTTTGATCAAGGTTTGGAGGTGGAGAATCAACACAAAACAATAGGGTTTTTGGGGTTTTCATTCTTCATCTCTTGTATAAACGATTTTGTAAAGAAAAGGTTAATAGCAATATCTCAATTCGATTTTGAATTGAGGGTATACATACCCATAGCGAGTTCATTGTTATCGAGTTAATCATTATCGAGTTCATCTTTATCTCTTTATCTCTTAATCGTTATCGAGTTCATTATTATCGAGTTAATCGTTACCACATTATTATATATATTTTTCAACCGTTGTTAAAGGGGTTTTACGTAGTAGTGTTGATTAACATGTCGTAACAGATGTTGAAACATCTGTTGTGAATCTGTTGCTGATATTCAGAATATCAGTTTGTTTATTATGTCCTTGTTTTAAAGTTATGCAGAGAAAAATGTCGTGACATGTGTTAGGACATCTGCTATCTGCTATGCCAAAATTTCTATACCAAACCTAAGGGTGTGTACAATAGAGCACCAATTTTCACCGGCAAAAATTTTGGCTATTGGAAAGCACTTATGCGTATACATGTCAACTCTGTTGACATAGGTAATTGGGATGTATCCAAACAGTCCAAATGAAATAACTATGACCAATGAGGAAGGTGTCACAATACCTAAAACGGAAGCACGATGGGATGCTAATGATTGGAAATTGTGGTTTCATGATTGGAAAGTGAAAAACATTCTCACTTCTACTTTGGGAGCTGGTGAGTTTTATCGCGTTTCTCTTTGTGAGACCGCCAAATCTATGTGGGATGCATTAGAGATTGCCCATGAGGGTACTAATGATGTCAAACAAGCTAGGATCAACACATTAAATCAAGAGTTTAAGCTGTTCCGTATTGATCATGGTGAAATCATTGCGGATATGCGAAAAAGGTTCTCACATCTTATAAATCGATTAAATGCACTAGGTAATCCTGTTTCCAATAAACTTGCTTCTAACAAAGTTTTGAGGTGTTTAAGTAGGGAATGACAACCAAAGGTCACCGCTATTAAAGAAGCAAGTAATCTTAAGTCACTTTATCTTACGACTTTGTTTGATAAGTTGGAAGAGCATGAGCTAGAGCTTACTTGCTTGGCAAAATACGAGAAGTAATACGAAAAATGATCGAAGAGTAAGAAAGGGAAAGACAAAGAAGAAGGGAAGAAGTCCATTTATCTAAATACTTCTGGCTCAAGGCCTTCTCAAGATGAGCAAAGGGATATTGAACCTAAAAGATGACAACGAATCCGACGAAGAAGATATGGGACTGTTCATAAAGTGAGTAAATAAATACATGTACAAACATGGCAACAAATATCCCAACAAGTACCGTGATAAATCAAGAAGGTTATCAAGTTCCTCAAAAGAAGAAGATGATAGCAAAAAGGGAAAGTCACGAAGTACGTGTTACAACTGTGGTAAACCCGATCACTTTAAGTCGGAGTATCCAAAAATCAAGAATGAAAGAGGCCTTCACAAAACGTCTAGAAAAGCTTATGCCGCTTGGGAAAGCAAAAGTGATTCGTCAAGTGATGATAGCTCTACTTCAAGTGATGAATCGACCATGCTTTGCTATATGGAAAACAAAGGAAAGAAAAAGGTTGTAAGTCACTCTAAACTTCAAGCTTCTAATGACTTAGCTTTTTCTCAACTTCAAGAATCCTTTGAGAATCTATAAAGATAAGTCATAGATGCTTTCAAGAGATTAGCTTCAAACAAGAGAATCATCTCTCATTTGGAAGCTAAGATTGCTAAAAATGAAAAACATGTGGAAGCACTAAGGAAATATATGTCAAATATTCTAGAAGGACAAGATGAGGACCCTAGATCTTTGTGGAATTTTGGTTGTGAAAAATGTCACATTTGGCAAAACGAGTCAAGGACTCTTAAAGCTAAACTTGATAAGGCTTTGCAACCCAAGGTTACCTTTGCTATAGATACTTCCAAGTATGACTTACCATCTCACAATCCATATCAAAGGTATAGTTACGTTAAAAAGGAATCAAATAGCAAAAATTTATCTTCTGTTAACTTGTATTGTCACTACTGTTGCAAAAAGGGACACATTATTGCAAAGTGCATAGTTAGGAAACTCCATGTTCCTAACGGTGCCTTTCAATGGATGCCTAAATTCAGTCAAAGTTTTACTAATTCCCAAGGACCTAATGAAAATTGGGTACCTAGAACAAATTGTTAATCATGCAAGAAAAATGTCTTGACTCTATGGAGAGAGTATGAGATCTCGTCCGTGGAGCATCAAGGCACAACACGACAACATGTCCTTATTGTTTTGATTTATGTAACTAACAAGGCGAATTATGTTACCAACCAGGTTAACTCTTTGTGTTTTTTTAAGTGGTAAAAGTGTGTGAATGATTACTAATAAGCTATCCGAGAAGTGTCGGAAGGATGTTATATTCAATTATGCAGTTTATCTTTGACTAGACTTTCTCAAGTACATCAAACTAAGAGTGATCAACCTAAAATGATGAAACATGAGGAGAAGCCAAATTATCATCATAATTGAGCAAATAATCATCAAATGATGTTCTTGGATACATTACTAATCTCACTTTCAAATACTTGTACAAGAAGGAAAGTGGTAAGAACGTTTTGGTCTTGTTTGTGTCTCGTAGCACGTTTTGCATTCATTTCAACTTTCATTCGAAAGTTCTTCGTGGAATGCTTGTGCATCCTCAGTCTTGTGTACGCTGAGGTAATATCGTTTTAACCCTATTTCTTGTTATGTACGTAAGTGTTTCTTTTACCTGTTTATTTCATAAGGATATGTGATGAACTATGTGTGATGCTTGTGATATGTGTTTACTTCCAAAAATATCAACTGTGACAATTTTATGTTACATTTTACATGTTTATAGTAACCATACATAAATGCCATCATGATTCATTTTTATCTTGAACCAAGTCATGCTTGCATTTTTGTGTGTTGCATGTGTCAAGCAAACAATCCATAAATTTTGATCATGTGCATGTGCATCTCATAAATATTTTGTTTACGAGTCATTATAAGTCTCTCAAAGTCACCAAAAGTCAATTAAATCAAATCTTAGTGAAGTTTTGAAGTCTTCAGGTCGACACAATCTGGTACAGGTCGACCTGTGTAAGTTAAGTTTTGAATTTGCTTGAAACTCTCCACTACGGGCCGACCTATGTTATTTCAGGTCGGCTCATGTCAAATTCTTTTCAATTTTTTTGTTGCTCGCTTCAGTATGTGTCGATCTATAGCATGGACAGGTCGACACATATGTTCTCGGGTCGACTCTTAAGTTCATTTTGGGGCATTTCTCTTCATTCTTACTATTGTTCTTGCATGCATAAAGATACCCATTATTCCAAATTCACTCAAAAACCTCAAACACACCAAGATTCTTGTTTTTTACTTCAATCTAACATCACAAATTTGTCATTAATCATCAAATCTTGTCATTTCCTACCTAAATTTATCATTTTCTCCTCTCTTGTTGAAAAATCCCAAACTTACCCATTATCATCAAAATTTTGAAATTTCTTCCTTGTTTGGTATTTGTAGTTGCATATTTGTGTAAATATGTTGTTGTTACTTCTATTGAGTGTGTGGGTGTTGTTGTGTCACTCATTCTTTCACACGTTTCATTCAAACATTTTCAAAAACACCTTGTGCGCAAGTTATATCTCACAAATCCAATGGCCTCCAAGTCAAAGAATGCATCCAAAGGCAAAGGCAAGGCCTCCTCATCCACTCATACCTCTGAGAATCCATTCTCTCTAGTTTCAAAGAAATATGAGAAGGATTTTGAGCTAACCCTTGTGACTCGCCCAGTCATTAAGAAATACATATGGAAGAAGAACACGATTGAAGGTTTGGCTTTACCCGAAGTTATGACTCGTGTTGAGCACCAAAACATAGATTATTTTCTTCAATTGGCTCAAGATTACAACGAGGATCTTATTCATATGTTTTACTTTGGGCTACATGAACAAGAGGGTGCAAGCTTTAAATTCTCCATGGGTGACAAAGTGTGTCATTTCACAAATGAAATGTGGAGTACCTTATTTGGCATTACAGTTAGTGATCCAGACATTGATGAAGAATTTGATGAAGAAGTGACTGATGAAGTGGTTACCGACTCGGACAAGCATAAAGATTTCAATTGGAGTGTTCACTTGAATGAGATGCTTAAGGCTCATCGTACTGCAAACTGCTACGATCCAATTACCACAGGTCAATTGAAGATGTTGCGTTGAATTTTGTTATGGATTATGTCTCATGTATTGCATTCGAAGAATGGTGGGTTTTCAAGAGTTGATTTGCTAAAATTCATCTTGTGTACGTCTTGCTGCACAACGTCAAAATCAGCTGGCCACATTACTTTGTTGATCGCATGTTTTCTGTCCGATCTTGCAACAAAGGTACTTCTTTATGCTATCCGTCCATGATTGCAAAATTTTTAAAGCATTTCAAAATTGGTGTGAAAAATCTCATCTACAAATCACCAAGTACCTCTCAAGAGTTCTCACAACGGACTCTCACAAACATGATCTATTTTTGGGACATTGAGCATCAAGCATACTATCTCCGTAAGAAGGGTAGAAAATTTTTTAACTTTGATGATCCAAACATGGTTGTTGACGAGGATGAAGAAAATCATATGGAGAATGAGCATCCTGATGAGATTCCTCATGGTGCTCTAGATGGTGATGCAACCATACAAGATGGAGATTAGGGAGTTGGTCACGCTGGTGGTTCTTATGCTGGTCCTAGCGATACTGCTGCTATCATTACCATGCTGCGAAATATGCAGGTGCAGCAAGATGAGAGATATGTTGCACAGTCAGAGCAACTCTGTCTAATGCAAGAGCACATGGCCACTCAAAATGCTGACTTCTATTCCTTTGCTTCCTATACAACGGAAAGCCTCGTGACTTTGCGTAACCCTATTAATGAGAATCAGACTGATGAGATGGAACGGTTGAATCACATTATTCATATCCAAGAAATGGATGGAGATCATTATGATAGCTCCTACCGCGAGCTATGTTGGATCGGCACATTCAATGCAATACTAAGGCCAAAAGGACGCAGAAGACATTGACTAGGTTTTATGATGTGGTGTTATTTGGTGTATTTTCTTTTGGTTGTGTCCCTTGAGTTTCATCTATTGCATTTCTTAATCATGGTTGTTTGCTTGCTACTTCTTGGTGGTTAAAACAATGTTTTAAGTAGTTACTTTGTTGTACTAAGTATTGACTTGTGTATCTCTTATGGATATTGTTGTTGTTAATTATTATGCATGTGCTATTTACATATGTGTTGTATGTGAATGATATATTTTTTTTTGCAATTGCCTCTGTGTAGTATTTGAAATGGGTGAACTATGCATCTACGTGATGCTTCTAACAGATTGGTTTTTCTCTTTTTGATGTTGTTAAAGGGGGAGAAGATAATGAAGAGGATGATTTATGCATGATATTTGCATACACTTAGGGGGAGCTATTAAGGACAACGCATAAATTCAGGGGAAGCTATTCCATGTACCGAAGAAAAATGCAACGGGCTACAGCTACATCATATACATTTTGCATCATAAAAAAGGGGGAGTATGTGAGTGCTATCAAAAAATTAATCGGGTTTTGAATGATGTCAAACAAGGTAGTATAACATAACATTTTTGTATATTGGACGGTATCAACCTACATTTAGATGTTCCTTTATCCTCTTAGCCTTAAGATGCATAAAAAAAGTCTTTGAACAAGTTTGATAGGTCTTAGGCATGTTATACACATCAAAAATCATTTTTCTGTGTCAACATAACTACATAGGCCGACCTATACGTGATCAGGTCGACCTATGTAAGCCTTTGCTTCAGTACAGGTCGGCAAATCCATATTTCAGGTCGGCTCCCACGCTCCAAGAATGAAGCTTGTAGGCTCTGCCCACAGGTCGCATCCCGGGTCGTCGTACAGGCCGGGCTGAAAACCTTTATAGGCCGACCTATGCAACTTAAAACTTGAAAAATTCTTTTCGCATCATGTTTATCTTGCATCCTCTTTGCCTTTCTTCCACACACACATACACACACACACACACACACACACACACACACACACACACACACACATATATATATATATATATATATATATATATATATATATATATTCATACACTCAAATATGCATCTTCTTCTAGGTAAGGTTCCTAATGAATAAAACCTAAACGAAACCAGATTACAAAGTTGCCCATCATATTCATCCCTTCTTCTATGCATACACACAATTGAACTACATATAATCATTTTTTGATTGGGTGACCATCTAGATTAGGTTTGATAACGTCCAATTAAGTTTAGTGTAACCGAGAATATTAGGTTGGGAACTCTGTATGTTTCAAATAAGAAAACAAAGGTGGGGTTTTCCTTCAAGATCGAGTTGATTTGAAGGTTTTGGACAAGATCACGTCAACACATATTCGACCGAGTGAAGGCGCTGGGACAAGGTGGTTTCCTTGCAAGGGAGTAGCGTGAGATGGTGAATTGTGTTCGGGAATCTTGGGGTTTCATCAAGTTGCACGCTCGGAATAATCTGAGGATTGTAGCCGCATTTGTTGGTCACTTGATCAAGCTTTTGATCAAGGGTTGGATGTGGAAGAATCAACACAAAACAATAGGGTTTTTGGGATTTTCATTCTTCATATCTTGTATAAACGATTTTGCAAAGAAAAGGTTAATAGCAATATCTCAATTCGATTTAGAATTGAGGGAAGACGTACCCATAGCGAGGCCGATTGAGGAACTTCCTAAACCAATCTTGGTCTCTCTCTCTCTCTCTCTCTCTCTCTCTCTCTCTCTCTATCTCTATCTCTTTATCAATTTTATTATTGATTTCGCAATTTATCGAGTTCATCGTTGTTTGATCAATTCAATTGGAAATTATTTTCTATTATCTTTTAAAAGTGTTGTTGTTGATATAATCATAATCACTTTGATTGTGATTGGTTTTTAACATCAACAAAACAAATAAAATTTCCAATTGCTATCGATTGCACATCAAATGTTCGATAAATTGTTTGTGCGTATTTTAATTGTGTTTAGGTTCATTGAATATTCGAGTTACGATTAGAATTGCATTTAATTGATTCGTAGCTTGATCGTTGTTGAACATTTACATTCATTATCATTCCGTTTGGTTTGCGATACATATATTGCTTTTCGATAGTAGGTTCTGTTAGACGATTCGATCCGGGTCATTTTTTTGCTGTGCCATATTTTTGAAAACAGATTTTTGTCAAAAATTTTAGTTGTAAAATTTGTGGTCTATTCACCCCCTCTAAATCGAAGCCTATCGTCTATAAAAACTCAATTACTCTCACTTAATATTCTATTTTTCAAAGTTTGTATGTGATGAGATATGATGAACGATGGAACAATATAAAAGAGCTAGTTTTTAGTTTGAACTCTTACTTAACTTTTGTTCATAATGGATGATGGTGCATAAACAAACATGAAATATTTTATGATACATGAGAAAACTCTAACTTTGTTAATTTGAACAATGACTTTCATACTTGAATGAAAACTTAACATTTCATCTATAATATTATACCATCCTTGAAGTTTTGATTCTCCAAGTTCTTCCTTGAGTGGGCATAGATCATCAACTTATTTAACCTTTACGTTTGTCTTTGTTGGAAGCAGTGACTCTTTTTTCTCTTTTATTCCACCATCAATGTTGTAGCATGCAAAATTTTCTTCTCACAATTTCAGGCTATCATACACTTTAATGGTCATTTTCTTATCGAAACATTTTAGCCTTAGTTCATCTGTCTCCAAGTCAACGTTAGCTCTAGAAATTAATAGGAATGGCATACGCAAACTTATAGGAACCTTTACTTCTTCCCTATGTCAAGAGCTACAAATTCAATTGGAAAAATAAAGTTCCCAACCTTGACTAACACAAATTCCATTAGAGAATTTCTTAACACACCATCTAAGTTTTTTAGACATCTTGTGTGCTTACAAAAATACCCCTCTGTTCCGGATGTGCAAATTAGGGCGCACCTTTTTTTTTTTAATTTTTTAGTTTTTACCGGATGTGCACATCTGGTAAAAGTTCGCATTTGCAAATACGAAATAAAATCAGATGCAGAATACCAAAAATCCAACAATGTTTCTCACATTCATAACATAAAATCGGGATTACATTCAGAAATTCGGCATTACATCGACAAAAATTTAAATATTACAAGATCAATAGCCCGGTGGTCGCTTACACATCTCTAAGATGTCATCGACCGTTCTTCGGATTTTGACGGTCGCCTCGAACTCGAGCGGGAATTGTTCTTCGTAACCGAAATAAGTTTGCCACATCGCTCTAACATCCTCTTGATTCTTGAGCTCAACAATGCTGTAAGCGACGTTCCCTTCGTTGTCAACCGAAGGTGAACGATACTCAAGCTTCGAAACCTTCCGTTTGTCTCGGTAAGGTAGGAGATGTTCGATGTCGTCAATGATCTCGCCGATGGAGGTGTCCCTCATTAGCTTAAACGTGCGACCGCGTGTTTTGCCGTCGGTGTAGGAGACACTTGCGACATACCAACGGAACTTGATTTCATACAATTGAGACATTTTAAGTTTGTGTGAAAGAAATCAAATGAAACCCCTAATTTATAGAAAACTTAGGGTAAATTAATTTTTGCCTAACTTCTTTCCGGATATACAGATACGGAAAAAACCTACAAATATTGGTTCCGGATTTGTATATCCGGAACTTTCCCATATCTGCAAATCAGAATATTTTACTGATACATTTTTCAATCAGAATTGACTATGTTATACAACCAATTGCAATGCTTTTATTGGAATAAAATTCATAAGTGCATTGAAAAGGCATACGAATAAAAATTCAATATATTTCACTTCAAAAATGTACATTTTGTCGTACGATTATACAAAAGAGTTAAAATAAAAGTCTCCGTCTAAATCTATCGGAGCTTGACCTTTGGACTTTTCCGCATTTGATGCCTTTTCAATTTCGTTCAATCTATCGAATTCAACCATCCTTTCAACAAAACTATCCGGCCACGACTCGGCAATTGCGGTTGCATGCGTCACCCATTGCGGTGATTTAGGTGGTATGGGGCATCCGGGTTTCAAGATAACTTGTACAAAATGTCTTGATTTCGCAAGCCATCCGATACACATCATGCGATCATTTGGATTGGATGGTGGTGCGCTGCGGAGTGGAAAAAAGGTTTCCGAAAAACCGTATCGCGTCAAGTCAATACACATCATATCGTACGCACATGCGATAAGATGACCCATCTCGGGGAAGCTCGTCCATTTCGATACCGGGGCCGGACCACTCAACCACTGAACAAGTGACTCGTAAACCTTGTCTTATTTTTCTTTATTTTCATACAAACGGAAGTATGCTTCTTTATGCGTCTCCAACTCTAGGATAAGTTGATGACGAACAAGTTTATGACCTTCCTCTCCTCTACCGAGTAGAGCCGAAACGGCTCGGTAACCGCAATTACCATCCCCTACAACATCGATGATACCGTCGATATGCATTAGAAGAAGGAAAGACCTTTGCAACCGCATTCATCAAAGCGGTATCGCGGTTCGTAACAATCTCTTTAGGCATTTGAACATGTTTCTTCAAAAGTGACCGACACGTCTCCAATGCCCATGTAAAATTGTCCTCTTTTTCGTACTCTAAAAATGCAAAACCAACGGCATATGTCTTATCCGTAGACGTAACACCAACCATCTCAAATAATGGAAGTCGATACTTGTTCGTCTTGTAGGTACAATCAAGAATGAGCATTGTCGAGAACGTGTTGAACAACTTTACGGAATCCGGATGAGTCCAAAAAATATCTCGGACCGTAACTCCATCATCGCGATATCTGTACCGAGACACGTAATTGTTATCATCCAACAATTTCAACAGTTGTTGCATCTCACTTCTATCTCCCCTAATTTCTTTGTTCGTCTGATACCGAATGTTATACACTTGCTTTATATTTGCTACATTGTCGGGTTCCTTCCGTTTCAACGTGGCAAGTATATTTTTCGGTTGGACAAGATTCAAGGTCATGTCGGCAATACATGTCTTCTCTTCCGACTTGAGCCGACATACACTAGGATGGCCTTGAAACTTTGAATTCGTGATTATGTATACCACAACGAACACTAAATCTCCATTTTTTGGAAGCTAAAATGTAACCACCAATCTTAAAAGGGCACTCACATTTTCTACTACCGGTGTCGTCTTTTTTTAACTTTCGTAGAGGAACCTGATATTTCCCGCTTCTTTCGCACCCCAAAATTACAAAAGCCTTTCTTCTTTCTGAACCATTATCCGATCTTCCGATATTCACACCGAAACCAAGGCCAATAGCCGTCCTACGAATATATGCGAGCATGCTATCACGATCATCAAACTCTTGCTTGTTATTAAACTCACCGCCGACATCAACCGACTTTACGATAATCCCTTCAACTTTTGGAGAAATCGGAGAAACTAACTCTTTTGAGATGTTATCGGGGTGCACCATATCTATTTATAAAAAATAATAGAACAATAAATATATATAACTAAAACCTATTAAAAATTGCTTAAAATTAAAATTAATAAGTTCCAGGCATTTTTCCGGATGTGCACATCCGGACAAGTTCATGCTAAATACGTACCGGATTTACACATCCAGAAACCGCGTAAATTGTTTTTCCAAAAAGTAGATTGATAATGTGACCAATGTAGTGGATGAAGTTAGATATTTACCTGAAATTCAATCTTCTCTTGCTCCCTTTGATTTGTTGCACCAAAAAGTTGGAGTTTTTGAGTGAGAAATGGTATTGATGAAGTAGGGTTTTTTAGGTTGGTGAGGGTGAGTGTGGAAGAAGAAAGGTTGAGGGGGAGTGATCATGCATGTTCAAATATATCAACAATTCTTCTAGATCTGCATATACGGTGACCTTCCGCATATGCACATCTGGGACAATTTTTTTTAATGCCATGGTGCGTTCTGATTTGCACATCCGGAATCAGGGAGTATAAGTGGAATTTCGCGCAATGTCTAAGAAACTTAGATGGTGTATTAAGAAATTATCTTCCATTATCCCATAAAAGAACACATAAAGTTCCTAACCTTTTGATAGATTGACCAATTTATCACATGGAAATCTTATCTATCTTGTGAGAAGCTCTTTCAAATTATGTGTATGCTCAAATTTGTAGCAATGCTTCTACGAGAGAAATAGTTACATGTAGTATATTGAATAGTTCAAGGAATATTTTATGTTCTCCTTCCTTTTGATCTTTTTATCTATATATGAGAATTTGGTAATGTTATAGGATTATTGATTCATTTCTCAACCGATAACTACATCTTAAACTGTGACATGAAATATGCTTAAGTTACATGAAGGTTGAGATGAATAACAACCAAATTATTTGTTCCAACCACTCTAATTAAATTATCTTCTTCTCCCCCCACCCTTGACATTTCTTTTCATCTGCATGGAACATTTAACAAAACCAGTGTAGCAATCCTTCGAGTTGGTAGAGTATTGCTGGTATTTTCAGCTTAAATTCCTAGCTTTAGGGCTAGGGGCTTTGGTACTGGTAGTACTTCTCCATGTTCGAGGGGCGGTTTAGGTTTTGTTTTTCTTTTAGTTAGGGTTGAGTCTATGGCTGGTGCAGTGCTTGTGTCGTATTGGTACTTTTTCATGGATTGGACTAAGGTGTCTAGGAAAGGTATGGCTCCCAATATGGCGAGAGGATCAGTGTGGAAAGAAAATGGGGGAAAGGGGGCAGGTGACGGAGAACTGGTTACGTCATTCTATTTTACTGAGTTCCCAGTCAGATGGGATGCTAGACACATGTTTGAAGTATTTAAAGTGTATGGAGTAATATCAAAAGTTTTCATTCCAGCAAGATTAGATAGAAGAGGCAAGATATTTGGATTTGCGAAATTTAGGAAGATACACAATCCTAGGATTATGGCTGCTAAACTAGATAGTATAGAGTTGCAAGGTAAGAAAATATTTGTCAACATACCCAAGTTCAATCGTATCCAAGGGGCTAGCATGGCTGATGTGGGAAGAATATTTGGGGGTAAGATTGGTCTGAGACCTAATGGTGGAACCAAGTTTGTAGTACCTATCCATTCTTTTGCTGAAGTAGTAAAGGGAGGAAGCTCCTTGTCTAGAAGAGAGACTAATGAAGTAAACGGGGATAGTGTCATTAATCTGGAGGCGGAAGAAATCGATTATGTTAGGTTGGAGAAAACTGTTGTTGGTACATGTTTGCAGGGTGGTGATCCTTTTTCCATTCAAAGTAGTCTGTATGAAGAAGGATTCTTCAACATTAAGGCTACTCCGATTGGAGCTACTAAATGTTTGCTTGAGGATACCTTGGAGGGAATCGTTGATTCTTTTATGTCGGAAGCAAAAGTTTGGACTTATTTGAGATTCAATAAAGTTGTTAAATGGAACCCTAAAGAAGTTGATAATGGAAGAATTGCGTGGATCATGTGTTCAGGGTTACCTTGCCATGCATGGAACAAATTAACGTTCGAGAAGCTTGCTAGCTTGTGTGGATCGTTCATAGGTTGCCATGAGGCTACTTGAAAGAAAGAAAGATTAGACGTAGCTTTGTTTCGTGTGAAAACGGAGAGTATTGGATTTCTGGATTTATCGGTTAAGGCTGATACTAAAGGAGTATTGTTCAATGTTCAGTTGGTGGAGGTGTTTCGTGATTCAGATTTTAATAAGGTTAAACTATTTCATGAAGATGACAACTCTTCATGCTCACCGGAAACTGGGGAAGATGACAATTCTTCAGGCTCATCGGAATCCGGGGATCAGTTTATCGGCGATGAAGATGGGGATAACGGGTCTTCGGTTGGTTCAGATGGAGGAGTAGAAACCAAAAAGGAAGAGGTTAGGGGTGATAATGATGTTTCTTCAATCAAGGAAGGGTCAACGAGGAGGGATGATGTGTCAGTAGAAGTCTCTTTTGTTGGTGAAAGTTTGGAGGTTGGCGCTCTAGGTAGCACCGAATGCCCTACGGTGGATATCATAAAGCCTAATCCTACTGCTGACAAGGTGCAGGCAGGCGTATTGGGAAGTGAGTTAATTAGACCCTACAGTGAGGGAGGGTACATGCAAAAAGGTGATCCTAAGGTTACAGCTAAAGTGGACAAGTGTAGGCTTTTTGAACCTAGTACTAGAAACTTGGATCCTATAGGGATGGAGGACTGTTGCGATTTAATGGGCCTTAACCTTAAGCCCAAAGGTGATGAGGGGATCCATGTGATGGTTAATTCTCCCAACATCAGTAAGTCCATTGAGCATTCAATTAAGAAGGGTGGGTCCGTTAACACAAAAAAAATAAAGAAGATCCAGGATATTTACGATAAGACCAAAATACCCTTTAAACCATCTTACTTTGCCACTTTGCTTCATTCTACTGATCCCTATCCAGTACACGATAATTTTTATTCTGAAGAGCTAGTGGAAGATTCTATACTCAGTTGTCCAAGCGAACCTATGATTGAAGGAGGTAGATGTTTATCAGTTTCAATCTCGGATATTGAAAGAGGTAATTCGAGGGTAAAAAAGGTGTTGGAAGATGTTCCGAGGATAACTTGGCAATCAATGAAGAAATTGGGAATTCATGGTAACAATGAAGACGAAGATTTTACGGCGATAATTCGTAAACTGGAAGCAGAAGACAAAAAGGCTTGGATTCGAAAGAAGAATGTAGCTAATATTGACCAATGAATATTGTTTCCTTTAATGTTTGAGGATGTAGTAGTTTGATTAAAAGGAGGAGAATCAACCTAATTTTGTCGAAGGGTTAAGCCGATCTCTGCATGATCCAGGAAACTAAAATTAAGAAAATGAAGAGCTCTGTGGTTAGTAGTTTGTGGAGTAATGGGGAGTGTGATTGGTCCGCATCTGACTCAGAAGGGCAATCAGGAGGTTTGTTAGTTATTTGGAAGAAGAATTGCTTGTCGGCCATTTCAAGTTTTAAAGGCAAAGGATTTCTGGGTATGAATTTTTTATGGAAGGATATTAATCTTTATGTTTTAAATGTTTATTCACCCTGTGAGATATCTGATAAGAGGAGATTATGGAGTGAAATTTTTAATATGAAAGCGAATTTGCCTTTGGGTAAATGGTTGATCGGAGGAGATTTTGACGCGGTGAAGGATGTGGAAGAAAGGGAGGGCAGAGGTGAACCGAAGATGTCTGAGATGGCTGAATTCAATTTCTTTTTAGATAGCCTAAATCTAATTGATTTACCAATGGCGGGGAGTAGATTCACTTGGGTTAAACCTAATGGAGTGTGTAGAAGTAGAATTGATAGATTTCTTGTTGATGATTATCTGGTTGACAGATGGAATTTCAAGAACCAGATGGTGGGTAATCGTGATATTTCAGACCATCGTTCGTTGTGGATCAAATCTAATTGTCTTAACTGGGGCCCTAAACCTTTTCGGTTCTTAAACTGCTGGCTAGATCATAAGGATTTTCATAAGTTTGTCAGTCAATGTTGGACATCCTTTGAGTTTGAGGGTTCTCACAGCAGCATACTTGCGAAAAAATTCAAGGCTTTGAAGGAAAAGATAAGGTGGTGGAATCAGAATGTTTTCGGCTGGAGGGATCTGGATATTGAGAAAGGGGTGGAAACTCTGAATAATTATGAGTTTGAGTTGGAAGGGATTGATAGTTTGGTGACATCTGATCTGTTGAAAAAGAGATGTTTGGTTCAACAAGAGTTATGGAAGAATCTTCGCATTAAGGAAAGCATAATTCATCAAAAATCAAGGTCGAAATGGATGATTGATGGAGATTTAAACACAAAATTTTTCCATTTTACTTTGAAGAGTAGGAATAGGAGAAATCATATAGTGGGAGTTTTGGTGAACAATATTTGGGTGGAAGATCCCTCAGCTGTCAAGATTGCTGCTAAGAACTTTTTCCAGCATAAGTTTTCTAGTACTTTTCTCATGAGGCCATTGTGTGAGATGGGAGATATTTCTAGACTGACTGAGGAAAATATTTTGTTGCTTGAGGCTGATTTTTCTGCGGATGAGGTCCATGAAGCTGTTATGTTATGTGATGGAAACAAGTGCCCGGGAGTGGACGGGTTTAACTTTAATTTCATCAAGAATTGTTGGGATATTGTTAGACATGACATAACTAATTGTGTTCTTGAATTCTTTAGTTCAGGTTCTCTACCTAAGGTTTTCTTGTCGTCCTTCATTTCCCTTGTACCTAAAATCATGAACCCTATTTCCTTTGAAGATTTTAGACCTGTTAGTTTGATAAGCTACATTCTAAAGGTTATTTCTAAGATGTTGGCGAATAGGTTGAGTAAGGTTATTAGTACCCTGATTTCTCCTTCCTAAACGACTTTCATACCGGGCAGGCATATGTTGGATGGTATTCTGGCCGCTAATGAATCAATTGATTGGGCCCGTAGAAAGAAGAGGAAATGTTTATTGCTCAAAGTTGATTTTGCTCAGGCGTATGACTGCGTCGAATGGGAATTTCTTGAGAAAATGCTTCAATATATGGGATTCGGTGAAAACTGGTTGAAGTGGATTAAAGGATCGGTTTTTGAAAGTCATTTTTCTGTACTTATTAATGGCAGCCCTTCAGTGGATTTTAAAGCTTCAAGAGGGTTGAAACAAGGGGACCTCCTATCCCCGTTCTTATTTTCGATAGTAGTCGAAGGTCTGGCTGTACTTGTCCGTAGGGCTTCGTCCCTGAATCTGTTTTCTGAGTTCAAAATAAGAGATGCTGCTGCTGTTAGTATATTACAATTCACAGATGATACGATCCTTCTAAGTGATGGTGATTGCAAAAATTTGTGGGCGATGAAATCCATTTTAAGGGGGTTTGAGCTTCTCTCAGGTTTGAAAATAAATTTTTCTAAAAGTAGTTTGTTTGATATTGGTTTGGAAGAGTCTTACTTGGCTGCTGCAGAGGAATTTCTTCACTGTCAAACGAGAAACATCCCTTTTATGTTCCTAGGGATTGTCATTGGGGGTAATCAAAGGAGATTATCGTTTTGGAATCCGGTAGTTAGTTGCTTCAAAACTCGGTTATCTCAATGGATTGGGAAATCCCTCTCTATTGGTGGAAGAGTAATGCTAATTAACTCCGTTCTTTCAAATCTTCCCATACATTACCTCTCGTTCTATAAAGCTCCGTCTATGGTTATTAAAAATATTATTGCCATTCAACGTAACTTCCTTTGGGCTGGTTCTTCGGGGAAGAAGGCGATTCCGTGGGTTAGTTGGGAATCGATATACAAGTCAAAGAAGAAGGGAGGTCTTGGTGTAAAACATATAGGCTATTTTAATAATGCTCTTATGGTTAAGTGGTTATGGAAGTTTTGCCAGGACGGAGCTGAGATGTGGAGGCCTATTCTTCGGGATAGATATGGTGATCTACGGCGTAAGGCTATTGGAGGTAGCGGAGGTGATAGTCCAGGGAATAATCAGAAATTGGAATCGTTGTGGATAAGAGATGTTATCGAATCAGGGTGTGCATCTGGTTCTAATGTATTCGTGGAAAATTTGATCTGTCGTATCAGGAGTGGAAATTCAGCGCTGTTTTGGTCTGTTCAATGGGTCGGAAATGCCAAGTTGAGCTCTTTGTTTCCTTCTTTGTTTCAAGCAGCTAAGGATAAATGGATTAGTGTCAATGAGGTTGGTTATTGGGAGGAAGGTCAGTGGTTCTGGAATTTATCTGCCTTTGAATTTGATCAATATCCTGATAGGGAAACAGATATTCAGGACCTCAATATATTGCTTCTGCAAGTGCCTTTGTTTAATGAGGGTAATGATATTTGGATGTGGAAGCCTGTCCCTTTGCAAGGATTCTCGGTAAAGTCTTTTTATGAGGCGGCATCGAACAACAATTATATGGTGAGTGATTCTATGGCTGCGGTGCTTGGTTTGGTGTGGGATTCGTCTGCTCCGTTGAAGGTGAAGATATTCGCTTGGTGTCTTTTCATTAACAGATTGCCAACGAGGGATAACCTTGAGAAAAGAGGTATCATTACCAATATTCACGATAAGGTGTGTGTTTTTTGCTTCGTTCATTTAGAGGTTACTTCGCATATTTTTTTCTCTTGTGATAAGGTTCGATTGATTTGGGTTAAGCTTTGTGATTGGGTGAATATTCAGCCGTTGAACGAATCGGATTGTAGTAGACACTTCCTTTCATGGATGGCGAGTTTAAAAGGAATTACTTCTTCCGAAAACGGAGCCTCTTTGTGGATAATATCTTGTTGGGTAATTTGGTTGAATCGGAATAATATTTTGTTTGTTGATGAGATCTGTAATGTTGATGGTATTTTTCTTAGTATCATGGCGACGGCTTGGAAGTGGTTAGCAGTCGGAAGAAATGGAGGATTAAGCTATAATTTTTACGAGTGGACGAAATATCCTCTTGATTTTATTTAAGTAGGTGGGGTGGGGCTGTTTTTGTTTTTGTTTGTTTTTGCAGCCCTCTGTCTTGTTGTGGTAAGATTGTATCTTTGTGTACTATTGGGTGAGAGATCCCTTTTATCTCTCTTTTATTAAGTTTTCTGCCTATAAAAAAAAAAGCTTCACTATCTTTATTTTTTTCTTCTTCATTCATACTTTTCTCTCCACCTTTTTTTCTTTTCCTCACTCTTTTCATTTTCACTCACCAATTTCTCTTCCTCTTCAACTCCATACTCACTTTAAACCTCAATCTTTTCAGATGATTTCTCTGGGTACCGCTAAACATTTGCCACTTTGGAGAACTTGCATTTGATCAAATTAATAGCATAACATCTTATATTTTTCTTTGAGTTTTCAACTATATTGCTTTCATAGTTTCCAATTCCTAGACGAAGCTTCATTATACTTTCAACTATGTTGCTTTCATACCTATTTGGATAAATTGGAAATTTGTGTTTCCAAGTTCCTAGCTGAAGGTTCATTATTCTACTTAGTAGTTTCTTGATCAAGTTTCATGTTTTTTAAGTTATCTTGTGTAATGTGTATTAATTGTCTTAAGGCGTCCTTCATTTGCAAAGGCTTCCTTGGTTAAATCACAATACATATAAGCAAGCTTATTTAAAAAAAAAAAAACAATGCATATAAGCAACAAATTGTAGCCCTAAATTTATCTGGATGAAACATCAACTAGAGAGCTATAAGATAAATGCATTAACATTCCTATCTTCTTTCATAATACTTACATAATTTATTTAGGGTTAAATATACAAACCCCCCTGCAATGTTAGCGAATTTTCAATTTAACCCCTCTAATTTTTTTTTTAAACACTCCCTCTTAATATCCAGATTCCCTCACTTATGCCCCTGATTGCCACATTGCAGCAAAGATTCTTTCCTATTGCTTGCGTGGCAGTCCACGTGGCATTTTTAATATTATTTTATTATTATTTTATATTTTTTTTTTACTTTTTATTTTAATTTTTTTCGTTTTTTTTGTTTATTTTTTATTTTTTAAATTTTTTTTAAATTTTTTTTGTTTTTTTTTTATAATTTTTTTATATTTTTTTCGTTTTTTTTATTTTTATTTTTAATTTTTTTAAAATTTTTATTTTATTTTATTTTATTTTATTTTATTTTTTCAGGGGGGTTTGTATATTTAACCCTTAAAATAACAAGGACTAAAATAGTGAAAAAAATGAATACTTCATATTTTCTAAAAAGATAGATGCGCATTGTTATTCTCTTCTTTTGTACTTCTGTGTAATTAATACTATTATCTATATATTATAATTATTTAAAATAATTTTGTTTCGAAAAAAGACTTAAATTATTCAGAAAATTGAATAATGCAATACTGCACATGTATTGAAAATTGGAATTGATATCTTTGACGAAAAACACTTCAGAAAACAAAGCTATTTAATTTGATAAATTGTAAAATATTAAAAAAAAAATTATAAAACCGATTATATTATCTCAAATCTCAAAGTTACCATTCATATCATAAGAGAAAATTGTGAATTGTGTGAAGCTTGTGCTTTGAACGAACACAAAAAAGAAAAAAGAAGATGGAAGCAAAGAAAGTTCTAGATGTGGTACTAAATTCAGGAAAAAAGATGCCATCGATAGGATGTGGAACAACGACTCCTCCTCCTCCAATAGCTTTGATTGATGTTATTGACATTGACTACAGACATTTTGATACTGCTTTTTTGTATAATACTGAATAACTTCTAGGTCAAGCTGTGTCAAAAGCTTTAGAGGAAGGCCTCATTAAAAATCGCGACGAATTATTCATTACTTCAAAGTTATGGTGTACTAATGCTCACCATGACCTTGTTCTCCCAGCTCTCAAAACCACCCTCAAGCAAGCATAATTCTCTTAACCTTTTTTTTAAAGATTGTTAGCGATATTTGGTTTTAGCCTCTGTAATTTTTTATAAATGAAAAAACGAAAAAAAATTAGGTCAAAAAACGAAAAAATAAAAAAATATAAATAAAAACGAAAAAAAATTAAAAAAATTAAAAAAAACGAAAAAAAAATTTACAAAAATTATTTAAAAAAACAAAAAAAAAAACGAAAAAAATAAAAAAATAAAAAAAATAATAAAAAAAATAAATAAAAAAATAAAAAAATAAAAAAAATAATAAAAAAATAAAAAAATAAAAAATAAAAAAATAAAAAAATATTAAAAACGCCACGTGGACTGCCACGCAAGCAATAGAAAAGAATATTTGCTGCAATGTGGCAATCAGGGGCCTAAGTGAGAGAATCTAACTAAGATGAGGGGATTTTAAAAAAAAAAACTTTACCAGGGGCTAAAATGAGAACTCGTTAACATTGCAGGCGGGTTGTATATTTAACCCATTTATTTATCTAAAAATAAAATTTTGCATTGAAGAACCAAATATGTTCAAATTAAGCATCATTTTATTTGTTACTATATTCATAAAGGAATTTTAAATATTTAATTTGTTAATACAAATTATCAATGAGCTCATATATTCATTAAAGATATAGATTAAGATACATTCAGTTTTATATTGAAAAATGTAAATATTTGTTTATCATAAATGATTAATTAATTTTTAATATGTGTTCTAAGTCGGACACATCTTCCTCAATCTGGCCAGATCTTCGCTGATCTGACCATTTCGAGATGAAACACTCTGGGTCTGAATATACCATTCAAGTCGTCCAATCAACTTCTATAATATTATTTTGATCACCAAAATATCATGCTCTCAGCTACAGAGGATCCAAACTCTAAGCGGATCCAACGGTCTACCACTTTTCACGTCTGAAAGATAGCGAGGCAGTTATTTCTCTATCCTATATATAGGGAATGATGCCAAAATAGGTAATAAGTTTCAAACACAATTTGAATACTTTCTTTTTATTCATGTACTAATTTGAGTGTCAAAGTGCTAACCTTGTTGTTACACCCTTGCTCTGTTGTACCAGAAGCTCTCCTCCACCATAATTTTTGTAACTCTTCGCATTTCTGATTCCCAAACAGAAGTGTGGCGCCGTCTGTTGGATTCGATTATTGCCTCTTGCTCTCCATCAAGAACTACTCGTTCTCAACCTAAATAAAGTTTCTTACCAGAAATAGGTGAACATAGGCGGTAACTTCTCGAAAAATGCTCGAGAAGACATATCTAGTTCCTCATCTTTCATCGTCAATCGACGCATTTATAAGCGCCACAACATCCAATGCTTCTTCACCTATCGATTGCTTCATATTATACACTGATCCCGAGGTTCAACAAATTGATCGATCAAGATTAAGATTCTTGGATCGGAAAAAATTGACGAAATCGTGAACTCTGATTTACCTTTAGTCATTTCGGTTAGAATCATTGATCTAACCAAAACATGATTCTTAGTAGATGATGTAATTTCTTGTAACATTCTTTACAAAGATGCATTGGAATCGGTAGGCCTCTGATAGATAGATCTGAGTCCGCCCGTTGGAGAGGGTTTGTTAGCTTTCAACGATTCAACCACTCTCCCTTGTGGAATGATAGATGTGATGCTATCAACTGGAGATGGGGTGATCTAAAGAACAATAACTCTCCCATTCCTCGTGATACAATGCACAAGCGCATTCAAAGGCATCGTAGGAAGATTCTTCTTAGTGAAGCTATATGCAGTTGCTTCTATAGTCCATCTGAAGATAGCCAATCATGATTAGGGGGGAGTACTAGTCACTATAGAGGCAGATTTACGAGAAGTAAGAAGAATCAGAAAGGTAATCCGCGAATGCATTCTGACATCTGCTTCGAGGAATAGCGATGAGATAGACCTTGATGCACATAAGGGCGAAATTAAGCCTACCCCAAACAGCGAGTTCGAATCTATATAAATAGGATATAATTCGGCTTGATCATTTAAGATCGGGTCCACACTTTCCCCCAAGGTAAGATCTTCATTAATCGAATTCCTCCAAGAAAATGTTGACCTCTTTTCTATCTCTCCACATGAGATGCTCGTGATAGATCTCGGAGGGGCTTGTCATCTGTTAAACCCGGATGCTAGTTCCAGGTACGTGTCCCAGTGATAGAGAAAGCAATCTCTTGAGAATGTTGAGGCTACCGAGAACACGGTGAGAGGTCTGCTGGATGCCAAATTTATTTTGGAGGCAAAGTACACTGAATGGGTATCTAACATGGTTCTAGTCAAGAAGGATTCAAGTAAATGGAGGATGTGTATATACTACACCAACCTTAATCGGGCATGTGCAAAAGATTCATATCCACACCCAAACATCAATTAGCTTGTTGATAATTCAGCCTGTTACCAGTTACTTACCTTCATGGAAGCATACTCCAGATACAACCAAGTATCAAGCCAATTATCAGTATTACTTCATGTCGTTTGGGCTAAAGAACTCTGGGGAAACATACTAGAGGATGATGAATAAGATATTTTGAGAAGAGATAAGAGAAAATCTATAAGTATACATGGACGATATGATAGTAAATTCTAGCGCGACACCCTTCACGCTCACCATCTTAACTGGGTGTTTAAAAGGGTCCCGCAATACAGCATGAGGCTTAACCCTGAGAAATTCACTTTCGTTGTAAGGATCAGAAAGTTCTTATATTTCTATTTGATAGAATGAGGAAGTGAAGCCAATCCTAAAAAGTGTGAAGCAATTATCAAAATGAAAGGCCCAACTTCCAAGAAGGATATTCAAAAGTTAAACGGAATGTTGACCGCCCTAAACATGTTCATTTCAAAATATGCCTAACAGGCGCTACCCTTTATAAGCTGCCAAGGATGAAGATCGATTTTGACTGGAACGCCAAATGTGAATTCGCGTTCGAATCCTTAAAAAAGGCCCTTGCTGCCCATCAAGTTCTCACTAGACCTTTTCTCGAAGAGACATTGTATCTCTACCTAGTGGTTTTCGATGAGGTAGTGAGCACTGTCATCATAAGAAATACAAATGGTGGAAAAAGTCCAATATAATTTGTATCAAAATCCCTAGCCGAGGCAGAGACGCTGTATCAAAAAATAGAGAAAAATGCCTTAACCATGGTAGTATCATGGCAAAAACTCAGGAGTTATTTCTTGGTACACTCCATTGTGGTTCGTGCAGATTTACCATTAAGACAAGTACTTTACCGACCAAAACTGGCTGAGAGATTCACGAAATGGGAAATTTAATTATCTAAATTTGAAATATCTTTTGAAGCCAGATAGGCAATGAAATATCAAATATTCGTCGACTTTTTAGCAGAGATGACAATGACACACACAACATAAAGCAATACTCGGTTGGTTTTCACGAATGGATCGTCTAAGTGTCGTGGGAGAGGGGGAAAAGTTATTTTAGAAAATAATTGTGGGCTCATGGTAGAAGTTTCACTAAGGTTTGAATTTATGACTACCAAAAACCAGGCCGAATATGAAGCAGTCCTTACGGGAATATAATTAATAGAGGAAATGGAGGCATAACGCCTTAAGTTAAGAACATATTCTCAGTTAGTCATCTATCACATCCTGGGTGAAACACAAGCTAAAAACCCATTGTTACGAAAATACCTTAGGTTAGCCAAAGAAAATTAGCCAACCTCAAATAATTTGAAATATCCCACATTCCCCGGGAGGAAAACACCTGAGCGGATGTGCTATCCCGACTAGCCAGTACACGAAGCCCTAGAATCAACCACTCATTCATCCTGGAAACTAAGAAAATACTAAGCATGAATCAGGTAGAAGAAACTGTAATGGCTATAAGTGCACCAACCTCTTTTTCTTGGATCACTCCTATCAAAGAATACATTGAACACGAGAATCTACCTCCGGATCCATCAGAGGCCACACTAATAAAGGAAAAGGCTAGTGGATACACAGTGGTCACGAGAGTCCTATACAAAAAAGGAATTTCCACTCCTCTGCTAAGATGCTTAGAAAAGGAAGAGGACAATTACGCCCTCTTGGAAGCACATGAAAGGATAGTCGGGAAACACTTGGGAGCCGCCACTTTAGAAGAAAAAGTCTTGAGGGGAGGATATTTTTTGCGAACTATAACGCAAGACGCCCGAGAGTATGTCAAGAAATGCGATCAATGCCAACAACACAGGGACATATTCAATGCCCCATCCACTGAGCTACGTGTTTTTACTTTGCAATGGCCCTTCGTGCAACGAGGGATGAAACTTCTTGATCCCTTCGCTCCATCACTCGGACAACTCAAGTACTTAATCGTAGCCATGGACTATTATACCAAATGGATTGAAGCCGAAGCTCTAACAAAGATCACAACAAAATACGTTTTAAAGTTTTTAACAGGAACGTATTGGCGCGATTTGGGGTTCCCCAATCCATTGTAACGGACAATAGGACATAGTCCATAGATGGGAAATTTCAAAGCTTGGTGGAGGAATTGAGAATCAAGTAATACTTCTTGTCGGTTAAACACCCACTAACCAACGGCATAAGAGAAGCCGCCAACTGGGTACTCTTTCGATGATTGAAAAGGAGACTAGAAGAAGCCAAAGGCAATTGAGCAGATGAAGTGCCACACCTCCTGTGAGAATACCAAACAAACCCCAATCTAAAACAGGGGAGACTCCATATCGACTCACGTACTGAGGGATACAGTTATCCTGGCAGAAATTGAAGAATTGACAGAGAACAACTAATGTTATTCCCAAAGAAGAAGCATATCTCTTGAAAGAAAGGAAATTGCCAGCTTCCTTCACGAGCACCATCGTCCAATAATCTACGGTTGCTAAATACAACCGCCACGTACGCCATAAAGAGTTTTAATCGAGCAATCTAGTATAACGAAGGGCCGAAGTTGGAGTAAAAAATGCTCGCAATGGAAAACTAACATCAAATTGGGAAAGACCTTATTGGGTAAAAGAAAGCACTAGGCAAGGAACATACCAGTTAGAATCTTTAGAAGAAGAACATATACTGTGACACCCTAAAACCCCAACTCATAAATTAAGGAATAAAATTCACCTTTAAGGATGTTACTCAAAGATGACAAACATATTTTCCAAGTAATTTCAAAACTCGCAACGGAAATCAAAATAACAAACATAAACTTAAATTATCTCAACAAATTGAAATACTTAATTAAAGTAACATAAACAAAAGATGAACTAAAAAAATAAAACACCTTGTTCCCGATGTTATAGATCAGAGCATTAAACCAATAAAATAACGATAAATCGATAAAATAAATGAAGAAAATCTCCAAGGCCATCTTCCAACTCACATCACCACTTACTCCTCCCGAGCATCTATACAACCACGTAAAGAGCAACACAAAAAAAAACAAACAATAAAGGGGTGAGAATACGCTAAAATATATTAACAGTGCAAAACATAGCAAGGGTAGTGATCAGTGCATTTTAATGCATATTCTCTTATGTTTGTACTTAGGCATTTCCTTAGTTTGTTTCATTTATTTTAGTGTTTTATTATGTTTTTCTAATTAAGTCTTTGTTTTCCGTTAATCTATTTTCGTAGCTTATTTTCAGCTTTAGCGGTTATTTGATATCTGTCCACTGTTCGAATCATAACTGGAGCTACGAGAATCAGATTTATGCGTTCTACCAGGCGTTGGAAAGCTAAGAGAAAGAGATACAACTTTCATGTTGTATGAAGAAGATGATTCAGAGTGTAGTAGGCTCTAATAGTTCGTTGAAGTCAGGACCCGGATTCTGTCTTTAGGAATATTTAGTTTTAGGCCGGGTTTTTTATGTTTTTTGACCCAGTTGGGTTAGAACCGGATTTTGCTAGGCTTCCCTATACCTAGTAGCAGTCGCGCTACTGTTTATAACCTTCTTTTCTCTGTTCATGAATAATTATTTTGGCTTTTTACGACTGTAATGGAGAACTAATTCTCACGGGCAAATCCTGCTATGTACGATTCCAATACTTTTGAGGTTATTCTAATTGTCATACCCCAAATTTTGACCACTAAGATTTCCCATTATTGTGCAAATTATCATCACAATATGGATGTACCATCATGCCTCATCAGTATCCCCAAAGATGGGTGAACACTTACTACAGTCAAAATTAGGGTTTCAAGCCCTCTTTGAGTTCTTAGACAAATGATTAATCAAGGAATGACATGATCTTCAACTTGTCTAACCTCTCAAACATCCACAAAGGATCAAGAGGACTCCCACTTCAAGGATTAAGCACAAGAGCTCCCTTCTAGGTGGATCAAGCCTCAAGATTGCCGGTGTCACCAAATTAGGGTTTTGGTTGACCGGGGCCTCCAGATGGAAAATTTCCTCTGGGCATGGGCCAATGCTTCGAAGCATGACCTAAAATACCCCATGGAACCTCATGGACCCAAACATCAAGTCAATTTGACCTCAGGGGATGCATTCATAAAAAATCAGGAATTAGGGTTTCTTGACCTAATTCACCTCTAAGTTGACTTTTGAGACAAATCATGGGCCAAGACCTCAAGACAAGATTTAAGGGTCTCTAACATACTACATTGATCCATTTACAACAATGGATTGATCCAAGAAGCTTGAGCAACAAGTCTCAACTTCATCAGAGCCACAATTAGGGTTTCGCGAGAAAAGTCAACTGTAGCTTTGACTTTTGACCAGGACATGCTCCCAAACCCTAGGACATGATTCAATACACCCTATAACACCTATGAAATCAATCCATCAAGTTTGATTTAGGTCAAGGACTTGATTTCATGAAGGATCGCACAGTTTGGAATTCATCTGATAAAAAGTCAACTGTGCACAAAAGTCAACTTTGACTTTTTGAGATTTTTCACAAAAATGGTTTTTTAACCCTAAAATGATGTTAATGTTTGATTTGAATCATCATTCATCAAGAAAAATCAAGAAAAGCTGGATAACTTGTAAAAATGGTAACCATAAAAACTTAGAAAATTTTCTAAGTTATGAACAAAGTGGCAAGGGTACCAACTTTGGAGGATCATAACTCCTAAACCACAAGGCCATTTTTCCCCATCCAAAGTTTAATTTGTAGATCTCATTACCCTCTACAAAAGGTTAGAACTAACCTCCCTCCAAATTCATCATGGATTTTGAGTTATGGAATGATCAAAATCACAAAAAGTGAAAATGTCACTTTTTTCAACACTTAGTGAAATTTTCAATAAGTCAGAATCCGTCTCACTTTTTTCCAAATATAGGGGGATTTTTCACTTGGATCCAAAAGGTATCAAAATCAAATATGATCAAACAGTTGTTGTATCATATAAGGGCTTTCCAAAATGACCAAGAACATCACCAAATTCCACTTGAGCCATGAGATATGACAATGGCAATATGCCTTGCTGAAAACTGCCAAGGCTAGGCAGAATTTTGAATTTTTGTTCGATTTGGCAAAATCAGATAATTCCAAGCCTTGTCATCACTTTAGACACATCTGAGGATCAAATCTAAAGGGGACAAACACTGAGACAAGCCTCCAAAGTCCTTAGAACAAGAAGTAGCATGCCAAACCTAGAATTGCCTAAAAGAGGGACAAGACTCCAATTTTAGATTGGAGCATTCAATGCATACACCAAGGTGGCATGGACTGAGCCATTTCCAACTGAATTCAGTCAAGACTTATCCAAGACCAAGGGAACCACAGCCCTGTGCCCTAACCTCTAGTCAATGGCTAGAGGAGACTTGGATTCCAAAGTGCAACCATTGGCCAAACCTCTGCTGCAGTTGCCATTCACTATTGATCCCAAAACAAACTTGCTCTACTATAAATAGAGCTCATTTGTGCTCAGTTTGAGTACACCAAAGCCATCAAACAAATGCTTTTCTCAAAATCCCTCTCTTTAGGCCAAAATGCCTTCTTTAGCAAGGTAACTCTGAGTTTTTGAGTTAGAGAGCATTTCCATCACAGCTCATGATCCTAACACCTCATAAACATCATATGTAGGTGATTCAAACTCACACAAGTGACCTGTAATCCTTAAATCACAAATTCACCTCTCAAAACCTCAAAATAGGCTTTTTGTGCATTTTTCAAGCCATGTCTTGAATCAGTCACTTTCCAAACTAGATAAAACCTCAAACACATTCCAAATAACATCCTTGAACTGTCCCAAATGGTTCCCCCCATCTGGAACACCATTTGAGAGAGTTGCTATTTTGGCCATTTTAACCCCTTTTGCAAGAAAGGGCCAGTTTGTGTTTTTGCAGGTTCCGGCTGATTCCACTCATCCTAAAAGCTTCTAAGGGATCATTTGAGAGTGTCCAAAGCATCAAACCATTTCTAGAACAAGAAGTGTGGCAGATTGCACAGAAAACTCCAAGGCTCAAAAAGAGGTAAGCATCATGACTTGAACTTTCCAAAATATGCATTGCTTTGAAGTCCACTGATCATACACACCTCGTACATGTTATATATGTTGTGTTTGAACCAATTCATCATGTAATTCATGCTTGTATCAAAGTGTAGCATAGAAAATGCAATTATAGGCCTTTTTTAAAACCACTATCGGATTTTGAGGAGGGAGTATGATCTGAAAAAATACCACCACAATTGGATTCCTTGTGAAATTCTAGGCCAGGTGCATATAAATTTTGTCCCCAACCATGGAGAAATGAGAAAGTTATGGACCTTCCCGTTTCTTGGCAAAACTTGCCTTGCCTTGCCTTGGGCCAGGCCAAAAACAAGGCAAGCCTTGTATATTTGTGGTTTCACTTCAAGCAATGGATGTATCACCACCCCAGTGGCAAGGCGTGCGCCCTATAACCTTGAGGTCGTGGGTTTAAACCCCACCCATGCCATTTTGTGTTTTCTCACATTTTTGCTATTTTTTCCATTATTTCATGTTTTATTAATTAATTGGAAAATTAATAACTCTTTCAATTTTAATTATTTTTTATTGGTTCTTTTTGCAAAAAATCACAAAAATGTTGAAATATTTTATTCCACAAAAAAAATTAAGTTTATATTATTTATTTTATATAATTAGTATTTTTGTGAATAAATTCCTTTTTAATGTTTTTTAAACGTTTTAAAAGTGAATATTTACTTTGAAAATCAAAACCAAGTGAGTTTTAATATCCCTTGTGACTAATACCTCATTTTTCAAACCTTAAAAACAAATCACAAATGATTTATTCAAACTTATTTGGTCTTTTATTTGATTTTCTTTAAATATTTACTTTTAAAGAATAACAAATTAGGGTTTCTTTGGTTTTCACCCTCGCAAAATAAATCTTTGGGCCTCTATTAGAGTGTAAGGCCCAACCCCCTTTGAAAACCTATTTTTTGGGCCTCACTTATTGTATAAGACCCACTGCGTTTTTAAAAATCTCGGCGCAATCGCCATTTCAAACAAAAACAGTTTTGGGCCTCTCCTTGAGCTGTAAGCCCCACCACTTATACAAAAATAAATCTTTGGGCCTCTATTAGAGTGTAAGACCCAACCCCCTTTGAAAACCTATTTTTTTGGCCTTACTTATTGTATAAGTCCCGTTTTATTTCAAAAAGTTTGACGCGATCATCGTCTGTTGAAAAACAAACCCTGGGCCTCTCCTCGAGTTATAAGACCCATTCAAAAATCTTTGGGCGTCTAATAGAGTGTAAGACCCAATCCCCTTTTAACCAAAACAATTTTGGGTCTCAGACATTGTATAAGTCCCTCTGCGTTAAAAGAAAACCTCGGCGCGATCGCCAATTCAAAAATAAATCATCTGGGCCTACCCTTGTGTTATAAGCCACATTCTTTTTATTCAAACACTTGGGCCTCTTGAGAGAGTGTAAGACCCATCCCCTTGTACAGGAAACCTTTATAGGGCCCCAGTCACTTGTATAAGTCCCTGTACAAAACGACAGTACGATCACTGATAAACCTTGGGCCTCTCCTTGAGCTGTAAGCCCCAACATCTTTTCAAAGCACTTCCTCCTTTGATTTTGTATATAATATTGTTATCAAAGCTTTCTTTGTTGAACAACTAACAATACTGCATGGAAGCTCTACAACCGAGTAAGTGTTTATATGCTTTCTTTACCCGCTTTCATATACATAGAACTGTATTGTGGGGTTGTTTCACTGTAAGTCTTCTTTCATAAACTCATATCAACTGTGTAATACTAGTATAGCTATTCAGAGTTTCCCCGGCAACTACGTCTAGCACTAAGCCCTGTTGATCACTCTTAAATAGACTAAACTAGATCCCCCATAGGATTACCAGATACAGTCTTCCCTCCTCTTGGGGTTAAACAATATGGAGATGTGAAAGGCAGATTCTTTTTGAACCCTTTCTCAGACTGTCACCCTTAATTGTCAAAAGAAACTCTACTCCCCAAAGATGATCTTTTCTCCGTGAATGGCATCTCTTGAGTTTCTTCCAAATTCTTGAACTTTCCTGGCTTGATCTATTCTCCGTGAATAGCCTGTCTTGAACTTCTTGGGGTTTAGGGGACCCACAGGTTTCCTAAAAGTATCCCCGCATCCTTTTGGGCATTGTAAAAGGACTCGTCGGCTTCTTAGAAGTATTCACAGCCTCCTCTTATGCTTCGTATAAGGATTCTTCCTTTGGGAAGAGAGCCTCCTCTTGGGCTTCGTACAAATTGTCCCTCGGCTTCTTAAAAGTTTCCAGCCTCCTCTTGGGCTTCGTACAAATTGTCCCGACGACCTCCTAGAGGTATAGGAACAGAAATTAGTCATCTTAATAAAACAATCTTTCAAAGAGTCTAGATCCTACTACTACTGTTTCTCTAAGCATAGTACAAAAGATAAAACTCTAGACTTGGATAGTCTAACTTACTTGAGTCTCGAAGGCATTCTCAAGTCCCTTTCAAAAATAGGGAAAACACCCGCAGACTTGGACAGTCTCAAAACCCCTCTAGATTTCCCATTTCCTTAAAGAACAGGAAATAACCCTGATCCTCTGATCAAATCCCAAAGCATAGCCTTACTTTTAATCAGTCTCTTTATAAGAACTGATTTTATCTTTTAACCAACATACTGGACCTGTCACTCAACTGAAACAGCCATCCTTTATCCTCCATCTCGGGCTTCGTACGAAATACAAAGGCTCTCTTGTTGAGTCACCACTTTCAGCCTCCATCTCGGGCTTTGTACGAGATACAAAAACACTCTCTTGTTAAGTATAAAGGACTCTCTTATTGAGTCACACCTTTCAGCTTCCGTCTTGGGCTTCGTACAACACACATATAAAAGCACTCTCTTGTTGAGTCAACCCTTTTAGCCTCCATCTCGGGCTTTGTACGAGATACAAAAACACCCTCTTGGTGGGCCGATAGCCTCCTCTTAGGCTTTGTATAAGGAAACCCCGGTTGAGACAATCAACCTTTTAGCATCAATCTGTGCCTCGTTCACAGTATACAAACATCAACAACTCCTTTTCCCTTCGTCTAATTGCTGTAAGCGGCAAGCCTCTGGATTATTTACATCCACGCCACTGTCCCTCTTTTAGCATGAGAAATTCCTAAGGAAAGATATCATTGCTCTACACTGAGTTAAATTCTTCTCCTTCAGGTTACAAATCCCCTATAAAGGAAATTATGGCATTGCCGGATTCACATATCCCGGTTAAAGTAATTCTCCTTTATAATCAGTCACCCAACGGTTGTGACGAACAAACCCCTTTAGAGATGACAAATTATCTCTAAAGGTGAAACCCTTTAGCTTCATATCTTGGGCTTTGAACAAGATACAAACAAATCACCTTCAGCTTCATATCTTAGGCTTCGAACAAAACACAAACCTCCTTTAGCTTCACGTCTTGGGCTTTGAACAAGACACCAAAACACCATTTCCTCTAATAGAATAGGAGGAACTACGATCGCTCTGATTTCCCTGTTTCGATAAACGGGAATACGTAGGCATAAGATTGAAAGAAAAATCTTAGCGAGCACACTAATCCAAAACCCAAATCCCGTACCTTCATACATCAATCAAAAAGCATCAGTCCTAGCATCCTACCCATGAACATTCCCGATGTTCCGTTCTAAACAAAGTAAGAAGAAAGAGGCCCCATTACCATATAGCATCCGTGACTTAACAGACCGCTGTTTAAACTCAGTATGCAAGCAGGGTTAATTGGAGACATCTATTTCCCTTCCTTAGTCAGCTTAATAGGATAAAAAATGAATCGACCTGTAGTAACCCCAAAGAGCGACAGTGCTTAAGAACCACGTCCAAAATCGCTCGCTATAGAAAAGTGGCGACCACCGTGGGGCTTTCTTTCTTTCTTTATTTTCTGGGGATTTCATTGGAATAGGATTTTTGTTAACTTCACTAGGATCTTAGGTCAAAAACCTTTGAATTGGGAAGGTACCACAGAATGGCGACTCCGCCGGGGAGCCATTTTCTGTCAGGAACATAGGATTCATAGCTCTTTAAAGTCTAGGACTTTAGGACAAATATATATACTGCTTTTCCTAATTGATATCTGTGTTTATTTTTCTGCTAATGGGAATGCGTGTGATGCCGCATGTGGAAAGATTGAGTATACACCTAGGAAAAACCTCTTTTAGTAGTGCGGAAACTACTGGAAATGGTTGTCACGCGATACTACCCTCTTCTGATAGTTCTTCAAAAAACATCACCTAGCACGGTTCCCGGCCCGCTGGTGTTTTCTCGACAAGAACTGATGATTTTGAGAGACAGGTACAAAAATCACTAGTATAAACCTTTGGGATGGGTAGAGCCTTGACTCCATGATAACAACCTTTTGACCCCATGTTTTTTCTATGTTTTTGTGTGCTGCATTCATGCATTCATCTAAAAAACATTAAAGCAAAGAAAAACTTCTCTTCTAGTCTCTCTTTTTCAAATTAAACTAAGACAATGATTGCAAATGTCAGAGAAAAAAATTGCGCTCATGGATTTCGGTAGAAGGAGAACTCATAAGTACACCTTCAGGGTTCTAAAGCTAGAGGATTTGAGAGGACTAGCAAGGATGATCACTAACTCTGAAGCTTTCAGAGCCAAATACGGAGGTCTGCTACCTCTATTAAGAATCCATGTGATTGAAGGAATCATGGAGGCACTCATTCAGTTTTACGGTCTGATCTATCACTGTTTCACATTCCCGGATTACCAGCTCGCACCAACGCTGGAGGAGTACTCTCACTTGACCAATTTACACATTACTGATCGAGCTCCATTTTCTGGACTGGAAGAAATTCCAAAAGATCAGATCATTGCAAGAGCAATTTATTTGGACAAGTCGGAAGTCAAGACTCACATGACCACTAAGGGAGGGCTCCCGGGTTTACCAGCCTAGTTCCTGACAAAGAAGGCTCTGTACTTTGCTAGTATAGGGAACATGACTGCTTTTGAAAGCATCTTTGTCTTACTCACCTACGGGTTATTCCTGTTTCCCAACATTAATAACTTCGTCGATATCAACGCCATTAAGGTTTTTCTCATTGGAAACCCTGTGCCAACTTTGCTCACGGACGCGTATCATTCTGTAAACTTAGGGAATTTGTACAGCGAAGGAATGATCACGTGATGTGTTCCCCTGCTGTATAAATGGTTTATCTCCCATTTGCCCAAGTCTGCTGCTTTTTGGGATCATAGGAATGCCTTACGTTGGTCGCAGAAAATCATGTCCCTCGCCAACTCTGACATAGATTGGTGCAATAGGATTTATGACGGGATCAGGATCATTGACCGTTGTGGAAATTTCCCCAATGTACCCCTTATAGGAACTAAGGGAGGAATCAACTATCATCCGGTATTAGTTCGTCGTCAATTTGGATACCCGATGAGGCATATCCCGCGTAATGCTCATCTGGAAGGTCTTTTCTTCAAGGAAGGAGAAAGTGACAGGGCACTAAAGACAGAAATAGTGCACGCTTGGAAACATGTTCATAAGAAAGGACGGGAGTCTCTAGGAAAACCGGAATGTGTCTCGGTGGAGCCTTATCTCCACTGGGTACAAACTAGAGCTCTCAAGCTAAAGATGCTTTATCCTCATCACGGAGTTCTTCCGCCAAGGGAATCTGTCATGTAGTTCATGACTGAAACGGAAAAACTTCAGGTTACTCTCAACAAAGTTCAACAGGAGAGGAGGTCTTGGAAGAACAAATATCGCACCCTCAATGTGGAGTGTACCAAAATACAGCAACTGCTGAAAGATAAGGATGCTCTGATCGAGATTTTAGAGCAACATACTATGGATAATCAAGATGAACAAAGGAATTTGCTCGTTCCTTTCACTTGGCAAAAGAATGACAACCCGACAACGGCTCAAGAGCCCCGGTCAAAGAAAAGGAAAGTACCAGAATCAGCACCCGGGTTCTCCTCAGAGAGGACTCGGGACCCATTAGCTTAGGTTTCTGTTTCCGCACCTTGTAATCTACTGTATTTCCATTTCTGCAATCCTTTGAATTCAATAAAACGGGGTTTCCCCACTATTTGATATTTGCAATCTAATTGTCGAAGTTTACTTTGAATAAACAAAAATAATTAATAATCACTGCATTCATCATTCTCACATCACGCATTCGTCTTACCTACGAATCTCACGTTTGTGTCTCGATTCTAGAGTCAAACTGTCTCATTCGTACAATACTCGGGCCAATCGTCAAAAAAAGATGGATGATCTCGAAGAAGAGAACAGAGAGTTGAGAGAAGATATCGACACTCTGAAAGAGGATCTGAGAAAGCTTCATAACAACATGCAAGCTCTAGCAGAGGCTCAAATGCAGCAACAAAGGACTGTGATCTCAGAGATCACCTTAACGCCCATAGTGGAGAAGTCCGATCCTAGGTACAAAATTCCGAAAGATCGTCCTTGGGGCATGCCACTCAATTATATCCCGGAAGGATATATCCCGTTGATCAATGAGGATCAGGGGACCGCAGCAGGAACCGCTGGGCCTGAAGGTTACAAACTTCGGGAAAGCGAAGATGCAAGGGGCATGACAGCAACTCCTGAAGGTTACAAACTTCGGGAGGCACCGAGAGTCTTGGCCATAATGACTATACCACCGCCCGTGGTACACACTGTCCCGGAAGGACAGATTCCACAGATACCTTCTGGTGGAAATGAAAGCATGTTCGAAAGAATGAATGAGTTCCAGGAACAATTCCTGGAAATGCAGAAAGAACTGCAGGCCCTTCGCGGTCAGGATTTATTTGGAAAGGATGCCGCAGACCTCTGCTTGGTTCCAAACGTGAAAGTCCCGCACAAGTTTCAAGTGCCCGACTTTGAAAAGTACAAGGGTAACTCTTTCCCTCAGAGTCACTTGGTGATGTACGCTCGGAAAATGTCAGCTCAGACAGAAAATCAAGACCTACTGATTCACTACTTTCAGGATAGTTTAACCGGTGGCCCACTAAAATGGTACATGCGTTTAAACCGTGCTACGATTAGCACTTTCATAGATCTTGGCACTGTCTTCTTCCAACAATATAAATACAATCTTGACATGGCACTAGACAGAGATTAACTCCGATCAATGTCACAAAAGGACAAGAAAACCTTTAAGGAATACGCTCAGAGATGGCGTGAAAAATCCACTCAAATTTGTCCACCTCTTGAGGAAAAAGAGATGACAAAGATATTCTTAAAGACCTTGAGCCCATTTTATTATGACAGAATGATTCCCAGCGCGCCCAGCTACTTCACCGAGATGGTGGGCATGGGAGTTCGTCTTGAGGAAGTCGTCCAAGAATGACGTTTAGTAAAAGACGCTGGATCATCAAGTAGTGCAAAACGATACGGTAGTGCTCTCCCTAAGAAAAAAGAGTAGGATATTAGGAATATCTCTCTCGGAAAGCAAAGGCGATGTTATCAACCAGTAGCAGCTGTAACTCCTGTTATCAATCTTGCGCCTATTCCTACGTATCAACCTCAGGTTGCGCAGAGCCAACCTAATCAACAAAGGACACAACAGCCTCTTCAGCATGCTCGTCCTCCATACAATAACAACCGTACAACACGTCTACCAGGATTTGATCCTATACCCGTATCGTACGCAGAACTATTTCCGTTACTACTAGCTAAGAGGCATGTCCAGACTAAGTCTCCTCTTACAGTACCGGAAAATCTGCCTTTTTGGTTTAAGGTGGATCAGACTTGCCCTTGCCATCAAGAAGGACCAGGGCATAACATAGAGAACTGTCTCAATTTCAAATCCGACGTGCAAAAGCTTGTTAGGAGCGGGGTCTTATCCTTCAAGGATACGAATCCAAATGTTCTCACGAACCCACTGCCTCAACACGAGAAGGCTACGGTCAATTTGATAGAGGGAGAGTCTAACAACATCTATCAAATTCACGATGTACTCTTATTAAGGGCCAACTTGGTCAAGATGCATTGTAGACAAAGTGGATATGGTCATGTGCCACCTCATAATTATCACCAGTGTGATATCTACTCTAAAAACAATCAGGGATGTTATGTAGTGCAATCAGCTCTACAGGAACAGATGGATCTCGGATGGATCCAAGAGTACCGAGTTCGTGGAGTTAACATGGTTTACACGAATTCTAACATCATTTAGAACCACGACATCCGTGCAATGAATGTCAATTTGGTGGCGATGCACTCCAGGCAAAGCCAGTATCATAATCTGCCGCGGCACGATTATAGTTCTTGTCTGACTTGCTCGGTAAACAAACAGGGATGCTCTTTTGTACAAGAGGCCCTCCAGCGTCAGATGGATCTTGGATGGATTCAAGACTATCATGATAGGAATCCCTATCAGATCAACATTATCCAAATCTTTGACATTCGCTTGATGAATACCAGCCTGGTGGAGTTACATGCTAAACAGGTCCAACTCGGGTTCCTGGTATCACATGATTATCAGAGCTGTAAGGCGGGCTGTGAAAATGATCAAGGATGTGCCCTTGTCCAGGAAACACTTCGGCACTTGTTGAATCACTGGTGGCTCCCAATCTATATGGATGAAGACACCCAGCAAATTAGTATTACCAACGGGAACCCCACTCGGCATCAAAGTCAGGATGTCCGATCTGTGGAAAATAACCTAGTGAGGTTACATTGTATTCAAAGCGGGCGTGGCCAGGTGCCACCACACAACTATGAACGTTGTAGAGTCTGTTTGGAAAGTAACCAAGGATGTTACCTTGTGCGAGCAGCTCTTCAGGGTCAGGTGGATCGTAGAGAGATTCGCCCATATCCGGGTTCCAGACCAATCAACTGGGCGTCGGAATACCTCGCTGAACAAATTGAGGACGTTGTCGTAATCTCTGATCATCAGATGGCTAGGGATGTTTGTACCATCATCCCTCTACTTGTCGAATCGAGAGTTCCCAACCAGGAACGGAACGAAATTGCTTACGATGGTCGGAAAAATCAGAAGGCTCCCATAGTCATCTATCTACCAGGACCATTACCGTATGAATCAACTAAGGTTATCCCTTACAAATACGGTGCAACAACAATTGAGAACGGAAAGGAAACTTCGTTACCCTCCGTCGTGAATATTGCAGACATCAGTCGAGTAACATGGAGTGGTAGAATCTTAAACCGAGGAGTTGGAGAACCCAGCAAAGAAAAGGAACCTCAGACAGAAGTTCCCAATCCACCAGTCGGTCAATCCAGTAATCTCGACCTTTCAAAAAACGATGATGAGATGCTGAAGCTCATCCAAAGGAGTGAATATAACATTGTCGATCAACTGTTACAAACTCCTTCAAAGATCTCGGTATTATCACTTTTGGTTAGTTCAGAAGCGCACAGGGAGGCTCTACAGAAAGTCTTAGAGCAAGCCTTTGTGGAACAGGATGTAACAATTAGACAGTTCGATAGCATTGTCTCTAACATCACTTCCTGCAATAACTTGGGATTCAGTGATGAGGAATTACCTGAAGAGGGTCGCCGTCATAACATGACACTCAATATCACAGTCAGCTACCAAGGCGATGCTTTAGCTAGCATACTGGTAGACACAGGGTCAGCCCTGAATGTTATGCCGAAGTCCACTTTGATGCAATTATTCTTCTAAGGACCTCCGATGAGAACCAGCAAGGTCATCGTCAAAGCATTTGACGGATCCAGAAAAGCAGTTATCGGCGAAGTCGACCTTCCCATAACTATTGGTCCTCACACTTTCCAAGTCACTTTCCAGGTCATGGACATCCGGGCAACGTACAGTTGTTTATTAGAAAGACCTTGGATACATCAGGTTGGGGCGGTCACCTCAACCCTCCACCAAAAGTTAAAGTTCGTCCAGAACAACCAGCTCGTCACGATCTGTGGAGAACAGGCCTTGCTCGTGAGTAACTTATCATCATCTACTGGTGTAGAACCCGAGGAGGTTATTGGAACTCAGTTCCAAGCACTGTCGGTGAGCAAGGACAATCAATCCGAAGAGGGAACTTCCATTTCCTCATACAAGGATGCTATCAAAGCAGTCGAGGGTGCCAATACAAAAGGATGGGGACAGCTTATCATTCCTACTGATAATAAAACAAAGAAGGGTCTTGGTTTTTCTGCAACCTGTACCCAGACAGCTACTACCAGCAATGAAAGTCTTCATCTCATTCAGGACCTCTTCCACAGGGGAGGTTTCCCTCACCCAGTGCCTCAAGAAGTGCATACCATCAATAAAGACAATTCTTCTGATATGAAGGAAGAATGGGAATCCTATCTCAATGAGGACGGTTATATGTCTCAGGACGAAACGCAGATTCCCTTTTGCTTTCCTACATAGAGTCCGAGGTTTATACCCAGGTCAGACGTCGAAATGATATATGGAGATTGTGATCCGGAAGGATGTTGGGCTCCACCAAACTAATTAGAGGAGGACACTCTAATGAAATACAACTTTGACCATGACTATTATGGCCCAATGGATGGCCTGCCTATCTAGCAGCCGTATCCCGGAGACTTGGGGCAACGAAATTAGCCAAACAATGAAAATTAGCTGAGCATCATTGAATAGAATACCTGTGTCCCCACCATACCACAGGATCAACACCCAGGTTATCCTGAGAATACCCAGCACGACGATGAATTCGCAATGTTTGCAGGACTAGAATTCATCAACTATGCTTTTCCCGAGGCCAATGTCATAGAGAGAGATGACTCCTCCAGTTCCGAAGAAGTGTTGGACACCCTGGGACAACCAAGTGGAAAATTCGACTTCATGGTCAAATACACCGCTCCTGAAAGCTCTCGTTTCAGGCTCGAAGACATCCAGCCAACTGGATGGGGAGATACAGCTAAGAGCATAAATACTATGCAAAATACAACAGAGGAATCCTCCTACGACAACTCTGCGTAGGAGACAGATTCCAACGATCCTGCTCCACCAGAAACCAGCGTTATTTCTGAAGACAAACCGAGGAAGGTGCCAGACTTTGTGATTCACCGAGGAGTTCACCGTTAATGGGTTGCTGTCGATGTTCCGAAGATCGTTCATCAGTCAAAGTAATTGCCATTTTTAACCTTTCACCCTTCCCAGGTGAAACAGATGTTTTGATAGGGCTCGCTTTCTGTAAATTTCCCTCTTCGCTTCGTCCAAAGCGACAGAGTTTTGTTTTATAGGGCTGTAGTTTCAGGAATCACTCGATCATAAATAAAATAACGTTGTTCTGTAATTTCCACATTAATTGCTGTTTTCTCTTTTCGTTTTTTTCCAGAAAATGGTAATTCTAAAAAACAACTCAAAAATAATAAACGAGCATTTTTCAGAAAATACACTTCACACACTCTTGCATTCTCTCTATCTCTTCTAAAACAAATCATCATGTCTTGCAGACTGCTTATTTTAAATCCCGTTGAAACATACGATTCGATGCCTTCTCCCGACTTTGGGTTCCAGGTATTTGGGGCTGAAGAAGAAGTTGACAATGAAATTCCAGATGAGATCTCCCGATTACTCAGGCAAGAGGAAAGGTCCATCAAACCTCATAAAGAGCCGTTGGAAATGGTAAACTTGGGTTCAGAAAAAGAGAGAAAAGAAATCAGGATTGGGGCACTGCTCAGTCCAACTGCCAGAGAGGGTTTGATAAAGCTTCTCAAAGAATTCCCTGATGTATTCGCTTGGCCCCATTAGGATATGTCAGGGTTGGATACCAGCATCGTGGAACATCATCTACCGTTGAGATCAGAATGTCTGCCAGTAAAATAGAGGTTGAGACGAACTCATCCAGACATGGCCATCAAAATCAAAGAGGAGGTACAGAAGCAGATTGAAGCGGGTTTCCTCGCCACATCAGAATATCCTCAATGGTTAGCCAACATCGTACCTGTTCCCAAAAAGGACGGAAAGGTCAGAATGTGTGTTGATTACAGAGATCTAAACAAGGCTAGTCCAAAGGACGACTTTCCTTTACCGCACATTGACATGTTGGTAGACAGTACATCAAAGTTTAAAGTTTTCTCCTTCATGGATGGATTCTTGGGCTATAACCAGATAAAAATGGCGCCGAAAGACATGGAGAAAACTTCGTTCATCACCCCATGGGGTACTTTTTGTTACAAGGTAATGCCGTTGGGTTTGAAGAATGTCGGGGCAACCTATCAAAGGGCCATGACTACTCTGTTTCATGACATGTTACACAAATAAATCGAGGTATATGTCGATGATATGATTGCAAAATCTAAGACAGAAGAGGAGCATGTGACCCACCTGTCAAAACTATTCGAGCGTTTGAGAAAGTACAAACTCCGCTTGAATCCCAACAAGTGCACCTTCGGTGTCCGTTCAGGGAAACTTCTAGGGTTCATCATCAGCCAGAAAGGAATTGAGGTTGATCCTGACAAGGTCAAGGCCATTCAAGAAATGCCTTCTCCGAAAACTGAAAAACAAGTCAGAGGATTCCTGGGACGTTTGAACTACATCTCCAGATTCATATTCCTTATGACCGCGACCTGTGCGCCGATTTTCAAATTACTCAAAAAAAATTAGGACTGCGTTTGGACAGAAGATTGCCAACCGCCTTCAACAGTATCAAGGAATACCTGTTGAATCTGCCGATTATATCACCTCCAGTAGAAGGAAGACCGCTGATCATCTACCAAACAGTCTTGGAAGACTCCATGGGCTATTTACTTGGCCAACAAGACGAAACCAAATGGAAAGAGTCTGCCATCTACTATCTGAGCAAGAAAGTCACCGACTGTGAGACTCAGTACACTATGCTTGAGAAAACTTGTTGCACTTTGGCTTGGGCAGCCAAACATCTTCGCCAGTATATGATTTGTCACACTACTTGGTTGATCTCCGAAATGGATCCAATCAAGTATGTGTTTGAAAAACCTGCTCTCACGGGAAGAATTTCCTGTTGGCAGATGTTGTTATCAGAATATGACATCGAATACCATGCTTAAAAAGCCGTTAAGGGGAGTATTTTAGCCGATCATTTGTCTCATCAACCGATTGATGATCAAGAATCAATCGGGTTTGACTTTCCAGACAAAGATGTCATGTATTTGAAAATGAAAGATTGCGATGAACCGCTACCCAGTGAAGGGCAAGAACCAGGTTCCCAATGGGGACTAATCTTTGACGGAACTGTCAATAATTATGGAAACGAAATTAGGGCAATCATTGTTACCCCTCAGGGTACCCACATTCCTTTCACCACCAGACTTACGTTCAAATGTACAAACAACGAGGCCGAATACGAAGCTTGTATTATGGGTCTCGAGGAAGCGATTGATTTAAGGATCTAAAACTTGGATGTATATGGCGACTCAGCCTTGGTTATCAATCAAATTAAAGGAGATTGGAACACATACCAATCGGGACTGATTCCTTACAAAGATTATGCAAGAAGGTTGTTACCCTTCTTCAACATAATCGAGTTTCATCACATCCCTCGTGAGGAGAATCACATGGCTGATGCATTAGCTACTCTCTCTTCCATGATTAGTGTAGGTAAATGGAATGACATACCTAAGATTGACGTAATGTGCCTTGAACGGCCTGCTTACATCTTCACGATTGAAGCAGTCATAGACGACAAGCCTTGGTATCACGATATCAAGCGCTTCCTTCAGAAACAAGAGTACCCGCCTGGGGCACTAAGAAAGGACAGGAAAACCCTCAGAAGATTGGCTGGAAGCTTCTTCCTGAGCGGCGATACTCTCTATAAGAGAAACTTTGACATGGTCTTGCTCTGATGCATAGACAGACCAGAAGCAGACATGCTGATAAAAGAAATTCATGAAGGATCCTTTGGCACACATGCCAACGGACGTACAATGGCGAGAAAAATTCTAAGAGCAGGGTACTATTGGTTGACCATGGAATCCGACTGCTACAAGTACATGAGGAGGTGTCACAAGTGTCAGATATACTCTGACAAAATTCATGTACCGCCAACTCATCTCAAAGTTCTCTCTTCCCTTTGGCCTTTTTCCATATGGGGGATCGACATGATTGGCATGATTGAGCCCAAGGCTTCGAACGAACATTGGTTCATCCTGGTAGCCATTGATTACTTCACCAAGTGGGTCGAAGCAGCGTCGTACGCTAATGTAACCCGACAAGTGGTGGTCCGGTTTATCAAAAACAATATCATCTGCCGTTATGGTGTTTCAAGCTAGATCATTACTGATAATGGATCTAACTTGAACAACAAGATGATGAAAGAGTTGTGCACAGAGTTCAAGATCGAACACCATAACCCATCTCCCTACCGACCCAAGATGAACAGAGCGGTAGAAGCGGCTAACAAGAACATCAAGAAGATTGTTCAGAAGATGGTTGTAACCTACAAATACTGGCACGATATGCTACCCTTTTCTCTTCACGGTTATTATACATCTGTCCGCACTTCAACAGGTGCAACCCCTTTCTCTCTAGTATATGGCATGGAAGCAGTGCTTCCCATAGAAGTAGAGATCCCATCAATCCGGGTATTGATGGAAGCTAAGTTAACAGAAGCTGAATGGTGTCAAAGTCGACACGACGAACTCAATCTGATCGAAGAGACGCGAATCACGACACTATGCCACGATTAATTGTATCAGCAAAGAATGAAGAAGGCGTTTGACAAAAAAGTCCGACCTCGCGTCTTCAGGAAAGGAGACCTTGTGCTAAAAAAGATACAATCATTTCTCACTGATTCTTGGGGTAAATGGACTCCGAATTATGACGGCCCCTATGTGGTCAAGAAAGCTTTCTCAGGTGGTGCCTTGAGACTTGCAACCATGGACAGAGAGGAATTTTCCTACCCTATGAATGTTGATGTAATCAAGAAATACTTCGCCTAAAAAAAAAGAAAAAACGTCTCGGTGGATTGAAAACCCGAAAGGGCGGTCCAGGCAAAAATTAGAGACAAAATCAAAAAATCATCCAGATGGATTGGAAATCTCAAAGTACAATCCAGGAAAAAATTAGGGATAATGGCAAGTAACTATGTCCAACAGAGGCAAATCCCTCAGCAGCAGTCATGCCGTCCATCGGAAACTCCAGTCAAGGTCATCTTCGACAGAAAATCAAGATGCCCCGAATTCAAAGTTGGCAGAAGGATAGTGGTCGTTATGTTTCAAAGTAGCCATTTTTCCCTGTAAATTACCATTTTCTAACTTTGTAAATACTCTATGGAATCACGCGTTTGGCTGGTTTTCATCCTATCAATAAAATTTGAGCCCTTGTGCTTTTGTTTGCAATTCTTATTTGTTTTAGCTTTACAGAATGATGTTTTTAACATGATCAACGATTCTTGAAACAAAACAAAAATGAATTTACTTGTTAAAAATTTTCTGCTTTTAAAATAAAGATGGCAATTTCTTTTGACTGTTGAACATCGAAAGAACATCAATTGCGTCTCCGAAGGTGTTCGAGCCTCAAAGTGCAGAATCGAAGTACTTCTTCTAAACTAGTATGCCTAAATGAAGGATCAGCTATGTCAGATGTGAACGCTCCATCTGACATCTTCGGCTGAGTTCTCATCTCCTAAGCCCGACCAACGTCGCTCCCAACAGGGTCTGTTTCTCCTAAGCAAGGCAGAATTGCTATCTTGAACCAGCGATATTTCTACATGCCCCACTGTGGCCGAGTATCCAGTCGTGTTCATCCGTTAGTTTATATGTCGCGTCAGTTTTGTCAGCATATACATACATACATCATGCATTATTGATTTGCATTCACATTCATATTGCATCACTATCACTCTAGTCGGTCTTGTCCCATAGTGGTAACAGTCTTCTCAATCGAGTCGTCAAGTTCTTTCCCCGTTAGGAATTGTTGCGTCTGAACAATCTCTCTCCTCCAGTTTATTTCTAAAAAACCAGAGAACCTTCAACCAACGTCACTCTTCGACATTGAAGATGATATCTTCGCTTTCCCGAATTAAGGAAAAATCCACAGAGGAAACCTCTTAAGCAGAGATCTGGTACTACAGCAGTTTTTCTCTAAAAAGACCGCGGATGAAAAGGTCATCGACACCTCAAAATTGGATCACATCATATGGCGTTTCTCCGAGAAGATCTCGAGAAAAGTATGATGTAATAACCCCAAGCTGAAAGCAGTCTCTCAAGAGACTCGTTTTCCCCAGTAGAAAAAAATGGCGTCTCCACCAGAGAAGTTTGTACACCTCTACAATTCAGACAGATGGGTTCCCCAGCAAGTCTGATATTAAAATTTTTCTATCAAATGGCATCTCCCCAGGAAAATTCGGCGAGAAGTTTGAGGAAAACCGCTACGAATAGAGTCCTTTGTCAATAAAGTTTATTGACAAAAGAAACTAAGACCAGATCCTTGGTAGGAAACCAGGATCGAGGGGAAGTTTACATCAGAAACTAAGACCAGATCCTTGGTAGGAAACCAGGATCGAGGGGAAGTTTACATCAGAAACTAAGACCAGATCCTTGGTAGGAAACCAGGATCGAGGGGAAGTTTACATCGGAAATTAAGACCAGATCCTTGGTAGGAAACCAGGATCGAGGGGAAGTTTATATCAGAAAACTGAGACCAGTTCCTTGTCTGAAGACCAGGATTGAGGGGAAGTTTTTACCTTTTCTAAGCATCATTGCTTAGCAAAAGAGGATGAATGCGTAAGCTACCGTTCATAACCGTCATCAAAATTTTGCGTATTCCGATATTTAATCCTCTTGCACCCCGAATGCTCGAATACCTTCGCCATTCACACCTTCGGGTCCAAGAAGATTAAATAGGGGCATCTGTCATACCCCAAATTTTGACCACTAAGATTTCCCATCATTGTGCAAATTATCATCACAATATGGATGTACCATCATGCCTCATCAGTATCCCCAAAGATGGGTGAACACTTACTACAGTCAAAATTAGGGTTTCAAGCCCTCTTTGAGTCTTAGACAAAGGATCAATCAAGGAATGACATGATCTTCAAGTTATCTAACCTCTCAAACATTCACAAAGGATCAAGAGGACTCCCACTTCAAGGATTAAGCACAAGAGTTCCCTTCTAGGTGGATCAAGCCTCAAGATCGTCGGTGTCACCAAATTAGGGTTTTGGTCGACCGGGGCCTCCAGATGGAAAATTTCCTCTGGGCATGGGCCAATGCTTCGAAGCATGACCTAAAATACCCCATGGAACCTCATGGACCCAAACATCAAGTGCATTTGACCTCAGGGGATGCATTCATCAAAAATCAGGAATTAGGGTTTCTTGACCTAATTCACCCCTAAGTTGACTTTTGAGACAAATCATGGGCCAAGACCTCAAGACATGATTTGAGGGTCTCTAACATACTACATTGATCCATTTGCAATAATGGATTGATCCAAGAAGCTTGAGCAACAAGTCTCAACTTCATCAGAGCCACAATTAGGGTTTCGCGAGAAAAGTCAACTGTAGCTTTGACTTTTGACCAGGACATGATCCCAAACCATAGGACATGATTCAATACACTATATAACACCTATGAAATCAATCCATCAAGTTTGATTTAGGTCAAGGACTTGATTTCATGAAGGATCGCACAGTTTGGAATTCATCTGATAAAAAGTCAACTGTGCACAAAAGTCAACTTTGACTTTTTGAGATTTTTCACAAAAATGGGTTTTTAACCCTAAAATGATGTTAATGTTTGAGTTGAATCATCATTCATCAAGAAAAATCAAGAAAAGTTGGATAACTTGTAAAAAGGGTAACCATAAAAACTTAGAAAATTTTCTAAGTTATGAACAAAGTGGCAAGGGTACCAACTTTGGAGGATCATAACTCCTAAACCACAAGGCCATTTTTCCCCATTTAAAGTTTGATTTGTAGATCTCATTACCCTCTACAAAAGCTTAGAACTGACCTCCTTCCAAATTCATCATAGATTTTGAGTTATGGAATGATCAAAATCACAAAAAGTGAAAATGTCACTTTTTTCCAACACTTAGTGAAATTTTCACTAAGTCAGAATCTGCCTTCACTTTTTTCCAAATGTAGGGGGATTTTTCACTTGGATCCAAAAGGTATCAAAACCAAATATGATCAAACAGTTGTTGTATCATATAAGGGCTTTCCAAAATGACCAAGAACATCACCAAATTCCACTTGAGCCATGAGATATGACAATGGCAATATGCCTTGCTGAAAACTGCCAAGGCTAGGCAGAATTTTGCATTTTTGCTCGATTTGGCAAAATCAGATAATTCCAAGCCTTGTCATCACTTTGGACACATCTGAGGATCAAATCTAAAGGGGACAAACACTTAGCCAAGCCTCCAAAGTCCTTGGAACAAGAAGTAGCATGCCAAACCTAGAATTTCCTAAAAGAGGGACAAGACTCCAATTTTGGATTGGAGCATTCAATGCATAAACCAAGGTGGCATGGACTGAGCCATTTCCAACTGAATTCAGTCAAGACTTATCCAAGACCAAGGGAACCACAGCCCTGTTCCCTAACCTCTAGTCAATGGCTAGAGGAGACTTGGATTCCAAAGTGCAACCATTGGCCAAACCTCTGCTGCAGTTGCCATTCACTATTGATCCCAAAAAAAACTTGCTCTACTATAAATAGAGCTTATTTGTGCTCAGTTTGAGTACACCAAAGCCATCAAACAGATGTTTTCCTCAAAATCCCTCTCTTTAGGCCAAAATGCCTTCTTTAGCAAGGTAACTCTGAGTTTTTGAGTTAGAGAGCATTTCCATCACAGCTCATGATCCTAACACCTCATAAACATCATATGTAGGTGATCCAAAAACACACAAGTGACCTATAATCCTTAAATCACAAAGTCACATATCAAAACCTCAAAATAGGCTTTTTGTGCATTTTTCAAGCCATGTCTTGAATCAGTCACTTTCCAAACTAGATAAAACCTCAAACACACTCCAAATAACATCCTTGAACTATCCCAAATGGTTCCCCCCATCTGGAACACCATTTGAGAGAGTTGCTATTTTGGCCATTTTAACCCCTTTTGCAAGAAAGGGCCATTTTGTGTTTTTGCAGGTTCCAGCTGATTCCACTCATCCTAAAAGCTTCTAAGGGATCATTTGAGAGTGTCCAAAGCATCAAACCATTTCTGGAACAAGAAGTGTGGCAGATTGCACAGAAAACTCCAAAGGCTCAAAAAGAGGTAAGCATCATGACTTGAACTTTCCAAAATATGCATTGCTTTGAAGTCCACTGATCATACACACCTCGTACATGTTATATATGTTGTGTTTGAACCAATTCATCATGTAATTCATGCCTGTATCAAAGTGTAGCATAGAAAATGCAATTATAGGCCTTTTTCAAAACCACTATCGGATTTTGAGGAGGGAGTATGATCTGAAAAAAATACCATCACCATTGGATTCCTTGTGAAATTCTCGGCCAGATGAATATAAATTTTGTCCCCAACCATGGAGAAATGAGAAAGTTATGGACCTTCCCGTTTCTTGGCAAAACTTGCCTTGCCTTGCCTTGGGCCAGGCCAAAAACAAGGCAAGCCTTGTATATTTGTGGTTTCACTTCAAGCAATGGATGTATCACCACCCCAGTGGTAAGGTGCGCGCCCTATAACCTTGAGGTCGTGGGTTCAAACCCCACCCATGCCATTTTGTGTTTTCCCACATTTTTGCTATTTTTTCCAATATTTTCATGTTTTATTAATTAATTGGAAAATTAATAACTCTTTCAATTTTAATTATTTTTTATTGGTTCTTTTTGCAAAAAATCACAAAAATGTTGAAATAGTTTATTCCACACAAAAATTAAGTTTATATTATTTGTTTAATATAATTAGTATTTTTGTGAATAAATTCCTTTTTAATGTTTTTTAAACATTTTAAAAGTGAATATTTACTTTGAAAATCAAAACCAAGTGAGTTTTAATATCCCTTGTGATTAATCCCTCATTTTTCAAACCTTAAACAAAAATCACAAATGGTTTATTCAAACTTATTTGGTCTTTTATTTGATTTTCTTTAAATATTTACTTTTAAAGAATAACAAATTAGGGTTTCTTTGGTTTTCACCCTCGCAAAATAAATCTTTGGGCCTCTATTAGAGTGTAAGACCCAACCCCCTTTGAAAACCTATTTTTTGGGCCTCACTTATTGTATAAGACCCACTGCATTTTCTAAAATCTCGGCGCAATCGCCATTTCAAACAAAAACAGTTTTGGGCCTCTCCTTGAGCTGTAAGCCCCACCACTTGTACAAAAATAAATCTTTGGGCCTCTATTAGAGTATATGACCCAACCCCCTTTGAAAACCTATTTTTTGGGCCTCACTTATTGTATAAGTCCCGTTGTATTTCAAAAACTTCGACGCGATCATCGTCTGTTGAAAAACAAACCCTGGGCCTCTCCTCGAGCTATAAGACCCATTCAAAAATCTTTGGGCCTCTAATAGAGTGTAAGAACCAATCCCCTTTTAACCAAAACAATTTTGGGCCTCAGACATTGTATAAGTCCCTCTGCGTTAAAAGAAAACCTCGGCGCGATCGCCAATTCAAAAATAAATCATCTGGGCCTACCCTCGTGTTATAAGCCCCATTCTTTTTCTTCAAACACTTGGGCCTCTTGAGAGAGTGTAAGACCCATCCCCTTGTATAGGAAACCTTTCTTGGGCCTCAGTCACTTGTATAAGTCCCTGTACAAAACGACAGTGCGATCACTGATAAACCTTGGGCCTCTCCTTGAGCTGTAAGCCCCAACATCTTTTCAAAGCACTTCCTCCTTTGATTTTGTATATAATATTGTTATCAAAGCTTTCTTTGTTGAACAACTAATAATACAGCATGGAAGCTCTACAACCGAGTAAGTGTTTATATGCTTTCTTTACCCGCTTTCATATACATATAACTGTATTGTGGGGTTGTTTCATTGTAAGTCTTCTTTCATAAACTCATATCAACTGTGTAATACTAGTATAGCTATTCAGAGTTTCCCCGGCAACTACGTCTAGCACTAAGCCCTGTTGATCACTCTTAAATAGACTAAACTAGATCCCCCATAGGATTACCAGATACAGTCTTCCCTCCTCTTGGGGTTAACCAATATGGAGATGTGAAAGGCATATTCTTTTTGAACCCTTTCTCAGACTATCACCCTTAATTGTCAAAAGAAACTCTACTCCCCAGAGATGATCTTTTCTCCGTGAATGGCATCTCTTGAGTTTCTTCCAAATTCTCAAACTTTCCTGGCTTGATCTATTCTCTGTGAATAGCCTGTCTTGAACTTCTCGGGGGTTTGGGGGACCCACAGGCTTCCTAAAAGTATCCCCGCCTCCTCTTGGGCGTTGTACAAGGACCCGTCGGCTTCTTAGAAGTATTCACAGCCTCCTCTTAGGCTTCGTATAAGGATTCTTCCTTTGGGAAAAGAGCCTCCTCTTGGGCTTCATACAAATTGTCCCTCGGCTTCTTAAAAGTTTCCAGCCTCCTCTTGGGCTTCGTACAAATTATCTCGACGACCTCCTAGAGGTATAGGAACAGAAATTAGTCATCTTAATAAAACAGTCTTTCAAAGAGTCTAGATCCTACTACTACTGTTTCTCTAAGCATAGTACAAAAGATAAAACTTTAGACTTGGACAGTCTAACTTACTTGTGTCTCGAAGGCATTCTCAAGTCCCTTTCAAAAATAGGGAAAACACCCGCAGACTTGGACAGTCTCAAAACCCCTCTGGATTTCCCATTTCCTTAAAGAACAGGAAATAACCCTGATCCTCTGATCAAATCCCAAAGCATAGCCTTATTTTTAGTCAGTCTCTTTATAAGAACTGATTTTCTCTTTTAACCAACATACTGGACTTGTCACTCAACTAAAACAGCCATCCTTTAGCCTCCATCTCGGGCTTCGTATGAAATACAAAGGCTCTCTTGTTGAGTCACCACTTTTAGCCTCCATCTCGGGCTTTGTACGAGATACAAAAACACTCTCTTGTTGAGTATAAATGACTCTCTTGTTGAGTCACACCTTTCAGCTTCCGTCTTGGGCTTCGTACAAGACACATATAAAAGCACTCTCTTGTTGAGTCAACCCTTTTAGCCTCCATCTCGGGCTTCGTACGAGATACAAAAACACCCTCTTGGTGGGCCGATAGCCTCCTCTTAGGCTTTGTATAAGGAAACCCCGGTTGAGACAATTAACCTTTTAGCATCAATCTGTGCCTCGTTCACAGTATACAAACATCAACAACTCCTTTTCCCTTCGTCTAATTGCTGTAAGTGGCAAGCCTTTGGATTATTTACATCCATGCCACTGTCCCTCTTTTAGCATGAGAAATTCCTAAGGAAAGATAACATTGCTCTACACTGAGTTAAAGTCTTCTCCTTCAGGTTATAAATCCCCTATAAAGGAAATTATGGCATTGCCGGATTCACATATCCCGGTTAAAGTAATTCTCCTTTATACTCAGTCACCCAACAGTTGTGATGAACAGACCCCTTTAGAGATGACAAATTCTCTCTAAAGGCAAAACCCTTTAGCTTCATATCTTGGGCTTTGAACAAGATACAAACAAATCACCTTCAGCTTCACATCTTGGGCTTCGAACAAGATACAAACCCCCTTTAGCTTCACGTCTTGGGCTTTGAACAAGACACCAAAACACTATTTCCTCCCATAGAATAGGAGGAACTACGATCGCTCTGATTTCCTTGTTTCGGTAAACGGGAATACGTAGGCATAAGATTGAAAGAAAAATCTTAGCGAGCACAGTAATCCAAAACCCAAATCCCGTACCTTTATACATCAATCGAAAAGCATCAGTCCTAGCATCCTACCCATGAACATTCCCGGTGTTCTCTTCTAAGCAAAGTAAGAAGAAAGAGGCCCCATTACCATATAGCATCCGTGACCTAACAGACCGCTGTTTAAACTCAGTATGCAAGCAGGGTTAATTGGAGACATCTATTTCCCTTCCTTAGTCAACTTAATAGGATAAAAAATGAATCAACCTGTAGTAACCCCAAAGAGCGACAGTGCTTAAGAACCACGTCCAAAATCGCTCGCTACACTAATACCAATTTAATTCGATTTTTGTTCAATTATTTTCTATGTAGTCATTTGCTTAATTTGATTGCAATTGTTTGCTTAATTCGATTGTATTCATAGGATAGAATTGATTAATTTCGATTGTATGCATGTTCTTAAATTTAATTGCGTGTTATCGTTTGCTTAATTCGTTAACTCAGTCATATTCTTAACAGTTTGCTTAATTCGGTAAACAGGAATATATAATTCATTTGATTTTGTGTTATAATAGCCGATGATAAGTCGGAACCCGGATCAATCGGATTAGCCTTTTTAGCTTATTTATAATCAATTATTTTAATCATTTTTCTCTTATTTTCTAAAATCGTAATCCAACCCTCCATAAACCGTTACAATAGTTGGTTAAATTCAATACAAGAATCCTTGAGAACGATACTCGAGTTGTCGTTACCGTAACTATATTTTTCTTAAAATACTCGTTTTTGATCCGTGTGCGACAACGAATCAAATTGGCGTCGTTGTCGGGGATTCTTGTTGATGTTAGCCAATTTTAGAATTTTAGTTTAGAGTTGTTAGATTTTTTTTGTTTTTTTCTTGTAAATTTTCAGGGTTGCAGTGCAGTGGTAAGCGTTTCAGCTTGTCAGGTAAGTTTCGAAGCTATTGTTTCGATTGGCTCCAAATTTTTTTCCAGAAAATAAAAAAAAATCGCTGAACAATACTCATTTAGAATAACATTCTAAAAGATTTTGACCCTGAAAATCGCAAATTCCTTATTTTCCTATTTTATTTGATTTATTTTCTATTTTCATATTTTCAAAAAATTCTCAAATTTTTTGTAGAGACTTATTCTGATGTGATTTGATTTTTAGTTATATTTTCATAATTTTTAGATTTTAGTTTATTTGTTTTTCTATTTTCCATTCTTTTTCTTAATATGGACATTGTTGGTATTTTCCTAATTGTTGTTGCATTGCTGAATTAGTTATGTGTTTTTTTTTTGTTGATTTTTTTTCCTATTAAATTTAATATGGCTAGCCAAAGAACTCTTGGAGAACTTGCTGCCCATGATATGAATTATAATGATTTATGTATTGAATATCCTGTTGTTACTGTACCTTTCGAATGGAATTCTGGTTTAATACACTTGTTGTCAAGGTTTAATGGTCTTGCAGGTGAGGATCCGAATAAGCATCTGAAGGATATCCAAATTATGTGCTCTACACCTTCCAGACCTTCACTAGAGGATCTTGTCAAGCAAATGGCTATAAATGATCTCCAGTTTCAGCAACGAACAGATTCTAGTATTTAGGCTTTGCAGTCACAGATTGGACAGCTTGTCACTTTAGTGAATGCCATGCAGCAAGCTCAAGAATCAAACCAACTACCTGCCCAAACAGTAGTGAATCCAAAAGAGTTGCTTTCTGATTTAGCTGATGATACTTATTCTGAATTGTGTTCGGATTTTCCATCATTAGCAGATTTTGATGATACTTACTCTTGTGATTCATGTATCGTCACTAACATTTGCTCTGTTTGTGCTGAGATTAATGCTGCCTTGCAGGGTGATGTTTTTCATGCAGATGAAGTTATAGATGAAGTTGTTTATGCAGCTAAAGCTCTTGACATCACGGCTGCCCCAACCTCACCATCCATTGAACAATCTCCTCCCTTAGAGCTTAACCTATTTCATGATAATCTGAAACATGCTTATTTAGAGATGAATGAAAATATTCCAGTTATAAATTCTTCTAACCTTGATTTTGATCAAGAAAATAAGCTTTTGCAGGTTTTGAAGAAACATAAGAAGGGAATTGGATGGACCTCGATTGAAGATGGAAGAAAAGCAGTGAGGCAACCCCTTAATCCTTTAATATCTAATGTTGTGGAAAAGAATATCACTTTCTCGTGCCCATTTGACACTTTTACTTATCGACGATTCTTCTTTGATCCTGGAATAAAAGGTGAAGGCACTAATAATAATTTCAAGTTCAATGGATGCTACCCAAAGCTACTGTATGAGATTCCCACTTTGGAAGAAGAGACTGTAGAAGAGCTCTCTTTGGGAAAGGCTGCTTATGTGATCACCTATCCGCCTTGACTACTCGAGTGTGTTCTTTCCTTTCTCTCACTCTTATTTCATATTTATGTTCTTTCATTGAAGATAATTTATGTTTTAAGTGTGGGGGAGGGAACCATTTCTTTATTTTGTTTTCCTTGTTTTGTTTTCAATTTTCTCTGTTTTGGTTTTGTTCTTAAATAAAAAAATTTAAAAAATAAATAATTTTTTTACTTAGAACACAGTGCATCTTCTGAAATTTTTAGGCTATAGATTAATTTGAAGTTAGATTGTGGAGACTTGGGAAAAATTCATAAGATCGGTACCGTTTTAACACCTTAAGTCTCCCAAATATCGAAACCTATTTAAATACTTGTTATGACATAGCCTTGAGTTCTCATTCTTTAATAGCTCTTAAGTAGCTTATATAGCAGTCAATACCATCTAGAAATCACACACTAAGTAATTAAGCTGATGCAAATAAGTGAATGATCCCATGCTTAATAAGAAATCTAAATAGGAATCCGCCTTTTAAGTTAGGTGACCCTCACCCGGTCACTTAGGCTAACGATTGTGAAACCTTCAAAAAAAAAGAAAAAAATATTGTTGTTGCTAAAGTGGTTAATTTTGAATTGTTGACAAGATATGGATCATAGTCACTAACAAGCTTATTTACCATGTGTGTGAATAGATAACGGGCTTAATGCGATTGCATTAGAATGAAAGAGAGAAAAAAGGAGGATAAGTAAGTTAGGCTTAAGCATAATAACATGATTCAGATTGGTTTGTATAGGAGAGAGGTTTATGACCGCACAATTGCGGATTTGTGTTCTTACGATATCTTTAGTGTGCAAAATTAGTACCTAACGATGCAATCTTCACCGAAGAAGAGTTTGTAGCCTTGAATGAGTATCCGAATGCTATTTTTTTTCATGAGTCTTGATACTATTTTGCTCGGAGTGCAACAGTTCAAGTGTGGGGGAATTTGATCAGTGCATTTTAATGTACATTCTCTTATGTTCATACTTAGACATTTCCATAGTTTGGTTCGTTTATTTTAGTGTTTTATTATGTTTTTAAAATTAAGTCTGTGTTTGCCATTAATCTATTTTCTCAGCTTATTTTCAGCTTTAGCAGTTAGTTGTACCTGTCCACTATTCGGATTATAACTGAAGCTACAGGAATCGGATTTATGTGTTCTACTAGGCGTTGGAAAGCTAAGACAAAGAGCTACAACTTTCATGTTGTACGAAGAAGCTGATACGGAGTTTAGTAGACTCAAATAGTTTGTTGAAGTCAAGACCCTAATTCTGTCTTTAGGAATATTTAGTTTTGTGCCGGGTCTTTTATGTTTTTCGACCCAGTTGGGTTAGAACCGGATTTTGTTATGTTTCCCTATACCTAGTAGCAGCCATGCTACTGTTCATAACCTTCTTTTCTCTGTTCCCGAATAATTCTTTTTGCCTTTTTACGATTGTAATGGAGAACTAATTCCCACGAGCAAATCCTGCTGTGTACGGTTCTATCGCTTTAAGGTTATTCTAATACCAATTTAATTAGATTTATGTTCAATTCTTTTCTATGAAGTCATTTTCTTAATTTGATTGCAATCGTTTGCTTAATTTGATTGTGTTCATAGGATAGAATTGATTAAATTCGATTGTATGCATGTTCCTAAATTTAATTGCGTGTTATCATTTGCTTAATTCGTTAACTCGTCATATTCTTAACCGTTTTCTTAATTCGATAAACAGGAACATAATTCATTTGATTTTGATAAGCACTTGTCTAATTGATCTCATAACCGAATAAGATCGAATCCGCTTAATGATTGGTGTTATAATAGCCGATGATAAGTCAGAACCCGGATCAGTAGGATTAGCCATTTTAGCTTATTTGATAATCAATTATTTTAATCACTTTTTCTCTTGTTTTCTAAAATCATAATCCAACCCCCCATAAACCGTTATAATAGCTGGTTAAATTCAATACAAGAATCCTTGAGAACGGTACCCGAGTTGTCGTTACGGTAACTATATTTTTCTTAAAATACTCGTTTTTTTATCCGTGCGCGACAGCGGATCGGGTAGCATATTCAACACAATCATAATTCACACACTTTATTTGCAACAATATAAAATAACAATGCGTTTATGCATGCAATGCGACCAACAACCTCGACTCAATGTATGTGGTACCGATTTGGACATCAGAGGTTTGTTAATGATCTCGTCCACTCAACAATGGTTCCTTATTCAAACCAGGTTCCCACTTCTGAATCCTAGACAACCACATGTCTCAACTTTTGAACCCATGGCTCGCCTATTTCAACATACTGACACAATATGATGCATGTCATACAAATAATTTAACAACAACAATTATGGTTCAATTTCTATTAGTGTGTAATTTGGATTGTTAAAAATTTTGGTTGTGTTGACGTGTTTAAAACCTTTTTTTGTGGAAGTATTGCAATCTAAACCATTGCAATTCATTTGTTATAATTTCAACACAAAGAGAATCAATATTTGTGTATTTCATACCAAGTGTTCAATAAAATTCCTGCACACTAAGTGTTCGACAAAATTCTTTAGTCAATTTTTATTTTACTTGTCATTAGAAATCGTTTATTGTAAGTGTGGTTTATATTCAAACAAATTATATTGAACTTGTTGATTGGATTTTATCATCTTTGGTATACATTCTACTAAGGTTATACACATATCCGATTTTACCAATAATGGTTCGGATAGATGAGAGTCGATCCGGATTCACTTCCGCTTGCTATAGAAAAATATTTTTCAAAACAAAATTTTAAAAAGAAATTTTCATTAGACTATTTATTCAACACCCTTCTAGATCGTTGCCCTCGTCTAACAAGTGATATCAAGAGCACCAGTTTATCCTGTGCTTCATATTTGCTTATTAAATTATGGCTTCCGAACCAAAGGGGGTGTATAATAAAGCCTCAGTTTTCAATGATGTAAACTATGGTTATTGGAAGGATTGTATGCATATCCATATCAATTCTATTGATAGAAAAGTATGGAGCGCCATCCAAAATGGTCCATTTGAAATTACCATGATGAATATGGATGGTGTTGTTGTACCTAAATTGGAAGCACAATGGAATGAGGAAGATGAGAAAAAGTGGTCTAGTGATTGGAGAGCAAGGAATATTCTAATCTTTGCTTTAGGAGTTGATGAATATGACGGTGTTTCTCATTGCGAAACCACTAAAGATATGTGGGATGCCTTACAAGTTGCCCATGAAGGTACAAATGAAGTCAAACAAGTAAGAATCAATACTTTAAATCAAGAGTTTGAACTCTTTCACATGGAGCACGGTGAAACCATTGCCAAAATGCAAATGAGATTCACTCATCTTGTAAATCGTTTGAATGCACTTAGTAAGCCGGTTTCAATTGATATTGCTACTAAAAAAATCTTGATATGTCTTGATAGGGAATGTCAACCCAAGGTGACCTCCATCAAGGAAGCTAACAACCTATTGACATTGGATACATCTACGGTGTTTGGCAAGCTTGAATTACGTGAGCAAGAGATCATTAGCTTAGAGAAGCATGAGAAGAAAGTTAAGAAAGAAAAGAACAAAGAAAAAGAGGTGGAAAAGAAGTCCATTGCTTTTGTTGTTTCTAGTTCCAAGTCCTAAACAAAAGAGCATAATGAAAGTGGATATAATGATAGTGAAAAATCAGATGGTGAAGAAATAGGGTTGTTTGTTAAATGGTACCATAAATACATGAAGAGAAATAGAGTAAATCACTCCGACAACAATCACATCAACTTTAGAAGACAAGTTAACTCCTCCAAACATGATGAGAATAAGAAAGGAAAGTTCAAGAGTTCATGTTTTAATTGTGGTAACCCGGACATACAAGTCGGGTTGTCCATAACATAAGAATGATAGAGACAAGCGTAAACATAAGAAGTCTAGTAAAGCTAGAAGAGCATACATAGCTTGGAAAAGTGATAGTGAATCCACAAGTGAAGGTTGCTTAAGTGAAAGTGACGAAGAAGCAAATCTTTGTCTCATGGCCCATCATCATAAAAAGAAAAATATAAGTCATTCTAAATATGAAATTAATCATGAAGTGTCTTACTCTGAATTAAAAGTTGCTTTTGGGAATCTATATGGTGAAGCGGTAAATGCTTTTAAAAGGTTGGCTTCATATAAGAAAATATTTTTGTACTATGAAGATAAAATTTTAGAAATGGAAAAGCAAATGGAATCACTTAAGCAAACCATGTTAGATGCTTAAAAGGATAAGAGCGAGAATAAGGAACTTTCTTGGTTTGGTTATGAGACTTGTTATATTTGGCAAAAAGAGGATAATACTCTAAAGGCCAAATTAAGCAAGGCTTTAGAACCTAAAGTCACTTTTCCCGTTTATCCAACAAAATTCAAAATACCTTTGTACAAACCATAGAGAAAGTATAACTTTGTTGCAAAAGAATAAATTAGTGAAATTCATTCTCATTGTCATTTGATTTGTCACAAATATTGTAAGTAAGGCCATACCTTTTCTAAATGCAAATTTAGGAGATTTTTAGTTCCTAAAGGTGTATTTCAATGGTTGCCCAAGTGCAACAATATTTCCACTCACCCTCAAGGACCCAATGAAAATTGGGTACCTAGCATTATTGATTGACTTTGTAGGGAAAATGTCTTGACTCCTTGAAGAGAGTATGTGATCTTAACAAAGGAAGCTCAAGATATATAAAAGGTAACATCTCCTTGTTCATTGACTTTATGGCAAAGAAGAAGGATGTTGTGACATATGAAGTTGACAAATATTTGTGCTAAATCATGTAACAGGTAGTAGGTAAATCCCCCTTTCACTGTTTTCTTTGTTATTAAAATTGCTTCAGAATGCGTACCGTTATTAAGGTTGAATACATCACTTGTGATGTATTGCATCCGATAAACGTCGGGAAAGTTATTTTGATGTAGATGAATCTTTAGAAGACACACTCAAGCTACCAAAGATGGATGGATCACCCTAAAATGGTTACATGGTGAGGTAACCGGTTACATCGTTGTAACTTTTGAAAAATATTTCTTTTGGAAATTCATAACTTTTGAACCGTGATTTCAATCGAAGCGTTCTTGGTATCGATGGAAAGCTGTGGAAATATTCTACACAATGAAAGTGAAAAATATCGGTTTTATTACCCGATTAAATAATCGGAGGAAAACCCAAGAATGTATTAATTTTGTGAATTGAATTATTATGTGCATTTTGCTACACTATTGGATTGTGTTATATTTAACCCCTCATTGTGAAAAGAATTGAGTGATAACATGTTTAAAATATGTAATAGGAAGAGTGAGGAAGCTTTACCATAAATCTATGATAGGATCTAGTAGTGTGACTAGAAATTGGTAGATAATCTAGATGGCGATGCTCGTGCATTCGATGCCTAGGTGTGCATCCTCGACGAGTAATGGTCTAGAGGAGAGTGAGACACTAGTATGGAACATGTGTGAACCTTGTGTTTTGTGAAAAGGGGAATGTGGCCTTAAGGCACTGTGGCCTTGTGATTGTCGTACGCAATCACGCTTGTGTATAAGATCACGTAATCGGAACCGCTTTCCCTGAGTTGCCGTTTCGCGAGGCGAAGCTTATTTAGAGCTCCTCCGGAATGTACGCATGTTTTATTACTTGGCAGGTTTGATTCCCGCGTGTAGTACGAATGGAACCTATGGGTAGAGACTTGCGACGGTTTATGGCCTGTGTGAAGTGACGGTTCATAACGGTTAATGGCCCGTAGAAACCGAATCCATTTCGTATGTCAAGTAAATGCAAGGATCCATGACTCGTGCCGACTTCTAGACATAGAAGAGGACGGGAAAAGGGGATGCCTTGATGAGGTTACCGATTAGTGATATTTTTGAGTTGGTGAACTCATGAATATGTTTCCATATAGTGTGAGATTGTGAACTCAAAGTCACTTCCCTTCCATTTGACTTGAGTTAGGATTGATAGAACCATGTAAAGCCGAGGGAATCTATAAGATAGGGACTCACTGAGATTTAATATCTCACCCCATGTTGTTAATTATTTTTCAGGAACTCCAGGTTTCGCGAAGGGTAAGGATAAAATCGTTTGATTTTCCTTACGCGTCTTGGCTTTTGGCTTGGCTTCCGTTGTGGAGTTTTTTTTTAGATCATTATTTGATCTAGTTCTTAGTGCATTGAAACATCTTGTATATATTTTATGCCATAGACTTTAGTATTTTGTATTTTGGGCATGTAATGTATACAATGTGTTAACTAGGAACTTATGGTACTTTAGTACCAAAAAACTTGGATTCATGTATAATATATATGCTTGATGTATGTTGTTATATATGGGTGTTACAGTTGGTATCAGAGAAGGTCGTATCCTCGACCTAGCCATGAAATAGTATAAGTGTTTCTTTCCGTTCATATGCGTTGTGTCACCATTGGTCTTAAGTGTTATATTTATGGTATTGAGCCTGATCAACTTAATCCTATCTGTATGACTCTTAGGAACATGGATGACGGACGCAGAACCCGTGGTAGACTCAGAACTACTCCTGCTGGGATGAATCCGCCATGCGAAGAGGAATGTGTCCCATGGCCTCAGTTTTTACAACAGATGCAGCAGCAGCAGAACCAATTCATACAGCAGATGGTACAACAGATGAATGGGAATCTTCATCCTCCAATGATTGTCCCAGATGCTGTAGCTAGGAGTTTTTAGGATTTCATCCGCATGAATCCTCCAGAATTTCATGGCGGATTAGATCCTGTTAAAGCTCATGAATGGGTAGCTGGCATGGACAGAATCTTTCTGATAATTCAGTGTAGTGAAGAGAACAAAGTGGTGTTTGCTTCTTACTCATTGAAAGGTCCTGCTTTGAGGTGGTGGGAGAGCGCTTCGCCTTTAATGACTATTCTAGGTGTACCTAAATTCTGGGAGCAATTTAAGACTACTTTTATGGAGAATTATTTCCCTAGTTCTTTGAGGACCCAAAAAGAGTTTGAATTCCAAAAATTGAGGCAAGGTGCTATGACTGTGGCTTCTTATGCTGAAAAGTTTGAGATCATGGCTTCTTATTCTAGGCAGGCCGTGTATGCTCCTGATGAAAAGTGGAAGATTGACTAATTTCTTTTTGGACTGAAAGCTGAGATTTCCCACAGTGTATCTCAAAGAGAGTTCACTACTTATGCTGAGTTACTAAGGCAATGTTATGTGGCTAAGAACAGTTTGAAGAAAGTTCAAGCAGAAGGGGAATTAAGTAGGTTGAATCAGAATGATCGTGGGAGATCAAATCAACAGTTTAGGCCTAGACAACAAGCTTTCAAAGGGAAACAAGTTTAGAATTCTAGGACTAGTGCACCTCCTGTGTGAAATGTTATCAGTGTCAGAAAGTGGGTCATATGGCGAGGGATTGTCCTCAGAATAGGAATCAGATGCAAGGAAAAAGTATCGGTCGAGTTTATACATTGGATGCGAAGAAGGCAAAGGGTGATAACTCTTTGATTGCTGGTACGTGTTTCGTTAATGGGCATCCTTGTTTTGTATTATTTGATTGTGGAGCAACACACTTTTTTGTGTCAATGCAATGTGTGAAGCGACTTGGGTTGCAAGTTATTCCGTTGTCTCCACCTATGGTGGTTACTACTGCCATAGATGAGATAGTTGAAACACCTTTAATGTCTGAAAATTGTGTTTTATCTGTGGATGGAAGAGTTTTCCAAATTGATCTTATTTGTTTGCCGCTTAAGAAAGTGGATTTTGTTTTAGGAATGGATTGGCTTTCTACTAATTCGGTATTTATTGGTTGTGAAGAGAAGCTAATCATTATTCCATCTGTTGAAGCTACTCCGAAAGATGTGTTAATAACTATTTTAGAAGGTACGGTTGGAATGATAAATTTCTTGTTTGAGAAGGAAAAATATGTCCTTTTGGTTCTCACTAAGGAGGGGAGTAGTGACCTTTAGATTCTTCATATACCTGTAGTCAGTGAGTGTCTCGAAGTTTTCCCCAAGGATATCACTTCTCTTTCTCCATAAAGGGAGGTGGAATTCTCTATTGACCTGATATCGGGAATGGCTCATATATCCGTTTCTTCGTATCGGATGGCACCACTTGAGTTAAGAGAATTAAAGGATCAATTGGAAGAGTTAATGGTTAAGCATTTTGTTAGACCCAGTGATTCACCCTGGGGAGCTCCAGTGTTGTTAGTAAATAAGAAGGATGGTGGAATGCAGTTATGTATTGATTACCGACAGTTGAATAAAGCCACCATTAAGAACAAGTACCCATTACCTAGGATAGACGACCTGTTAGATCAATTGAAAGGAGCCTGTGTGTTCTCGAAGATTGATTTACGGTCGGGTTATCATCAGATCCGTGTGAAGAGGTTAGATGTACCAAAGACCGGATTTAGAACCCGTTATGGCCATTATGAATTCTTAGTAATGCCTTTCGGTGTGACGAATGCTCCGGAGGTTTTTATGGATTATATGAATCGGATATTTCAACCTTACTTGAACCAATTTGTGGTGATCTTTATTGATGACATTCTTATCTATTCTCGTAATTCTCAAGAGCACGGAGAACATCTAAGAATCGTTTTATCGATCTTACAAGAGAAGCAACTTTTTGCCAAGTTAAGTAAGTGTGAGTTTTGGATGTCGGAGGTTAATTTTCTTGGTCATGTCATATCTCAAAGAGGCGTAGCGGTAGATCCATCGAAAGTTGAAGCGGTGATTAATTGGGAGAGACTGAAGAATGTTTCAGAAGTTAGAAGTTTCTTGGGACTGGCAGGTTATTGCAGAAGGTTTATCAGATACTTTTCTCTATTGGCTTTACCAATGACTAAACTTACTATGAAGGATTGTCCTTATGAATGGGATTCGGCTTGTGAACAAAGTTTTATGAAGTTGAAGGAAAGATTGACGACTGCTCCTGTTTTGATCATTCCTGATCCTAGCAAGTCGTATGAAGTATTTTGTGATGCACCAAAGATGGGATTAGGAGGTGTTTTAATGCAAGATAGTCACGTGGTGTCTTATGCTTCTATACAATTAAAGGTTCACGAGAAGAATTATCCAACTCATGATTTGGAATTAGCGGCGGTTGTTTTTACACTAAAAGTGTGGCGTCATTATTTGTATGGGGTACGTTTTAAGATGTTCAGCGACCACAAGAGTTTGAAATATCTTTTTGACCAAAAAGAGTTGAACATGCGTCAAAGGAGATGGATGTGAGATATTGTTATTGTTTAACTGCCAAAGAGTATATCTTAATAAATTTTTTATGTAATCCTGTTAAATTTTAAGTTATATGTCTGTAATTCTTTCCTCTTTCAGTGCCATATAGTCGAGTGTGTAATGAAAAGCGCTTTCCTATTTCTCCTATGAATATAGGCTTTTATGATCCTTCACTGATAATGTTTGTTCAGTACACTCACAACTACCATATTGGAGTTGACACATGTTGTTAATAAGGAAATACTGCCTACCATGTGAAAAGGTTGTGAACCCAAAGGAGAATAATAATGGACAATTTTCACCTATTCCAGCTGTAATACCCCAAAATTTGCCCTCTCATTTCTTCATATCATTTAGCATGAGCTTTTATTTCATTGCATTGCATTCAAGCATAGAAAAAAACAAAACATCAGGCTTTTAGCACTGCATCTTGCATAAGGGCATGTGATCAGGGGTTCTTTAGGTGTTGATCACCCAAGGCAAGAGAATAAGAGCCAAGTGTTTCTCACAAGTCTCAAGGGTTTCTTAAGCCATATGTTATTCCTACTTGGTCCCACAAATCATTGAGAGAAGGAATTCATCAAGAAGATTGGGCAGTGCATGATCTCCTACACAAGGCAGTCAAAAATTGGGATATGACCCCCAAATAGGCAAGCTCTTTGAGTTTTTATCACCTCCAAATGCCATATCTTATCATTGTTTGAGAGGACACATATCATATTCAGAGGAATTTGGATTTGGGGGATGTGTTGTTTCCTCCTAACCAGAGGGTGCCAAAATTAGGGTTTGACCTAGAATCAGTTTATCTCTGATTTTTTGGGCAATACTTGATCTCATGGTATTCCTTATGTTCTTAAGTGTATATGGATGGAAAATTTCTCATCAATTGGTTTCAGAAGGGTTTCAATTGGTCAGTTGCTTGATAATCAAGAAATTGGGGAAAAAGTCAATTGTGCAGTGGAAAAAGGCAACTCCTGACTTTTTTTAGGTCAAATTCATGAAATTCATGACATATATGTTCAACGGACAAAATTTGATCAAGAAATGATGGAGGAATAATGAAAAATCAAGAAATCCCAAAACTGCCAAAAATGGAAACTTTAGGGTTTCCAAAAATAGTAAGCTTGGACCATTTTGCACCCTACTTTGAGGCTCTCTTTCTCCAAGATAAAAGCTCCAAACCTCAGGCCTAAGTGGAGCCAATTAAAGTTCATGTGCTAAGCTTCAAATCCATATAAAGAACTCCTCCATTGGATAAAAATTGAGTGAGATATGATCAATCAAAGTTTGGCAAAAGTAGGTCACAAACCATGTCATGACCAAGCGTGACCAAGCTCACCGGCCATCATTTTATCAAACATGTGGTGTGCCAAATGTTCACCCATTTTTTTCAATGATAAAAGCTCCAAATGGAAAACTTTTCAACAATAAAGTTGTTCCTTGCAATGCCCTCTTCAATGTTGATGTTGGACAAATTTTGATTTGATCAATTTATGAGGGAGATATATTGGTTCCAAGTAGGTGTGATCACACTGAAATTTCATTGCCACATGGCTATGTCATGACTTGCCTTTACACGCTCACCAACCAGTTTGGGATCCTTGAGTTCATGGTCATTTTTAAGCATGTTTGAGTCGTCATTTCAACTCAATTCTCATACCAAATATGTTCCCCCATATTCCCTCTTTGATTTGACATCAAGAGCTCACTAAATCATCTACTATGTATGGAGAAATTCACCACCAAACCATGATGTTTCTATTTGTGTCAAGCTATCACAAAATCAGAAAATGAAATGTTATTGTTGTTGTTTTAACATTCACACGCATGCACTCTATGTTCATTTCCACTTTAAGCCAAACATCTCTCATGCACTATGTACTTCCCATGTTGCTTCATACAAGAAAGGAGAAAGAGAAAACTTGCGCAGCAAGTTTCTTTGACAAGTTGCTGCATCAGAGGCCATACATCACCATCATTCTATTAATTCTCTTAACCTCCACCATAACACACCATAAACCACCATCATCATATCACTGCTAACCTCACTCGCCCCTAACTAACTTGACTCAGTTATTTAGGGTGCACTCACCTTAACCATGATAACTCACTCAAACTCACTCACTTAACCACTATGGTTTAATCCTAACTTAAACTATAAAACCACATTTCACTCACAGTTTTCATTTTCAACTTCACTTTTCCATTTTCACTCTCCAAAACACTCTCATACTCTCAACATTCTCTGAACTTTCTCTCTCTCTGTACACGAATCTTCAGTCATCTTCATCTACTTCATCTCTACCATTATCAATGACGCATGATTAAAGGAAGAACCATCAAAATCCACACGAGTTCTTCAAGTGAATTTCAGCAAACTTTGAACCTCTCTTTGCTCTCAAGATATCAAACTCCAATAGCATTTATTTTGCTTAAATTGAAGCTCCAAAGGTGAAGATCAATTGGATATCTCTGGTTTTCTCAACTGTTTCAAGATCTACAAGTTTCAGGTTCAAATTTTCTTCACCTTATTCTGCTCATTTAGATCATTTTGAAGCTTGTTTTTAAGCTCATTAGGAGCTTTGTTAACTCCGGCTAGTTGATAGGCCTCTTAGAGGCATAGTTTCAAAACCTATGGCAAATTGTTTTGGCTCGGTTTGTGTTATATGTGCATGATCTATGAGCAATGATTGTGTATTCTTGATCTCCATAACTTCAGCTTTATTTTGATATAAGAATCGTGCATTTCAGTGAAAATCAAAGTTTCCAGGTGGTGGTTGTTGGCCGGAGAGGACGACCGGAGGTCCTTCTCCGGCCGGTGATTGTAATTGCTAGGGTTTCGGTGAGTTTGAATCCTGGCCGTATGATTTGTGCATCGTATGGTTTACATGTTGCCACGTTTTAAATTTCTGACTGTATTTTGTGGGTTGCGTGTGGGGCTTCCTATGTGTGTTATCGTGTGCCTCTAATCATAGCCTTTGATCTTGCATGATTTCTGACTTTGTTGACTCAATCTGGTACATTGATATGATCTGGTGGCTTAGATGATGACAACGCATTAAATTGCCATGTGATGGTCACGTGTGTTCATTTTAAATTCTGAGTAGTTTGGTGTGTGCGCGTATATGTGTATTATTATGTCCTCTCAATCCTAGCTCTCCATCTTGAATACTTGTTGATTATTTGACTTGATATGGTGCGTAGGATTAGTCTGATGGTGTGGATGAGTCTCTTGGGGTTGACTGAATTCTTGGTATGCGCTGACATTTGTGTTGGACTGGGCTTGACTTCTCTTTGCTTTTTGAACCCCCATTCTGGGCCCATTATATTTTTAAACGTGAAGGTTGCTATGAATACACCCCTCCCCATTTCTTTGATTCTTTTAATTTCTTTTTCACTTTAGTTTTGGTTTTGTTATTTTAAAAATAGTAAATGACATCTGAAAATGCCAAATAAATTGTTGAGTCATATTTATAGTTTTATAAAATTTTTACAAATTTTATTTTCTATTTTTCTATTATTTTTTGCCTCTGAATTAATTGTTGCTTGAATTTCTTTGTTGAGTTGCTTCATTTGTGCACATTTGATATTGTTGATTTTATTTCTCACTATTGATACATAGTTTGATCCCCATTCTTTTTGTATATTTTAGAGGATACTTTGAGGCATTAAAAATATTTTTGTCTCATTTTTAAAACCATTTTTTGCATCATTTTTGAGCTAGTTCTTGTGCATGATCATGTGAAACCTATAAGTGACTTTTGCTTGATTGTTTGAGGTCCTTCTTGTCTGAATTTTGGTATGATTTTTTAGGTATGATGTTTGGCTCTAGTAGAGGTCTTTTGAGACCTAATTTGGTGATTTTTAAATCATGTTTTCTATTTCTTTGATGGATATCATTTGAGGTCTTATTTTTATGAACTTCTTTGATATTTTAGCTTACTTGCTTGATAAAGCACTTGTGCCATTGTATGAGATCACTCATCTTGACTTCTTGAGCTATGTTTAGATCATTATAGGTCTTGTGATTGAGATTATAGGTCATTGGTTTGAATTTGATGTCCTTTTTATGTACATATTCAATGCTTGTTTTACATGTTTCCTTTTGACATATTTCCTCTTTCTTTTGCATCTAAGTGCCTACTTGAATTGGATTTGGTTTGCTTGTGCCCTACCATACTGCCTATTTGCATTTCATATAATGTGTGCTTCTGGCTTTAAAGTAGTACATTCATTCCATATGCTATTCATGTCTTATTTTGCATACTTGAACATGTTTCATCCAAATGCATTGTTTCTTTTAGCTTCTAAATAACTTGTAATTGCTTGAATGTGTTTGTCTTGTGCATCTTATATTCACATTAACATGACACATCACTTCTGACCTTGATACTTAAATTTCATCTTGAACTTTTATAGGTTTGACTTATGCCTTAAATGTTTTCTTTCCATGTTTAATTCATGATTCAAATTTTCTTACTTCTTCTCCTAATCAATCTTAATGCTTGGATGCTTGAGTGTATGCCTTAGTTGACATTTGTATATCATGTTTAGGCACATATTTAGGTTATCCACATTCTGACTTGGACATTATTTGAAGCATAATTGCATGATCACCTTGCACATCCATTCATTCTTCATTTATTTCTTCTATGATTCACTTCTTTAGGTTTTGAGTTCTTTAGTTGTGCATAGTTTATTCTTGTTTGATCAATTAACATTAGAGGACACCCTTAGAGTATAGGTTCTGACCTTAATTGAATTTCATCTCTTAAGAGCTTTATCCTTTACCTCTTAACTTGTTTGTTCACTATTCGTGATTCCTTCTCTTATTGCACTACCTATAGATTTTGTGAGCTAACCTTTTCATGTAGGTGCTAAAGGTAAGTTGTAACACCCTTCTACCCCACAATCAGTTTTAAAGAAATAAATCATATTATCAGAGTAAAATCCATAACCAAGGGTGTACATATTCAAAAACATCATATAATTCTCATAGTCCTGTCCCGTAACACGGGTTGCTCAAACATCGTCAAAAGAAATCATAATCTCGCAGCGGAATCAACTTGTCATATTAAATTCAATTAAACATTTCATAAGAAACTCATCCAATCTAGAACAACAACATCAGTCTAAAATTCCAACATGAATCAAAAGAACACGAAGTTTGCAATTCATCCCAACCCGATGTTACATGACACAGAGCAGGACACCGCTAAACTTAAACAACATAAACGAGACACTCCAAAGCTACCTCCTTCGTCACCTCGAAGCTACTCTGAGTTATCTGCAAGTTACCCACATAAGAGGCAACATTTCCAAGCAGGCAGGGTGAGAAAACATAATTCGATATAGTAATAAAAGACATGGAAATTAAATAAATTAAGCAGCAACAACAACAGATCATTATCCACCTTCATTCACATCATCATCAACTTAAAATTCATAATACGACTCGTCACAATTACTTCATAAGAAAATGCAATGTCAACTTCAATGAAAATGCAACGTATGCAATGCGGGTACCGACTTTTCTCCATGTGATGGACACTGGCCATCAACCCTCCCCAATGGGAGCACAACATAGCAACATATCACTCCAATCCGCACTATGGGATTGAAGCTACCAATAGGCCGAAGCCCCAACATAAAATATGCCATGAAATGCAATGATGCAAAACTCCTCATTCCATTCAATTATCAACATGTGCATCATTTGTTTCATCTCAACAATATTCATCATAAAACCATGTTTCATCAATTATATATCATCAACACCTCAACTCTAAGTAAACAACACGAGAAAACACCGAGAAACTTCAAGAAAATAGCAAAATATAAAACAACCAGCAGTCTGACACGGCCGCCCGTGTCCTGTGACACGGCCTGTGTCAGAAGACCTGAGACACGATTCCAAAACATCAAAAAAAAAAGTAGCAAGTCAGTAGCCTGACACGGCCACCCGTGTCCTGTGACACGGCCAGTGTCAGAAAGTCTGGGACCAATTTTCCAAAAATCAATTTTTATACGAGATCAGAAAGCTGACACGGCCCGTGTCAGAGTGCGGCAAAACCCACTTCCCATCCTATCCTTACTTATTCTCTAATAAGACCACCTCGCCCTTTCTTATTTTATTTTAAATAATAATAATAATATAAATAACACATGCTCATTTACTTTACTAAATTATTCAAAAGTGCCTTCTTTCTCCAAAATTCTCCAAAATTATCAAAAATCTCTTAATTCCTTCTAATTCAATTAAACAAATAATTAAATAATTGATTTAGATTTTCGGGTCGTTACAACTCTCCCCTACTTTAAGAATTTTCGTCCTCGAAAATTACCTGAAGTAAACAGAGTCGGATAAGACTCCTTCATCTGATCTTCACGCTCCCAAGTCCAACTACCGCCAGCTGGTCCGCCCCACAGTACTTTCACTAAAGCAATCTCTTTACCTCGCAGTTGCTTCCACTCTCGGCCCTCAATCCTCACAGGAAAAGCTTCTACCGTCAGGTTATCTCTCACCTGAACATCATCCATTTGAATCACATGCGACGGATCCGGAATATACTTTCTCAATTGCGACACATGAAACACATCATGCAAATTTGCGAGTGACGGTGGTAAAGCCACCCGATAGGCAACTTCTCATATCCTCTGCATAATTTGATACGGACCAACAAAGCACGGAGTGAGCTTTCTAGACTTCAAAGCTCGTCCCACACCAGTCATCGGAGTAACTCTTAAGAACACGTGGTCTCCCTCTTGGAATTCCAGTACTTTTCTTCTCTTATCATGGTAACTCTTTTGACGACTCTGCGACGTCTTCATTTTATCCCGAATCATTTTAATCTTCTCCGTTGTCTCTTGCACAATCTCAGGTCCAAGTACAGAGCTCTCTCCCGACTCATACCAACACAATGGAGTTCGACAACGTCTACCATACAACGCCTCATATGGAGCCATCCCAATACTAGCATGAAAACTGTTGTTGTATGTAAACTCGATCAATGGCAAGTGACTATTCCAAGATCCTCCTTGATCCAGCACACAAGCTCTCAACAAATCTTCTAAATATTGGATTGTTCTTTCCGTCTGACCATCTGTCTGTGGGTGATAAGCAGAACTCATCCTCAACTTAGTACCCAAAGCATCTTGTAGACTCTTCCAAAACCTTAACGTAAACTGCGGATCTCTATCCGATACAATACTTGAAGGTGTTCCATGCAACTTCACAATCTCATCAATATAAATCTCAGCTAACTTCTGCATAGAATAATTAATCCTTATTGGTAAGAAATGCGCCGACTTGGTTAACCTATCCACAATCACCCATATCGAGTCATTACCTCTTGCAGTCTTCGGTAACCCAGTCACAAAATCCATGGAAATGCTATCCCATTTCCATTCAGGAACATTCAACGGCTGCATCATACCTGAAGGCTTCTGGTGTTCAATCTTGGACTTCTGGCAAGTTAAACATGCATACACAAATTCGGCAATATCTCTTTTCATACCTGGCCACCAAAACAATATATGTAGGTCTTGATACATCTTCATAGCACCAGGATGAATACTCAATCGACTTCTGTGCCCTTCCTCCAAAATACTCTTTTTGATTCCAGAAATATCCGGAATACATACTCTATCTCGAAATCTCAAAACTCCATCTTCACCAATTCGGAACTCGCCCCCATTACCTTGATTAATTTTCATTAATTGGTCCACTAACTTCAAATCAAATTTCTGACCTTTTCGAATTTCCTCCAAAATTCCACTAGTCAGCTTTAGCATGCCCAATTTCACACTATCAGCGGTCGCCTCACACAACAAACGCATGTCTCTGAATTGCTCAATCATTTCAAGTTATTTCACCATAAGCATCGAAATATGCAGTGACTTTCTACTCAAAGCATCAGCCACTACATTTGCTTTACCGGGATGATAATTCAAATCGAACTCAAAATCCTTCAACAATTCTAGCCACCTTATCTGCCTCATGTTCAACTCTTTCTGATCGAATAAGTATTTCAAACTTTTATGATCACTGAATACCTCAAATTTCGAACCAAAAAGATAATTCCTCCAAATCTTCAGCACAAATACTACAGCAGCCAACTCTAAGTCGTGTGTAGGGTAATTCCTCTCATGGACTTTTAACTGCCTAGAAGCATAAGCGACCACTTTACCATTCTGCATTAAAACTCCACCAAGGCCCATCTTTGAAGCATCACAATAAACCACAAAGGACTCATTCGGGTTTGGAAAAACCAACACCGGAGCAGTTGTTAACTTTTTCTTTAGTTCCACAAAACTTTCTTCACAAGCGACATCCCATACATACGCTTGTCCTTTTCGAGTCAATTGCGTCAACGGCAAAGCCAACTTAGAAAAACCTTCAATGAATTTACGATAATAACCAGCCAATCCAAGAAAACTACGAATCTCTGTAGCAGACTTTGGAGTCTCCCACTGCAACACCGCATCAATCTTTGAGGGATCCATAGAAATTCCACCACTTGAAATTACATGGCCTAGGAAACTCACTTCCTTCAACCAAAACTCACACTTTGACAACTTAGCATACAGTTTCTTTTCCCTCAACACTTGTAACACAATCTTCAAATGTTTTGCATGTTCTTCTTCTGATTTAGAATATACCAAGATGTCATCTATGAAAACCACCACAAACTTATCAAGATATTCATGAAAGGTCTTGTTCATATACTCCATGAACACACCAGGCGCATTAGAAACTCCAAATGGCATCACCGTATATTCATAATGACCATACCTCGTTCTAAAAGCTATTTTTGGAATATCATCAGCCTTAACTCTGATTTGATGATAACCAGACCTCAGATCAATCGTACTGAACATACAAGCACCTACGAGTTGATCCATTAAATCGTCGATTCTCGGAAGCAGATACTTATTCTTGATGGTCACCTTATTCAACTGCCGATAATCGACACACAATCTCATACTACCATCTTTCTTCTTAACAAGCAACACTAGAGCACCCCACGGAGAAACACTAGGACAAATAAACTTCTTCTCTAACAATTCTTCTAGTTGTTTCTTTAACTCACTCAATTCCGAAGCAGACATCCGATAAGGAGCCATTGACACTGGACTCGTACCTGGTATTAAGTCCACAGTAAACTCAACTTCACGTTCCGGAGGTAAGTCACTTATATCCTCAGGAAACACATCTTGAAACTCACAAACCACAGGCAACTCAGCGCTGTCGGCTCCACCATCAACTTGCGATTATGCAAACACTGCGAACATCAACGCTTTATCTAATAAAAGTTCATCCACTTGCTTAGCATATAAGAACATCAGTTCACCATCCTCACCTAACTCTGGAAACCTCACAGTCTTGCTATAGCAATTAATATGAACGCATTTGAACTCCAACCAGTTCATACCAAGGATAACATTAATTTGGTGCAAAGGTAAGCAAACCAAATCCATCACAAAATTCTTCTCAAAGATTGTCAAAGGACACTTCAAACAAACAAGCATGGTAGTCACCGAACCATTAGTCGGAGTCTCTATTATCATACTACCATTCATGTTAGACAAATTTAAACCCAATCTAGTAGCACACTCAAGAGAGATAAATGAATGCGTAGCTCCAGTATCAATAATAGCAATCAACTCAACATTGTTAATAAAACAAGTACCTCGAATCAAGTTGTCTTTCTTGGGAACTTCCGAGCCAGCCAAAGCAAACACTCTTCCGGTAGTCTGGACAGCAGTAGCGGTCTTCTTTGGTTTCTGACATTGAGTACTGATATGCCCCTGTTCACCACAGTTGAAACAGGTCGGACCCTCATTCGGACAATCACCAATTCTATGCCCAGTCTTACCACAATGGTAACATCTCAGAACTTTGTTAGTACACCCATCAGCTTTGTGACCTGACTCTCCACACTTATAGCACTTAGTAGGTGCATTAACGGCTCCCCTACTTGACTTCTTCTCATCTGATACCTTCTGCTTTCCCTTATCACCTTGGGTCATATAAGGTTTTCCTCTAAACTGACTCTTATCTTTCTTTTCACTTAACTGTTTGTAGTGAGCGGATCGAGCTCGACCATCTTCATCATAGATCCTACTCTTATCCACCAATTCCGCATACCTGCAAATCTGTTGGCATCCAATCCCTTGCTTAATTTTTGGTCTCAGCCGATTCTCAAACTTGAGACACTTAGAAAGTTCAGCATCTGCACGGTTGTAATAAGGACAAAACTTCACAAGCCTCTCAAATTTGGCAGCATACTCCGCCACAGTCATATTTCCTTGTTTCAATTCAATGAATTCCACTTCCATCTTACCACGAGCATCTTCAGGAAAATACTTGCCCAGAAATTCTAGCTTGAATACATTCTAAGTCACCACAGTGCCAACATCTTCCAGTCTCTGACGGGTGTTATCCCACCAGTCCTCGGCCTCTTCTTCCAGCATATGCGTTCCGAACTGCACTTGCTGTGCATCAGAGCATCCCATCACTCTAAAAATCTTCTCAATCTCCTTGAGCCACTTTTGTGTGCTCGCCGGGTCATGAGTTCCTTAAAACTTCGGTGGGTTGTTCCTCTGAAACTTCTCCAATGCACGAAACTCATCAGGAGCATGGTTCCGAGCAAGAGCTGCAATAGCATCAGCAAGAGGGCGCGTGTTGTTTCCAGCCATTCTGTACAACACTCACCACGTTAGAAAACAAATAATCGTTAGCAAGTAACGACTGACAATAGACTGACAACACAAAACTTGGCCGGACAGACCGACCTGCTCTGATACCACTAATGTAACACCCTTCTACCCCACAATCAGTTTTAAAGAAATAAATCATATTATCAGAGTAAAATCCATAACCAAGGGTGTACATATTCAAAAATATCATATAATTCTCATAGTCCTGTCCCGTAACACGGGTTGCTCAAACATCGTCAAAAGAAATCATAATCTCACAGCGGAATCAACTTGTCATATTAAATTCAATTAAACATTTCATAAGAAACTCATCCAATCTAGAACAACATCATCAGTATAAAATTCCAACATGAATCAAAAGAACATGAAGTTTGCAATTCATCCCAACCCGATGTTACATGACACAGAGCAGGACACCGCTAAACTTAAACAACATAAACGAGACACTCCAAAGCTACCTCCTTCGTCACCTCGAAGCTACTCTGAGTTATCTGCAAGTTACCCACATAAGAGGCAACATTTCCAAGCAGACAGGGTGAGAAAACATAATTCGATATAGTAATAAAAGACATGGAAATTAAATAAATTAAGCAGCAACAACAACAGATCATTATCCACCTTCATTCACATCATCATCAACTTAAAATTCATAATACGACTCATCACAATTACTTCATAAGAAAATACAATGCCAATTTCAATGAAAATGTAACGTATGCAATGCGGTACCGACTTTTCTCCATGTGATGGACACTGGCCATCAACCCTCCCCAATGGGAGCACAACATAGCAACATATCACTCCAATCCGCACTATGGGATTGAAGCTACCAATAGGCCGAAGCCCCAACATAAAATATGCCATGAAATGCAATGATGCTAAACTCCTCATTTCATTCAATTATCAACATGTGCATCATTCATTTCATCTCAACAATATTCATCATAAAACCATGTTTCATCAATTATATATCATCAACACCTCGACTCTAAGTAAACAACACGAGAAAACACTGAGAAACTTTAAGAAAACAGCAAAATATAAAACAACCAGCAGTCTGACACGGCCGCCCGTGTCCTGTAACACCCCCAATCTATACCCCCAATTAATAAAGCAGTAAAAGAAAATTCAAAATTTTGTCAGAGTATATTTAAATTATCATGGCATAGACCGAGGGGTCACATCAAATTGAAAATAATACATACAACACCTGCTCATAAAGATATGCAACAGTGGGGTAGCAATCAACAGAGGAACTCAGTTCCTTACACCCACATTTCAGAATTTAGAATAAAAGCGGAAAATCTAAAACTGAATAATATACATATATATATCACATGAAAAGTTTGTCATACATCAAGTTGTACATGCAAAAGCCAAAAGATATATATACAGAATCCACAATAATCACAAACGGCCTCCCTAACTACCCGGTGTCACATATCAGAGCCGACCGACAAAAGAATGAAGACGCAAAGCTTCACAAAAATACCTCCAGCAACTCTAATCTACAATGCCTCATAGAGCATTATAAAACAGCAGAAGGGTGAGAAAAACAACCATAATATAATTACATACAATTATATATATATATATATATATATATATATATATATATATATATATATAACACCAAAAACACACATATATATAGTTCTCACCACAACTCACGCCATAAATCATACACAAGGCATAATACATATTTCCATCACCAACACATATCCATATATCAATTTATCCACAAGTCCACGCATAATCAACCATAAATGACTTATGCTATGCAAGAGACCGACACAACGACTCTATACATATGCACATGCGGTACCGACTTCCATTATTTCTCATCACTAGTTCACTCAGGAACTCTGCTGGAATCATCGCTCGTTACATCACTGTAACTCCCTGTCAGGCATACGATGTTCCCCGTCGCTCACACCTCTTTGTATAAGGCACACGACATTTATGGATCGCTCACACCTCTTTGTATAAGGCACACGACCCGATCGCTCACACCCCACATAGGCACACAATCGTCTATAATCATCGCTCACACCTCTTTGTATAAGGCACACGATGTTATAGCGAATTCCCTCTGGAATCCAAACCGTCACTCAGGACGTCTCAACAATGCATATCATGATGCTTGGCATACAATGACTCATGACATTTAATATGCACACATGAATACATTCATTTACATCGACAAAATCACACTTTGCACTTATGCCCAAAACAATGCATTTAATTTCCATACGGACACAAATCGTCACAACACCATCTAAACACATACATTTACATCATACAACAACACTTTGCACGATACACATCAAATACCTACAAGTATAACGACAAAAGTCGACAACCGACACTATTCCCAATTTTCCGACATAATTAAATCGGCTAACAATTTCACAATCATCATAATTAGAAAGTACAGCTCAATAGCTACACAACGATACCAAGAATGTAAAAATCGGATAAACGGAACCCAAGTTACGAAAGAAAACGAAAAATGATATTTTGAAAAGTCCCATTTTACACTTGTCCTGTCCATACGCGTATTGCCCTGAGCCATACGCGTATGAGAAGAGACTCATTTTTCCCAAAGTTCACGTGGAAAAGTCCGTACGCGTAATGCCCAAGCTCGTACGCGTATTGCCCTGAATTGCTACGCGTATCATATGCAAATGGGCAGATGGCCGAGTGAAATACCATCTCATACGCGTATTGGCCCATGACTCGCCCTCCATACGCGTATTGCCAAGGTCCATACGCGTATGAACATGCCCCATACGCCTATGACCTGGAAAAACCAGAAAAATTTCTTCTGCATAATTTTACTTACGGGTTCCAATCCAAAACACCCTAAATTTCACCTACACACCAGAAAATTACCAATACAATGTCCAATAACAAGTATCTATCATGTACCAACAAGAATGAACACTAAAAACATGATTTACAACATATTTAATCGATTTCTAATCAATTTTACCAAAAATGGGTTTTACTAAATATTTTCATTTCAATCCGACAAACATCACAAATACACATACATAATCATACACAATCATACAATAATTGAGTTTCGCACCCTTACCCGATTAAATCGATTCTAAGAGTTGATTTTTCTTGATTTTCCAAGCTTTTCTCACTTTTTCTCTTCTCCTTCTCTTTTCTCTCCTTTTTCCTTCTTTCCTTTTTCTTTCTCTCTTATTTTCTCTCTTTCTATTTTCTATTCTATTCTAACTTAACAAAATATTATGAAATGACCAAAATGCCCCCACACTCAAATATCTCGCAAACGATCCCAAAACCCGATAAAATATCACAACATTGAAAAATAACATATTGTCAAATAAAAGTCGAAAATAAAATAAAATAATAATAAAATAATCAAACGACTCGATTAAATAAAACTCACACAAAACTGGGTCGTTACAACTCTCCCCCACTTAGAAATTCTCGTCCTCGAAAATATTACCTGAGATGAACAACTCTGGATACGACTCCCGCATCCGACTCTCCAACTCCCAAGTCAAATTGCCCTCAGCAGCGCCTCCCCACGCCACTTTCACAAGTGCAATATCCTTGCCCCTCAACTGCTTCACCTCGCGATCCAAAATCTCAACTGGTAATGCCTCAACCGTAAGGTTTTCCCTTACCTCTACCTCATCCATCGGAATCATATGCGACGGATCTGGAATATACTTCTGAAGCTGTGAAACATGAAATACATCGTGCAAATTTGACAGATTCGGTGGCAACGCCACCCTATAAGCCACGACACCCACTCTCGCGGATATCTGGTAAGGACCAATAAATCGAGAAGTAAGTTTCTTCGATTTCAATGCACGACCCACACCTGTTACCGGCGTAACCCTCAAAAATACATGATCGCCCTCTTGGAACTCAAGATCCTTCCATCTCCGATCATGATAACTCTTTTGTCTACTCTGAGAAGCTTTCATTTTCTCACGAATAAACTTCACGTTCTCCGTCGTCTGTTGCACCAATTCTGGCCCAACCACCGTTCGCTCACCAGATTCGTGCCAACACAACGGTGTTCGACACCTTCGTCCATACAATGCTTCAAACGGTGCCATTCCAATACTAGAATGGAAACTGTTATTATACGTAAACTCAATCAAAGCAAGATAACTATCCCACACACCACCTTGTTCCAAAACACACGCCCTCAACAAATCTTCTAAAGACTGAATCGTCCTCTCCGTCTGACCATCCGTCTGCGGATGATAAGCCGAACTCAATCTCAATTTAGAACCCAAAGCCTTCTGTAAACTTTCCCAGAATCTCGAGGTAAATCTAGGGTCTCGATCAGAAACAATACTCAATGGAACTCCATGCAACTTCACAATCACACTAACGTAAATCTCAGCTAACCGCTCCAAAGTAAAACTGATGTCAATCGGAATAAAATGAGCCGATTTAGTCAGCCTATCAACAACCACCCAAATAGCATTATGCCCTCGCTGAGTATTTGGCAGCCCCGTTACAAAATCCATGGAAATGCTATCCCACTTCCATTCTGGAATATCCAACGGTTGCAACAAACCACTAGGCCTCAGATGTTCCACCTTCGATTTCTGACAAGTCAAACATGCATAAACAAACTGAGCCACATCTCTTTTCAATCCAGACCACCAGAAAATCTTCTTCAAATCCTGATACATCTTATTCGCTCCCGGATGTATACTCAAATTACTCCGGTGCCCTTCCTCCAAAATCATCTTTTTCAACTCCGCATCATCAGGAATACAAATCCTACCTCGGAACCTCAAAACACCATTAATATCCACTTGAAAATCACTATTCGCATCCTTTCCTCCAACCAACATCAAATCCACAAGTTTCACATCCAACTTTTGTTTCTCACAAACAGTCGTCAGAAAATCATTAGTAATCGTTAGCATACCAAGCCTAACGCTATCCGACGTCACTTCACAAACCAAACTCAAATCTCTAAACGATTCCAAAAGTTCCCACTCCTTAACCATTAAAGCGGACATATGTAACGATTTTCGGCTCAATGCATCAGCTACCACATTAGCTTTACCAGGATGGTAATTCAAGCCAAAGTCGTAGTCCTTCAAGAATTCCAACCATCTACGTTGCCTCATATTTAGCTCTTTCTGATCAAACAAATATTTCAAGCTTTTATGATCACTAAAGACTTCAAACCTTGCACCGTAGAGATAATGCCTCCAAATCTTCAATACAAACACCACAGCCGCTAACTCAAGATCATGAGTAGGATAATTTTTCTCATGAACTCTTAACTGCCTTGAAGCATAAGCCACCACCTTACCTTCTTGCATCAGAACACCACCTAGACCAATCAAAGAAGCATCACAATAAACCACAAATGGTTCATTAGGATTCGGAAAAATCAAAATCAGAGCTGCCGTCAATCTTTTCTTCAGCTCATTAAAACTTTCCTCGCACCGAATATCCCAAATGAACGCTTGCCCTTTACAAGTCAACTGGGTCAAAAGAAGTGCTAGCTTAGAAAAACCTTCAATAAACCTTCGATAATAACCAGCCAAACCCAAAAAGCTTCGAATTTCAGTAACAGATCTCGGAGCCTCCCATTGTAGAACTGCTTCTACTTTAGATGGATCCACAGCAATACCATTACCTGAAATTACGTGTCCAAGAAAACTTACTTCCGACAACCAGAATTCACACTTGGACAATTTGGCAAAAAGCTTCCTCTCCTTCAAAACCTACAAAACAATACGCAAATGTTCTACATGCTCCTCCCGAGACTTAGAATAAATTAAGATATCATCAATAAACACCACCACAAAACGATCCAGATGCTCGTGAAAAATACGATTCATGTATTCCATAAACACACCTGGCGCATTAGAAACCCCGAACGGCATCACAGAATATTCATAATGACCGTAACGTGTCCTAAAAGCCGTCTTCTGAATATCTTCCTCCTTCACCCTTATCTGATGATACCCCGACCTCAAGTCAATCTTACTGAACACACGCGCACCAACCAACTGATCCATCAGATCATCAATCCTTGGAAGAGGATATTTATTTTTGATCGTCACCTTATTCAGCTGGAGATAATCAATACATAACCGCATACTGCCATCCTTCTTTTTCACCAATAAAACTGGAGCACCCCAAGGCGACACACTTGGTCTCACGAACCTCTTTTCCAACAACTCATTCAACTGTTTCTTTAACTCCACCAACTCAGATGTCGGCATACGATAAGGTGCCATAGAAACAGGTCTAGTACCAGGAACTAGATCTATAGAAAACTCCACCTCTCTCTCTGGCGGCAAGTCTGAAATATCCTCAGGAAACACTTCCGGAAATTCACACACAACAGGAAACACATCAAGTGAAACTTGACTATCCACAGTTAAAGATGCAAACAAACCAAACAACTGAGCTTCCTCCGCCAAAAGTTTCTTCAACTCTTTGGTAGATAAGAAACTCGAGTCCTCGTCTTCCTCAAGAGAAGGAAACCTGACCAGCTTATGATAACAATCGATGTGAACCCTATTGAATTGCAACCAATTCATACCCAGAACCACATCTAAACCCTCCAATGGTAAACACACCAAATCCATCTCAAAGTCTTTACCATAAATGGTCAAAGGACATCTTAGACAAACCAAAGATGTAGTTACTGACCCCATTGTTGGAGTATCAATAACCATCTCACCACCCATCACAGACAACACAAGATTCAAACGCTTCGTGCACTCAGACGAAATAAACGAATGAGTCGCTCCAGTATCAATAATAGCAATCAAAGGAGTACTATTAATAAAACAAGTACCTCTGATCAGACGATCTGCACTCAAACTCTGAGTTCCCGATAATGCAAACACTTTCCCACTAGCTGGAGCTTGCTTCGATTTCAGACACTTTGTACTAACATGTCCCAGCTCACCACAATTAAAGCACTTCACCACATTCTTCTTACAATCACCTGCAATGTGCCCTATACCTCCACAGTTAGAACATTTTCTAAAATCTTTCCTGCACTCAAACTGGCGATGCCCCACTTCACCACACCTGTAACATCTCATAGGACCAGACATTCCTCCTCCACTTGACCTTTTCTCAAAATTCCCTCTTTGTTTACCTTTGTCAGCTGGTGTCACATACGGACCACCACGGAACTGTTGTTTCCCTTTCCTCTCGCTCACACTCTTGTAATGAGTAGAACGAGCCTTACTGTCATCTTCATAAATCCTACAACAATCTACCAAATCAGAAAACCTCTAAATCCTCTGATAACCAATTGCCTGCTTTATCTCAGGACGCAAGCCATTCTCAAACTTTACACACTTAGAAAATTCAGCAGTCGCTTCAGCATAATGAGGATAAAACTGCACAAGTTCCACAAACTTAGCAGTATAATCAACTACAGACATATTACCTTGTTTTAGTTCCAAGAACTCAATCTCCTTCTTTCCTCTTACATCTTCAGGAAAGTACCTCCTCAGAAACTCCGTACTAAACACAGCCCAAGTAATTTCCTCCTCCACAGCTTCCAACACACGTCGAGTACTAACCCACCAGTCATCAGCCTCCTCCAATAACATGTGAGTACCCAGTCTCACCTTCTGATCCTCCTCACAATCCATCACTCGAAAAATCCTTTCAATCTCTTTCAGCCAAATCTATGCACCATCCGGATCATATCTTCCCTTGAAGACAGGCGGTTTGTTCTTCCGGAACTCATCATTACCTACAGCATGAGGTGCACCCTGCACAGCACGAGCCATAGCTTGCATAGCCGCAGCCAAAGCAGCATCATTCCTACCAGCCATATTCTGTTCATTTCCAATAATAGAAACTATGGTTAAACAAACAACTCATCCAACCACAACGACCAACAAGGACTGACACAACTGACACGGACTGACACAAACTGGCTCAGATACCACTTAATGTAACACCCTCAATCTATACCCCCAATTAATAAAGCAGTAAAAGAAAATTCAAAATTTCGTCAGAGTATATTTAAATTATCATGGCATAGACCGAGGGGTCACATCAAATTGAAAACAATACATACAACACCTGCTCATAAAGATATGCAACAGTGGGGTAGCAATCAACAGAGGAACTCAGTTCCTCACACCCACATTTCAGAATTTAGAATAAAAGCGGAAAATCTAAAACTGAATAACATACATATATATATCACATGAAAAGTTTGTCATACATCAAGTTGTACATGCACAAGCCAAAAGATATATATACAGAATCCACAATAATCACAAACGGCCTCCCTAACTACCCGGTGTCACATATCAGAGCCGACCGACAAAAGAATGAAGACGCAAAGCTTCACAAAAATACCTCCAGCAACTCTAATCTGCAATGCCTCATAGAGCATTATAAAACAGCAGAAGGGTCAGAAAAACAACCATAATATAATTACATACAATTATATATATATATATAACACCAAAAACACACATATATACAGTTCTCACCACAACTCACGCCATAAATCATACACAAGGCATTACAAGGCATAATACATATTTCCATCACCCACACATATCCACATATCAATTTATCCACAAGTCCACACATAATCAACCATAAATGACTTATGTTATGCAAGAGACCGACACAACGACTCTATACATATGCACATACGGTACCGACTTCCATTGTTTTTCATCACTAGTTCACTCAGGAACTCTGCTGGAATCATCTCTCGTTACATCACTGTAACTCCCCGTCGGGCATACGATGTTCCCCGTCGCTCACACCTCTTTGTATAAGGCACACGACATTTATGGATCGCTCACACCTCTTTGTATAAGGCACACGACCCGATCGCTCACACCCCACATGGGCACACGATCGTCTATAATCATCGCTCACACCTCTTTGTATAAGGCACACGCCGTTATAGCGAATTTCCTCTGGAATCCAAACCGTCACTCAGGACGTCTCAACAATGCATATCATGATGCTTGGCATACAATGACTCATGACATTTAATATGCACACATGAATACATTCATTTACATCGACAAAATCACACTTTGCACTTATACCCAAAACAATGCATTTAATTTCCATACGGCCACAAATCGTCACAACACCATCAAAACACATACATTTACATCATACAACAGCATTTTGCACGATACACATCAAATACGTACAAGTATAACGACAAAAGTCGACAACCAACATTATTCCCGATTTTCTGACATAATTAAATCGGCTAACAATTTCACAATCATCATAATTAGAAAGTACAGCTCAATAGCTACACAACGATACCAAGAATGTAAAAATCGGATAAACGGAACCCAAGTTACGAAAGAAAACGAAAAACGATATTTTGAAAAGTCTCATTTTACACTTGTCCTGTCCATACGCGTATTGCCCTGAGCCATACGCGTATGAGCAGAGACTCATTTTTCCCAAAGTTCACGTGGAAAAGTCTGTACGCGTAATGCCCAAGCTCGTACGCGTATTGCCCTGAATTTCTACGTGTATCATACGCAAATGGGCAGATGGCCGAGTGAAATACCATCTCATACGTGTATTGGCCCATGACTCGCCCTCCATACGCGTATTGCCAAGGTCCATACGCGTATGAATATGCCCCATACGCGTATGACCTGGAAAAACCAGAAAAATTTCTTCTGCATAATTTTGCTTACGGGTTCCAATCCAAAACACCCTAAATTTCACCTACACACCAGAAAATTGCCAATACAATGTCCAATAACAAGTATCTATCATGTACCAACAAGAATGAACACTAAAAACATGATTTACAACATATTTAATCGATTTCTAATCAATTTTACCAAAAATGGGTTTTACTAAATATTTTCATTTCAATCCGACAAACATCACAAATACACATACATAATCATACACAATCATACAATAATTGAGTTTCGCACCCTTACCCGATTAAATCGATTCTAAGAGTTGATTTTTCTTGATTTTCCAAGCTTTTCTCACTTTTTCTCTTCTCCTTCTCTTTTCTCTCCTTTTTCCTTCTTTCCTTTTTCTTTCTCTCTTATTTTCTCTCTTTCTATTTTCTATTCTATTCTAACTTAACAAAATATTATGAAATGACCAAAATGCCCCCACACTCAAATATCTCGCAAACGATCCCAAAACCCGATAAAATATCACAACATTGAAAAATAACATATTGTCAAATAAAAGTCGAAAATAAAATAAAATAATAATAAAATAATCAAACGACTCGATTAAATAAAACTCACACAAAACTGGGTCGTTACATGTCCTGTGACACGGCCCGTGTCAGAAGACCTGAGACACGATTCCAAAACATCAAAAAAAAAAGTAGCAAGTCAGTAGCCTGACACGGCCACCCGTGTCCTGTGACACGGCCCGTATCAGAAAGTCTGGGACCAATTTTCCAAAAATCAATTTTTATACGAGATCAGAAAGCTGACACGGTCGCCCGTGTCCTGTGACACGGCCCGTGTCAGAGTGCGACAAAACCCACTTTTCCAAAAATCTGATTTTTCTGCAATTTTTATCCCCATATCCCCCAAAACCAGTGTTCTACACGAAATTTGATCAAAATACTCATAAGACACACATATATCAACACATACCAGTGAAGTTCCTCATATTATCATCATATCATACATTTCACATCAAAATCATCAAAATCAAACGCAATTCCACACAATCCTAATTTATTCAATCCCCAATTTCATAACTACAAGGAATTAGGAATTCTCCCCATACCTTAGAGTAATCAGAAACCTTTCTTTTCCTTCTTCAAGATTCTTCTCGAAGTTCCTCAGCCCCTTAGGTTTCCTCTTCCTCTTCTCTGCTTCAGTTTCCTTCACCAAAACACGATCAGTTCGAATGATCGTTCCTTTTCTCTTTTAGTCACATATTCCAGTTTATGAACTTCCTATCCTATCCTTACTTATTCTCTAATAAGACCACCTCGCCCTTTCTTATTTTATTTTAAATAATAATAATAATATAAATAACACATGCTCATTTACTTTACTAAATTATTCAAAAGTGCCTTCTTTCTCCAAAATTCTCCAAAATTATCAAAAATCTCTTAATTCCTTCTAATTCAATTAAACAAATAATTAAATAATTGATTTAAATTTTCGGGTCGTTACATAAGTAATGGTGTGGACTCAGTTCCACGTACACTTCTCTCCCTCATCTTCTCTTATCTCTTTTAAATAATTCAATTTGTGTTTGACAAGCATTTACATGCTTTCTTTGAATAACTTCTCTTTCATTCCTCTTTAAGATCAACTTAACTTCCATTTTGGAAGTAAGTTGTTTCTTTTGCTCTTCTTCTTCTTTCACTTAGGATTAGATTTCTTAAACCACATTAACCATAGGATCACTATGTATGATAACATTAAGGTTGAGTCTTAGTCTCCCTCATTAGATTTTCACCTCTTCTTGAGTCACTTCTTCTCATCTTCAAACAAAAGTAAAAAACACTTAATAAAGGCAAAACAAACATTGTATTTAGGCCTTTCATGTAAGAATAAGATAGTGAGGGATCTTCTCTCATTTTCTTAGAATGTTTAGCGTGCGTCCCATCTCGGGTCGTTATGCGAGGCATTCGATCTTACATGAGGGACTTAAATACAATGTGCATTACAAAACACAAAAACAATCAAAACACTTCTCTCTTAAAAGACAAAAACAAACAATAACGTCTTTCCTTCGGGAATTCTTTTCTCATCTCATTCATTCTCAACGTATGAACGTGCTTCTTCTCGTTCTTTTGCAAGATGGTAACGCACTCGGACCGGCGAGCCTGCAACACCTGAGCTAGAACGTTAGTCGTTCCCTAAAAACACAAACAAAGCGTCCCTAGTTAGGGGAACTACGTCGCTCTAATTCTCATGTTCCCGATGAGATACGTAGGCAGTGGGGTAGGGCCCATTCGAGCACTTCTTTTATTTTCCCTACATTTGTTTCTCTTTCTCTTTCCTTTCCCTTTTCCTTTTTCCTGTTCCTTTCCCTTTTCAGTAGCTGTGGAGCTCCAGACAACGACGCCCTTTGATCGAGACAAGCAAGCGTGGACCCCATCAGGTACGATGGACGTGAGGGGGTGCTAATACCTTCCTCTCACGTAACCGACTCCCGAACCCAGTTCTCTTGGTCGCAAGACCATGTTCTTTCCTTCCTTCAGGTTTATGTGGTGTTTCCTTTCTCTCTCATGGGATAAATACACATTGCTGGCGACTCTGTTTCGGTGCCACTTTCGCGTTTGTACTAGGATGAAAATCCCGGGAGCGACACCAACCCCCACCCCATCTCACCCCTCTGATCCCCCTTATATTCTTACTCATCCCCATATTTTATGTTACGTTTCTTCGTCTCATGCTGCACCTTAGTTCCACATTTTGTGGATCATCCTTCCTTTCATCATTTATTTTATCTTCCATTGGATTCTCTGCCTTGTTGACATCATTAGCTCCATTACTGCAAACCATTTCTGTATCATTACTGCCCCCCATTAAAAACATTTTCCTCAAGGTTAAGGGAAGGAAATTTGAGATGTAATGGGTCTCAGTCTTCCCATGTTGCTCATGAAACAGCTAAGTTGGCCCATTGAACCAAAACTTGTTTGACTAGTTGGGCATTACGTAGCAGGACACAGTCATAAGGGATATTCGAAGGTTGAAGTATTGGACCTTCTTTTGTGGTCAGCAATGGAAGTGACATGTAGTGTGAGTCATGGTCTCCCTTGCACCTTCTTCTGTGGTCAACAATGGCAGTGACATCTAGTATGAATCATGGTCTCCCTTGTAGGGCTTGAGGGGCAACACGTGAAAAACATGATAAATATAGAGTGTTCTCAATATGGGTGGAGCATAACCAACACACTGTCTCCTACCTCAAATTCGACTTAGCCTACGTTTTTTGTCTGCAGGGATCTTGTAACGACCCAGTTTTTGTGTGAGTTTTATTTAATCGAGTCGTTTGATTATTTTATTTTTATTTTATTTTATTTTCGACTTTTATTTGAAAATATGTTATTTTTCAATGTTGTGATATTTTATCGGGTTTTGGGAACGTTTGCGAGATATTTGAGTGTGGGGGTAGTTTAGTCATTTTAGGATATTTTTCATTAAGTAAGAAAATAGAAAATAGAAGAGAGAAAAATAGAAAGAAAGAAAGGGAGAAGAAAGAAAAAGAGGAGAAAAGAGAAGAAGAAGAGAAATAGTAAGAAAACTTGGAAAATCAAAGAAATCAACTCCTAGAATCGATTTAATCGGGTAAGGGTGCGAAACTCAATTATTGTATGATTGTGTATGATTATGTATGTGTATTTGTGATGTTTGTTGGATTGAAATGAAAATATTTAGTAAAACCTATATTATGTCAAATTGATTAGAAATTGATTAAATGTGTTTGAAATCATGTTTTTAGTGTTCATTATTGTTGGTACATGATAGATACAAGTTGTTATGTATTGTATTGGTAATTTTCTGAGTGTAGGTGAAAAATTGGATGAATTTGGGTAAGAAAACGCAGAACAAAGTTCTGCAGAAATTTTTCTGGTTTTTCTAGGTCATACGCGTATGGACCTTGGCAATACGCGTATCATGGGCGAGTCATGGGCCAATACGCGTATGGGATGTTATTTTGCTCGGCCATCTGCCCATTTGCGTATGATACGCGTAGCATTTCAGGGCAATACGCGTACGAGGTTGGGCATTACGCGTACGGACTTTTACACGTGAACTTTGGAAAAAAAGAGTCTCTGCCCATACGCGTATGGCTCAAGGCAATACGCGTATGGACAGGACAATTGTGAAATGGAACTTTTCAAAATATCGTTTTTCGTTTTCTTTCGTAACTTGTGTTCCGTTTATCTGATTTTTACATTCTTGGTATCGTTGGAAAGCTATTGAGCTGTACTTTCTTATTATGATGATTTTGGAATTGTTAGCCGATTTAATTATGTCGGAAAATCAGGAATAGTGTCGGTTGTCAACTTTTGTCATTATAACTGTACGTAATTGATGTGTATTATGCAAAGTGCTATTGTATGATGTAAATGTATGTGTTTAGATGGTATTGTGACGATGTATGGCCGTATGGAAATTAAATGCATTGGTTTGGGCATAAGTGCAAAGTGTGATTTTGTTGATGTAGATGAATGCATGTATGTGTGTGCATACTAAATGTCATGAGTCCTTGTATACCAAGCATCATGATATGCATTGTTGAGACGTCCTGAGTGACGGTTTGGATTCCAGAGGGATTTCGCTATAACGTCGTGTGCCCATGTGGGGTGTGAGCGATGATTATAGATGATCGTGTGCCCATGTGGGGTGTGAGCGATCGGGTCGTGTGCCCGTGTGGGGTGTGAGCGATCCATAAATGTCGTGTGCCCGTGTGGGGTGTGAGCGACGGGGGACATCGTATGCCCGACGGGGAGTTAAAGTGATGTAACGAGCGATGATTCCAGCAGAGTTCCTGAGTGAACTAGTGATGAGAAACAATGAAAGTCGGTACCCCCGCATGTGCATATGCATAGAGTCGTTGTGTCGGTCTCTTGCATTGCATAACTCATTATGGTTGTTTTATGTGTGGAATTGTGGATAAAATTGGTATATGAATATGTGTTGGTGATGAAAATATGAATTATTCCTTGTATTGCCTTGTGTTTGAATTATGGCGTGAGTTGTGGTGAGAATCGTATATATGTGTGTTTTGGTGTTATATATAATTGTATGCAATTATATTATGGTTGTTTTTCTCACCCTTCTGCTGTTTTATAATGCTCTATGAGGCATTGCAGATTAGAGTTGCTGGAGGTATTTTTTGTGAAGCTTTAGGTCTTCATTCTTTTGTCGGTCGGCTCTGATATGTGACACCGGGTAGTTAGGGAGGCCATTTGTGATATTTGTGTATTATGTATATATATCTTTTGGCTTGTGCATGTATAACTTGATGTGTGACAAACCCTTCATGATATATGTATATATATGTTATTCAGTTTTAGATTTTCCGCTTTTATTCTAAATTCTGAAATGTGGGTGTAAGGAACTAAGTTCCTTTGTTGATTGCTACCCCACTGTTGCATATCTTTATGAGCAGGTGTTGTATGTATTGTTTCAATATAATGTGATTTCCCCCGTCTATGCCATGATAATTTAAATGTACTCTGACGAAATTTTCATTAAGTGGATTTGTTGTTTTATTATTAATTGGGGGTATAGATTTGGGGTGTTACAGATCTGATATCAAAACCACTAGATCTGATATCAAAACCATCGGATCTGATCAACACTCATCTTCTTCATTTTCTCTCATAGATTTATACGTCATGTCTTTATCTTCACCAATGTTCTACATATTTGTGATTTACTTTTCTTTTTTCATTTTGTTTTTTGTTTTTTCAGATTGAAGATTTATACGAAGACCCAAACTGACTTTAAAACAATATGAAAAATGTAAGTTAATTTATTTTTTTAGGTTGAAGATCAATGTGTATATAAAACCTTCTGTGTATTCTTTGGATATATATATATATATATATATATATATATATATATATATATATATATATATATATATATATATATATATATATGTTAAATATGTTTTTGGTCCCTATAAAATTATCAAATTTAGTTTTTGGTCCCTATTAAAAAAATAGTGTGTTTGGCCCCTACAACATAATTATGCATGTAGTTTTAGTCCCTACTGTTAAACCAATGTGTATTTTTGAATGATTATTTTGCAGATATGTTTAGAACGTTATAAAAAGTTCCTCGAAAAAAAGGAACTCAAAATTTGATTTATAAGTCGAGAATTTCATTACTTTTATCATTATCTTTTGAAATTTAAAAAATTCATATTTAATTCTTCTCATTTTGAAAAATTATATAATTTGGTAAAGACATATTTTATAGTTATCTAAACACGTATGAAAAAATTATTTAACAATTTAAAAGTTTAGGGATAATAAAATAGTTTTCAAAATTTTAGAAAATAGCAAGGACTAAAACTGCTTGCGTAAAACTTTTGTAGGGATCAAAATATGTTTTTTTTTATAGGGACTAAAAATGAAGTGTGAGATATTTATAGGGACCAAAAACATATTTAATGTAATGTCCTGTATAATATATACCTAGAATAATACTATACAAGCATTTTATTTGGTACTGACACCAACATAAGTGCCTAATGGTGTAATTCACATACTTGACCATTCTAAAAACATAAACACAATCTATGGTACAAGATATAGAAACTAGCCAAAATAATAAAAACTAAGATTAATATACAATATCCTCAATTGCATACAACAATTACACAGCGGAAAACTAAAGCTAAGCTTCTCTTGAAACATCCAAGCATAACTCCACTTGTAAATCAAACATGCAAACACTGCCTGAAAAATAACAACAACAATGGGGTGAGATATTAAATCTCAGTGAGTTCCCTATCTTATGGATTCTCTCGGCTTTACAGGGTTCTAGCCAATCCTAACTCAAGTCAAGGGGAAGGGAAATGACTTTGAGTTCACAATCTCACACTATATGGAAACATGTTCATGAGTTCACCAACTCAAAATATCACTAATCAATAACCTTACCAAGGCATCCCCTTTTCCCGTCCGCTTCTACGTCTAGAAGTCGACCCGAGTCATAGATCCTTATAATTTACTTGACATACGAAATGGATTCGAGATCATCGGCCTGTTAACCGTGAACCGTCACTTCTCATGGCTTGTTAACCATCACAAGTCTCTTTACCATATATGTTCCATTCGTACTACACGCGGGAATAAAACCTGCCAAGTAATCATGCATACGTTCTAGAGGAGCCCAAGGCTCATGAAACTACAACTCAAGGGAAACGGTTACGATTACGTGATCACACACACAAACGTGATTGTATTTGACAATCACAAGGCCACATTCGCCTTAAGGCCACATTCATCTTTTCTCAAAAACACAAGGGTCACACTGTTCCATACTAGTGTTTCACTCTCTCCTAGACCACTACTAGTCAAGAATGCACCTTTCTACATCGAATGCACGAGCATCGCCATCTAGGTTATCTACTCTAGACCATTACTCGGCAAGGATGCATCTTTCTACATCGAATACACGAGCATCAC